>OY776677.1:117564026-120064026 GCA_963675555.1 Leptura quadrifasciata
CAGTTTACATCTTCTCCACGAGTTGCTAGCAACTCGCCGCTATCTTCATTCTATTACCCAGAATTGACTCTCGCTCCTTTCAACATCGACGATGCAATACTCTCAATATGACTTAATATAACATCAAATAAATCTGGATTAAAATACAGTTCTCAACGTTACTTCACGAGACCAGTTCAATTTAACGTGTTATTCAGACATTTATCATTCAAATTTCTAAAACAAAAATAGATTCCACTGACATTTTTGTATCAAAATGTTCCATTTTTCATCGTCGTTTTATTGATATAATTTTCGACCCGAAATTTCAAAATTTCAGAATTTATTGCACAATATTTCACCACTCGAGCTCCATAGAGCGGCTGGGGGAAGAATCCAGCTCTTTCCAGACCTCCGTGAACCCATTCCCCATCGTTAGTATAAATAAGGGAGCCCGCCAAGTCCCAGGCAAGTTGTGTTTTCGGAGTATTAAATCCAGTGCCCGCGTTACCTCTTCAGTTGCCCCAGAGCCTAAATCCAAGTGTGTTTTCCGGTGTATCTCGCGATAATAAGTCCTGTGCCCGTACACCTAACTAGGCAGATCCTAGTAAAAAAGTACTTTATTAAAATCGCCCCAGTGCATTAATTTCAATAAAAACAAATCACCGTCGCGTATAATAATAAAAGCGAATTTTCTCAGTTTTATAAAATAGGTAATCTAACAGTTTAAACTGAACCCGACTTAAGGCAAAATTTCAAGTGTCGATAAGTTAAACTATTTATTTGTGTAAACAAATTTTAATTTTAAGTAAATAAAATATTCACTTCTGCTCGTTACGTTAAATAAATACTTGTTTAGTTTTCGTTTAAAAACAAAGTGTTTAATTTCAAGAAGCAGCTACAGGGTGTAGTCGTTGACCCTGCCAGCTAAAATAAAAAATCAATTTAGTGCGAAAAGTCAATACAGGGTGTAGCCTTTGACCCTGCCAACCCAAATAAAAGCGAAATTTGGCTCTGAACGTATACAGAACGAAGCATTTGGCTCGTTCCAGCCATTTAAAGACTAACCACCCGAACTTCGAATCAAATAAAATACAGTGCATGAAAGGCTCACAGAGTCTCACATAAAGCTCTACAATGAAAAATATTTTATTTTTCCAAACCCCGAACTCTTTCGTGTTCACAAGGAAGACCGTGTCCTCGCCTCACATATCTTCCAGCGACTTGGATATCAGTGTAAGCGCGGAAGCTATGCAACCTTAGGTGATTAGGTGAGGGTTGTGTAGGTGATATACCATCTTCGGAGGGGATGTGAAGCCGTCGGTCCCTTGTCTATTAAATGTTAGGCAAGTAAAAGATCCCTACTCTCCTTAAGGGAAGAAGCTCGGTAAAATTCCTGGTTGGGGGTAGCTCGTCTACTGATGTCTGTGATAGGTCTCAGTAGCGGAAATAGACAGACGTTAAATAAATATTAAAAAAAAGAACTTACATCAAAATTATCTGCTAGTTGTTATTAGTTAGCTGAAACCATTAACTTTAGAAAGAAGTGCAACAGAAAAAAATGTTATTTTTTGTCTTTATAAAGTTTGAGAATCCGGAATTCTATTTATTAGGCAAACTTATATCCAACAGACAAACTTTATTTTTGTATGATAAATAACTTTAGGAAAATAACAACATACCGAAATTACTTCTGCTGGTCTTACGAAACTGTGTAAATGAGAATTTCTTGTCGGCTTCAATTCGAGTATCTTTGCACACTGAGCTACGCGAGGACAACAATTCTACTCTAAGGGGCAAATTCATAGAGAACTCATTCCAAACTTAAGTTAGGGTGCGCTATTCTCTGACTCACTTTTGGTATTCAGAAACAGGCATAAATCAGCGACTAACTCAAGTGTGTATCAAACTAGTAATAGGGGAACGGCTGGCAATGCAAATGTTACCAAAAAATATTCTGTTACGATTTAAAAATACTCAAAAGCTAATTTCACTTTATTAAGAATGTTTTTGTTTTACCAAATCGAAATAATAGTATATTGTTTTATTAGGAGTAAAAGTGGATTTTACTCCGAATAAGATATGTTATTTTGTCTTCAAACGTCGATTAGCTATCAAAAAATAAAGATAGAGCTAAACTGCTTTGCCATTAGCAACGGAAGTAAAAGTCCGCTCGAGCAGAAGAAAAAGTACTTTTACTTCCGTTGCTAATGGGAATATATGATTTTCTGACGTTTGAAGAAAAACAATATCTTCGTATCGTTATTTCCAGCCCTGGGTACTGGATTCAGGAATTGTGTATTATATTATACACATGCACATGTCTTGTTTGTGCATAAGCACTATCAGTCATAAGAACTTCTGGCAAATCACCACGTTCAAAACACATGAACAGAACTACTGTTAAATAGAAGCAGATGCAGGACCTGGCCAACGAATTACAATATCCTGTATTTCACAACGTGGGACCGCCACTGCCTGCACATTTAATGACATTCAACCTTTTCTATTTCTATAAACTTCTACAATACACCGATTCCATTTTGTTACAAGTACGAGTTAAGAATGCGCGGCGCATTCCCGCGGATCTCCTACTTTTCAAAGTTTTGTTTAAATAATTTCCATTGGCAACGCGTAAAATCCCCTGGCCTAGAACCGAATTTGACAATTAAAACATAACATTTCAGTCACAAACTCCTCTATAAAGTCCTCATTTTAATATAAGGAACGTAACCAGACTGCAACTAACAGCTACTCTCCGGGCTATGTACCCTCCTTCCTTTAAATGAATTAGTCTTTCGGCCAGTGTTTGACTTTTCTCTAGGACCTCTAGTTTAGCCGGTACGTGTCTTGGAAAATAACCCTACCGATAAATTTTCACTTTTTGGAAAAAATTGCCCATTTTTGACTGGGTGTATCTCCTCAACCAATGGACCTAAAGAGGTCGGGTTGGGCTCAAATTGTAGTAAATTTAGTTTGATTTACAAAAGTGAAGACGAAGATACCCGAAAAACGCTTCCTTAAGGTAGTTTTTTCGAAAAAACTGCAACAAGTACCAGAATTAGCAGTTTTTCGAGCACCGCGGGATTAGCACAAGGTTTTCAGGCTTGCAAACTTGGATAGAAACTACTCTTAGGGGTACTAATAACATGCAAAAAAATCGTAGGTACATGCGCGTTTGCGATATTTGCCTTTTTTTTGTCGATATTGACTGACCTATTAATTTTGTGTGTAAACATCATTCATACACACGTCAAGATAAAGTTTATTAGACTTTACTTATAACAATGTAATAAAATAAAAATACAAAAATTAATCAATACGGCAAAAAATAATTAAATTATATGTTCAAATTACGTGCCATTTGCTTCTTGACAATAAGTCGTCAACATTGTTCGGAGAAAGAGAAATTATTAGGTTTCTCGTTTCGTCTAAAATCCTATGTCCAAAAAGGCGAGAATGAGAAAAAGATGTGACATCAATTCGGCGGTCTAATATTAATTTGTCCATCCGAGAATGCAGGATTGTCACAGGTCGGACTAATCGGGAATGATTAGCATTAGATGATATCTCTTCGGCGGTGTTCCAATAGGTCAGGTGCGTAACAGATATTTTTTGTGGGTTAAATAAATAAAATGATGTTGCCTGGTAAAAATTGCGGAATATACCTATAAGGATTCTCAACGGGCGTCAGTTTTGTAGCATCTGTAGGATTGTCCGTGACAAATGTGTCAAGAAAAATGTAATGGCGTTTTTCGAAAATTTATTAACTCTACTAAGTATTTGAAATGTAAAAAATAAATCGAAATGACCCAAAAAAATACTGGATATGTAACCGTTCTCCATGTCTTGTTTTGATTGACTGAATTTTGATGTTGATTTCTGACGTACTCTTAAACTACCTATAGTAGTTTTTTTAGAAAAAAAAGTGATGTTGAACGACAATAAGGTTTAGTAATAGACCAATTAATGATACTGAACTGTTGAACCAATTAAAGAATAGATGAAACCAGTTAAAGTTGATGGATAAAGCGGTTCTAAATGACAGATAAAACGGGACATTTATATACATTTTTAGTGGTAAAATTGATCCCAAAACACCAATTAAAAAGGTTAAATACCTGAAAAATTATGCAGCATTTGACAAAGAGTTATAAATACAAATTTTCACCACAGCCAAATATCATTGTAATAAAACTATAATTTTAATGAGAAGTGTTATCGAAGTGTAACTTCAAAATGGCAATTTATTTGCATTTTTTAATGAACTTTTGAAAAGTTATATATTCGGTTTTGGTATTTCTGGAGTGAATTAAAATTTCAATGAATTTTAATAGATGTATTGGATCGAAAAAATGTATGCGTTATTGGAATGCTTTAAATAAATAAATAATTAATAATCGTGGACTTATTTCCACTTTTATTGTTTATTTGATAATAATGTACATGAAAAATGCGAAAAGGCCATTTTTGCTATTTTGTTTATAATAACGTTGGAATTAATCACTGATTAATAAGCCTAGATATGGAAATTATGTATTAAAAAAATCTGTAGATATATTCCATCACTTAATACACACAACTTTTTTTTAAAAATCACACGAGAAATTCGGTTCCTTTGCATAATTGCTGGAATTCTAATAATTGCAGCCATTCTATACCCAGGGGTTGAAAAACATTTATTTCGTGGACAATGTCGAGTTATTTAATTAACATGATATAAAGTGTATATAGTTTCCACAAACACTTGAATACTACGCTTGAGTACTCTCTAAAAATAATGTCTTTATTATTTCCACGTCCAGTATAGTAGCAAAAAAATTTTTTTTTCTTGAAATAGGCTTAAGATGCCATGAAACGTCGAGATTTTAAATTTGAGCAAAAAATGTCTGTCTGTAACTTTTTTGTGCGCACGTTTACTCTGGAACCATTTATGATATTGACTTGAAATTTGATACACTTATCTATTGTAACGAGATCTGGAACTAGATTATATTTTGATCTAATTCCGTTGAAGGGTTCGGGGGTAAATGTGGTAAATAAGGGTAAGTAGGCAAAACAAGCAAGTAAGAGTCCATAAAATTGCAATTTAGTACATATACGAAAAGTTAAGGTCGCAAAAATTTTTTTAGCATCAGCCATCCCCCACTATCACCCCAATACCACCCCGACAATATTATGAAAGGGAGTAAAAAAAATAAAATGTGATTTAGTGTGTAAGTATACAAGAACGAAACGTCTCAAAAAATTTCTTTGACGTTAGCCACCCCCACCTTATTATTAAAGGGAGTGAAAAATTAAATTGGGATTTAGTGTGTATACGAGAATCAAGGGACTCTAAAGTTTTTTTGGCATTAGCCACCCCCTCTACCACTCCAATTGCCACCCCCACCCTATTATTGAAGGGAGTAAAAAATTAAATTGGAATTTAGTGTGTGTACGAGAACCAAAGGTCTCTAAAATTTATTTTGGCATTAGTTACTTCCTCTACCACCCCCATTGCCACCCACTACCCTATTGTTTAAGGGATTAAAAAATTAAATTGGGATTTAGTATGTATACTAGAACCAAGGCCCTCTAATTTTTTTTGATATTAGTCACCTCCTCTACCACCCCCACCCTATTATTAAAGGAAGTAAAATATTACATTGGGATTTAGTGTGTATAAGATTTGAATACAAAATCTGGATGTGGAAGTAGTGATTCCTTGGGCAGCGGTTTTTTATAGATTATTAACAAAAAACTATAATAATTAAAATGAGGTAATATAGTGGTATTATGAATTAAAATTTTTAGACCAATGTGATAAATAACTAGCAATACGATTAAAAAATCCGATTTTTATTCCCAATCTTTTACCGAGATGATCTATGTGAGAAGAGAAACTGAGTTGGGGTCCAAATAGACACCTAATTATTTAATTTCTGACACATAGTCAATCACATCGCCATTTATATCGGTACCTAAATCTAATTCCACGAATTTTCTACAATTAGCCTTTAAGCCTATCATACACTTTGTTTTTGACGTATTTAGTTTTAATTTGTTTATTGTGTCGTATGCGTATCGTCCGCAAATAGATTGATAAACGACTTTTTTAAAGCTATATAAATATCATTCGCATAAATGGCAAACAAAAGATGATCGAAGACACTCCCGTGAGGAACGCCCCAAGTGATTTCAATTCTACTTGATACATTACCCCTACTCTCGTCATTTGATACCTGTTCATTAAATAATTCTCAATCCAGTCTAAAGCACCACTATTTACACCATATAACTGCCACTTTTTAATAACAATATCACGATTAATAGGTCTGTCCATAAAATTTAGTTTTTAATGGAAAATGATAGATCTATAGATGTTATATACCCCTACAAAGTTTTTTCAAATGCAATCATTTACTTTCGGCATTATTTTTAACAGAAATTCCCCCTTTCGCGTCGAGGCTAGAAAACGCTCCCTTGGCGCGAGGCTAGGCGAGTGACGTCACATGCTCGCTATGCGATATGCGCTGCGATACTCTAGGTGGTGCTCTCGGTGTTGCTATAGTGATGTAGTTAATTTTGCGATTGTCATAATATTTGTCATAGTCGTATTTATCTCTGCTTTGAAATAAAATAGAATACCATAATCACATCTACGTTCGGAAAAGTATGTGAGTCTCATTTCTGGAAACCCTCCTCCACATTTGACAACAATAAACAAACTCTATTTGACGTTCTAAATAGTAAAGGTACTGTTAGTTCCGTGAATTCAAACTTTGTTCTAACGAGAATGACACGAAATCAACCTAACGCAGCGTACAGATGATCTGACGCCTGCCGAGCCAGCAAGCAACTGACGTCATACGCGCTTATTTTACTGAAATAAAGCAAGCAATTTCTATGGCCGCTGCTGCTGGTCTGATTAACTTTTTTCAACCACAGTTCTAATATTGTTATTATTGGGTAAAAATCTTTATTTAGGACTACTTTTAATATATATTAATTTCTTTGTGACAATAGCTCTGCATCACAATACCATTATATAGTGCCAGCAGTTAAGCAAAACTAAAGAGTAAGTATAGATTTTATATTTTGCGTCTGAATAAGTCGCATCGAACCCTTCAGATGAACATCTTAGTATCCATTTTAGCAACAGTAACAAAACGTCCTTCAGACGTCCATAGCATGGATCGTTCTCATTCTCACATGTCGTGTCAACCGTCATCTAGAGAGGGTTCGAAATTAAACTTATTGCCTCCAAATGATGTCAATGTGATAGAAAAAGATGACAATTTATAGACAACAAAATTAGAATGGCTGCAATCGACGTGGTTTAAAGAATCAAGTTTCATATTAAAATTAAATGGCCATATAATAAACAGTTTAATATCTATATTTAAACAGCTACTAAGATTACGGAAGATTTGCATGGAAATATGTTAAATTTAGAATTTAAAATATTTATTAATAATTATGAATATGCATAAATAATGATTCCCAACATTTATATAGAGTTTGAGGACAAGGTTAATAATATTAATAAGAAAACGACGTAGTATAATAATTAAAATAGTATACCTATTAGGTACTCATCAAATTTCATATATGGCAATCGTGCCAGATGTAGATACTATTCTGGTAGAAAGTAAGCAATCGATTTCTTATCGAGTAGCATGTTTTTTCGAAAGAAATTGTAAATGGGCGTTTTCACGCCAGTAATGTCAATTATATTATTTTGATAACAATTATTGGTGGGGCCGTATTTAATTTTTTAATAAAAAAAAAATCCCTCAACATATTTATTCGAAAACTTTTCACCTCTGACAATTACAAAAGAAACGATAAAAAAAGGAATCGTCAGAATTGCTGCAAAAAGAATTTTCACAATTTTTTTGAGAAGCCAACGAAAGATTTCAACTTCAAAAAATTGCGCATCTAATAGAAAAAAATCAATTTTGATAAAAAACACTAATTTATTTATTTATTAACCGCCACTCTACAGGAACAATGTTCCTGATTACAGAGTTGTATACACCTAGACAATTATACAACGACCATTCCCTACCACATTGCCATCTGTTGCAGCTGAGAATCGAACTCAGGAGTAGTATAGCGACTTGACGTGTTGTCTCTCACACAACCTCGTCTGGTTCACTACTACCAACTCGGTAACTCATGAGAAATGCCACTAAACATCCATACCCCAGCCAGAATTCGAACCCGGGACTCCATGGTTGCAAGCCTAATACGTAAGCATTGACCCAATGAGCTGGCGGTCTTTACTCGATAAAGGTATATACACATTTTCCCATTTTCCGAAGTTTCAGAATAGCTAGTTCAAAATTTGACTTTGCTGTATCTTATAGAAAAAACCATTCCCGATATCTTTTAATCGCATTGTTTTGCCAAATAAGCTCCAGAAACGAATTAAAATTCTACATAAACATTTAAATTTTCGCGATTTTTCTAAATTTTAGAAAATTTATCGATAAATGAACTCTGTCATCTATTACTACATCTTTATCTGCCAAGAAAATGTTTTTTTCGCGATTTTCTCTTCCTATCCTATACACGATTTACAATTCCCGATTGCTTTCTGAGATTCCCGTCTATCCCGGTTTATTCCTGGTTGGATACTCTGAATTATTTATCGAGTGATTATTAATTCCAAAAAACAACTCCAAATAAATCCAATCTAAAGCACTAAATAGCGGTACGTGTTTACAATCTCCAGTAACTTCCAAACGTAGGTTCAAATAAAAAGAATTTTCACTAACCACTATTTTATTGAATACTTAATTACAATAACTAATGGTTATCATAACACACTAATTATAACTATATACACTAATACCATTCACAACTTATTACTGTTCTTGTTTTATCTATTCACTTGTTCATCTAATATGAAACTGTCAGTGCGTTGGATCCGCGTCTTATATATCCGTGGCATATGTTCTCGATTCGCCTATCATCACTCCAGACTATTCCGACAACTCCCCGATGTTTCCCAAATCGGCTTGTGATCGATACTTGTAACGTCCGAGACCCACTAGTAAACAGAGAGTGAAATGGGGTCACATGTACGATTACAATCGCCCAGCTAAGTATCATTTAATAATATTATAACCAACATTTTTTACGGCAGTTAGAATATTATACCGTTTTCGATATAATCAATTCCAATTTTAAGGGGACTATAAAAAAAATTTTTGAATAATTTATTAGCTCATTGGGTTATGCTACATTGTCGAATGGCTATTATCTGCCTAGTTCTGGCATACAAGTTCCATATAATATGGCATATAACCTGTTCATTTTCGATTCTGATAGGATCATTTACATCACATTTCAAAAACTTGTGCAATCAACATTATTTAGATAGGTTCAATTTCACATGGTTTGGACATACTCCTGAATATTGTACTAAACACGACAATGAACCCAATCCAGTAAAAATGTATTTATTTGTGTGATCTACTAAAAACTCGTCTATGTTAAAAATTCTCAATGGAACCAGCCATACTTATTTGCATATTTTACGGATATAAATAACAAAAAACCGGCTTTTCTTCTACAATTCTGTGGCTAAAAATATTAAGACTTTCCACTAATATTAAATAGGATTGTCTGTTACTGAATAAATACTCCTACATCCAATAAACAGGAATAAGAAATATAAAACTGACTTTTATTATTCTTATTATTATTAATTTAATTACATTGTGTTTTTATAAGACAGCAGTTAAAAACTTTTGTATCGACAAATGAACAAACTTTCTTCGAACTTTTACTTTATAATCTTGCGGGGTTAGAATGTTATTGAGCTTATTTTTGGCATCCAAAACCGCCAGAGGCAAAGGATCGAAAAAAATATTTAGTGTTTTTTTGGGAACTGCCACGAAATTTGACTATGGACAATCTATTTAAAAACTGCAACGAAAACCATTTTTCGTTATTAAAAAAAAAAAATTATGATGTTTTGCATCTAAGTGAACAATATTCAGTCTCTGTATATGGGTTTTCATTTGAAAGCGACGAATTCGTTGAAAATCCGTTTTATTTTACGCCCGGAGCCGCATAATTAGGACTGCACCAAAAATCTATTTTTTTAAATGACATTACCGCCATTAATTACCTAAATTCTTTTACTGAAATTTGAATTATCTCCCGATGCTGCCAACGTAATTGGCAAAACGTGCATCGAGTAGAGATGGAAGGAAACAAAAAGCAAGTTACGTTCACATATATTAATTATGGGTAGAACGGTAGAAGAAAATTTTAGTTCTATTCAGATGTGCAAATACCAGAGAGTAATGAAAGAAGGCACTGAGACTTCAAAATTGATGAAAATAAACCAGACTCGCTTACAAAGATTTGAAAGGGCAACTTAAAAAAATTGTTTATGAACTGAAAAATAAAAGTACTAGTGATATTTCGCTAAATATGAAAGTAATTATGGATCTGTTCTGTGCAATTGAATATGCCCTATTGCATCTCATAAATACCTCACTGGCAACTGAAAAAATACCAAGTGGATGAAAAATTAACATGATACTGCCTATTCCAAAATTAAACAAACCTTAAATTCCTGCGGAACTGCAGTTGTCGATAAAAATCATTGAGATAATCGTATGTGAACAGCTAAGGAACTATTTTGAGGCTAATCAGTTATTATTTGCTTGACAATCTAGGTTTAGAGCTAACCATTCCTGTGAATCAACGTGGAGAAGGGACATGAATGAAGAGAAAGCGATGCTTCCTCTCTCGGAATTGATTTTTATGATAATTTACAAAATGTTGGGTTTTTGGTGCAATTGTTGAAAAATTAAATCCTTTTTCCTTGTGCTTCAAAAAATATCTTCCGACTATGTTTTTGCGTGTCGCACGCTGTTCGGGCAAAATATTTCAGATTTCATGATTAGTTAGGCAAAATTTCTTCCATGAGATTTTTTACTGATTTCAAGTGTGATGAGTTTAGATAATTTTGTTGGATTCTTTGACAAGAACAGTGTTTAAAGTCGTATTAATAGTCCCATTAGATTTTATTTTACATGAGTTTTGTATGTCGAGGGTTCTTATTAAGCCAAGTAGATAATTTAAAGAAAACTGTGAACTAGATTTCCAGTGAGATGTTAACTAGAAAAAGTGGCACCAAAAAAGATTACATTAAAATTAATGTTAATTTGATTATTGACCAAAGTACTTCTAACTAAATTGAAGTAAAATGTTTGGGGAATCTGTAATAAGCATTACAGATCTAAAAGAATGTGTATTTAAATCTACTTTATTATATATTTCAACTTTATATATTATTTCCTTTGTCTCGTCTAGAAATTTTACTGAATACAGTTATCCACATACTTTGTAACTTCCTCCGGATTAATAAATGTTATAATGATGCACTTGTTCTCTTTCTATTATTGGCAATAATTAATCAAGCTGTTAACATTGCAGATACAAGTAAATACTTTAAAGCGATGTCTTTAAACACAAAGCAGTCTGCAATAGAAAAAGTGATTGATGAATTGATGTTGTAAACAGTAGCTTATCTTGCCTTCCATTTAGTTTAAAGGCGTCAATTATAAATGTTACATCTGGTTCTGACCCACAAATCTTCAATGCAACATTAATGTTATAGTTATCAAATTTGCTCTGTAAATTTCCTGGAAATCTGAACGATTATATTTGAATAATTTTTCAATGAAATGTTATCGCATTATTATGGGAAGAATCTCTTAATAGAAAGCAATATACATGATTACATATTGCTTTATACAGGTATAGAATAGGGATTGTAAAAATATAATACCCATATAATTTCAATTTGTCTATGTGAACTGCTCCTAAGGACTTATTTTGTAGGTGTCTGGAAAGTGAATAAAAGTATTTGATGGTTTTACCAATGAGCAGCACGAAACCTTCAGATGTTTGATTTGATGTTTTTGTACTTGTTCGTTTAAACACAGCCACATAATGCAAGACTAATTTTATAATTTTACAGCAAATATTAAAGTTTATATTTGTTTTATTCGTTTTTTAATGTCATGAATATTTTATGAGGCGTTTATTTATAGCAGTGACAATCAGAATAATATTTTTATGTTTTGGTCCCAGATGTCTCCAGTAAAGTAGAACAGTGGTCAGCATAGATAAAATTTTTGAACGTTATTCGTTAAACCTAATTTACACTAAAACAAAATTTAAGTCACGTTAAGGATGGGTGTTTAATAAATAGCTTATTTTTAAATATACATAAATGTAACGCAGTGGCGCTCAAGGCGATGGAGAAGCTATGTGAACGATACATAAGGTATATTGTAGTGAAAGACAATCCTTTACATCCTAGCCAGTATGCATACACCCTGGGAGGATCCACCGACACCGCCCTCCACACAGTCACGAGACGGATTGGAAGATATTTGGACGCAGATGATTTAACTATATTGCTAGCGGAATATTCGAAGGAGTCCTCTGTGAAAGAATGCAGGGGGTCCTAAGAAGAATCGAAAAATGGTGCAGAGAACACTCCCTTCTCTGTCTGTCAATCCCAGGAAAACGGAGATGGTTCCCTTCACAAGGAAAAGGAAACTAGGAGCACTGAAGACAAGTGCCCTCCTCGATACAACATTAAGTTTAGTATCAGAAGTGAAAAACCTTTTTGTAACCTTCGATGCCGAACTAACACAGAATCTTCACATTGATAAAAGATTGAAGAAGAGTAAAATTACCACAGGAGCAGTATGAGAATATCACTAAGCACTTGTGGGTGCTTCCAGCATGAGTAACACAACGGTATGCAGGATGAAAGAACATGCACCGTGTAATGGCAAGAAAGTAGCCGACACACTGACCAAGAAGGCAGCAGGCCTAAGTATCTTTGCATCAGGCCCGGCCAATCTGTTACCGATCACGGCGATAACACAAATCATTAAAGAGAACACCCACAGTAAATTCAAGAAGCTGTGGGATGAATCAAACAGCCGTCAGCTTGCTAGGGAACTATTAAAGTATCCCAATAAGTGTACAGTAATGGACTACCTGGCAATGTCCATAAGGAACTTACATATACATCTACATAATATGAGATTAAGCGAAACACCTCTCTGTAGAGGTTGTGAACGAGAAGATGAGACGGTTCAACACGTACTCTGTGACTGTTTTGCCGTCTCATCAATCAGAGAATCCATTTTGGGAGAACGTTGGCCTACTTTGACCGATGTAAGGGAGATGCCCCTAGGCAGCATCACCACCTATTTCACAAGATTAGGCTGGTTGGAGACCTAGGCGTGGGTCTGCCTACAGGGAGGATGTACAAGGGCCCAATGGGACCTAAGTGCTCTGGTTCAATAATTTTCATTGAACACCCTTCCAACCAATTCCAGATTCCAGCCACAACTTTCAGAACATTGACACACTGAAGCTATTATGTACCGTCTTTGTCCGCCCTAATTTAGAATATGCTTCTACCATTTGGTGACCTAACATATATTGATATTTGGAAGAAATACAGCGCATATTTTTAAAATATACTCATTTTAGAACGGAAGGAGAATATCCTCCTATAGGATTTCCTGAATCTGAACTTCTCATAAAATTCGGCTTCGACTCACTAGGACACAGGGGCACAATAGCTTATTTAATTTTTTCACACAAGATAATTCATAACAACATAAGCTGTTCAAAAATTTTATGTATGTTACATTTTCATAGACATCCATGAAAAGCAAAGAGTTTATGAACGTCCTTGATATAGTAACTTACTGTGCGTTTATTTTAATAAGTTGTGCAGTTAACTGCTTAAATTATGGCTAAACTACACATAGCAATTATTGCTGAACAAGTCGCAATAGTCCGTTTAATTAATTAGTGAACATGTTATTTTTATTAGAGACGTAGCACGTGAATTTATGTGAAGACATCCGAAGTATTAGACTTAAGACTGGCAAATATTAACAGTAATTCCAACAATACAAGCAGTGCTTTTAAATCAAGAGAGCATTTCAGTGACCCTAGATTAATCCAGAACGTGATAATCCGAAACTTAGTATTAGGAAAATAGTTTTGCAATTCGAAATATTCCAAATCAAAATGTGGCGGTCTCTTAACCGTCATAAAGTGAATGTGTTTAAACCAAAGTTCTTGCGCACACTTGAAACCATTTGGAGTACTGTCTGTGGTTACAAGATAATCTTTTAATTGACAGGCTTTGTAAAAAAATATTTTCACTGTCGAAGCTACGACTCACATAATTGCAAATGGCGGACGGTAGATAATCCAAACTTCATAATAAACTCATTCAATTAATTTGTGATGTGTTGTGCCAGTATTAGTTGTTTTTAATGTCTAGAAGTTCATTTTTTAAAATTATTTAGGCCACAAATTGTGATGCTGATTTTCAAATTCAATATCTATCTCCTTAATTTTGTTGTTGTTAATTTGTCCTATTTTTAACAATACTATGTTAGCAGGTCCAGAGTTATTACGGTGGATTTCATCGAAAACCCCAGTATCCACAGACAACAAAAACCAAAAATATTTTTTTACTGATTAGTTCCAAGAAAACGTTTAAACTTCTTGCTCGATGAGCCTTTGCAAATGTTTGTTTCCTTTTTCATGACATTAACGTAAGGTTGTTAAACATTGTATATTCATCAATGGGGCAAACGTAGAGGAATTATTAAATATTACTACATACTGAGGCATCAACTGATGGGATGTTTGGTGCAGACGTCAGAGGGAGTTGGGAAAGTTCGGGAAGGCCTCAAAGAAGTTCCAGGAGGTTCCATCACGCGTGAACTTACCCTCTCGAGCGATAATGTAGAATGCATTATTTTTCCAATGGCTTTTGAACAAAGACCTTACATAGGGCTCTTAGTACTTATATCAATTCTTACTCCCTGTTTTTCTCTATATGCTATTGAATTTTGGCGTTCATTTGTGCCCGTTTTTCCTTGTTTTTACTTTTCTTCAATCGGCTGTAATTTTTCAATTAATTATTTGGACTGAGTAAACTTAAATACAATTTCTTTGTCATTTAACACAGAACAAACCATAACCTCCAAATCAAAACAAAGCTGGTTGGAAGGATAGGTTACCCTTTTGTGAACAACGGTGTCACACATCGACGTTGCCAGTGTCGGAGCTGGGAATTTAACCTAGCACATGTTACGTAGTTGCTCAAGAATTCTTACCCCATAACATGGCCTCTAGCCCGCTACGGCGCGGTTCAGCGCTATGAAAATTCGATCTGACATGAATGCTCTACAGTTTTTTATCTATTTGTGAATAAAAAATGGAAAAATCCTTTGCGCAGTTTTTGACAAAATCATATATATTTTTGGAAATACTCTTTATCAAATTTGAACGTTTTCTATTATGTTTTATTTGTTTCGTTCTAAAAGGGACTATCGCTTTTGTGTTAAAAGTGCCATTGTAATATTGAGTTTTATGTGTGTGTAGTCATTTATGTAAATGTGGTCTTGATTGCCCTATATACTTATATACCATAGAAATGTATTTATCATTAATTTTGACTGACTAATTCGCCTTATTGCAAATGGTAGTTTGTTTTCTGTTTGTAGTTAGGTTTTTGGTTGAAAAATGAGTGGGTTTATATCAGACCCTTTACAACGACCCTTCGGTCTATTGGGACTCACCCCTAATTACCCAGTAGATTCAGCTTTTTAATAAAACTGGTAACCTTATTGGATGAGGGACTGTCCGGGTGCTTTGGCAACAGCTATCCTTTCCCATATATCGAGTACCGGATTCTTTTACAGCAAGACACGTGCATAAAAAATGCCTTGGTATTTCATCTTCCGTTAAGCACAGACGGCAATCGGCGTTCTCCACCAGTTCAAATCTGTGTAGGTGATGATTTAGTGATTTGGTCTGCAGAGTCCAGTATATAGAGATTTCAGATAGATGCAACCTGTTTCCCGTCCCGCAATTTTTTTCCTCGGCAACCCCCTCAAATTTGCCAAAAACCAATCCCAATGTGCCCTTTTCCGTGAACCCGTTTATTTTCCCCAGTTTTTCGACTAACTGTTATTCCCTCGAGTAGAACAGAAAGTTCCTCGAGGGATTTGACCTCAGCCACCCCTACACCAGTCTTCTACCCCTCTAGGAGGTTGGAAAATTGAAATTTTTGTTGTGGAAAAAAAAATTGATATTTTACAGGAGGTGTTTCTGTGAGGAAGGTGGCAGGTGATCACGGTTGTGTAACCACCCCGGGGGTTATTTTCACCCTTCAAAGGGGTGGATATTTGATTTTTTTTTAAAGTAATTATTGTTTCGTAGGAGGTGTTTCTTTAAGGAAGATGGTAGGTGGCCAGGGTTGTATAACCAACCCCGGGGGTTGTTATCACCCTTCGAAGGGGTAGGAAAAACAAATATTTTGTAGTAGGCATACCACCTTCCTCAATGAAACGCCTTCTACAAAATATTATTTTTTTCCCTTAAAAAAAATTTGTTTCCACCCCTTTGACGGGTAAAAACAACCCCCGGGGATGGTCACACAACCCTGGTCACCTGCCACCTTCCGCATAGAAACACCTCCTGTAAAATATTAATTTTTTTTCCACAAGAAAATTTCAATTTTCCAACCCTCTAGAGGGGTGGAAGCCTGATATAGGGGTGGCTGAGGTCAAATCCCTCGAGGGATCTTCCGTTCTACTCGAGGGAATAACAGTTAGTCGAAAAACTGGGGAAAATAAACGGGTTCACGGAAAATGATACTTTGGGGGTCCAGTTACTTTAGTCTCTAAAAGACCCATCCAAACATTCTAGAAAATCTTTCTTGGAAATCAGTCTCTGCACCAATGTGTAACTTACTCTCCTCGGCTTATCTCCCTCATTTAAATGTTGAACATTTCTCATTTTATAGCATCGAAATATGGTAATATGCAATTATTACACTTAACGCGCCAATATTGTAACTTGTAATTCACCGCTCGGCGGGGCACATAGCCCGGTGAGTAGCTGTAAGTTGCAGTCGGGTTACGTTCCTTATAGTAAAATAAGGATTTTATAGAGGAGTTTGCGACTAAAAATATTATGTTTTAAAAAATAAATTGGTTACATTTCAGAAATAGTTATTGTTATTTCACTAGAAGACCACATCTCGTGACTAGAATTAGTACTCCAAGTTAAACCAAGTTTATTTTCAATCCCACTCTGTCGACTGTCTCATGATACAAACTTGAATAAATCTAAATCCGTAAAATAAAACGATTTGTTCAGGAATTTCATTTAGGCTGGGGTGTCAGTAAACCCTGGGCCATTTCCCCGGTACACCAATGCCATATCTTGAATATGCCGGGTGTAGAGCCTGGGGCGCGCACTGACGTGGCGGCTGTTCGGAATGTGGTCCGGCGCTGCTGCATTCTTTTACTTTACCAGCCTCCTTTGCCTCTGACAGTACACTCCGAGCATCAAGTTACCATGGGAGTGCTTGGAGCCTGAGATGCGGACGATGCTTACAGTACGCAGGCTTGGAGCCAAAATTAAGTTTAAAAAAATTAATGAAAAATAACCGAGATACTTTGAAAAACGTAACAGATGTAATCTAGTTTATTATTTTTTTTGTGTGAAAATTTTCCTAACACTGAAACTTGAAAATAAGAACGAAATTAGGTATTACACTGATATCGTTTAAAAAATGGTTGCATATGTATTTTTCATTAGTGTAAAACAAGGTTATATAATTTTTGCTCGAAGATTCGAATGACTATATTTTTCTTATTTCTTATTATAGCTAGGGAGGAGGTAGAAATTTGGGTAAATGATTTTATTGTAGCTGGCAATAATATGGGATGAAGGTATTGATATCACTGATCGATTGAAGTAGCTTGGTTGCTGCTGAGTTTCTTATGAAAATATCAAAAACGAACTCAATGTCAATGTCACTACTACAGTTGCAAAAGAGTCTGCTGTAAATAGGGATTTTTATGTCAATTATGTCAAATAAATAATTTTTACAAGAAATCATTGGTGGGTATCGCCAATGAGCAAAAAAAAACCATGTTTACAATGGGAAAATCGGTCTATTACCTATTTTCGGCCGCAATAAGTACGGCCGTGAGCAAAAAAAAATAAGACAAGTCTTATAACGGTATTTTGCTAAAATCTAGTTGTGTACATCTAACTTTAATTTTTGTGACATTATCAGTTGTCATAATTTATTACAAGTGTGCAAAAAACTAATATGCCTCATACCTATAAGCGATTTAGTTAAATCTGGAGTTATTGCTAAAGCAGAAGATGGATGGTCAATGAGACAAATTGTACTGCGTTATAATATTGACAATAATTCGGTGTGTAACATTTTAAGAAAGTAGAGAATAAACGGTACGATCAGTAGAAATCCTGGATCAGGGCGACGAAGGATATCAACTCAACAACGAGATTTGCAATTGGAAAATGCTTTAGTAGAAAATCTATTTTGCTCATTTATTCAGGCTGCTGAAGAAACGAATTTTCCTGGATCGAGTAGTACTGGTCGCCGGCGAGTAAGAGAATCGGAGCTACGCTGTCATGCAGCAGCACAAAAATACTTACTAAAGCTGAACATAAAGAAGCTCGAGTAGGATTTGCGCTTGAATTTTTAGAGCACGATGTAAATTTTTGGATCAATGTAATCTTTAAAGACGAAAAAACTTTCCAGTCAACACACAGCGATCGTATTCGTGTTTACCGCCCTCCGAATACTCGATTCGATGAGAAATATATATCTAACGATGATAAAAGTGGTAGATTTTCCGTCAATATGTGGGCTAGGATATCGGCACGTGGTCCTAGTGTTTTCTGGCATATTGAGGAACGATTTCGTGTCACAATTATTTCCTAATAATGAGTTCATATTTCAACAAGACAATTGTTCCGTTCATACTGCTCATACCCTAACTAACTGGTTTCAAGATAACAACATCAATGTTCTTAACTGGCCCAATCATAGTCCAGATCTTACCCCTGTGGAAGAAGTATGGGGACTACTCGTAAGAAGTATCCAAAAACGAAATGTGAGACCACGGAATGCCGAAGAATTACTGGGAACAGTAAATAATGCATGGGAAAATATTATTACTAATGAGTATTGTATAAGGTTATTTAATTCTATGCCAAACAGACTTATAGAAGTTATAAATAGAAATGGTATGCAATAACGAAATATTAGTAGTTAGTTTCTTGTTAAGTAGGATATCCTTTGTCCTTTGATCCAGGATTTCTACTAATCGTACCGTTTATTCTCCACTTTCTTAAAATGTTACATACCAAATTTTTGTTAATGTTATAACGCAGTGCAATTTGGCTCATTAACCATCCATCATTTACTATAGCAATAATTACAGCATTAAAATAAGAATAAATTAAAAGTGATATCTGTTTTATTTCGGCTACCCATTACATATTCAAATAGAGACAGATTTACATTAGAAAAAAAAAGTTGTCCTATTTTTTTCTGCTCACGACAGTACGTGGCATTTGAAAGGTAAAAAATCTGTCTATATATTTACTCGAGAATATTTTGAATTCAAATTTATTTGCTACAGAAATTATATAAAATAAAAGAAAAAAATTGAAAATGAACATTAGAACGTATAAGGCAGGTGGCTGACACAATAAAATTATATAGGATCATATTTTTTATTGCATTTTTAATTAACTGTTAATTTTCATCCTACCTTAATAACAGAACCCAATTTGTTTTATGTTGTGGCCATAAGTCGGTCGAAGTTTTATCAACCTCACGTGTTCCACAGGGGTCTAATTTGGACCCACTTTTGTTCATTATGTTGTTGACATTGTTACTGACATTACCCTGAACTCTTATATGCTGACTGAAGATCTTAAAATATTTTGTAGAATTCCATACATCGAAGTCTGTTTAATCGTGCAGCATACATTAGGTATAATAAATAATTGGTGTGTAAAAAACAAATTGCTCCTCAATCTGCTGAAGTGTAATGTCTTATCAATAACAACGAAGAAAAATGCTACGAAATATGATTACTCGCTTGAAAACAGTGTGCTTTCTAGACCATATACTTTCACTGATTTAGGTGTAGTATTTTGATGAAAAGGTATCATTTAGTCACAGTATTAATCGAATAGTTGAAAAATCCTATAAAATGCTAGGTTTTCCTATTAGAAATACTCTTCATTTCCGTAATACCACTAGTCTTAAACTACTGTATTTGTCAATTGTGAGGTCTAACCATCGGTGTGAAGCTGGCAACGGCCGTTTCCAGCAACGGCACGAAAATCAACCACATCGATAAAGTCGTGGGATCCTCGGCAATATAAAGTATTATAATATGTAGAAACGCCCAGCAACGGCAATGAAAACAATGGAAATGACAAATTTGTGGTTTGATTTTCATCTGGCATTTGCGATATGCTTTTCCTAATAGATATATGAAGAAATACGTACGTACTTATAAAGGAAAAAAGCTACAATTTTTCAATCGGAAGTTGTCGATTAGGTTTTATTACGTAAAACTACTTATTACAATGTCCTTTAACTACTGTATAGGACCAAATCATTTGTAGGTCGAAACAGCGGCGTACGTCGCATGAATTTAATAAAAATAAAAATATTCGCGATCTTTTTGATCAGAAGTTGTCGATTAGATTTTATTACGTAAAACTACTTATTGCAATGTCCTTTAACTACTGTATAGGACCAAATCATTTGTAGGTCCGAAACAGCGGCGTACATCGCATGAATTTAATAAAAATAAAAATATTAGCTATCTCTTTGATCGGAAGTTGTCGATTAGATTTTATTACGTAAAACTACTTATTGCAATGTCCTTTAACTACTGTATATGACCAAATCATTTGTAGGTCCAAAACAGCGGCGTACATTGCATGAATTTAATAAAAATAAAAATATTCACTATCTCCGTGATCGGAAGTTGTCGATTAGATTTTATTACGTGAAACTATTTATTGAAATGTCCTTTAACTACTGTAGAGGACCAAATCATTTGTAGGTCCGAAACAGCGGCGTACGTCGCATGAATTTAATAAAAATAAAAATATTCGCAATCTTCTTGATCAGAAGTTGTCGATTAGATTTTATTACGTAAAACTACTTATTGCAATGTCCTTTAACTACTGTATAGGACCAAATCATTTGTAGGTCCGAAACAGCGGCATACATCGCATGAATTTAATAAAAATATTCGCGATCTTTTTATCGGAAGTTGTCGATTAGGTTTTATTACGTAAAACTACTTATTGCAATGTCCTTTAACTATTGTATAGGACCAAATCATTTGTAGGTCCGAAACAGCGGCGTACATCGCATGAATTTAATAAAAATAAAAATATTCGCGATCTTTTTGATCAGAAGTTGTCGATTAGATTTTATTACGTAAAACTACTTATTGCAATGTCCTTTAACTACTGTATAGGACCAAATCATTTGTAGGTCCGAAACAGCGGCGTACATCGCATGAATTTAATAAAAATAAAAATATTAGCTATCTCTTTGATCGGAAGTTGTCGATTAGATTTTATTACGTAAAACTACTTATTGCAATGTCCTTTAACTACTGTATATGACCAAATCATTTGTAGGTCCGAAACAGCGGCGTACATCGCATGAATTTAATCAAAATAAAAATATTAGCTATCTCTTTGATCGGAAGTTGTCGATTAGATTTTATTACGTAAAACTACTTATTGCAATGTCCTTTAACTACTGTATATGACCAAATCATTTGTAGGTCCAAAACAGCGGCGTACATCGCATGAATTTAATAAAAATAAAAATATTCGCTATCTCCGTGATCGGAAGTTGTCGATTAGATTTTATTACGTGAAACTATTTATTGAAATGTCCTTTAACTACTGTATAGGACCAAATCATTTGTAGGTCCGAAACAGCGGCGTACGTCGCATGAATTTAATAAAAATAAAAATATTCGCAATCTTCTTGATCAGAAGTTGTCGATTAGATTTTATTACGTAAAACTACGTATTGCAATGTCCTTTAACTACTGTATGACCAAATCATTTGTAGGTCCGAAACAGCGGCGTACATCGCATGAATTTAATAAAAATAAAAATATTCGCGATCTTTTTGATCAGAAGTTGTCGATTAGATTTTATTACGTGAAACTATTTATTGAAATGTCCTTTAACTACTGTATAGGACCAAATCATTTGTAGGTCCGAAACAGCGGCGTACGTCGCATGAATTTAATAAAAATAAAAATATTCGCAATCTTCTTGATCAGAAGTTGTCGATTAGATTTTATTACGTAAAACTACTTATTGCAATGTCCTTTAACTACTGTATAGGACCAAATCATTTGTAGGTCCGAAACAGCGGCGTACATCGCATGAATTTAATAAAAATAAAAATATTAGCTATCTCTTTGATCGGAAGTTGTCGATTAGATTTTATTACGTAAAACTACTTATTGCAATGTCCTTTAACTACTGTATATGACCAAATCATTTGTAGGTCCGAAACAGCGGCGTACATCGCATGAATTTAATAAAAATAAAAATATTAGCTATCTCTTTGATCGGAAGTTGTCGATTAGATTTTATTACGTAAAACTACTTATTGCAATGTCCTTTAACTACTGTATATGACCAAATCATTTATAGGTCCGAAACAGCGGCGTACATCGCATGAATTTAATAAAAATAAAAATATTCGCGATCTTTTTGATCAGAAGTTGTCGATTAGATTTTATTACGTGAAACTATTTATTGAAATGTCCTTTAACTACTGTATAGGACCAAATCATTTGTAGGTCCGAAACAGCGGCGTACGTCGCATGAATTTAATAAAAATAAAAATATTCGCAATCTTCTTGATCAGAAGTTGTCGATTAGATTTTATTACGTAAAACTACTTATTGCAATGTCCTTTAACTACTGTATAGGACCAAATCATTTGTAGGTCCGAAACAGCGGCGTACATCGCATGAATTTAATAAAAATAAAAATATTAGCTATCTCTTTGATCGGAAGTTGTCGATTAGATTTTATTACGTAAAACTACTTTTTGCAATGTCCTTTAACTACTGTATATGACCAAATCATTTGTAGGTCCGAAACAGCGGCGTACATCGCATGAATTTAATAAAAATAAAAATATTAGCTATCTCTTTGATCGGAAGTTGTCGATTAGATTTTATTACGTAAAACTACTTATTGCAATGTCCTTTAACTACTGTATATGACCAAATCATTTGTAGGTCCAAAACAGCGGCGTACATCGCATGAATTTAATAAAAATAAAAATATTCGCTATCTCCGTGATCGGAAGTTGTCGATTAGATTTTATTACGTGAAACTATTTATTGAAATGTCCTTTAACTACTGTATAGGACCAAATCATTTGTAGGTCCGAAACAGCGGCGTACGTCGCATGAATTTAATAAAAATAAAAATATTCGCAATCTTCTTGATCAGAAGTTGTCGATTAGATTTTATTACGTAAAACTACTTATTGCAATGTCCTTTAAATACTGTATAGGACCAAATCATTTGTAGGTCCAAAACAGCGGCGTACGTCGCATGAATTTAATAAAAATAAAAATATTCGCAATCTTCTTGATCAGAAGTTGTCGATTAGATTTTATTACGTAAAACTACTTATTGCAATGTCCTTTAACTACCATATAGGACCAAATCATTTGTAGGTCCGAAACAGCGGCGTACGTCGCATGAATTTAATAAAAATAAAAATATTCGCAATCTTCTTGATCAGAAGTTGTCGATTAGATTTTATTACGTAAAACTACTTATTGCAATGTCCTTTAACTACTGTATAGGACCAAATCATTTGTAGGCCCGAAACAGCGGCATACATCGCATGAATTTAATAAAAATAAAAATATTCGCTATCTCTTTGATCGGAAGCTGTCGATTAGATTTTATTACGTAAAACTGCTTATTACAATGTCCCTTAACTACTCTATAGGACGAAATCATTTGTAGGTCCGAAACAGCGGTGTACGTCGCATGAATTTAATATAAATAAAAATATTCGCGATCTTTTTGATCGGAAGTTGTCGATTAGATTTTATTACGTAAAACTACTTATTGCAATGTCCTTTAACTACTGTATAGGACCAAATCATTTGTAGGTCCGAAACAGCGGCGTACGTCGCATGAATTTAATGAAAAAAAATATTCGCGATCTTTTTGATCGGAAGTTGTCGATTAGATTTTATTACGTAAAACTACTTATTAAATGTCCTTTAACTACTGTATAGGACCAAATCATTTGTAGGTCCGAAACAGCGGCGTACGTCGTATGAATTTAATAAAATTAAAAATATTCGCGATATTTTTATCGGAAGTTGTCGATTAGGTTTTATTACGTAAAACTAATTATTGCAATGTCCTTTAACTACTGTATAGGGCCAAATTATTTGTAGGCCCGAAACAGCGGCGTACGTCGCATTTATTTAATAAAAATAAAAATATTCGCAATCTTTTTGATCGGAAGTTGTCGATTAGATTTTATTACGTAAAACTACTTACTGCAATGTCCTTTAACTACTGTATAGGGCCAAATCATTTGTAGGTCCGAAATAGCGGCGTACGCCGCATGAATTTAATAAAAGTAAAAATATTCGCTATCTCCTTGATCGGAGTTGTCGATTAGATTTTATTACGTGAAACTATTTAATGAAATGTCCTTTAACTACTGTATACGACCAAATCATTTGCAGGTCCGAAACAGCGGCGTACATCGTATGAACTTAATAAAAATAAAAATATTCACCATCTTTTTGATCGGAAGTTGTCGATTAGATTTTATTACGTGAAACTACTTATAACAATGTCCTTGAACTACTACATAGGGCTAAATTATTTGTAAGCCCGAAACAGCGGCGTACGTCGCATTTATTTAATAAAAATAAAAATATTCGCAATCTTTTTGATCGGAAGTTGTCGTTTAAATTTTATTACGTAAAACTACTTATTGCAATGTCCTTTAACTACTGTATAGGACCAAATCATTTGTAGGCCCGAAACAGCGGCGTACGTTGCATTTATTTAATAAAAATAAAAATATTCGCAATCTTTTTGATCGGAAGCTGTCGATTAGATTTTATTACGTAAAACTACTTACTGCAATGTCCCTTAACTATTGTATAGGGCCAAATCATTTGTAGGTCCGAAACAGCGGCGTACGTCGCATGAATTTAATAAAAATATTCGCAATCTTTTTAATAGGAAGTTGTCGATTAGATTTTATAACTTGAAACTACTTATAATAACGTCCTTGAACTACTACATAGGGCCAAATCGTTTGTAGGCCCCCGAAACAGCGGAGTACGTCGCATGAATTTAATAAAAATAAAAATATTCGCAATCCTTTTGATCGGAAGTTGTCGATTAGATTTTATTACGTAAAACTACTTATTGCAATGTCCTTTAACTACTGTATAGGACGAAATCATTTGTAGGTCCGAAACAGCGATGTACGTCGCATGAATTTAATAAAAATAAAAATATTCGCGATCTTTTTGATCAGAAGTTGTCGATTAGATTTTATTACGTAAAACTACTTACTGCAATGTCCTTTAACTACTGTATAGGGCCAAATCATTTGTAGGTCCGAAACAGCGGCGTACGTCGCATGAATTTAATAAAAATAAAAATATTCGCTATCTCCTTGATCGGAAGTTGTCGATTAGATTTTATTACGTAAAACTACTTACTGCAATGTCCTTTAACTACTGTATAGGGTCAAATCATTTGTAGGCTCGAAACAGCGACGTACGTCGCATTTATCTAATAAAAATAAAAATATTCGCAATCTTTTTGATCGGAAGTTGTCGATTAGATTGTATTGCGGGAAACTACTTATATTGTCCTTCTAATTATTATTTTTCCTCTACTTTCAACATCCCAAAATCTATTTTCAATCATTATTTTTTTTTTTACTCAGGAACCTCCTTCTTTTTCTCTCTTCCAAAATAAAACAAAATACAATACTTTATTTTTAATAAATTATTTGAAGACACTTGTATCAACATAAATTCAAATTACCCCGTTAATTTACACTAACATAACCTTAGCATCAATCAGTACACATAACTTGTTTAACATAGTTCAACTTATGAAATTGACGTTAAGTCATGATAACTTTTTAAAATTACTGAAATGTCAGGATTTTACATAACCCATGAAATTTTTAAATGGCATTGAAACATATTTCAAATTTTGAAACAGCCATAAGTCATGATAACAATTCAAAACATAAGTCACTATTAACTTGATATAATCTATGAAATTGTCAGAAACAGAAATAAAAAACCGCTGCCTAACCGCTAATGCCAAAATAAATTTTAAAGGCCCTTGTTCACATACACAGACTAAATCCCAATTAAATTTATTACTCCCTTTAATAATAGGGTGGGGGGTTGGTAAAGAGGGTGGCTAAGGGATAAAAGTGCATAATTTCCTCCCGCGGATGGTTTGATCAATATCCAAGGAAGGAAATGGGACTTTGCTCCTGTGTAATACATATGATTTTTTCTACGACCATTTACAGTGTTTTACATTGGTTTTACATATATTTTTTTATATTTTCTTATGCATGACAATCAAAAAACCAAATATGTCAGAATGTCATAATAGATATTTAGATAAGGAAATATTGTTAAAAATCAAAGTACCTGGAACGTTGCTAAGGTTGCTTCTTGTTTACAAAATAAACAAACTTCCAAAAAGTTTACAATAATGTATTCCGAATGTGAAGATGAAGTTCTTCAAGATATTCTGGAAGAAGCAAACGTGGTTTCGTTAAATCTATTACCGTTAAAGTTTCGTGAAAAATATGAAAAAGTGTACCAGCTATTTAAATGTTGGATGGAGACTAGGCAAATAAGAAAAATATATCAATAAAAGAAGTCTATACACTACCATTACAGCTATTTGAAGTTTCTACTTGTTTGCTTTCAGAGGGAGCCAAAGTATTTTCCTCCCGAGGGAGGCCCTTGATTATCGTACACTCAGTAAATTGTAATTAAATTTTTTACTCCCTTTAAATAATAGGGTGGGGGTGATAGAGGCGGTGACTAATGCCACAAAAATGTGATGCCCTTGGTTCTCTGATACACACCAAATCGCAATTTAATTTTTGCTCCCTCTAACAACGGAGTGGGATGGCAATGGGGGTGGTGGAAGGGGTAGCTAACGCCAAAAAATTTTTTGAGACATTTCGTTCTTGTATACACTAAATCACATTTTAATTATTTTTTACTTCTTTCATAACAGTGTGGGGGTCTTATTGGGGCTGACAGACCTTGGCTTTTCGTACATGTCCTAAATTTCAATTTTATGGACTCTTACCTGCTTGCTTTGCCTATTTACCCCATTTACCCCCGAACCGTTCAACGGAATTAGATCAAAATATAATCTAGTTCCAGATCTCTTTATAATACATAAGTGTACCAAATGTCAAGTCAGTATCATAAATGTTTCCTGAGTAAACGTGCGCAAAAAAAAAGTTACAGAGAGACCGACAGATAGACAGATTTTTTTTCGCTCAATTTTAAAATCTTGACGCTTCATGACATTTTAAGCCTATTTCAACAAAAAAATATATAATGTTCCTATACTTCCACTGGACGTGGAAGTAATTATAGACTAGTCATGATAGATATTAAAACATAAAACACCAATAACCGTAAGGTAGGTCTATCATCACAATACACACTACATATAATAGATAACCCCAAAATCAAAAGTTAAGGCTATCTATAAGGGAGTTACATTTATGAAAAACGCATATACAGACCCATTATCCACCAACGTTGCCAGTTTCGGAGGTGGAAATCGAACCTAATACACGATATAAGTGTGACCAAACATGCTCCTCACCACGCAACGCGATCTTGCCCACTGCGCTACCCTAGCCCATGTACTTTTATTTTCAGTAAATTCATACTACGTACGCCGCTATTTCGGACCTACAAATGATTTGGCTCTATGTAGTAGTTTAAGGACATTGTTATAAGTAGTTTCAGTTAATAAAATCTAATCGACAACTTTCGATAAAAAATATGGCGAATTTTACACTTTTATTAAATATATGCGACCCACGCCGCTGTTTCGGACCTATAAATGATTTGGCCCTATGTAGTAGTTCAAGGACATTGTTATAAGTAGTTTCACGTAATAAAATCTAATCGACAACTTCCGATCAAAAAGATCGTGAATATTTTTATTTTTATTAAATTCATGCGACGTACGCTGCTGTTTTGGACCTACAAATGATTTGGTCCTATGTAGTAGTTCAAGGACATTGTTATAAGTAGTTTCACGTAATAAAATCTAATCGACAACTTCCGATCAAAAAGATCGTGAATATTTTTATTTTTATTAAATTCATACGACGTACGCCGCTGTTTCGGACCTACAAATGATTTGGTCCTATACAGTAGTTAAAGGACATTTCAATAAATAGTTTCACGTAATAAAATCTAATCGACAACTTCCGATCAGAGATTGCGAATATTTTTATTTTTATTAAATTCATACGACGTACGCCGCTGTTTCGGACCTACAAATGATTTGGTCCTATGTAGTAGTTCAAGGACATTGTTATAAATAGTTTCACGTAATAAAATCTAATCGACAACTTCCGATAAAAGAAATCGCGAATATTTTTATTTTTACTAAATTCATGCGACGTACGCCTCTGTTTCGGACCTACAAATGATTTGGTCCTATACAGTAGTTAAAGGACATTTCAATAAATAGTTTCACGTAATAAAATCTAATCGACAACTTCCGATCAAAGAGATTGCGAATATTTTTATTAAATTCATACGACGTACGCCGCTGTTTCGGACCTACAAATGATTTGGCCCCATGTAGTAGTTCAAGGACATTGTTGTAAGTAGTTTCAGTTAATAAAATCTAATCGACAACTTTCTATAAAAAATATGGCAAATTTTTCACTTTTATTGAATATATGCGACCCACGCCGCTGTTTCGGACCTACAAATGATTTGGCCCTATGTAGTAGTTCAAGGACATTGTTATAAGTAGTTTCACGTAATAAAATCTAATCGACAACTTCCTATTATAAATATTGCGAATATTTTTATTAAATTCGTGCGACGTACGCCGCTGTTTCAGACCTACAAATGATTTGGTCCTATATAGTAGTTAAAGGACATTTCAATAAATGGTTTCACGTAATAAATCTAATCGACAACTTCCGATCAAAGAGATAGCGAATATTTTTATTTTTATTAAATTCATGCGACGTACGCCGCTGTTTCGGACCTACAAATGATTTGGCCCTATGTAGTAGTTCAAGGACATTGCCATAAGTAGTTTCACGTAATAAAATCTAATCGGCAACTTCCGATCAAAAAGATCGTGAATATTTTTATTTTTATTAAATTCATACGACGTACGCCGCTGTTTCGGACCTACAAATGATTTGGCCCTATGTAGTAGTTCAAGGACATTGCTATAAGTAGTTTCACGTAATAAAATCTAATCGACAACTTCCGATCAAAAAGATCGTGAATATTTTTATTTTTATTAAATTCATACGACTTACGCCGCTGTTTCGGACCTACAAATGATTTGGCCCTATGTAGTAGTTCAAGGACATTGTTATAAGTAGTTTCACTTAATAAAATCTAATCGACAAATTTCGATAAAAAATATGGCGAATTTTTCACTTTTATTAAATATATGCGACCCACGCCGCTGTTTCGGAACTACAAATGATTTGGCCCTATGTAGTAGTTTAAGGACATTGTTATAAGTAGTTTCACTTAAGAAAATCTAATCGACAACTTCCTATTAAAAAGATTGCGAATATTTTTATTAAATTCATGCGATGTACGCCGCTGTTTCGGACCTACAAATGATTTGGTCCTATACAGTAGTTAAAGGACATTTCAATAAATAGTTTCACGTAATAAAATCTAATCGACAACTTCCGATGAAAGAGATTGCGAATATTTTTATTTTTATTAAATTCATACGACGTACGCCGCTGTTTCGGACCTGCAAATGATTTGGCCCTATGTAGTAGTTTAAAGACATTGTTATAAGTAGTTTCACGCTATAAAATCTAATCGACAACTTCCGATTGAAAAATTGTAGCTTTTTTCCTTTATCAGTACGTACGTATTTCATATATCTATTAGGAAAGGCATATCGCAAATGCCAGATGAAAATCAAACCACAAATTTGTCATTTCCATTGTTTTCATTGCCGTTGCTGGGCGTTTCTACATATTATAAACTTTATATTGCCGAGGATCCCACGACTTTATCGATGTGGTTGATTTTCGTGCCGTTGCTGGAAACGGCCGTTGCCAGCTTCACACCGATGGTCTAACCTGGAGTATGCGTCATTGATATGATCTCCTTTTTACAAGACGCATATAGATAACATAGAAAACACTCAACAAAGATTCTTAAAATACTTATCATTTAAGGTTGATTGGGTATATCTACCTGTTGGTTACCCCCATTCGAAACTATTATCGAGATTCTCAGTCGTATCGTTAGATCGCCGTAGAATCTCTTACCTTACATTTCTTTACAGATAGATACATAATATCACCGACAGCACTATTATAATGAATCTGCTCCCCACTTCAAACCATGTATTCTACTTATAATAACATTCATGATGGTATCGATATTTGCTTCCCTAAAATCATCTATTATCAATAATTCACCATAATTCTCTAATTCAATGATTGTTATGTGTTTTGTAAATCCTATATTAGATTATATTATACCATAGTAATCATCCTAGTTATTATATCATACCTTAGTTATTAGCTTATATATCTTAGTCAAGTGTTAAATTGTCTGTGTATGCACATTAACGTTTAAATGTAGCTATATTCATGTTCTTCTCTTCATGTAATCTTTGCTCCGTATCCAGTAATTGGGTCCCTTTGGCCTGTTGGATACTGTATGTAAAAATAATTTTTTTTATAAAGAAGTATAATATAGCAGTCTAATCTAACACATATTTACAGTATAAACAAAATATCCATTTTCATTGAATTAAACGAATTTTGCTAATAAAACCAACTAATTGTTTGTTTCAGACGGTGAATACCTCTTTGCCGAACCAGATAGTAAACTTTCCAAGTACGCCCCAAAGAGTTGGCGCTCATCCCACAGCCATGGCCTCGACGCTAACGGACGCCCGGCCCTCGCCTTCTACTTTCGAGTCCAATTCTACGTGGACAGCCCATTGCTCCTTCGAGATGAGACCACAAGACATCATTACTACCTTCAGTTGCGCCTCAACGCAGCCTCTGGAGCAGCCGGAGACCACGCCACCCATCTGGCGGGTTTCTCCTTGCAGGCTGACTTGGGGGACCACAACGAAAACACAACTTTTAGACCCGAGGATTACGTGCCGCCAAACATGCGCGGACCGGCGCCCTTGCGAATCATCGAAGCTGCACATAGAACGCATAGAGGACTGTCAAAAAATGATGCTCGTACGCGATTCATAGCAGAGGCATGTCAGCTACAGGAACCTGTGAATGCTCATATGTTTAGGTAAGGTTGGTTATAAAATTACACGATTAGTCTAAGGGCTAGAAACTTTCTTTTTAGAAGTTTGAGAGCCAGACGTTTGGTTTGTTTTAAAAATAAGCTGGTGACATGTTCAGACTAGTGGACACTTTTGAGGAGTTGCTCCTATTTTGATACGACTTCCCCACTCGATTTCTTTCTTGAAGAGTTATTCATGTTTAATACAGTGTCGTTATATATCATTTTACATATTTTGAAATATGCCAAGTTTAATCAGAAATTTACTAAATGTGACAGAAGTGCAAATTTTATAAAAGCCATTCAATCCAGGCAATGGAGAGAAGAAAGGGGTCTACCACGCAAAAGATCGTAAGGAAATGAAATTTGGTGGAATCTTAAAATTTACTGTCCTGATCATACCCCTGATTTTGCGACATTGGGGGTAGACTGCTGGCGTCGCCATCTTTCCAAGATGCTAAAGTTTTTTACAAATATCTCCGTTCCCATTGGTCCTAGGAAAAAAATAACATAGCACATTGAAGAGTATAAAATTCTACATAAAATATATTCTATGCATTTTTTTCTGTTAGACAAACAGTTTTCAAGATATAGCGGACCAAACGCAAACAAATAATGGTAATGTGCGGTGGAGTGTTTTTGCACCTGTCTCCGTAAATGTGGGTAAATGATATGTACAAAGTAATTTCAACATAAGTATCTATTATTATCAAACGCATTGACACAATTTCCTGCATTATATATTGTAGGGACACGTCTACTTCCTTAATTGGTACGTTATTTATCATTTCATTTTGTAACTCGTTTCCACACCACCCAGGAGGTAGAGCCTAACGGTAGGTTTTTTTAACGTGGACAAAATCGTTACTTTTATGTACGTTTTGGTAGGTCTCGTACATTGTCGTCTGGTCTTCTTCACCGTTATAGTTACTTTCCATAGCATTTTCATCTGATATTTCTAAGAGATTCTTCTCTTCTTCACTTCGCCTTCGCACTTACGGGATTGTTTTCGCAGAAGGATCCATTGTAATTGCAAATGGCTGAACATTTTAGGCCCATTTTGCGGTAACCACTTGCATATCCGGAGCAGGTTATTTAGTGTTTCGCACAGCATCGAGTCCTGTCTGGGTTTTCCTCCAACCATACTCCACTGCATTTTTGTCGACCCCACGCCACAACTGGACTTGGTGGTAAGTCCGTAGGCAATTTTGCCGAGTAGCGTCTCTTGTTAGTGGCAGTGATCGTCCCAAGTTTCTGTATCGCAGGGAATCCAAGTTATAGGTTTCGTAACATCCACCATACAGCGTTATCAAAATTGCTTCTCCCGCAGTGGCTAGTTCATCGAAGTTCGCATGTGGATCTTGGAAAGTTTCAATCATTTCAAACAACCTGTTTTTCGCAAGAATGTTAAGAAATTTAATCTTTCTCTGATTAAAGAAAGCAGAGGTTGTATCACAACCGCTGAATGCATGCAGGAACAAAATATTCTTGCTTATAGAATTTACAAACTGTAGACTGTGCGATGAAGTTATTTTTTTCTCCACCTTACCCCGAGCAGGTTTTCGTAAGAAGATATTGTCATGCTCACTCGCCAGTGCAGTCATCAGAACTAATAAATCTACATCGTCTCTTACGATATACACTGCTGAATAGGACGAAGACATATCAATAGCTGTTTGATAATAATAGATATTTATGTTGAAATTACTTTGCACAGATCATTTAACATTTAAGGAAAAAGGTGCAAAATCGCTCCACCGCTACATTACCATTATTTGCTTGTGTTTGGCTCGCTGTATCTTGAAAACTGTTGGTCTGACGGAAAGAATTCATAGAACATATTTTATGTATAATTCTGTGCTCTTCAATTTATCATTTTTTTTTTCATAGGGCCAATAGGAACGAAGCTATTTGCAAAACTTGATTTTGAGCGCCATCTTTCTAAGATGGTGGCACGAGCGGTAACTAGTTACAATTTTGCTCATTCTAGAACCCTTAAGTTGCTCTGTTTGGAAAACCTAAAAAATATTTCAATTCTTGTCTTTTTCTATTTGAGGTAATTTTTAGTTGTGTTTGAAAACGAAAAAATAGACACAAGTGGAATTACAACGGTCTTCCCCAAGACGAAAGAGAAAATAGTTTGGTAAAACTAATGTTCATGTAAGAAGGACAAGAACAGCCGTACGTGGCAGATTTTGGCCGGCAGCGAGTTAAAGAAGCTATATAGTATAGTTCTATTAATTGTGTAATTCTAGAAACAAACAATTTTTTTGTATCATATGATATGCTGCAGACCTATACATTCTACGGTCATAAAGAGCAATGAAAACATGAATCCAAAAATCATCGCAGGGTACGATAAAATACTTACACAAAAGATTTACAAAAAAAAAACACACCTAGATCAAGTGGAGTTAAACTAATTGTAGTGGGTGTTTTCGATTTACATGGCGCTCCTAGCCATTCATGTGTCACAGAATCACAGCAACACAAAACAAATGAAAAGCAATTTTGGTGATATGATTCGGTTTGTGTCGATAAATGGAAAATACCCAGTTTACAGTACGTGTTATTTGCGTCCAGTCCAAACATAAGAAAGATAACTAACTGGTTGGCATTTGCGAACCTGGAACGGAATTAATCAGCTGTTAAACTTCCCATGTAATAGAGTCGTAATCTTTTGCTTCTTCACGAACTATAGTAGCACAGTAAGTTAGTAGATTGTACTTTATACAATCAAACCATAATCAATATTTTGATAAATATTTGAGCTGGGATAATGTCTTCTTCCTACAGCCATCTTGTTACTTGCCAAAATCGACCAAGACACCGCGCTTGTCCTTGTGTAATCAAATATGCGTATGTTATTTATCAGTATGTAGATCCGGAGTCTTGCCTAGGAGGCACCTGATTACTTTGTCCTTGTGACTTGATAGTCGATAGCGGCCGTTGCACATTATTCGCTGAATTGATGGTGGTCGTGAGGTGAGCGCACTTGCCTCTCACCCAAAAGTTCCGGGTTCGATTCCCGGTCGTGGCAGTGGAAAATACTGTGAGAGGGGTTTTTCCACTATACACGGATATTGGGTGTGTGACGTGTGTCCCTTGTCTCTAAATGTCTAGCCCCCTTCCACACAAGGCTCTTCTAGAGCCTTCCAGGATAAAGGGGGTCGTAATTACTTGTAACGTTATTATTTATTTATTTATTTACTTATTTATTTTGCCATAACCATATGCTTTAAAGGCAGCTGGTCCAAGGTCGCTTTCAAGTTCATACACTTTTGGCAGCGTACATTATTTGGGCTGGAAGACCTCTAGTACAAGTTACAAGTTCTAGCCAGAATCGCGTTGAAGCATTACCATAGTTTTATTCTCATAGCAGTGAAAACGATAACAGTAAATCGAGAAATATCGTACCCGTATAACACATAAACGTTTCTATTTATTTACGACTTTGTATGAAACATCACATATTATTGAATACTCAACGCCGACACTTAGATTAAAAGACATAGATATATATTTAATTTGACGTAAATTATCAACCAATGTTATAAGTAATCCCATCCATTATGTAGCTACATGAGGAGTTGAATAAATGAGTGGTCATTTATGTATTATATCAACCAGTCCAACTTTCTCCTTCCAGTGCGTATCCTTTAATGGATGTTTGCGATCACATTTTTCATAGCTTCTCTATTTCTTGCGGTGTGATCAATGACTGAATATCGTGTACCCTTGTCCAATGTGGTATGTTTCGCAGCCAAGACATTTTCTTTCTTCCAATTCCCCTTCTGCCTTCAATTTTGCCCTCGACTATCAGCTGTAGGAACCGATAACTTTTCATTTCGCATGATGTGTCCTAGATAGGCCGTTTTCCTCTTCTTAATTAGGTTGAATAATCCGCGTCGTTAACACGCGTTAAGAACTTCCTCATTTGTCATTCTCACTGTCCACAGTATCTTTAGGATTGTGCGATATAGTCACATCTCGAAAGCTTCTAATTTGTTAATAGCGTTTGCTCTCAATGTTCAATTTTCCATGCCATGAAGAAGTGTCGACCAAACATAACATTTTACGAATCTCAGTCTTAAGTTCAGGTCAACGTCCGAGCATGTAAGCGCTATTCTAAATTTTAGGAATATTTCTCTAGCTTGTCCAGTCTTTGAAGAGCCATGTCCCCAGATATTTGAATTTGCCAACTCTTTCTATGGGCATTGCAGTAAAAGTTACGCCGGAGTTTTGAAATATATTCACGTTTCTTGAGATGATCATGAATTTCGTCTTTTTGATATTGATGTTTAGGCCCATTGATTTGCTATATTCTCCTACTACGTTTATCGGTTGTAAATCGTAAGTATATGTTATTGGTGATTAAGCCCGTATCGTCATCAGCATAACGGATGTTATTAATCCACACTCCGTTAACCTTTATTCCCATTTCAAGATCTTTCAAGGCCTCTTGGAAAATTGTTGCCGAATAAAGGTTAATAATAGTGAAGACAGCATCCCTGTCTCACACCTCTCCTAATTTGTATGGAGTGGAACATATTATCTGATTTTATCTGCGCGGTTTGGTCCCAGTATAAATTTTCGATGCATCGGATGTCCTTTTGATCTATATCAAGAAGAAGCTGCATTAGTTTATGGTGCTGTACTCGATCGAACGGTTTTTCGTACTCTATAAAACATAGGCACACATCTTTTCTAAAGTTCAACTTTAGGCAATATATATTTTCCATTATGTGTAACCAAGCATTAAAGTGTGAAATAAGTATGTGTCTTGTTTTTAGAGATCAAGTATTTTATTTTTCTACTGCATCAGGGGAGAGCATTAGTAAGTTCTAATAATGAATTTTGTTAAGCTTGGGCACGAAACGCTTTTAGATACTGAGCTAGAATTATTTTTCGTCATGAGCATTTACGTCACACACCAAACTAGCAGTACCATGACATGCTACATACTGAGTCCTCGTACAGATACACATATCACTAAAAAGGAGCAAATAAACCATTGTCTTACACCTCAATGATCATGGACTTTATTTATTTGATTGCTGTGGTATGTGGATTATGTATCATAAATTCTTCTTCTATTATAAACTATCAGAGTGAATAATCTTGATTGTGAAAATTCACATTCTGCACAAAACGTCTTAGATCGAAGCTATCTTTGTTTCGCGTGAGAATAATAGTTAGTGCATTCTGTTACGTTTATCAAACTCCACAATTTGAGCGTATTATACAAACAGAATGGTAACTATTTTGTGAAGCATTTTAAAGAAATTTGCACTTCTATCACTTTTAGCAAATTTCTAATAATCGTATTTGTAGCTCGAAATATATAAAATGGTGTATAATAATATAGTAAACGTCAATCGATGAGCAATGTTTCAAAAAATGGGCACTAGTCTTAGTCCAGTGCTAATCATTTTTGTCTAAAAAAAACTCTTAGCAGTGTATGGATGGTCGAGAAATTTAAAATTAATGGCATTTAAGTGGGAAAAAACTATTAGACCCCAACAAATAACCGGAAGTAGAGTGGGGTGGAAAAAGGTGTGCTTTTAGGGGTGAAACGTGGTGTTTTACGATTTCCAGCAAAACTAGACGTCTTATCGAAAAAAATTGAATGCAAAAGTTGTAGATAATTGAAGGATCTACAACTTTTATTGTTATATTCTCTCTCTTATTTTTCAACATAAGCTCAAAACTATTGAGAGATACGTCAAAAACCAATTTCTTTATTTTTTATTTTCATCTCCAACAAATATGATTCGATGATTCTAGTATTTTTTTTATGTAAAACTATTGTTTAAACAATTTATTTCTCAATAGCCAGAACCTTAAACGGTTAATAAAAGTTCCCTTATTTGATATTACATCGAAATTACCATTTTACATCACTCTCAACACTTCATTTCGATAAAAAATGAAAAATTCGTGACAATTACTGAAAAATCGGTCTTGAAAAAATCTTTGTTTTGATTTTTCCCATTTTTGGCAATGTTTTTCCACACTAAAAGTGTGATTTTTATACCATCTTAAAGTAGAGGTTCGACGAAAAAAATTCCGTCCTGAAATTTTCAAAAATCAAAATTTTGTTAATCATCTTTTCTGATTATTAGGCTTTTTTATCAAATTAAATTGGCATAAAATCAAAAAATAAGTATTTCGCAGCTTATTTGAAACATAAAAATGTCCATTTTCACGAAATTTCATTAAAATCGAATGTGGGAGATAAAAATATAAAATCTAAAAATTGGTTTTTGACGTTTCTCTCAAGAGAAAGAATATAAGAATAGAAGTTGTAGATCTTTCAATTAACTACAACTTTTACATTCAACTTTTTCGATAGGTCTAGTTTTGTCGGAAATCGTAAGTAACCACATTTCACCCCTAAAAGCACACTTTTTTCCACCCCAACTCTACTTCCGATTATTTGCTGGAATCCAATCGATTTTTTCCCACTTAAATACCATTAATCTTGAATTTTACGACCATCCATATACCTACTGCTAAGAATTTTATCGATTTTTGGCCTCTGAAAACCAGTTCAGCACTGCACTATCTGAACTTGTGATAGTCTATATTTTTAAAGTCGGCACATTTTTTTAAATTAACAGTACAACTTCAGGCTCTCGTACTTTCAGCAGAACTCTATTTTCTTCGGCACTAATTGCCGAAATTACATGACTTTTCTCTTTTAGGTTAAGAGCTGCAAAGTCGGAACCTGCTCCTGGTTCTCTTCTTTTGGCAGTATGTCCTAGAGGACTCAAGGTGTGCCCTGAAAATAATCCGCCGTCAATTTTTTTATGGAGCAGCATCGGAAAATTAAGCTTCGAACGTAAAAAGTTTGAAATTCGCACTGGTCACGAGAAGCTCACTTTATACACAAGTAGCGATGAAAAAAGCAGATTGCTCTTGGCACTGTGCAAGGCTGCACATCAGTTTAGTATGGCTGTGGCACCACGTCTGAACGAAGTGAGACGTGAGGAGGAGGAAAGGCAACGATGGGATTGCGACCAGCGCGTATCAGTTATTAGTTCGACGTCCTCGAACACAACGTCTGGGATTGTCAGTGATAGGGTTCACTCTGAAGATGAACTCGAAATTATGATTACCAGTCCACCAGCGCCGTCGACGGAAAGTTTGGCTTTAGCACACCTGCTGGACAGTGCGCCTGCTAGTAGTCGAACTTCCGCCGCATCGGCCACTGCCGCTTTAGCAACGCTTACTCTCAAAGAAGAAGAGGAGGAGATAAATAAGCCTACTCTGAGCGAGAGTTCAACCAAAACGGCAAGCGGTAAATGTGCCGGATCACAGTGTAGTTCTTCGTGTAGCACTGTGGTAGTCACAACGGCACAATCCAGTAAGTTTGCTTTCTCAGATATATTAGTTTAATAAAATACATATTAGTGCGGCCAGATAGCATTAAAAGTCATAAAATATTTCAATGCTGGCGGGTCACGTGCACTTTTGAATATAGATGCTATATGTACCAAAGATCAAAAACTTTTTGTTGCGTTTTTTGACTGCCCAATAAATATACACCCGACTATACTCAAGCTTCTTAATAAATCGAAAAGCTTTCACTTGGAATTAATTTAAAATATGGCTACTTTTCAAAATATTTGTTCGCAGACGTGTTGCCTCATACCGAAATCATCTCATCTACCCATACCTATCTTGAATATATTTGTAACTTTCTGAAACGTAAACACAATCGAATTTTTTTGTTCAACGTTTATAAACGGAGAAGAAATCTCCCACATGCGTTTTCGATACAATCCCTTATATTAATTTTTTTTATTTGAACCAATTTTTAAATTACGCAAGTTTTGGTTGATCAGGATTCGACGAAAATTTTGTTGTTGTGATATTTGTCATATTTCAGATAATGTTTATGAAATGTTAGTTTCCATATATATGACATATATGTATATCCTCAAACCAGAAACCATTACAGATCTGTTGTGGAAATGATTTCGAGGAGATACTGACCATTCACACGACTTAACCTTATATATCCTAGAATCCTGATTAATACCTAATTAATAATTTCATTGAACAATCGACGAACTAGTTCATAACGATGAACACCACTGGTGAAATTTAAAGTGTATGACTTTTAATACTCTCATACTCAAGTATCTTTCGCTCAGATTCTGCATTAATCTAATTTTTGTAGCAGTAATAATATTGAAGTCATGATAAATGATACTTGATGAATGATACCATTTAAATTGGTTCCCCGCAATTCCATTACTTGTAGATTATTAGTTCAATTTCTCTCATTTTATTCAGCTATACCTATATCGTGTGAATAACAATTCGTTTCACTTTTCAGAACCTAAAGGACGTCGATCTTCTACCACCAGCAGCCTGGAACTTGGTTATTCCCACACTGCCCAAAACTCGGCTGTTAGCGATGCTACTTGCATCGAGCTGGACACAAGAGAACCTGTATATACATCTGGACCAGCACCAAGTAGCCATACTAGCGGAGTTTATACCTTAACTTCGAGTGAACAGTACACACTAAGTTCTAGTGACCATTACACCGTTCCTAGTGACCAATACAGTACACCTAGTGAGCAGTATTCGACGCCAGGTGATCATGTAGATGGTCCCTTCAGAGATCGTGCTAATTCTAATGTGAGTAATTCAGGGTCATTCCATGGTGACGGCAGCGATCCTACTGACAATAAACAGGCTTTATTGTCTGCAGAGGAACTTTCGGATTTAATTGTTGGACGATATCCTTCTTGCAAGAGCATCAGTCATACGTTGGATTCTGATTCTGATTATGTTACATTACCTTCATCTTACCGAGGGTATATTCCCATTCCTCCAAAAAGAATAGATAGTGTGGAGCAACGATTTCGACCTCCTCCTCCACCTTACGGTGCTCAACTGACTAAGATGACAATTCCGGAAACTGCTCGCCCGGATTATGATGAAACAAGTTGTTTATCGGACGCGTCAATGAGACACCCACCTCCTTATCCGGAAAATCCCACGCCAGTTCCGCCGCCGATTTATCCATTTGAAGAAGCTGCAGCTAGATTCATTACAACAAGATCACCAAGTATACTAACTGCTCATGCTAGTGCCGTAAGCGTTAGCTCGTCGCCGAGCTATTCAACTCCTAGTTCGGTGCCGCCCATTCCTCCAAAAATTCCGAGGCCACCTCCACCTATCAGCAGCACAGTAATTTCTCCTAACAATTACTTGGATGTAGCCGCCAGTAAAGCTGGCGTTTTAGTACCTTGCACGTTTCTACCACCTCCGCCTCCGGCCCCGAGACAACCACCACCACCACCTCCAGCCTTGGCAACTGTATACACAAGCCAGTTGTCAAGGTCGCAGATAGAGCAGTATCAACAACAAATGTATAGTGACGTTGATTTTGTAGTGTTTCCCTTAAAAGAACCTGCGATTAGTAAGCAGGAATATTTGGAGGCGAAGCAGGGATCCCTCATGGCCGCGTTAGCTCATCAACCTGTATTTTACCGAAGCACGCCTTACCTAGGGCGATATGCTTCAAGCCAGAATCTATCTGATACTTATGTTCAGTTGCCGGTATATGGTGCACCTAGTATTTCATCCAGTGGAAGTTTAGACCCGCCACCTCCTCCATTACCTCCAAACCGCCCAGGAAGGTTTATGCGTACCAGGTCCGATGATAATATACTAAACTCTTTGGATATGCCACAGCCTCCCAAATTTAGAAGATTACCTCCTCCACCTCCGCCCCCTATTCCCGAGAAACACTCCTCTGTCCTAGAGACTCATGGCTCCATGTTGATAGACTCTAAAATTAAAAGTGTTAGTGAAAAACCCTTGAGTGGAACTGCTAATGAGAGAGCGTCAGCTCTTGACATTCGTACTCTTAGGGAGAAAAGCAAGAAAATGGACTTGCCGTTGATATCCGCATTGTGCAATGATAGGTCGCTAATTAAGCAGACGAAAGCATTCGTCATGCCTAAGCATCCCGGGGAAGTGATACCGCGACAGTCACTGAGTTCGACGCGTTCGAAGTATCCCGTTTCGGGATTGAGCAGCACCAGGATAAACAAGCCTACAAGGAAGACGACCTCTGTAAGCCATCGACATCCTGGTGATAAATTACCTGAAATTCCGCGGGCGATGCCCAATAATTATGTTTTAACCGACGCACGAGTCAAACATAAGACTATGCAGTCACACTCATGAGTGCGGACTTTTGTAAGACTACATTCCAGTGCTAGAGTAGATTAGAGATCATTTTGTTATACTCAGGGTGCCATCATTTCAATAATGTTAAATTTAGGGAGGGGCCGGTATTGTGGTAAAAAAATCGTATATATTTTTTATTGCTCTCATTCTTAGACCACAATGTCGGACCCTCAGCCATCCCTGTATGTACATAAAAGTTATTTGTATACCGCACGTAAGATTACAGTATGTTTAATTAGCAATAATGTATACACTTGCTCAACTTTTATATTAATTAAAATACTGATATTTTTAATATTGTTCAATGTTTTTATTTATTTTCTGAATTCAAATCACAAAAAAGCTTCAAGTGTATGGTGCTGCCATCATTTTTAAAATAAAGTGATAAATAAATTCTCTGTGTTATTACTAATTACAGGTATATTAGAATAGAATAGAACAAATTTATTTGACCAAGAGTACAAAAATTTGTTTTTGCCGAGTCACAAAAAGTATATGGTACAGAACACCATAATAAACAAATATATGAGTTTCGACTATTTATACCATAAATGTCAGTGCTATTAGAATCTTTTAAAGTTTTTGCTGCCTCGGCTACTTCATATGTCAAGAAAAAAAGATAATGTGACTTTAGGTAGTTTTTTCAGGTGCTCTGTTGCAAAGATGTTCGAAACAGGTAAGACATTAATTCACTGTTCGGTTATAGTAGAAAAATATGTATTAAAAGAATTTGGTGAGATACTGTGTTTACAAGAATTAGATGTTGATTTATTACGTTCGAAATTAATCAATTTCCAGCTGTCGCGAGCCATATTGTTAGAATTATTGAAGAAACTAATTCAACTAATTTAGATTTATATTCCTTTTTTAAAATATACAAATTGAAATCCTTGGTGCAATTTGAAATAGTCTTTATACGAGAAAGTGTATCCCTCATATCTCTGAGTGAGTCATTAAATCACTCAACTGGTGGATTTTGATTAATTTTGCATTTTTTAGTGGAAAATGATTTGCAATAAGAAATGAATAAGTGTTTATAAAAACATGCTAAAAGAACGAAAAGAGCTTTGCATTCTTACTAATGTACCATATGTGTCACTTCTCTGTCTTAAAAAGAACTAAATTTTGTGGTCAGTGTGATAGTCATTGATTAAACCTGGAAAAGTCGGGGAATTTGATAATTGAAAAGTCGAGAAGATTTGCTTTATTTCAACAATTAGTATTTCTGTTTTAGTCTGGACGTCCACTAAAATTTAATAATCTTGAAAAGTTTATACAGAGACTAGGAAAACGAAGAGGGTAATTCACTTGGAACTAAACTTTAGTAACTTAATTATTGATAGTGGTTTTCGTTTAGTATATGATTAATTTTAATATATGTTCTGTTTCTTCATCTCGATTATTTTTTAATTTATTTATTTGCTTTGGCAATGACGAACAAGGCTGAAAATTTAATGGGAAGAAAAGTACTGGAAATCTTGGGTAATTTAAAAAATTAGAATGAATAGATAACGAACACAAAATTTCTTTGTTACATATCACTATATTTTGTATTTTATTTTAAAGTTTGCGACTGCAGTTTCGTAGCATCTAGTCTACATTTCCAAGTGCAGTTACAAATTAAATTGTGAGGGTATTTATACATTACAAAGGAGATTATGTTAATTGGCTTTAATTAAGCATTGCCGGTAGGTCTCTTTTATAACAGGGTGGCAAACAAAGTTGAATTTCCAATTTCTAGCTGATCATAAGCATGGTAATGCTATGCATGGATTATTTTTGTTTATAAATTTCAATAGATTCTAATATATTTAATTTCCTGGATTTGGTTACATAATGTAGAACTTCTAGTTTTTCTGTGGACTGAAAATTGTAACTGGTTTCTAAAAAATGATTTGCAAAATTTAAATTGCTTTTCCTTTTTTCAAATAATTTTAAATGTTCCCGGTATCTTATGTTAAATGATCTACCTGTTTGGATTATATAGCAGCTAGAGAGCTTATAAACCCCGATTTTTTACTTTTTTTTGTTTTCTGTTTGGCATTATAGAAAGTATTTGATATTTTTTGGCTAGGCTTCAATGCTACCTGAAGGTTATGGTTTGATAATACATACGAAATTCTTTCTGACAAGAGACCAAAATATGTTACAGATACAAAGATTTTTGGTGAGTTTCCTTTAATCGTAGGGTAAACTTTACTCATTGTAACGTCTTTTTGTGACTAGAGAAACTACCATATTCACTGAAAAACTGTTGCTATTATTTTTATTCTGACATATTTCTTTATTCAGATTCCTTTCGGACAAAGGTATAGCGAAAGCTCTATGAACCATAAATCGATTCGAGCCTATTGGTATAGTGGCGTCTGAAAATGTTGGTTTCCTGTAGGTATTAAACGATAGTTTATTTGTATTTTGTCTACATATGGTAAGATCTAGAAAGTTGATTTCTGCAGTCTGTTCAATTTCTGTGGGAAATGAAATGTTTAGATGTATTATATTAGCCTTTACTCGAGTCCGAGTATAAAAAAAAATGTTACAGTGGATAGATTGTGTGTAATAAAAAACAAGTAAAAGGTGTAGTCTATTGTAATTCCCATTCATCTACGGTGCACACGACTATGGCTATAGAGGCCAATTCGGGAGAGCACATGTCGACCGCAGTCAGGACAAACATAGACCTGGTTAGGTCTTGGATTCGGCCTTCTTGCAGCAACATTTCCTTGATAGCTGGCCACAACCCCTCGCCATTCGGTTCTGTCCGCTGCAAGTTGTTCCCATTGCTCGTCTGGAATACCGCAGGATTTTAGATTTTCATGGAGAACGTCTTTGAACCTCTTTCGTTGACCGCCACGCCTTCTTCTACCGCTTAGCAATTCACCATAAAGTGTACATTTAGGAAGGCGGTTATCATGCATACGATGAACGTGACCTGCCCATCTTAGGCGTGCTCTTGAAATAAGCACCTCAATTGGAAGGCTGTTTGCTCTCCTGAGTACTTCCACGTTTGATATGTGATGGAACCAACGGATTTTCATCATACTTCTGAGGTGTCTTTGCGTTTAGATGTAGACTGTTAATAAAGTTTAATATTTTATGTATTCCTTGAGTGTTTCCTGAATAACAAATTAGAATGTCGTCTACTTATCTATACCAACAGACGATTGCCTATGATAAAGGGGATTTGAAAATAGGTTTTTCAGTTCGTTCCATAAAAAGTTCTACCATAAGAGAACTCAGTGGGGAACCCATGGCTAGGCTTTTTTTTGTTTATAAAATCTTCTCAAACTAGAAGTAGTTTTCACTTAGGCATAGTTCAATTAATGTATTGATTTCTTCTTTTATGATTATATTAATGTTTTTAACGTCCAACATTTTTTGTATAGTTTCGAGACACTCCTTATATGGTATGTTTGAAAACATGTCACTCACATCAAAAGATACAAAGATTGAAATTTCTGAGAGTGTAACATTTTTTATTTGTTAAGCTCAAAACCAAATTTTTGATACAGTGGGTAAGTGTGAAATTAGTTACATTTTTGAGTATTTTGTTCAATTCTATTGCTATTTGCCTTAAAGGGCTGTTTATGTATGACACTACAGGCCTAATTGGGTTTTTCTATTTGTAGACTTTTATTAGACCGTATAATTTTGGGGGCATTAGATTCATATTGATTAAATAATTTGTATTTTTCTTTGTTCGTAAATATTATTTGTATGCCTTCCAGTTTGTCTTTTAATTTACTTTGAATTTTTTTTTTGTTGAACCTGACTTTAGAAATGTTGGTTTTTCTTTTTTAATGAAATTATAAATTTTTTGAGTGTAATGTTCTTTTTCTGAAATTACTGTGGAATTCCCTTTATCTGATTTTATAACTATGAGGTTATTTTCTTTAATTTTGTTTTGTACATTGACTTTAATGTTTTATGAATGGGTGTACTTCCTTTGTTAGACGAATTTTTTATTAAATGTTTGACTTTTCCTTTTTTGTAGTTTGATTTTGGTTGATTTGGCTATTTCAGATTCAGCAACTAGCAATTCTTTGTAATTTCAGCAACTAGTAATTCTTTTGTAACAAAGAAATTTTGTGTTCGTTATTTATTGCAATGGAATATCACAATGTAATGGATAACTCCATTGATTCCTCTTCATAATGAATAGAGTCCGATTTTCTTTAAGTGAAATATGCAATAACTCAAGTGTCTGATACAATACAATACTTTCATATAAACGTTAAAGTTATAATCGATTTAACTCTTGAAAGACTCAAAATATTACGATAAACACCCCAAGCGTGGATCAAATAATTGAAACACAAATAATTTTAACCACCGATTTAATAATTAGCCTTTATAATTACAATACAAATTACTACTTTAAATCGTTATAATTCACTCTTGTCACTGTCCTTTTTACAGTTTTTACTAGCCTCATAACTTTGTTCTTTCTCTTGATCTGATCACTAGAACTACCACGAGGGTACCTGTTTGGTCCTTTTATATTTGTAGATAGGTACTCTGGACTGTTCTACAGGTTTTCTGAAGGTTATCGATTCAAACACTTGATATTTCTTGGCACTAATGAACTCTATAATATAGAGTTCACTGCTTGGCACATCAACGGTTGCCATCTATGGAACGACTACGAACTACCATTCTATCGGTAGCTAAGTAAAGTTCACAAGCGACCGAGGGTTCAGCTACTGGACAACGGGTAAGTATAACCTTTATTTCCCGCTAACAGATCTGTTTCAGATACGCCAGGACGGACCACCACTACCAGAGACATGACGTTTTCAACCCTAACCCAACCTCCTTGCGGGCGTCGGACAACATACCGTCCGACGCCCGTTGTCCTACCTGCTCCGTGGAGACCGAAAGTGCTAAAAGAAGCACTTCGGTCTCCACACTCCCGAGCTACACAGCTCATCCTTACCTTTCCGACGATCCGGGGTAGGATATCAATTGATGTCCTACGTACCGGCAGTCAGTCCCAGCCAAAACTTCCTAAACCCAACTCGACCGATGACTACCCCCGGGGGTGACAAGCTGGCGAAGAAAGAAAACATCAAGACAAGAAGAGCGCCAGAAGAGACCTCAGCCAGCGAGGTTCAACAGCCAGGACCAGGGGAGGTCCGCAGAAAATACCACGACACATCTCACATTTGTGAGCTGGGTCTGGTAGAAGTACGCGGGCCCACCTATCACGAAGGCCGGTCCAGGTCTACAGAGATAATCTAGGTGCAAAGAGTAATAGTCCTACTTGGCCCTAGTTATCGAGACCGATATCCAGCCAATGGATATTGGCGCGTAAGTAAAGTAGGCAGGCTTCTCCTTTCTATTAAGAGGGACTAAACCTCTGTGCATAAGGGAGCACGCACGTAACTATGTCCTATTAGGACAAAAAATATATAATATAATAATATTGTTTATGTAAACTAAGATTTACAATATACTTCAAATTCTGTAAGGCCTTTAATAATCCTTATACCTTTATGTAATTTTCTTCGAATATTTATTTTAACTAGTCAGCCGCCAAATTACGCAATCCAGAATGTAAAGTACGAGGCACATAATATAGTAGGATATTTTTTGTCTTTGAAATTTATAATAATTCTAAAATTCATCTAGGCTCTTTCCACCCATTTCGGCAGGGCCCATCGTTGGGTCAAGTGGCTTGCTCTCATCAAACAAGCCGACGCACATTAAGAGAGCCAATTTGCGAAAAAATAGTACAGAGAGTACCGGTATTTTAATGAGGTCGCAAAGTTTTTTTGCATTGTTGTATGACTGATACAAAAAAGTCCCGGGTTCGTGGCAGTAGAAAATACTGTGAGAGGGATTTTTAACTCATCAGCAACTTTCCTAGCAATGCTTGTTTACATCGTGAAATGGAAAGTCAATCCTAACTTGTCTAATTTCATTTGCTGTTTATTTTCAGGTTTACGCACTTGCATTTAAAGTCACTGAAAGAAAATCGATAATTCACTCGAAGCTCATAACGGAATTCTCGATATTTATAATCAGCGTTTCCTGCCTCAAAATATTTCCTTCTACAGATATCACTAATTTGATAATATATTGTATGGTATGGCAGTCTTATTACAGTATCCAGGAGCAAACAATCAAAAGTAAATTCCCGAATTTTTTCACATTTTCTATGTACAACAAAACTCAAAACACCCTTTAGCAATTAGAACAATAAGTCGCAACACAAAGTAAATTTTCTTTACAACGTTGTATTGCACTGCCGGAACTTACACAAAGAGTCTATTGCTAGGATAGATTTGCAATTCTTGAAGAAAATCAGAAACCGCTAGAGGATATTTTACATGATTTTGACAAAGGCGTAAAACTATTTTAGGGTACATTTTTTAAAAATTTGCATAAAATTATGTTTGCCGAAACGGCCCAAAATTGACTTGTCACTGATTTGTGTATCATAAATTATTAAGAACCACGTACGGAGTACAGGAGGAATTATCATTTGCCTCACGTTTACCTTGAAATATTTGAAATCCAACAAATTAAGATTAATTTGTTGGATTTCAAGGCCTTCTCCGTACTCGAACTCAAATTATAATTACTAATAGACGGGCAGATATACACAAATCCCAAATTTGTAAATTTTTAATTAATCTGTCTGTACCAGTCGATTGATGAGTGATAAATTGTTGCATGGAAGTTATTGGAAACGATGCTTTATGAGGCTCCTCATACTCGCAACGTGTGGTATGATACCAAAATCATTTGTATTATTTGATTTACACATTAGTATATTTTGAATAATACGCATCATTTTTAAATTTGCGTCTTATGTTTCAGCCTCTGTTTATAATTTTTAAGGGAGCACTTTTAAGAAGAGTCATTAGTCGATAAGAAAATTATATGAGCCGATATAATTTTAGTAGAATGTTGTAAAAATTAGAAACTGACGTCATCTACAAGAAGCTGCAGCGGAGCTAAAATCGACAGTAGAATTTTTGTAATTTTATCTATCCAAATTGAAACGAATCTACTCTGAAAGTGAAAATCTCATTGAGCGTTAAATGCCTAATAATAAATGTATCGTTAAAAGTCCTTCAGGCACGCAGAAGATGGATCTTTTACTCGACCACAGACAGGCAGGTAAAACAGAAAATTATAAATGCTACGCAATCTTATCCTCCTCTTCTTTGCTTTCAATTTCTAAATTCTTTATTACATAGTGACGTAGCTTTAATAAAAATACAATCTGAGGCTCTTTCTAGATTATTTCTCGGACCTCAAATTCGTCCCAGTACGTTCTTGTGCCTTATGTTGCCCAGTCATTGGAAGGTGTCATGTTTTTTCAATAATAGTGTGAAATACAATCTTTCGTCTGAGCTGAAGGGGTAGGCTCTTCGAATCCTTCTGAACCCCCTTTGTTTCCGCCACTGCTTCCTACTGATACCTATTGTTAGATTACCTTCTTACCATTGACAAATTGAAATAATCTTGGCTAAAGCAGAGAGATATTTCGAAGAAACACCACCTTGTAGCAATGAAGAAAATGAAGCTAAAACTTTCTTAGTTTGGTGGCAGAATGTTCTGCGTTGTTTTGGATTGAAAGTGGAAATTAATTAGTACGACTGACGCAGTACACTGACGCAGATTAATTTAATTGGAGAGGTATGATTGTGCAACAGATCTATTAATTTATATAACTATTGGTTCTGCTTTATTATAATGAAGTAAAATAACGCATAAAAATAAAAAACATTAATAAGGGGAACAGAATTAATGGTATAGTTTGTTAAATAAACATAATACAAAATACGTATTCATGTACAGTAAACAAAACGAGTCATGGCGAGTAGCAGGGGAATTAAGACGTACCAAAGCGACGTTTCTAAATAGCCCAATAAAATGGAAAAAATTGGATGAAATAATTCAGAGCTATTGATACTTTCCGAGTTTTTTGCGAAAAATCGACTTTTTTTAACTATTTTCTCTTCTTCCCCCCCCCCTCCCCGCCGGCGTCTATGGGTGGGGACCTTTGATATGTTAAAAAGTACCACAAAATAAACCCGTTCTCAAAATTTTAGCCCTGTCTGAATTATTTCATCCAAATCAACAAATTTTGTCCCATTTTATTAGGCTAAAAATAGTGGTGGCCACAGTACATTACTTATTATTGGCTCGTAACTTATTTTCCTTTGCTGGTTACAACTCCGTGACATACCACAACGTATTAAGTACTTATAATCTTAATTTTTCAGTATCAGACTATATAGCCTAGCCACGTAACAAAGTTAAATACTAATGCAAAACAATTACAACAGATTCTCCGGGCCACAATGAAATATGTTTAAATGATATGCTTCCTGGTTTTGAATCTACCCTAGGACCAACAATAATTTCTCCGCTATATAGCACGGTAGACAAATCTGCAGATAACTGGCGATTTTCGAGGTTGCAAACAACAACATACGCTTTTCTTCTCGGGTACCACCTCTGTACAACCAAAAATTCTTGTGTGTACTTAATCTCAAGATTCGCTTTATTAACTCCTTGTTTGTAAACTGAATTCATGTAGATAGATGGTGACTTCTCTCTTACTGTGGCCATCTCCGATATCCACTTTATTTGATCATAACGGGGCGAGTGTTCCTCACCGTTGAGCCAAGAGTGCACCAAACGAGTTGTTTGATTCTGCCAAGGCATTATAGTTAGTTGATGCAGATGTTTAATGTCTTCCTTTTCGCCATCTGGGTCTGATATTTCATGCAAGCCAATTTCGTCTCCGTAAAAAATTGATGGAGTACCGGGCAGCATAAGCTGAAGTAGAGTAGCTCCTAGGGTCGCGTTGTCGTATGGCAAAATATTTGCTAGTCTTCTGGATTTAACATTTCCTAGCGACCAATGAATCCACGGCATACCTGGTTTGGAAAACAAAGTACCATTTTGTAATGAACTGATTTGCTTCATGATTGCAGCCGCGCCATCCTTTATATCTAGTACAACGTCAACTAGGTCAATGTTATTTAGGAGAATATTTATTATAGGTTTTGGAGCTAGATTTACAACATTTTCACTTACTATTAAAACTCGGTCTTGACCTAAGATTTTTCTCCAACTACGTAACGATGGAGCCAAGTTTGGGTCATCCACTAAATGTTCGAGACCTTTAAGGTAGAAACCATCTACCCCATTGGTTGTCCAGTGGAGTATTGCTTCTTCAATAACATCTTTTGGGGGCTCAAACAAAGTTACATTTTTAATTTCGTTAACTTTTCTGTGTGCGAGTTGTTTCACCAAGGGATAGACAGGTAAATCTAAAATCAATGATATATTTCTGGATTTTAAGGTCTTCACTAGGGCCTTAAAATCTGTTAGATTTCCTAAACTTGATTCGGTGTTAATTAGACTGCTAACATTTTCAAAATTGTGTGGGTAATCTGGGCTGGCAAATATAGAATTTAATCTGACTCCCTTAACTCCAAGATCCATGAAATAGTCTGCTTTCTTAGAAATGCCTTTGAAATCGCCGATTACATTATTCTCTACGTAGAAGCTAGCTGGAAATATTTCATATAGCACGTTACCCTGATACCACTGAGTTGGGGGATTGCATGTTTTAGGCAATGTGTAGATCATCGCGATGACAATAGCAACCATGGCTACTAGACCTGAAAGGAACAACCACAGGGAGATTTTTCGAATTAGCGGCCAATTCCAAGACATGAAGAAATAATTATCTGGTGGATTGCGAAAGGTTAGTTGAAGTGGTTGAGTTTTTCCAATTGTTTCCTAAAAATGAAAATAAATTTAGGAAATTTATTTATAGTTTTTTTAAGTTTAGTTTATTAGTTCTATTTGGTTTTGAAACATTATTATTTTTATATAATACAAACATTTTTATATTCAATGTAAATTGTCATACCTGTCAGAATATTTTGCCAACTATAAGATAAAGAAGGAGAATGATACTAGGAGGTATTAAGTTTCTCAGTAGATTAAATAACCCACAGTATATAAACTTTAAGGTGGATAAAAAAGTTACTGATTTTTTTATCAAATAGTGTTTTTTTCAAAAAAAGTCTTATAAATAATCCCTATTTACAAGATTTAAAAAAAATACTAGATAAAAAAGCAGTAATTTTTTATCATGATTTTTATGTCAGTTATTCTGTCAATTAAATTATTTTGACAAGAAATCATTGGTGGTTATCACAATGACATTGACACTAATAAAAATAATAAAATTTGTTATGATTGATGCGTCACTTGTGCAACAGGTCGTTAGGATAGTTAACGACGTCAAAGTGCAATGCAACCTCGGGAAGAGCACCACCATGGTGCTCCTCGATATTGAGAAAGCGTTCAACACCGTCTGGATCCCGGGGTTACTCTACAAACTACAACTTACTTCATTAAACTCATTCATTCATTCTTGACGTGTAGGTCCATGCAGGTTCGAGCTAATAACAAACTCTAAACACGACGGGACATTCATGCGGGAGTCCCGCAAGGATCGTGGCTGTCACCAAAGTTGTACGACCTTGTAACATTTGAATAATCAAATTTACCATTTATTTAGGTTTAAAGAAACTAAGTTGAAATAGCACGTTAGGAAACATAATAATTACCATTTTGGTAAATTCGCAAAAGTAAAGAAACCTAATTTTAATAGCTAGTGTTTATACCAATTGTGACTTTAAAAATGCATTCTGTAAAAGGTAGCACCACCTGGTATCGAATTATGTAAGTACCACCACTATACAAATAAACGACTCCGCAAACACTAAACTATTAGTTTCTATACCAGTAGAGGCCAGTGCTTTACATTAAGTTGTTAATAAATTCTTCGATAATAAAAGGTAAAGATAAGATAAGATAAAAGATAAACCACTAACAACGGAAGAGATCTTAACCGCCATTGGGCAGCTAAAAAATAACAAATCTCCCGGCGCCGACTCACTCCCAGCTGAGATCTTTAAAGCTGTGTCGTTAGAGCTCATACCCTACCTCAAAAAACTGTTTGATGTCGTGTGGGAAAGTGGTCAAGCTCCGCAGGAGTTTCGTGATACACTTTTAATCAACCTCTTCAAAAACAAAGGGAGCGCTGCGGACTGTAGAAATTACAGGGGTATAGCTCTCCTGGCTGTTGGAGGGAAGATACTCACTAAAGCGATGGCAAATAGGCTAACACCTGTTATGGAAAAGTTACTTCCTGAAACACAGAGTGGCTTTAGACCAAACCGAGGCACATCGGATTTAATCTTCACACTTAAACAGCTTCAAGAAAAAGCACTCGAACATCAAGGAGAAATTCACATGGCCTTCATTGATTTGACCAAGGCGTTTGACTCGGACAGGGAAGTGCTCTGGAAAATTATGTTCCGCTTAGGTATCCCTAGAAAATTTGTGGAAGTATGTCGCAGTCTACATACAAACAACAACGCCCAGGTTATGTATAATAATGAGGCAACCGAACCTTTCCAAACCCTCACTGGAGTTAGGCAGGGATTTGTCCTGGCACCCCTACTTTTTAATTTGTTTACCACTGCTCTAACAATTATTTTGACAACAAACTGACAGTCAGAGGATAGGTCTCAGATACCGTTTTGATGGCGGTCTCTTTAACATAGGGCGCTTTAGAGCTTTCACGAAGACACGCACACGATTCATTTGTGATCTCCAGTATGCCGATGACTGTGCACTTTTAGCCTCTATGCCGGAAGAGCTTCAAGAACTTTTAGATGTGTATGCCCAGAGCTATGATTCCTTGGGACTTAAAATCAACATTGGAAAGACTAAGATTATGTCAACTCCTCATCGAGTGAACCAAATAGACATTACACTTAACGGAAATTCTCTTGAAGTGGTGGATCAGTTCGATTACTTAGGCAACGTTGTTAATGACAAAGCAAACATGGACAGCGAGATTCGTAATAGAATTAACGCTGCATCTAGAGCACTCTGGGGACTTAGAGAGAGAGAGTATTTGACAACCACGACCTTGCTTTGTCATCGAAAATGGCTGTCTACAGAGCAGTTGTCATTCCAACACTGCTATATGGATGTGAAAGCTGGGTCACTTACCGTCGTCATGTGAAAGAATAAGAACGTTTTCAGCAAAGACACCTCAGAAGTATGATGAAAATCCGTTGGTTCCATCACATATCAAACGTGGAAGTACTCAGGAGAGCAAACAGCCTTCCAATTGAGGTGCTTATTTCAAGAGCACGCCTAAGATGGGCAGGTCACGTTCATCATATGCATGACAACCGCCTTCCTAAATGTACACTTTATGGTGAATTGCTAAGCGGTAGAAGAAGGCGTGGCGGTCAACGAAAGAGGTTCAAAGACGCTCTCCATGAAAATCTAAAATCCTGCGGTATTGCAGACGAGCAATGGGAACAACTTGCAGCGGACAGAACCGAATGGCGAGGGGTTGTGGCCAGCTATCAAGGAAATATTGCTGCAAGAAGGCCGAATCCAAGACCTAACCAGGTCTATGTTTGTCCTGACTGCGGTCGACATGTGCTCTCCCGAATTGGCCTCTATAGCCATAGTCGTGTGCACCGTAGATGAATGGGAATTACAATAGACTACACCTTTTACTTATTTTTTTTTTATTGTACACAATCTATCGACTGTAACATTTTTATACTCGGACTCGAGTAACGGCTAATAATAATAATAATAATAAAAGTTATTTTCACAAACTGATTTGTTTTGATTTATTGGAAATTGCTATTGGATAACCTATAAATCATAGAGGTAAATGATTATTTAACATTTAAACCTAAATATTATGAATAATAGAAAGTATGAATTGACATATTATACCTGTATAGTTTCACATTAATCTTAAATGTTAACTGTAGTTAAATAAAGTTATGTTTTAGTATGAAGCCGCCTGGAAGAACTGGGAACTGTACAAAAATGATAAAATGAAATAAAATATAACTAAACTATGATTAATATACAAGACTTAGTAAAGTATGGTATTAACAATAACAGTACAAAGTTGTTATACACTATATTTAACAAATAGTTGCAATCTTCAGTGAATTTCAGTTACAAAAATCCATCCATGTGTTATACAGGGCGCGTTAAGCATAAGGAAATATGGGGAAATTTGAATAAACGGTAAATTTGATTATTCAAATGTTACAACCTGTACGTCTCTGACTTCCCAGAGTTCCCGAATACGAAGCTGGCCAAGTACGACGATGACATAGCCATGTACGTGCATTCACACAACGCCCAAGCAGCGAATATGCTGCTGAAGGCGCACATGGCCCTTGCCACGGAATATTACGACTGGTGGAAGATTCGAGTAAACGCTGAAAAGTTTGAGGCGATAGTCTTTGACGTTTAACACACATATAAATGAGATAGTACGGATGATCTACTTCCTATCCAGGACACCGTATCCGCTCATGGTCAGGGGCAGACCGTCCATCACAATGAAAATTCTGGAAGGTACACTTCCCTCAGAGACCTATACGCACGTTGCAACGACATAACCCCGATAGCGGATTACGCCCAGGAAATCTCTCAAATATTCTATTCCTTCAAACAGGGCGATAGTCCGTTAACAAGAAACATAACACAAATTAGACAGAATAATGCCCCATTTCGGATTAAACACACCCTACCATACCAGACATTACCGATCTTCCCGCAACCTCTGTAGTCAAACTTCAATAACTATAACTTTCGCTTAAACTATCTACCTTTACTGATATTTCATACCTTTTGTATCTTTAAATCTTTCCTGTCCACCTCTTCTTTTATGCTTGTCTCTTTTTGTTCCGTTTGTTTATTTTCCTTTTGTTTATTTTTGTTTTTCTAAATTCATTTCACATCAAAATTTTAACCAAACTAAAATTTCGTAAAACCAAAATTTTTAAAATCAAAGTTTAGGTCAGCCACGCGTAGCCCAGCATCGACATACCTCGCGGAAGGCACTTTGTACAAGTTGAGGTGCTTGCGTCAGAATCAAAATTTAATCAGTGATAGTGCGTGAGTTTTTTAAAAAGGAGTAGTTTTAAGTTTGTTAAATCTGTTTTCAGATATGTTTTAATTTGATCACCTAATTGTATCCATCTGCGAGCCTAACCAGTCCCATTCCACCCAATCCTACAATCCTCCACCACGAACAACGCGGTGGTTGCACGGTAGGTCTCGGGGTGGGTTCTGGGGAGACAGATGTAAATTTTAATTATTAATAAAGTTGTATTGTATTGTATGCGTCACTGGTGAGAACCATATTTACAACGGGAAAATCAGTCGATTACTTTTTTCGGCCGCAGTAGTACGATGTGGCTGCTCGGTCAATGTCAAGCACAGGCCTTGACGGTTTGTAGGTTAATATTCGTAATTTCCGAGTCCAAAAAGTGGTATATATAGTATTAATTATTGAGGTATCTATTTATTTTACTTTTTTAAGTAATTGTTTCATACGATTTTGTACATAGAGCGTAATAGAGACACAATAGAAAATAGTAGCAGAGGACAACGAAGACACAGACATGATGGTGCAACTTATTAAAGGAAATATTTTAATATAAAATTTTCCAAAAACTGCAGCATAAATTCAGTCTTACAGAATTAAACGGAATCTAATATACTTAATAGTAGCGACAGAGAATCTATCAAAACCATTTCAGCATGGGAGTGGGTAAAGAACTGAATTGTGTTATAGATTAGCAACCGGTTCTCAGTACTTCAATGCATACGTCTTATACTTTTATAATTGTTTCCCCTCCTATTAATGACCACGCTCGCTGACGTCCCTTTGGTCTTATTGTTTTTGTGAGCAGTTATGGTGTTTGTATGGTTATGTTCCATGCTCGACGCATAGCATATTACTTGTCCAAGGGCTTACTGTTATTTTTCTATTATCTTGAACAATCTTTCTGCCATCTTTTTTCTATTTAAGAAGTCGCTCCAGATCAAACAAACGTCCAACAGGCTATTCCTGATGCCCCTAAGCAAGCTCTTTCCAAATTCATTCCCAAGAATTATTTACCTTACTGCAATGGATCATGCAACTCGTTTTAGAAAACCTTAGACTCTTCACAATACCACTATCTTGTACGTCATACAAATTTTTTAAATCTCAGCCGAAGTAATTTCAATACATGCTTCCATAAATTGACTTCTGTGTTACGAGGTACATTCTTATACTTTGGCCGATTTCTATTAGACTGGATCGCCAAAGTTTAGTAATCCAAGGATACTGGTAATGGCTCCATAGAATTTGGACCAAGGTTAACCGAGTATTGGTTGATCCACTTTTATACAAGCGGGCATTTATGTTTTAAATGATCTCACAAGTTATAGTCAAGTAGGGAAGATTGGAGGACCTTGAGGGACCTTCTATATCGGTCTTCAAAGATCCATGTATCTCTAGCCGGAATTGGTTATCTTTTTCTATACACCACACCAAACAGTAACGTTTGAAATACATTGCTTTTTAATAGTGGTAACCTAGTGGGCTATCTGGAAGTATACTATTTTATTGGTGGTAAAGAGAGTTCCATCAGTAAATATATTTTTCATAAAGTGTATTTAGAAATTTACCTTGGGCTCAAGAACAAAAACCCCAACCTTCTCTATATAACTCCATTCTCTGCAAATAATTTTAGCTTGAATGGTCTTCCTATTTTTTTCAGTCACCCGTGGTTTTTTTAGGGGGCGAAAGGGCCAATTTTAGTTTTTTGAAATTATCTCGAGAACTATAAATTTTTCGTGAAAAAAATCATTACTATGAAATTATATCTAATATAATTGTATACAGAAAAGACTCCCTATGCTTTCTTTTACGTGGAATCAACCATTTCGAAAATATAAATGAAGAGAAAATGACACATCATTTTAATATTACATACGGCTACAATTTCTTGTACTTTTAAATGTATTATTGATGGTTGCTACCAATTCTTAACGAACGAAATGCTGGGCATTAAATTCAGTAGCATCATGTTTAAAAGATCTGGCATCGTCTCTAACCAAACGAAGCAACTCCATTTTTTTGTCAATTTTTAAACAATGAACTCAACTCACTACTCAATTTGTCAATTCAGAAATTAGCAGCGCCATCTATTGATGGGTAATTTTCGCCTATAACCTAAATGCAGAGCAATAGGCAAGTTGACGAAGAATGAAACAGGCGACTTGCCTAAAGTGAAGAAGGAAGAAGATGAAGACATTATTTGCTTAGAATATTACAATTATTGCATTATTTAAAAAAATAACAGTGTTTCGAAACCAAATGATACTAACATAATATATTATATTAAATACAAAAAAAAAATTAAAATGATCAACGGTTTGGCAAATAAAACTTAATTTCGTAGATAACATTTTTTTAGCGCCCTATACCTCAAACATCTTTGGCTCACTGGATTTCAATTTACTGGTAGATCCTCATACATATTATGAGTCACAAATATCACCTACACTCATTGTTTTTTCTGCATACAAATTATTTAGGTACATAATTTTGATGAGTTTTGATAATTTAGTTTGTTGTATATTATTTCCTTTATAAATTGTCGGTTATTTTAGGCATAGTAGTATCATATGATGAGAATTTTTCAGAAATTTTACTTTCGCATAAAGTTCCAAATACTCGTCAGAACTTTACTATTCATATAGGTCGAAATTACTCATCTAAAACCTTGATTAAACCCTTACCTGATTTTCAGTATCTCCATCTTTGACCATAATGTGGTGATAAACATTTCTATGGTTTAGTAACTGAGTGCATGCTGGTTCAGCTGCAGAAGAGCTAGATGATGCAGTGTCAGCTTTCTCTTCATCTAAAATTAGAATAGTTCGTGAATTATAATAACAGAAATTATTATTAACGTTTAAGGTTTATTTATATTAACGTCCGTGTTTCATTAAATATTACTATTACTATTCCATTTGGTTGATAGCGCGACTATTTAAAGAACCCGAACGAGAAGCGTGATATTCGCATGGTACGTTGCCACGAATTGAAATTTTATGAAATCGCTTTCAAATTAATATTCACTGTAATAAACACTGTCACGTGTTCAAGAACATTTTCGTCCCTATTTTCGTCCCTAGTGGTTATAATGCAGGTATTTGTGGACTAAACAATTAAACAATTTACTCCTATGATTACACCTTTGAATTCTGGCCCCTAGAGCTCTAAGAAGAAGCCAGGTGATTTTGAAAAGGAGAGTACATTGCGTGTGAGTTTTGCACATTTCAATTTGATTATCGTCTTTTTCAGCTTGATTTTCTCGCCATTTTATATAAGAATTTTATCGCTGTAAATACAGTCTATTTATTTTCGTTCGTAACATAACGGCTACCGGAACCGAAACAATTACTGCTATCAAAAGTAATTCAAAGAAGTGATCTTTTGTATATGAGCAGGTGCCTGGGTGATAGTCTAACGGGTTCGAGTTCCACTAGTGTCAGAACAAAAAGAATTTTTGATATAAAAATGTTTATGATTGTAAGGTACAGAGTATTGCAACATTGATATTTCTGTTTTGTGCAATAAGAAATGTTTTTAATTCAACAATAATGTGGTTTATCTATTATTTGTATTTTGTTGAATTTTTATCAACGATTGTCATAGGTTAAAAAAATAAAAAGTAATAATTGATTGTTACTAAATATCACTGAAATGAAACGTGTAAAAAATATCTCAGCTGTACTATCTTTCTATAAACATGAAGTACAATGTAGATGGAAAAATAATCTTTACACGCTTTATATTAGCTTCACCTGTATGTTTGTTTGTATTATGATGTATGTAAACTTTTTGAATCTTTGAACGTGATTCTTACCCAGTTCAAAACGTCAGATTAAACTGAAGCTTTGCACACTTATCAAGGACCGACAATACAATAATTTGACAACTTTGTCCTAATGTTCTCATCAAGATCACCAGGATAAAATTTAAAAAAAAAAATGACTAACATATTGTCGACATTTTGCCGGAGTCGCCGGGGTTATTAATATCGGACCTCTGAGAGGGTTGACCGTTTAATTGTCCATTACTTGTGAGAACAATTAGGAAAAATTAAATTACAACACAAAAATAAAAAAGAGGGGATTGGTGAAAAAAAATTATAGTTTAAAAAAACTAAAAAATGAGTACGTGGTAAAAATACAGCTTTAATAATACTTTAATGTATTTAAGAAACATTATTATCTATCTCTATTATATATTCCACATAAGATAATGAGGAAAGATATTTCAAAACTATAATAGAGCCTTCCTCCAAGGAATCTAGGTATGAACCTCAAATAGGTTGGAAAGCGGTTCCTGGTTGAGTTTTATTATTTGATTTACAACTTATTGATTTAGCTCAAATGTGCTTTTAGAGGGCGGAATATTAAAACATAATATTTTTAGTCGCAAATTCCTCTACAAAATCCTTATTTTAGTATAAGGAACGTAACCAGACTGCAACCAATAGCTACTCTCCGGGCTATGTGCCCCGCCGAGCGCTGAATTACAAGTTACAAGCCTGGCGCGTTAAGTGTAATAATTGCATATTACCATCAAAACCCTAATGCTTCGATTCGATTTGATGGTAATATGCAATTATTACACTTAACGCGCCAGGCTTGTAACTTGTAATTCAGCGCTCGGTGGGCGCATAACCCGGAGAGTAGCTGTTGGTTGCAGTCTGGTTACGTTCCTTATAGTAAAGTAAGGATTTTATAGAGGAGTTTGCGACTAAATATATTATGTTTTAATATTCCGCCCTCTAAAAGCACATTTGAACTATGCTAATCCCAGTCAGGCTATTTATTTTTCGATTGTAACAGACACTGGACCGCTAGATGGCGCCTGCTGACTATTTTACATGTCGCTATCCCAAAGATATCGAAATGTACTAAATCGTCAAGTGATCCTCGTGTCCGTCGTCGCATGCCTACCTTGCACTGACGAGAGCCAACAGCTCGAAACTGCAGTCTGCAAGTGATGTGTGATGACTGGCACGAGAGCTCCTTTAAGTTGGATCAATCTTTCGGCTGGTGTTTGTTACAATCGAAGCATTAGCGTTTTGATGGTAATATGCAATTATTACACTTAACGAGCCAGTCTTGTAACTTGTAATTCAGCGCTCGGCGGGACACATAGCCCGGAGAGTAGCTGTTGATTGCAGTCTGGTTATGTTCCTTATAGTAAAATAAGGATTTTATAGAGGAGTATGCGACTAAAAATATGCTTTAACTTATTGATTTGTTTTGGTTATCTTTTCTCCAGTTTAATTACTGGAATCCCTTTCAGTAGTTTTATGAAAAACATATGAGGAGTACATAATCAAAAAATTAAGTATCACGGAAGTCGTTTTGGGTAAAATGGAAAAAACTTATCGTGCTATAATGAAATCACGTTATTTATTATCATTTAGAGTGATTTTTAGAGTATGTACTTTATTTTTTATGTAATTTTCCTTTAAAAACTTTCTATGAATACTCAAGACTGTCAATTAAATTCTGCCATTTTAATCGTCTTTAATACAGTCACATTCTGATTCTCCCTTCAAAATTTTTTAACGTCAATTTTCAAATTTAGCAGTAGATTTTGGGGGGAAACTAAGCGTTTTATGCCGTATTTGTCTATACGCGGTTCTTCGGTGATTCGGAATGCATGTCGCCCTCACAATGCACTATATACATGGGATCCGTCATGCCTGGGGAATAAATATTTCTAATCAGTTACAATTTAATCATTTTTAAGCTCTATAACCGACTGCCCAAGATTACCAATGTTAACTCCCTTATAATGACAGGCAAGAAGAAGCCTCTAAGCTGCAAATCTTAAATTTTTTAAAATTTAATCTTTTAGTGTCAGTCGATTGCTCTAACGTAAGCCATTGAATAGTAGTTGGAAACTATATTGCACTAGATCTTTCTGATACTCATCATGTGTGGCATAGACCGATATCTTTGTTAACCTTCTTTTCATATAGGTACATATATTTTTACAACTAACACTTTCCAAAGGCTCAATATACACATTTCTACCTAAATCCCACCTCTTTCATTTGTGTTTTACTGAATCTACTAATACAAAATTCTCCTTTCAGGAAGTAATATTAAGAAGTGTTAGATATTAGAAAGTGTAGTGAAAGTTCCAGTTGATAACATCTGCCGAAGTACTGTTAGGTAAAATCGAAGTATAAATTTTATATTTTCGTCTGTCTGAGTTAAGTCGGGTCCATCAAGGCTGAACGTCCTAATAGTTCACAAGTCAACAAAGTTAAATACATTGTGATTGGTGACAGTTATTTGATATGGCAAATAATTTCTTATATTATGGTCAATTAAGGGAATTTACTGCTCAAAACAATTGGGTAATTTACAAAAGAAGACTAGATAATTATTTCCAGTAAACGCTATCCAAGACGACAGTAGTAAGCAGGCAATACTACTAAACGCCCTAAAGGAAGAAGCTTATAGATCAATGTATAATTTGTGCCTTCCGAGGATTCCAGAAGTCAAACAACTAGCTTACAAAACTATTTAATAAATAAAGTTGCTGAACCCTCATTTGTTGCAAGATCAAAATTTTTGCAGCATTTAAAACCACACACGAAGTTTAAGAATATGAGCATTAAGGGTGAGGAGTTTAGCTTTAAATTGCAATTTTAAAGAAGATGTTATCGATGTGTGATCGATTTATTGGTTGGTATTGGTTTTGAAAAGAGCCGGAACAAAGCTAAACTTTTTAAGGAGATAATCACGTGTTCATTCACTGACGTCATCGAAATAGCTGTTGCAGAAATGACTGTTTTGGAAACTTCCGACTACAATAGCCGGTCAAAAAGATGGAGCCAACCTCATGTCACTTCCTGAAGTCAACACCAGTTGATGATAGTAGTCACCTATAGACCATGACCAATATTTATTTACTTTTCATTGCATGGAAATTAGACAAAAAGATAACGACAGATTTTGTGCGATGATTAGTAAACGTCTGTCACTGCAATATTCTTTTTACATATGTTATAAGTACCGTGTAAATGTACATCACACATCTGTAGAGCAGTTCTATCTATTTTTAAATAATTTGTCAAATTGTTGACAATACAAATAAGAAAAATTATTCATAAATGTCTGTCATTGACTTGAAAGTGATATTCGAGAAAAATAATCCGGCGCTAGCACATTGACAGACGTTTTCCGCTGTTGTCCGTTCGCTTGGTATATATATGGAAATGTTAAAAAAATTGTTAAAATTTTTTTTATTGATAAGTGTCTGTCAATATGAAATACACAAAGTTTCGATCGTAGCAAAGGTGAAAAATAATGTGATAGACTATTTGAGTAGTCTCGAATATGCGGCACATGTCATCAAACGTGCCATCAAAGTGGTATATACCTAACCACTAAGGAAGATTACTATGGTGAAATAATCAACAGTATACGAGGAAATACATCTGCAGTAGGAACCAACAATATATCAACTATATCAAATTCCGCTTCAACTTATGACTTTAATAATTGTATGTTCAGTAACTGCAGTTTAAATAAATAAAATATTGACTGAAGTACTGTGTCAATTGGTTAAAAATAGGAAAAACTAGTAAAAAAATGTCTTACCGAATACACCTCGAACATTGATAAATACTCATTTTGTCGTGGAGATTGCTTCAAACGTGTTGTTTAAAGGTATTACCAAGCAACACGCTTTCAGCAATCTCTATGACAAAATTATCTCGGTAATATCACTGCTTTAGGTATTATTATTATTATTATTATTATTATTATTAGCCGTTACTCGAGTCCGAGTATAAAACTGTTACAGTCGATAAATTGTGTACAATAAAAAACAAGTAAATGTGTAATGGGGTAGTGAAGCGCAAGTTATAGCCTCTCCTACTCAATTGTTAACCTCACCTTCGCGATGAGTTCAATTTGAACTTGGTGCGCCCTGTTTTCACTAACGAGGCTCTAACGACCGAGTAAGGGCGGAATAACCCTTACCTTTTGCCGTGAGCACATCCACCTTCTCACGAAGAGTGCGGTAAAAATAACCCACCGCACACAAAGGTTGCTTTTGGAATCGTTTGGTTACCCCATCGTCGCAGTCTCCTTCTGTGCCATGGGACCACACCACTCGCCTTCCGCAACCGAGCTGGTCAGTTGCATACCTGCTCCAGCTAAAACTTCAAATGCAGCTTCGTTTTCAGTCGATTAAGGCTTTAAAAAATGATGGAGCGTTCAAGTGGGACAAAATCATCCGGAGGTAAAATACCCTCCCGATCGGATCTCCGGGGGAGGGTGCCCACAGGGACACCTCATCGAATGTCGAAAAAATACCGACAAGTTAAATCCAACAAAACTAATTCTTTCATCTACGGTGCTTGGAATGTTCGTACTTTGAACGACAGCACTCGCACCGATCGGCCTGAAAGAAGAACTGCTCTAATAGATAGAGAACTTCACCGACTCAATGTTGACGTTGCAGCTCTCAGCGAAACTCGATTTTTGGAGGAAGGTTCTCTCACAGAAAAGTATTACACCTTCTATTGGAAAGGTCTTCCCACCAATTCAAGAAGACAACATGGAGTAGGATTTGCCGTTCGGAATCAACTTGTATCCAACTTAACACAAGTACCACAAGGCATATCCGAGCGACTAATGCTGCTACGCTATGAGCTATCAGATGGCAACGCGGTAAATCTAATAAGCGCCTACGCTCCCACTCTGGATGCAAGTCACGAAACCAAGGAAAGCTTCTATCAACAGCTGGAAGAAACCCTCTGTAGAATACCTAAAACGGAACGACTCGTTATTCTTGGCGATTTTAACGCTAGAGTAGGGAAAGATGCAGACACCTGGCCAGGCATCATAGGCAAGAACGGTTTGGGCAACATGAACGCTAACGGTCAACTACTCCTAACTAAATGCGCCGAACATGATCTAGTTATAACAAACACCATTTTCCGACAAAAGGATAAATTTAAAGGCACCTGGCGTCACCCCAGATCAGGTCACTGGCATCTACTGGACTATGTTATCGTACGTAGGAAGCATCTCAAGGACGTCCAAATTACAAAGGTGCGCATTGATAGCAAATTTTGGACCGATCATCGTCCTGTTGTCTCTAAAATGAAAATTGTTATGAGACCCAAACACCGAAGAACTCAAGTAAAACGTAGACTCCGTCTCTGTATTAGTAAATTGCGTGACCAACAAACCGTCGAACAGCTAAAGCAAAAAGTTCAAGAGAATTTGAGTGCACTAGAAGAAACCAATTCTGTAGATGTCGCTGCTACCTGGACACAAATTAAAGACAGTTTAAAAAGTGCGAGTGAGGAAATTCTTGGCACTGCAGCAAGTAAAAAACAGGACGACTGGTTCAATGATAATGAAGCGTTTATACAAGAACTTCTTGACCGCAAACATATTGCCTTCCAAAACGCTATCAACCACCCCAACGACTCATCAAAAGCAGAAGCTTTTACCCAATCTAAGTATGAAACGCAACGCGAAATCAGAAGAATAAAGAACGAGTGGTGGGCAAGCAAGGCCAGAGAAATTCAAAGGTACGCCGATTCACACGACTACAGGAATTTCTTTCAAGGAGTAAAAGCAGTGTACGGCCCCAGTCGGAAAAATATGTGCCCTATTAAAGATTTAAATGGAAATCTCCTCAAAGAAGACCAGGAAATAAGAGCCCGATGGAAAGAACACTACTCTAACATTCTTAACCAGCAAAGTCAAGCCGATCACGATATTATAAATCTTATCCCTCAATATGACCACTAACAACGGAAGAGATCTTAACCGCCATTGGGCAGCTAAAAAATAACAAATCTCCCGGCGCCGACTCACTCCCAGCTGAGATCTTTAAAGCTGTGTCGTCAGAGGTCATACCCTACCTCAAAAAACTGTTTGATGTCGTGTGGGAAAGTGGTCAAGCTCCGCAGGAGTTTCGTGATACACTTTTAATCAACCTCTTCAAAAACAAATGGAGCGCTGCAAACTGTGGAAATTACAGGGGTATAGCTCTCCTGGCTGTTGGAGGGAAGATACTCACTAAAGCGATGGCAAATAGGCTAACACCTGTTATGGAAAAGCTACTTCCTGAAACACAGAGTGGCTTTAGACCAAACCGAGGCACATCGGATTTAATCTTCACACTTAAACAGCTTCAAGAAAAAGCACTCGAACATCAAGGAGAAATTCACATGGCCTTCATTGATTTAACCAAGGCGTTTGACTCGGTGGACAGGGAAGTGCTCTGGAAAATTATGTTCCGCTTAGGTATCCCTAGAAAATTTGTGGAAGTATGTCGCAGTCTACATACAAACAACAACGCCCAGGTTATGTATAATAATGAGGCAACCGAACCTTTCCAAACCCTCACTGGAGTTAGGCAGGGATGTGTCCTGGCACCCCTACTTTTTAATTTGTTTACCACTGCTCTAACAATTATTGTTGACAACAAACTGACAGTCAGAGGAATAGGTCTCAGATACCGTTTTGATGGCGGTCTCTTTAACATAGGGCGCTTTAGAGCTTTCACGAAGACACGCACACGATTCATTTGTGATCTCCAGTATGCGGATGACTGTGCACTTTTAGCCTCTACGCCGGAAGAGCTTCAAGAACTTTTAGATGTGTATGCCCAGAGCTATGATTCCTTGGGACTTAAAATCAACATTGGAAAGACTAAGATTATGTCAACTCCTCATCAAGTGAACCAAATAGACATTACACTTAACGGAAATTCTCTTGAAGTGGTGGATCAGTTCAATTACTTAGGCAACGTTGTTAATGACAAAGCAAACATGGACAGCGAGATTCGCAATAGAATTAACGCTGCATCTAGAGCACTCTGGGGACTTAGAGAGAGAGTATTTGACAACCACGACCTTGCTTTGTCAACGAAAATGGCTGCCTACAGAGCAGTTGTCATTCCAACACTGCTATATGGATGTGAAAGCTGGGTCACTTACCGTCGTCATGTGAAAGAATTAGAACGTTTTCAGCAAAGACACCTCAGAAGTATGATGAAAATCCGTTGGTTCCATCACATATCAAACTTGGAAGTACTCAGGAGGGCAAACAGCCTTCCAATTGAGGTGCTTATTTCAAGAGCACGCCTAAGATGGGCAGGTCACGTTCATCGTATGCATGATAACCGCCTTCCTAAATGTACACTTTATGGTGAATTGCTAAGCGGTAGAAGAAGGCGTGGCGGTCAACGAAAGAGGTTCAAAGACGCTCTCCATGAAAATCTAAAATCCTGCGGTGTTGCAGACGAGCAATGGGAACAACTTGCAGCGGACAGAACCGAATGGCGAGGGGTTGTGGCCAGCTATCAAGGAAATGTTGCTGCAAGAAGGCCAAATCCAAGACCTAACCAGGTCTATGTTTGTCCTGACTGCGGTCGGCATGTGCTCTCCCGAATTGGCCTCTATAGCCATAGTCGTGTGCACCGTAGATGAATGGGAATTACAATAGACTACACCTTTTACTTGTTTTTTATTGCACAATTTATCGACTGTAACATTTTTATACTCGGACTCGAGTAGCGGCTAATAATAATAATTGTAATTCCCATTCATCTACGGTGCACACGACTATAGATATTATAGGTGAAAATCATTAAAAACCTACATTTAGACGTCATCTTCAGAGGGCTGTAAGTACCTTTAGGATTAATTTTACATATAGAATCAGTATATAAATTGGAATGCGGATATTTTGGGACACCCTGTATATTGGTGAAAAGATGTTCCTTTCATCAATATCCTTTTCAACGTCAACGTTCTATAAGCCAACCACGAAAGACTTGGGTTTGGACCCACGTATTCTAAGCAAAGGTACTGTATCTTTGTACGTAGAATGCGGAGGTAGATGCTTGGGCCTTTCAGGACCTAATGTGAAGAATAAAAAATATAATAAAATTAAAGGCAATCATATATATCATGTACTTATATTGTGTGAGCATATTAACGTGGGCACAATTTCAGATAACACTGTACACCGTCGCCAATAAACTATATAAGAGGCTATCGTGGGGGGCATGATCGTGCTTTTTCTTTCTATAGAGATTATCAAAATTCTGCGCATTTATTGAAATAAAAAAGTATGATCGATAATTTCTATTTACCATTTAATGCAAAACATAAAACTTTTACAACTCATATTACGTCAACTGTTATTTACAAGAAATATTGCATTATTTTTTATTTCTTTTTATTCTGTAAACCAGTAGGGGTGAGAACATAATTAAATTGCTGGCTTATATGAACATAATTTTCCTTTAAGAGTATGCTATAATGCCAAGTATTATATAAACTCTAATACAAAGTACATGTGGACACTGACATCTCAATTATTTCGAAATTGTTGTGTTGTCATTTAATTTGTTACGAATTTTTTATTATATTCTATACATACTTTTGATATTATATTGTATAGTATAATTCAGAGCTTCTCTGCACATAAAAAAGAAATAAAAACTTTACGAGCTCATTATTAACGCCGCTGAACCATTCGATATGGTGTAATCAAACAAGCTGACGTACAAAAACCTATAAAGGTAACCGACTCAATTTTCGGATGAAATAGTACAGAGCCATACTTAAAATTCGTATATAGGTATTAGAATGTACATATTAATAATACTAGACCGTAGCGCGCTGTTAAAATTGAACGACTGAGTTGCTGATCTAGATTTTCAAGTGCATTCCTGCGCGCAATTACTTTTGCAACTAGTTTAACGCACTTTAATGAGGTCGTAAAGTTTGTATTGTCCTTTTTATCCGCAGCGGAAGTCTGCAGGGTACTACACAGTTTTTGATTTGATTCGATTTAATTAACCAGTATACGGTAGACGTTGCAGCCACTCCCGCCAGTCTAGCGTAGCCGTAATCGGCACTGCGGTCATTCTTGTTATCCATAGCGAGCTCCATATCGTACATGGTATATAGGTTGGGAAGCGTAGGTGTTTGCAAAATGCGTTAGTGTATTGTGTTCTGATATGGAGTATTTATGCTTCTCATTTCCTTACACCTACAGCGTGTCCCTGGATTGACATTTCTATAGTTGTGTAATACATAAAAAAACAGTTAGTACTTTTCATTTTCTGCAGTCTCGGTCTGCTTGACCTAAAATGGATTTTTAATAAATTATAGTTCATATAGTATCTATATCGCACAATTAACCCAAGAAGAAAATAATTTGTTGCAGGTAAACTGGCCTTTCTGTTAATATTACGGAAAAATTCTATTTGAATAAAATCTTTGCATTGAAAGTTAAACCCACATGCCAATTTTCACTGTATTTGAACAAAAAAAAATAATAATACTACAAATTAAAATAAAGAGCTTTTTATTTTTTTACACAATTAACAATTTCAAGGAATTCAATTAAAAGCCCGTTCAAATAGCGCCCCACCTAAATTACTACATAATTCCACAATTCTTCTAAATTCTTTGTAACTTCTTCTGATTTCTTCAAGAGGTATTGCTCTGATCACATCAGTAATTTTGTTTTTAATCTTTTCAAATTATTGACACAGATGTCGGTATTAACTTGTTATTTTAGCTTGCCATAAAAGTAAAAGTCCATAATTAACGTTAAATCCGGACTTCTTGGTGAGTATGGCCGTGGCTCAAATCTACCAATCCATTTTTCGCCAAACGTATTGTTCATTTCCTTATTAAAAGAGTTGAGCGTGGGAAAATTATATGGGTGAATTTTGTAGAAAAAGACATGACATTGCATTTGCTGGCATTTAATGACAACTTGTTTTTCTGACACCAAGCGTTTACAGTAAGTTCCTTTGAAGACAGAGCCAATCATTGTGATTAACCTTAGCATAGATCTTCAAATCAGCCGCATAAGCGAGACAATTCGCATCCAACACATCTACAATATCGTTTTTAAAAATAATAAACAACAGGGGGACGAGGATGGACCCCTGTGGAAGGCCAGAAGTTACGGTATATTGAGCAGACTTAGAACCATTGAATACAACATATTGAGTCCTGTCATATAAGTATGACCTAATAGAGTTTAATAGAGAATCAGACAAGCCGAATAAATTCAGTTTGTGAAGTAGCATGCTGAAATCGGGTCTATTAAATGCTTTCGAAAAATGTGTATAGATAACATCAGTTTGTACCTGCATATCTATAGATTCTGCTATAAATTGAGCAACACAAATTAGGTTTGTAGCAGTAGATCGGCCCTTCATAAAGCCGTGTTGATAGACTGAAATTTTGTTGGACATGATGGTATAGAAAATCATGTAGCAAGATTTCCAAAATTTTACAACAATTGCACATACTGGATATTGGTCTAAAATTGCTAATGCCAAACTTATCATCTTTTTTATATATAGGACATACTTTCGACCGTTTCCGTAATACAGACATCTCGCAATTACAAATTCACGTGTTGAATATGACTTTTAGAGGGTACGCAAGAATGTGAGCACAATTCTTCAGTAGAAAAGTAGGTATATATCAAACCTAAACTGACGGGTTAGGTTTGAGTCTTTTTAAGGCAGCCACAATTACACCCTCATCAAATTATTGTAGGTGAATAGTTGTGCTGAGATTTGCTCATTTGAGGATTGGTTAGTGAACTTCGATGATGGTAAAAAAGAGTTACAGAAAAATCTGCGAAAGCGTTTGAAACCTCATCAGGATCGTCTCCCGTTGAAGGACATTTGAGAAGGTATGCTAGGCGATCTCTTTCTACTATTGATAAAAGACCAAAATTTGCTGGGATCATTTTTAATATTTATTCCAGCTGTTCTTATATAATCTTTGTAAGATGACTTTATTTTAGATCTCAATGTTTTAAAATCATTCAAAGTCCTCCAATGACCATACCTATTATAATCGCGCCAATGTTTGGCTTTTAGCTTAATGGATAGGTGTGGATGTTTTATTACTTTTTAGGATGAAATATTAAAAATAATCTAACCAAATTATTAAGAGCAGGTATGTATTTGACAGCAATAACTTTTTTATTTATCAATTTCCTAAATATATAGGTATAGCGACCCCTTTGAGCCCAAGTAAATGTGCTACTACATGAGAAATGTAAAGTTATTAATGTTTATTATAATGTTAAGTTATTAATATTTTTAAAAAATGTATACAGATTTTATTGAATCTAATTAAATAAAATTAACTTTGCTGGTGGGACTCCAGCAAAGATATGACCTTTAAAAATAATATTTTTATCAGCAACAATGATTAAGGAATATTACAGTTTCGTAATCAAATTTATATTTCTAAATTATTCCAGATATCAACAAATATATAAGAGGTAATAATTTTCATTTGAGAAATTAATTTTTTTACATGACTGTGCAGAGTTATTCACTATATATTGACCCCCCCCCCCCTTACTTCTGTTGTTATTGGAAAACCCTTTCGTATAAAATTTATACAGGGTTTCCAGTTAGTGTTCGCTCGAAAGATTGTGAAAAAACTGTTAACTTTATAAAGAAACTTTCTTAACAATACTTTCAATGTTTCATCTTTACTATAACATAAAATTATTTTCAATTATACAAGGTGTCACAAAACGAGTTACACATGGAAGTATAATTTTTTTAATTGGAACACCCTGTTTTTTTTTATGTCAATTATGCCCCCAAGGCTCCTGTATTATACCCTAAAATATTTCACCAATCGGATGCCACGTTGCCACGTTATGATGTTTCCTGTTTTTTTTTGCAATTTACAAACATTCCTATGACTGCCATATCTCCGGTATTTATTAATTGTTTTTTTTTTAAAATGTAGGATGTTATTTGATAATTATGTATGTATTGAAAAACATTTCTGAAATAAATTATTGTTATGCCGGGAGTCCAAAAGATTTGTTTACATTCCTTGATATTTAATTAATATTTTTCTCATTTTTTTTATGGAATGCCTATAACTTTTTTACATAGATGAATAAAACATACAATTCCCCACATACACTTTATTTTTATTTCAAACGGTTTTTGATATGATGATTTCAAATAATTTGTGTGTAAATTAAGGTGCTCTTTATTTTAGCATTAAAATCTAACATGGCTTTGGTCTTTTGTTTTGCGTCTGCTTTTCACTTCTGATGTTTCTGTAAGGTCTCTAAGATTATCGTGATTAAGTCGAATTAATATTGTTAAGTAATATTTAGAAATATGAATTATAATTATTGTTCATAAGATTTGATATCTATGGTGTATGTTATTGGTGAATGTGATGGAAATTGTTTGTTGGCATCATCCAAAATATCCCGGTAGAAGGCGTCCTGATGTGAGGTCTCTAAAAAATGTGAAAGAAAGTTTTGAACGTACTGGAAGTGTTGCATATGAAAAGAAGGCAGCAGTATTTTAGCAGTAATCGAAAATCCTATGGCAAATGTTCGGAAGTTAAGTAGAGATTTAGAGGTCATCAAGAGCTTTTGGATGTGCATTTAAATCGTAGATTAAATATTTGCCACTAGGCTCAAAACCGAATTGGAGAAAATAAAGAATTTTTCAAATTTGAATTGTTCGCGGATGAATCAACATTTAATCGCAATTGATTTGTGAATACGCACAATTTCCATTATTATGACAGAGAAAACCCCCATGTTGCACAGAAAAATCATTACCAGCCACAAATGGAGTTTAAATGTTTGCCGAGAAATTGTACATGATTATGTTATTATGTTTTTTTGAGGGAAATGTGAATGGAGCAGTCTTCTTGGATTTTATGCAAAATACGTTTCCATAAATGATCGAGCATATTCCTGATTATATTACAAATAATATGTGGTTACAACTTGATGGTGCACCACCACATTTAGAAATGTTCGTCAGGCCATTAGTAACCAAATTCCTGAAAGGTGGAGAGGATGAGGAGGTATATTTTAATAAACTGTTAAATTTTATCTAATTTATTATTTTATTAAATCATGTTAAGTCCCTCTGCATGGCCATCAAGATCACCCGACCTGACTTCAATGGATTTTTCCTTTGGGGATTTGTAAAGTCAGACGTTTATAAAGTGGAACCAACAACTCGAGAAGATATTATGGAAAGGATTCGTCGGTGTTTCAATCAATGGTGGCCATTTTGAGCAATTGTTAGGCCAGTTTCAATATTGTGAAATTGTATGTGTTATTCATCCATATAAAAAAATTATAGGTATTCCGTTTAAAAAAATCGAATCAAATGTAACAAAAGACCAAAGCCATATCAGATTTGCTAAAATAAAGAGCACCTTAATTTAAGCAAAAATTATTTGAAATAATCATATCTCAAAAATCGTTTGAAATAAAAATATAGTGTATGATATTAAAATGTGGGGAATTGTATGCTTTATTCATCCATGTAAAAAAGTTATAGGTATTCCTTTTAAAAAAATTGAGAAAACATTTATTAAATATCAAAAAATATAAACAAATATTTTGGACTCCCACTAGAATAATAATTTCAAAAATCTTTTTCAATAAATACATCATAATAACGTACTACATTTTTAGAAAAAACAATTAATAAATTGTTTAGGTATGGCAATCAAAAGAATATTTGTAAATTGCCAAAAAAAAAAAAAAATAGGAAAAAATCATAAATTGGCAACGCGACATTCGATTGGCGAAATATTTTAGAGTCTAATACAGGACCCTTGGAGGTTTAACTGTCGCCAAAAAATACAGGGTGTTCCATTTAAAAAAATATACTTTCTTATGTAACTCGTTTTTATGATACCTTGTACAATTGAAAATAATTTTACGTTGCAGTAAATATGAAACATTGAAAGTTTTGTTAAGAAAGTTTTTTCATAAAGTTAGCAGTTTTTGCTCAATCTTCCGAGGGAACACTAACTGGACACTGGATTGATGGTAATAATGAAGATCGTTTTTCTTTTAATGGAGAACCCTGTATATGGACATAACACCGACAAATATACTAATAGGCATTTTAGGGTTTCTGATGGAAGCACAGTAACTAATTAAAAGTAGCCTACTGTGTAGTAATTAGTTACTACGCTGTCAGCAGAAAAACTAAAATACCTATATGCATATTTGTTGGTGTTATGTGTCCGATATATCAAAAAATATTACAGCTAGATCTATTAACCTAAGGGTATGTAAGTATACAAGGTGGTTCAAAATTGTTTCCCGATATTTCAAGTGGCCTGCTCGGCTTCCTGGCCTAACTCCTCTTGATTTAACTGTCTGAAGTTATGTAAAATCAGGAGTTTATAATACTCACATTGACATGATTGAACAGTTAAGAGAAAAAATCGACATAGAGTTTATAATGCTGCATAATGATGAAGGAATTTTACAGGATATTCAACGTTCCTTAAAAGGAATTAGATTGTGCATAAGGGAAAGCGGAGGACATTTTGAACAATTTTTGTAATTGATAATTAGGTATTTCCACATTTAATTATATTTCAAAGCATTCTTTATGTGTAAAAGTATTTATTAGTAAAATGTTGTAAATGCACGTTTTTTTAAACATAAATTGCTTCGTTTATCGAAATGCAATAAGAATACCTTTTTTATGTCTAATGATCTGAAAACTAGTTTTTTATAATAATTTTTAGAAATATGAAAGAAATTAAAAAGTTAGGAAAATACTGACAGTCACCCTCTAAAACTACCCTACTGATAATATGTAAACTAGTGTCCGGATGGCTTATGACTATAAGTTTAAAATATGAATTTGAGTCAGAAAATATTGCAGAAAAACTGAAATTTATTATCCCCCTTTTAAGGGGTGAATAGCATTTATTTATCCAAAGATAATACAATACAAATATATAAACAAATAAAAAACAAATACAAAAAACCTGATACTATAAAATATGATCCTAAGTAATGAAAACATTATTTTACATATATTTTACAATTTCTCTTTTACCTATTCAATAAGTTTTGATTTAAATAAACTAATTTTTTAAACAGTTCTTAGGTCATCGGGTAAAGAATTATATTCAATAATACCTTTATGGAACAAACTATTGTAAGTGAGAGCTTTGAGAGTTGTTTCTATTTCTAGTATTATAAGAATAAACTTCACTTACACCCACCATTCTGGAGGACAAATATTCTAGTACCATTTTATTTAATATTTTGTAAACAAATATCATTGTTTGAATAGACATGTTCTTTTTAATATCAAGCCAGCCTAATACTTCCAATATTAAATTAATGCTTGTATATCGATTTATTCCTAAAATAATACGCATTGCTTTATTTTGTAGAATCTGCAATCATAAAAATTTACTTGTGATACATATATAACTGATGAACAGTAGGTGAAATGGGGCAAAATAATACTGTTATATAACGTTACTTTAGTGTTACGGAAATGTATCTACTAATTCTATTCCTAATTTTTTACCAATTTTGTTAGAAATATAGTCCACGTTTCTCAAATTTTAAGTTCGTATCTGTTAATAATCCCAAGTATTTAACTTCATCTTCTAAATTCAGTTGCTTATCGCCAATTGTGACTTTTATTTTTTGTAAATTGCAAAAATTTTTATATGCAAAATCTGACCCTATAGACATACATTTTGATTTAGTTTCGTTTATTTTCAGTTTATTTGCATTAAATTTATCAGTAAGTCTTTTTAAATCTTCATTAATAGCTGTAATCAAAGTTACATAATTTTTGTGGCTAAAATATACTAAGATATCATCCGCAAAGATGTGTATTTTACAATTGACTAAGACTTTACCTAAATCGTTAATAAAAGAATAAATAATAGGGAACCAAGAACACTACCTTACTGGACTCCATTGTTGTTATAGCGGCTTTCAGAATATTGATCATCATATTTTGTTTTTTGGGATCTCCCTTATTATTCATATTCGTAAATAAATGTATATAAAAGACTACTATGATTTTTGGATTTACTATCAGCCGCAGAAATATGGGGAGACAATTTTGGACCACCTTGTATTTGAAATCAGGAAAAAAATTCAATGTTATTTAAATTTTACACCATTCTCTATTTTTAAATTTAGGTATCTGATGAAATGATAAATTGCAATATTTTTAACATACACTGATGTGATTGATTTTTTTAATCAAAAATAATGGCAATATTAATGAATTAATATAAAGACATTTGTTTGTTTTTTATAATAGGCTGATATTTTGTTTGTTTTACTTTTTATATAATAAATGTAATCCACAGAAAAATTATTATTAGGAAATTTTATTGGTATTTAAAATAAATGGGTATATTGCTTTGGAAGTAATAATTTTTTTCATGCCACTTTGCAAGTTTGTAAAAACAATTACCTTGAACATGTTGCAATTTGGTCGCCAACTCGTGTCCGATGGCGAAATCCGAATTGGTGGGCTCCGGCAAAGGATTTATCAGGTCATTTGTTGGCGGCGACGGCGTTATTAAAGGGCATATCGAGGCAACTTCATCAGCCAAAAATGAATTCGTCGGGGAACCGGGCAAAATAGTGGCATTTTCAACGCGTAGAAAACCTTCCATTTCTAAAGTTTCTTTATATTATTCTGTTGCACATTTAAACATGCTGTAGCTAAAAATATCAACAAATTACTATGAACTAAAAACAAAATTCTAATTAGTATTATTTTGTATATTATGTACTTACAATTAATGCGTTCGGTAAATATAAAGTAATACACATGCACGTTGTTTTAATTTGTCTCAATAAGAAGCAATTATTAGAAGTCACACATGGTTGCGATCAGCTGATTTCGTGAAGGCCTTGGACATAGGCGCCGCGACGAAGTGCATCGATCTGAATATAGTGAGCGACGCTGAGTTGAGCGCCAAATTTAAATAACCTCGCTTAGGAAAGTGCTTGTACAGTCACCGAAACACGAGACTCGTCTGTTTAAAATGAGTACTGCTAATCAAAATAGTAGTATACATACCTAAGTAGTTCTCACTACTTTTTGTTTTGATTGTCCAAGATTATAGAACAAGGATACTTATTTTTTGCAATATAAAACTAATTTATAATTGAGTAAAAATTATAATATGTAAATTTAGTGGAGCGAAATCGACTTCAGAATGTGTCGTTTTTACTTCTCCATATACGTAGTATATAAAGATCGGATGGCGATCGTGTAAAAATTCGATTTTGAGTTTTTGATGGAGTTACACGTTTTCAAGTCCCCTGAAGGGGGGCGAGCGTAGGTGCGTCTTTACTATGTACATACTTCGGTATGCGATGTAAAGCAACGTCAGGCGCAGTTAGTAATTGGATGGGTGACCATTCCAACGGAAACCGCGTTCTCGCCTCACACATCTTCCAGCGGCTTGTATATCAGTGTATGCGCGGAAGCTATACAACCTTAGGCGAGGGTTGTATAGGAGATATACCATCCTTCGGAGGGGATGTAAAGCCGTCGGTCCGTTGTCTATTAAATGTTAGGCAAGTAAAAGATCCCTATTCTTCTTAAGGGAAGAGGTTCGGCAAAATTCCTGGTTGAGGGTAGCTCGTCTACAGGCGTCGGTGTTAGGCCTCGGTAGCGGAAATAGGCCGACGTTAAATAAATGTATAAAAAAAAAAGTCCCCTGAAATAAAAAAAAGTAGTTTTTAAAAACATGTCTGTCCGCCTTCTGTGGTCGCACCTAGAGCCCAAACTACTGGATCGATTTTTTTAAAATTTTACATGTGTATTCAAGACGGCCACACCTCGAGGTCAAATCGATCCTAGCTCAAACGTGGGGGGAGTAAAACCCTAAAAACAGGAAACAAATTGAAAATAATTCTTTATTTATATTTCTTCTAAAACGGTTTCAACGATTTTGATTAAATTTGGCACATGGACACTCCCCTAATACCGGTATGAAATGACACGACCAGTTGCTCCTAGAAAATGAAGGGGGGAGACTGTGGTGGGGTGAGTTTTAAATAATTCCATAATTTTTCTCTCTAAAACGGAACTAAGAATTTTGATTACAATTAACACATGAATACTGTAATAGCAGCATAAGGTAACATGACAAGTTGCACCTATGAAATGCAGGGAGGGAGGTCGCGGGGTGCAAGGAGTTAAAACAAAATGTTTTAAATTTCAGCAAGATTGGTTGAAAGGAAATAAAGATTTGACGATAAAAAGAGTCGATGCCGGGACCAGGTTACATTAGTTCGGTCTACTCCTAAATGGGAAATTTTGTCGCAGACCGATTTTTTTTTCTGCGTAGAGTCAGATGAGATCTTGTGGGTATTGTAGAGTAGGTTATTTACGATATTTTTTGTGGTATAGAAACTTATTGTTTCCAAAAACCGTATTTTCTAGTTCTTACATCGTCAATCTCCAATAGACTGGTGTAAATACGTTTTTGTAAAAAAAAAAAAAATATTAACAGGCAATGACCAGCCAGAAAATTTAGTTAAGGTTATAATGAAGAGGAAAAACAAAAATTAAATACGAGATAAAGTGAAGCTGTGAAATGAGATTTCTGTTTTCCGAAATAATGGCGGAATACAGATTTTTCGGTTTTTCATTTTTTTCTCTTGTAACAATTATTCAATTTACATGAAATTATGTGAATGTATGTACACCTTTTTTGCATTAAATAAGCATGATTTTTTTGGAACCTGAGAAACAAGTAGTTTCCGACATATTTACATTTTTCGAAAAAAAAAAAAAAACACAAAATAATAATAATAATAAGTCTTTGTTTAGCACTTGGCTAGTAAATACAGATGCTTATATCTAACAACAATAATAAATTGCACTATTATCTATTACTTAAATAATTGAACACTTCACGCTTAAATACATTTATATTTGGTGAAACCTTGATTGCCTCAGGAAGAGCATTAAAGAGACGAACCCCTTCGAAAAACAAGGATTTTTGTAAAACAAAATCTTCCACAGAAAACTTTATGGTGTTTCTTTTTTAATTTAAATATTCTATCCGGCCTCATTTTAACCGTTGAAATGTCTACTTTAAAATGGTCTATTATGTTGATGGTTTATTTTTCATGTAACCGCTTAAAATTGAAAAAAACAAAAAAAATTACTTCGAATCACGAATATTTCAAATATTTTTAATTATTGTCTGAAAGTTATTTGTGGCATTCTACGAATATTCTTTCCTATTATTTGGGTGTTCTACCACATGTATTATTATCCTCTTCAAAACAAATCACCGAATCTACAAAATAATAGAATTATTGGGAGAAAAAGTCTCTGCGCCCGTGACGTTTACGCCAAAGGAAAAGTCAGAGGTTATGTTTTGCAAATAATATAAATCGGAATAAACACAGAAATAATGTATTTTGCTGACGTTTCGGAAAGTAATCTCTTTCCGTTTTCAAAGCTATTTTTTGGAAGAACACTTTTTTGCTGTGTATGTCAAATACTGTTTATTCTGTTTATGTTATTTCCATAGATACTTACTACTTACACAGAACATAGAACTGATGATATTTTCTTTTAGATAATGTTGAGTTTGTTAAGTTCTTCTATTATTTTGTAGATTCGGTGATTTGTTTTGAAGAGGATAATAATACATGTGGTAGAACACCAGAATAATACGAAAGAATATTTTTAATTACTTTTTTTTAATGATTTATGTAAATAATGGATTCAATTTCAATAACAGAATTTACCTTAATGTAATATTACTAAAGTTGAATGGATTTAAATGAAGAAAGTGGAGGAAATTATTCTGAAACTTAAGTTTTTCAGTTAAGACTCACTGACCTAGTGTGCATTTTTTATTAATGTATATTTTTTTTACTATTTTTTCACTAAATCAATGGTATAATGATGAGTAACCAGTTTTAGGTATATTTGAATAAAATAATTTGAGTAAATAATTATTAAGTAAAACAATTAATTTATTGATATCTTTTTTACAAATTTTGATTCACTTCGTCTTCAGAAAAATATTGTAAGTAAGTAAACTTTATTTAGCAAATTTTGCTTATTAAAAACTAATACAAAACATAAAAAGAATATTCATAAGAGTATCAGTATCAAATATTAATATTTCACTTTTATATATCTTATAACAAGATTCCTAAACATTTTTATATTATTGACAGATTTGATAAACTCTGGTAATGAGTTATACAATACTAAGCCTCTATAAAATAAAGAATTCTCAGCTTTTGCTTTCTTCGTTGTTTGTACATAAATATTACTACCTACTAGCATTCCTTGTATTATAATCGTGAATATCTCTTACAGAAGTAATTTCATTGGACATATATTTAGGCAGCAAATTGTAAATTATTTTGAAGATAAATATCACATTATGATATATTAATATTTGATTGATACTCAATAATTTTAAACAGTCTAACATATCACAAATCCTTGCATAACGATTGACTTTCAAAATGATTCTCATTGCCCTGTTTTGTAATTTTTGTAAATACTCTTGTCATATTCATTCAAATACAATAAAATTGTTTGGCAGCATTGAAAATGTGGGGCAATTATTGTTTTATAAATTGTGGTCTCGAATACATTTCTATTTTTTTTTTAATAAAAATAAAAAAATTATGGAAAATTATAAAATTCTAATGAATTTTAGGTCTTTTGCATTGTGGTTGTTCTTCTTCTTCATCTAAAAGATGCTATCCCAAATGCTCGGCTGCTCTCTTGGCCCGGCCCTTCTTATCCCCCCCCCCCCCCCGTTCACTTTATGCGAGCTTGAACCTTTTATAAGCACCTAGTCCAAGTACCCTTCTAAAAAATGCAAATATCTCGGAACTACTTGTTTCCCTGATCTCAAAAAAATCACGCCTGTTCAATACAAAAAAGCTATATTTTCACACAATTTCATGTAAATTGAATTATTTTTACGTGAGAAAAAATAAAAACCGAAAAATCGGTTTTCCGCCATTTTCTCGGACAATGTGAGGTTATGTTAAAAAATGCCTTATATGAAAGTTTTAAATTTTTTGATTATCTACCACTTCTCTTTTTAATGACTCTATAAATCAGGGAATTTTTGCACTCATTTGGAAATCTGCAGACGTCATACCCTTGCCTAAATCGCTATATCCAACCTCATAATGACTTAAAACCGATATCAATACTGCCAGCATTTGCAAAACTGCTGGGAAAAATTGTTGCTTGTGTGATAAAAGTTACTTAGAAACAAATCAAATTCTCCCTTTGTATAATAAGGTTTCCGCTAAAAATGTAGCACTAATACAGTTTTATTAAATGTGGTTGATGATGCACCGACGGCATTTGATAAGTCCTCCTCGACAATACTAATTCTTTTGGATCAAAGTAAAGCATTTTATTTATTTAATTTTGATCTATTTCTTGCAAAGTTGTCCTTCATAGGTTTTGATGCCACTATTTTTTCCTGGTTTTCTGAATACTTGTACGGTCATTCGCAAAGAGTGAAAACCAATAAGACAGTTCACTCTGACTTTAGTCACACTAATTCCGGTGTACCCCAGGGTAGAATTATTGGCTCGTTGATATTATCGATTTTTACATTTGATCTGCCTAATGTTATAAAATATTTTCAACTTCATTTGTATGCTGATGATATACAATTGTATAATTCTTGAAATGCAGCTAATGCTAATGAGGTTATGAATTTAGTAAATTTTTATCTAAAAAGATATTTGACTGATGTAGTGTAAAGAACACGCCAAAACCCTCGATGAATTTTTCGAAACTATATCTAAATCCGATATATTTCGCATGAAAAGCGTGCTCCACGTAAAAACGCCGTTGGAAGAGGTTTTTATATATAAAATAACATTTTCGCTCTACGGAGGAGTGTGTTTTTTGTGCAAAAATATCAAAAACTCACCAAAGACTGTAATTTTAGAAAGTATACTAAATGTCGCTGCACAGAGACGTAACGTCGCCCCGACCACCTAATTTTAGAAAGTATCATGAAAACCGACGAATCCACGTTGTGTAGCACTGCAACTCATGCGTTATGTTAAATAGAAGGACGAATTAAGAAAGTCTCTAGTCAAAATTTTTTGAGAGTTTCAGCGAAAATAGCCCTTAGCGTCGAGGGTGGCCTTTCATTTTTTAGCAGCCGATTTTGATGGAAAAATGATGGGTTTTCCTCGTATTTACCCTAAACCGGTTCCTCAGTGATTAAGTGGCAGAATATCTTTACCATGTACTCAGACGTGCATGGGACCGGCTTGCCTGAACGTATGAATCTATAATTGCCACAATATAATTCAAAGTCATTGCGATTCGAGCATTTTTAAGCTCCGAGGAGCGTCCTAAATTATTATTGAACTGAAAGAATATGTAAATATACAGGCAAGGAAAAGCCCACCAAAATTATAAACATTGAACTTTTCACTAAATCTTTTTGTGTAATCGTTTGCTATAAACTAAGCATTGGATAGTAGTTGGTTACATTGTAAGTCGTTCCGTTCCTCACCATATGTTGTACACGGGTCAGACTGTAGTTATCATACATTTTCTTCAATTTTTTTGCAAAAACATATTTTTGTATTTTTCCGTCTGAATCAGCCTTCGCAGTGGCTGATTTAGGTGAACATTATAATATCCACTTTAGGAAGGATGATAAAAGTCCCCCAGATGGATCGTTCACAGTAAAAATGGTCTTAAAGGAAATCCAACTAAAACAGTGGCTTTCTGTATAGGTCCTGACTGCCAACGATATCATTTAGGGAGTAGTAAGATCTGGGACCTCACATATCTTTGTCAACTTTAGTAATACATTCTTTGTCGATAATAGCTTTTCTTTTTTGATAATCATGTATAAGAATTTGAAGTACTTTATATTATGAGCACTATGTAATTCATTGATGCATTGTGTGTTTACTATCTTCAATTAATTTTCTTTCATCTATCTCTAAAAATTCTAAATTTTAATTCCAAAAATAGTCGTGGATTTATAATTATTAACTGTAGATAATTAATTTGCATATATTTATTATAAATAAATAGATTTATAATTGAAATGACGCATAACAATTTTTGTAAGTTAAAAGTAAACAAATCAGTCAAGGTTGGCCATTATCGATAATTTCTTTTTCACACGACATGTAAAACTGATACTGGCAAGATTTAAAATATGTAGTTATTCATAGTGAGGTTTCAAAACAAAATATACTCATTATTTAGTTTGCTTCAGTAACTGTCTTTGATGTAGTTTACATAAATATCCGAGGGGAAAATCGCTGTGGAAATCTGGTGCACACACCACTGGAAATCGATTGGAAATCAATGGAAATCATTGGAATTCAATTTGAAATCTTTGGAAATAAATTTGATAACAATTGCACTGCGCATGCGCCTATACTTTCACTTTTCAGCGACAGGTTTAGTTTAGTTTAGTTTAGTTGTGTGTTGTACTTCATGAAAAAGTTGCAAAAAAGGAGTTAAAACACAAAAGTTCTGTAATGAAACATGGATACCCCCCAGTTTTCGAGAACGCAGAACATGATGGTGATATTTTTAAGGTTCCCACCCCTCAGCAACTACCCCTAAACTCGAGAAATCACCCCTATTTCGCGCTTTTTTCCGTTGTAGGCATGCGTATCAGTTTTTTGGGCAGAATTCGAGTAGGCTGTGTGAAATTTAACCTTACATCTTATCTACCACCGAAAAATACAAAATAGTGGAAAATGCTTTCTCCCCGTTTTCGAAGGCGCTAAAAATGGTGGTAACATTCATTTCTCCCTCACCCTCCACCAACCACCCCCTTTTCATATTTCTTGATACTGGGCATGTGGGGACTCATTAGATCTGGGTTTTGAAGGGGATTTCAATATTGTAAAGGGAGTCGAGTAACGCCACCAACCATGGGGTTGAAGCTACCATCGCCCCTAACATTGAAATCCACCGAAAATTACAGAATAGTGGAAAATGTTTTCTCCCCGTTTTCGAGAGCGCCAAACACGATGTCAACACTATTTCACTCCCCGCTCTCCATCAACCACCCTCAAAGCCACACTCCTTTCACATTTAGAAGTACTGGGCATGCGAGCACTTGTATCGGATTTTATCATGGAACTGGGCATATTCTAGTTCTACCTGCCCAGTATCAAGAAATACGGAAACGGGTGGTTTTAGCAGTGGTTGGTGGAGGGTGAGCGAGAAATGAATATTACCATCGTGTTGAGCACCCTCGAAAACGGGGATAAATAAAATATCATCATCGTCTTCAGCGCCCTCGAAAACGAGAGGGTATCCAAATTTCATCCCTGTTACAGAACTTTTGGGGTTTTTTCAACTTTTTCATGGCCTATAAGTAATTCTTCTATCTTCTATACAAAATATTTGTCTGACATTAATCTTTACAAGGCGCCAGCATAAACAATGGACTTGTTTTACAGTACCATAATCTGTATTATACCTTATTGTGAGATATGTACATCACCGTTTTTTTTTCTTCGGATAAAAGTTATTAATGATAATAGCAACAAAGTAAGGGTTTTTATGATGCTTTTTCGTCAATATGTTGAAAACCAACTAACTTCTTGAGGGCATAAAATTCTTTAAAATAGTATTTACAAAAAACAAAGCAGTGCAGTGATAATTTTCGTAGAAGCACCTGAGTCTCGACCTCAACTGAACAGTGGACGTACCTATTACAAAGAAATTCTAAACCTGTCTTTCACTCCTTGTATAACGTATATCTATGACTAAACATATTTTTATGTGCTTTATATTTTAGGTGTAACATACAGATCTTCGCACATATCTAAATTACTCGGTGTCTATCTCTGCACTCCTAAATCTGAGTCTTTTAACACGCAGAACAGGTTATTGTCAAAAATATCTGCGCATGCGCACGTTTCCATTGGAAATCAATGGAACTCATTGGATATCATTGGAAATCAAGACAAAATGGAAATCTGGTATACAAAATCCGAGCAGCGGTCTACCCCTCGTAAGTATCAGAATACTTAAACACTACACTCGATTTCACGAGTTTTGCTTATCATGTTACCATCATCTGGTGATGATTTAAACTAAAGTAAAACTAATAAAGCTCCTGCATTTTCACGAAACTGATGCCATGGTTCAACAAATTCAACCAATCCGGTTAACCCTACCTGAAGTCATAACTTGACCATTAAAAAAAATAAAAGCATATTGAAACTTCCGGTCATTTAACACCTTTTCTAGGCGTCGCAAGGCCGTAATCGACAACAACGCCCTTTTCACTTTAAAATGCTGTCTTTACGGGTATCTATTCACTGTTGTTTATAGTATTATGTGCTGCCCTCGAACGGAGAGGTATGTAATTAGTCCCTAGTCAGAGTGAAGGGAGACCTGTTTAGTTAGTTGCAGGTAAGGCAGCACCATCTGTGGGCCAACTAACGAACCGCCATTTGGCACCTAGAAAACTATAGAAATTTAGAAATTTCCAGTATATTCGAAATGGGTTCTGGAAGGAGATTCGAGTATGTTCGTCGCGTATATATAAGGAATGAATTCGAGCAAAGAGTTCGGTTCAGTGTACAGTACAGATATGAGAGATCAGATAACAAAATAACAGTAAGAAGTTATGATTTAAAGTAGTGAATTTATGTTAGATTAAAGTTATTATTAGTTGTGTTATTTTTAAGGATTAATTTAAAGTGATTAGGAAAGTAGTGGGTAGTGAAGATTTTTGTTGCAATTTATTGAACCTACGTACAGGGTGTTTACTGGAGGGTGTGATACGTAACAATAGCAATTAATCGTTACTCTTAATTTCCCAGTAATAAGTCCGGGGAGTTTTAGCTAAATCACCCTGTATATGAATAGATTCAAATTTGTCTAATTTGCCGTTATATTTTCCCGAATTTGCTATGGAAAATTTTCAGACACACTTTCAGTTATTATTATTGTTATCAATGTTCTTCACTTCACTTGCAAAACCTTCTGATATAAAATCATTATTTAAAATTAGGTTTCCATTAGCATTGTTTTTGTTATTTGTTATATGTAAATATAAATTTCCATTCCAGTAAATTCCTACATCATAAGTTCATAACCTGCTATAAATATTAAATAATAATAATATATAATGAAAATATCTACCAGCAGAAATAAAATATGCGGTATAAACAATGATGTGAATGCGAGTATGAATAGTAGTAAAATAATAATTAAATGAAAAAAGAAAATTTATTTCCCTAATTTTATTCAAATGTTTGCATAATTTCTATACCATTATCGGATCGCTATTCATACTAACATTCAAACTGAGGGTTTCACTCTCTTGAAAAAGATAAATTAGTAGCGTTCTTCAAAATTAAATTTAACTTTCCTGTCTGTACCATAATATAAATATACATGAAATATTTAGCAATTTTGATTACTTAGATTTTTTATTGCAATGTTAACTAAACAGCAATTAGGAAAGAGACAATAATTAAAAAGAATTCGCCAGAGAATGGATGATTTTTTAAAATCCTTGATAACTCATATGTTATGGCTGCTGTGATTGTTGCTTCATGTGATACAGAGGTTTACTGTTTACGCTTTACATCATTTGTTATTATATAATCTTTGGTACCTGGAAAATGAGTCAGTATATTGTTTTAACAAATGTCTATAGGAAATCGGCAGATGAAATTATCTTATTCTGAAAACCACTGACGTCGCAAAAATTCGCTGTCGATGGTCAATTAATAATATGATGTGTGTCCTCTGCTGAAATACATGCTGTTTGCAAATTCCGACAGGGTGCAGCGGATAGTCAAATCTATTTTCATATAATCTGGTTGTTGCAGTTCAGGCAAAAATTGATATATAAAAAGGCTTATACAGGATGTTTAAAGTATGATGATTATAATTTTAAAATGTTATAATAATGCCCGTCAGTGTGACTACTTTTAATAATTGTAATATTGAAGAAAGAAACTGAAGGAAAACGGGCATTCAAAGAATGCAAAACAGAGTAAATACAGCACTGGCCTTTGGACAAGTCACCATCGCAGTATTAACTACAAATGTTTAGAAATAGAAGAAATACTACATCTAGAATAGATAAACAACGAATAAGGTCGCTATGGGTCGGTTCTGGAACATAACCAATCAAATATTTCAACTGCTCACAAGAAAATAAAAGTAAAGAAGCGTCAACAAGCATGGATATTAATAGAAAGAAGAACAATAACGATATTATAACAGGTTAAAAACTTGTGTATTGAAGTACTGAGGGCCTAACATATCCACTGAAGAAAGTTTTATATAAATAGGAAGATGTATCGCAACAGTTGATGAGCAGACGGGGAAAAGACCAAGCACATTAGGAACAAACTGCAAGAAAAAATAAAGGAATGCAATAATGGAACATCACAGAAAACTCAAAATACAACTCTACAAGCTAAATTATAAAAAAATGATCATAAGTTCTCCATATCCACGACACGACGCGACAATGCGTTTCACAAACACCTACATTTCCCATCCCCTACTCCTATACGAGACTCTCGCCTCTAGCAACGCGCATGACCCCAGGCCAATCCACCATAGATGTAGCCGGCACAATGTTTCTGAGAGTGGCAGCAATCCATACCGTATGCCAATCAATTAATCAATCAACTTTAAAAGCAGTCGCACCGAAGAGATACATATTTCGAAGCTTATTGGCTTCGCGTAACTCTGCTTTTATTTGATTTGTTTTTGGTTGTAATATGTTTATTGGCTTGTCCTTAAGGATTAATATAATAAATGTATTTTAGCCTAGTCCGGTCGGGCCCGGTCCCGTCCGGTATTCCATTCTAGTCTATTCTCTTCTCTCTGTATCTATCTCTATCTCTATTTTCATCTCTATCCTATTATATTTTATTGTCGAATAAAATGGAATGGCATAGGATAGGATCGGATAAGATAGGATAGTGATAGGATAGAATAGAATGGAATTAGATAAATGTCTATTATTATTCTGTTCTGTTCTGTTCTGTTCTGTTCTGTTCTGTTCTGTTCTGTTCTGTTCTGTTCTGTTCTGCTCTGCTCTCCTCTCCTCTCCTTTCCTCTACTATACCCTGCTTTACTCCACTCCATTCCATTCTATTATATGAGATGCTACTGATGAATACTTACGTACACATTCTGTAACAGTGTTTATTAGGTAGCTCGAATTAAAAATAAGATTATTATTGATAGCCGACTGTACTGGTATGGTATTGTCTTTATTAATTCATATCATCGCGGCATATAGCCGGAAAAGTAGTTGTTTAGGAAGGTTAAAATAATTTCCTAATATTTTCTGGTAAATTATATTTAACTTCAAACTTTATTAAAAATTACTAATTAATGTATTTAGCCTTTACAAGTAATACTGAGTCATTTGAAATTTATAGTTAAATGGCATACATTTTTTGATATGCTAACGATACATGATTTAATCTTAAACACATCTTATTATATTCCAAATAGTAGACTAAAAAATTTCTAAAAATAAATCGTGATCAATAATAACGAATATTATCTCCTATTTTGCAAATATCTTGTGCTATAATTGATTGATATATATATTTCCAACTCAGCCTGATGTAAAAAACGAAATATTTAATGTCATAGGTTAGAATAATAATAATTATAATTTATTTCCTACAATTTTTTTTGTGGCACTAATTCTTTGAACTAACCCAGTATTACTTACTTTCTTATACATAAGATTAATTAATGTATAGTGGTACGAAAAATACTACATAATTTCATTAAAAAAATACGTAAACTTTTTTTTCAAACATTGATATTTATCCGCAATTTTCATTTAATTATCGGGAGTTTTGTAGTCCCATTACTCCAGGCAATAGAGAATATTACCTGAAAAAAATAGAAGGATTTAGTTTCATAAGCTTACCTTATGTTTTTTGAGAGAAAATGGCGCAAAAAATGAGTATTTTCAAAACTATTTTATTTTTGTTAATTTAAAAAGAAACAACTAAATTGTTTAGAGGAAGCCAGAAAAGCTAAAAACATTTAGCAATTTACAAAAATTTGAGGATAAAGTTTGAAACCGCTTGAACATCGAGAAATAACAAAAATTGAATGTTGCAAAGTTTATTTTCAAGTCTTTCCACTTAACATAATTTTTCACTATTAAGTTAATTATTCCGGCGCCGTTTTACAGCTGTAGAAGGACCAGGCTCATCAAATGCCTCAGTTTCTGAGCTAGAATCACTTTTATCAGCTTCTGAAACACGAGGAAATACGTCACGATACTTAATTAAAAAATATCTACCTAATTTTTTTTCTTTTAAAGAAACAATAAAGTCAGCCTTGGATTACTGACTACGTGTTGCACACTTAGGTATTACTTTTAACACATTTTTGTTTAAGACAGGTAAAGAGAGAGACAAATAGATTGGGAGGAGAAGGGGGACGGACAGAAATAGAGTGAGATGCATAGAGGAAAAGGGAAGAGAATGGAAAAAATCAACTAACTTATCAAATTTTCTGTGTTTACTGTGTCTATGATCTTTCTCCTGGGTCATCGTCAGATTGCTCCAGTGAGTCTTCTCCTCTGCCTATCTTCTCACCTAGCAATTTTAAATTTATTTCATCTTCATCATCCTCCATCAGGTCTCCGATGTTTTCGTCTGGAATGTTTTCACAGGTATTGTTACATTGAAGGCACATCACAGAACATCGCAGTCCGCTTTTCCTGCAGCCGCATGCCGCTCGGCAATCTTTCTTGTATTTGCAAGATACGAGCTTTAAAAGCTCCGGTGGAGCGGGAGGCATAGAAGTTGTGACTGGAGATAATCCTGCGTGTATTCTTTTCCAGCCCCATTCTTCAGCGTTTACCCTGTTCCCCTGCCAAAGTTGCACTTGATGGTATGTGCGGTATGAAGCTGTTCAGCTGCGGCTTCGGTAGGAAGCAAATTTGCGATGTTATGCTTGCTGCTGTACACCGTCCTAATAAAGGTTTTGTGCCTGAACTCATTTAAAGTTGAATTTCCAGCACTGAAGCCATACAAGCGAATTATGAATTGATTGCCCGTGTTTGCAATGGCTTGCGGATCTGAGTTTGATGTGAGGAAAAGCTTGACAGATGGCAGTAAATCAGGATTATTAATCAATACATTAATTTTTCTTTTACCTTTTACAAACCAAGCAGATGTATGGCATCCGCTGAATGCATGTAAAAATGGAATGTTTTCAGCAATTACTTTTTCTTCTAGACTTAAAAATGAAAAAAATGTGGCGACACTTTCGCTCGGCCGGGCTTTAAAAAATAAATATTCGATGCCTTACACAGATCTATCAAAAGAACCAATATATCTAAGTTCTCGCCAACAATTATCCCTCCTGATGTATGTTTTGACGCCTCTTCAATTGCAGTTTTAATAATTAAGCAGTCCGCATCTTCCTTGGTTTGACGTATTTAAGTTTTTGGCCTCAAATTTACTATTTATCATCGATATGAGACCTTGCGTTCGGTCTTTCAAGGAAGCATTTACATAGAACCTGTTACATTTATTTTTTTTTGTATATTTTCAGATTTTCAAACCATTTTTCAAAAAGAAATGGACAAAATTGAGTTGTTTTCAAAAAAACTCGCTTTTGGCGCCATTTTTTTCAAAATAGAGGTATTTCCGGTGAGATTTTTTGGTGGGAAGTGAAAAATTCGGAATCAGCGATCCAAAAAACATAAAGTTAGCCTATAAAACTAAATCCTCCTATTTTTTCCAGGTGTGCTTTTTATTTAGTCTCGATTGCCTAGAGTACATTAAAACAAGACATTTGATATAAAAGAACAATATTGTTTATAAAACATATTCAGTATTTACTCTATTGTTTACGATTCACTATCTAAAGGCCATAATAACTTTTTTTAGATACTAACAATATTATCTAATAATATTATTCCATTAGAATATAGGAAGAATCCCAGTAATGGATAGATAATTATAATGTGGCATACAAAAACAATATGCACTTCTTCATGTTGCATTTGCTCGGTATATTTTTTATGTTTATTATAATTACTACAACATAGACTTGAATTTGAAATTATGAAATGAAATCTTGTAAAACCTTCAATATCTCGGATTTCTTAACTTTACTTCGCAGTTTTTAGAATGAAACAAATACTTTTTAGTCATTTTTAGGTTATCAGTGTCAACTGTAATCATATCATTTTGGAAATTGTCAAACTACGTAAAGTATAAGCATAATAATAACAAGCACGATATTGTACAGACATATAGCAATGATTTGTTTTTTAAAGTTAATTATTTTTTTGAGATTAATTTATGTTTATTTTGTTTTGTAGACAATATCATTGTGTTTATTAAAATAATTAATTGTTTATTAAGTAAAAAAATATTTGCATTGTTTTAAGTAGACGGCTTTGTAAATTATAAATTTTAAACTTTTGATTTGCATGTGATATGTTTTTTGAATTATTTTAAATATGTCCTCCGTTGCATTCAATAGTTTTACTTTACCTTAAGGTCATCTCTGTAGCATAAGTAACATTCGGCTGTATTCCAATTCTCAGTAATAATAGATAAAATAACATAGTACAGTAGATCACTTTAAAGTAGATAAAAAAATTTACCGACTTGTTCTTAAAAGTCGATTATAGTTGAATGAATTCTGAGACATACTTAAATGCAGTAGCAAAGGATCTGCAAAAGCTATTTAAAATGAAACCAGGTAAGAACTGAATTGTAAAGAGACTTATTTAAAACGAGCATAAAATATTAGAAGACACTCAAAGACCTCGCCCTGTAGAAGAATGGGGAAGGTCGCCTCGGAGTTATTACTTAATCTGAATTAGATAATTAAATATATATACCGGGTGACTCAGAATGTACCTACCCCCCCACTTTTTTATATTTTTAAAAATAAAATACTGACATTGGGAAATCAAATATAGATATGAATGGCCACATTTTGACCGCTTGGCGGTAAAAAAAAATCACTTCCCGTATGGCCAAAAATTGCCACAACTTTCTTATTTTAAATAGCACCCTGCATATTTAACTCACTTTTCTTATAAAGCTGTAATTTCTCTTTCTAACGTTTTTTTCAGATTTAAAATCGGATGAGAAATAAGCTTGGAAATAGCATTTAGTTGCTATTTCAGTTGGCTTTGGAATTCAGGAACAAATTTAAAAAATTTCGAAGTAGACTTTCAGTTTAAATAAAAAGGTATTTCTCAACAAATTAAATGTAAAATTGGCCTATTTTGTTCATTTGCTTGGATTTAGAAATGTTATATTAATATTATTAAAGATATCCCGATCGTCGTCAGTCCATACCGGCAGTATTTTAAAATTCTAGAAGGGTCATTCCGAAATGCATAAAATAATGAGGTGGCAGAGAACAGTTTTATAGTAAACGAAGAAATTGTCGAGGCAAGAATTCAAGCGATGCACGTCACAGATCGATTCTATAAATAAGTCAATACTGCTAAGAATCATGAAGCTGAAAAAAGCTTAATAACTGGGTGTCAAGAGTTACTCTTTTTAAGGTAATTAATGATTAAAAATTATGTTAGTATTAAAATTTCTTTAATGAGATCACTCGTGACGTGCATCGCTTGAATTCTTGCCTCGACTTTACACGTGTACCCAAATGTTTCTACAAGAGAGCTGATAAAATAGATAGATATTGGTGGTGAGACAGTAAGACCTATATTAAAAAAAAACATGATTTTAAATGCTAAAAATACCAATTATTGCATCAAGAATTATATGAAAACGACGGAAACAGAAGATTGATATTTTGTAGTTGGTTTTACTCAACACGTATACTTATACAACAGAATTCTTAAACGACAGAATTTTATCAAGTGATGAATCTCGTTCTACGAATAATGGTTTATACAATAGACAAAATGTACTATTGCTACAGTAGCGTACGGACGATATTACAATACAAATAAATGTATTTTCAAATTCAACGAAAAGTTGAAAGAATTTATTATTAAGATGAATCAGTATGTGCCCGGAAGTATAGCCACCTTAGAAGTGAATAAAGGTTTCAAACAGGGTTTAAGTAAGAGTGAGATAAGTAGTGAAATCATTAAGCAAGTTATAAAGAAAAATGAAGCAAAAAATTTAGTGTTTATAAATTTAACTAACTCAGTGATCTCCAATAACACAATAAATGTAATATAAATGTCGTTGATCTACCAGAAGTTAATCCCAAAAATAACGGTGTTCCTACATCTCTTTCGGAGGAAATTTCCAGTGCAATTTTAGACAACAGCAATTCAGATGAAGTGCCATGCGATGTCAAAAATGACAAAGGTACGAGTGATTTTTTATATCCCATCTTGTCTCGAATGAATTTAATGTGAAGTCAGATTTAATGACAATTGCTCATGTAAATGTTCAAAGCTTAACGAACAAACTCAATGAGGTTGAGTTATTTAGTAATGACAAAAATGTTGATATTCTGTGTATATCTGAACATTGGATTTTAGATGTTAATATTGATTACTTTCACTTACCTAGCTTTAATCTTGTTGCCTATTTTGCCCGTAATAATCATATTCATGGTGGATCCATGATCTTTATTAAGAAGGGTTTAAACTTCTGCAAGGTCAATTTGATTAATAACTGTTTAGTGGAATGTCACATTAAAATGTGTGCAATCTCCTTTTTTAGCAGTCATAATTTTAACACCGTTGTATGCTGTATATACAGGCCTCCAGCTGGTGATTTAGATATTTTCTTCAAAAATTTAACAGCCACATTAGATTATGCAACTAAAAGATATGACTATGTGATACTTTGTGGAGACCTAAATATTAATTTGCTTGATGTCTCTCAATACAAAAATATTGTGTGATATATTTGAATCTTACCAATTAAGTGTAACTACAAACGAGCCAACACGTATTGTTAAAAATATTAATGGACACATAAGCTCCTCCTCACTAGATTACCTTGTAACCAACTTGTCATCTTTTAACTATAATGTTGAACTATATGATCCGTTGATTGCAGATCATGTGGCTCATACACTTTCACTAAATATTGACTATAGGGACAATATCTAAACCACCAATACTTACAGTATAAAAGGAATTAAAGGGGCAGAAAATATACGTGAATTAAATTGGCGGTTAAGCACGGTCAATTGGGACTACATTTATAGGTTAAACGTAAATGAGGCTTTTAGTTTATTTATTGAAGATGTAATTTGGTGCCTAAATGTGTTCTGCCCACTTATACGTACTAAAAATAAAACAAATAATGCTCTAAAAATAAAATATGGATAACTAATAACTTTAGATTGGAAGGTCAGAAACTTAGACATATGTTTCACAAATTAAAGAATAGTAGGAATCATTTAGATGACTTACTAGAATACAAACATAATCTAAAGGCACATAGAAAAAATATTAAAACAACGAAGCAAAATTATTATAGAGACAAAATAATAAATGCGGAAAATAAATCAAAGGAAACCTGGAAAATTGTAAATTGTAGACTTGGAAAAACTAAATCGATAAAAAAATCCATAAGTTTGAAAATAGATGATGAAACGATATTAGGTGATAAATTGGTGTCCGATAGGTTTGCCTTGTATTTTTCTACAGTTGCCTCAAATTCTATAAAAAATAACTTTGATTATAATTTATCATTACCTCACACTTTATCCTCTTATACATTAACTCGATCTACTTTTATGAAGTATCTAAACCGGAACTCTTGGATGTCATAAAAGAGTTGAAAAATAAAAACTCGGCAGGTTTAGACGAATTAACAGTGCCTATTTTAAAGAATATATTTTCAAACATTGCAGATCAGTTCTTGTTTTTTATTAACAAATCTATTCTTGAAGGTTACTTTCCGCCAGAGTTCAAAATCTCTCTGGTAATACCGGTATTAAAAAAGGGGGATGAGCATGATAATGCGAATTATCGTCAAATCTCCTTAGTGTGCGTAATGTCTAAAGTGATTGAAAAACTAATATCCAATAGAATTACGTTATATCTTGATAAAAATGCGAATCTAACTGAATGCCAGTATGGATTCAGGCCAGGGAAATCTATAGAAAGTGCAACTGCTAAATTGTTTGATTTTATTTACCGCGAATTGGATAATCGTAAATATGTAGTGTCGATCCTATTCGATCTCTCTAGAGCATTTGATTCCGTGAACAAAGCAATACTTTTTAGTAAGCTAGAAACTACTGGTATAAGAGAAAATTTGTTAAATTGACTAATTTCTTACATGGAAAATAGAAATTTTTTAGTGAAGTGTAATGAGTCCGAATCTGATATACATGGTGTTAAATTAGGCGTCCCTCAAGGGTCAATACTGGGGCCTTTATTGTTTTCAATATATATATAAATGACCTTTCCCATCATATAAAAAACGGTTTAACAATCATGTACGCGGATGATACGACAGTTTCTGTATCTGCCCCAAATAGTGATGATCTACAAAAAGCTATTAATAACGTTAACGTTGAAATGAATGATTGGTGCAATCGTAATAAATTAATACTAAATGAGAAAAAAGCTGTATTTCTAAATTTTAATCCAAGTAAAATTATCTCATTAAATAGTCTACCCATAAGCACCTCGTCAAAATTCCTGGGTACCTATATTGAAAGTTCATTATCTTGGGAGCTGCAAGGTAATCATGTATGTTGCAAACTGAATAAGGCATATTAAGCAATTTTACAACTAAAAGACACCTTAAGTGAGGAGGGAATTATGGATATTTACTATGCTCTGGTATATTCTCACTTATCACTCAATATTTGTATCTGGGGAAGGTCTAACCAATTATATAGAGTTTTTGTGTTACAAAAGAGAATTATGAGACTGATTTCTAATTTACAATTTTGAGAAAGTTGCAAAAGTACGTTCATTAAGAAGAAAATTCTAACTGCGCCCTGTGTTTACATATATAAATGCCTAATATACGCAAAAACCAATTTGCAGGAGTTTAAAACACTTGATAATAATCACACTTATAATACGAGGCACGGGAAGCTCCTATTAATCCCACTTCACAAAACTGCTAGATTTAAAGAATCACTCCACTAAAACAGCATCATATTTTATAATAGTCTCCCTGAAAATCTTAGAAACTTCCAGGTATCCAAATATAAGACTCAAATTAAAAAGGTCCTTGTAGAAAGTGCCTTTTATAACATCGATGAATTCCTGAAGACTAATGCCTAGTAGAAAAATAATATTGTGTGTTAATTATAAGTTACATCTGTCTGTTGCCTTCGATTTGTTTTTTATTTATTTAATAAATGTATGACAATCTAGATTATTATCTATTTTAAACTGTTTGTGATCTTTTTAACTATTTTATGATTTATGTACTGTTATGACTGTTTTTATATGACATACCATATGTACTTTATTTCTACTCAATCATGGTAAATAAATATTTCTATTTCTATTTCTTATACATTATTGGTCTAAAGAAAATTTACACGAAATGTTTGAAGGTGACCATCAGGATATATTTGAAGTGAATGTGTGGGCTGGAATAGTCGGTACGAAAATTATTGGTCCCATACTGTTTCAAGGAGCATTAACCGGCGCGCGTTACTTAAGTTCTTTTTGCAATAGAAAACGAACTGGATGAACTTTCCTTGGAAGATTTCAGAAATATGTACTTAAAACAAGATGGAGCACTGCCGCATAATACTGGTTTTGTGGGAAATTACCTTAACGCAAAGTTTGACAACCTGGTAATACATACTAATGGAACTATTAGGTGGCCTGTTAGATCAACAGATCTAACTTCACTTGATTCTTTCTTTGAGGAGACTTGAAGGACAAAATATACTCAACGCTGTCTGCAACATTAAAAGAACTCTAAAATAAAATTTTAAATACCTTTGAATCCATAACTTCAGTCATGTTACAAAGTGTTATGAGAGAAACTATTCGAAGAGTGAACAAGTGTTCTGAAATGGGTGGGCGTCATTTTGAGCACCTGTTATAGGTTTGGTATTTAGTTGTGTTGTATTGATCTAATTATAATATTTATAAATTTAGTAAGTTGCTGTCCAGATAGGTATCATAACTTTTAAATTGGTTTTAATTGTGTTAATATTTGTTTTTTGCTAATGATTCATCAAAATTTTTGTAATATTTATCAAAATAAATGTTCTCTAATTACAAATAACTCATCTATTTTTCATAGCTTGCTGCAAGATATGGACACATAATTCGAAATCCTTCTACAAAAAGTTTAATATTTATTTAAATTTATACTCAATTTTTAGCCGAGAAAAACCAGTCTAAAGCAAATTTACCACTCTATCTGATAAAAAAATAAAACATAAAGGGTACCATTTGAAAAATTGGAGTTATGGCAAATTGAATTTCCATGAAATGGAAAAATGGGAAAAACATTTCTAAATCCAAGCAAATGAACAAAATAGGTCGATTTTACATTTAATTTGTTGAGAAATATCCTTTTATTCAAATTAAGTCTACTTAGAACTTTTTTAAGCTTGTTCCTGAATTTCAAAGCCAACTAGAAATAGCAAATAAATGCCATTTCCAAAGTTATTTTTCATCCGATTTTAAATATGGAAAAAGCGTTGAAGAGGGAAATTATAACTTTATGAGAAAAGTGACTTAAATATACAGGGTGCTATGTAAAATAAAAAAGTTGTGGTAATTTACGGCCATACCGGAAGTGATTTTTTTACCACCGAATGGTCAAAATGTGGCCATTGACACCTATATTTGATTTCACAAATTTCTGAATTTTAGTTTAAAAACTGTAGTAAAAAGTGGGGAGGTAGGTACTTTCTGGATCACCAGGTATATATATTTAACAATATATTAGAAAATATACGTATAAATCTACTGGCTACAACAATAGGAGCTTTCTGGTGATGTCATATACAAGTCAGTATTCTAATAAAATAAAATGTCATCATGGGATATTGCTAACTCGGATATGGGGCCACTAGAAATGAATAGAAAGGTGAAAAACATAGATGGGAGTAATACATGGACGGAAGAGGCAAGATCGCTGGAAGGTAACCTTCAGAAGGGGTAGTTGGTATTTTTATTAGTATCAAGGCATAAAGACAATAACAATTCACGTTGGGGTTTCCAAAAAAAGTGGGGTAAGGACGGTTTTTGCGCCTGAAAAAAAAAAAAAAGAAACGTCCTGAAAGAATGAAGCCAATAATTATTGATAGTGATAGTCTTCCTTTGTGTCTCAAGGTGACAGCGCAGTCACCGCCCAAGTATGAAGTACATGGCAGTAGCAGTGTAAACATCTTAAGTGTTTTTTTTGTAAGTTGCCTTGTCATTTTGTAATATTTTTTTGACTAGTTTGTAATAAATTAACTAAATTAGACAAAACTATTTTCATTGGAGAGTGAGTGGAATGCCCTAAAGCCAAAATACAGGCGGCCCAGGCTTCTAAAAGTAACCCCTAAAAAGGGGTAGAACAGCTCCGATACGCTCGACAAAATTCTTCATAAAATTATGGCAAAAGAATGTATTATATAGCTTCTATTTTCTAGGTCCTAACCGAATTCAAAAGTAATGCGAAAAAAAAGAGTTGGGAGAGTCGGCATGAAATGGAGAAAACTGGAGGTGGTGTGAAGAACCCGAAGACCCTTACGGGCATCCAGGAATTGCTTTCATCTTATACGGACATTTTGCTATTGTGTATTATTGGATAAAGCAGGAAACTGCCCATATTAGCAATATACATGATTTTTTTGAAAATCTACAATTTGCAGAGTTCTACATTACATACATAAGATCATGGTTAAAATATTTAAATTCGCCGGCTACCTTGTATGTTCATGTTGCTACTAGAACGCATGTTTTAATTCCGATAAATAAATAATATTTATATTTTTTACTGTTAATGTATTTTAAAATAAGTAAATAATAAGGGTTACTCTAAATAAGGCGATTAAATAAAAATAAATAAATAAATAAGTTTCTTATTAGTTCAAATGTGCTTTTAGAGGGCGGAATATTAAACATAATATTTTTTAGTCGCAAACTCCTCTATAAAATCCTTATTTTACTATAAGAAACGTAACCAAACTGCAACCAACAGCTACTCTCCGGGCTATGTGCCCCGCCGAGCGCTGAGACTGGACCGCTAGATGGCGCCTGCTGACTATTTTACATGTCGCTATTGTAAAAATACCGGGATGTACCAAATAGTCAAAGGATCCTCGCGCCGGCCGTCACATGCCTACCTTGCACTGACGAGAGCCAACAGCTCGAAACTGCAGTCTGCAAGTAGTGTGTGACGGCTGGCAAGAGAGCTCCTTTAAGTAGGATCAGTCTTTCGGCTGGTGTTTGTTGCAATCGAATCATTAGCGTTTTGATGGTAATATGCAATTATTACACTTAACGCGCCAGACTTGTAACTTGTAATTCAGCGCTCGGCGGGGCACATAGCCCGGAGAGTAGCTGTTGGTTGCAGCCTGGTTACGTTCCTTATAGTAAAATAAGAATTTTATAGAGGAGTTTGTGACTAAAAGATATTATGTTTAAGTTTCTTATTATTTTATTATCCAAAAATCTTTGGTGGTACATTCCACCTTCAACTTTGTTTTTCTTGTTTCTATTAATTGATTCAGCTGTTACTACCTTCATATTATGCTAGTTACATGATAGCAAAGAAGAAAATAAAATTTTAAGTAGAACTAAGTATATGATTTGTCAGTTAGAAACAAAATCGTTCAGAGGCAGCTTAGCTCAAAATTGATCCTCGATTATTTGTGAATCTGGCAGAAGAAATTAATTTACGATAATTAAATTTATTAATGAAAAGTAAAGGCCATTGATTATCTTTGACCTCCAATAACTGAAGTTAAAGTGAATTATTTCAGTCTAATGATAAGAACATCAGTTACGTTCATGTCGTTAAAGTAGAGACAAGCAGCTATTATATTAGATAATTTTGGATAATTATCGAAAATTATTGGTTTTCTAATAAATATTTTTGATAGTTACCACTTCTTTTTGTCGTTGAGCATGACAAAGCAGTTCTGTAATTTTTTTTATTGAAACACAGGTATGTATATTTATGTATGTATTTATATTGGATTATCTCGTGATGATATAAATATATTTTTTTTATTTGTTCGTAATTTTCCCCTGATTCTTATGTAATAATAGTTCATTTCAAATGTCGCGTAAGAATCAGGCAACATTAAGCGGCAAATAAATGAAATTCTAATCATAAATATTTAATTCCTTTGTTAAAGTGATAGCATACCTAAACTTCTAGTTGGTAAAACATACCTTACTGTTTAAATAAATATACTAACAAGCAACCAAACTAGACAATAGGAGTTTGAGAAGATCTGATAAATTTTTGTGGTGATGTTATGCGTATTTGTTAATTAAATCATATCCTGCTTATACTTTATTATATTTGTGTAGCAAACATTTTCTTAAACAAAGTTCAGTTCTGTTTTCTTTTTTATTAACTTGGTTTTTCCACAATGACGTAGAATTTTCATTCGTTTAAATGTAGTATTTATTATAACTTTTCATAAAATATCCCGATAATTCATATATATCAAAACGATAATTTCAAATGTATCTTAATAAAGAAAGGTACCTATTCATAAACTCTCATCTTCGGATTTCACCTAAAGTAGGAACCTTAAGTCAAAAAAAAACATCAATAGCTCCACAGCTCTTCTCAAATATGTTACTTCACACTTTAATGACTCAAACTTGTATTTAATTTCATAATTCTTAATACAAACTTAAGAATATTGAGTAGGTATTATAGTAAAATGTGCACATACTTAATACGTTACTCAAATGATATCCGATGGTAGGATATAAACTGCTGTACTATATCCAAAAGTCAATCCTTTTCTTTTAAACATTTCGCGATCGTGAATGTCAACGCATAAGAATTTTTTTTTTATACATTTATTTTACGTCGGCCTATTTCCGCTACTGAGACCTAACACCGACGCCTGTAGACGAGCTACCCCCAACCAGGAATTTTGCCGAACCTCTTCCCTTAAGAAGAGTACGGATCTTTTACTTGCCTAACATTTAATAGACAAGGGACCGACGGCTTTACATCCCCTCCGAAAGATGGTATATCTCCTATACAACCCTCGCCTAGGGTTGTATAGCTTCCGCGCATACACTGATATACAAGCCGCTGGAAGATGTGTGAGGCGAGGACACGGTTTCCGTTGAAATGGTCACCCATCCAACTATTAACTGCGCCTGTCGTTGATTTACATCGCATACCGAAGTATGTACATAGTAAAGACGCACCTACGCTCGCCCCTACATAAGAAAAATGTTTAAGCAAATGGCACCAAGATTACTAAGAATGCTTAATTGGTAAGGAAACAAGAAACAACCCTCATAAGGTTCTATTAAGTCTTAGCTCTACAGATAGACTTGTGTTGAAAGTAGTACATACCAAATCTATCATGTACATCAAGAATACCTAGACGTAGATATACTTGTATGAACATGTATTAGATTATGTGAATTGTTTAATTGCATATTAATAAAATACAGCATTCTTCGTAACAATAGCGTTTGTTTATCTTGAAATCTTAAAATATTTCAGTTTTTATTATTTTAAAAAAATTACAAGGTGACCTCAAATGTGAGATTTGAGAATTTTTACCAAAAATTTATATTTTAATACGAATTGATCTTCGCATATTTGTCAAACATGATCAAGGATATTGAGTAGGTATTACAAGCAACGTTGACAACAAGCTTCAAGTAGCCGCTAGGCAAGTATTTCTGATATTGACTGCTGGATATTTCTAAAAATGGGAAATCTAAAATAAAGGTAGTGACCATAAGAAAAAATTAAAAATTAGTTTAAATGAATAAACTCAGAAAAGAAAAATAGTTTTACCAAAAATCTCACAAAAAGTACTCTTATAAGTACTACCATGAGTACCGCTAAGAGTACAGTTAGTTAAACCACTAAGATACTATTAGAAAAGGCTACCTCGCTGTTTTTATTTAGCCCTGTTTCAAGCACGTATGTTAGCGTATGGCTAAAGTACCGATATTGAAGGTCTGTACCACAGAACCTTGAGGTCCTAGGACTTTCTGCCTAATGGGACTTTTGATCTGGATAATGTGTAGAACATCATATCAAAAAATGAGCAAAATTAACGGGAACCGGAGTTCCATAAGAAGTTGCGGGGTCCTTTGATCAAAATCATTAGCGCCGGTTGTTATAGTACATTTCGGTCATAAGCTACAGAAAAAACTTAAAAAGTTTCATAATTTACTAAATAATCAACCCTTTCAGGTCATATAGTCAATCTCTAATACAAAAGTAATCTAGATACTTAATTCAACAAAAAAACTACCATTTTTCTAAAAAAAATCTTATAAAATTCTCAAGTCGATATTAAAACTACTTTCCACACCCCCATTCACAATATTTTAAATTGTTTCTGTTAGATTTTTACTAATTATCTTTGCCTTTCATTCAACTTTTAATTCGGTATTACATCTTTTATTATTATAATATCAAAGCCTACTTCAAATCCTTTTAAAATATTCCATAGAAAGTGCACTTTTAGCCCTCGATGATTATCAAAATTTTCTTCCAATGTGCGAGCACTACCACTATCAAAACATAATTTCGTTTCAATGCAGACCTATCGGGAACATCCGTTTCAATATTAATTATTTAATTCCGACTGTTATTAGCAATAACTCCATAATCAATTTAGATTTAAACTTCATTTATATATAAAAAAATACTTCTTTTCAATGGCGAAATTATCATATATTTTTCAATGTCGATATATTAAGTTTTCTATATGATTGCGCAATAATTACACAATCGAGTGGAGATGAATGGTCGGGGCACCCGAAACCCACCTAAAAAAATAGGGAGAAACGTCCGTGCCCGACTACGTCCCCGTTTAAACGAAACACAACGAGACCTATATAAGGCCGAGCTCAGCTCGTTCGAACCAAGTTTAATCCAGTAAGAGGTAAAATCCAATAAGTGCATCAAGTAATATCAGTGGAGTAGTCATGTATGGATACTGGATTGCTTGAAAGTAATCAAGTTAACTTCTTGTGCCCGTTAAGTTACATATATTCGCGAGTGAAGTTTTCAGTAGTTTTTTAAAAGAAAATGTTTTTAAATTTAATAAGTAATATAGTAGTACCAGAAAATTATTTAAATTTTCAAACCACGCCCCTTGCGCATGTAGTCATGCCATCTTGTAGTGATACTAAGGAACTATCCACGTGCCGATCACAATCGTTACAACTGTTTTAGAGACAAATAATAGATAGATAGATAGTTTATTTTTAACCATGTTGCAAGAGTTATGTTTATGGTACGTCAATAAATAAATAATATGCTTATAATATAACAATAACTAACAATAATGTATACTACATAACAATAATGTATCATAATCAAAGTACAATAAAAAAAGAAAGAAAATAAAAACATTACAAATTACAGTACATGTACGACAACTTATACAAAGCGTATTTTAAGTACTTCTTGCACCGAATAAAAACAGTTACTAACAAAATGCTTTCTTACTGCTGATTTAAAGGTTTAATTGTCTAATTCTGAGTGGTATTTTATTATACAGATTCACATTTAAAGAGTTTACTTTTGATTTTGAAAGCTTAAAACGTTCTGTTCTAACCATATTTGCTGACATGGTATTATGGGTATGAATATCCGTTTGAAGCCAGAAATTTTTTATTTTCATATTTATTTCAAATACAGTAGAATAAATATAAATCGAAGGTAATGGTAGGATGCCGAATTTAATAAAAAAGGGTGCAATGGCAATGCTCTTTGCCACCAATATTTGCAATCGCTCTAATAGCTCTCTTTTGTAAGCGAAATACTTTAAATGCTTGAACAGAATTTCCCCATAAATATACTGCATAAATTATACGTGAGTGAAACAAAGCGAAGTAAGTGGTAATTAGGGTATCTCTATCTACTACAGAATTTAACTGTCTTATTAAAAAGATAGTACCTGGAAGTGATTTCGATAGATACTCTGCATGTCCAGACCAATTTAAGTTGTCATCTAAAACTATACCGAGTAATTTCACATTATTCCCCTGGGTATGAATCTGATTAGAAGAAATAAAATGTGTCTGAGTTTAACTTAAGTTTGTTGACAGTAAACCAATTTTTAACTTTTTTCTCGAGTGTGGCTAGTAGTGAATCCAATTCAGCAAAAGTTTTATGAGATATGATAAGTATGGTGTCTTCTGCAAATAATACACACTTACTAGGGGATATAAAATAATTAATATAATTGATAAACATCAAGAACAGAACCGGTCCAATTACTGATCCCTGTGGGACACCATGTTTACTTCTTTTAAGATTTGACATTTTATCATTTATAACATACATTTTCCAAACATGACTTGAAGAAAAATAGTGGTAACGCTCTTATTCCATAGCGCTCTAATTTTCTTAATAATATGTCGTGTGGAATGCAGTCAAAGGCCTCTGTAAGATCACATAGAGCAACAGCTGTATGCTCTCCCATCTCAAAGCCCTCCACCACGTCCTTTATATAACTTTTGACATAAATCGCTACCCCGCTATGTATAGCCTTGGTTCTACAAAAACTATCCGCTAAGATATAGCTGCCCAAATTTATACCTTTCAAAATTTCTTCACCAGTATCCAGTGTTCTTATAGACACACTACGTCATAATTAAACTTACTAAGAAATATCCATAGTTCATTGATCTTGTTAGAGAGGCTTTGTATGTTAATATGAAATAAATTAATAATTGTTTTCTTGTTGAGTTTTGAACCGATAAAATCAGTTTCGTTGCTGCTGATATTTAACTGAAAACGTGTAAATGCATCAGAAACTCAAAATCGATTTTTTTGGCACTATCACCATACTTTGGTAAAGTAAAAAGCTTACGAATACTATTTACTTTTCCGACTAGGACTTTAGTTACTTCTTCTCCAGTACGAAAACGACAACTCATATTAAGGAGAAAAGTAGACTTTCTCGGAATTTCAAGAAAATACATAAATATCGATATGCGATGTAAAGCAACGACAGGCGCAGTTAGTACTTGGATGGATGACCATTCCAACGGAAATCGCGTTCTCGCCTCACACATCTTCCAGCGGCTTGTATATCAGTGTATGCGCGGAAGCTATACAACCATAGGCGAGGGTTGTATAGGAGATATACCATCCTTCGGAGGGGATGTAAAGCCGTCGGTCCCTTGTCTATTAAATGTTAGGCAAGTAAAAGATCCCTACTCTTCTTAAGGGAAGAGGTTCGGCAAAATTCCTGGTTGGGGGTAGCTCGTCTACAGGCGTCGGTGTTAGGCCTCAGTAGCGGAAATAGGCCGACGTTAAATAAATGTATAAAAAAAACAACTTTTTTTTCTAATGTAAATCGGTCTTTATTTGAATATGTAATGAGTAGCCGAAATAAAACAGATATCACTTTTAATTTATTTTTTATTTTAATGCTGTAGTAATTGGTGGTTAATGAGACAAATTGCACTGCGTTATAACATTAACAAAAATTTGGTGTGTAACATTTTAAGAAAGTGGAGAATAAACGGTACGATTAGTAGAAATCCTGGATCAAAGGACAAAGGATATCCTACTTAACAAGAAACTAACTATTAATATTTCGTTATTGCACCATTTCTATTTATAAGTCTGTTTGGCATAGAATTAAATAACCTTATACAATATTCATTAGTAATAATATTTTCCCATGCATTATTTACTATTTCCAGCAATTCTTCGGCATTCCGTGGTCTCACATTTCGTTTTTGGATACTTCTTACGAATAGTCCCCATACTTCTTCCACAGAGTTAAGATCTGGACTATGACTGGACCAGTTAAGAACATTGATGTTGTTATCTTGACACCAGTTAGTTACGGTATGAACAGTATGAACGGAACAATTGCCTTGTTGAAATATGAACTCATTATTAGGAAATAATTGTGACACAGAAGGGAGCATAATATTGTCTAAAATCTTAATATACGTTTCACTATTAAATCGTTCCTCAATATGCCACAAAACACCAGGACCACGTGCCGATATCCAAGCCCACACATTGACGGAAAATCTACCACTGTTATCATTGTTAGATATATATTTCTCATCTAATCTAGTATTCGAAGGGCGGTAAACACGAATACGATCGCTGTGTGTTGATTGGAAAGGTTTTTCGCCTGTAAAGATTACATTGTTCCAAAAATTTACGTCATGTGCTAAAAATTCAAGCGCAAATTCTACTTGAGCTTCTTTATGTTCAGCTTTAAGTAAGTATTTCTGTGCTGCTGTATGACAACGTGCTCCGATTCTCTTACTCGCCGGCGACCAGTACTACTCGATCCAGGAAAATTCGTTTCTTCAGCAGTCTGAATAACTGAGTAAAATGGATTTTCTACTAAAGCATTTAGCAATTGCAAATCTTGTTGTTGAGTTGATATCCTTCCTCGCCCTGATCCAGGATTTCTACTAATTGTACCGCTTATTCTCCACTTTCTTAAAATGTTACACACCGAATTTTTGTCAATATTATAACGCAGTGCAATTTGTCTCATTGACCATCCATCTTCTGCTTTAGCAATAACTACAGATTTAACTAAATCGCTTATATGAGGCATATTAGTTTTTTGCACACTTGCAGTAAATTATGACAACTAACTGACAATGTCACAAAAATTAAAGTTAAATGTACACAACTAGATTTTAGCAAAATACCGTTATAAGATTTTCTTTCCTAATTTTTTTTGCCCATGACCGTGCGACTGGCAATCAACCTAGCTGTTATTTGCCTAATGTTAATTTTATAAATAATTCATAATGCTTTCATGTTAACAAACAGTTAGTCAGTAATTCTTGGAATATAAAATGTTTTTATTGGTTGAACAGAAAATATTACACAAAATACGTAAAATAGTTTGATTTTTCCTCTAGAAGGTAATCTGTGGTTACTTGGACACACTGCATATTGTATTTGGCTTCCTTTATTATTTCAAATAATTTAAATATCAATATTTTTATTTTATTGAGAAATAATCATACATGTTGTAAGGTGGATTGTAAGAACAAAGGTTCACTCCAGTTGAACTTGAACGCAGATCAAAATCGTTTGCTATAAATTGTAACCATAGATTTTGGACCACGTTTGTACAACGTGTCCTTTAACCAAATAACTTTGTCCCAGTAACTTCTTTTGGCATGAAAGAAAGGAATACTTTTAGTTTGACTTCCGCATTTATTAAAGTATTAATACCATTAATTATTGTTTTCATTAAGGACAAGTAAGTAGTAACTGAAACTTGTTCGGTGTATATCTCAATATAAATTTCTATATTCTTAAGTAAATAACTGGCATGGACTAAATAAAATCTGATTGACCTAAAACGACGTAAAAATGTCAATCACCAGTCAGTCATTTTCAAATTAAATTATCACTAAGTTGCATGACTTTGGTCAAATGTTATCGAACACATTAATATATGTTAGAATTTGGTTTACAAAAATTTTGCGTAATATTTCCTAATTGTTCCTTATCACATACTACATAAAAAATAACTTAATAACATAAGCGGTACTATCATGTGTTCTAAAACGTTGCTAAATAGGACCGTCGTGAACTTTTTTGGGAGCCTATTGCAAAAGTAAAAAAATGTAATGTAAGGATATATACAGATGATAGCAGTAACATGCAAGTTATAATATATACAGTTTCCTTTAAAGTAGATTTTTTGTTATAATGTTAATGTGTAACATTAAATTATAAAATGCTGTATACATTTTTGCATAGTATAACCAAGAACTAAAATAAATAAATCAAATATAGACTTAGTAGGCAAAATTACAAGAAATAGATGTATTATTGTCTATAAGTTTGAAATGTAGTTTTCGTATGAAGACGATAAATAAAAATCATCAAAGTCATATTTTCAGTTCACACACAATTAAGATATTTGTTTGTCTTGCAATTTCACCTATCAAATCTAGATCTAATTTACAATTACTTGTTTTCATCTTCAGCTATAAACCGTCAAGAATTTATAACGATTTTATGTTGGATGCATGAATCAAATGTTAAAGCGAAAATTAAAAACACGTGCAAAAGTTGTTATCTTGTGTGAAAACGTTCCTCTTTGTCATCTACTGAATACCATCGACCCGGATCTGTACATCACGTGATTTTTACAAAAATTAATTGAAAATAATTGTTCAATAATACTGATTTTGTTATCTGAAAAATTGTTTTGACGTATTTTAACTAACTCATTCAGCCCCAATTAAAAATCTTATTCTAAATTTAGAAACGTTTGTTAGTGAAAATGAAGACATTTTACCAATAGTTAGTTCAATGAGCCGTGACATAATGAAGGTATAATAAAATTATTTTATATTATTCATATTTTATTATTCTAATACTGTTAGATAGATTATTGCTAAAATACTTGACGAGGAAATCAATAATGTTTTTGAACTTGCCTATATATCGACTAGTTTTTCTAATAAAACTTGCAACATTATCAGATATCCAAATAATTGATGTGATTATTATCAACTGTCTGAAAATGAAAAAGATTACAGTCGATATCATGATGCTTTTTGTTGTGAACATATAAAGGAAAATGATTAATCATTGAAGATTTAGACCTACATTTTTTAAATTTAGTTAAACTGCACAATTTATTGTAAATGCTTATCAAATAAACTATCTATCTATTTATCTATCTCAATGAAAGACAAAAATATGAAAATAACATTAAAAACCTCTCAGTATTTCAATGGATATGATTTGTTATAACAGAAGCATCTTAGTTAAATTTATAGGCACTTGTTTTGTCTAAAAACGTGTCGTTGTTGTCATTAAATAAGAGATCAAACGTTGAGATAAATTTAATTTTGCATTTTTTACAGATTCTGCTTTAATAGTACATGGATTCGTTATTTTCGCCATTTAAAATTCCTGTCCAATTCGATCATCAGCAAAAAGAAAGATTTTCTTCTACTCCTTGGAAGCTAATTGTTTTTGTGGACGTGTACCATATCGAAAGTCCTGGTCATGGCTCTTGATTTTTTTGCTGGGTGTCTAGGAGGTAAGTTTATTAAATAAATCTTTTTCTTCGATTGCAGTTAATGCAGCTGAATTTGGCCTATTAAAATTTTATAACAAATTATGCTGTCTTTTGGTTCTTTATAAAATTTGTAGAAAAAAAACATTGAGGTTAATCTTATCGTAATGAAATGAAAGCTAGGTAATAATTTCTGGAGCGCAAGGGATCTTGCCTGTTGACACAACTTACAGGCTCAACTATCCAAACAGAAGATCTTTATTTTAATACTACGATGGTAAACATAGTATGATTTTTTAGAAACAATAGTAACGGATGAAATGGAGCGGAATTTTAGATATTTTAGGAACCAGTTCTCTCAGTCCTCAGATATAGACCTGTCGGCGGTCGGATAATCTCTCTGTGAATCAACGCAATGGCAGGACAAGTATATGCAATATAACTTCTTAAATCAATAAGACTAAGAATGACAGAAAACATCGACATTAATATGTGGAAAAACAATTACAAAACTGATAGAAACGTATGCAACGATGTGCTGGAACCAAGTCCAAAGAAAGAATTTAACACATCCACTTAAGAAGGAGCTAAAGCTAAACAGCAATAAACTAACAATAGGGAGACCATGCTTAACATATATAGCAACAATTGAGGGGATAGACATAGAACAGCAAATGAAGGAAATAACAGAAAGCGCAACTCTAGAAACACAAAGATCACGTAAGATCTGTTAGTGTTTTACCTATCTTATCAAAAGTTTTTGAAAAAAATTTAAAATTACAAGTTGGAGTTGGAGTTAAATATGAATAATATTGTACCCTTCGCTACGGCCGTTGCTGACGTAACTGAGTGTTTTAGTATTATTAGATTATATTAAAGCTTTTGATATGATAAATCACCGATTACTTTTTTCAATTTTGCATTTTTGTTGCTTTGAACAAAATTCTTCTTATTTAATTCTATCATTTTTGTCGGATAGAGTTCAACAAACGGTACTTAATAACGATATTTCGCAACCACTAACGGTACTTTCAGGATTCCGCAGAGAAGCATACTTGGCCCATTATTACTTACTATCTTTACATCAAATTTTCATAAATTCTTGCAATTTTGTAATTACCACTTATATGCCGATGATACACAACTTTATTGTTCATTTCAAATTGAAGATCTACATGAATATGGGAATCTAATTGACACTGATTTAATGAATAGGGTATCAACTTCAACTGATCACCTACTCATAATTAACCCTGTTAAGTCATCTGCTATAATATTTTGTAAAGAAAATGTACGTGAATTTGTATCAAGAGAATTTAATATACAGATCAGAAATGATATTATTGCCTTCAATCATAGCTCTAAATGTCACAAATTAAGGTTTAAGCAGCTTAATATAATGAATAAATTAAGATACACTGCGCTAAAAATGATATATAATCAGAGACGCTTTTTAAGCATTGATATGGAAAAACTGCTATGTGATTTTTTAGTTGTGTCCCATTCTAACCACTGAGATATGATTTATAGCTATTGTATTGACAACATCGAGGTACAACGTATGCAAAAAGTACACAATTCTTGCCTTCGTTTAATGTTTGGAATTCAACGTTTTCATAGAATATCTTAAAATCTGCTACCTGCAGGTTGGCTGAATATGTTCAATGGTTTTAAACTTCCCATAAAATTTTAAAATTTAAGTCGCCACCTCTTCAACAAGCTGCCCTTTCGCGCTGGTGTTCATAACGTTAATATTAGTCGCAAGCATATTCTTAGTGTACCTCAACATAGTAAGGAAATTTTCATTCTACCTATATAAATAAATTATCTTTCGATGGACTATTCCTTACATGTGAAAGTTTTAAAAAGACATAAAAAATATCTAATGCGAAACCAATAAATCGTTATTTTTTTTCCATCTCCTCTATTCTTCTGCTTTCCTCTCTTTTCTCTTTCTCTGCTCTAGTTATCTGTTTTTCTCTTTCTTCCTTCTTTGCTTTAATATATTTCTCTAATTTAATTATATTACGCATTTTGTGATTGTCTGGATATGAATTAAAAAAAAAATAAATAAGCACCACATAAATTAGACAACTCCCAATTCCAGAAGTCAGGGCTTGTGCGGAAGGGAGTTACACATTGAAAAAACGCGGACATACAACCATTTCCTTCGACAGTGTCAGTGCCGGAGCCAGGATTCGAACCCGGTGGTGCGATGGCCGTGTGATTAATCGCGATTGCCACCTCGCGCCTTAACCCACTCGGCTATCGACCAGATTGAAAGCCATATTATATTAATTTTTTTCTCACATAGATTAGACTGTAGTGGAAGAACAGTTACTGATTTTGGCAGTAAACTGAACTATTCAACAAGGTTTCACGTTTAAACATCAGTACTGATATTTTTAAAAAAAGCAATTAGACTCCTGCAAAGTTGTTTGCGTTTTCTTCACACTATATATTCTTTACATTATTTTTAAGAAATAACTCGCATAAAACTAACAAACTATTAAAATTAGCACCTGCATAAAACCTGAAACAAAACTTTATGTGAATGAAGTTTCAAATCGACATATTTTAATATCATAGACACGATATTGCTCTGTGTTCATTTGCTTACGAAACGCTCTGATGATGTAATTTGTATATAGTATACTGCAGATGTATATCAGAAATAAACATCTAACAAAAAAATAGTGCAATTTATGCCACAATGGACTTTGTGTCAAAATGCAGAAAATATTGTTGATAAAGCTGTAGTTGATGAAGAGTCTCACCAACTAGAAATTAGTCTTGATATTTATGATACTGAAGAATTGGAAGAAGTTGATAATTATGAAGAAGATGCTTGTACTTCAGAGAATATCTCAGATGTATTCGATTTTAGCGATAACAAAGGTGAAGAAATATTCCAAACTCCAGTTATCGATTCGGAAGTAGATAATTTTTGCAGTAGCACATCTAGTACAACTACTGGAAAAAGAAAACATGAATAATAATCAATACATATGTAAAAAGTTTAACAAAAATCAAGTGAAATTTCGAAAAAAAAAAAATGATATACAGGGTGTTGCATCATGAGAGGGACATAGCTTAATAGGAGGTAGAGAACATCAGTGGTAACCGGAACCTCCCATAGAAATGTCTCATTGGGCCTTCATTACGAAGTTACAGGGTGTTAAATAATTTTTGGCCAAACCTGTTTTTTGTCATAACTTTGACAGGGAATGAAATAACGGATTCATATTTGGTACGGCTAATGTACTAACGAGCCCCAAGAGGTACATGTATAAAAAAAATATATCCAGGTCCGGACTCACTATAATTTATGTTTCTTCTTTGCGCCAATAAAACATCACCCTGTATATATTGTTTTGAAATTTCCATACTATATTCGAAAAGAGCAAGAAAAAACAAACAAAATGGCCTATTTCATTTTTTTGTTACACCTTCGTGGTTATTTAAATACGTTGTTAAATGTGCAAGAAAATGGATTACAGAACCCTATTAAATGAGAGGCACGTGAAATAAATAGTTTTATAACTAAAATTTGCAAAAATTCTATTGAGCCTAGGTGGTCTGGGTGAATCCTAATTCCGGCACGTTTTAAAGGTCCATTTTGGTAAAAAACTGTGGCCCTAATAAGTAATCGGGTATGAAATAACAAAATTTTTAATCAATCACAGTAGGCTTGTTCAAAGAATAAAAGTGACAGATAATTTAAACCATTTAGGCCTAAGCAACCAGTTACTTTGATCAAGAAAATCATCAACATTTTATACTTAATAAAAATTGGAAAAGAGAACAAACTAAAATCTAAATAAATAAAATATTTTCCATTCAATTAACAATAAATAACAAAACAATAACTAAATGTGTTTAAAAATAAAACGTAATTGACACTAAAGTAAATTTTCAAAATGTCCTCCTCCACATTCTGTGCATTTTCTTGCGCGTTTAGAAAGGTCACCAATTGCTCGACGTATCATTTCTGGATTATTCCGTATTTCGTCGCAGGTTGTAACGATGCGCTGGATTAAATGTTGTCTACTTTCAATTTCAATGCTATAAACCTCGTTTTTTAAGTGGCCCCATAAAAAGTAATCACAAGGGTTACAATCAGGAGATCTTGGTGGCCATTCATGTGGACCCCCGCGTCCAATCCATCTATTAGGATACACATTGTTTAAGTGTTCTCTTACTTGAAGGTTAAAATGTGGTGGGGCCCCATCATGCTGAAACAACATGCCTCTTATACCGATATTTTCTAACATATTCGGTAAAATGTTTTGAAGAAAATCAAAGTAAATTTCACCATTCAATCTTTCTTCAAAAAAATGTGGCCCTATCAAATGTCTATTCACAAGTCCGACTCAAACATTTACAGAAAACCTGTGTTGCGAACGGCGTTGGCGTACCGCATGTGGGTTTTCCTGTGCCCATTTATGATTATTTCGTGAATTGTTTACTCCATCCCTTGTAAATTGTGCCTCATCCGTAAATAAGGTTCTGTAAATGACTGGGCGATGGTTAGACAACCAATGACAAAATGCCAGGCGGGGGATATCGTCGCCTTGTTGAAGATGCTGTACCTGCTGGATATGGTATGGATGGTAACGTTCTCTTTTTAGGGTTCTCCATACTCGCCAATGAGGAATACCAGTTGCCAAACTGATTCGTCTAGTGCTCATATTTGGGTTTTCTTGAACTACGTTTATAATATTGTTTTGTTCCTGCACACCTTGTTGTAAAACACGCTCCACAACTGCAGAAGTAGGAAACGTTCCGTGTTGTCTTGCATACTGGAACACCGTACTAAAGGTTTTATGATTAGGGCATCGACGACCAGGAAAACGCAGCCGATATTCTCTTTCCGCCGACCTACCATTTCCATTACAGAAACCATAGATGAATATTATGTCAGCATATTCCACGTTTGTAAATTTTACTGGCATAGTTAAAATATTTTCACAAGTTTTCACTAACTAAATGCAGATTATTGACACATTAAATTACTAACAAACAATTATTCAACTGTTTAGGAGATTTCTTTTTATTATCTGTCACTTTTATTCTTTGAACAAGCCTACTGTGATTGATTAAAAATTTTGTTATTTCATACCCGATTACTTATTAGGACCACAGTTTTTTACCAAAATGGACCTTTAAAACGTGCCGGAATTAGGATTCACCCAGACCACCTAGGCTCAACAGAATTTTGGAAATTTTAGTTATAAAACTATTTATTTCACGTGCCTCTCATTTAATAGGGTTCTGTAATCCATTTTCTTGCACATTTAACAACGTATTTAAATAACCACGAAGGTGTAACAAAAAAATGAAATAGGCCATTTTGTTTGTTTTTTCTTGCTCTTTTCGAATATCGTATCGAAATTTCAAAAAAATATATACAGGGTGATGTTTTATTGATGCAAAGACATAAATTATAGTGAGTCCGGACCTGGATATATTTTTTTTATACATCTACCTCTTGGGGCTCGTTAGTACATTAGCCGTACCAAATATGAATCCGTTATTTCATTCCCTGTCAAAGTTTTGACAAAAAACAGGTTTGGCCAAAAATTATTTAACACCCTGTAACTTCGTAATGAAGGCCCAATGAGGCATTTCTATGGGAGGTTCCGGTTACCACTGATGTTCTCTACCTCCTATTAAGCTATGTCCCTCTCATGATGCAACACCCTGTATTACCTTCGAGAGTTTTTAATCTAAATATTTAAAACCTGCTCACAATATCTTCTTATTTTCAATATTGAAATTTCTATAATGAATAATTACACGTATATTTATGCGCATATACGTATATCGAAAATGACGGGAAATTATCGCGCGCATATATTGTTACAGTATGTTTCATAAAATTTAGAAAAAATTAACTCAAAAAATTTCAAAATTCGAAAATTAAATCAATCCATCCGTTCAACTTGTCAAACCTGAAAAAAGTAGTCTAACTACAAATCCACACAAAAAAACACTCGTTCCTGACTGGCAGATCCCTGCAAGTCCGAGTGAATAATAAACTATCAACACGGCGGGATATTCGCACGGGAGTCCCGCAAGGATCGTGCCTATCACCAAAGTTGTACAATATTTACGTCTCCGATTTTCCGGAGTTCCCGAATACTAAGCTGGCCAAGTACGCCGATGACACAGCCATGTATGCGCATTCGCACAACGCACAAGCGGCTAATATGCTGCTGAAGGCGCACATGGCTCGTGCCACGGCTTATTACGGTCAGTGGAAGATTCGGATAAACGTCGAAAAGTCAGAGGCGATAGTTTTCACGCGCCGATTCACTGAGAACAAAATTCTGACGCCAATTTCGATCAGGGGACACCAAATTCCAACCAAAAGGTGCGTGAAGTACTTGGGGGTAAGACTGGACCAAAGACTGACGTTTAACACGCATATAAATGAGACAATACGGACGGTCTACTCCTTGTCCAGGAGTCTGTATCCGCTCATGGTCAGGGGTAGCAGACTTAACAGACAAAATAAAAAATTATTGTACACAATGGTGATCAGGCCAGCAATCACATACGCGGCGCCGGTGTGGTGCAGCACGTCGGCCACGACAATGAACAAACTGAAAGTATTGGAACACAAATTTATGCGCCTCATTTCGAATTCCAACAGGTACATCTCCCTCAGAGATCTCTATGCACGCTGCCACGACATAACGCCAATAGCGGAGTACATCCAGAATATATCTCAAAAATTCTACACCTTCAAACTGGGTGATAGTCCGCTAACCCAAAATATAACACAAATTAGACAGCATAATGCCCCCTTTCGAATAAAACACACCTTACCTTACCAGACGCTGCCCATCTTCCGGCAACCTCTATAGCCAAACCTTCACCAACTATAACTTCTTCTTCCCCTACCTATCTGTACTGATATTTCATAACTGTTAAATCTTTCCTATTACTCTTGGTTTATGTTGGTACATTTTTGTTTTATTTGTTTTTGTTTGTTTTGTTTGTTATATAAATTTATCTCTAGTGCATCGTAAAATCAAAATTATATTTAGACAAGAAATTATAGAGTACAAAAGATTCAGCAGTAACTCTGCTCGCCATTGGAAATCTTGCAACGGGATCGATCATTATAGGCTTTGGTACCCGCACCAGTAGCATAAAATTAAATAAGTGATATACCATCAAATTTTATTGTTAACTGTTTTCAACTACTTAGTAGTGTACAATTATTATATTACTCATTTTAAATGTTATTTGTAAATAGGAGAATGAGTGTGTTGATTGTGTCTTGAATGCATCACTAAATGTACTCAAGATACAATCAACAAGATTATAAATTGAACCAGCGCTGCTCCGCTGGACCCTGTTACCACCAACGTGACAAACAATATGCGTTGGTTACAGGGCCAAATGCGAGGTAGATATCTGGTTAGATATTTATTCTGTAATATAAATAAAATTATTTTGATTGATTGATTGACACAAAAAAACACAGTTTTCAAAAACAATTCTTGGAAAAAATCACGGCCCTTCGATAATTCCCAAATATACTAAAACCATAAAAAATTACTTCAAAAAATTCCATACTCCAATTTTACAAAGTTTACCCAAAGAAAAAATAACATGGAAATTATTGCCCCTATATAATCTTAAATATCACTCAAAGCATTTTCCGTAACCCCTGTATAATGATCTAATTCCATTTCGTCCATTTTCTATAAACGATTTTCTATCCAAATTAAACATCCATTTAATTCGCGTAGTAAATATTAGAACACCCTATTTTCATCCATCACATTTCAAAGCTCACAAATTATTATCAAAACTCATTTCCGTTGCCATATGCACATTTTATTATCATGCCGGTACTTTGCCGCTCCGTTCGAAACATGATCCCAACTTCACCTCGGTCGAGCTCGGTCCATACGGCACTTAGCATGATTTAACCATATAATGACCGACAGCCGGCGATAGATAAAATCGCTTTAATCTTAAGTCATATATCAAAAGATTCCTAATTTTACGGCCGAACCGATGGCATACACTTCAATTCCAAATTCAATCAATTACACTTATTGCGCAGTTACGTCACCCGCACGGAATGGCGGGTACCCTAACCGGTTTTAGACCGCGCCCGCACGGAATGTCGGCTTACAAAAAACGTTCGTGACTGACTCGACATGGCACGATTAATGCAATCAATCAGATAGTATATAAGGCCGAGTAGAGAGAGGCTCAAGCAAGTTCTTCGGTGTATCTCGCGATAAACCAATGCCCGTGCTACTTCTTAGGCAGATCCTAGTAAAAAAATGTTTTAATAAATTTGCTCTCGCGCATCAACTGCATATGAATTTTTCCAGATTTTCAAAACAATCTGCGATTACGAGATAATTTTTTCTAAAACTAAGACGAAATTTTCGTTGTCGAAAAGCTACCGTTTCACAACCTTGTAAGAATAATATTTTACGTTAATTTTAAGTGAAACAGACTTTTGTTCTTATTTAAATAAATTATTGTAATTTACGTTTTAAAACCAAGTGTTTCATTCGACGATATACTATTATTATTATTAGCCGTTACTCAAGTCCGAGTATAAAAAATGTTACAGTCGATAAATTGTGTACAATAAGAAATAAGTAAAAGGTGTAGTCTATTGTAATTCCCATTCATCTACGGTGCACACGACTATGGCTATAGAGGCCAATTTGGGAGAGCACATGTCGACCGCAGTCAGGACAAACATAGACCTGGTTAGGTTTTGGATTCGGCCTTCTTGCAGCAACATTTCCCTGATAGCTGGCCACAACCTCTCGCCATTCGGTTCTGTCCGCTGCAAGTTGTTCCCATTGCTCGTCTGCAATACCGCAGGATTTTAGATTTTCATGGAGAGCGTCTTTGAACCTCTTTTGTTGACCGCCACGCCTTCTTGTACCGCTTAGCAATTCACCATAAAGTGTACATTTAGGAAGGCGGTTATCATGCATACGATGAACGTGACCTGCCCATCTTAGGCGTGCTCTTGAAATAAGCACCTCAATTGGAAGGCTGTTTGATCTCCTGAGTACTTCCACGTTTGATATGTGATGGAACCAACGGATTTTCATCATACTTCTGAGGTGTCTTTGCTGAAAACGTTCTAATTCTTTCACATGACGACGGTAAGTGACCCAGCTTTCACATCCATATAGCAGTGTTGGAATGACAACTGCTCTGTAGACAGCCATTTTTGTTGACAAAGCAAGGTCGTGGTTGTCAAATACTCTCTCTCTAAGTCCCCAGAGTGCTCTAGATGCAGCGTTAATTCTATTGCGAATCTCGCTGTCCATGTTTGCTTTGTCATTAACAACGTTGCCTAAGTAATTGAACTGATCCACCACTTCAAGAGAATTTCCGTTAAGTGTAATGTCTATTTGGTTCACTTGATGAGGAGTTGACATAATCTTAGTCTTTCCAATGTTGATTTTAAGTCCCAAGGAATCATAGCTCTGGGCATACACATCTAAAAGTTCTTGAACCTCTTCCGGCGTAGAGGCTAAAAGTGCACAGTCATCCGCATACTGGAGATCACAAATAAATCGTGTGCGTGTCTTCGTGAAAGCTCTAAAGCGCCCTATGTTAAAGAGACCGCCATCAAAACGGTATCTGAGACCTATTCCTCTGACTGTCAGTTTGTTGTCAACAATAATTGTTAGAGCAGTGGTAAACAAATTAAAGAGTAGGGGTGCCAGGACACATCCCTGCCTAACTCCAGTGAGGGTTTGGAAAGGTTCGGTTGCCTCATTATTATACATAACCTGGGCGTTGTTGTTTGTATGTAGACTGCGACATACTTCCACAAATTTTCTAGGGATACCTAAGCGGAACATAATTTTCCAGAGCCCTTCCCTGTCCACCGAGTCAAACGCCTTGGTTAAATCAATGAAGGCCATGTGAATTTCTCCTTGATGTTCGAGTGCTTTCTCTTGAAGCTGTTTAAGTGTGAAGATTAAATCCGATGTGCCTCGGTTTGGTCTAAAGCCACTCTGTGTTTCAGGAAGTAACTTTTCCATAACAGGTGTTAGCCTATTTGCCATCGCTTTAGTGAGTATCTTCCCTCCAACAGCCAGGAGAGCTATACCCCTGTAATTTCCACAGTCCGCAGCGCTCCCTTTGTTTTTGAAGAGGTTGATTAAAAATATTGTCTGAAAGTTATTTGTGGCATTCTACGAATATTCTTTCCTATTATTTGGGTTTTCTACCACATGTACTATTATCCTCTTCAAAACAAATCACCGAATCTACAAAATAATAGAATTATTGGAAAAAAAAATAAATGTTGAAAATAGGGACAATCAGGTACGACAAAAACCTGAACGTCATTATACAGCAATAATTCCTTATGTATACGGACTATCGGAAAAGCTACGCCGTATAGGTGACAAATTTGATGTTAGGACGATATTTCAAACGGGGAACACTTTAAGATCTATTTTAACAAAAACAAAACCGATAAACAGGGAGCAGAATTCAAAAAACTGTATTTACAATATCCCGTGCGAATGTGATAAATGTTATGTGGGTGAGTCATCCAGACCTTTCAGTGTGAGGTTGGATGAGCACAAGAACTACATTAGAAAGAATGAAATCCAGAAATCAAAGATTTGTGAACATGCTTGGGAAAACGGACATAGAATAAACTGGGACTCGGCAAAAATTTTAACAAAAGAAACAGATACCAAAAAAAGAAAAATTAAAGAATCAGCAATAATCTTATTAAATGAAGATAAGTGCGTATCGAATTGTTCTGTAGATATTTGTACAACCTGGCTACCAATGTTAAAAGAAGAACTTAACAAACTCAACATTATCTAAAAAATATCATCAGTTCTATGTTCTGTGTAAGTAGTAAGTATCTATGGAAATAACATAAACAGAATCTTAAAGCTGTGTATTTGACATACACAGCAAAATAAGAGTTCTTCAAAAATAGCTTTGAAAACGGAAAGAGATTACTTTCCGAAACGTCAGCAAAATACATTATTTTTGTGTTTATTCCGATTTATATTATTTGCAAAACATAACCTCTGACTTTTCCTTTGGCGTAAACGTCACGGGCGCAGAGGCTTTTTTTCCAATAATTCTATTATTTTGTAGATTCGGTGATTTGTTTTGAAGAGGATAATAGTACATGTGGTAGAAAACCCAAATAATAGGAAAGAATATGTTGATTAAAAGTGTATCACGAAACTCCTGCGGAGCTTGACCACTTTCCCACACGACATCAAACAGTTTTTTGAGGTAGGGTATGAGCTCTGACGACACAGCTTTAAAGATCTCAGCTGGGAGTGAGTCGGCGCCGGGAGATTTGTTATTTTTTAGCTGCCCAATGGCGGTTAAGATCTCTTCCGTTGTTAGTGGTTTATCTAAGTCTTCGAAGGTGTCATATTGAGGGATAAGATTTATAATATCGTCATCGGCTTGACTTTGTTGGTTAAGAATGTTAGAGTAGTGTTCCTTCCATCGGGCTCTTATTTCCTGGTCTTCTTTGAGGAGATTTCCATTTAAATCTTTAATAGGGCACATATTTTTCCGACTGGGGCCGTATACTGCTTTTACTCCTTGAAAGAAATTCCTGTAGCCGTGTGAATCGGCGTACCTTTGAATTTCTCTGGCCTTGCTTGCCCACCACTCGTTCTTTATTCTTCTGATTTCGCGTTGCGTTTCATACTTAGATTGGGTAAAAGCTTCTGCTTTTGATGAGTCGTTGGGGTGGTTGATAGCGTTTTGGAAGGCAGTATGTTTGCGGTCAAGAAGTTCTTGTATAAAAGCTTCATTATCATTGAACCAGTCCTCCTGTTTTTTACTTGCTGCAGTGCCAAGAATTTCCTCACTCGCACTTTTTAAACTGTCTTTAATTTGTGTCCAGGTGACATCTACAGAATTGGTTTCTTCTAGTGCACTCAAATTCTCTTGAACTTTTTGCTTTAGCTGTTCGACGGTTTGTTGGTCACGCAATTTACTAATACAGAGACGGAGTCTACGTTTTACTTGAGTTCTTCGGTGTTTGGGTCTCATAACAATTTTCATTTTAGAGACAACAGGACGATGATCGGTCCAACATTCGCTATCAATGCGCGCCTTTGTAATTTGGACGTCCTTGAGATGCTTCCTACGTACGATAACATAGTCCAGTAGATGCCAGTGACCTGATCTGGGGTGACGCCAGGTGCCTTTAAATTTATCCTTTTGTCGGAAAATGGTGTTTGTTATAACTAGATCATGCTCGGCGCATTTAGTTAGGAGTAGTTGACCGTTAGCGTTCATGTTGCCCAAACCGTTCTTGCCTATGATGCCTGGCCAAGTGTCTGCGTCTCTCCCTACTCTAGCGTTAAAATCGTCAAGAATAACGAGTCGTTCCGTTTTAGGTATTCTACAGAGGGTTTCTTCCAGCTGTTGATAGAAGCTTTCCTTGGTTTCGTGACTTGCATCTAGAGTGGGAGCGTAGGCGCTTATTAGATTTACCGCGTTACCATCTGATAGCTCATAGCGTAGCAGCATTAGACGCTCGAATAGGCCTTGTGGTACTTGTGTTAAGTTGGATACAAGTTGATTCCGAACGGCAAATCCTACTCCATGTTGTCTTCTTGAATTGGTGGGAAGACCTTTCCAATAGAAGGTGTAGTACTTTTCTGTGAGAGAGCCTTCCTCCAAAAATCGAGTTTCGCTGAGAGCTGCAACGTCAACATTGAGTCGGTGAAGTTCTCTATCTATTAGAGCAGTTCTTCTTTCAGGCCGATCGGTGCGAGTGCTGTCGTTCAAAGTACGAACATTCCAAGCGCTCGACGATATACAGGGTGACTCAAAAGTACCTTCCATAGACAATCTTAAAACTAAAAGTGTTTTTGAACTTAAACTAAAGTTTCAAAGTGTTTCTTTGAACTTCTATCACTATATACAGGGTGAAGCAGTAACTCTTGTACCGAAAAATCAATTTTTAAGAAAATTTCAAATAAATCAGAAACCACTTTTACTCAAAATTAAGTACACGCAGTCCTTGAGGAGTCCTTATAAGCTCTAAATTAAAAAAAAGTTACTTTTTAGTTTCATCACGTAAAAGCACATAAAACCTTCATTTTGGTAAAAAAAAATTCGTACGACCATTTGGACAAATCAGGGAACGTTTCGAAAATTTTGTGGAATTTGGGCTAAAAATGGAATTGCAGCCAACAATTCGATATTTTTTACTAAAATTTGTCAGGCTATTTCTGGGTAATATATGTTACTTTTATCTAAAATTTCATCAAATTCGGTGGAATTTTGGCCAAGTTAGCCGTAATTCGATTTTTACGTTTTATAATATATATATATATATATATATATATATATATATATATATATATATATATATATATATATACCCACCTAGTCGATGTAGAAAACTTAGGTTATTCTTAGTTTCACCAAAACAAACTTATTTTTCTAGGTTGCGTTGCTCTATGTAAAATTTTCTCTCAAAATCTATATTTACTCCACTATAACCATTTATCCCTACGTTAACTTAAAAAATTAATTTATTCTCGGGGACCTGATTACATAGATATTTATACTCAAGAAGAGTTTAAGATTGAACAATGAACTGTAAGTGACGAAAGTTATGAATCAGAATGAACGTTTTTCGAAATAAATAATTGCAGTTTTTCAGAAATATAATTTGGTTGAGCAAGCTATTTGTTTCAGGTATGGCTGGAGTGATAATAGGCCATCCTCTAGACACAGTTAAAGTGCATTTACAAACTCAAGATGTGAATAACCCGAAATATAAAGGAACCATTCACTGTCTAAGATCTCTGATAGCGAAAGAGAGCATCAGAGGAGTGTATCGTGGTGTTACAAGTCCCCTTATGGGGGTTGCTGGAATAAACGCTATTGTTTTCGGTGTTTACGGTAATGCTCAAAGACGTATGAGTAACCCGGATTCTCTCAATTCTCACGCGTTGGCCGGCGCGACTGCTGGACTTTGCCAAAGTTTTATTTGTAGTCCCATGGAGCTGGCGAAGTCAAGGCTGCAAGTATCTGAATCTAGCAAGAGCCCTATTGAGTGTCTAAGAGGAATTTATGTCAGTGATGGCATTAAAGGAGTTTTTAGAGGATGTGGTGTCACGGTTGCGAGGGAAGTGCCTGCGTTTGGTACTTATTTTTTTACATACGAGGTACTGACTAGGTCTGAAGATAACTTACCCCTTTCTACATGGACTATGCTTCTTGCAGGTGGATTAGCAGGTGAGGTTAATTATATAAGTGATTATTTTGAACTCATTTTTGTCGCGGTAAGTTCTGGGCAAACTATCAGATAGACATTAACGTGGTAATTACTAGTTTTCGATATCAAAAACTATTTGTTTCTATAAATCTGTGGTAGTGTGCGAAATTATTAAATCCCAAATTTCAGGAACAGTTGTACATAAAAGTGATGTAACTTATGTAAGCCCAAGCTACATAATAATAAAAGAATATTTTAAAAATGGCAGACTTTCGCTCATTTTACGACTTGAATTATGCTTTTTTAACATTTTTAAACCTTCTTATATATCAGCATTTCGGTAATTGATGTGTATATTCCTGGGATTTTGGTAATAAAATTAAAGTCAAATGATTACAAATTACATAATAAACAGTACAATATTTTTTATTTTTTAGTAGTATTGCAGCCGAAAAGAAGTAATCGATTTTTTATCAAGTAGTATGACTTTTCGAAAAATAAATTATATCATAAATGGGAGTATTCACGTCGGTTATGTAGTACTTATTCTATTATCTAAAGGAAAGGTATATATACAGCGTCCTTTAATTACGTCCGGCTGCAGTATCCGACAGCTGCGTGTGTTCGCCGCGTCCAGACGCTAGGTGAGATGGCATCGATACAGCGAGAAATTAGTTGCCACAGTGAACGTCGATCAAGTGAACATAAAAAATATGGCTCTTCGTAAATGTCAAAGGCAATTACTTCTGCTTTTTCAGATGGAAGAAGAGGAAATGTTGGAACTGTTGTTACTCTGTAACTTTACTCGCCGCTTTACCGAGAACGGGGTTTTAGCACCAATAATGTAAGAGGCAACCAAATTCCAATCAAGAGGTGCGTGAAGTACTTGGGAGATAAGGCTAGATCAACGATTGACGTTCAACACGTACATAATTCATATCCAGGAGTCTGTATCCGCTCATGGTCAGAGCTAGGAGACCTCAAGAAGCCTAGGGCTTCGTTCAACAAAGCACAACTAACAAGGCAGGAATCAGATTGGGAATCGTACCAAACAAATCAACAGTTTTCAAAAACAATTCTTGGAAAAAATCACGGCCCTTCGATAATTCCCAAATATACTAAAACCATAAAAAATTACTTCAAAAATTCCATACTTCAATATATAATCTTAAATATCACTCAAAGCATTTTCCGTAACCCCTGTATAATGATCTAATTCCATTTCGTCCATTTTCTATAAACGATTTTCTATCCAAATTAAACATCCATTTAATTCGCGTAGTAAATATTAGAACACCCTATTTTCATCCATCACATTTCAAAGCTCACAAATTATTATCAAAACTCATTTCCGTTGCCATATGCACATTTTATTATCATACCGGTACTTTGCCGCTCCGTTCGAAACATGATCCCAACTTCACCTCGGTCGAGCTCGGTCCATACGGCACTTAGCATGATTTAACCATATAATGACCGACAGCCGGCGATAGATAAAATCGCTTTAATCTTAAGTCATATATCAAAAGATTCCTAATTTTACGGCCGAACCGATGGCATACATTTCAATTCCAAATTCAATCAATAACACTTATTGCGCAGTTACGTCACCCGCACGGAATGGCGGGTACCCTAACCGGTTTTAGACCGCGCCCGCACCCGCACGGAATGTCGGCTTACAAAAAACGTTGGGAGATAAGGCTAGATCAACGATTGACGTTCAACACATACATAATTCATATCCAGGAGTCTGTATCCGCTCATGGTCAGAGCTAGGAGACCTCAAGAAGCCTAGGGCTTCGTTCAACAAAGCACAACTAACAAGGCAGGAATCAGATTGGGAATCGTACCAAACAAATCTGAAAGAGTTTAAGAAACAAGTCAGACAGTTATAAAGAGATTCGTGGAGAACCTACTGTGAGGAAATTTCAGATTACTCACAGACTGCTAGGTTATGCAAAATCCTCCGCAAAGACTTTCTGCTGATTAAAAAGGAGTGATGGTACAAGAACCACCGATTTTCGTGAAAGCTTAGAGACTCACTTCCCGGGATCTGTGATAAAAGAACGGAAGAAGTGGCCAAACGAAGTCGACATGCAACCCTCGGATTTGGATTGGCAAATGGCTAATGATGACAGAATAAGATGAGCAATACAGAGCTTCTCCCCTTTTAAGTCGCCAGGCATTGACGGTATCGATCCCGCTCTACTACAATGGGACTGGATGAATTACTGCCGCATCTGGTTGGAGTATTTAGGGCATGCTTAGTACATTTTATATTCCATATATATGAAGAGAAGTGAAAATTGTGTTCATCCTAAAGGCAGGGCGGATGAACTATACCGCCTCCAAAGCATATAAACCTATTAGCTTAAGCTCGTTCCTGCTCAAGACGATGGAGAAGCTATGTGAACGATACAAAAGGGATGTTGTAGTGAAAGACAACCCTTGGCCTCCTAACCAGCACGCATACATCCTCGGAAGTTTCAACCACACCGCCATCCATTCAGTAGGGAGTCGGATTGAAAGATAATAAGACAATAAAGAGTCCACCCTAGGTGTCTTCATAGATATATAGGAGGTGCGTTTGACAGGACCACCTTTACAAACATTACAGCGGCCCTAGTACAGAAGAATGTCCCTACGATCATAGGAAGCTGGATATCCAATATGATCTCGAAGAGAGCTGTACAAATCAGTGTGGGAGACGCTTCTGTATGAGGAATGGTGGCGAGAGGCTGTCTGCAGGGAGGTGTAACATCACCACTGCTATGAAACTTTCTTCTTGATAGCCGCTTGTGCCGCCGCCTCAATTGAGAAGGATTTAACACAATTGCCTTCGCAGATGATTTAACAATAATGCTTAACAGAAAATTCGATGGAGTCCTCCGTGAAAGAATGCAGGGGGCCTAAGAATAATCGAAAAATGGTGCAGAAAATCTGTCAATCCCAGGAAGACGGACATGGTTCGCTTCACAAAGAAAAGGAAACCAGGAGAACTGAAGGCACCTGCCCTCCTGGTTGCAGCACTAAGTTTCGCATTTGAAGTGAAATACCTTTTGGTAACCTTCGTTACCAAACTAATATGGAATCTTCACATAGATAGAAGACTAAAGAAGGCTTACATTTCTTATGAGCAGTGTCGTAGGACCGTGGGGAAAACCTGGGGAATGAAACCCAAAGTGGTCGTGTGAATATACACTGCCATCATAGGAACAATGATAACCTATGGAGCAACGATTTGGTGGCCTAAGAGCAAACAGATTACAGCTAAAGTCAAGCTGAGCCAAGTGCACAGAGTTGCCTGCTTAAGCATAACCGGAGATATGCGAACAATACCAACGAGGGTTATGGAGGTAATGCTATGTGTACCAATAACTAGATGTATATCTAGCAGAAGTGGCTCTGATAACAATGGTAAGCCTCAAATCTGTCATACAATCAAATGTAGGCTGTGAAGAGGCCAGAAGTTTGTAGAGTAACCCCGGGATCCAAACGGTGTCGATTGCCTTCTCAATATCGAGGAGTACCATGGCGGTGCTCTTTCCGAGGTTGTATTGTACTTTTGACGTCATTAACTATCCTAATGACCTGTTGCACCGTACTCCTGCCCTTCCTCAAACCAAATTGGGACTCGTCGTCGATGTGGAGCTCCTCCTGAACAGCACCTAGTCTGGTCAGGATGAGCTTCTCCATCAACTTGGAGATCGCCGACAACAACGAGATGGGCCTGTACCTGCTGACGAACTTGTACTCGACGCTGTCTTTTCTATGGGCTTTATTGTTTGGTAGGTTCTTGATAATTTGTGCTACATCCGAGCGCTTGGCTTCAGGAATTCACGTCTTGTCATTTTTACATCATGACCAGTGATATCGTTAATGTTATTCTCGATACGGTCATGCTCTAAATTATTTGGCGTGTTGTTGTTGTGAATAGTCTCGAAATGCGAAGCTAAGTACTCGCCTTTTGCGAGATCGCAGCCCTCAGTAGCTATTTTCAACGGGTTTTTTTCGTTCAGATTTTTTCCCTATCAGCTACAAAAATGTACTAGTAATCATCTCTCATTGTGTTAGTTTTCACTTTTATAGAGTTTTTAATCTTTAAGACAATTTTACAATGTTATTACCTGTTTTAATTATCTTGTATGTTCAGGTTGTTTTTATTGTTAAGTTTCTTCCCGCTGAAATAGACCTGTTCCACCCAATCCTGAAATTGCAGCTATGCTTCGCGTGTAGAAAAAATAAAAGTTGTTGGTTGATGATAGTTTTGTCCCTCTGTATGTTTTTCCTTTATTATAATACTTTTTATTCCTACCGGACGGGGCATTTAAGTTGACGAACGCGAATAACTTGAAAATAAATCCTTTTTGAGAAAAATGTCTCAGACAAAAGTGTCATCGTCTCAACAGCGGGATCTAACGGCTATATTTTTTTAACTTGGAAGAGGATTGGTTACGGGTTTATCAACCTCTTAATATGAGGCGGTAGGGGTTGCAAGATAATACAAAAGGAAAACACACTTGGGTTACTGTGCGTAGCAGATAGTGGACACTACGTAGCCCAGATTAGTAAAGTAGCATGCCCACGACAAAAATTTCATTAGCTCCGAAATCTCAGGGCTTTAAACCCAAGTTTAACATAAACTATTAAAAATTTTAGTTTATTTAACATCAAGTCACTGAGGGTTCCATACTTAGTGGTCGCAGACAAAATAATGACACCCTCTCTCAACATGAAATATGAATATATGGCTATAATCTGATAAATATTTTACAAAATAAATAAGAACAACTTCCCCACGTGTAGCTACACTTGGTTGGACTATAATAAATATGGCCGTAATGGGTTACATTAGAGAATGTTCTTAATTAATAACGAATGAGTGAAATCTTTGTTTAAATATATATAAAAGTAAGCTAAACGAAAAACAAATATTGCCTCGCAGAACCACTGAGGGTTGTTTCCATGTAGAGGAAACAATAACACTTATTTAGGTGGTACGATACACAGACGTCAGTGGTGAAGCTGCAGCCCTACGGTACGGTGACTTCACTGACTTCGGGGGGCCAGACGATGGTGGTTGGTTTATAGCTGCCCCAGCCGTGGAACGTTTTAGCCTAGTACGTGGACCCTAAAGATACACCCATTTAATTTAAGAGTATGACGTGCCTAACGAGAGAAATTGTAATCAGACATAAGTAATTCACAAAAGAAATAATTACCTTTGACTCTTCGAGGGCACAATCCAGATAAAACTCTAGTAGAATGCTACAGATCAATTAGTAGAGTGGAGTCTGTCTCTCTAGCAAACGAGATACTTTCAAGAAAAGTGGTCAACCAGCCTATAAATTTTTGAAACACGTGTGGGTAAGGCCGGATAAAATGGCGGTAATAAGGTTAACTCACTGTACACCTAAATCCAGCACAAATGTAGATAAAACTCCATTCGTAACATCTCGTACATTCTCTGACAAACAGAAACAATCAAAGAGGAGAAAATTTTATTGTTGCCGATAATCTAAAAATCCAACAAGAAGATTTAAATTAATTAAGTTTCAGGAAGTATCGACGATGTACGCACAGCTCACCTTTTACCTTTCCTTTTCAACAGGCCGAAAGGCACGCGAACGCTCTTAGCAGCTCTAGCGGACAGAAGCCAAATCTGTGCGACCAGTCATTCGCTGCTTGGCGATATGTGGCCCGCGAAACACAAATGTGCGTTGCGGGTCGCATATGCAGAGTCATTTGAAGGCCAACTTTGTTTTTTGAAATGCAAACTCCTATTTCTTTTTATAGCTTCATAGTCTGCTCTAAAAAATGCCGTAGATGTTCCAGAAGTGTTGCTTCATGTGCTTGGGAAACTCTCTATGTGATGATAAGTTACTATCTTTATCTTTATAATGTATTTATTTTTATTTCTGTAGGATAAATTTTACTGAAATTACACACTTTTATGTACAGCAGAACCGTTGCGCTCATGACAAATGTAGGGACCGTTTTTGTGCAGAATTTCCTTCTGTTTCATTTGGTGTGGACCACTTTTATCAACTTTTAAAATTTCTGAAAATTATAACAAAAAACCTTCTTTTTTGATATTATCCAACTCTTTAATATTCTTTCTAAGTAAAAATATATCATTTAATTAATATGTTAAATTTTGTTTTAGGCATGGCGTCATGGACTGTGACATACCCTATTGACGTAATAAAGTCCAGAATGCAAGTGGACGGCATATCATCATCCCAATACACTAGCTCTTACGATTGTTTAAAAAAGACCGTGAAAACTGGGGGAATATCTAGTTTATTCAGGGGTCTTACGCCCACCATAATTCGAGCTTTTCCTGTAAATGCCGCCACTTTTACCGTAGTGACATGGTCTATGCGAATCTTAAGCGGAGATGGGCTCAAAGAAACAGAATCAATTCTGGAGAGATATGCAGATGTTGTTTGCACACTTAAAGTGACAGAAAACTCTCCATCCTGAAACACTTTTGTACTAAATGCATTACACCTGGTTATAAATTATGTTTTTCATAACATGAATATGTAAAAATAAATTGTTTTGTTTACGTGGGTGTTTATGAAAATGTGTTCAGTAAGTGAAGAACTTTATACTGGCGCCCGATTACATCTGCATGTCTAGTGCATTAAAGAGATTTAAAATATCTTAGTCGTATTTTTTACCTCTCAGCATGTTCTTGCTTATTTGTCTTACAATAATATCTGTATAATTATGTCACATCAGTCATTAATCATTTTAAAACGTCTGGTCGTTTTGAAAAATGTGGACGCGTTATGGATAATAACAAAATAATGTTTGAAATAGTTTCCATAAACACCAATACTCCTGAATACTAAATTCGAATGCTATAATAGGCAGAGATATTTCGACAACCGTTATTTGGATATAATAAATTAGATGTAATTATCTTCAGATGATGGCAGCAAGACGCACAGAGTATAATATTTGAGCGTAGAGTGTTTATTAGGTACGACCAAGTTCCAAGTTTTCTAGTTAAGGGTTGTAAACATTGTCGGACTGGCCAGGCCCGCTGACTCGCGATCGCGAGGGGCCCAACACGCCAAGGGGCCCGTTCCGAAGGGTTTCTCTACAGACTACATTAAATTTACTTTGTGGTCCAAATAAAAATCCGTACGTGACGTTTGGTATCTAACTTTGTAACGCGATGCTCGATTGTTTCTTTGTTTATTTCGTTGAGAAGGGAAGAATATTTCCTAAAACTTTTGTCTTCGCCATCTTTTCTACGACAAGAAAAAAAGGTAAAATCATTCGTGAATACCTCTCTACAGTAAATTCTTTAATTTTCAGGTGAATCTTCAGACGAAGACACTGAAAATTCTGAGAAAAGTGAATCATTGCTGGGGCCAAGTATCTTGGCTTCTGCTTCTGACTTTATACAGTGTTCAATTAAGGGATCATTTATTGATATGCATGAGCCTGACTCTGATCATTCCAGTACATCTGAAAATTTCGTACAAGAATTTGACAATGAAAATGACTCATTAAATACGTCAAATCGGCAAATTAATTATTTTATTAGATCACATAAAACTGAATCAATTGATATAAAATTACAATTTTGGAAGAATCATCCAATACGACCAATGCCAACAAATAAAAAATATCCATTTAACCCTCAAAAATTATACTTCAGGCCATTATTAAATGGCTATCGCATTCCGAGGAATTAAATCAGATATTTTGTGCAAATTATATGATCTCTGGATGTAAATCTGATTTAGATTCTCCATTTATTAATGGTTATAAAGTTGCCGTCAAATCTGTGTATAATGCTGTGCAAACACATGCAATTTCAAAGGCTCATTTAACTGCTACAGCTTCAGTATTAAATTGTAGTTCTGGTGTAAGTATTGATAATTTACTTGAAAGAAGTTTAAGAGAACAACATCAAAGCCAAGTAGAGAGACGCAGATTGGTATTGCGGAGAATTATTGATATCATTATGTTTATAGGAAGTCAAGGTCTTTCTTACAGAGGAAAAGACGAAAGCGCTTTAACTTAGAAGACGTTAAATAGAACCATGGTAACTTCTTAAAGTTTGTTATTTTACTAGCTGAATATGATGTAGTATTAAAAGAGCATGTTACACAAAGCACTGAATTGAGCAAAAAAAATAAAAATAATCGTACTGGGGATTCCAAAGAAAAAAAAGTTGGTCGTGGATCTACCGTTACATTTTTATCAAAAACATTCATTAATAAAGTAATAAATATTATTGGAGCAGCAATTCAATCACATATTATCAATGTGATAAAAAAATGTAAGCAATTTAGCATTATGATTGACAGTACACAAGATATTGCAGTTATGGATCAACTGGCAATTTGTGTTAGATATATTGAAAATGGGAAGGTTCAAGAGAGGCTATTACATACAGTGGTTGTAAGTGATGCGACAGGAAAAGGTTTATATGATCGTCTGAAAGATATTCTCACAAAATTTGATTTAAGTATGTCTGACGTAATAGCGTGTTCCTTTGATGGTGCAGCTAACATGAAGGGAGATTATAACGGCCTGAAAGCCCATATTATAAAAGAAAATCTCTTGGCATTATACACTCATTGTCAAGCGCATATTTTAAATTACGTTATGATGGACTCAACATCACAATGAATTAAAGCTGAAAAATTATTTGGTTTAGTACAACAAGGTGCTGTATTTTTAAGCGATTCTTACAAAAGAATGAGCGTTTGGCAAAATTTGACTCAAACGACAAAATAAGGGCATGAAAAATTGTATCGGTTAAACAAAATCGGCGCCACACGATGGTGGAGCAAAGACAAAGCTCTTTCAACTGTTTTTTAATTGCCTGAGAAAATTGAACATATTGAAAACTGTAGGTTCTGTTACTTTTTTACACTTTCTTTTAAGTATAATTAACGGTTGATATGATGCCCAAAGTTTGTTAGAAAATTGGATCAAGTTTGAAACCATTTTTACTGCGGTAATCATTGTAGATCTGTATTCTGTTACCACGCCTGTATCAAATTTTTTGCCGTCAAAATGTCTTGACTATTTTAAAGCGTGGCGGGTAGTTGAAGAATTAACAGAGCAGATAAAGTCCAAGAGATAGGACACTTATTTTATAAAACTGTATGAGAAAAGTAAAAAATTAGCTATGGACTTTAATGAAGTTTTTAGGAATGATACTTTAATAGATATTGAAAATGATTTCAAAAAACAAGGAGTCAGTGTAAGAAAACAAATGCCTGGTGAAATCGCTTCAGATGAATCTGGAAATTTTACGCCAGAGCAAAATTTTAAAATAAATACATTTTTTAGTATACGAAGAGAGATTTGTACCTAATAAAGATCTTTATAAGAATTGTGTATGGTTAAATCCATAACAATTTAAGGATATTTCCAATTTCTCTGATATTACAGAGTTTCCGGAAAACACTATTATTCAGCTTAATGAACTAACTGGTGTTAATTGAGTCAATATATTGGTAGAATTAAAACAATTTGCTGACCAATACGATGCTTTGACAGCTGAATGCAGGAAAAAGTTCGGGGAAATGCAGCGAAGAACGGTAGATCCCGTGGTTGACAATGAAGCAAGAGATGAATTTTTTGATTGGGTGAAAAATAATATTCATCAAAATGGATATAACTGCACCCAGTGCTTATCCTGTGTTTTTCAGGTTCTAGTGAATTTGTCCTCTCAGTCAGGTTTATTTAATACCCTTTATGTTGTGTATAAATATGTCCTAACTTTACCCTGCACGCAAGTCACATGCGAAAGAGTTTTTTCAAAATTAAAAAAATTAAAGAAGCCTGAAAGAAGTGGGCTTTCTGAAAATACATTAAGCCCTTTGTTACTAATGTATATTGAAAATGATATCTACACCTGATAGATAAAAATAAAATAATTGACGAAATAGCGTGTTCGTCGGCAGAGTTAAAACCAATACTAATTAGTTCTTAGACTGCATATGAAACATTTGTAACTATTTTGTAATTAATTTTATCTTTGGGTAACAAGTTCTTTCAGTTTTTTATATGTACGTGTTTCGTGATATTAATTTGGTTTTTTTGATATGAGTTTAATATTTTTTTGTTTGTTGTTAGTTTTGTTATATAAAATGTTGTTTTGTTTTTTGTTGTAGTAAAGTTTGGATTTTACGTAATGTTAAAATGCAATAAAATATGTTGTTGATTTTAGTTCCCTTCAATACCTTAAAAGGGGGCCCTCTGCGGAATTCAGCGAGGAGCCCTAAACATAGCCAGTCCGACACTGGTTGTAAATATATTTTCGTTAAACCTTTACTCATATTATTTAACATGGTTCTTAAAACCGGCACTTTTCCCCAAGTTTTGAAACTAGTCTGAGTCTGTCTTGTGCTTAAATATGGCGATTTTTTATTATTAGTTCATTACAGACCAATCTCCGTTTTATGTAATTTTACAAAGGTTTTAGAAATCTCTCTGTATAATAAAATTTATCCTCGTGTTGGAAATATAATTTCACTCCTTCAGCACGGTTTTATGGAAAACCAGTCTACAGTTACAAACCTGGCAACATTTTCTCAATGCGCGCGCCAATATCCATTGGCTGGATGTCGGCCTCGATAACTAGGGCCGAGTAGGACTATTACTCTTTGCACCTAGATTATCTCTGTAGACCTGGACCGGCCTTCGTGATAGGTGGGCCCGCGTACTTCTACCAGACCCAGCTCACAAATGTGAGATGTGTCGTGGTATTTTCTGCGGACCTCCCCTGGTCCTGGCTGTTGAACCTCGCTGGCTGAGGTCTCTTCTGGCGCTCTTCTTGTCTTGATGTTTTCTTTCTTCGCCAGCTTGTCGCCCCCGGGGGTAGTCATCGGTCGAGTTGGGTTTAGGAAGTTTTGGCTGGGACTGACTGCCGGTACGTAGGACATCAATTGATATCCTACCCCGGATCGTCGGAAAGGTGTATCTGAGGCAATTTAGGGTCAAGGTCAAGTAGACGTAATATACACAGATTTCCCTAAGACTTTTGACCGAATAGACCATGAAATCATTATTAGCAAATTAAAAACCAGCGCATTTAGTGATAGTTTTATAACACTATTTACATCATACTTTAACGAAAGATCTAAGTTTGTATCATATTTTTTTTATTTAAAAATATTTTTATTCTACATGTGGAGTCCCTCGAAGATCCAATCTGGGACCCTTGTTATTTTTATTATTTATCAACGACATTACAAATGTCATTCACTGCAAGTTGATTTTATTTGCTGATGATTTAAAAATGTATTATACTACAAACAATATTCAGGATTGTGTGTTTATTCAGTGTCAAATAGAAAATCTTGAAATTTGGTGCCAGATGAATAGATTATAGCTAAACATTCATTTCAAATTTAGTACTACAACATTGTAACCGATAGACCTACCCCCTGCCCCCTTAGGCATCCGTTCTCCTTTCAGGCGAGAGAGAGAGAGGATCATTATTTGAGAATTGTAGCATGTTTGATGCCACCAGGTCAGGATATTATCCTTCCGCTTGATCGCAGAAGTGCGAAAAATGCTGGTTTAGGCAGTGGATCCTGCCATGGCCTATATGCGTGGTCTTTTTGGTGGGTTTAGTTGAGTAGAGTAATGAATGAAACATCACTTAAGGAAAATATATATTACTTTTCACTAAGAATTTAATAAACAAAAACAGAATTAAATTTAAAAAACAAACTGTATGTACTTCCCTGCTCTTCAGTGAGAATTTAACAATCAAAAAACAAAAGGGAAAAGGAAACTGTATATACTTTCCTGCTCTTCAGTGAGGATTTAACAAGTAAAAACAAATTGTTTATGGAGAGCCGCATATTTGTAAGCCACCCTGCAATTAGGTAACATGCGTATATATGATCTAAAAGGAATTCTCTCGAAAGGTTACTTTTCGTTATTAACTACCTACTTAAGATAAAGAATACCAATCTGTGTTATAAGTATTGAGAGATAAAATAACAAAATGCCGCTTCTACTCGGTTTTTATGCCTTGCTCTCCTAGACACCAATTACTCTCACAATCTTGCAAGAAAAACTCTCGCTCCACTCCGATCACTATTTCACAGAAATTCCAGCATTAAATTATAACCTTCCTGACAACCGAATTTAAAATATCCCATTACGAATCCTGGAAGCTTTAAACCGCGTATCTCTCTCACAACTAGTTAACACAAAAATGCGCGAGAATTCTCCCGGAATTCCTCTGGAACTCTTCCGTCCAACTCAAAAACATAAAAATCCCCTGGAACTGTCTTTCGTTCCTCCGGTTCCCTTGTAGCTCTGCTCTTTGTTTTAATTTTTGGTGATCTTTCCAAAATTTATATTGTTCTTTGCTTTTTTAATAAATCCCAGCGTTCTCTCTATACGTTAGTCTCAACTTCCCGCTTTACCTTACAGCCTCTGCAGCGTACGAGCTAAGTAGAATATGTCCTTATAGAACAGTCGCGGATTTAGTCATTACATTCTAATAGTTGATTCGGTGGTTTTTCCACAGATGCCGCTGTGTGTTCCGTTCTAACAATTAAACAACTGACGTTATTTCCCACCTTCAGTAAAATATTCAAATACTTACATAATGTATTTGAAAACTTACTCTGAAATCTCTTCTCAAGCATGATAAGATAAGCTTTAAGAATGCGACCACTTATGTTAACAAAGTCTAGATAAAAACGCTTATCGTTTGAGCGAGTTAAATGTTTTAGCGATCTCTATATACGTACAAAAATACGCATCCCATATTCAGGCTATTGAACTTACTTGATTATAAATAAGATGGAAAATAATATCTTTTAGAATAATGAATGGGGCGAGCGTGGGTGCGTCTTTACTATGTACATACTTCGATATGCGATGTAAAGCAACGTAAGACGCGGTTAGTAGTTAGATGGGTTATCGTTCCAACTGTTATAGGGTATTTCCCCTATAAGTCAAAAACAAAAAACAGAAAAATGCAAAATTCACAAAAAACACATCAATTCTGGCACCATGGCAAATCATGTAAAAAAGTCAACTAGACCCAGTTTACATAAAAAAAACTACATCCAAGGTCACAAAAATCGGGAACAATTCACAAACATTCTATAATTCCAAAGTAACGTAAAATCGCCGAAAACACACTTTCAACATTCATTCCAGTAATTTTATAAAGAAAACTTTACAAAAAACATCCCTTAAAATACAGCCCCCAGTCACTGAATAGATCAAAACCACTATCCGTACCTATAACCGCAATATTTTATATCGTTTCATTAACTTTTTAGACCACTTTGCGTTTCGAATCTCATTACTTCTTGACAACCCCTCGTATACTTCAACTTACCTTAAAATTCAACATTCAACTTCATTTCATTCAATTCTTGCATCCGTTTTTAAATCTTATTACTTTTTGACAACCCCCTGTATACACCAAACCACGTTCCCTCCTCGAGTCTTAATATTTAATTTAGTTTCATCAATTTCTAGCGTTTGAATTAATATTTCAAATTTCATTACTTTCAATCACCCCTCGTAAAACTACATACAATATCTCGATTACCCTTTCAACCGATATCTCCGCTCAAACTCGATTCGTGCCTGTTAGGAGCATTATCATATCTTATTTCCAGCCACCTCGCACCTATCAGGAACATTTTCATGTCATTTCAACTGTTAAACGTCTGACCTTCGTGACAAGTTTATGGGGTCCTTTCAAATCATTAAAATTTCCGTCAATCAAACTTCAATGTTTCCAAAACCCGAATCGATTCGAACTTCTTTTTCATATCAAAAAATTTTCCTTTTCTTCGCCGATTTTTCCATAACTTTCATTTAAAAATTTCAACTTTTTGCAAACTATTGCGCAATATTGTGAAATATTTCGCAATCGTGCCGATCCAGACTCGATGGTGCCAAATCCAGCTCTAAATAGGGGGTAAAAACGTTCATGCTAGGTTCATGGGGCATGAAAAACGCAACAGACTAACAGATAAATACCGGTGCATGGTAAGCCCAAAACAAGTTCAGTTTTGACGGTAACCCTTGTGTTAAGTACTCGCGAAGTGGTCTAGTGGAAAAAGTTCTTTAAAAGTGATTTTAGTGTAATAAGCTGGTTTTGCTAGTGCTATTTAACCCACCGTCTAGCTAGGCTTTCTTATTTCCTGTCCCTGCATTCTTTTCGTGACTAACTGTTCAGATCTAGCTACCCAGGCCGAAACCTGGTTAAAAAGAGTTAGTTTTAGGTATTCGCCTTAAGTGGCCCCATTTAGTTTTAAGAAAATACTTCGCCTTAAATGGCCCCTTTCTATTTTTTCATTAGCCTACGAGGTTCAACTTTCCAAGTGAATATTTTCCGATTTAATTTTGATTAAACACTTATTAAATGTATTTTCGTACGGGTTTTTAAGACAGAATTTCTGTTGTCGATTAGTTTCTGATTTTCGAGAAGGAACCTTGTTAAATAAAATAATCCCCTTTTTAAAACTCTGTTCAGTTTAAATCTGAATAAATAATTTTGTACTTTCGTTTAAACAAAAGTGTTTTAATTTCAAGAAAAATCATATACAGGGTGTAGCTGTTGACCCTGCACAAACTGTAAAAGAAAAATCAGTACTAATTAAAGCAGGTTTTAATTAAGTTTTAAAAAACAGTGCAAAATCCAATATACAGGGTGTAGCAATTGACCCTAACCTCACTACCAAAAATCGAACCCTGAGGCTCTACAAACCAAAATAAGTGCACGAAAGGCTCCCGGAATCTCAACCAAGCTCTAAGGCTCTAAGCCCTGCCGACGATTTTTTATTTCCCGAAAAAAGGGAAACCGTTCGTGTTCACAACGAAGACCGCGCATCTTCCAGCGGCTTGTATATCAGTGTATGCGCGGAAGCTGTACAACCTTGGGCGAAGGTTGTATAGGGGATATACCATCCTTCGGAGGGGATGTAAAGCCGTCGGTCCCTTGTCTATTAAATGTTAGGCTAGTAAAAGATCCCTACTCTTCTTAAGGGAAGAGGTTCGGCAAAATTCCTGGTTGGGGGTAGCTCGTCTACAGGCGTCAGTGTTAGGCCTCAGTAGCGGAAATAGGATAAAAGTATATAAAAAAAGCATAATGAATCTGTATATATTTCTATAGTACAGGCGAAGTTATGATAAACATTGATTTTTACTTAACGCAAACATTCAATCCATGTACCCTTTCACCGACGTTAAATAAATGTTAAAGAAAACAATTACAATAAAATACATAAAAATGTATATATACAAATAACTCTTGATATTCTACCAAAAATAATTTGTACACAAAAAACAGGAGGGAGGTATTGCTACAATATTTCGAAAAAATGTCCCTACAAACTGTTCACGTATATAACTCTTCATCAACTAGATTACTAGACGTATTAGATTTAAGAATAATGGATTTTACATTTTATGAAAAAATACTATTGACTTTCTAACTTATATTTGAAAATAGTCGGTGTAATTTGTTATTTCAATTACAGGATTGATTGTGTGTATTGCCCAATGATTATTTTATTATGTATCGCTAGGACAAATTAAAGGACAAAGAAAACACAAAAGTTTAATTAAACTCAGTAATGTCATTGTTTAATGCAGACTATTTGAATTACTTGATAATAGAAATTTTCGATTACACTACAGTTGTTGTCCAGTATATCAACTTGACAATGATTTTCATTGTAAATTCACTATGAGATCCCAAAGAACATAGCAAAACACATACTCATGAACTTTTAATTAACATCGTTAGTTTAGAATTTTTTAAAAATCCTGCATGCAGAAGAAAATTGGGATATTTTTATAAAATTTGTACTGGAAGGTGAAATATTGAGTATATTTTCACACTTTCTAGCAAAGCTTTCATCTCCTCAGTCCAGGGTTGGTGGAAAAGAAGGAACGATTGGTGAAAATGTGACGAAAGTAAGGAACTACGGTGGTAAGATAGTGGAAGAGAGCGGAAATGGAGTTAAAGTTGAAGAAAAAATGAGAAAAATTGGTGGAAGGTAAGGAAAAGTAAGCGAAATTGAGAAGAAGTGGAGGAATGCAATGGAAAGGAGAAAGGAGATTGTAGGGAGGAAGATGACGCTACTGTATTTGTTGGAAGACGGCGCGAAAACATAACCTTGTATAAATGATACTTTCAACAAGTGTATGTGCGAAATTTTTCTCTAACGTGCTTTGTACAATGATTATATGCAATTGACGTTTTGATTTTGACTTTTATATCCGTTTAAGGGGCCTGGGCCCTGGTTGTGGGGGTATTTTCCCAAATCAATATCTTTGGAGTTTGAAACTCACTTTCGAAAACGCCACAAAACATGAACACTACATCCTAATACGTTACTCGACGCCCGTCTCACTATCCACGTTAGCATCAACAGGAGATTATTAATACTGAAAATTAATCATGTTCATCTTGCAATGAGGTTAATATGGTTAGCGAATCATAAATCGAGTAGTGCCCTCATACGAAGTCGCCTTCTTTACCAGAATTCAACTAGTCTTTTTTATAATTATTGCTTAAAATATTTGAAATTGAATCTCTTAGAAATTAGCAAATTCATTTACAGTGAACGAATATTATATAGCACTATAGTTAAATGTGATTTTATTGCTTATTATTTTTCATTGTTCATGTAGTGAAAAAAATTGAAATATAAAATCACTAAAAACATAATAAAAAGGAATTATGAACCAAATAGAACTTTGACCGACATAATTTAAGAACTTCTAAAATAGACTAGGAACAGAAATCCAAATTCGAGCTGCGAGAACCATTTCGTATAACAATTTGGTCTTCGACCATCTGAATCCGAAAATGCTTGTTGCCAGATCTAAAATTAAACCGGATGCTCGTTATTCAAGATGGCGACATTTTTCGAAATATTGCTAATATGAACTTATAAAAGGAATCCAGTGCGTATCTGGGGATTGTCGACATTTCTAAATCCAAATTTGATAATACTATAGTCATATGGCTCACCGAAAGTCCGTATAAATATGGTGGCCAATATGGCGGCAGTTTTTAAAATGTTGCAAATATGTACTTACAGGGGGATTCCACGGCGTATCGGGTTTTTTTATACCACTGAAACTAAATATGACAATATCACAGTCAAAAAACCCACTGCGAGCCAATAATTCGTGATTGTGGTCAGTATCAAACGTTTAAATGCCATAAAGTAAAAGTACTTTTTCACCTCCGACGTGAGCGCTTTCCAGTTATCCTTCTTTATTTAGTAAGCCGAGAAAACGCATTACGTTACTAAACGTGTGTAGATCTGAGCACAAACTAATAAATTGTATAGAGTGCCAGAGATGCCGAAAGCATTTCGTTTTGCGAAACAGATGTGTTTTAACCGCGCAGCGCAAGTCATTTTAGACCGCTGGCTCAGCGGTGGGTCCAGGACCTGCCTGCAAATGTAAACTTGCATTAATGAGAAGTCGAGGGTGATGTCATAATGTTCTGAAACACGTAGTAGTAAAAGTGATCCGGGCTTCAGCCTTGCTTGGCAATCGGAAGTAGTGTTATTGCTCTGGACAGACGTTGATATTTGCAATCTGTAACAAGTGCGTGGCGTTACACGTTACTGTAAACTGCAGCGCTGTATTGACAGTTTACGTCATGTCTAGAGATGCTGATATTTGTCTTTTAGCTGTGTACCATTTTCACACAACAGAATTTTGTCCAATATCTGGGACGGCATAGGACAGAAAATTGAGAAAATACATTCCAGTCCATGCAATCGCAGAAACTCTGTCTGTCCCCAACGCAGGGAGAAAATATTTTAACTTTCCATGCAATCGCCGGTCCATAAACCACATCCAAACTTGCCACTGTCAGTAAACCGGCTGCATGCACGCGGTATTTAAAATCGTCTAACCTGCTCTCCGGACTAGGAAATTACCCTCTGGAGGAGCCGACTATTTCTTATATGGAGAAATTCGTCGTCCAACTCTACAAGGTCAGCACTTATACCGCTTTCCACTATTGAAACTTTTTAAAATCATTCTTTTTAATTTTACAGGTGCCACTGCAAACTTCCACGGATGATGAAGCACGACATATTCTATTTGGGACAGTTAAGCCCGAGGAACATCCGCCCACAAGTGATGCTATAAAACTATGCATACTGAGAAGTCATTATCAAGTAAGTATTCTTTTAAAAACCACGCATATCGAGCACTTAATATACGCCATTAATTACATTTTTTACTTGCAGTGCTGCGTTTGGAAAAACGCCCACTTGCCAGATCCTCTCTTAGCGGACCCTCGGAAAATGGGATGGAAAGCTGTAGATGGGAATTTTGTTCCGGTCCTCACATTAGAATCAGTTCCGAAGGCTTGCAAGGATATCCTAACTTGTGGGTGCAAGACGGGATGCGCCACCCAGACCTGAGGTTGCCGGAAAAGTAATTTGCCTTGTCTAAAGTCATGCACCAGCAGTGTTTCCAACGTGCGATGTGTAAACAGGAGATTGAATGATTGCTAGTCTAAAATATTTTAAAACTTGTACCTGTACTGCATCTTAAATGCCACTTGATTAGAGACGTGCAATTAGTCTTAGAATTTTTAACGCTTCAGTGTTATGTCTAAGGTGCCATAAATATGACAATGTGCCCGTTATTTAGTTTTTTAACAGTTTAAATTAATACATTTTTTACTGCCTTTCTTCCTAGATAAGTAATAAATTTGATATTTTTTTCTGAATGTGGTGACTTTTTTCTCCTGAGCAAATAATGCCAGTAGTACACATAACAATCCTACAAGTTATCTTAAATTACGAACTTCAGATCGGCTACATGAGTAAGGTATTAAATTTGAATTTAACGGTGTCGAAAACACCCCGATACGCCCTGGATTCTCTTTACAAGTTCATATTCGCCATATTACAAACATATCCACCATATTAGTCGCCATCGTTAATTAAGGACTTCCTGTTGGAAGTGCGACTAGGAAATTATTACATTTGGTTTTAGCAGTGTCAACAACCCCCTAATACGCTCCTGTATTCAATAAGTTCATTTTAGGAATATTTCAAAAATAGCCGCCATCTTGAATAACGGGCTTCCGGTCCGTTTTTCGAACAGCCATTTTCGGATTCAGCTGGGTCAAAAACCCCTAAAAGCACTGCTTGCCAAATTGTTATATAAAATGCTTCTCGCAAGTTTAACCCGCTGTTACTTAAAAATGTTCCTAACCTAAAAAACAAGGCTCTGCTAGACAGTTGAAAATAAATACTTCATTTAAATTGGGTTCATTTTTATAACAACGATATGAGAATCTTCGTCCTTGTCATATAAATGTTTCCGTTTTTGTCTATTTCATATTGTTAGTTCTTTTAAACTGTTTCTCCTTAATAAGTAAAATTTTGTTAGTTGGAGTTGAAATTTTATTTATATAAATTGTATTATGGACATTAACTAGATAAATACAACACAGGTAATGATGACCCCCTTTATCCCGGAAGGCTCTAGAAGAGCCTTGTGTGGGAGGAGGCTACACATTTAAAGACAAGGGACGCACACCCAACATCCGTGTATAGTGGAAAAATCCCTCTTACAGTATTTTCCACTGCTACGACCGGGGATCGAACCCGGAACTTTTGGGTGAGAGGCAAGCAATCAAACAGACTTTATTAAAATTAACACATAATATTGCCTCACCGGAGACTACCTTGCGATCGACCGTGCAACCACCGCGCTGTTCGCGGTGGCGGGTTGCATGGCCGGGCGGGGCGGCTCCGGTTCGACTAAAAGAAAATGGGGAGAAAAGTTCTGACTCCTTTTGATAAAAATAAGTTACAAAGGACAATATAATTAAAAAAACATTTTAAAAATAAAATTTAACAAAGCTTAAAAATTAAACACAAACTCGAAGCTGTCGCACTGCATTGAACTAATTTTGCTGCTGACACAGGTACCCAAATCCAAAACGGGAAACCTTCATCGAAATCAGGTACTGCAGGGCTACGCAAGGCTGCCTAAACTGTGGTTTATCGAAATTTTGAGTTTTTTAGAAACTTTGAGTGAAACAATGCACAAAAAGATAACAAGAACAGACAAAGAACGCACAAAAAGAGATCCAGAACACGAAACAAAACGGACAAACTGAAAGGAAGAGAGGGACAGGAAAGATTTAAACGTACGAAATGTCAGAAAAGGTGGATAGGGTAAGCGAAAGTTACAGTTGGTGAAGGTTTGGCTATAGTGGTTGCTGGAAGATTGGTAACGTCTGGTATGGTAGGGTGTGTTTGATCCGAGATGGTGCATTATGCTGTCTAATTTGTGTAATGCTTACGGAACGCGGACTATCGCCCAGTTTGAAAGAGTAGAATTTTTTGGAGATTTTCTGGACGTAATCCACTATTGGGGTTATGTCGCTGCAACGTGCATAAAGATCTCTGAGGGAGGTGTACCTTCCACAGTTCGAAATGAGGCGCATAAATTTGTGTTCAAGCACTTTTAATTTTCTCATTCTCGTGTCCGGTACGCTGCACCACACCGGTGCAGCGTAAGTGATGGACGGCCTGACCACCATCGTATACAACACTTTTTATTTTGTCTGTTAAGTCTACTACCCCAGACCAACAGCGGATACAGACTTCTGGACAGGGAGTAGACCGTCCGTACAGTTTCGTTTATGTGTGTATTGAACGTAGGTCTCTGGTCTAATCTGACCCCAAGATACTTCACGCACCGTTTTGTTGGAATTTGGTGCCCCCTGGCCGAAATAGGTGTAAAAATTCGGTTCTCAGTGAACCGGCGCGTGAAGACTATCGCTTCCGACTTCGCAGCGTTTACCCACATCTTTTACCGGTCGTAATATGCCGTGGCCGTGGCACGGACCATGTGCGCCTTTAGCAGCATGTTGGCTGCTTCAGCGTTGTGAGAATGCGTGTACATGGCTGTGTCGACGGCGTACTTGGCCAGCTTGGTATTCGGGAATTCTGGGAAATCGGAAACATACAAGCTGTACAGTTTTGGTGATAGACACGACCCTTGCGGGATTCCCGCGCGAATATCCTACCATGATGATAGTTTATTATTCACTCGAACCTGCAGGGATCTGCCCGTCAAGAACGAGTGAACGAGTTTGATGATATACGTCAAAAAGTTATAGTCGTGCATCTTGTATAGTAACCCTGGTGTCCAGACGGTATGAAACGCCTTTTCAATATCAGGAAGCACCATGGTGTGATCTTCTCGAGATTATATTGTACCTTGACGTCGTTAACAATCTTGACAACCTGTTGTATCGTACTCCTGCCTTTTCTGAAGCCGAACTGGCACTCATCGTCGATGTGGAGCTCCTCCTGGGCAGCGTCTAATCTGACCAGGATGAGCTTCTCTACCAATTTGGACAGGCAAGTGCGCTCACCTCTCAACCATCAGTCATACAAGTTAGATCAGACAAGTCTTTATGTAAGTTTTTGGTAAAAAAATCACGTTTTGCTTATGAAATATACGCAATGTGCGTGATGTACACACATTGAAATATATCTAGAGCGAACTTTAACATATGACTCTCTAGCACTATTCTAATATTGAAATTATTATTTTAGAAATTCTGAAAAAGCATATCACAGCCCCAAAAAATATCTTATACATCTTTATATAAATTCAACTGATGAAAAAAATAGTACTGACAGGTTAGGAACATTTTGTGTTTCTTGGTTACTATAAGTATTTTAAATTTGACGGAAACATGAATTAATTTTCAAATTTTTGTAAAAATGAAAAATTTTACTAAGCACATAATTTCTGGGGAAATGATAGGTGAGCGAAATAATTTATAAATAGTTGTATTTGTTAAATTGTGATAAAGTGTTGAAATTAAGATTGTTATACATATATTCTGTGTTCTGTGATGACAAACAGGTTTTACAGATAGCATGTACCCTTAGGAAACCTCTATAACTTTGTATTACGTTAATATGAATCACCAAAAGTAAGCACTATTAATTTTGACGGTTTAAAATCTGTGTCGAACGGGAGAACTTTAGTTATAAAATATTCCGCCTGTTCTTGACCAACGTAAATATTTTCAAGAATTGTCTCATATTTTCATAATATTATATGCATGGGCAAATACTGCATTTAGAATATTCACCGGCTCTCTTAAAAAACTCCGTCTCTAAAAATTTGCATTTTTAGCAGGAATCTGGAATGACAATTAAAATACATCCGTCAAATTTAACAATGCGAAATAGTATCCAAGAAACCTGAAAATGGTCCGTCCATTATTTTAATCTATCAATTTTGACTTTTCATCATTTCACTTTAAATACATCATCAAACTATCCTAAATTATTCGTGTTTAAAACTTACATACAATCTGGCTCAAAATAATGAAATGGGCGAATCGAATACCATCGTTGGCAAGCCTGTAGACGTTGGTTCGGGAAGATGTATGAGTATACAGGCGATGCAGGCCCTTTTTGAGCTTAAAGAAAATAACCAACTTTGTGACGCCACTATTGTACTTGACGATGGGGTCGAAATTCCAGTACACAGAGCTATTCTCTGTGCTTGCAGTTCTTATTTCAGGTATAATGAATATATTTTCCTATTTATTGTACAAAGTTTGTTTGGTTGTTCATCATTTGTTATATTACATAGCATTAAACCAATATTTTTTATTTTAGAGCTCTTTTTACGACAACATTGCACAACAGAGACAAAAACAGAGTGCATTTACCCGGAGTAACGTCAGAAATGTTGCAAAAGCTTCTAGTATACATATATCTAAGAAAGTTAGAAATTAATGAAGACAACGTATACGCGCTTCTTATAACGGCCGATTATTTAAGTATACTAGGTGTTCTGGAACTCTGCTGTGATTTTCTGGAACAAAATTTGCACCCAAAGACCTGCATAGGCGTTTTGATTTTTGCTAGAAACCATTTTTGTCGCGAACTAGCCGCAAATACCTGGACTTTTATTATGAGGAACTTTAGCCAAATTGCTACATTAAGTGATGAAATTTTAACCTTGTCGTTGCCTGAGATACAGGAAATTATCAATGCTGATGATTTGAATGTTAAAAGTGAAGAAATCGTTTGGGAAACTATTTTACGGTGGATTGATTACGACATTGATGCAAGAAAAAGACATATAGTTTCATTAATGAAGTGCATTAGACTAGGTCTTTTAGACACTCAGTTCTTCCTTGAACGTGTAAAAGAGCACCCCTATGTGTCAAGTTGTGAGGAAAGCCGCCCTATGATAATTGAAACATTAAAGTTCTTGTATGACTTGGAAATGATCACTCATAGGTAACATGTTAGCAGTTATTTGTTGATTGATGCATATTGATCATAGTTAGAGTTTATTAGTACTAAGGAATTTTCCCAGTTATTTTTAGGTGTGCAGAAACACTACTCAAAATTATTATCGTGTATCTAATAAATGATATTCAAATAATGTTTTATTTATTTTCTTATATACTACATAAGTGAACTAACTGTACGGTTGATTAAAGCAATTGACCGAAAGAGTTAATATAATTATTAGTTTTTTGGAAATGTTCAGTAAAACAAATATGTTCTTGTAAACTTTGAACTCATACGGTAATACTTTTGAGTAGTGTTTGTTGTAAGCAATTATTTTGATTATGAATATTTTTTCAACAACAGTGGAACCACAGAATCAGAAAGATACGTTATTCATATTTTCCAAAAAACTATTAATTTTTTTTGTACAATTAGTGGTCAAATTAGGAATTGAAAATTACTAAATGTGAATTGCCTGGTTAGGACTGTTTTTTCATTTTAACTTTTTCAGGGAGACAAGTTGAGGTCACACGGTTTTGCGGTTTTAGTCCATACAAATTAGACATTTTAGAAGAAATAAGTTATATAGAAATAATATTTGAGATGTGTACTCTCGATAGGGTTATACTTAGAGAGATGGCGACAAAAGAGAGGTGCGTCAGCAAAAAGACAAGAAAACATGGTTTCTATATAGGTTGAGTGCCCCTCTACAAATCCGTCTCGTGGAGTAGGGGTCCAACGCCACGGGGTAAGCCGCTACGGCGCTTTTCCCTGATTGTTTTCGAGTGGTTAAAAAAAACCTCCTGCCATTTGTCAGAAAATGACTGAAGGGCGTCTAGTTGACCCTCCTAATGACAGGAAAAATATTTTCTGACAGTTTACTCCACAAGAAAACTGTCCGGGGAACTCAAAAAAAAAATAATAATGGCGAATTAAAAAAAATATTGCGAATCTGAACCTGAATCTTTGCAAGTGAATTAAGTACATAATCATAAGTATACAAAAATTTTACGGTTATTGTTTGAAATTTAATTTGCAAAAATTTATGAAGTCATTGCAGTGTCAGAAAATTTGCCCTAAAGTTCTTCGACACCCACAAAACTTGGAAAAATATTTTCTGATAAATTTGTTATTGGCTGGTCAATATCTGACATACTTGACCGAGATTTATTACATCAGAAAACTTTATTTTTGAATAAAATACATGGCAAGGAATCGTTTGAGCCCAATTTTGCTTACTCGGCTTACCTTGTTTTTAATTCGGAGTAGGGGTTGTTTAGTTATGCTGGTAACTCCTCCGTTTCGACTAATTGTGTTCCCTCGAGTAGAACGGAAGGCTTCTCAAGGGATTTGACCTCAATCACCCCTACCCCAAACTTTCATCCCTGTAGGCGGTTGGAAAATTAGATTTTGTGATTGTTTTCAACCTTTCAAGGGGTGAAATTTTTTTTGGGAGGGGAATTTATATTTTGTAGCAGGCGTCTCTTTGAGGAAGGTGGTACGTGACTAGGATTGTGTAACCAACCACGGGGGTTGGTTTTACCCTTTAAGGGGGTGGAAATTTCTTACCATCTATAATTGAATCAATCCCGAGCTTTCCCATATGACCTATGTAAATTAGCTTTAAAATTAGTAAGTAGAGTATATCTAAAGAAAAATCCACCCAACGATTATTTTAACTCCATCCGATGGCAATATTTACAGGCACTAAAGAAAAATTTGAATGTCAACATGCTACCCCCAACTGAAGAGGCGATTCGAGAACACGCTTTAAGAGTGTATTTTCAATGCCAAGCATGGCTAGGAAATGAACTTAATCCTACTGAATGGGCATGGATATTACGAAGCGGAAGACCGAGGAGAAGACTTGATACCGGACTTTTTTCTTCATGGATTACAACTGTGCTTGTAAAAGCGAATGCACCAAGCGGTGCAGTTACGTGAAGTTAGGGGTAGCATGTAGTGTTGTTTGTAAAAACTGTAAAGGTATCGAGTGTCAAAATTGTACGACAGAGGATGAACCTGCCGTACCACGATTTAGACATTAGTTACATAAATTTCTTACAGATTATTCCCGATATCAGTATTGAATCGTTCATTTCCCGAGAACGGACGATGCATACGATTTGCAAGAGAATGACAGCACTGATGTCATGAAAATTGGTTTGACCTCGGGAATCGATTCAGCATCCTCGAAAGCGGGAGAGAGACCTCGTCTAGTCCCAGGCGCAAACATTTCTTAGTTTCGTCATAAATCTCGACTCTTTAAATGAACTACTAGACAGGCATCTTATAGAGAAAATTCCACTCTATAAATTCATTCTTGGACATTTTTCTCGTTAAGTAACCGATTTTGGAATATTCACTGTGAAACTTCGTGTAAGATCGATTTTTACCTGTTCAAACTATTCCTCAGTTTTGACGCAATTACTGTGAAACAAGTAGGGATAAGCTACAAGGACAGTACAACATTTTTTACGCAGAATTTAACGATAATTTTTCTATTTCCTATATTTTTTTTTCTCTGCCAACGAACGGTTTACAAGACAAAAGTGAAAAACCAGCGGTAAGTCCCCGTTAGGGGCGGTTTTTTGCAAGAAAAAGCAACTTTCCGTTCCTGAATGAGGTGAGAAATACTTTTGAGCGTGATTCAAGATCCTCATCGCAGTATAAGAGGATTGGCAAGAGAAAACGATATAAGCCGACCTTCAGTCCATCGAATCCTACAAAAAACAAATTTCATCCCAACCACGTTCAACTAATGTAGGAACTGATTGATAGGGATTATGAAAACTGAATACAATTTTGTCAATGAGCAAAACAAAAAGTAGGACACCAAAGAAATTTTTTTTTACTTTTTTTGTTTGCCGGTGAAGCAACGTTTCATAGAAATGGACATGTTAATCGTCATAATTTTCATTACTACGACACAACCAATCTTTACATCAGCTCACGAACAAATAATAGCCAAACAATGGTCGTTGAATGTTTGGAATTGAAATTATTGGGGATTATGTGATAGGACTACATTTTTGCAAGACAGCTTGGAAGAATTACAGGAGGATGTCCCCAGGGATATTAGGAAGATAATGTGGTACCTCCATGATGGAGCACCTGTGCACCACACTGTAGCTATTCACGAATATTTAAACGATGCTTTTCCAAATGGTTGGATAGAAAGAGGATGACCCTATAGCTGGCCTGGCCTGCCAGAAGTCCTAATTTGACCAAAATAGACTTCTCTTTGTGGGGCTATATTAAGGAGCAGGTGTACAAAGCTCCTATAACTACAAAAAAGAAAATATGAAAGAAAGAATAAGGGAAGTTTTTCAGGAAATTGCTGTAGATATTTTAAGAAACGTCGGTAGATCATTCGAAAATCGTCTACCGAAATGCATGCACTTGGAGGCCACTTTGAACAGTTGCTATAAACACTAGGTATTATTTATTTCATTAAATTATGTTCAAAATATCTTTTAATTTTTAAAATAGTGCCAATTTCTGTATTACCTTATTAGGTAATAGGTACAGAAAATACGGTATTCTGTATTTTCTGTTCCTATTATTTATGTCAAGTTTTTTGTAATATTAAACGTTTATTTATAAATTTTTAAGAGGAACTCAAAATGTAGTTTAATTAAACTGTGAAAAAATACTACTGATGCAACCAAGACGCACCCAGAAAAAAATTTAATACTGCCTTCGATTATTTTGACTTTATGTCAAAATCATGGCTACTAGATCAGTTCGAAATGAAAAGTATTACAATTTTAAGGTTTTTAATGAAAAAGTAAAAATATCTCGTTTTTGGGTATAGGATATTATTCACAAAAATCATAGAAAATTAACATGCCAATTCAAAAATACAAAAATATACAGAGTGTTTCATTTGAAAAATTTGAAAAAATTCTCTTTGAAATGTCCTGAAGTAGCGCTAGTATAAAATACATCCTGTATAATTATGGGAGGCCGCTTTGAACGATACTTGTAATTTTTGTTAATTGTAAATATTTTAATTTTGATTTGATTTTGTTACAAAGTGTTTTGACTAAGAATTTTAAATAATTTTTTGATAGCAGTACCAAGAAATCCGGTCGGGTTTCGCAGCTAATTTTCTCTCTCTGTCATGCGAAAACAAAGGGTTCATATACAGCAAGATGTTGCTTTCTGCGCCATCTGGATATTTCGTTTCTTTTATAAAAAAAACATAATCATTTAACATTTCAAGAAACCCAGTCGGGTTTCGCAGCTAATTTTTCTCTCTATATCATGCGAAAGTGAAGGGTTCATATACAGCAAGATGTTGCTTATTGCGCCATCTGGATATTTCTTTTCTTTTATAAAAAAATATAATATTTAACATTGGTAATTACCGGGATACTTAGTGACTCTGGGAAAAGGAGTTAAAGGCAACGTGATCTGGGAGGCCAAAAAGCGTTAAGATCGAAATCAGTAAGTTTCTAGACACCATTGAGACTAGTAGTAAGGCACTCAGAAAGACATGACTGACAGTCCTAAGTTTTCAGATGGGAAGGGAATGTTCTTTCTTCTCATCTGGTGTAACTAGTGAATACGAAGAGCATTGTTTGAAGCAAATAGTAGGAGTATCCTATGGCGTTGTACTTTACTATTATTTGCAGTGCCTTTCTTCTTCGACTGTTAGAAATAAATTAATAAGTATGTCTATATTCAAATTTCACGGTTCTTTTACATAATCTATCTTAATAGGTGATTGTGAGACCACTTACTGTTTTATAATGAAAAAATAAATGAAGTGCCCCCCCCCCTTCACCACAACACTTCCAATTGTATAATACTACAAGCTAATTATCTATGTGGCCTCCCCGCACCCCCTGACCTTTCATCATGCTTATCTTATTGACTATATACTTCATGATGAGCAACATAACCTTTGCTTAAACCAAACTGGAACAATAGCAAAAAGCGCTTTACCGTTATCGTAGTCCCCTGCATCTTCTGACCACTTTTACTTTCTGGTACAGATTAAAAATTTATGAAATCGTGAAAGCTCATTTTTATTCTTTATTTTAACAGACTAAAATTTCTCCTATTAATGTGCATTGATGTAGAGAATAAAATATAACAACAATCGCTTTAACAGTAAAACGATGGTTGTTATATAGTACCACAACAAAATACAGAGTAGAAATATATGAAATCATGTAGAGCTGATTTTTACATTCATTAATTTTAACAGACTAAGTTTTTTCCATTTTTCTTATTAATATGCACTGGTAGATGGTATGGAATAAAATATTACCGATCAGGAATTTCTAAAATCGTGTTGACGTATTTTAAAGTTGGTTTATTGTATACCTAGATCAAAATTTATAATTGCTATAAAAAAATGACAACTGGTCAGAAATTTATAAAAATCACCACATGATCAAAAGTTCATCTTGAATCCAAAAATGTAATAATATATAGGGTGTTTCTTAAATCTAGGGTCATTTCCGGCAAAACCGGAAGTGGTATCAAATTACTTACTCAGATATTAGTGAGAATCTCTTCGTTCATACTTAGTGTGAAATATTATTTTCACAGTATTGATCTAATTTGTACATAAATTTGTCAGTCTAATGTTTGGCTGTTAGGGGACGACAGCCGACAGCTGGTAGTATTATCTCGGAATTGAAATTATTGACAAATTATAAGGTATCATAAATATTCTAAGCATAAGAACGAACTGTTTCATATTTGTGTCAAAATTATTCATGATAATTACCAAAGATACCTCTTTCTGTGATTCCACATAATAGGACCTAGTAGTAGTACCGATTACAATTCGACTTTCAGTCCCACTTATAGCACGAACGGTAGTCAGTTCCTAATAATTTGGTCTCCTAGAGATGGAGAAGTGGTGACTCCTGAGATAGCTCGCCCCAGAGTTCCCCATGAAGTCTTATTCGCTATTGGCGGCTGGTCCGGCGGATCACCTACGAATTTCATAGAGACTTACGACACCAGAGCTGATAGGTGGGTCAAAGTAGAAGAAGTCGATCCAACTGGTCCCAGAGCTTACCACGGTACTGCTGTGGTGGGGTTCAAGATATACGTCGTTGGCGGGTTTGACGGAATGGATTACTTCAATTCATGTAGATGCTTCGATGCCGTGAGGAAGAAGTGGAAGGAGATAGCTCCGATGCATGCCAGAAGGTGTTATGTGAGTACAGCGGTCGTGGATGACCTAATTTATGCTATGGGTGGATATGACGGTCATCACAGACAGAACACAGCTGAAAAATATGACTACAGAACGAACCAGTGGTCGCTTATTTCGCCTATGAATATGCAGAGATCAGATGCCAGCGCCTGCAATTTAAATGGTAAGGAGTGCTAGAATTAGAAGTTTCAAATTTAAAAAAATATTGTTTATTAGAAAACCATTATATGGACAATTCAAACCTCTATCAGCAATGATTAAAAAATATACAGGTTGTTATTCAAAATAAGAAAGTTATTTTTAGGCCCGTTAGGTCAAAAAATGTATTTTATGCCAAACTATCATCTACCCCATCAAATTTTTATCTGCAAAAACAAAGAAAATATGAGAGTGTACCAGTTTTCGTGGTCACCCAGTGTGTGACTGAGGGAGTTATTAAACATTTGCATATGTAGTTATAGTCGTCTACAATATTACTTTGCAGATAAAAAGGCAACAAAAACTTTACGACCTCATTAAAATACTGTTACTCTCGTTAGCAAATTTAGTCACTTATCTTTATACGTTTTTAATATGTCGGCGTCGGCTTCTTTGATGACACCATATTGAATGATTCAACGGCGTTAATAATGAGCTCGTAAAGTTTTAGTTGCCTTTTTAATCTGCAGAGTAAAATTGCAGACGACCATATCCAATTGAACCGCAGGTCCACTGTATAGGTATAGTAAAGCTCGTCATCTGACTCAATCAGATTATATTCTAGTTATTCTAATTACTTTAAGAAGAACGAAAGTTATATTTGCTCTTGAGTTACGTTTTCATAGATGCCAGACTATATTTTTGAAACACCACTTATGTCTTGATGCACATATAGGGTAAATTTTTGTAAAATAGAAGAATTCTTAACACCTCGAAATTTTAGGACGCGATCTTCACTTTATTTGCATTGTTTTAGGGAAAATTTATATCACTGGTGGATTTAACGGGCAAGAATGTATGCATTCTGCTGAAGTGTACGATCCAGAAATTAACCAATGGTCATTAATCAGCCCAATGAGGTCCAGAAGATCCGGTGTGTCCTGTATATCGTATCATGGCCAAGTATATGTTATCGGTGGTTTCAATGGCATATCTCGAATGTGTAGCGGAGAAAAATTTAATCCTTTATCGAACACATGGGCTCCGATCCCTGATATGTACAATCCTAGGAGTAATTTTGCCATAGAAGTTATCGACGATATGATTTTTGCAATTGGAGGATTTAATGGTAAGTGTAAATTAAGGGCTTGGCACTTGTTACCTTGTTTATGCAAAGCAAAGGACTAGATTTTCCAACAAAACTTAGAATTAAGGATACTAATTATTAAAAATATTTACACAATGAAAGTACAGCAATTTTTATTGCTTACTATTTTTAGAGAAAATGATTTATAATAATTATTAATATGTAATATTCAAAGTTAGTGGAGCTAGAAGTAGTGGGTGATAATATTTTAAAGGGGCTACATTTTCCCAAATAAGTTTTAAGTGTTAATATTTACGCTAAATAATTCGGTAACTATTCATTCTATCTTATCTGAAAATAATTTTGGAATTTTGTCAGCGGGGAAATGTTCGATTCTTATGAGGTCCTTTAAAATACTGTCGAAACTGTCATACACTAAAACTTTTCCACGATTATGGTGACGCGTTTCTCTCCACGTTAGTGGATGACGGGAGAAAAAGGGTCCCTCATTAACACTCGAGCTTCGGAAACGGGTATTCCGTACGGTACCGGTTTTAGCTAGGCACCAATCCCAGCCGGATACGCGAGGCTGAGTAGCTCAATTGGGGAAACGGTACTCCAGTGAGTCAATTAGAGAAATTTGACGCTCACACGAGGCTCACGCATCGAGGGTTGCATATGCGACCCTCGATAGGCATTTGCGTTTTGTGGGCCGCATAATAGCAATCACACCAACATCCGCACGGAGTTTTTGTTACCGCCCGCGAGCGGCGCGAGTCTTCGTGCTAGCCCAGAGACAGAAACGTTTTGCTGGCATGTACACGGTTTGTGACTCCTAAGAACTTGTGTTATTCAAGGCATCCTTGTGGATTTTGGAGTTATAAACACCAATAAAATTCCCTCCATTTTTTGTTATTCTATTGAGAAGAATATTTTGTTGTTGGGAGCGGATTTTAACTGCTGGTGCAGGATTTAAGTGTATAGGTGAGTTAACCTCACTATCACCATATTATCCGATCTCTATCCACGTGTTTCGCAAATTTACAGGCTTTCCTTTGGATGTATCTGGCTGGTTTGTAAGACGGACTCGACGCCATCCATTCAGCTGTAGCCTTCTCTAGGCGTTTTGGTGGATTGCTTCCCTCAATAGTAAGAAGTAAATTATATTTCTGGGTGGGTTATGTCAGATTTAAATTGCTCTCATTAGGCACGCTTCACGTACATTTCCGACCGTGCAAATTAAATCGGTATATCTTTAGGGTTCCACGGACGGGGCTAGAACGCCCACACGCATACACCAGAGGTAGAAAGTTCTACGGGCGGGGCCCGAACGCCCACACATACCCACATGAGTAGAAAATTCCACAGCTGGAGAGGCTGTAATCGACCTCATCGTCTGGTCAATTCCTTGCTTCCCGAAGACACCATCGTAGGGCTGCAGTTTCTGCAAGTCTGGGTATCGTACCACCCTAGATAAGTGTGTTGTTTGCTTTACCGGGAACCACCGTCAGTGGTCCTGCGTGGTTAAATATATTTATACTTTTGCATTTTATCTTGTATGACTGGTGGTCGAGAGATGAGCGCACTTGCTTCTCACCCAAAAGTTTCGGGTTCGATCCCCGGTCGTGGCAGTGGAAAATACTATGAGAGGGATTTTTTCACTATACACGGATATTGGGTGTGTGTCCCTCATCTCTAAATGTGTAGCCCTCTCCCACACAAGGCTCTTCTAGAGCCTTCCGGGATGAAAGGGGTCGTAATTACCTGTGGTGTTATTTATATATTTAAAGATTTTACGCATTTATATGTATTTAAGGAGGTTCTCTAATCAGACCCGTTGTGGCCAGATTTATGTTAATTGGGGGTGACAGTGGAGGTGGCTGATGCTAAAAATTTTTTTAAGACCTTGACTTTTCGTACATGCCGTAAATTACAATTTTATGGACTCTTACCTGTTTGCTTTTCCTATTTACCCTTATTTACCCCATTTACCCCATTTACCCACGAACCTTTCAATGGAATTAGACCAAAAGATAATCTAGTTCCAGACTTCTTTATAATATATATGTGTGCGAAATTTCAAGTCAATATCATAAACGGTTCCAGTGTAAACGTGCGCACAAAAAAGTTACAGGTTACAGACTGACAGACACAATTTTTTTTTCGCTCAAATTTAAATTTCGACGTTTCATGACATTTTAAGCCTCTTTTAAAAAAGAAATATATATATATATATATATATATATATATATATGTATTTGTGTCATAATACTTCCATTGGTCGTGGAAGCAATAATAAAACTTTTCGCAACGAGATTACGTCGAGTCAAAAATTATTTAACTTTATCAGGACTTTACAGATACAAATATAAATACTACAAATACGTTGCTGTTTTGACATACGTTGGATAGATCACTTAAAGAAATGACGAACATGAGAGGTCCAATTACATTGCTATGTGGCAGTATTGTAAAATTAATATGTAAGTATTTTGGTATGTAATCGGAGTACCCCTTGTTTTCGAGGATACTGAGTATGATGGTGCTGGTAAAAGTCTTCTTTGGAGTTGCGTAGCCCTCAAATGGTCCAAGAACGTCCCCCAAAAGGTATTAAATTTATCACATCTTTTCCAACAGTGAAATTTAGCGTACCCCCGTTTTAGAGGCTGCTGAACACAGTGATAATGCTGAATGTTTTTTTTGACCCCCTCCAACCTCTTTAACGGTTAACATAATCGACTGAAAAACTGACTGAAGGTTAACAAAACACCCTCGAAAGGGGTGAATTTTTTTTTGTAAAATAGCACCGGCAAAATTCATGCACCGTCCCCGTCTTCAGGGATATGCATTTTGCCGTTGATATTAAAAAATATATATTTTCATCCCTTTTGGGGGGTTCGTTAGCCGTTAGAGGGGTTGGGGGGGGGGTCGGAAGAAATGTTGACCATCACATCCTCGAAAACGGGCGTTCCATACATTTTGCCGGTGATATAAAAAAAATAATTTTCACCCCTTTCAAGGGTGTTTATTAGCTGTTAGAAGAGTTGGAGGGGGTCAGAAAAAATATTGGGTATCACCACTCAGCATCCTCGAAAACGGGAGTACGCTAAGTTTCACCGTTGGAGAAGATGTAATAAATTTAATACCTTTTGGGGGTGGATTATGGCCATTTGGAGGATTGCACAACTCTAAAGAAAAATTCTACCAACGCCATCGTGTTCAGCATCCTCAAAAACGGGGGGAATAGGTACTCTCGCAAAATATTTACAAGTTCGTCCGACTCACACATTCCACTATTAAGTATATGAATTGTCACTTAAAAACATTGAAAAAAGTGGTGTAATTTTACAAAAATATAAAATCTTTCGTTAAAGTGACAAAGACGTAAATTACTTTTACTAAAAATTAAGTATTTAAGTGCAAATACGAGAGAGTGATACCCAAAAGTTTAAGTGTCTATATTTTTGCTAGGAGCAAAAAGGAAAAGTTATATACTTTACTTTTTATATTTAAGTACATATTTTAAGTATTTTTAAGAATATTTAAAATTTAATTATGTAAAGAGTGGGATTATATGACGTCAAAAAACATTTGCACAAGAGTTGATTTAAACAACAGTTCTACAAAAATTTATCGTGATTTATTAAAAAGAATAAAATACTAAAGGTGAATGGCCGGCTAAATTCGTTCAATAAAACGGCTTTAGGAAGAAGTTTATTAATTTAAATTTCACAAGTTTTGTTATTAGCCACTTTTCGATGTTCTTATGAAGTCTAGTTAGAATGTTTTAAAGGATTAACGCCTACAGAAAAATCGTTAAATTAATTGAATACCATTCAAAATTATTTTAAACTACTTGAAACATTTGATGATGGGAAATTTGTCAGGTCAGGACAATAAAAGAACTTTCTTTCGCCAACGTTTCGTTTACTCAGGGTGGTAGTTATACTACCATCAGCATAGGTTTCGGGATCATTAGAACACGCAAGCCCCCTCACCGCGTCAAGGTGAAGATACATTGATATGAGGGACAATAGTGAAATATAATTTTTTAAAACTGCTTATTTTTATGTTTCTGATGAAAAATGGAACATTCTACCTTTAACTTTATTACTGTTATGTTCGATTAAAAGAAAATTATATTGCGATTTTGATGAAGAATTAAATGAAATGAATATTTGTTTTGTGAATTTATTAAAATAATGGTATTTATAAATCATTTGATAAAAATAAAGAAATTATAACGAGTAGAATTAGTTTATATCATGATAGATCCATTTTCCCCATCATCCATCTAACACAGAGTATTTGACTGAATTTAAAATACTTAGACAAAACATAAAAAACGATATAAAAAGATCACATAGAGAATATATCAATGATGTTGAATCCAATATTTGCAGCGAACCGAATAAATTCTGGTCATTTGTGAATTCACTTAAGAATTATCGAGGTATGCCCAATTATGTTACATACAAAAATGAAAATTTTTATGAATCAGCGGAAGTATCAAATCCATTCGCTGATTACTTTCAAGAGTTTTATACAGACCAACTAATCTTAATCCAACTAATATCACTAATGACACTCCATACAATAACAATATCCTCACAATAAAAGAATTCAATGAAAATGACGTTTTAAAGTTGCTCAATATACTTAAACCAAAAATGATAGCGGGTCCAGATTTAATACCAGCTTTTATTTTAAGAGACTGTTCACATATTTTCGTACTCCCACTTACTATTATATTTAATCTATCTGTCAGTACCAGTTGTTTTCCGAACGTTTGGAAGAACTCTAAAATATGTCCCGTTTTTAAAAAAGGAAGCAAATTTGATATTACCAACTACAGGCCCATTACAATAATACGCAACTTTGCAAAGGTATTCGAGTGTTTATTACATGAGAGTATATATAATCATGTAAAACCAAACATAATAACACAGCAGCATGTCTTTATGAAAGGTAGATCTACCACAACAAATCTATTTTGCATAACCCAATTTTTATCACAATCATTAGATGAGGGAGTCCAAAGAGACGTCATCTATACAGACTTTTCTAAAGCATTTGATCGATTGGATCACGAAATCTTACTGCACAAACTTGATCTAAATGGCCTCTCTAATGGACTGCTTCAGCTATTTAAGTCATATCTAAGCGGTGGAACTCAATTTATACACTATGATGGCTATAAATCTCATGAAATAACAGTCGAATCTGGAGTTCCACAAGAATCAGTCCTGGGACCCGTATTCTTCAATATATTTGTAAATGACATCAATAAAGACCTTAATTGTAATACCCTACTCTATACTGATGACATGAAACTATTTACAAACATTCGAGACTCTAATGACTGTCTAAATTTGCAAAGTAACCTCAGCAGATTGAATACATGGTGTGTAAACAATGGCTTACACCTTAATGCGATAAAAGGTAATGTCCGAAAAAAATTATATTCGATTATAAAATTGACGATATATCTCTCAACAGACCTGATACGTTTAAAGATCTAGGTGTTGTCTTTGATAGTGAATTATCCTTTGTTCCTCACATGAATCACATAATCCAGCAATCTTTCAAAACGTTAGGCTTCATATGCAGAACTGATCGTAGTTTTACAAATATCGATCCTATAAAAATGCTATTCAATACCTTCGTAAGAACGAAATTAGAATACGCCTGTATAATTTGGGGTCCAGGATATGAGACTCATGTGAAAAATTTAGAAAATATTCAAAGACGATTAATGAAATTTCTTAGTTTTAAAATTGATGGTTTTTACCCAGCTATCGGAACACCGCAGAACCAACTACTAGAAAGATGGTCATTTAAATCTCTGGAACATCGAAGAATTTATTGCATGTGTATGTTTCTCTTTAACATTGTAAATAGCAAAATAGAGTGTCCAGAAATTCTCGACCGAATTAATTTCAGAGCTCCATCTGTATCGACACGTAACCGCGCAACTTTTTATACGCCAAATGCCCTTACTAATGCTATGAACTTTTCGCCATTATCTAAAATATGTCACAATTTTGATAATTTTTGTTCGAATATTGATATTTTTCACACCAGCCCTAAAACATTAAAATCACTTCTATTAAAATAATGTATAAATTTTCTTCTTCTACCTCTATGATATATATTAAATACTTACTATATTGTTATTATGTATGTTGTTATATATGTTATATGTGGTATTTATGTATGTTATTTATAATTTTGCGGGACTACTTCCTGCTCTGTAATTGGATTGTTGTAATCTGTAGAGCAGTTAAATAAATAAATAAATAAGTAAGTAATATTTTTTCTATAGTTTTGTAAGGAGGTGGAAATTATTAACTACTATTGTTAGGTACGTCAATTAGTGTAAATAAAGTATTCCAAATGTTGTAATACCTACAATCGGTTCCAAATAATTATTATAAACTATTACGGAAAAGAAACGAATTTAATTGGCTACAGATAACTAATTATTAAATTAATTACTGAAAAGAATAATTTCAAATGCTTCCCAGAGGCAGCAGGAGAGAGGTTTTCGAAGGAGTCCACCAAAAACATTTACATTTAATATCTCAGAGACCCATCGAGATGAAGCGACGAGACTACACAGTATTAACAGGAGTTATTATTTTGCATTATTAGGTCAATCTAATTAGATAAAAAAAAGCGTTTTGAGGAGTTAATTTCCAGCAAGCTGGAAATCGTTTTAATACCTTCAGTTGGTTCTAAATGCGTGTAACCTGAGTTTGCACCATCCAGGAGGTGAGCATAATGTTTGAAAGCCAAAAAAAACCGCGAAATTTTCGCACTTTTTTCAGTTTTTGCTTGTAGCTCGAAAACGGTGCGTTTGGCGGAAAATGTCATCCCATCCAATATTAGGGAGAGTTAAGTTCTGCGACTTTCAAAGACCACATATCTTTGAAACAGATACTCCTATTTAAAAAAATCCATAGAATAAAAGTTGAGATAATAAAATTTCACGCTATCTAGACACTTCAATTTTCAAATTCTGTCATTTTGAAAGACTAAATTTGGCATCAATTCAAAATCGTTTTTTTTTTCCTTTGATTGTACGTGGAAGAAAGTGTTATAACGTCATGTTCAAGCCACAAAGTGGCGTGTTCAACATCTACAGACATGAATGACCCGGCGTGTTTAATTTGTGACAGACCGTTACATGTTGAGGTCTCAGTTATAGTGAAATAACGAGGGATAGAAACATTCATAAAATAAAATTTAGCAAAGAAGGATAAGAAGCACCTTCAACTTCAAGGTCTTACTTCAGTTGGGGTTCACGAAAGATGCAGGAAAATATATTCGAAGGAGAAGAATGGTGACGGAGAAAACCCCAAGAGACGTAGACAGAGGGTCGCGACTTTTGATTTTAAGAAGAGATGTATGATCTGTGGGGAAGACGCATCAGAGGAATTTGTGGCCAGAGAAAGCAAGAAACTTCGGAAAAGGCGAGTTACCGTACAATATGTGTCAACAATTGAGTTTAAAAATTCCCTCTAGTGGCTGCAGCTCAATGGAGGCAGGATGAAGAGGTTCTTGAAAGAATTCGTCTAGAAAATGATCTAGTTGCGGTAGAGGCCAGGTACCACTGCTCCTGCAGTTTCAAGTTCCTGAAGAAAGATGCTAAAACCGGATTGCGAGTTGGCCAACCTGAAGAAGAAGATGTGTGTCTGGCATTTAACTACATTTGCAAATACATAGAGGAAAATGAAGATCAATGCAAATTCACTTTGTCAGAAATTTTGGAAGACTTCGAAGGCTTTGCCCCAACTAATAAAGCTCTGTTGAAAAGGCTGAAAACAAAGTATGAAAACGAAATAATGGTCACGAGTGGAGGGAGTAAAACCACCTGTAATATGCTTTCGAAATACAGGTTACAAAATTTTAACTCAGAGTTGGTATGACTCCAGGAAAAGAAGAGCGACTTCGCATAGTGAAAGCTGCCGCTGCCATTATCCTTGAGGATATCAGGTCGGTGATTTATCCCCTTGATACTTACCCCAAAGTGGACGAATTTCTGAAGGACGTTGAGAATAACATCTCAGAAACCCTTAAGATGCTTGTAGGGTCAAACAGGGAAAAACCCTCTGCTCGGCCCAATCAAAAAACGAAAGCCTGAGCCATCGCTCACGCAATAATTAATGCTGTGGGACCGCGGTCCTTCCTGTCCCCAGTGCTCGTGCGACGCTTCGTAAGAAGTACGGAGGTGATATCAAGTCTTAGGTTTTCTTGTTCATATTTCGAAGTTCAGCTGTTTCATGCATCTGTTCTTCAAGACCCACCGCAAGTCGTGCTGGAAGATTCTTTTAGCCAATAGGTGCATGACAATGCTGATGTTAACGTAGACATGATTGACGACTCCAACACGTGGCATGCTATGGAAGGGCTCCAGCGTATAACACCTCACTCCTCAGCCTGATCAGGGGCCAGAATTGTAAGGTTGAAGAAGCCAAGGAAACTGTGGCATTCGGAAACATACCCTTGGTCACCTTTCAGAAAATCAAGCATGGTGACCTCAAGTCAATTTGTATCTACGACGTGAACGAACGAAACTCAATCGATGCGGTGAAACAATCAGCCAACGACTCCAAATGAGAAATTTTCCCGGTTTCCACTGAACCGAATTGGAAGTTTTAAATGTTTGTTAGACGCAGAATTTAACCGCCGTTAATATTGAGTGGGATGACATTTTCCGTCCGTCGCACCGTTTTCGAGCTACAAGCAAAAACTGAAAAAAGTGCAAAAATTTCGTGGTTTTTTGACTCTCAAAAGTTATGCTCACCTCCTGGGATGGTATGAAGGTATTAAAACGATTTCCAGCTTACTGGAAATGAATTCCTCAACAAATTCTAATTCGACTGGCCTATATTAGCCAAAGTGAATTTCAATCATATGTTGCAAAGTCATAGGGGGCCTAAATTATCTTCTCGCGTTTATTGCCTGATTTCCTTAACTTGATATCAGAATATCATTTTTTAGCTAAAATTACGTTAAATTGATACAGAACAAATCGTCTGCGAGATTAAACGAAACACTGCATTTTGAATATCTCATATTTAGCTAAATCACTTAGCATAGTAAAATTTCTTTCACGGGATTTAGATCTGAAACTATAACTTTATCAAAAATAATGAAATGAAGAAAGAATAATGCGTGGATGAAGTTAATATTTTTTTTATTTTTCGTAGGAGTCACAACCATCTATCACGTTGAATGCTACGATGAAAAAACAAATGAGTGGTACGAGGCTACGGACATGAATATCTATCGTTCTGCCCTTTCAGCTTGTGTTATTGATGGGTTACCAAACGTTCAAGATTACATCCACAAGCATAGGTAATATTATTTTTATGACAGAAACAATTTTAAGTTTAGCGATTATAAGTATGCCTCGTATATTTATTTCAATTATAACTGCACCAACTAAGTACTTGAACGTTTTCATTTTTCTGTTAAAATAACTGTGATATATGAATGTAGTACGACTACAAGCAGAAATATATTTACGCGTCTAAAAATTCAGTTACATTTAAGCAAATGTTGGAACGTTTAATGTCATGTTGATATTGAAAAAATTTCACCAAACACTAAAATATATTTATCGCATGTTTCACCAGTTTAGTTGACATTATATAAGAGTAATTTATACTCAATTGTTTTAGTAGTCTTTAAATTATGCCACTTGGTTGGCAAAAGGTGTGTCAAATATAGTATTTGCTGCTTTGTTGTATCCAAATCTCAAGAGAAATTGATTTATTCAGATATTTAATAAATATACGAGGTTAAATTCATTGGGGTAATTGATGAATGCAGATGTCCACCATCTTTGGAATTGTTTATTCATACGAAATTGTAATCATCCCTAAAGCCTAGCCCATATCTACGCGCAATAGTCGTTATAGTAAATAATATCGACATATTATATTGAGCTTAAATATAGCAGCACGTATAGAGTTGGCGAACGTTTTTTTAATCCCAAGTAAACACTCGGTTTAGGTGAATGGGCTAAAGCCACAGTGTTAACTATTAAATAGAGTATGATCCTAAACACGTTCATGTTTAAAATTAAAGATATCTTGCTTTACATCTGGAATGGGAGACCGATTAAACTAACCTCAAAGCTATTGTTTACAAAAGGATTGTGCCTTGCCGTCTCCCTTTTTCTTCTGGGCTTTCGTTGCTTTCATAATTAAAATAATAAAAGAGAAACACACGCGGACAAAAGTTCTTCGTACGGGACCATTTTAGTATAACGTTTTGTTTGTGATAAAATTAAATACCTGTATTGTATCAATAAAATATGTGATAATATGTTGGCCACTTGTTTGTAACAAAATCGGTACATTGTCAACCAATTTTGGCCGACATACACTTTATCTTTCTCACATACGCACGATCCCATTTTGAGCTCATTTGCAACAGGGTAATTATTCGTCTGTTGTTAACAATTTCAACGTTATTTCAGTTTATTATTAGAAAATATACTCAAGGTACAAGCTAGACCAAGTGGACCACCGGAGTTTCCTATTGTCTGATCAGTTGTCTCGAAAATCGAATACCACCCGAGGATTTTATTATCGAAGGGGATATTTTCTATTGTGTCACTTCAACCCTTAAGTGGTGGTATGATTCACTTGTAATATTTTAAATGGCAAAGGAGGAGAAGTGACCACATCGTTTTAAAGCTCGTTAAATTTTCATTACAACGCCATCTTCCTTTGAAAAGGACACGGCAAGTACCACGAAAGATTCTGGGTTTCGAACGATTCTCCTGATTTCTTATGTTATTTTGGGGCACTAAAGGAAATATTTCCTGTTGTGGAATTGTATGTGAGTCTACTTGATGTTACTGAAAGATGGCATTGCTGTATTTAAAAATATAATTTCGTAATTCGGCAGTTTCTCCACCCCGGGACCGATTCAAAAAAATTTTGATAGGCATTTAGAGAACACTTGATAGACTTGTACTGGACTATTGAAAATTCAACAAAAAAAAAAAAAAATCATTTTCACACGACAGAAAAAGTTCAATACTATTCTATCGAGTTTTATCTAAAAGCCTATCAAAATATTTTTTAAATAGGTTCAGGGATATATGAGAAGTTGTGGAATGATGTGCACAGTACCGCCAACCTTACGTAAGGCGTATTTCTTATGCACAGAATATGATATGACGTGACGTGACGTGACGTGACGTGAGATGATATGATATGATATGATATGATATGATATGATATGATATGATATGTGATGTAATGTGATATGGTGTCTGTAAATGTTTTGAGCAGCAACGCATTTCGTCGGGTAGGTACATATTACATTGACAAAAAAAAAAGTCAACGCAAGCTTTTATTTAAATTTGCTCTCTATTGCAAATAAAGCATTTTAACGTACTAGTCGGGGGCGAGCGTAGGTGCGTCTTTACTATGTACATACTTCGGTATGCGATGTAAAGCAATGACAGGCGCAGTTAGTACTTGGATGGTGACCATTCCAACGGAAACCGCGTTCTCGCCTCACACATCTTCCAGTGGCTTGTATATCAGTGTATGCGCGGAAGCTATACAACCTTAGGCGAGGGTTGTATAGGAGATATACCATCCTTCGGAGGGGATGTAAAGCCGTCGGTCCCTTGTCTATTAAATGTTAGGCAAGTAAAAGATCCCTACTTTTCTTAAGGGAAGAGGTTCGGCAAAATTCCTGGTTGGGGGTAGCTCGTCTACAGGCGTCGGTGTTAGGCCTCAGTAGCGGAAATAGGCCGACGTTAAATAAATGTATATATAAAAAAAAACGTACTAGTCACAATAACGTCTATAGGCAGAACACTCTTTCTAGAACTCATTCCTAAATTGCAACTAAGATAAACTCATGCTTAGCACCGGACCATTTTAAAGAGAAATAAATGACAAACCAGGTATTGAAAACAATAATTATATTATACAATAACAACTTGTGACAGTTATTATATTAAAACATAATATTTTTAGTCGCAGTCTTTCGGCTGGTGTTTGTTGCAATCGAAGCATTAGCGTTTTGATAGTAATATGCAATTATTACACTTAACGCCCCAGGCCTGTAACTTGTAATTCAGCGCTCGGCGGGGCACATAGCCCGGAGAGTAGCTGTCGATTGCAGTCTGGTTACGTTCCTTATAGTAAAATAAGGATTTTATAGAGGAGTTTGCGACTAAAAATATTATGTTTTAATATTCCGCTCTCTAAAAGCACATTTGAGTTATTATATAATTTTTAAAATTATGACCTGTTTTTTCATTCATTTTACATAATGTACTCAAAATAATTCATTTAATGATTTCATAGAACATGAATATCCAAGCGCGAATTTGTTTTGTAATGGCAATTTGTGCTTTTTAGGGTTTACCCGACATAAACAAACATTCATATTTAACGAACTTTTGAATTGACTAGATGGTAGAGTTTTAAATTATTTTCACCTTTTGTGATTTTGTTTTGTGCAATTATTAAAAAAAAACATGTTGAATAATAATTTTTTAATTTCATTTTGTATGAAATATAAAATATAGCGGTAATATTAATTGACTATGAATTAAAAGAAATCTATAAAAAAGTTTAATTGTATGTAAGTATTTAAGATTATGTATTTTAAGATACAACTCTTTGATTGTTTTCAATTAAGAACTGCATGGATTTCCGACTGAAATATCTTTAAAAGTTACAATTTGCTAATAATGAGGTTTGCTCAAAACGAAAAAGCGAAAACTATTAGTACCAATTTAAAAAATAAAATCTAACGGGCTTTAAAAGGATGTGCTAGTGACCCCCTTTGCAGTGGCGCTCGTGAAATTTTAGTAAGCTATATCTTACTAGTGGAGCATGGAACCCACTAGTAGACTGTGCGAGTCGGACGAACTTGGAAATATTTTGCTATGCAACGAGTGTACCTCCTACCTCCCGTCTTCGAGGATGCTGCTGAACACGATGATGCTGGTAGAATTTCTCTTTGGAGTTGCGCAACCCCCCAAACCGCCAAAAATCACCCTAAAATGGGGTTAAACGCTTATCACATCTTTTTCACCTGTGAAACTTAGCTTATCCCCCCGTTTTCGAGTATGCTGAACACGGTGGTAATGCTCTATATTTTTTCTGATCCTCTCTAACAACTAATAAACACCCCCGAAAGGGAGAAAAGTCAACATTTCTTCCGATCCCCTCCAACTTCTCTTATGGCCAACGAACACCCCCGAAAGGGTTAAAAATCGGGCGGCATATACATTTTACTGGTGAGATTTGAGAGAGTTTTTTACCTCCTTTGGGGGTGTTTATTAGCCGGTAGAGGAGTTGGAGGGGGTCGTATGAAACATTCAGCATCAACACCGTGTTCAGCATCGTCGAAAACGGACGTTACATGCATTTTGGCGGTGATATAAGAAAAAAGATTTTCATCCCTTTCGGGGGTGTTTATTAGCCAATAGAGGGGTTGGAGGGGGGTACTTACAAATTTCGGCTTTTTTCCGACTCCACTACATGCCAATCTTTAAGGGATGGGATGACTGCCAGGATCAAACGCAGACGTTTTGTGGAAAAAAATATTTGATTGAAAGGACCCCGCATCTGACCTTATGTAAAAGTGGTGGTTTCATTAAATTTCATAAAACTTAAGTACTTCAAATCATGCTGATTGTAAGTCTCAATAGTTCCAACCAAATTTAAGGGTTTCCAAGATATTTAAGTATGAAGTTTGAATAATGGATCTGCAGATGTATTTTAAAAAAATCACTAGTCACCAGTATGGACTTTAAGTGGATAATAAGTGCTCCACATGTTGCCTATTTTGATTGATACATCACTATGCACCTTTGAAATGAAGTTTCTACTGTTTTTAAAATTGCCGATGTAATCGATCGAAAAGCAGTTATTCCTTCTTTCATATTTTAAATTGTTGAACGGTGTAAACTTCATTTCGAAGATTCATAGAGATGCGTGTTCTTTGTTCAGTTATTCGAAATACCTATAATTTTTACTTGACTTTGTTTAACTCACATTCTTTATTTGATTCAGTCTTCAGTTTTCACAATGTTTGTCTTCAAATCTGCAAAACGAAGGTGCGAAAAATCCAAACAAATAAACTTAGCCAATGCATGATAATAATTTAATTAAAGTGTGATTAAGACAGTAGAAAATGGAAAAAATTAATTAAAAAAAAATTGATTTTATGTTAAAAGTCGTACTAAAAAATTAAAAAATAATAATGTACGACAGTAAGAAAAGCAAAGTGTACCCACTTTGTATGATTGTACGCATGATTGGATGAAAGGGGTGGAATCGTTGCCTTCAATCATGCGTACATAAAGAAGATACATATACTTATATACAAAGTGCGCATGAGTTGTTTTTCTTGCAGCCGTACATTATAATTTTTTACTGTTCAGTACGACTTTTTACAGAAAAACAAGTTTAAATTTTTTTTTTTGTTTATTTTCGAATTTTGTACGTATTGCTCAATAAATCGAAAATAGTTACAGATAGCCATAGAGATGTACATATACAAAAATTTTGTTTCTTCATTTCTACAACATATGGTCGAAAAATATACTTAAATATATTAGAAATCCTTCACTATAGGGGGTTGAGCCCGTTGAGATTTTTAATCAGCATAGTTTGAAGTACAACATACTCCAGTTGTATGAAATTCGACTAAAACCACTTTTACATAAGACCAGATGAGTCCTTTGCGAAATTTGTTTTCAAAAAGTGCGTTGCCCACCCTGAGCTATCGGAAAGTACTTGTAAAATATTTACAACGTTTTGTTTTCAGAACAAAGAAAAATATAAGGATGTTTTCAATTTTATTTAAAAATTTTCATTTTTTATATAGTTGCACCATTCTCAAATTTTATAAATTAAAAATCAGTGTAAGATAAAATTTCAAAATGGTGTAACTTTACAAAAAATCAAGATTTTTTGATAGAATTAAAAACTTATATTTGTATTTTCTTCCTTGTTCTGAAAAAATATATGCCGGAAATATTCTACAAGTACTTTTCAACATCTCAGGATGGGCAATGCACTTTTTGAAAACAAATATCACAAATTCTAATCAAATATTTTTTTCGATAAAACGTCTGCGTTTGACCTTGGTAGCCATCCTTTAACATTTGGTGTGAGTCCCATGTTCCATTAGTAAGTTAAAGTTTACCAAAATTTTACGAGCCCTCACTGCCCCTTTACCATATAAACTTTTAGGGGTGGGTCTTACTGTTACTTAAGAATTGAAGTCGCATGATCGAGATTAACTAGTAGGCTAGTCGTCAGGTAGATTAACATCGTTTTAAATTGGACAAGGGATTTTACACCCACGCCCGCCCCCCCGGGACACCCTCAATTTTGGAACACTGTCACTTAAAAATCATTTTTTGCAAAAATCTCGATTCTGAATGATCCTATGAAAAAAAAGATAGTTATTAAAGTTAAAGATCAGTCAATTCTCTATCGAAATGGTTCAGACACATTTTAACGTAGTATTAATATTCTTGGAGTTACAGGCGGAGGAAATCAAGCACTGTATCGCATTCACTCTCTATATCGACATTTTCCCGTATACTTCCACGCTTTCTGCCTGCTATTACGTTTAATTCTCATTTTTGAAGTTTAAGTAAATATATTTATTATCAATTTTGAAATTACAAATGTCTACAACTATCGCTGGTTACTACCATTATGCGCTCGTTTCCACACCACCTTGCGATAGAGCATTTGGCGCGTATTTATGTCCACAATAGGCCTAATCCACTTTTTTGTTTATTTTGTTGACTTCTAATTCTCTTATTCTCTACTGCCAATACATTACATTAATTTGAATTTTTTTGAAGATGAAGGTTCAAAAAGTTCCCTTGCTTCAATAAAACTGCGAGTATCTGCATCGTCTTTGTCAAATTCAACCTCCTCGAGTTTATTCTTTTCCAAAAAAGCTAATACCTTGTCTTCGGTTTCTTCTGCTTGATCTAACTCATCTACATATATTTCGATATTTGTACACGTTTCTCCTTGACGTCCAGAACAAATAACGGAACATCTAAGTCCAGCTTTTCTACAAGTACATGCTGCTTTGCAGCCTTTTGTGCACTTGCAGCTTATTGTATTGAAAAGTTCTTACAGGTGAGGCTCATGGTGAGAATTGGGGTCTTTAAGACATTCCACGTATTTTTATAATCCTGCAGATTTTTGTAATAATGTAACTAATTTTGCTTTGCCCTGCCTAAATAGTGCAGAAGTTGTGTCACATTCAATGAATGCGTGGAGGAATAATATGTTATCCGCAACTTCTTTTGGGTATTTAAAAGAGTTCGAAGAGTCAATTCGTTCATCCGTTTCCCCATTGAATGAAAAGTATTTGCACCATCTACAGTATCGACGTTTACACCCGCGTTATGAAATACAAATTGTGAGAACTTGCCATTACAGTATTTTATGGATACATCAGTGCAGACATTTCGAAGAGTTTTGCTTCGTCATTAGTGGCACAAAATCTTAAAGCTGATAGCACATGCAAAAGATCTTTGGAGCCACAGTTTCTAGACAAAAAGCTGCAAGACTGACTTGTAATGAAGACAAAAAACAGCTTGGTCTAACTGCAGCTATTATTGCATGTGAAATAGCAGTGCACTTCGTAGTCCACTTCTTCTTGTCCCCGCACTTCTTTTTACACAATTGGTTGTATAAGAACATGAAGACTGTCCGTATGTCATTCTCAACGTTTACTAAGAATGCATCTGATGCAGGGTAACTTTTTATTTCATATACACGCGATCTAATATCTTCTAATATTATTTGTCGATAGCCGCGTTGGTTAAGGCGCGAGCTGGCAATCGCGATTAATCACACGGGTATCGCGCCACCGGGTTCGAAACACGGCTCCGGCACTGTCGGAGAAAATGTTTGTACGTCCGCGTTTTCTCAATGTGTAACCCCTTTATTGCTCCAGCCGCCTTTACAATTCGTAATTGTTCTTCTTCCACGTTTCATATCAATATCTACGTGATAAACTTTATCTTGTAAACTGTTGAATGAAATTATAATGGTTGTAAATACCAATTGCTTTAAATATTTATTATTTGAAAATCGATAACAAGAGTGAATACGATACAATGCTTGACTTCCCCCGCCTATAACTCCAAGAATATTAATACTACGTAAAAATGTGTTTGAACCATTTCAATAGAGAATTTACTTATCTTTAACTTTGATAACCCTCTTTTTTTTCGTTGGATCATTCAGAACCGATATATTTTCAAAACATTATTTTTAAGTGATATTATCCCAAAATTGGGGGTGATCGGGGGGGGGGCTGTCGAGAGGGAAAATTAGTATGTCTAAAAGAGGTTTATAATGAACTGGTTCCAACAGTAAAATCTTTTGTTCGATTTAAAACGGTATTTATGCATTCTCAACTCCCTGACAACAAGCCTATATGTCGTATTATAAATTTAATTTTTTATAATGCCCCGCTTTGATAATATAATCGATTTATCTAATCGTTTTTCAAAAAAATGATCATACAATTAGAAATATCGTGTTTCCTTTTCAGTATAAATGATATTAACGCAAATAATAATTACAATGTCAAGTTGCAGTCGGCAAATGCATCAGACCTACTGTTTTCATTAATAGACCATGCGTTGGGGTTTTTTTGTTATAAAAATTCCTAAGGGAACTTTTTTCTTTCTATCGCTTCTTTTTATGTTTAGAAAGAGATTTATTGAAAATGCCCCCTCCAATTCGACCCGGAACGTATTGTTTAAACAATTGAAAGGGGAAATTTTAGAGTTTTTTTTAAGTATCTCCGAAAATCTCAATAATAGGACAAAAAATCAAAAATAGAAATTTATTCTCCACTAATTTTTTTTCGATTAGTGTAATAGTTTTGAAGATGGGAAGCAGCGAGTCGCGGGGTCGGCGTAAGAGAGCAAAAAGTTGAAATTATTATGTATGTAGTAGTTAAAGAATTTAAGACACGAATTCTGGTGAAATAATTGAAATGATTGTTTATTCAGTATTATGATGCATATTATATTCATTGTTATTCATATAACCATTCTCCTCCTTCTGCGTTTAGGTTGGTGCCCAAGATCGAGTTGCTCTGCTATTTCTGGTTCTCTGCTTTCTTGATATTCCTTGGTTCCTTCTCCAATCTCTTCATGTTCTGCAGTCTCTTCAGCTTCTCTCGTCCCTTCATCAACTTCATTTGACATCTCAACGTTAAAAAGCTCCTCGAGATCGATGTCAATATGTTCATCAATGTCTTCTTCAATGTCAATTCTGAGTGCTTCGACATTGGAGCAAGTTTGACCTTCGCAATGGGACCAGATGATGGAACATTTCAGCTCATGTTTACGGCACCCGCAGTTTCCCTTGCATACATCTCGACAACTATAAGATATTATTTTCATCAATGCTGATGGTGCAGCTTCTTTTTCAGTGGTTACTGGGAGTAAATCGTTTAGAGTCCGCTTCCACCCCCATTCAGTTGGTTCCAAATCGATGTCTCCCCAACTTTGTATTTGATGGTACACTCTGTATGCATACTGTCGTGCTGCTGCACGAGTAGGTGGCAAAGCACGAAGGTTGAATGAATTTTTAGCCACCGCTTTTTTGATACTAAGTACATATAATGGAACATTTACGTTTAAAGCTCCTCAGAATTCCCGTGCAAGCGTACAGCCGTTGAATTTTATAAGGAACTGGAACGGGAGTCAATGCTTTATCCAAACCGCCTAGCCTCGCCGGAGCGGTTCACGGCTAACTAGAATTATAACATCGCATAATGTGTAAACAAGAAGTGTCGATGGCAGCATGGCACGCGAGGGGAGTCGGACGCGCTCCTTCGCACAGTTCTATCGTCAAAACTATTACACCTATCGAAAAAGATGTAGAGCCCTTTTTTATGCAGAATTTAGTGGAGAATAAATTTACATTCTTTATTTTTGTCCTGTTATTGATATTTTCGGAGATATTTTCAAAAAACCCTAAAATTTTCCCTTTCAATTGTTTAAACAATATGTTCCGGACCAAAATGGAAGGAACATTTTCAATAAATCTCTTTCTAAATATAAAAAGAAGCGATAGAAGAAAAGAACGCTTCCTTAGGAATTATTCCATCAATCCGGTGATATTCAACCTCTGACGCCTAGACTATAAGTTTATTAGAGTTCATTAACCCGTTTGAATTTGGACGACTTTCATCAGAAAGTTACTTTTACGGAGACATTAAAACAAACAAAAAACGATTAATTATTCGGAGGGAGGTAGATATAACAGAAAAGTTTTACATTGTCTTAAAGAGAGTTTTGGCCATAGTATATCGTAATCCTTTGATTCTAGACAAACCTCTCGGAGACGCAAAAGAACCTCGCGTGCTCGTCCGCAAACACCATTTGTAACGCGAAGAGGTTCATGGAATTCATGATAGGGGCAACAAAACGGGTGCGGCGATCGCTGTAATATGAGCAAACAAATGGGCTTACACGGTTTGAAGATGATGCACACAATTGAGGTATAATTGAGGCTTGGTTCTCCTCACTTGTGTTGATTTTCTGAAGATGTCTGAAACCTCATTACTCTTTTTCACTTGTAGGACAAGGAGTGCAATAAATTGGCGTTTATTGTCAGATGGTTATTAAATTGATATCTATCAGAAAATCGATTCGGGAAAATACTTAATCGAATGGAAAATAATCAGTCGAGCCTCGTATGAATAAACTTCAAAGATGGTGAATTCAATGTAGTTTATTTCATAATAAGTAATTTGCTCCTCGCTGGCTTAATTGGGCAGTAAGTAAATTTTATTTACTAATATTAGTATCATCAATATTATCAATCTCAGTCATGAAACTATGTCAAAATTTAAAAAAACCTAATTTACGGTCAGTACATCTACATTCTGTAATATTCTCCTGGCAGATATATCCGCTGGAAACAAATATTGATGCATAACCATCTAACAAGTAAATTTAACTAGATGTGGATATACCGACTACTACATTAGTGTATTAAAAAAAAATTAATTCACAAAAGCTCTCTGTTACTTTTAACCATAAAATCTACTAAGTTATGTAAAATACTGTTCTATACGTTCTACACATTTCTCAGCAAAAGTTAAATCTCGCACCACTTAGTTATTAAATATATATATATATAATACCTAGAATATATATTTATTTACTCTTTAACAATTATAACATACAAATATTTTTGCTTTAAGTTGCAAAAAAGTATAGATAATCTACAAGGTCGTGACTTGTAGATAATGTAAATTTTGTGCCAAATGTGATATATAATATAAAATATTGCAAGCACGAATGCCTGTACAAAGAACCTCATGTGGAATAAAACCGTCGTAACTAATACTAAAACAATAAATATATTTTATAGAGAGAGAAATAGTAGAAAACAGAATAATATAATAACTAAGTAACATATGCTATCAGCAACAGTGTTGGACTGGCAGTAGAGTCAGGGTGGCGTTTGCCACCCGGGCCCTAATCTACGTAGGCCTCCCCAAGCTTACTACCTACACGCAAAATAGTTCATACACGGAAAGGAATGAAGCATACAAATTATTAAGGCAATTTATGGAAAATTACTGTTCTGCATGGTAATCTTGTCGCAATTTTCAAGCGCTCAAGTAATTCAGCGCTCGTAAGGGGGAATAGCTGTTTTGGTTTAATTTATTGAGTCCTTATTTATATAAGGCACTTGAAGATAGGTTGGAATATTATAATTCCTATATTTTATATATTTATAAAATTTCTTTCTGCTATAAAATTGATTAATCAGTGATGATTATCAATTTTATTTTCGATTTGGATTGTTTCGAGACTACTGACAGATGGCGCTAGTTACGGTCTACTTCGGTGGAACTTAACAGTGTCTATGAGATGTGAACTCCAGTATTGAAGGTATCACTTGCACTGCACTGACGAGACCCAAAAATAGGTCGAAACCAATTTGCAGTTAGTGACATCCTGAGATGAAGGAGGCCTCGCATCTTCCTCGTAGCATCCGAACATCATTTCATCAAGTCATTTTATTTTTATTATTTTTTAGTGCTAACTGTGTTTAGACAAAATACGCAAATTTTACCATATTATTCAGCGCTCGTAAGGGGGAATAGCTGTTTTGGTTTAATTTGTTGAGTCCTTATTTATATAAGGCACTTGCAGATAGGTTGGAATATTATAATTCCTATATTTTATATTTTTATAAAATTTCCTTCTGCTTGCTAATTCAGTGATTCTATAATAATAATAATAATAATAATAATAATAATAATAATACGTCTTTATTTATTATTGAATATAATAATAAAAGGGCGAAGTTCAGTAGAGTGAGACACTCTCTGCTCTTCCACTTAACCTACACTACAAGGTGTCTCAACGGGAACTGAATCGATCGATATAGAGAAAAGTACGTACCAGAAAATTTTAAAAATTTAGATAACTACTAATGTCGGTGTGGTCAATCCATCTAAAATAATTACAGGCAGCTGGCATTTCCGCTTATACAGGAAGTCGATACCAACTTGCTTATTTCAAATGGAACACCCTATATATTTTAGGGTTCTCGAAAAGAGTATAAAATTCTGAGTAGAAAATATGTAGCATATCCTATAACTAAACCTAGCCGTTTCAGAGATATTTAACATTTTATAGAAAATTTGACAGATGCAATGGTTTGCAAGAACCGTTATAACTTTCTTCGTGTAAAAGATCCTCATTTGCTTCTCGTCACGTAAAAATAACACAAGGAGAACTACGTTCTACAACTGAAATAAATTCAATAACATCATACCAAGTGTTCCGTTTTTCGCGTTACATTTTGTCAACTTCAAACCGCGAAAACTTGTTTAGGTCAAATGGAACACCCTGTATTTTTTACGTCAAGTTGTGTAAAATTGAATTCCTTTTTTTCTGATATTAGCATTGTGGGAGTTAAAGTTACAACTTTTTGAAATATTTGCGATTTTATTAGACATTCATGAATTGTTGTAATCCTTTCATCAAAATAGCCATGATTAGAAACAATCATCAGTCATTATCTTATGTCAAAAAATGCCAGCACGTTTAAATTACACCACTTTTTAAATTTGTTTATTATTTATGGAGAATGTGATAAAGTAATATCAAGAACTTGCAGCACATTTGCTACTCGATATCCAGAAAAACGGAAACCGTCACCAAACACTGTAAAACGCATACTAGAAAATTTTAAAAATTATGGCTCTGTCAAGGCAAAAATGCAAAGAAGAAAGCCCATTGTTGATGACAAAAACATTGAAATAGTAATTCTACGATATTTTTATGCATTTCCAAGGATGTCGTTAAGACAAGCTGCTCTGGAATCGGGACTATGCAAGGATTCAATTCACAGAATCTTATTAAAACATAAGTTTCACCCGTTTTCATTCCATATGGTTCAAGGATTAAAAGAAACAGATTTCCTAAGAAGACAGAATTTTTGTGAGTTTATTCTAATAAGGTCTGAGGGTCACGATTCTTATTTGGTAAAAAATGGACTTTTTAATAGACACAATTAGGGGCGAGCGTAGGTGCGTCTTTACTATGTACATATTTCGGTATGCGATGTAAAGCAACGACAGGCGCAGTTAGTACTTAGATGGTGACCATTCCAATGGAAACCGCGTTCTCGCCTCACACATCTTCCAGCGGCTTGTATATCAGTGTATGCGCGGAAGCTATACAACCTTAGGCGAGGGTTGTATAGGAGATATACCATCCTTCGGAGGGGATGTAAAGCCGTCGGTCCCTTGTCTATTAAATGTTAGGCAAGTAAAAGATCCCTACTCCTCTTAAGGGAAGAGATTCGGCAAAATTCCTGGTTGGGGGTAGCTCGTCTACAGGCGTCGGTGTTAGGCCTCAGTAGCGGAAATAGGCCGACGTTAAATAAATGTATATAAAAAATATATATATATAGACACAATTCGCATTATTGGAGTGACTCAAATCCTCATATGTTCAGAGAGCGAAACTTTCAGGAAAGTTGGCAGTTCAATGTTTAATGTGCCATAAGAAACGATAGGGCAGTTCAATGTTTAATGTGCCATAAGAAACGATAGAGTGGTGGCATTACAATTTTATCAGGAAAATTTAAACGGTAAATTAAATTTTCTCTTCTGCTAATATGTATAGGTAAATTTTTTTTTTTTTTTAGGTGAAAGATATCTGAATATCTTACAAAATTTGAATAATAACTATTTACAAAATTTACCTCTCGCCGAACATAGAAACATTTTTTATCAGCACGACGGTGCTCCCCCACATAACGCATATTTAATTAATAATTACTTACAAGAAACCTTATATGATCAATGGATTGCTAATAATAAACCTTTTTTATGGCCTCCTCGCTCGCCCGATTTATCAGTTCTGGATTATTTCATTTGGGGAACTATTACAAATAAAGTTTACGAGAGCCCATTAACAACCATTGAATATTGTATGCAGATAGTAAGAAATGCATTTCAAAACATATCACAGAATTCAATTAGAAGAGCTACTCATGAGGAACTAATCCGAAGGTGCGAAAAGTGTGTAGAGGTTCGAGGGCGGAATTTTGAGCAATTATTAAATTAAAATGAAATCATATTTTAAATTGATCTTATCTCTGCTATTTTAGTTCATGCTATATCTTCAATTCGATTAATACGCATGTTACAGTGTTAGTGTTATTTTGCGTTTTTGTGGATATCGAGTAGCAAATGTGCTGCAAGTTCTTGATATTACTTTATCACATTCTTCATAAATAATAAACAAATTTAAAAAGTTTTCGTTGGTATAATTTAAACGTGCTGGCATTTATTGACATAAGATAATGTTTGATTGTTTCTAATCATGGCTATTTTGATGAAATGATTACAACAATTCATAAATTTCTAATAAAATCGCAAATATTTCAAAAAGTTGTAACTTTAACCCCCACAATGCTAATATCAGAAAAAAGGAATTCAATTTTACACAACTTGACGTAAAAAAATATAGGGTGTTCCATTTGACCTAAACAAGTTTTCGCGGTTTGAAGTTGACAAAATGTAACGCAAAAAACGGAACACTTGGTATGATATTATTAAATTTATTCAGTTGTAGAACGTAGTTATCCTTGTGTTCTTTTTACGTGACAAGAAGAAAATGAGGATCTTTTACGCGAAGAAAGTTAAAACGGTTCTTGCAAACCGTTGCACCTGTCAAATTTTCTATAAAATGTCAAATATCTCTGAAACAGCTAGGTTTAGGTATACGATATGCTACATATTTTCGACTCAGAATTTTATGCTCTTTTCGAAAACCCTAAAATATATAAGGTGTTCCATTTGAAATAGGCGTAAGTGCCAGCTGCTTATATTTATTTCAGTTGGATTGGCCATACTGACATTAGCAATTATCTAAATTTTCTAATGCTGTACTTTTCTCTATATCGATAGATTCATTTCCCGGTGAGACACCCTGTATATTTTTCCCTTCAGTCATTTCACGAGCATGAAAAAGAACTTGACTATCGGAGAGTATCGAACCTATGTGATGTTCCTCGTGTATGTGATTCGAAGTTTAGCTCGTTACCACAGCGTCACAGTGATGTTTAAGAAATTCTTGAATAAAACCTTATATTAAGGTTAAATTGTTTTTTTTATAATTATTGTTTTTCATTTAATGAAATTTCATATGAGAATAGGTGCCAAAATTAATTTTCACGCATTGTTACGTGCATGTTTTGAATTTAGTGCGGAGAGATGCCACGCCAAGCTGTACTGAAGCAAAGAATTTATTCATCTTGGAGTCAAATTTATTCACGAATCATTCAGGTGCACCCCTGTGCGGGTGGACAAAATCGCGGAAATAATAACTGGTAGAGACAAGTGAGACGATTGCCGGAACATCGGAAAAACGATATGGTGGGCCAAAGTCAAAACCTTGACCACCATCATTGAGAAAACACGATATGTTGAGTTGAAGAGCCATTTCTTCGAGCACGGAGCCAATGGTTTCATTTCTAGCAAAACCATTGATGGATTCCTTTTTGAAATTTGAAACTATTCTGACAGCCTTCACATTCAAGAAAATGTTCGATTTGTCAACCCCGATAAGCCAATACTTCCAAACTCCTATACTAGGCTACCTTAAAGCTTGAGGACTTATCAAAAGTTTGGAGAAGGATTTGCGGAAACAACTAAATCAATTTGACGACGTGTTCAATGCTGCTGGTTTGTTTGCATCCCACGTTGAAGAATAATTCAAGCCGAAAACATCGATGTTGAAATACAAATCACGCTGCCATTACGGAGAACAACTAGGAAACCGAAAAAAACATGATGAGTTCTGCCAAGAAGAAGTGGGACTACTGTCTGTGTACCCAAAGATATTCTACTCTATTACCGCGTACAAAGACATCAACAACACGGCTCTAGTTAAAATAGATGAAAAATTCAACTATAACGAGCATTTAATGATGGATGTCGGAATAGGATCCGAAAAACTTCTACGAAATTGACAAAAAACAGAATTCCTACTGATGCATTAAAGTCAATCGCATCAATTGCCAATGCAAATCGAGAACTACTGTCAAAGGGACTCGAAATCTTTTTGAAAGGTATTAATGAACTTTCCAAAACTATTCGGGACCAACACGTTCCACCAAGGCAGCAACACACAAATGATTCTGATTCTCCGAGTAAGGAAGAATATGAAGAGCAGGAAGAGATCGGCGAAGATAGTTTGGAACACCAAAGAATGCTATTTATTTGCTTGTCTCGAAGAGGCTCGGATGTCTGCCGAAGTTGCGTACCATGTGCACGTAAACTTATACGTCGCTTATTTTGTAATCATCATAATCTTGTTTACGCAAGTAACTTGCGAGAAAAGATTTTCCGTGCTGAAGTGAATTAACACCAAGCTTTGTTCTCTATTAGGCAAGAACTAAGAACTGCTGGACTTGTTGATTATCCTAAACATAGACTCAGATGTTATCAAGGAAGGCGAGGACAGCAGCTTTTACGAGGGATGGGAGGGGGAACGTGAAAAACGGGAAAACGGCCATATCTCCGGATCTGCTTGTGCGATTTTAAAAAATCAAAACGGAATTTCGTTGTCTTTATGGCAGTTACAACTTCCATTTGGTCCGAATTGATTTTTGGCAAAAATTCAAAATGGGAATCAAAAGAAAAAATGACATTTTTTTCAAATTCGTTTTTTTTCACTGAATGGTGGAGGAGAGGGGATGAAATGCTCCTTAAAGAAATAAAAAATATATTTTTTAAATTCCTTCATTAGGAGAGCCAGGACGTCAACTTTTAGTTTAAGCCCTGTAAAAGGACAAGGGAAAGTCCTACGCCCTTCTTTCAGGGCTCATTTTCAAGAGAACAAATTTCTCTTTTTGTCGGACACTCCCGTCTCCCGATATCACGATGTTTTCTGTTACTAAATCAGCTAAGAACATTTTCTTAAATCTCCGAGAAGCGACGGAGTGAAAGCGAAAGAGAGCGCGAATAACATGCGAGGAAGACATAAGAGCGCAGGTGACAAAAAAATCCAATGATTATTACGGTACTCTCTTGTATGCGACGCGCATCGATGAAATCGGACGCGCGGACGTTGACATGATCACGCGCGTGTGATTTAGAGTAAATCACAGTTGCACAACAGCTTTGCTGAAGGTTATTGATGATATTTTATTGGAGTGCGATAAAGGTAATTTAACTATTTTGGTCTTGCTTGATTACTCCAATGCCTTCGATAGGATTAATCATGAGACTCTATTATCGGTGCTTCATTACTTGGGATTTGATGGAAATGCAATTCTACTCGTTAAAAATTATTTGTTAAATAGGCAACAGATGGTCAAATTAGGTAACAACATTTCAAATCCATTAAACACGTTCTCCGGAGTTCCTCAGGGCTCCATATTAGGTCCTCTACTGTTTACTTTGTACACATCGACTTTCCAAGATAGTATACAGTATTGTTCTAGTCACTTCTATGCAGATGATACCCAAATTTATTATTCGTTTGGAAAAAATGACTGTCATGAAGCATGTGTACGAGTGAATCAGGATTTACGGGCACTAGTATCTATGTCGGAAAAATACTGCCTAACTATTAATCCCACCAAATCCAAAGTAATGCTATTTGGACGCAGAGCATCATGCGGTTTGCATACTGATAGTATTCATATTAATATAAATGATCAGGACTTGCAACTTTGCAACATTTCTAAAAATCTTGGCCTCTTTGTCGATTCTAAGTTGAAATTTTCGGAGCATGTTACACATATTGTTAAAAATGCATTCAGTGAACTAAAATTAATATATAGCAGTAGACATTTGTTGTCTATTAAAAATAGAATAATATTGAGTGAGTCATTGGTTAAGTCACATCTGAATTATGCAGATGTGGTGTATGGGCCTCTTCTAAATCACTATGAGCATACACGCCTGCAGCGGATACAGAACACCTGTATACGATTTATATATGGCTTAAGAAAATATGGCCATATTTCGCCAAAATTTCACGAATTAAAGTGGTTATCAGTAAAACAAAGAAGAGATTTGCATATTTGCTCTCTAATCCATAAATTTATTAAAAATGGTGATCCGCGGTATTTGCTAAGTAAAATCAGGTTTAGGGCAGATGCACATAATGTTAATGTTAGACATAAACATATACTGACAATACCAGCACATAAAACCTCACTCTTTCAGTGCTCCTTTTCCTACTATGTTGCAAAATATTATAACAAAATTCTATCTGTTTTAAAGGATTTGTCTTTAATCAATTTTAAGAAAAAATTAAAACACTCGCTTCTCGAAGGTCTGATAACTTTTTTGTAACTCTGCTATATTGTACGGTCTCGATTTATTGTGATTTTAGATTCATAGTATTTTTTTAATGTAAATATGTGTTTTGTGAATATTAAATATCATTATTTTTTGTGTACTAGTATAAGTTGGTGAACTAGTCGTGTTAAGTGATATCTTGCAATATTATTTTACGTGTCTTTTATATGTAGTCATATATTTATGCACTCGATACACATTGTACTGTAATTATGTAATTATTAACATGTTCTTACTCTTTGTTTACTAAATTTTGTATCTTCAGGGTTGAGTGGAAGAATGGAACTTAGTTCCAAACTGTGTCTTTTGGCGCAGTAGTACTTGTTGTCCCTTTTATTTTTGTATAGTGCTTTCTAGATGCCAATAAAAACCTATTATTATTATTATTATTATTATTATTATTATATCTCCACAACCAGCCGGTATCTGCCTCTTTCACTCTCTTTCGTTTTATTCCCCGCTCACCCTCACGTCGACAAGAAACTTCCTCATGCAGGAGAGGCGTCGGCGAGCTGATTTGCTGAGTAAATTAACGGGAAATATAAATTTATAAATGTAACTCGTGCGCTAAGTTACCGTCCGATCTAATTGCTAATAAAAAGAGAAATTTGTTCTCTTGAAAATGAGCCCTGACAGAAGGGCGTAGGACGTTCCCTTGCCCTTCTGCAGGGCTTAAACTAAAAGTTGACGTCCTGGCTCTCCTAATGAAGGCATTTGAAAAAAAAATTCTTCATTTTGAAGGGGATGAAAATCCCCATCTTTTGAGGAGCATTTTATCTCCTCTCCTCTCCCCTTCAGTGAAAAAAGACGAATTTGAAAAAATATAATTTTTTCTCTTGCGATCATACCTCCGGCCCTAATTGGCCGATTTTAAAAAACCAAAAACCAGTTTACGCTCCTCGACGAGACATTTGTTTTTTTATTGGAAATATTTTTTTGTCCGGTTCCCCGGTCGCACGCAAACCGGAAAAAACCGATTTTCCATATGTTTAAGTTGACTGGGTTGAGGATCCCATCTTCTCGCCTGGCCCAACCCCATTGGGTGGGTGGTAGGGAGTTGCCAAGTCATGGTTTTATCTGTAAGAAAGTAATCAGACCAACGTAAGTATTTAGCACAAATTGATATTTGTAATTTAAAGAAATCAGTATTTAACAACTATATGTAAATGGATTTACCTGTAGATATACTCTAAGCGAATGTTGTTTTGAAGCTCCTCTAGTAGGAGGAAGAGTGGCCATGTCTGATTTCGTTGACGCTTTCATAAATGCCCTGTACCGATGTTTGTTCAGGTTGTCTTGATGTGCAAGAGCTTGGTATACAACCAGAAAAAGCTTCTCGCCAGCCTGTTCAATATTCTCAGGTGATGTTGAGGGATCTGTGAATATTGCTGAGATGTCATGGGTGAGGCCAGGGTTTGCTGTGAAGAGCTTAACGATTCCTACTTTGCTCTTTCCATGTATCGCCGAGGTGATGTCGCACCCGGAGAAGCTATGGAGGAGGAGGAGGATCGTCTTGGCGAATGGATGCTGTTGAAGTTTGCGCACCAAAAGCAATTTGGTCTCCACCTTCCCACGGCCTTGAATTCATGAAGTATATGTTGATAGAAGCCAATGAGGAGAACTATCAAGTCTACATCCTCCCCAACTATTGCTACAGTTGGATACACAGCAGCTTTCCCCAACTCGCACCTCACGATAGTGCCATCAGCGTTCCCTGGAGCAACAGTTGTTTCAATCCCTGCTGAAGTCATTTTCTCGGTGAGCAAGTGGATCAGTCTTGTTTTGTTCCTTTCATTAGCAAGAGAATGCTCCTGTTGAACAATGATGGTCGTGCTTTCAGTAAAGTTGATGTCAACCGAAGTTTTTGTGAGCCCTCTTCGCTTCTACTCTCCTCGTTTTGTGCTGTTGACATCACTGTAACCATCAAAAACCACCGTACAATTTACACCGTCATGTCAGTTGGTTCGCAGCGACTTTGATACATGCATCCATAAATACTCTATACCTCGTTAAGTATTGACCCTAGCGCAAATGTGTATAGGATCTTTTTTGTAGAGAATTTTATATAAATTAATCTAGTATATGAACATTTTTTTACTAGAGGCAGAGTTATTAACGAAAAACTGCAACAAGGGACTTGGAAAATATCAGTGGCGTACCACTTATTTGGTAAAAAATATCAGAGGACATGTTTACAGTGACGCCACTGGTAGAGCTATAAAATAACTTTTTCTAACTAAAATATGTAGTTTTATATCCTATTACATATCAATATTGAAAATAACATCTAAAGTACTTTCCGAGATATTAAAAAATAACGATTTGAAAAAATCAACACCCTGCAGCAAGAAATTTTAAGCCATTGCGGATATATGTTCGTATGAAGTTTTCTTCATAAAATTACCTAAGGAATCACACCCTGAAATATTAGCACATCGTTAAGGAACATCCTGTATATGCGGCTAGATAACGTCTTTAAATCAACATTATATTACAGATGTTTAAAGAAGTTTTATGATCAGTGTTCTTAGCGGGCAGATAGGTGCTATACTATATCTATGCATAAATTATACTCGATGATATTTCACCAATCATCTCTAATGATACTAGTTTGGTTGGTGAAATGCGCATTGAATGCAGCGTTTACCGGTTTGTTATTTGTTTCAGAAAATATTAATTGTTATTTTGTAGACCCTCCTTCATTTAATGCTGATTCAATATGCCATAAGTAGATAGCTAAAGCCGTTTCTGGCGCACTCAGTAGAGAAGTATTGGAGATTCTCAATGACGTCATGAACTGGATGGCATGTGTTCGTCCGTCCGACCATGAGAGTTGAAGAGGTGTTGAGAAGAGTGTGTTCATGGGGGTGTCATGGATGGTTCGTGGTAATGTCATGGGTAGTTAGTTCACGGATGTGCATGCCTGTAGAAAAAGCTGTAAAGCTTGTACCCAAAGCTTTTTGAGACCTGTTAGTAGGATACGATAGGTTAGGTTTGCTAGGTGCATACCACCACGGTAGATCAGGTTGGCTAGATGCGCACACCTATCTAACCTATCGGATCGCATTAACAGGTCTCAAATAGTTTCGGGTAAAGCTTTACAGCTTTTTTAGAGGCACGCGCCCCCATGAGCTACCCATGGCACCCCCATGAACACACACTTCTTCACCACCCCTTCAACTTCGTGGTCACTCCTGATGGACACGTGCCATCCAGTTTATGAATCATTGGGAACCCCAGGGCTCCTATACTGAGAAGGTCATAAACGGCTTTGCCTATCTCCTGCCATATTCTCCATTTATAGTTTCATATTTTTAGGGATAGACTAATGGAGGAAAAGAGGCAAAAGATGATAGCATTAGAGAATCAAAGGAACATGGCAGGGATGGCGAACAATAACAATAATCAACAGGAGAATATTGCCGCTGCTGTTAACGCTAATATGCAGCAGCTTAATATTCTACAACAACTGAATGCTAATTTGAACCCGGCTCTTCCACCAGCTCCCGTAGCAAATGCCAACCCTGTGCCGATGGACGTAGATGAGAACGACGAAGAAAACGCATAAGAGCAAATAGCCAAATATCTACTGCTAGATAAATATGTGTATGGAAACGTATATAATTTAAAGAGTTATGTTGTGACCCACGAAAACAAGTTCTTTGTATGCCGAGGAACCTGATATAAAAATCAAAGAAGCATTGTCATTTGTAAAGTTGTGATGATGCTGACGACCAACTGAAATAGGACCTGCAAGTAGTTTTCTTATCTTAACGGGCACGAGCAAGACAAATTACTAAAGCAAAAAGACTTTACAATTACTTTTCATTTTATTACTTTTTTAATAATCGTTGTCGTCCTCTTATGTAAACTAGTACAGTTATTCTATATAAGTACTATGTATTGTTGAAATTCGAAATATTCGCCCAAATTTTCACCAAGTGCCTTGGATGTAGATGAAAATGATGCGAAGAAAATGGATTATAAAATTTCTTGTGAAAAAGACAAAACAATAGCTGGAAAAAGTATTTGTGGAACAACTGTCACTTGTGACCAAGATAATTTTGAAACTACTTAAGCGACCTGAACAGGATTTTCAACGTGGACCTGAAAAATGTACTACTGCAGGCTGGATCAATTGTGAATAAATATTATTATAATCTGAAATAAGAGCTGCAAGTAACTTTTTATTTTATGGACACGACAATAGTAAATTCGAAAAGCAAAAAGACTTTAATAATTACTCTATCATTTTTAAATAATTATGTCGCCTTTTATATAATAAGGTATTATCTACATTAATTATATTTTACAATATCGTTACATTTTACATTTATACAGTAATAAACAAATACCATTGTATACATATACCTATTTTCATCCCTTGAATTTTATTTTGAAAATTATTATGTTGAATTGCTATTGTTTCAGTATAGTGGACTGTTTGTACTTCACTGATTTAATTTGACTAATTTTATTGATGCAATTTTTTATTACAAAATAGAAAGTAAATATATTATTTTCCCTACACATGCCAGCCTACATGGCAACAACATAGATATGCATAAAATATCTAAAAACATATTTTTATTTATGAAACTTCCGGTGAGCTTCGGAGTGCATCAATTATGAACCTTATATAGGAAGAAAAGCCGAGTCATCTAAAGAAAAAGAAAGTAATTTAAAATATAAATAGAGGTAAAATTGTTTTATGCTTGAGATGTTGAAAATACTTACTATAAATTCAAGAAACCATACCATATTATACACACGGCATCATCAAAATGAGGTTTAAAAACCTATTATGGCATCAAAAGTCGTAATAATATAAAAATATTATTACGACTCGTCTTTAAGGTCAATTTTAAGAAATATCTTCCCCGCAATAATATTTTTATTATTTCAAATTAGAACTTCTCTTGTTTCTCTCGAATAGCAACAGAGACCTGAAGAAAAGTTCCATATTTTTCAAAAGTTCAGAAACCGTAACTTTACAGGACACAAGCGTGGTAATAGTATTTTACATTACAGGCAAGGTAAAATAGATTTTACTGATGATAGGAGTAAATTACTGGCGAGCCGTCAGGCGAACATGTCACATCTAGAACCAGTAAAAATTGTTACCCTCCCTGAGATGTATAATATTTTATTTGTTATTCATTTGTACATTTCTTTTTAATAAAACCAAATTATAAAGGTAAGTCTCCACCGAAAAAGTTGGCAATTTTTGTGTTTGCAGAAAGTCACCAAGTTCTGTTTCTGCTTTATCCACATCGAATTAAAATAAATCGTCAACAGTTTGAAGAACATTTCAGTTGACAACTAGCTGTCTCCACCAAGATTATTTAGTTGACAAAATGTCGTCGAACGATGATAATATTATGGTGTAAGCTGCAGCTCCAGATTTATTGTCCCCTTTTATTTTCTTTTCACGTAACCAGACTGCAACCAACAGCTACTCTCCGGGCTATGTACCCCGCCGAGCGCCGAATCCTTTGAAAAACTGTTCCGTCAAATTCTTTACTTTCCTTTGTATTTCAAGTTCGTGCAGCCCCATAACATCACTGATATTTCTCCATGTATCCTTTTTCTTATTTTTATAATCAATAGCAGTCCCATAGTACACTTTGGGTGTGATATAAATTAATTAACGTGTCGGTTAATTCATTTGTCCACGTAACAGACATGTTTCTGTTTCCAATTGATGTTCCCAACTGAGCAAGCGTCCACACAGAGCACTTAAATATCTGCAACAGACGTATTCCTTTGATGTTTACCGCTTAAAACAAAAACACGGTTCTCGACATTTGTTGACAATTTTTGTTGACAACTTAAGGTAATAACAGAAACATGTCACCAACACAAAAGTTGACAATTTTCCTTCGGAGGAGACATCTTACCAGTTTTAACAAACGTGACTTTTCAGTGACAGAAACGTCAAAGACCGAATATTGACATCTATTAGCTCTGAATATGGAAACGAACAGGCTTTTCAATGTGATGTTATAACATTCCGCATTATTACAACGATTCAAGCAGTGTCAAATTTGTATGATGTAAAAAATAAGTTAAGTATAGTTTACGAGACCAAACCCGACAGTATTGATGAACTGAACGAGATAATACGTAATCTTTCCAACTCGATAACACCGGAAAAATATTGAATGAATCACATACGAAAATATCTGTTTCGGGGACGTGTTGCAGTCGAATCTTGGAACTTATCTGCATAGTAGAATCATAGTTTCCAAGCTCGATACGTAATATGTTATTTTAAATTTTAAAATGTAAGAGAATAAATATATTTCTTTAGTTTAACAATATTACAAATGTTCATGAAGTAGTTACAGGTCCTTCAGAATGTGACATTTCCTTCATAATGGGATCAATAGGGTCTTTTTGTGCCACTGATTATATAAACAATATATATACATTAAAAATATATCATAGATATTTATTTTCCAGGCTCTAGAATAATTTTTTCAGGCAGAAAATATAAATTAATTTATAAAATGAAGATGAATATATGCGGAGGATATTGCACATTTTATGAACATAAACTGTATGTAATTTACTACATGTGAGAATATATATCATGTAATTATATAGAGGTATAAATAGTACTGACAAATAATATATTTTTTTAACTTTTTATATTGTGCATTGGATACCAATATTAGAAAACTACCACACTCCTTAAATACAATCAAGTTAACAATAATTATATGAAACAAAAGCTATTTATTCCTTTTTAGATTTTGAATAAGTTTCATACTAAAAATTAGGTAAAATGATATTAGCCCAGAAAATGACCGTTACGACATATATATTTACCAAAATAGAGGAAACTTCTATAATTAGCTTTAATATTATACTTCTCATGTTTTTTCTTGCACAAATAAATATTTCTAAAAATATGTTCTTTATAGTTTTTGCGATGCTTTAGCGTTATCAGCAGAATAGTATTGTGTAACTATCAGCTCAGTAAGGAAATATTTTATACTTGCTAGATTCAAAATTGTTAATATTTATTTCTTGTGCACTTCTGGTGTGGTAATTACATAGTGCATTATGGAAATTATTGCAAAATTATGTTTGAAGCCAGAGATTTTAAATATATGTAAATACACATAGCCGATTTATTTGCTACAAACTTGCCTCTGGAATATTTTCTATAATTTAAGTTAAATAATATGCGAATAATATACATTATAAAAACTCTGTTAGCCTCAACTGATTATCTGAAAATGCTATATGTTATAAATAAAATTTGAATATGCGAAAAAATAGCAATATGTCTTTTTTCTCGGTCAGAGTGAGAAATAAAGAAATGCCACTTCGACACTCGAGCTTTCTTATTTGGTTACTCGGGCGTCAGTTCAAGTTTAGAGCGATTGAACAACACTACCCAAAAGTCTGTAAGCGGGACTGAACAACTCAGTGAAGAAACAATTCATTCCAGTGGATCAATAATATGATCATTTATGATGAAATTGAAAAATGTTTGCGATTCGGACTAGACAATGTCCTCCCCGTTTTCGAGGGTGCTGAATCGATTCCCGGGGTCAAACCAGTTTTTTCACCTCAGCAACCCTCTCAAATTGGCCAAAAACCACCACCAATGTGCCCTTTTCCGTGAACCCGTTTATTTTCCCCAGTTTTCGACTGTTATTCCCTCGAGTAGAACGGAAGGTACCTCGAGGGATTTGACCTCAGCCATCCCTACACCAGGCTTCCACCCCTCTAGAGGGTTGGAAAATTGATATTTTTGTTTGTAAAAAAAGTGATATTTTACAGGGGGTGTTTCTGTGAGGAAGGTGGCAGGTGACGAGGGTTGTGTAACCATCACCGGGGGTTGTTTTCGCCCTTCGAAGGGATGGAAAGAAAAAATTTTTTTGGGAAAAAAAATTATATTTTGAAGGAGGACTTTCTTTGAGGAAGGTGGTATTTGACCAGGATTGTGTAACCACCACCGGGGGTTGTTTTCACCCTCCAAATGGATGGATATTTAATTCTTTTTTTGAAAAGAAATTATTATATTGTAGGAGGTGTTTCTTTAAGGAAGGTAGCAGGTGACCAGGGTTGTATAACCAACCCCGGGGTTTGTTTTCACCCTTTAAAATGGTGGGGCAAAAATAATATTTTGTAGGAGGAAGGTGGTAGGTGACCAGGATTGTGTAACCACCACCGGGGGTTGTTTTCACCCTTCAAGGGGGAGGAAATTTAATTTTTTTTTTTTAGAAATTAATGTTTTGTAGGAGGCGTTTCTTTAAGGCAGGTGACCAGGATTATGTAATTGCCCCGGGGGTTGTTCTTACCCTTCGAAGGGGTGGAAGTATTCTCACACGCTAGAATGATGAAAACAACCACCTTCTTCAAAGAAACGCCTCCTACAAAAAATTCTTTTTCCAAAAAAACCCCTTTTCCACCCCTTTGAAGGTTGAAAACAACTCACGGTGGTGGTTACACAATCCTGGTCACCTACCACCTTCCTTAAAGAAACGCCTCCTACAAAGTAGTATTTTTTTTCAAAGAAAATATTGTTTTCACCCCTTTGAATCGTGAAAACAACCCCCGGGGATGGTTACATAACCCTGATCACCTGCCACCTTCCTCACAGAAACACCTGTAAAATATCAATTTTTATTCCGCAAAAAAAATATCAATTTTCCAACCCCCTAGAGGGGTGGAAGTCTGGTATAGGGATGACTGAGGTCAAATCCCTCGAGGGACCTTCCGTTCTACTAGAGGAAATAACAGTTAGTCGAAAAACTGGGGAAAATAAACGGATTCACGGAAAAGGGCACTTTGCGGGTGATTTTTGGCCAATTTGAGAGGGTTGCTGAGATAGAAAAATTGCTTTGACCCCGGGAATCGATTCAACACAATCGAAAACGGGAGGGACATTGTCTAGTCCGAATCGCAAACATTTGCTACATCGTCCGACTCATTTAATGTACTATAAGGGAAATTAGACTTTCACAGGCACAGCTAGTACAGTAAGAATTTACCAAAAAATCCCACGACCTGGAAAAACTTGCACACTCGAAGATCTAAAACCAAAAAGTGACCTCCTCCCCCTTTTGTTTCAGCCGCCATCTTGAGAAATTTTTGAATCGTTTTATCCCGTGTTCTATTGGTCGCACGGAAAAAGCTATTGAACAAAAAAATGTTGTAAATAAAATTCTACATATTTTCGGTAATTAGCGCGATGCCGAGGTTAATATTTCGAGCGCTAGAGGGCGCCGAAGTTAACAACAAACAGTTTTAACAGTTTTAAATTTAATTGGAAATCTAAAATCAATGAAAGCGAATTTGTTTGGATATGTGCGTATGGCTAATAATTTTACCTAAACAACTTTCACAACACTGTTTTAAAAAAAAAGTGATTTGTCCCACGAAGGCTCTAATCCCGGGTTCAATACGATAAAGTATGCAAAAATGGAATAAAATCAAAATAATCAGTACTAGCGCCTAGTGAACGAAAATCTGACAAAAGGTAGGTAAGAGTGGAGACAATCTGCGGTGCTGCGAACGCCAACACAGATAAGGGTAGAAGGAATCTGCGGTGCTGCAAAAACCAACACAGGAAATGAAGGAGATCACAGAAATAAGCAAAATTTCAAAAAAGTATCAATCAGCAGAATACGAAATAAAATTGCACTAGCCAAGTATAAGAAGTGTCTTTTAGCTTATTACTTCCATGTCCAGTGGAAGTAAAAACAATTGTTTTTTTTGTTGGATAGGCTTAAAATGACATGAAACTGTCTGTCTGTCGGGGGTAAATGGGGTAAATAAGAGTAAATAGGCAAAACAAGCAAGTAAGAGTCCATAAGATTGCAATTTAGGGCATGTACGAAAAGTTAAGGTCTCAAATTTTTTTTTGGCATCAGCCACTCCCCCCTCTACTATAACCCCCAATACCACCCCCCACACTATTATGAAAGGGAATAAAAAAAAATTAAAATGTGATTTAGTATATATACAAAAACGAAACGTCTAAGAAAATTTCTTTGGCGTTAGCTACCCCCTCTGCCACCCCCACCCTATTATTAAAGGGGGTAAAAAAAATTAAAATGCGATTTAGTGTGTATACAAGAATGAAATGTCTAAAAAAATTTTTTGGCGTTGGCTACCCTCTCTATCACCCCATTGCCACCCCCACCCTATTATTAAAGGGGGTAAAAAAAATTAAAATGTGATTTAGTGTATATACAAAAACGAAACGTCTAAAAAAATTTTTTGGCGTTAGCTACCCCCTCTGCCATCCCCATTGCCGCCCCCACCCTATTATTAAAGGGGGTAAAAAAATCTAAATGTAATTTAGTGTGTATACAAGAACGAAACGTCTGAAAAAAATTTTAAAAAAACCATATTTCATTGGTCACGGATAACTAATTATTACATTAATTATTGAAAAGAGCAGAACTTAAAAATAGCAATAATCCCTAGTTTACAAAATATTCTTACTTTAAATGAATGTTTAGGTACTTAAGTAGTAAATACTTTCGCTTAAGACGGTACAACATATATTTTATTTTAACAGTAAATAAGAATAAAATACTTATGTAGAGGATGCAAATAAATATAAATCCTGGGCATGTTTCTGTAACGAAAAACACTTCGTTACAATACGAGTGTACGAGAACCTGTTACGCAATACGTTATTATCTATTCCATAGAATGGGATCTTATATAAAACTTAGGTATGTTAAGAAACAGTTTTGAATGTTTTACAGTCACCAGTAAACACCCTGTAAGTAGGTTCAAATAATTGCAACAAGAATTTTCACTAGCCACTGCTTTATTTAATACTTAATTAGAATAATTAATCATTACTGCAACACACTAAGTACAACTATAGACATTAATACGATTAACAAATTATTACCATTCATATTCCATCTGTTCACTTGTTCGTCTAATATAAAACTGTGTTCCGTGCGCGGGATCCACTCCTTATATATCTGTGGCAAACGTTCTCGTTCTTTCCAGTCCGTGACTTGAGGTCTTTCTAGTCCGTCTCGTATATTCCACAGTTTTTGCGTAGCTATAGTAATTCGTCAGTTGGCCCAGGGATGGCGTCGCTTCACGGGTAGCCACCAGGCAGACCTTCCTTGACTCTGCTACCTGGGATTGATTCAACCTATCTCCGGCACATAACAATACATATCTATGTGGTAATAGGGATTCCGGACTAGACTGGCATATTTTGTTTACTTCTTTATCACGGCTAGCGGAAGGTACAAGCGATCCAAGTACCGCACTAGGGTACCAAGCAGAGCCGGATTTTGGGGGACAAAGGGGGGCAAGTGCCCTGGACAGCCCGTTGAGAAGTAGCAGGTTGGAGAGCGGCAAAATGAGGAAAAAATAAAAATATACAATGACTTAAGCTCTTTCAAACCTTACATGTACACTGTATAGTATGAACATCTCAAAGGGGGAGGAGGTCGTGGTGATGGTTGTAGAGGGTGGGTAGTTGAACCTAAGCAAATGGAAGTAGATACCACAAGTTCATTAAATATGTTATAAATGGAAAATAAATATCGAAAACCAGTGCCTTTTTAACAGTTTTTTACGATTTTGAGAAATTTTGCACTTTTTCGAAACTCTGTATCTCGGTATCTATGGAGTCAAAAAATACGGTTTGTCGTGCAAATTGCAGGAAATTTAATCCTCTACAATTTACTAATTTGAAGTTAACCGCTAAAATCAACCGTATTTTGAAAAAACCGAAAAAAGTGCAAAAATTTTGGGAATTTTTGCCCCTTCCCAAAATTCCACAGGGTTTTTTTTTGTTGGATAAATTGCCTGTAGCACTACTGGACACTCACAAACAACATCCCAAAATTTCATTTATTTCGGAATTTTTCTAAGGTACTCCCAGATTTGACCCTAGGACAACTGACCTAAAGGTAATAAATCACATTTTAATTATAATGATTTGGGTTAACCAAATTTTTATTACCACTTTATTAGCATCGTGATTAACAAATCCAATTTTGTGATTGTAATGGCCCCAAAAATGTTTTGACTGATGATTTGCAAATATATTTTTCTGAGAAAATACATTTTGCATACATTTTAATTAATTAGTTTTAATATTAATAAAATACATATTTTAAGAGCGTTAATATTCAGGGTTCGTTAATAGTTTGTTGCATGCCACATTCCTGTAAATCTTGGGACGCCTACGCTTTCTGCTTAACCATCCATAAAAATTAACAAGCGAGTGAATCATGGAAACTCTTGCAATACATATTTTATAAGAATCCTGCTTTATCTGTTAATATGCATCCTGGATCAGAATCCTTCCAGCCAGTGTATTAAAATTGTCATAATTTATGTAAAATGTTGTGGAAGGCATTAGTTTTTCGCTACCTGGGCGCCGGCGCCTCACAAAGAAACACGCCCTCCCACTGCCTCTATAATGAGAGCCGTCCTCAACTTTTATTAATCAGAAAGTTCTGTCACTGTCGCTGTTATCCACTGAGTTCTTCTAAAAGCCCGCCCGCATCGGAAACCGGAATCGGAAACAACAGGTAGGCCATTCATTTATTTTTTTATAAATGTCAAGTTAAAGTGGTCTTGGGCAAACGATATTGTTGAACAGGTGGTTGTCTCGCGCTATTTCGGTATTTGCTTTCTTGCGCTGATAAATGCGGACAGCAATTTAAATGAAGTAGTTACCGGCCAATATAATGTGACGCGAAAAATCGTAATGCTGTTTACAATTTTACTTTTTAAGAAACTCATTATTATGTGAGGAAATGCATGTTATAAATATTGGAATGGTCGGTGAAAACAAACGAATTTAAAGAAAATAATTCCTCTCTCTACGCTCTCTATAATATATTGCAATGTTTTTACGTTATTGTTATGTCGTTTGGACATTTTAATGATAGGTTAATATTATTTATTGTTACCTACAATATTTTTACTACTGTCACAAGTTTAGTTCAATAAAGTAATGTGCAAAGAAATAGATCAAACAGTTTTTACATTAAATCTACCTAAAATTTGAAATTTTATGAACTTTTACCATGCAAAGACACATGATTAGTAGCTGGCTGGCTGAAGGCGCCATTTTGAAATAATAACCGTAAGAGTTCATTTCTTGTGTACATTAAAAAAATTATGGCAGTTTAATTCCTCTCTATGCTTTCTTTTTTTGCTTTTTTGTAATAATTTGCAATATTTTTACGATATTATTATGCCATTTGGACATGAATTTTAATGTCGGGGTTAAAATTACCTATTGTTACCTACAGTATTATTACTGCCGCAATTTTAGTTCAATAAAATAACCTGCAAATAAATATTTCAAACAGTTTTTAAAACACGAGATCTACATAGAAGTGAATTACTTTTACCATGCTAAAACACGTGGTTACTAGCTGGCTGCCTAACGACGCCATTTTGAAATAATAATGCGAGAGTTTATTTCTTGTGAACATCTAAACAATTATGGGAGTTATTAAGGAATATTGAGAAACCAAAAGTGAAGATTAAATTATCAAAAACTGTTTTTTATATGTTTGTGCCATCAGGGCTGGAAAATGAAATTAAAAGCAATTTAAAATTATTTTTTCCATTATTAGTCAATATAAACTATTGTTGAACTGATATTGATATAGAACATTCTCATTCGTGGAAAAGTATCATTTTACACACTTGTTGCATACACATTTTTTTCTACTACCGCAATGGTTAATAAAAATATATGAATAAATTGAAATAAAAAAATTCTACTTAACGCATTAGTGCGTAAAGTATTTCACCTTATGCACTAGTGCGTAAAGTTTAACTTTACTTAGCACCTAGAGTCCAAACTACTGGATCGACTTTGTTTAAATTTTACGTGTATTCACAACGGCCCCACCTCGAGCTTAAATTGCAAAATCGGTCCTGGCTCAAATGTGGGGGCAGTAAGCCCCTTAAAACAGGAAAAAAAATAGAAAAATATTTTTTTTCTCTAAAACGGTTCTAACGATTTTGATTAAATCTGGTACATGAACGCTTCCCTAGTATCAATATGAAACGACATGACCAGTTGCTATTAGAAAATATAGGGAGGGAAGCTGTGGGGGTGAGTTTTAAATAATTTCATATTTTTTTCTCTCAAACGGTTCTAACAAATTTAGTCAAATTTAACACATGAATACTGACTTAGTAGTAGCATAAGGTAACATGCACGGTTTATCTAATAAATATAGGGAGGGAGGTTGTGGGGGGTGGGCAAAGAAGTAAATAATTTTTCCTCTAAATCCTCTAAAATAGTTTTAATGGTTTTGATTAAATTTGGCACATGGACACTCCCCTAATATCGGCATGAAATAACATGACCAGATGCTCCTCCTGGAAATGCTGGAAGGGACGCTATGGGGGTGAGTTCTAAATAATTTCATAATTTTTTTCTCTGAAATGGATCTAACAATTTTAATCAAAATGAAAACATGAATACTGGCTTTGTAGTAGCATAAGGGTAACATGACCGATTGTACCTAAGAAATGCAAGTCATTATACCTATTTCAACAAAATTGGTTGAGAGGAAATAGAGATTTGATAATGAAAAGATTCGGTGCCAGGACCAAGGTACATTAGTTCGGTCTACTCCTAAATGGGAAAGTTTGTCCGAGTTGTCGAGGACCGATTTTTTCCCGAGATACAAAAATCAATTCGTGGGAACTTTATTAAATTTTATTTTTGGTAATTTGGTATCTGGATTTTATTCAATAACTCCCACATAATAATTCTTGAGATATTAGGATAAAATATATTTTGTTTTAATTTTTTCGAAAATTAAGAGCTACTGAATTTTTCTTTGAGCGTCTGAGTAACTCCTTCAACTTTCCTTCAATTTGTATGGTGTTTAGTCTTGTTTAAGGAAGCAACCTTATGATGGCAGCTGGTTTGGGTCCTGGCAGCGGGGCCGTTTTCGTATGAGAATCATTTTTCGCAAATCTATATATCTGGTATCTAAAACAACTTTTTAAAACGCCAAGACATTTGAACACTACACTCGACGCGAGCTTCAAGTCAACATCACCGGGAGACAGATAGGCCTGGTTTTCAATTTTAATCATCTCCTGATGACATCAACATAGTTAGCGAAAGGTGCCTCTAGTAGTGTATTTGAGTGTAGTGTTCAAATGTCTTGGCGCTTTGTAGAAGTAGTTTTTAGAGACTAAAGTTAATTGATCTGTAAAAACAGCCCCTATACGAAAACGCCCCCACTGTCAGGATCCGGACCCAGCCTAGGATTTGTCTCCTTAAACTGAACTACGCACTATAAAAGTTGAAAACGCCCATTCAGTAGCTCTTCGTTTACTACATTTTGACACAGTAGAACTAGATCTGTTTAATTTATGAATCTAAACATAGAAATTTGTAATTAATCAGTGTTAGTTGCATTTTCCACAAAAAAATACACAACTTTTGAAGCTTTTTCTCAAGTATCTCTAATACTAAGTAAGATGGTATAACAAATTATACATATATTATAGTCAAATTTGGTATTAAAAATTTAAAATATGAATTGCTGGATCAGGGCAGGTCTCTTCTATTGTAACGTATACAGCGGATCGAGTTGAGCTTGTGGACGATCCATGCTTTAGGTGTTTTGGTACTTTTCCTAAATTGACTAATAGGACGTTCACCTGAAGGGTTCGATGTGATTTAGTCTGCTTTAACTGCTTGCACCAAATGGTATTAGTTGGTCTTAAAATTAACACTTTTAATTTCTAACACTTTCCTAATTAATATGAAAGGGAAATTTGTTAATATGGACTATGTAAGACACAATGAAAAAGATTGTTAGGTAAAAGTATATACTGGTCTTTTAGAAAATTTTGTTAGTTACAAATTTGGAGTATATAAGTATAAGGTTAACAAAAGTATAAGTTTAACAAGAGTGTCGATTCATAACACATATTGTGAGGATTAGGACAACTTTTACAATGCAGTTTCCAACTACCATCCAATGATTTACTTTAAGCAATCGACTGACAGTAAAAAGATTCTACTAAAAATCTAACATTTACGGCTTTGTGGCCTTTTTAGCTTGCCTGTCTTTATTAGTATTTGGTAAATATATAAAATTTCATTCACTCGTTATAGAGTTTGAAATTATTTGAATCGCAACAGATTAGAATATTATATTCATACGTTCAAGCAAGGCGGTCCCATGCACTATGTCCATGGCAATAGAGCGACATGGATTCCGATTCACTAAGGAACCCCATGTAGGCAAATACGACGGAAAAATTATAAGTTTACCACTAAAAACAATTGTTAACTTTTTAACTCGTCCTCATCGTCCATAACATGCATGAGAAGCAGTACTACACAATTGCACAGTGGGGAATTTTCCCGAATAGCTGTCGAAAATTCAGAATATCTAGCATGTATGTTAAAATTAATATTCATAATTCGATATTAGAATTTTAAAAAACAAAATGGTGGATTCAATATGGCCGATAAAAGCCTTAAAAAACTAACTGAAAAATCTAAAAGAAAATAGGAAAATGCACTTCATCTCATCAGTTACGAATCTGAAATTATAATTTTCACAAAGTATTGCTAATTGAGGAACAATTTGAAAAAAAATCTTCAATATTTAAGTCTGTATTTTGTTTGTTAAATTATAATTTCAGATTCGTAACTGAGGTGAGGAGGATGAGATGAGGCGCATTTCCCTATTTTCTGTTAGATTTTTCAGTTAATTTTTTGAGGTTTTATTCATATTGAATCCGCCATTTTATTTTTGAAAATTCTAACATCAAATCCGTAATCAGCGAGTTCAAAAGCTTTGAAAACTAATTTTAACATACATGCTAGAGACATTCTGAATTTTCGGCAGCTATTCGGGAAAATGACGGTTTTCGAAGTAGTTCCTAGAATTACATCGCGTGGGACGTAATTTATTATAGTTCCACAAATCGTGCTCCGTGGGACGGGTTTTAGTAATAGTTTTCAAAAATAAAATTTTTGTTATGGTTCCAAAAAAATAAATTTTGTTGCAAATTCGAAAAATGTTCACCGTACTTCCAAAAAATATCTTCCCATTGCATTTTTGTGCCACACACGATTCATGCAAAATATTTCGGATTTCGTTACAGTTCCGTAAAATCCTTCCGAAGGAGATTTTTGCTGATGACTTTGCATATGTTTTGACAAGTTCTTTGATAAACTCATAGTGCAGTTCTGCAGTTTTGGCGAGAACGGCGTATTATTTGTGTAAACAATTAAATTTTTTGTGTTTTCAATCAATTTCTTTTAAATATCTTAAGATTTATACGTCCTACGGCGACCAACAAGAACGAAAAATGTCTCTGGTATCGTGTACTAGATAAACTTTTAGTAGTTATACCAGCCATGATCAGTTTATTATTAAGCTGTAAATGGCTCGACTCAACCATAGTGATGCTTTTCTCGTTCAAGTGTCAATATTATATTTGATAAACATAACAGAAAATGGTAATTTTTGCGATTAATCAAGGTTAGTATATTGTAGGATCATTAACAGCTTATCAATTTATCAAATATAGGGAAAAACCATTCGTTTCCGAAAACGTTGTAATTTTCGATTTTCATTCATTAATACATTGGTTTCTGTCTGGTCAAGCCAAAGCTCGTGAGATGCAATAAAATTCTTTCATTGCCGCTCAAATGAGATTTAAGAGAAATGACGGTTTAAGTTCACGAAATTTGTCATAAAAGTCATGTTTTTCTGACGCTTGAAGAAAGTAGTATATTGTTTTACATTATGTAATAGTGACAATGTGTGTATTGAGGATGTACTTGTCGTACAAGCGAAGCGGATCTGGTAAGAATAGCCGAAACACAAAAAATCACTTTACTGCACGATGTAACATTTGAATAATCAAATTTACCATTTATTCAAATTTCCCCATATTTCCTTATGCTTAACGCGCCCTGTATAACACATGGATGGATTTTGTAGCTGAAATTCACTGAAGATTGCAACTATTTGTTAAATATAGTGTATAACAATGTTGTACTGTTATTGTTAATACCATACTTTAATAAGTCTTGTATATTAATCATGGTTTAGTTATATTTTATTTCATTTTATCATTTCTGTACAGTTCCCAGTTCTTCCTAAAACATAACTTTATTTAACTACAGTTAACACTTAATGATGAAACTGTGAAACTATACGGGTATATAATATGTCAATTCATTCTTTCTATTATTCATAATATTTAGGTTTAAATGTTAAATAATTACTTACCTATATGATTTATAGGTTATCCAATGGCAATTTGCAATAAATCAGAACAAATCAGTTTGTGAAACCAATATTTATTATCGCAGACTTTATTAATAATTTAATGTAAAGCACTGACCTCTACTGGTATAGAAACTAATAGTTTAGTGTTTACAGAGTCGTTTATTTGTATAGTGGTGGTACTTACATAATTCGATACCAGGTAGCGCTACCTTTTGCCGAATGCATCATTAAAGTCACAATTGGTATAAACACTAGCTATTAAAATTAGGTTTCTTTACTTTTGCGAATTTAACAAAATGATAATTATTATGTTTTCTAACGTGCTATTTCAACTTAGTTCCTTTAAATTTATAAAGTTCTTTTCTGGTACGAAATTAGTTTTCTTTATTCAAGTAGTAGCATAGAACAATCATTCTCTATTCGACTTTTGAGATTGGCAGACCACTTTTGAACTCATTTACTAAATATAGTAATTCTTCAAGATTACATCTTTGGTCATAAATTAATAGTGTGCTTACATCAGAAAGAAGTAAATCTTTTATTAATTAAAATTTTAGTAACTATTATTTCAACATATATTTTTTATCATTTTTTTAAAAGTATTATGTCTGTAATTTTTTTATATAGTTTCACGTTTATCAATGAGTGTAGCTAATCTATTTTTTCTCCCGTATGGCTTCAGTTCATACCAATTTAAATATCAAGATTAATTTAAACATAAAAGGATTCAATTTAAATATAAAAGGATTCACTTTAAATAAAAATTAATTTAAATAAAAATTAATTTACATAAATGAAAATTTAATTTAGAATTCATTTTAAATTTAAATTTGAGATTTAATCCGAATTGAAAATCAGAATTTACCTTCATGTTTCATCCTGTCTTATATAATTATGAGAATACTTTGAGGCTTGATCATCATAATTGAGATTATGATATATGTATTTTTGGAGCACGTATTGCTAGAGTACGTAACTACCTAAATTCCCCAGTGGAATTGTTCAAATTTTATTAAAATAAAGTACCAGAAAATATTTATACTTTGATAAGAACTACTGGTTATATGAACTGATTCCATCACCGCTAGATATAGAATAAAGGACCAAGACTGCTGGAAGCTGGAACTGCTAGGGAACTCCTCGCCAGAATCAACCAACTCCCGATTTGCGACTTGGTAATATCTATTTCATTGTTAAATCAAATTAATTTCAACTACTTGAATTTATTATATAAAAATAATTTTTTTTTCTTGTACATACTTTTTATAGCAATCATCAATTTTCTCTTTTAATATACATTTATTTTAAACTATTCTCGTTTTAATTGAATTTGGTCAGAACAGAAGAAAAGTGTAACAACATATAACATGCTACTATTTCTTCAGACGTCGAATATGAATTAAACAAATAGGTACTGTTATTATTTTATCAAACACTTTTAGTGCCGCTCGCTATCAACAATTTTATATAAATTTGGATTCTTCGAACACGACCGGTGTAGGTTATTTTCACCAGTATTTATGAACATATCTTTAAGCTATGACGATAATGATTTAATATAGTTTTGTTTTTGATCACCGGCGACTCCGCCATTTCATAGAATGTAGATTTAACGTTCAATACAAGTCGAAAATATAATAAACAAATCTGGATCTATCGTAGGTAATTTGTATTAAATTATGGATCAATTTGGACTCAGCTAAAAAATTTATTAGTTTCTTTATTTCCTAAACATTATTATCGAGACAGGTTTTTATCTCATACGAGAGTGCTTGTCCTCTAAAATTGTAGTATAGTGTCGCGACCCCCTTTCGGCCACTTGGCTTGTGAGAGAGGGAGATTCGGTAGTCAAAGTTTAAAACAAATATAATTTATTAACAAAATAACAACAAACAGTGTCACAGTATGAACAGACACAATAACGATAGTAACAAATTGGGGGCTCTTACCAATATTACTGATGTGGAGAAATGCGTCAAGATAAGGAGTCGCACTTTTTAACACTTAAGAACAGGACTGTATTAAGAACTCGACTGACGCCCGCGTTAATAAAATTACTATTTATAATTTTACTATATGCTTAATTAGCAGGTTACTTATTGATTACAAGTTCATATTTATTGTTTATTTTATTAATTGTTTAATTAATTCAATGTCCGGCCTCGTTCTTGATATTTGTTTATTATTATTGCAAAGGAAAATAATTTAGAATTTGGAAAGATAATTTGTATCAATATGTAACCTACTAAAGCTATATTATAGTTTTCTAAAACTCAAAATGAATGAATGAAACTCAAATGTGAATGTGCCCTACGTATTACGACCTAAAGTTATGTCAAGCAAATGAGGTCCCAGATCTTACGAATCCTTATAGTGAGAGAGAACAATAAAAAAAGGAACAAGTAAAATAAATACAATTTATTATAAGAATAAGTATGCAATGTGCAATACAAAGAAACTTTAAAGGTAAAAATCTTGCAATAAAATAAATACCAAGAATATAGCAAAGTCTAAGGCTATGGAAAAGAATTATTTAATTAAAGCAATTTTTGCAAGAAAAATGATATGCAGTAGTTACTTAACTTTTACAAAACTGGGAGATTTTCCAGGCGCTCCAAACTTGAAGGTTATTGATCGAGTACCTTGCTGTTTGTAGAAATCCTCGCAATGATTAGATAGGGGTTTTTCTTTTCTCAATCACAAAGTGTACATCAAGGCAAATTCGTATACCAAAATTCGTGTGTCAAAGAATAGCAAATGATCCAAAAGTCCAAATCTAATAATCAAAAACAGAATAGTTGGTAAGTTCCGTACCCAAAATCTGGCTGTGCCAAATCGAAAATCTAGCCGTACCAAAGTCGATATCTGGCCTTACCAAAATCGTCTATAATTAAATTTACAAAATAAGTCTCACAACTAACCTCTAATGTGAGCACGTGTCTACAAAAAATCAAAGAAATTCAAATTTACCCAGAATACTTTTCTGAACGATAATTCTGCTAATTAATCAAAATAAATCGAAATTTCAATTAAACAAACAAAGACATTAATTGAAAATATGTGTGAAATCTAGCTTTTGATCCGGTATCAAACCGAGTAGCAACCACGTGCCTTTTAAACTAAATTAATCACTTAGCAAAGTTTTCAGCTCTATTTCTTGATCCAAAAAGGAAGTTCGATGGTACTTGGGTAATATTAATAACCATTTTAACTCACAAAAACAAGAGGAAATTACTTAAACTGACAGTTCGACAATTTGGCTGTCAGAGCACCAACTTGAGAAATTTTAAAAACTAAATCGATTATTAAGGACTTTTCGATTATTACTACTATCTGCATACTATTAATTTATATACAAGTTTTGTGCACAATTATTTTATAACTTGGTAAAACTTCATCTAGTGAGCCACCTGCAGGCGCAAAGCTTAAAGGTGGTAATTCAAGTGGCGTGACAACTATCGGTAAAAGTGCAATTTATTACTATAGATAGGTGAATTGATCTACTGTTATTAACTTGGGAAAACCGGCGAAATATGGCACGTCACAAGTGGGCATTCTAACAATAACAATTAATGTCTTTATTGATTTCTACAAAATTAGAAATACAATTTGGGAGAAGTTCAGCTATTAAAGGCTACTCTTACACTTAACCTAAGTTAAACTGGTGTGTCCAATTCTTAGACTTGTTTTCTTCTAATTGTAGATTGTAAAGGTTTCATAAAGATCTTTTGTGAATTACCCTGCAACTAGTTGTTGCCCAGGATTCCAAGACATTTTATAAAGCTTGCGATATTCCTGGGGGCTAATTTCCCTACGTCTTCAGGCGTTAATTCCGCCTGATTCATGTACTTTAGCCTAGTGCGAATTCATATACCTTGCATTCACAAAGTATATGTTCCGCAGTTTCAGTTGCAATATCTGCATTTGTTGTCTACAGCCTTGCCGATATTTTTGAGATGATATCTCAAGAGGCCGTGGCCTGTTAGCAGGCCTGTTATCAGCCTTAATCGGACTTTTCAAATTCGAGAAGCCTTGTAGCATTCTTTGTCGAATAAGTTATAAACTTTTCCATTTCTAGTTAGTTTACAAGGAGTTCTCGATTCGGTGGCTAATGGTTGAATAATATTCAAGCGAGTCTCATCCATGTTCGATTGTTCCTGCCAGTCCTGCTTGATACATTTCCTTAGATAAATCGTCTTTGTGGATCGCCATATCTTCAGGTGCTTGAATGTGTGCAGTTTCATTTGCCGCATTACCAGCTAAATCATTTCCCTTAATATCTACATGACGGGTGTCCAAGCGAAGATTATATTTTTCCAGATTGGAAAACCCAGATATGCAGGTGTAGTATTCTTTACACTAACAAATTAGTTGAAAAAGTGTTTTTTAACAATTGCGGAGCACTGAGGGAGTCAGAACAAATAAAATAATTTTTTGCATTGTACATACTGCAATATAAAAGTGCTTGCCGTATTCCATACAATCCAGCAGAATATACCGGGTAATTCTTTTATTTGGTACAGCACCTTTCCCTCGCTTATTATTACAGAGTTTAAAATTTTTTTTGCATCTAATGCACTTTGTTTTTATTTTTCTGCTATTGCCCGTCTAGCCGGAAGTGATGTCAACTTTCGATTTTCAAATGAAACACTAGTTTTTCTTTTGGATTTCAAAACTAAAGAAAAAGTTAGAGAGGAAAGTTTTTGAGATAATGCGATTTTAAGATTTCAGGTGTTGAGGTGAAATATACGAAGCACCAAAAATCGAGTTACCCATGGAGTAGTTTCTTGGCAGATTAAAGATGAGGTCCAGACGCGCAGTAGACGCAAGTCAATACGAGTTTGCGTTGTTGTCTTTGAATTTAACATCTCAAGGTTTTCTGGCGCCAGCTCATAAAAAATTGGTGAAGAAAATGGGAAAAAACAAGAAACATTTTTATTTCAATCTGTGACAAAGATTTAAACATGAAGCTACAATAACAATAATAAATATACATTTTTATTTCAAACAGTAACAAAAATGCTCTAAACATTTTTCAACTCTTCTCTTGATACTTTCTGTTTTGTCAATAAACTGGTATTTTAGTAGATTTCATGAACACGTGCTTCCAAAGTCGCTCTTGTTTCGCATTCCAATTCATAAACATTATCTTTAATGTGAAAGAAAATTAATCGTATTTCGAACCTTTGGCAATTTAAAGATATTAGTTCAAGTTTTATATCGTGTTTTATGTCATTTAATTCGCCGATTGCGAATTTTAACATAAATAAGTGAAAATCTTGAAATATTTCTGCGAAATTGTGGAACACTCTTGGAAAATCAGAAAACTGTCATTACGAGACCGTGTAGTATGTCATTTTCGAGGTTTTTTTGGCCATTGATGACGAATGAGATATTCAAAACGATCAATTTTTTTTTACTTTCCCGGAAAATTGTGGAAAATTTCTCTATATAAATATATGAAGTTAAAATGCAAGGAAATCTTTGGAAAATTTTTTCAAAACTTTTATCATTGTCAACCTTAAATTTGTAATCGTTCAACATTTAATATGTTACACCTTCAAAATTTTAACTTTGATTTTATGAGTTTGACGTATTACCTACTATTTTTTGCAAATGATTTCGTCAAGATAAATTTTGAGAATATACATTTTGAAAATATATTAAATCGACTCAAATTTTAAAACTACAATCAAACAATATAGAAATCACTTCGTCAGTGAAAAACAGTGCTTTTTTTATCATAATGCGCAAATTGTATTGCAATTTAATGGTAATAAGTAACTACAAATTAAATATGTTGTTAAAACAATTTCATGGTAATTGGGAACAAGTCCAAGCTAACTGAATTTTGCCTTTGTCTAGTGGTTATAAATAATGTATTGAAAGTCTCCATGGATGGACCTTGGGCGTATTGTACCCATTGAAATTTCAGGACGCCCCTATAAATGTCATTATTATTGAATTTGTACCTCTGGTAAGTTAAAAATATATATTCGATATTGTAACTTCTATACAAAATAAATATTAACAGCGATAAAACTACATTTATTTAGAATCACTGCAAATTAATCCCTAGAATCAGTAACGCCATAAGAAAATTTCATTGCTAACAGAAGATGAAAGGTGAGAGTAGGGATATGCCCAAAGAAATATAAGTTTCAAATGTGTATGCATAACTGTGATATGACGGCTACATTTTTTATAAATAATGTAGCTAAGATCTCTAAGACTGTTTGGGCTGTCAGTGGTTATAAAATTTTTAAGGATATACGCGTAGGAGAGTATTTTTCTTTATAATGTAATATAACAAGAAAATGCTATAAGATATACTACAAACTTTCATGTGAGTGTGGATATAAGGTATATAGATATAAAATATAAAATGTATTTTTATTGTTTCTGATTGTTAATTAAATTTACTTTTATATATAATACCTAGAGAATTGCACAATAAAATGGCTTCTATTTATTCTACATATTAATACAACTGTGTTATGAAATTGGTTTAATTGGTTTGATATTCAAATCAACTAAAAAAACAGAAAAGGCAGTAGGTGCGTTTTGTAAATATCTTTAAAAAGTAGCATTCTTTTAAAGACATTTTCGTCAAGTTTCAATTTGAGTCTTACATCCCTTAGGAAATTTGCCAAGATATGGCAAAAAATTGACATTAAACAAGCGTACAATTTCTTATTGAAATTTTATAACAAAAAATAAAAATAACGTTGTGTTTGGGGTAGAATTATTAAAAAATTTATTAAGTACAGTCATAATACCAGTTTAGTCTACGAAGTCTCAAACACGAAACAGCATGTTCATGGAAATTCAGCGTTGCTAAGTCTTTAGTAATAAACTCAGTCAAATAAAGTGAACGCGATCTATTTGATTTCTTATTCAATAAAGAATATTGTTTGCCTGGCTTCTTTTGGGGTTTTTTGTCAAATATATCCTCTTCTAAAATATAACCAAGATATGTACAAAATGACATAATTATTCAATTATTACTGGGGAAAAACTTACTTATAACGTTGACACCAATGAATGGTCAGAGACTGTTTTCTTTCGAAAACGACATATGTTTTCGTTTCCAAAGGTTTAGCACCGATTTTTTATTTCCAATCAATCAATCAATACAACTTAATTAAAAATTAAAATTTATATCTGCCTCTCCAGAACCCACCCCGGGACCGACCGTGCAACTAGCACGTTGCTCGTGATGGCGGATTGCAGTGTCGAGCGGAATGGGACTGGTTCGACTAAAAGACAATTAAAAAACAAGGTACTTCACGCACATCTTGGTTGGAATTTTGTCTCCCCGGATTGGGATTGGTGTTACGATTCAATTTTCAGTGAATTGGCGCGTGAAGACTATCACCTCCGACTTCTCAGAATTTACTCGAATTTTCCACTGGTCGTAATAAACCATGGCACAAACCATGTGCGTCTTGAGCAGCATGTTAGCTGCTTGAGCATTGTGCGAATGTGCATACATGGCTGTGTCATCGGCGTAGTTGGCGTAGTCTGTGAAGTCGGAGACGTACAAGTTGTACAACTCTGGTGAACAGGCACGATCCTTGCGGTATTCCCGCGTGACGTCCCGTCGTATTGATACTTTTTTATTGGCTCGAACCTGCAGGGATCTGCCCGTCAAGAACGAGTGAATGAGTTTGGTAAAATAAATCGGATAGTTGTAGTCGTGTAGTTTGTATAGTAATCCCGGCATCCAGATGGTATTCAACGCCTTCTCAATATCGAGGAGCACCATGGCGGCGGTGCTCTTCCCGAGGTTGTATTGCATTTTGACGTCGTTAACTATCCTAACGACTTGCTGCACCGTGCTCCTGCTACTCCTGAATCCAAACTGGGACTCATCGTTGATGTGTGGCGTCTAGTCTGGTCAGGACGAGCTTCTCCACCGAACTTCACGTGCTTGCTTAGCTTAAGGATTGGCACGACCACAGCGCATTTCCACTGACTAGGCCAGTGTTGCAGCCGTGGTTCGAGGTATCGATGTACGTCAACTGTATAATACTCACAGCCTTAAGAGTATGTTTATATCATATTTATATGCACTACTTGCACACAACTTCGATGTTTTTATTCAAATAATATTCAGTTTATGGTTTTACTTTAACAGGTTGTAAAAAATTATATAGAACAGTTCGATGCACATCCTAACCCATTTAGTAATATTACTGAATCCTCAATTTTAATTTTTCTCTGCCCTTTTTGTTAAAATGTTTCTCATTTTCTCAATATATGTGAATATTGTTTCGATGTTTAGGCATCATTAGGTGGTCAACTAGTTTTATTTATTGACATATCAAAATATTAATCAAAAAACAGCTAAGTTAACCGCGGTGTGAAACACATCGGCTGAGTGTCTTAGTGTGAATTCAGATAAGTACACTGTAGTATTAATTGTTTAGAGAAATAATTACGACAGTATACATATTTAAGTAAAGCTATATAATATAAGAGTTTATTAGTAGGTTTATTTTACGGAAATTGGTGAAATAAAACCTTTACATTGCATTAATTAATAATGGACACGGAACCGGGCGGCTCCGAGCCGCCCGTACCAAAAAATAACTCAAGCGATAAAGAGGTGACAAAAAACATCGACTATGATAACCAGTATAAAGAATCAGACTCAGGGCCGTACTTCGTTTATGTAGAACATGAACAAAATAATTTAGGTAGATTGTTTCCTGTAAGAGTGGGACATTATTTATTTTGCAATCAAACTTTCAAAAACTCCATTACAGATATCAAACCAATAGGAATGAATAGAGTGAAGGTTGTTCTAAAGTCAGCAAAAGCTGCAAATCTGTTAGTTAAGCATGAATTATTAACCTCTAAAAATTTAATTTCGTATATACCTAAATATTTTACCCAAAAAAAGGGCATTATACGCATGGTCGATACATATTTTGAGGAAGAGTATATTAAATCAAATATTGATTCTAGTTGTAAAATAGTGGACGTAAAACGGATGACTCGTAGAATTATGGATAAAGATGACCAGATCAAAATTATTAAGCGTCAGATGGTTGTTTTAACATTTTTGGGTTCGGAAATTCCAAAATTTGTTAGAATAAACCTTTGTAATTTCCCAGTTGAACCATATATTTATCCCGTTGTGCAATGTTATAAATGCCTTCGATATGGCCATACAAATAATCAGTGTAAAAGTGATGTAGTTAGATGCAAACACTGTAGTGGAAATCATAATTTTGAGTCATGTAATGAAATCGATAATCCATTTTGCGTTTTCTGCAAATCTAATGAACATTCATCAGTGGACAAAAAATGTCCAGCATATCAAACTCAGTATAAAATAAAACACGATGGCTAGTCAAAACGTATCATTTAAAGAAGCCGAAGGGCTGGTTAATAACCCGTCATATGCAAAAATAGTAACTAACAACAGATTTGCCCCCTTGTCAGACACAGTTAATTTCCCTAATTTACCTAACCATAATCAAATAAATAACAGTGGTAATTCCAGTAGCAGTAATAATTATACTCAAATAAGAAGGCCTTCTAGACATTTTAGTCCTATCCACGTCAAGCGAAAAGCTGGTAGATCTCCAACAAGAAACACTGCCCCTCCCCCCTTAAGAGAAACTCGTTCTATCTTACCCAACCCTTATCGCAAGGAAATTTTGTCCTATAAAAATCAAGTAGTAGAGAAAATTTCTGATTTCATAACTGGATTAATTAATAACCTTTTATCGTCATCACCCAGTAGCGTAAATTTTGTCAATGAACTTAATATTAAGGAATCATTAACAGCATTGCTTACAGATACAAATCTAAATATAAATATAAATGATAATAATGACCAATATAGCGATGAACAGGACGAATATTAACAGTGGTGAATTGGTAATTATTCAGTGGAATGCTCGCTCATTGAATTCAAATAAACATTATTTACAAAATTTTTTAAATAAAAATAAAGTGGATATTGTAATTTTATCTGAAATTTGGCTCAAATCAAATCGTCAATTTAATTATGCAAATTATAATTTCATTTGTAAATGCAGAGATACAGGCAAAGGAGGTGTAGGTATATTAATAGCCAAGAGCTTAGCCTACCAGGAAGTTGATTTAACAAATAATCTATTTAACAATAACATCGAAATATGTGCAATAAAACTTTACCCACTTAACATACACGTTGTGTCTTTATATAAGCCACCAAGTATACAGGCAACCACGAATGACTGGAATATCATTTTTTCTCAGTTTACTGACGAAGTTATAATCGGGGGCGATTTTAATGCACGAAGTCGTTTAAGGGGATCCGCTTCAGATAATAATCAGGGAAAGCGGTTAGTAGATGCTCTCGATCATTGCAATTTGATAGTTCTTAATGATGGTAATCCTACCAGAATTACTCGCCCGAACCAAAATCCTTCAGCAGTAGATTTAACTCTTACTACGGCAACACTGGCTATAAAATCTTCATGGAATATATTGGAAGATAATCTTGGATCTGACCATTACCCAATAAAAATAACTATTGGTACAGATATACAGCATTTCTTATCAAAACCATCATCCAGATGGAAAGACTCCAAAGCCGACTGGAATCTTTTCGCTGTTAATTTAGAAAATTTGCTCTCAAGGGATATTACCACCGCAAATAACTCAGAAACCCTAACCCTATTATTACAAACTGTCTGTGATGCTGCAGATTCTTCAATCCCCATAAAAAATCCGTTATCTTCTAAAAGTAGTAAACCAATTTGGTGGGATGAAGAATGCACTGATATAACAAAAGCTCGATTGGAAGCTTTAAAATCGTATAAGTCAATATCCAATTTTGACAACTATTTGAAATATCAAAAAATAAATGCTCAAGCAAAAAGAATATTTCATAAAAAGCGGAGAAATAGTTGGAGAAACTTTGTATCTAAACTTAATAAAAATACACCAATATCAACAATATGGACACATATTAAAAAAATTACTAATAAGGGCTCCAACATTACCAAACATCCCATTGCACCTGCATTAATTGAGGAACACTTAAATAAAATAGCTCCTCCGACAGTTCCTAAAAATAGCTACTGTTTAAATAAACATTATAACAATATGCTGGATGAACCATTTAACTTAGAGGAGCTTGATATGGCACTTAAAAACGCAAATAATACTGCACCAGGAATCGACAATATAACAAGTATGATCCTACAGCATTTTACTGAGTCTGCAAAGAACCTATTGTTAAATATATACAACAATTGGTGGTTAAATAATGACCATACGGATGTACTCAAAGAGATAGTGATTACCCTCATTAAAAAACCTCAAAATTATGACGATCCGCTTTTGGCATATAGGTCCATTTCACTTCTCTCATGCTTAACAAAAACATTCGAACGTATGATTAAAGCCCGATTGGAATGGTTCGTTGAACATCATTCACAGTTACCTAAATCCCAGTTTGGATTTCGTCGAGGAATGGGTACAAATGAGGCAGTGGCTCAACTAGTCACAGACGCGCAAGATACCTTCAGTAAAAACTATTTTATGGCTACTTTATTTGTAGACCTTAGAAGCGCATATGACACTGTCGATCTTTCATTACTCCAAAATAAATTAACACTGGAATACCATATCTCATCAAACACATCAATCAGTATAGTAGAACTTTTCAATAATAGAAAAATTTTTCTCAGGAATCACCTCAATGAATTGCATGGTCCAAGAACGGTCAGTCAGGGTCTACCGCAAGGCTCTGTTTTAAGTCCATTGCTTTTTAATTTGTATACTGCAAACTTACATCACATATTTGATGACGACATTCGTATAATTCAATACGCTGACGATATTGTGTTATACTCAATTCAAAATTCATACAAAAAATGTATAACTCAACTACGATATATTGTTTACTGTCTTAAAAATTGGCTGATTGCTCAGAATTTTGAACTATCTGAACACAAATCGGCAATAATGTTCATTAGTAGACATAAGACTACTCAGACTTCTCCCTTCATGAGGCTAAGCTCCTTCGAAATACCAGTAGTAAATGAATACAAATACCTAGGAATTATTGTGGACAAGAAACTGCTTTGGACAAAGCATATTCAATATATAAAATCTAGATGTGAAAAAGGTATCAACATATTAAAAGCTGTTACAAAAGTTAAATGGGGAGCCGACACTAGAACATCATTAATGTTTTACTGTAGCTACATCTTATCTATTCTCGATTATGGATGTTCATTCTACGGGTCTGCATCAAATTCTAATCTTAAAATCTTGGACAGATTACAGTACAAGGCCCTCCGAATATGTCTTGGAGCAATGACATCATCCCCGTGTGAGGCGTTATTATGTGAAGCTCAGCAGCCACCATTAAAACTTCGTAGAGAACAAATAAGCAATAAATTTATGATAAAAATTAGGGAAAATCATAACAGCTTGAATGAAAAAATATATCACCTTAGTATACACTGTCTAACTAAACAATTTTGGGAAAAACGTAACAATCCGCCCTTAGTAGATTCTTTCTTAGAGACAAGTGAATACGATAACATAATAACTGTTCAACAACAATATGCCGTTTTTCAATATAATTTAAAATTGCTTCTTCAAAGTCATAGAGTAATATTCCCTATATACTCAGATAATATACATTTAAACCAGACTCTTTTTAAATGCACGTTATACCACAATTCACCTTCATTAAATATCTTTACAGATGGCTCAAAGTCAGAGTTAGGTACGAGTTGTGCTTTCTATGTCTCCCAATTGGAACTCATTGCAAAATATAAGCTCCTCAAGGAATGCTCTATTTATACGGCTGAAGCATGTGCCATAGAACAAGCATTATATTGGATACTGGAATGTTATATTAAAGACACTCAAGACTTGAAGAATATCAATATTATATCCGACTCCAAATCAGTCCTACAATCCTTAGCACATTTCTCATATAATTGTTACAATAACAGAATCATATTTAATATCTCATATTTATATAACAAAATAAGAGACCTAGGGTTCATGATACAATTTATCTGGGTAAAGGGACATTCAGGAATTATTGGAAATGAGATTGTTGATCAACTAGCTAAAGAGGGGCTTAAGGACACAGGAATAGAGCTACAATCTTTTCATCCAACTGATCTACAGTTTTATTTCAGGAAACAACAACGTTTAAAGTGGGAAAAATTATGGAAAGAATTTGTTGCAAAATCCAACAATCATTACACACGGATCCACCCCAATTTACCTTCTAATACTCCCATCGACAACATAACTTGTAAATATCATACATCAACAATAACTAGACTGAAATTAAATCATGCACGCTTCCCCTATCATCTCCATCGTATTGGAATCGCTTCTTCCCCATATTGTCCATGCGATAATGTATCAATTGGCGATCTTAATCATATGTTCTTCAATTGCAAAAAGAATCATCAAGCTACCACAAAACTACTATCTGCACTAACCAAGGAACAAGTTCAGCTGCCTACAAATCTAACGTCCCTTTTAAGTAAAAATTGCTTAAAAATTCACAAGGCTTTAATAAAGTTCCTAAAAGATACAAATACTGCACTATAAAATTATAACTTAATGTTACTATTTTTATGTTAATAACCAATGTTGTCTTTTCCTCATGTTAACACTCCTTTCATTCCGAGGTCTATCTTGTTTGTGTACTATTAGCAAGTCGCCCTGACCGACCCCTGGGCGTGAAATATGTGCCCTCGATACTCCTCTTTAGAATTATCCTATAATATATATATAAAAAAAAAAAAAAAAATTATATGTGTGTATGTGTGTGTGTATGTATGTATATATATGTGTATATATATGTATATATAATGTGTGTGATATATCTGGAAATCTGCAACGAACTGTAAACTGAGAAAAAAATAATTAGTCGCGTTAAAAATGAAAATTAAATTATAATGTTAAGCCAACTCTCTGGTAGTAAAAATTATTTGTGGCGAAGGAGCACATTATGCTTAACGCCAAAAAAACTCACCTCAACCTCAACCTCAATTGACATATCAAAAATATTTTCAGTACATATCATGAGGTTCATATTTCACAGTTTGTTAAAATACAATGTCATGAACTCGAAGGAAATACCCGCTTGATTATTTATAACTTGACACAATGTAATGATACTTAATTGAAAGCAGTATAATTAATGATCCTAGAATTTGGGAGATCAAGCATGTTACTCAGACGGCGCCCAGACGCACGCTCCAGCCAAATCTATTGCTTGTCATTTCGTTCCATGTAGATCTACCTAGAAATATTTTAAATATCAAAATATTCTCTCTTGTGATTTTGCTCTTTTGTCTTGCTTTATTGGTATTAAATACTCATCAATTTTATTTCGCAAAACATTACCATTTAATTTTTATACAATCCATAAGTAATAATACATTATACGGAGAACCAGCTCCTAACTGCAAAAGCACTAAATCTCCTCAGTATTCATTTCCATCGCACAAGTGCATTTAAGCGTACCCCATACTATAATAATTGCATCACTTTGTATAATGCTCTTCTTGAAGAGATCGCAATGTACATGACATTTAAAGAAAAAGGGAAAGAGTATTTTTCTACAAATTGTTTTTACACTATAACGGATTTTTTATGTAAAAATTAATATTTGTAATCTTTTATGTTTGATTTGATCTTTCTTTTTAAATATTCACTTTATGTAATTTATTTTAGTTTTATCTTTAAATTAATTTATCTTGGTCGACAGTTAAATTATGCATATATTTATGTATGTATATTAATAATATTATTATGAAATCCTAAATGTTTAAATTGTTATTTTTGTTACTTCAACTTGAAGATGTTTTTTTGTGTGAAATGTTTGGTGTTTGTATGCAACCAGCATTATATCACCAATTTGCACGTTTCAATAAATAAAGAAATGTTATATGGGTTACATTGTTTTAGATTTATTTTATTGTTTATAGTTTGGTATCATAATTTATAAATTTGATTAAGCATGTTGTTTGAATAGGTGGAGAAAATTTTATACAGTTTAGGTAATTTTAAGAAATTTTGTTGAATTGAAAATTTTCATATGCACTAAAATATTTTAAATCAGTGAGGGCATTGCCGGTATGAAAGGTGATTTGTCAAGATTTTTTTTTGATGGTAGAAAAATAATTTAATTTGAAAGAGATTGAAATAGTCAGTAAATAATTGGGAAGAAGAAAACGAGAAGGTAGTAAGGGAGTTTTAAAATAGGATATATAAGACAGCAGAGGAAGATAGAGAAAAAGAATAGAATATAATTTGAAAAAAAGATTGTACGTCAGAAATAATTGGGAAGAAGAAAATGAGAAGGTAGAAAGGGAGTTTTAAAATAAAATCAAAGGATATATAAGATAGCAGAAGAAGATTTAGAAATAGAAGAGAGAAGTTGTAACTAAAAAAGATAAAAATAAGAGTTGGATATAAGAGAAAGGAAGGAGAATAGAATATAGAATTTAGTAATAAGAAGGAAGACAAAAAGAAGTTGTACAATAATATATCTCACGTTTTTAAAAGGACATACAAGTAAGCTTACTTAGTGAATAAGTCTCGAGCAAATCATAAAACTAAAAAAATAGGTAAATTTTCAATTCTTAGAATAAATAGTTATTTCATTTGTCAAATTTTCTCCACAATATCAAAATATATCGTTATCATAAAACTATCTTCAACATTTCTTTATTTATTTAAACCCCATACTTGAAGCTGCTCTTGAGGTTAGGAGAACTCGTTGCAAGCAATGCACAGTCTGCTCATGCTTTTAAATTAGGTATATAGAAAGGTATTGGCGCCCTGGGTTTGTATTTCAATAAAAGATTAATTAAAACTAAATCTATAAAATTTATAAAAAAAATCAAAAATTCTATATATTCTATTAAACAGAATAATATATATGTGTTTAATTTACTGAGAATGTATTTCACGTGCTATATGTATATATTTGTATCTTATGCTGGCCAATGAATTATAGGATTGAAAATTATCTTTCGTTCGCCATTTTTGACTGTTCTATTTCACATACACAGTCCAGGTTAGACTCATTACCCATTCGATTAAAAATAGAAAATTCACGTCCGTAAGAAGTGTTCCTCAGCATTTTCGCAAATAATTATTTCCATATATTTGCAAAAATTCACCTGGCCTGCCCCTTAACATATAGAAAAAAATTACGTAAAAATTTGTCTTCTTCGAAGGGTTGAAAATTTGAAAATTGATGTCATAAGTCTTAAATTAACAATCTATTTAATAAAAAAATTTTTGCTCCGATCACCGATGCCTTAATATAAAGAGTAAATAATGAACATGCTCAAAGTTTCATTGATTCTCTAATTTTTTCCTTTATATTAAAAATTTGAACCTACACTACACCAATTAATTGACACATTTATTTTCATGTGATACAATAATGTAGCATTATGAGCAGAAACACGTAAAATATACAATTGGCTTGAAATTACAATATTTACGTCATTCGGAGAAGAGCTCGCTGTGACAAGATTATGTAAAAGGCTTTAGAGCATTTTTGTGAATAATAAAAAACAAATAAATTTGGAAAACACGAATACATTAATATAATAGATGATTAAATTTAGACTTGTAGAATAAATTACTTTTTAAGGACGCTTTTATGTACTTGCTTGTACGTGTCCCAATACAACAGTAGGTACTGTTTTATGAAATCATATTTTATAAGCAATTTGTTTTAATGGGAAAATATATTTTATAAGTGATAATTTAGTTAACTTGTTTTGGTATGAAGAAAAGATATATTTAATAATTTGTACCAGGTCCTTTATGCTAGGATATATCCAATAGTTAATCATTTTTTTGTGTCACTATCAATCAGTGCAACCTACGTCTAGTTTATATAATTTTAAAGGAAGTTCTATATGTAATTCTAGAGAGAATTGGCTTTTGTAAACCTTTCCAAATATTTGTAGAAATTATTTCTTTCTTAGAGCCTTCCGGGATAAAGGCGGTCGTCATTACCTGTGGTGTATTTATTATTTATCTATTATACGCATAGATTTTCACCGCAGAAACTTCCTTATAATTTAGAAATATTTCCCGTAATTGAAAAATCCTTGTGAAGCTAAAATTCTAACATACGTACGTATACGAGTTTTAAAACATTAAGATATCACATCTACCCATTAAAAATATATTTGGTACTTTAATAGTATATTGTAAGTTGAGAGTTGAAAGCGCATTCTTGCCGCATAGACATGAATATTATTGAATATTGTTGCTTGAGTTATAGCAGAAAACAGCAATCGTGCAAAAGCGCCAACAGTTCTTTTAGCTCGAAATATACTTGCTACTTTTTGACAATGAGCATATAATTAAGGCGAAAGTAATTGCAGTATTACATTTTGTTGACAAATACATTTTTTAAACTCTAATTATGCACCATTGTTATTATTGTGAATAATATTTTAATTTATGGTAAAATTTTGAAAGTTTTGAATAATCATTGGCTCATTTTTGTTTCTACTGAGACATTTCTATATCGTTACATGTTTACAATCTCAAGTAAATATCCTGTACGTAGGAATAAATGATTACAACAAGGATCTCACAAACAACTAATTTATTAATCACTTAAATTACAATGACTAGTCCTTACAATTAGACACTAATTACAAGTTTATTCTACTATAGTCTCACTACTATAATTCACAACTGGTTACTGTTCTCCATCTGATCACTTCCTAATCTAATACATAACTCTGCACTTTTTGCTCGAATTCACTAATTATATATACGCGTCGAACGTGCTCGAATTTCATATCTCCTTCCAGAACTCGTCTCGAATGACCTCGAAATGTCTACAGTTTTCTGAGTGTTAACGGCGGTTCGTCAGTCAGTTCAGAGATGGCGCTGCTTTACCGGCAACCAACTAATATGCAGATTTCCCTTCACTCTACCACCAGAGTAAAGAAACTCCTTTAGACCATTGGTTCTGATATTGCACTCTATGCAAAAGCAGCTTGCCTTTGACGTCCTTGTTAAATACATTTTGCACATTAACTCTTTCGGTGACACAAAAAATTGCTGTCAATAGTATCTTAGCTTCATAAAAATCACGTCTCAATTTTTTAATAAAAGCTCCACGTACCATCGTGGTACCGGGACCCGCTTTTTTTTCTAGAAGTGGGACCTGGGGGCCAGACCTGACCACCCAAATTATTGTCAAGGGTATCGTTGAACACACAGCTGCTGGTTATTTTGTGACGCGTTTCTCTCCATTTCAGCCGGTCAGGAGGAGAAAAAAGGACCACTCTTTGACACTCGAGCTCCGGAAACGAGTTTACGGTTTTAGCTCGATCACCATAGCACAAGCTGGATCGCGAGTTTATTCAACTAAACCTACTATATGCAAATCTACTTGGTTACTGAATGATCAACCAAAATCTACAGGTTACTAACCACCGGCTGGATACTAGTACCAGTGACTCAAGTGACCGGGATAGCAAGTAGCAAAATGGTAGACCTAGTACCTAGCGGACGCGTGGTGGATCGACGTGACGTCGAAGGGACTGGGAATATTTTCCGACTTAGTAAAAATAATTCAGTCACCTGAATGTTGGGATTTCTTCTCGTAGATCGGACCGGGCAGGTAGATACGTTAAATGTGTGGAAAGACAACTGGCGAACTAACTGTCGGACGGCTTCAATTATTCCCTTTACTGAAAGGATGACGTTGTATGAGTGACATCAGAGCAATATTTTTATTCGGGATGATAAGTACTCACACATCTAACACGCGAGATAGCTGAATGCGCACTGAAACTTGGCCCCCGTGAATGTAGAATCCCTTCTCCACGCTCCCCCGTCACCTGAGTTCAACTGTATTACAACTGGTAAAATTATTTGGGTACATCTACAAATTAATAATTTATTAATTTCAAGCTTAAAGCGGTGCAATATACGATAATAAGTTTAAAAGGGATAATTCCTGTAAATGGTGTACATAAATATAAATATCCTGGGCATATTTTCGGTAAAAATGCTTCGTTACAATTTCAACATAATTTTTACTTATGGAATGTATAGTTTCTAAAATAGTGTTAGAGAAACAATTATTCAACTTAATCCTAACGTTCGGGAATGTATAACTTCCCAATCATGGCTGTTTATATCTGGTTTCTTGCTATTTGAAATAAATTTACAATTTACAACAGCAATCGATAAAAAAGTATAATTTTTTATTATAATACTGTATGTAGTTTTCTCGTAATAGAAGTACTGGTTAATTAGCGTGCAACATTTGTGGTTCTATAAACATCATTCTAAATTCTGCCGGATAAAGTCATTTAAAAGAATTCTTCCGTTTCAAATAAATATCGAACCTAATTGTGCCATATAGACTTAAAGTATTAAATCTGGTTTTATTATCAAATATTTGTAAGGAAAACATACAAAGAATTGTAGGATTTGGAATACAGATATTGTTAGAGCCTGGGTTATCTTTAGATTACTATTCTTTTATACAATATAATGCTTTTTAATGGCAATTCCTTCATTCTTTGAGCATCTTATTTTTGGACAATATTACATTGAAGGACCTAAAAAACACTACTCGAATCAAAGTACCTTTAGAAATGTTTAACCATCTATACATGTATATAATCGATGATTTAGTGGATAGACAACTGAAATAAATCTTATTTTATTGTTTTTATCCGAATATGGACGAGGTAGTATAGACTGTTTGAGAGCAAAAATGATAAATCTATTAATGGCAAAATTTTGTCACAAGATAGATGATAAATAGAAATTAGCATATTAATAGCGGGTTTTAAATATTAGTTTTGCTAAAGTAAGAATAAATTTTTTAAGTAAAAGTAACATAAACAACAATGCACAGTTGCAATGCATTTTGTACCATACCGAAAATACGTAAGGCGGAACTAAAAAAGTTTATAAAATAAATTACCCTTTTCTGCTGACACTGCTTTAAAAATAATATGTCTGACTACCTGTTACATAATAGTTATGTTAAACATCAAATCCTCCCATCCCTCTTCTCTCTCCGTGGGATGTCACTAAGTAATCTATTCAATTATCTCATTCTGATGTACTTATTATATTTAGTATTTCTGTAACTGTGAACAATCCATCTGAAGGACTTCTATTATATTTTTCAAAAATGAATATTAACGTTCACAAAGAAGGGTTCAAAACGACTGGTTCAGACGGAGACAGAATACAGAATTTATATTTACTGTTCGTTTATGCTTAACTGCCTCACTGATGGTACCAATTGGACGTCGTAACACTATAAATCTAACACAGTAAGTACTAACACTTTCTTAAAATTAAACCTGAAAGGGAAGTTTGAAAACGCAAGAAAAAGACAATATAAAGTTCAAAAGATGTATATTAAATCTCTTTTAAAAAAATCATGTTTTACAAAAACTTCAAGAAAAATGTATTGACAAACTATAGTCTGGCCTGTGTACAATGCATGGTGAGGAACGGAATGACTTATAATGTACCAACTATCATCCAATATGCGGTTTATAGCTAACGATTCAAGAAAAAAAGATTCAAGAAAAGTTCAATCTTTAAAATCTTTTGGTGGGCTTTTGCTTGCCTGTCTGTTTACGTATTATCAGTTCAATTATAATTTGGTTCGCTCCTCAGAGGTTAAAAATGCTTGAATCGCAACGACTTTGAATTATATTGTAGCAATTATAAATTCATACGTTCAGGCAAGGCAAAGGTTCAAAGGTCCCATGCACATATGAGTACATGGTAACTATACTTTTGTGACACTGAATCACTAAGGAACCGGTTTAGGGCAAATCCCGTTAAAACCCATCATTTTCCCGTCAAAATCGACTGCTAGAAAATGAATGGTTACCCTTGTCGCTAAAGGCTATTTTTGCTAAAACTCTCGATATACTTTGACTAGAGACTGGAGTAACTTGTCCTAATATTTAACACAACGCATGAGTTGCAGTGCTGCACAACGTGGATTCGTAAAAGGGTTTTTAATTTTGAAATTTCCGAAATTTCGATTTTAATTACACTTTCTAAATTTTGGTGGTCGGGGCGACATTACGTCCCCGTGCAGCGACATTTACTACACTTTCTAAACCTCTTCCAACGGCATTTTTACGTGAGGCACGGTTTTCATGCGAAATGTCGGATTTTGTTACAGTTTCCAAAAGTTTATCGAGGGTTTTGGCGTGTTCTTTAACATAACCACAAGTTAGACTTTGTATGTTAATATTTTGCATAATCAACACAAACACTAAATTCTTTGTATAATGTCGAAATTGAATAAATATATTTCTATTCTATAAGCGGGTAATAACTTAATATATAATATTCTGCTGTAGAAACGCTACTCTAGGGTTAACTCTAATTGTATACGATACAAATTTTAGAAACCGTCTTAGAATACTGTTACGTGTTTACAACCTCCAGTAAACACCCCGAACATAGGTTCAATAATTGCACTACGAATTACCACTCTCCACTGATTTATTATACTGAAATTACTTACAATAATTAGTCCTTAGAGTATTACACTAATTATAACTTTTATCTATAATAGACTCACTAATATAATTTACAACGGTTACTGTTTTTTTCTTATCTAATCACTTAACTCATCTCAGAACTGTACTGAACTGACTCCAGCTAGTTGGCTCTGCCATTTATATACTCCATGACCTTTATTCTAGAGTATTCTTTTTTATTCCAGTCTGTCATTCGAAGCGGTTCTACTGCTTTCTAGTTTATCCATGGTAGTACTAATGCCGCCATTTCTTGGCCGACTAGTGAACTATTATCCTATGGCTAGCTTCTTCCTATTATGAGATTAAGCCTCTCTTCGTAAGAGGGCATGCACATAACAATACTTTCTTAGAATTATATAACTGGATTGCAAATTAGCGATACATATTCCAATTTTAACCTTGACGAAGGTATTAACAGTAGAAATGGATTGTCTCCAAATCTTTACAATTGCTAAGAACAAAGCCTAACTTTCTATATGAAGACAGTATGATTTGCTCAATATGCTTGTTAAATGTTAGTGTGTCATCGATACCGAGGTCTATGATAAATTTGGGACGGGCCAACGCGATATTGTCTATATTATATTCATATAAGATGGGACATTTTAGCCTATTATTTGACATTACATTATGTTTTTCTACATCGAGACAGATATTATTTGCATAATAATATTTTTTAATTGTCGGTAGATTGTTCTTTAAATTTTTACAGCCAATAACGAATTTTATTATTATTAATAATAATACACTAATATCGAAATCACCACTACATCACTAACGAATAAGAGGATCGAAAGGGGACCCAGAATAGGTAATCCAGATATGACCTGAATTTCTACAGTCTTGAAACCACGATAATCTACATATTGTATTCTATCGATTAAGTAGTTTTGACAAAATTTTATTATTAAAGGTATCTTCAATACGTATGCTAAGCAAGACGTGAAAAAATCGGTGTAAATTACCTCGATTTGTAAAATCATATCAAACTTTTTCGAAATAAATTGTGTTATGGAGACAGATTAGTTAATGTAGATTTACCGCGTACAAAACCATGCTGATATATCTGTTAATATAATTCATTTACATTCTAAAATTCAATATATTTTTTCTAGAACAACTATGATAAGTGCTGTAGTCTGGATAGTGTTGTCTTTGAATTTCTTGGCGCGAGGACAGAGCATCATTGAGGCAAATACAGTACTGCAAGAAGAAGAACCACTGGAAGATGCTGCCATCACTTTGCAGTGCCATCGTCGCCTTTATACGTACAGGGTGACCCAAACAGATGAAAATGGAAAACAGTGTTGGGATACTCTCTCTGTAATGGCCTGCTGGGGTCGATGTGATTCAAATGAGGTAAAACCATAATATAGAAAAATTATATAGTTTATACAATAATTATGAAATCGCATGTTGGAGAAAGACGTCCTCTTCGCAAGTTAGAGGTTTTATGCTCTTCTCATTCCCGCCAACTTTTGTGTAGGAGTGAAATAAGTAGAGATTATCTAATTTAAGTATGCCATAAAGCCCATATTGTTTCTACAATTCAAAATTAAGAAATTCCTAGGTAAAGAATGTGAGAATTTGGGATCATCGCAAATAGCATACTTTTAATTTAATAACAATACCACACTCATTATAATTTTTCACAAAGAAAAATCTCCTTAAATGGAATATTTTACTCCACCCCCCCTCCCCCAAAAACATTAGACAGGCTTAGATAAGGAATAAGTCGTGGTGATAACCCAAATGATTATTACCTCACTTATAATCCAGTCATTGAAGCGAAAAATAGGGTCTTACCTCCGAAATATTTTACTACGAACCGATTTACATGAAATTTTGGAACTAGGCTGATCTTACCCTTAACTTCAAAAGTGATTTTGACCCGACCTCCGTTTTTTATTTTTAAGGGGTGAAAACGACCCCTTAATGAAAAAAATTACATTGAGCCATTTTATCGCTAGAAGACGTATTTAATAGTAAGGAGTGAAATCGTAAAGTGTTCTCTAACACAACTATCCTATGTTTAACCCATTTTCAACCCCTAAAAAACTTTACAACCCCTGCAAACGACCCCTAAATTGAAAAAAATTACAAAAAGATACTTTTGTATAACTTAAAAAGATTTAAATATAGAGTAAATATTGTTTTACGTTCTCTACCTTAATTATCATATTTTTAACCCCTTTTCAACCCTTAAAAACAACCCCTCAATTAAAAATTGTATAAAAAAATTTCTTTTGATGAACTCAAAATGATTTAAATGTTGTTCCACGTTCTCGAAAATGACTCATATGTTTAGCTTTTCAACCCTTAAATCTACCCCTAAATTAAAACATTGAAAATATATGTTTATACAATTAAAAATAATTTAATTATAGAGTAAGTAATCAGACACTTTTTATTAAATAAAATATAAACTTACAAGTTATCTGGAAATGTACTAAATTAAATTAGTAATTAATTATAAAAAATTCTGCAACAAGAGCATTACAATACATAAAAAAACTGTTACACCAATCGTTCATGACTCAATATCGGAGTTGCTGTCGTAATCATGATCTTCTTCTGGGTCAATTGTAGGGTTATTCTGGCAGTTATCTCCACTGCATATTTGAACATATGAACATATATGAACGTTTGTATGTATTCGTGCGTATGTTTCCGATATATATATGCCACATATGGACAGTTTTGGGTTCATATTATTCTTTACTTCTGCTCCAAATTTTTGTGCTCCGAAATTTTCATTTTACTAAATAGAAAAAATACGTTTAGTTTTTGGACCATAACTCCTTCAATTTTTAAGTTATCACAACTTTAAAAAAACCATTTTAAAGGTAATTAAAAGAGCTACAACTTTTTTCATTATGACATGTAGTGTAAAACCCTTCATTTTGAAACGGTGAAGGGTCAAAGGGCTCGAGAGAGACTGTGATTGCGCTACCGCGCGCTCTTTAAACAGTCATATCTCCGCCAATTTTGGTTTGACAGAAAAAAACAACAAATTTTTTGTCAAAAAAAGACCTACATTTTTTATCATTACACTTTTTTACGTATCTTTCATTATTTTTGAAATATTATGAAAAAAAGGTGTTTTTTTTAAATAAAAATATTTTTTTTCTTAAAATCGTGATTTTTTTTTAAAAGTGTGCATTCCAAAGCAGCCAAACGGCTGGAATCCAATAAACTTCTCATATTAAAGTTAAATCTAAACGGAATACGATTAATTTTAATTTTGGTGGAAATGGCACTTATGAAACATCGATTTAAAAAAAATATATTAGATTGTCCCTCTTTTTTTCATTACAACTCACTCACTTTACGTGCAAAAAACTTTTAACACTGCTCATTTTAAAGATTATTTTAAGCACTATAAAAAAGTTTCTCATTGTTATATGAATAAAATGTATCCGTTGTCCGCTAGATGGCATTGAATACATCGATTAAAGTTCAGACAAAAAAACGGCTTTTATCTTCAATATCTCGCTTAATATTGCACTTAGAACACTCTTTAAAAAACCAATTTGTTTATTTTCTTACCTTCTACAATTTTGTTTATTATAAAATTATCGTTATAACGCATATTTTTTGAGATACTTGCAAAAAACCGTTGAAAAACGTGGGAAAATTCCGAGTTTTCAATCGCCAATAACTTGAAAAGTATTGAGTTTTTGAAAGAACTTTATAGAACACTTTTTGCTTATAATTGGGTCTTCTATCGATCCCCGAGGTTATTTTGACCAAAAAATTTCCACTAACGAGAAGGGGTGGCAACCACCCCCAGGGTAACAACGGAGGTCGGGTCAATATCACTTTTGAAGTTAAGGGTAAGATAAGCCTAATTCCAAAATTTCATGTAAATCGGTTGGTAGTAAAATATTTCTGAGGTATAAAGCTTCAATGACTGGACTATTATTCTTCCTTAGCATTAAGGAAATAATAATAATAATAATAATATAAGTTTATTTAAGATAATATACAATACACAATATATAGAATGTACAATATACAATGTATAGATATAAAATACACAATATAATGATATATAAAAAGTAATATATGAATGGCGTATAAAATGTATAAACACCTAAATAAACTAGGGTAATCACAGAAGCAGCAGCAGATTGCTGCTGCTTGTGCGTGATTTTACATATACATAGCAAGTAATTTAAATAGACAATAAACAGAAGCTGACGTGTAATTTTATAATGTTTCCAGTTATTTAATTAGGTATATAGAATTTTTTATTTTTTTACGATTAATATATTATATCAAATGGCATATTTTGGATAATTATTATTTTTTGCTGGGATTATTTCTCTGGTTAACTATATTTTGAAACCTAGTTCGATCAGTATTTAGAAGCCATATTTTTACATTTTTTTTTTGAATTTTTTGAATTTGTCCATACTTTTAATATTTGTTGGTAGAATTTCATATAGGGCGAGCGTAGGTGCGTCTTTACTATGTACATACTTCGGTATGCGATGTAAAGCAACGACAGGCGCGGTTAGTACTTGGATTGGTGACCATTCCAACGGAAACCGCGTTCTCGCCTCACACATCTTCCAGCGGCTTGTATATCAGTGTATGCGCGGAAGCTATACAACCTTAGGCGAGGGTTGTATAGGAGATATACCATCCTTCGGAGGGGATGTAAAGCCGTCGGTCCCTTGTCTATTAAATGTTAGGCAAGTAAAAGATCCCTACTCTTCTTAAGGGAAGAGGTTCGGCAAAAATTCCTGGTTGGGGGTAGCTCGTCTACAGGCGTCGGTGTTAGGCCTCAGTAGCGGAAATAGGCCGACGTTAAATAAATGTATAAAAAAAAAAAAAAAAAAAAAAAAAAAGAATTTCATATAGACGAGGTCCTAAGTAGTTACAGTTTCTTTGACCTATGGTTTTGTCACATCGGGGCATGATATGACTGTGTTGTTTTCCTCGTGTATTATAATTGTGACGAATAGGTTCTATGTTTATTTTATTTTTTCTTATATTCAGTAACATATTTAAACAAAACAGTTGTCGAATATCCAGAACGTTGTTTTCTTTATATAACTTATCACTAGGGTAAGTTCGATTTTTACCAAAAATTGTTTTTAGTATCCATTTTTGTATGGAATTTAGTCTTTCCAGATGGTTATCGCTTACTCCTCCCCAGCCTACAATACCATATGAAAGCTGTGATTGGACCAACGAGTAATAAAGAATTTTTAGCTGTGGTTCGTTTAAGTATTCTTTAAGAAGTTTAAATCTGGTGAGTAATCCTCTGACTTTTTTTATAATATTCATTACTTGTAGATCCCACCTTAGATGTCTGTCTACAGTAATGCCTAGGTATTTTATAGACTCAGCTTCTGGTATTTGCACGTCTTCATTAATTTTTAGTGGGCCAATATTGGGTAATGTGTTAGTGTAGGAGGTGAACGGTAAATATTTGGTTTTGTCACAATTTAAGGTTAGTTTGTTGTACTGGAACCATATTTTTATTTTTTTAAAGTCGGTCTCTGCTTCTCTTTTTAGAGTTTCCCAGCTATTTCCGGTGTATAAAACAGCTGTATCATCAGCGAAACTTAATATTTTACCAGTGGAATTAATGGATAGTAAACTGTTGATATATATTGTAAATAGTAGTGGTCCCAATACCGTTCCTTGCGGGACTCCGAATGTTATTGTTCTGGCACTACTAATAGTACCGTCAATCTCCACATACTGTTCCCGATCGGATAAGTAACTTTTAATGAGGTTATACATTTTTCCCCGAAGTCCATAGCATTTTATTTTTTCTAAAAGTTTTTGGTGGGACACGGTGTCAAAAGCTTTAGATAGATCAACAAAGATACATAAAGCAGGTGTTTTTGAGTCTAGAGCTCTATATATTTCAGATGTTAATTTATGAATTGCATCTTCAGTTGACTTTCCCTCTCTGAAGCCATATTGGTGATCCGAGATTATATTGTAGCGATTTAAAAATTTCAGAATTCTACATTTTAATATTTTTTCAATAATTTTGGCGATATTAGAGATAAGTGAGATTGGCCTGTAGTTTATTATTTCTAGTTTGTCTCCACTTTTATAAAGTGGTTTAATGAGACCAACTTTTAGCAGTTTAGGGATGCATTCAGTTTCAAAGCATCTATTTATTAGATATGTTATTGGAGTGGCAATTTCTGTTTCTACTTTTTTTAATACTTCCGTGCGAATGTTATCAAGACCAGGAGATTTTTTTAATTTTAGTTCTTTGATAACTTTCCGGACTTCTGTCTCATTTGTCGGGTATAGGTACATTGTATTTTCTATTTCGATGTTGTTTTCGGCAAAACCCTCTGGTGGATCGTTTATTTTGTTTGCATATGTTTGTCCCAAGTCGCTGTAGTGCTGATTAAATGCGTTTGCTATTTGTTGTTTATTTTCTATAATATTTTCATCTGTTAATCTAATTTTAGATATAATTGTTTTAGGTTCCAATTTGTTACAAATATAGTTTACACACTTCCAAAGAGCCTTAGTTGAGTTTTTGTTATTGCTTATCATAGAGTTAGAATAGTTTTTTTTCGCCTTTTGTATCAACCGGTTTAATTTGTTCTTGTATTCTTTGTATGCGTTAGATAGGTTTATATTATTTGGATCGCTTTGTAATTTTTGGTACAATTTATTTTTTTCATTTATAGATTTTACGAGTCCAGAGGTTATCCATTGTTTCCGGTGTATATCTTTGTGATTTATTTTAATTTCTTTGGTGTTTTTTGTAATATGGTATTTTAATGTTTTGATAAATATATCTGTCATCAGGTCTATATTATTTTCGCGGTACATGTCATTCCATTTTTCCTGTTGTAAGTCCGATTTGAGGTTAGCATAATTTATATATTTTTCATTTTTGATGTTTTCTTTTGTAGTTGTATTATTTTTTTCTTTATTTGTGTCGATTTTGAAACTTATAGCAATAGGATAATGATCTGTAATGTCATATTCAAAGATATAAGATTTTATATTATTATCATCCATATGTAGTGAGTTTTTTATGAAGAAGTGATCTAGACATGTTTCACTTTGCGGACGAGTTGGTTCATTAATATATGATATAAAACCGTGGGCACTCATTGTATTTTTATATTGTTCAACGTTATCATTATTTGAGAGTAAATCTAAGTTAATGTCCCCTGTTATGATGTGCATGTCATTTTTTTCTGTTTGATACAAATAACGCAGTAGCTGGGTAGTAAAGTGTTCTGGACATGTACTAGGTGAGCGGTATATTGCAGTTACCACAACTTTTTTATTGTTTTTTAGGATGTTTAGTTGTAGGGCTTTTGTTTCCCCAATGCTAATAATGTTATAATTATAGTGTATATTTGCTTTGATAAAGATAATTACACCATCGTTCCTATTTAAATAACCCTCATTATATAAAACATTATAGCCATAGAGGTTAAATACGCTTGGATCATGTATGTAATGAGTTTCTGTCAGTACAATAATTTTAAAGTCAACAGTTAATTGATTTAAGAGTATGGTTAATTCGTCAAAATTTTTAAATATGCTTCTTATATTGAGATGTAGTATTTTGAAGTTATGCTGTGCTTGTTGACAAGTACTGTTAAATATAGATAGGTTTTTAATCACTTGTGCTTTCATAGGTTCATTATTGTAATCTTTTATAAAGGGGTCCATAACCACTACTAGTTACTATAATCTGTTCTATCTCTAACATTACTTAACTGTTTTTTGAATACTGGACATTCACTATCCAGACAGGAGTGGTTTATATCGTAGTCTGTTTTGAACCTTAGGTTGGAGTTTTCGCAACTAATGCACTTCTTGACACGATTTACACAGTTTTCTGCTGAATGATTTTCTGCACAATTTGTACATACAGTCTCTTTTTTACAATCACGCATTTTGTGGTTGAAACCGTTGCACTTTAAGCATCTCAGAACACTAATGTTTTCATACACTGGGCATCTATTATATTCTATGTTTATTTTATTTGCTGTTATAAGCTTCTTAAATGTGGATCCCTTGCATTCAATTATTGCCATTTTGTAGTCTCCTTTTTTTGTGTTTTTCAAAAGTTTTAGCTCGAGCTCATCATTTTCTTTAAGACATTCATTTTGGTTAAGTATTGCTTCAATTATTTCTTCTTCTTTAACATCTTTATCGATGTTGGCTATTGTAACTGTAGGTTTTCTTAGTTGTGTCTCTTTTACTGTGTATTTGTTACCTAGACTTTTTTGAATTTCACTGATCATTTTATTGTTTGATGTACGAGAGTTGCATTTAATTATGATTCCACCATTTCTTCCATTTCTAATATTTTCTATTCCTACTTGAATTTTGCTAGGATTTACTGAGTTTTGTAGGTCTTGTTTTGTCTTTATGCAAGTCTGTTTTTCGTCTTTTGGACTTAGTATTAATTGCGGGATGGTCTTTTTGTGATAGTTGTCTCTAGGTAACTCTGACTTTACAACGCTGGCATATGTTGATTTGCTTTCGATTTTGATATTTTCTCCCTGCTCTGCTTGTTTTTCTGTCAGTTCCTTCTCAAGAAGATCAATTATTCTTTGTTTTGCCTCTATCAAAGAATCTTTGCTATTTATAATATTTTGTAGCAGATTAATTGTATGATATTGTTGACATGAGCTACAATAAAATTTCAATTTCCTATCTTTGAGCGATAGCACTTTTATTTCTGCCGCTGCTAATTTGGCACATGTTTTACAGTACCTATTGTTGCATCCATCACAGTTTACAGCTGGGATTTCCTTTGTAATTGCCGCTTTACACTCGTCACACTCCATTTTCATTTTTACGTTTTTGGCATAGTTTATAGCGGTCCGGTTTCTTTTATTGGTGGTGATGGGTATTCCCAGCAATTCCTTCTGTTTATAACTGAGTTCTGCGTAATTGTCTTTACAACACTTTATACTTTGTCACTACCTTGGGAGAGCACACAAAAATTCCACGTCACGTCCGCACTGGTCAAGGGACTAGACTAGAAATACTAAACAAGTTGGTGGAAATGTGCGATAGTTTTTCCTAGAGCTTCTCTATTAGGATATAATATGTAAAATCTACTGTGAGCAATTTAGACAAGGAAATAAGAAGTTGCCTTCTCTTCTTTCAACAAAACTTAAAACATAATGCATCATTAATAGTTGTTGTTGATGGTCTACACTAACAACTAGGTAAACATTGTGTGTCTTGAACGACACTGCTTTTGTATATTTTTGTGCCGTATTTGCCCAGTGGAATATACAGCTTAAAATAGCACAATAATAATGCATAACAATTTCCGGAGAAGTTATCCAAGAAAAACGTACTCTGGTTGTTTTGACGTAGCCTTACATGCTTGTCATCATACATGCTCACAGTTCATGATTGTTTGGTAATTAATCTTTCGACAATTCTTCACTGATTACTTTTTGGGCATAATCCAAGATTTTACGTTTTCCACAATATTTTATATTGTGTATATAAATTATGTATTGTGTATAAAAAATGTTAATTACCTCGTATATATTAATAAAATTAAGAGTGTCTGTGCATTATTTAAATAGATTTCAAGTTTTTGACTTAACTCGTTAATGAACTTCTTTAATATTGGCCCATTTTTCTATAGTAGTGTTGTTGAGATTGTTGTTCAAAGCACTTACGTGAATAAGTTTATCATCATCATTTATCATCAAGTATACTCGTACAAAAGAGATTTTTTCCATGCATTAATAAACCTACTAGGGAAACTGAAACTTTTGTTGGTACTGTAGATCATATATCCTTAAAATACGATAACTTTAATGAGAGAACTCTGGATTTCAAACCTGTTACTTTTCAAACTAGTTAAAAGACTACTATACAATAGCATTATCTATACATAACATAAGAAATATTGAAGAAACACCAAACGGTGGGAAGAAGTGACACATAACAATAATATTGAAAAGTTATACTTAATATTTAAAAATAAATTAAAACAATACATTGAACTTTCGAGAAAAGTTATAAAAATCAACAGTAATACAAGAAAAGGAAGACCATGGGTAACAAGGGGTATAATTAACTAATTAAATACAGGGATAAAATGAAAATAGAACTATTAAAACATTTCTCAGCCAATCTCAGTACTAAATATAAAAAGTATAGAAATTTGTTTAACAAAACAATAAAACAATTAAAGATCAATTAATATAAAGATGCAAATAAAAATTGTAAGTAAATTTGGAATATAGTAAACGAAGCAACAGGATCACAGAGAAACAAAGGAAGAAAATATTTATGTCAATGATAACCAAGGGAACTTAATTAAAGATGACATAGGAAGATCAGCATTATTTAATGACTTTTTTTTATAAATATAAGCGCCAAAATGGAAAATAACATACCTAAAATAAATAAGAATTTTCCATCTAAATATTAAAGAAAAACTTGATAATTAACTTTTTAGAACATGCAAGAATCCTTTACAAAAAAACCATTTAGCTTCCGAAATAATAAAAGTACCGAGGATGCAGTATTTGAATTTACATCATCTTGTCTATAATCTCAACAAAAATAAAAAATGTCTTGCAATATTTTTAGATTTACCCAAACCTTTGACAAGGTTTATCACAAAATATTATTTGAAAGACTTGACAATGCTGGAATTATGGGTTGACCACTAAAATTGTTTGAAAAGTATTTAACAAATAGAACGCAGAAAGTGAAATTAAATAAGACTATAAGTAATGGAGGAACTATAACAACTGGTGTCGCGCAGAGTATTGTTCTGGGGCCTACTTCTTGCTACTGTATATAAATGAAATTGGTAATTTGCCCATACGCTGATGATACTGTCATATAATTTTATGCTGACACTTGGTCGGATGTGTACAGAGGGGCAGAAATGGGTGCAAGAATTGTACCACTGTGGTTATCCCTTAGCTTGTTAAGTCTTAATACATCAAAAACTTATTTTATCACTTTCTCTACTTCAGTTTCATCTACCTAAAGAAAATAATTTAAGAATACATACCCAAAACTGCAATGCAGGGTGTTCCATTTGAAGAAATTGAGAAAATTCAATTTAAAATGTTCTTAATTGAAAAATAATTTTTGGCCACCCTGTACATTTTTACGAAATGAAAATGATTGTGCAAAAACCAAAGCCTAAAACTATAACATATCGGGATTTTAGAAACTTCAACCATATAAATTTTTTACACGACTTAAACAATATTCAATGGGACAATATATTTTATATGAATGATATAGATCTTAAACTCAGCTTTCTAACTGAAAATATTTGTTCCTTATTTAACCAACACGCGCCAATCACTACCAAACCCTATTCTCCATGGCTAACTCCTACCATCAGACAGATGATGAAAAGCGTGATAAAGCACTAAGTCAATATAAAAAAGAGAAAACGATACAAAATTGGGATTACTACAAACAATTACGTAATTTTACTTTACAATCTATAAGACGCGAAAAGAGTGCATATTTGACATATCACCAAAATAGATTTGATAGCAAGTATTTATGGAAAGCATTAAAAAAATTAAACATAAAACAAACCAATGCTACTGATATTCCCTATAATTTAAAAAATGTCAATGATATCAACACTTATTTTACCTCCGTTTACAGCCCCCCTGACAATTGTCCAGCCACTGTAAATCGCTATTCGACAAATAAATTTAATAATGAAATATCTTTTAACTTTCAGCTAGCCACTATACATGAAATAAGCGAAATAGTTCACAGTCTAAAGTCGAATGCATATGGTTGTGACGACATAAACGCATACATGATACAACTTTGCTCTCCCGTCATATGCAAGCATATCACCCATATAATTAATTCTTGCTTAGAATGTGGATACTTTCCCAACTCGTGGAAGTTAACTATCATTTCCCCTTTGCCGAAAATTAGTACCCCAAAAGCATATTCAGATTTGAGGCCTATATGCAACATAACGACCCTTTCAAAAATTTTAGAAAAATTTATCCAACCTCAAATTTACAAATACGTTATTAGTAACAATATATTTTCTCATCTACAGTCTGGTTTTCAAAAAGGTCATAGCACTGCAAGCGTACTGGCAAACATAACAGATGACATTTTAAAATCCCTAGATGAAGGTTATGCATCACTGTTAGTGCTCTTGGATTTTTCAAAGGCAATCGACACCCTAGATCACAGTTTATTATGTGCTAAGCTTAGCTACTTTGGATTCGATGAAAATTGTGTTAACTTTTTCAGGTCTTACTTATGTGACAGATATCAAACTGTCAAACTGGATAACTCCTTCTCTACTGTCACTAAAATCACATCAGGTGTTTTCCAGGGTTCTGCGCTAGGCCTCATACTGTTCTTAATATATACAGCTGATATCTTCAGTAGTGTAAATCACACAAGAATTACAATGTTAGATGACGCGCAACTATTTTGTTCTTTTGATCCAAATAATATAAAAAACGTATGTGATAACATAAACCTTGACCTCACTTCTATTGAACTTTATTCTAATGCGCATAATTTGAAATTAAATGTTGATAAATGTGCAGTAATATGTTTTGGTAATAAAAAAGACAATAAATAATAAAAAGATAATATGAAATTAAAAATATCAGATAAAACCCTAACGGTTGTAGACAAAATGAAGAGTTTAGGCCTAATATTTGACGAAAGTTTGAGATTCAAAGAACATGTTAGCTTAATAGTCAAAAAAGCTTATATGGCACTAAAATTATTATACATCAGTATAAATATTATTAATTTTAAATTGAGGAAAAAGCTGTGTGAATCACTCGTATTACCTATATTGCATTATTGCAATGTTGTATATTATAGTTGCTTGGACAAACTGACACAAAACCGTTTACAAAAAATAGAGAACAGTTGTTGCCGTTTTGTCTATCGCATTCGGAAATATCACCGTACATCCTCAAAAATTAACGACCTTGGTTGGTTAAGAGTAGAAAATATCTACAAATATAACATGTCAGTATTTACTCACCACATATTATGTACCTCCACGCCGTCATATCTTCGTAGGAAACTGTTATTTAGGAACAACTTTCAAGATTTAAATTTGAGACACACAAACAAACTGTCACTACCATCCTATCGCTTGACTCTGTTTCGCAGATCCTTCTCTTATAATTCTGTCACAATTTATAATAATATAAATGACACTCTAAAAAGTCTTACCGTAGACAGGTTTCGTAAGAATGTAAAAAGAATTTTTCTTTTACTGCAGTAGATGAATAATATTGCTAACTGGTCACTCGCTGCGTGATACATTTTATTGATATATTTTATCACTAATTATTTTCTTACACATTTGTTAGTTTTGTTATATCTAACTATATTATTTGTATAATCCTTTCTTTTCTCCCTTTTTCACTTGTTATGTTTCCTATATTTTTAACACTTTTTGTGAATTATGTGTTAAATAGGTTAAGTAGAATAGCCTTGGCTAGACTTCGCCTTTGCGAATGTATGTATGTATACTTTATATACATCTTTCCCAATAAAGACTTTATTATTATTATTATTATTCAAAAACATCAATTAGATGTCTCGTAATTGGTATTCACATAAGTTTTAATTAAAACTCATAATTGTGACTATGGTGATTTTTTTAATATCCATCTGCAGATTGCATTATTTCAACAAAAAAAATTCATTACATCCAAGTGGTTGGGAGATATTCAATGCTAATATAGGAATGAATAGAGCCCAGAAAGAGGCTTCAAAAAATGTACTGATATACATAGCATTCCATTAAAAAAAAGGCACTTGGTCCTGTAATTTCGTCTTGGCTTGTATGTCGAAAATAATTTCCAGTTATAGACTTTTTTATCTAGTTTACTTCCAATTTTTTAAAAAATTTCTAGCTATATCTGCTATAAGGTCAAATTTAATAACTTGTACAGAGTGGTCTAATATGTTATTATGAATCACCTTGTAGTTGTCATCAATAAGATTCATAAAATTTATGCAAATGCAGTCGATACAAGTAGAATTATCAGAATATTTTGTAAATTCGTTTATTTTTATACAACAGAACGCTGAATGCTTCAAGAATCGAAGAATTCAGCGTTCTGTTGGTAAAATGTAATTATTACGCTTAAGGCGCCAGGTTTATAACTCGTAATTCTGCGCTCGGCGGGGCACAAAGACCAGAGAGTAGCTGTTGGTTGCAGTCTGGTTACGTTCCTTATTTTCAAATAAGGACTTTTTAGAGAAGTTTGTGACTGAAATATTAAGCTTTAATATTTGCCCTCTAGAAGCACACTTTAAGTATTAACATCTTACAAGTCGGATACTGAGAACAGTAAACCATTTAAATATATCTTAGTCTTATCATTTTTTCTATTATATATAAGTAAATGTTTCCATCTCTTATAGCTGAAATTTCATGCAACGCCCACTAAGAATTCCCTAAGCTAATGTGATTAAATACACGAGTAATTCAATTCTATCCAGTTGAGCATTCTTTAATATCCTGGATTAAAGAAATTAATTTTTCATTAACTATGATATAAATTCATTGAACAGTTTTTTGGCAATCGCCCATTTGTGCGAAATATACTGTAGGAAATTGCCTTTAATGTAACCATGTGTAAAACGAAGTAAGCCCTTTGAACAAGTAATTCCATATGAATATATTTCAGTAGGTTGTAAGTCACATTTACATTTAATGTTCAAAAGTTGAAGCCACAGATGACCGCACTTACTGATTAAAAGCCATTTTGTTTTACGTGTATTTTTCATTATTTGTAATTAAGGTGTAGTGGGCACGCTTTGTTGAAATCACTGGCGATTTGTAGGATTACTTTTTAATTGCTTTCTGAATAAAGGTTTCAAAACGTTTTGATTTACCCTAATACGTACACGAATTGAACAATAAAGGATTATTAATCATCTGATCGGCCGTTTATTTTAAATTATTAAATGATTGCCAATTGCTGTGAACTATTAATTAAACACACATAACTGAGTTCAGTGACACCTAGTTGTCTTATGGCAAATAGTGCTCATGGTGAACTAAATTCGATGGAACTTGAGACTGTCAGGTACAAAGCAAAAGCTTGGATGAAACTTTTAATAGATGTAATAATGTGGAATACTATTACACTACAAGCAAAGTGAAATAATTTTACTGGCGATAGGGGGAAATGAATAGTGAGCCGTTAGGCGAGCCTGTTACAGTGTTACCTCACAGAATCAGTAAAAAATGTTACCTTGTGTGTGAAGTATATTTTATTAGTTTTTCATGTGTACATGTTTTTTTAATAAAAAAATAATAACCAAGTTCTAATAGCCCGGAGCCAGCGAACTTTTGTAGTTGGTCATTTCACATAAGCTGAAATATCTTTCTATGCTTCATTCGGCATTTCACGTAAGGGAATGGACCATCAGTTTGGGCGGTTCTGGGAGATACACACGTAAAGTAATTATAAAAAAAAACTAATACAACAGAATCTGAGACTTGGTTGATATGTTCATGATGTTCAAAAGTAACTAAAAAACATATCAGCTGAATACTGTCTGAAAGTTATTTGTGGCATTCTACGAATATTCTTTCCTGTTATTTGGGTTTTCTACCACATGTATTATTCTCTTCGAAAACAAATACCCGAATCTACAAAATAATAGAATTATTGGAAAGAAGCTTCTACGCCCGTGACGTTTACGTCAAAGGAACAGTCAGAGGTTATGTTTTACAAATAATATAAATCGGAATAGACACAGAAATAATGTATTTTGCTGACGTTTCGGAAAGTAGTCTCTTTCCGTTTTCAAAGCGTTTTTTGTAAGGACTCTTATTTTGCTGTGTATGTCAAATAAACAGCTTTAAGATTCTGTTTATGTTATTTCCATAGATACTTACTACTTACACAGAACTGATAATATTTTCTTTTAGATAATGTTGAGTTTGTTAAGTTCTTCTTTTAACATTACCAATATTTTTATAGTTTCATCGCGTTTTAAAGAATTTATCGATAGCTTTCCTTCTGGAGTTAAATTATCTTTAATTTTGTATTGCTTCTAATAAAAAGATAATTTAACTCCAGAAGAAAAGCTATCGATAAATTCTTTAAAACGCGATGAAAATATAAAAATATTGCCAGCAGACAAACGTAATGCCACAGTCATTATAGATCAAGATACATATAACACAAAAATCATGAATCTTGTAAATGAGGGACACTACTCAAAACTAAAGAAAGATCTAACAAAATCAATAGAGAGCAAAATTTACAGAACTTTGTTTAAATACAAACACGAATTTAATGATTTTGAACGAAGGAAGTTTACATCACATTATAGTAAGCCTCCTTATTTTTATGGCTTACCAAAGACACATAAACAAAATATTGCTTTAAGACCAATTGTTAGTTCTATTAATTCACCGTGTCATAATTTGGCAAAACTTTTACTTAAAATTATTGATCCATTATCTGAAAATACCGATTCATATATTAAAAATAGTAAACATTTTATACAAAAAAATTATGAAAACGATATTCATGAATCACACCTGATGGTTAGTTTTGATGTAGTTAGTCTTTTTACCAATGTTCCGGTAGATAAAACCTTAAAAATAGTTAAAGATAGGTTGCTAAATGATAATAATTTGGAAACTAGAACTAAATTAAGTGTAAATAGCATAATGGAACTCTTAACAATGTGTATAAAAACAACTTATTTTCAATAGAAAAATGAGTTCTATTAGCAGGATTTTGGTATGGCCATGGGGTCTCCATTATCACCAATTTCAAGCAACGTATTTATGGAGAACTTTGAGAACGCACATGTTCAAAATTGTATAAACAAACCGGTTGTCTGGTGGAGATACATTGACGACATCTTTGCAATTTGGCCTCATGATGTCGATTTACTAGATAGTTTTTTAGAAAATATAAATAGTAAGGAACCGTCTATTAAATTCACATTAGAAGTAGAAAGTAGGAATGAACTACCGGTTTTAGATGTTTTAATTAAAAGGGTAAATAATACCATTGAAACAAGCGTTTATAGAAAACCAACACATACTAATAGATATCTAAATTTTAACTCAAATCAGTCAATAAATGTTAAAAGGGGTATTGTAAAATGTTTATACGATAGGGCCAAAATAATTTCATCTAATAATGAAATATTAAATAACGAGAAAGAATTTATCAAAGAGGTTCTAGTACAACATCAATACCCTGAAGCTTTTGTTGATAGAGTTTTCATAAATGTTGAAAATAGGGATAATCAGGTACGACAAAAACCTGAACGTCATTATATGGCAATAATTCCTTATGTATACGGGCTATCGAAGAAGCTACGCCGTATAGGTGACAAATTTGATGTTAGGACGGTATTTCAAACGGGGAACACTTTAAGATCTATTTTAATAAAAACAAAACCGATAAACAGGGAGCAGAATTCAAAATGCTGTATTTACAATATCCCGTGCGAATGTGATAAATGTTATGTGGGTGAGTCATCCAGACCTTTCAGTGTGAGGTTGGATGAGCACAAGTATTACATTAGAAAGAATGAAATTCGGAAATCAAGGATTAGTGAACATGCTTGGGAAAACGGACATAGAATAAACTGAAACTCGGCAAAAATTTCAACAAAAGAAGCAGATAACAAAAAAGAAAAATTAAAGAATCAGTAATAATCTTATTAAATGAAAATAAGTGCGCACCGAATTGTTCTGTAGATATTTGTACAAACTGGCTACTAATGTTAAAAGAAGAACTTAACAAACTCAACATTATCTAAAAGAAAATATTATCAATTATGTGTAAGTAGTAAGTATCTATGGAAATAACATAAACAGAATCTTAAAGCTGCGTATTTGACATACACAGCAAAATAAGAGTTCTTACAAAAAACGCTTTGAAAACGGAAAGAGACTACTTTCGGAAATGTCAGCAAATTACATTATTCCTGTGTTTATTCTGATTTATATTATTTGTAAAACATAACCTCTGACTGTTCCTTTGACGTAAACGTCACGGGCGCAGAGACTTTTTTCAAACAATTCTATTATTTTGTAGATTCGGTTATTTGTTTTCAAAGAGGATAATACATGTGGTGGAAAACCCGTATAGCAGGAAATAATATAATCAGCTGACTTTAGAGTGGGGGATTATGTGAAACATGTGAAAAATATGCGCTGTGTAAACTGATATACCACAAACGCTGAAATTTGATACAATAACAGCTAATTTAATAAATTACGCGAAAAAAATAATCTGCTGAATTTTTCGCGGTGGATAAGTGCTCGGCTAACGAGTTAAACGCGCAGTGCATCGTCATCCGCGCGCGCGCGTTACATGTTTGACTGCATCAGCTGAGCACTTTTCCCTCACTTAATACGAAGCGGAGTATTTTTTTTTCATTTAACTTATTAACTTGCCTGTTGTATTATCAAATTTCAGCTTTTGCGGTATCAGGTGTCTATTGTTTTTTATCACTAAACACGGCGCGTTATTAGATCAATAATTGGAATCGATTATTAATAACTGTAATTATTGGGAATCTTATATCATAATATAAGTTTTTGAATTTAAACTGTCCCCAAAATACATATCCGCAATTTTGAGGTGTGCGTAAAAAAAATCGGATTTTTTTCAAAGGGTTAGATATGGAAAAATTGATTACTTTTTGACATCATTTCGTTTGGCAAGCCGTAACTTTTTTTCTGTACTATATCGATAGACAATTAAATTTGCTATTCAACGATGTACACATGAATTAATTGAGGCGTCTTGCATAGGAGATATGGGCCGTCAAAATCAGAAGTACAAGGACTTCGCCCCTCAGAAAACACTTAGATTAAATTGAATACATTTTTTAATATATTATTTAACTTCATAAATTGATACATACGCGTTTTGTATATAAATACGAGGATAAATATTGAATATTTTTATATAATTAGTTGTCAAAACTGTTTTTCTTGATCTTGTATGATCCAAGAACTACATACACCCGCTACGTTTACTATATACGATTACAAGTAAACACATATAGTTACATATAAGCACACATATATATCACAAAAGGAAGGAAGCAAGAGACAAAACATTTTAAAATGAACGTCATAGTATTCATAATAGGCTTTCTGAATCAATATGTCTTTCATTGCCTCTTTGGATATCTTTAGCAGGCAGAATGAGGTGAGCAAAAAAAAATATTTTTTACAAAACTGAACAAAAACGATTTTAAAATATATCGAAAATGATATAGTAAACTTTATTGAATTAATAAAATAAGGCGTTCTTCATCAGGTTGGTTGCTTGACCCAAGCGATTTATAATTTCATCAAAACTAATCAATTTTGTAGACAAAGCATTCAGAGAATTTTCAGGTAGCTCTCTCTTGGCGACTGTTCAAAATTATTTGGGTCCAGAATGTTTAAATCCCTACATAACTCTGCGTTCTTTGAAAATCTCCTGATAATTGATTCTACTGCAGCATGATGACACTATAAAAGTTTATCTTGAATTTTTCTTTCTGGCATTCCGGAGCTTCATCAGAGACTTTCTCATCAAAAAGTTTCTTTTTCGTTCGGGAACGAGTTCCAGACAATTTACCTTCAACTAGAAACTTGAATTCTTTTTCCTCAAAAATGAGATTAGCCCCTTCTATGAATTTATCTGTAGAGGCATCAATTTCAGTCATATTTCTTTGTATGCTTTTTATCTTGGGTCTGAAGTCTTCAACTACGGAGTTACATTTTAATAAATTTAATCCTTTTGTTTGCGTACCTTGATAAAGGGCCAGTTATAGAGAAAGGACAATTTAAGAAAAATGTGTGCAATCAAAACATTTTCAAATTTTAATAAATCTGCTTTGTAATCGGCAGCAGTTGCTCTTACATCAGGTTTGGTTTCTGGTGTATCTTTAATAGTGTTTAGAATTTCATTTAAGTCAACATAATGCGTTATCTGGCTTATTAAATCTACCAAAAATGTTACTCAGTACTGCTTCCTTAGACCACCAGCGAATTTCTCATATCACATGGAGTTTTTTTGCTCTGGGATTGTTTTTGATATTCGGCCGGTAACTCATTCGTTTGTGAATTTCTTTGAAGAATACAGCAATCGCATTTAGCAAAGAAAAAAGCGATGCTGCTTTTATGTGGGATTTAAAAATGTATTTCAATACAAGATTTAAAACATGCTCACGATACTAAATATGTACATGTCCCGTATACTTCTTATGCGTATTAGCCGCTCCGTCAGTGGATTCAGCAATACAATTGCTTTCACTCAATCTATTTTTTTCTATTGTATTATGGACCATGTTACGAAATCCCTTCTCTGAACTATCATGACAAGAAACAACTGTTAGAGGGCGTTCGTGAATCGTCCCTTCATATACATATCTGGAATTGAATGACTGATATAAATATTTAAAGTTATAAATTCAGTTATACTTTATGGTTAAGGTGCCCGTCGGGAAAAATTTTGCTGATACATACTCTCTCCAAATTTCGTGTATATCTTCATTGGACCTAGTCTGACAGCATTTTCCTCTATCATTTTTTTTGTTTTTGGGGCGTTTTCCCGCTAGATTTTCCGATTTAAAAACGTGAATTAAAACGTGAAAAAATAATTGTCTGACAATAAATGTGGGTCATTGGGCGTGTCCGCTATCTCGAACATGTCGGAAAAACGACTATAAGAAAATTTATTAATAACCAGCTGATTTTCGCTGTATTAATTTATTGAAACATACAAAAACAAGTTTTCGTATTGTCTGACGAAAATTATTTTCCGATTTTCCAGTCTGACACGTCAAAGTTGTCGGTTTCATGACAGAAAAAAATTTATTCATAACATTTTTTTACAATTTTTTTTGATTTTTAAATAAAATTTATAATACGATTAAAAAATTGTCTGACGGTGAAATAAAGCCTTTTAGCTGGAAATGTTAAATAAAAGGTTTTCTATGTGGTTGTCAAGCTACGCTTGGATGTTACATTCATATGTATATATTGAGGCTATATTTATAAATAACAAGCTGATTTTTTCAATATAGCTTGATTAAAATAAATCAAATCCAATTTTTTAACTGCCTGACAAAAGGTGTTTTCCAGTTTTTCAGTCTGACGCCTGAAAAATACAATTTTTTAATGTTGTAATTTCCTTCAAATTGTCATGATTATCTCATACTAATCATTGAAAAATAGTTTTTACAGTGTCAATAAGAATAAGAAAATGATTTTTTATAATAATTATTTTATAATAATTGTTTTATAGTACTTGAAATTATTTTATTTTATACCTTTTTTAAAAGTTTTTTACAATAAAATATATCGTATAATTTAATAAAGTGCGGACTAATTTTTAGGACGATGCCAGGAAAATTAGTTTTTCAATTTTGGAAATATGTCGTTTTTCTGCTGCAGAAATTTGGTTTTCATGTAATAGGATAATTTTTAGCATCGCCCTAAAAATTTTTTTGGTGCATAATGTTTATTTTTTTTATTCCCTGCATACTTCATATATTTTTGATTCAAAATTGCACACTTAAATTGAATTCATATATTTACCGAAAATGGATTAATTGTTTTTCATTTATAAAAGGTACTTTGTTATAACTAATATTGTAAAGTGTTATCTTATAGCTTCTTTCAAGACCTTTAATTTGGGCCCTGAATGAAAATTTTCGGACTAGTAGTACCGGAGATATAGCGATTTTAAACGTACTAAAAGACAATTTTTCGCTACTTTTTTCTACAAAAAGTTTTACGTATTTTTCAATATTATCGAACTCAAAACTTGGGTAAGTCGAATTCAGATAGTCTAAAAGAGTTCAAAAAATTCAAAATAAAGATTATAAAATAAGTAAGTTGAAATACCGTATCTTTTTTAACCGTCTTCTCGACCAAACGAAATTTCATTTTTTTATCGCTCTAACTTCGACGGCTGCTATTGGAAAATTATGTTTTCTCGTCAGACTCTCGTTATACCCCACTGTATTTGTCAGACACTTATACCACAAATTAAATACCTATTTTCTGCATATAATTTTTCAATGTCTGAAGGTTATGAATAAATTTTTTGCTGTCCTGAAACCGACAACTTTGACGCGTCAGACTAGGAAATCGGAAAATAATTTTCGTCAGACAATACGAAAACTTGTTTTTGTATGTTTTAATAAATTAATACAGCGAAAATCAGCTGGTTATTAATAAATTTTCTTATAGTCGTCTTTCGATGTTCGAGATAGCGGACACGCCCAATGACCCACATTTATTGTCAGACAATTATTTTTTCACGTTTCAATTCATGTTTTTAAGCTATTCTACTTGGAAAAATAACAGTATCTATACATTTTTCATATGCCGTCAAAATGACATGTTTCGGAAAATCTAGCGGGAAAACGCCCCAAAAACAAAAAAAAATTATAGAGGAAAATGCTGTCAGACTAGGTCCAATGAAGCCATACACGAAGTTTGGAGAGAGTATGTATCAGCAAAATTTTTCCCGACGGGCACCTTAACTATTATTACTATCGAACATTGATCTATAACTGAAACATCTTGGGTACTATCTATTTCTATAGAAAACATCGTGGCAGCCTGAATCTCTGAAAAGATCCTTTTTTGAATCTTTTACTTTTTTCAATAATAATGTCGAGATGTTTTCTTAAAGTAATGTCAAATTTGGACAAAAGTAAAATAATTTCTAAAAAATTTCCGTGGCTTAAGTCTTCGTTCCCCAAATCGTTTGCAGCTTCATTCGTTTCGCCACTTTTGCCAATCAATTTAATAACAACGGTTACGATATGAACAACATGTCGGTTGTTGTCTACAACTTTTTTATTTCTTATTTTAAGTATTCGATGGTCTGATTCTTGGTGTATGTATGTTTCACAGTTTCTTCTATGGCTCACCGCTACTCATGTTCCTCTATGCATTGATAAACATGTTTCCAGTCAGACATACCTGTTTCAAAAACAGAAGTTTGATCATCATATGCCAAATAAACTGAACAGAAAAGAGCTTTTTTTCTTCACTGTAGCTTAACCATAGTCTTCTTGACTTATTCTCACGAGTAAATGCTTTTTCAATATTGAAAAGCTTTAAAGGAATATCTCTTTAAGCGGGAGGTGCCCTTGGATAGTATTTGAAAAATTATTTTAATTTATTGGGATCAGGACGGTTGAACAAATCATCCCGGTCATGTTGAGAATGAGCGAAAGACTGTTCTTGTTGATCCAATTTTGGATTGTCTTCTTCCATTTCTAGATCATCATAGTCACTGTCCCGATTTTGTCCTCTTCTTTTATCCACATCCACCTGCTCTAAGTTCTTTTCAGACTTCTCTGGCTCCGCCAACTCGTTTTTTCTTCGCTTGCGTTGACCATTTCTGCGTTGTCTACTTCGTCTATCTCCTCTAAGTTCATTTCTGAGGGCCAAGTTTGATCCTGAATCGCTGTAATCGATAATAACTTTTGTTTCTGTAACAGTTCCGATTGTTTCTAGGATCATTCACGTTCAGCGTTCTACTGTCTGTAGTATTATGACAAATATTTTATTTCATAACGTTCATAACAAACATCGAACATCCGGTAGAATACGGAAAAATTTGCGTAACGCTTGTCGTCGAAAAATTCGACTGGTGATTTTGTGAACGTTCCATGCTTTTGATGGAAGTCTGAAGGACGTATTTTTTGTTCGAAAAACTTAGAAAAATTGAAAAAAATAGGAAAAAGAAAAAATTAATTTTCTTTTTCCTCAACCTTTTCTAAATACTAAATAAAATATTACGTTCACAAAATTTTTAGGGTTCAAGTGACTGTTTCAGACGGAGATTAATGGATAAATCATACTTACTGTCGTTTATGCTTAACTGCGTCTCTGATGGTATCAATTGGAAGACGTCGTAACACTATAAATCTAACACTGTCCGTTTAACACTCTCTTAAAATTAAAGCTGAAAGGGAAATTTTGTTAGAAAACACAAGTAAAAGACAATATAAAGTTCAAAAAATGTATATTAAATCTTTAAAAAATTTATGTTTTTACAACAACTTCTTCAGAGGAAATGTTAACAAACAATGGTCTGACCCGTGTACAACACATGGTGAGGAACGGGACGATTCATACGGTACCAACTACCATCCAATATGCAGTTTGAAAAGCTAACGATGCACAAAAAGATTCAAGGAACAGTTCATGTAACTGAAATTTTGGTGGGCTTATGCTTGCCTGTCTTATAAACGTATTTTATTAATTCACATAAATTTTGGTCGCTCCTCGGAGCTTAAAATTGCTTGAAGCGTATCTACTTCGTTTGTATTATGCAATAACAAATTTTACGTTCAGGCAAGGCAGATCCCATGCACGTGTGAGTACATGGTAATAATACTTTTTTGACTCCGAATCACTGAGGAACCGGTTTAGGGCAAACCCCGTCAAAACTCATCATTTCCCCGTCAAATCCGACTGCTAGGAAATGATGGGGGTCCCATGTCGCTAAGGGCTATTTTCGCTATAACTTCCGATATACTTTGAATAGTCGTTGGACTAACTTGTCCTCATATTCAACAGTTCGTAAGAGTTGCAGTGCTTGACAACGTGGATTCGTAAAAGGGTTTTTAATCTTGGAAATTTGGAAGTTCAAGTCCAATTTTAGAATACTTTCCAAAATTGGGTGGTCGGGGCGACATTACGTCCCTGTGCAGCGACATTTACTACACTTACCAAATTAACGCTCCTCGAAGAGTTAGCGAAAATTTGGCATAAAAAACGCTCCGAAGAGCAAAAATATATTTCCAAGAATTAAAAACCTCCTCCACGGCGTTTTTACGTGAAGCACGCTTTTCTTACGAAGTATTTCCTAAGTCGGATTTTGTTACAACGTCGAAAAGTATATCGGGGTTATAGCGTTCTTTAACAATTTCAGAGGCGAGTCATGGCTCATATATCGGTGGGGGCCGCGGCGGCCCACCGGGAAATTTCCCGGTATCCCGGCGGTCCCATCCGCCCCTGGCTAGAGGCAGGGTTAAATTTAGCGTTTGTCTCGTGTTATGCTCAGGCAGAGGAACGGTATGTAGTGTGTTTAGTATTTTCTTCTTTAGGCATACTGTTTCTGGAATAAAGATGCATGTGAGCGTTAATATTTTGTGAGCGATAAGAAGGGGTTTATAATGGTCCCTTGGTTTTGCTTTGCATAAGTATCTTAGTGCCCTTTTTGTAACACAAACATAGTGTTCAGATAATGCTGACTATACATTCTTCAGAAAGGGATTCCGTATCCTATATGGGACTCAATCGTAAGCTGTTTTTGCACCCCTGAAACGCAATTCATTTGAAGTTATTCTCACTGCATAACAACCAGATGCCAACTTTTTACTTAAATTAGGGACATCTACATCAGATTTTACCTTCTCATCAATATGTAACCCAAGAAATTTAGTTTGGGGTTTATTCTCAATAGGTTAGTTATCCAAGAAAAGATTAGCTTAGGTAAACTTGAAAGTAAGTATATTCGTTTTGTTTATATTGAATACAAAGTAATTAAAATCACAACACTTTTTTAATTTACATATATCTGACTTTATAATATCTCGTAGACTGTTAACATTTTTACAATGCCACAGAATTACCATTCTGTGTATCGTATGCAAAAAGCGTAAAGGTGCTTTGCATGTCAATAGTAGCGTTTATGTATAACAAAAATAAAATGGGCCCTAGTATAGATCCTTGTGGCACACCACAGTTAGTATCTGCACATCCGATATCTCGCCGAGGGTTTCGACAACTGTACGCTGAGACAGGTACGATTTAATCCAATTAAAGAATTCACCCCTAAAACCATAGCACAAAAGTGTTTGAAGCAGTATTTCATGATTTAAGTTGAGGTACATCTTTTCTAAAAGTGCCAGAATGGCATCAAATGTGTTTTTGGAATGTTGAAATCCGAACTGATTTTTATTTAATATGTTATGTTGATCTAAAAATTTTACCATTCTCTTTTTCACAAGTTTTTCGATAATTTGCGACAACGTAGACAGTAATGATATAGGTCGGAAATTTGATGGATCATCTACTTCCCCGCCCTTATGAAGAGGGATGACAATTATTGCTTTTTTAGGTCTAACGGAAATACATCCATTGCAAAGGATTCATTAATTGCTGTCACTAATACAGTCAGGGTGTAGTCTGGTAGGATTTCAAATACTCTTACTGACATATCATCGATACCAGATGATAGTTTATTTTTAATTTCTTTTATGGCTTCTTTTAGTTCGCTTATAGTAACCGGTGTTAATGTAAAATGTTCTATTATATGAAAATTATTAAGATAATCAATAGGGTTTTGTTGTTGTACGATATTTTCAGTTAGTTTTGCAGCAATAGAACAACAATAGTTATTAAAATCGTTCGGAGTTACGTTCGATTGTATTGTCTCTAAGATCATTGACAATGGCCCAGCTTTTTTTCATTTTATTTTTAGCTTTTCGTAATCTATTCTCATAGTAAGTTTCCTTGGCACGTTTAATAACCTTTTTGTATATATCAGTGTATCTATTAAATTAGTTTATAGAGAAGTTATTAGACATGTATTTTCTAATACAATGCAATTAGCGCAAGTTTGCAACGGATATTTTAATACGTCCTGTGATCCAAGGCCTCTTATTTTTTATTTTAATCTTTTGTAATTTAAATGCTCTATAGAAGTTTCAGTTAGCAATTTATGAAAGTTATCAAGTTTATTTCTATTCTAATTCCTTTTGCTATAAATTCTACCGAGTTTGACTTTGTTTCTTGCTTTTTTTTAATCTTTAATGATAGTTTACATATTACGGCCTCATGGTTAGACAATGCTGAGGGAACAACAAAGCAAGGAAATGTATTCTTGCGCCAAGTTAAAGCAAACGTAGTCAATAATAGTTTTTGAGTGTTGGGAAATACGAGTACATGAATCTACGTGCATATATAAGTTAAAGAAAATCAACAGGTTTTGCAATGCTTGAGTATCGACTGAATATTTATTATTAAAATTTATATTTAACCAGTTAGTATAATTATTGAATGTGTTGGCAGCATGGCAGTATCGATAAAAGCATTTGTAATATCTTGAAGCAATGACCTTGAAAGTTGTGCCGATAACCTATAGACTTAATGTTTAGGTCTAAATGTTCAGTTACTTATTAACTAATGATAGAAACGTTTGAAATATGTTCTTTTGTAAAAGCCGTATAATTTTTGTTTTTAATAGTTATTCTTTAACGCTTAACCAGCTTTTTTAAATTTTAAATGGTTATTGTTACTTGAAAAATCTATTTATACTTAAAAAACATATATTATCATAAACATATTTTATGGCTATTTTACGGCATATTTTGTTTGGAACGCTTATTAACGAAAGATTATTCTCAAGAAACCTTACAGCCTGCTGAGCTCTGGCCTGCTTTTCAACAATTAATCCATTAGGTAAAAGATTTATGATTTGACGGATATGTTCAATGTATTTGATCTAGAAACGATTTACTGCCAATTAATTGCATGAGCAATAAAAGTGCTGCTGAGATATCAGTTTTATAAATTAGCACAATTGGGCATAAAAGCTACTAAAAATAGATTTCTATTGTAGCAAACCAGAAGCAATCATAAAATTGCGTTCTACCTACTCTATGGGCGATTCAAATCAAATAGTGGTGGTGCAATACATTTTACGTATAATATGTCCACGTATAAGTGATGAAATAGGTTTGAGTTAAAAGAAAAATTAGAATTAGCAGACATGCTACTGGAATTTACTTCGTCTTAGCCAAAAGTACTGTTTAATGTATCTATTACTTTTTGTATACTATTATTGAACTTGGACTATTTTATAAAATTGCCCAGAATTGCAATATATACAAATATGTGAAATATTGACAATGATAATAATATTTATTGGCAATATATACAAAAACATAATTTTTCTGTCGCAAGCTCCTCTATAAAATCCTTATTTTACTATAAGGAACGTAACCAGACTGCAACCAACAGCTACTCTCCGGGCTATGTGCCCTGCCGAGTGCTGAATTACAAGTTACAAGCCTGACGCGTCATATTCGCATATTACCAACAAAACGCTAATGCTTCGATTGCAACAAACACCAGCCGAGAGACTGATCCTACTTAAAGGAGCTCTCGTGCCAGTCGTCCCATACCACTTGCAGACTGCAGTTTCGAGCTGTTGGCTCTCGTCAGTGCAAGATAGGCATGTGACGAACGACACGAGGATCCCTTGACTATTTGGCACATCTCGGTATCCTTACGATAGCAACATGCAAAATAATATGCAGGCGCCATCTAGAGGTCCAGTGCCTGTTGCAATCGAAAAATAAATAGCCTGACTAGACTCAGGCGTTCGTCACATGCCTACTTTGCAATGACGAGAGCCAACAGCTCGAAACTGTAGTCTGCAAGTGGTATGGGACGACTGGCACGAGAGCTACTTTTAATAGGATCAGTCTTTCTTCTGGTGTTTGTTGCAATCGAAGCATTAGCGTCTTGTTGGCAATATGCGATTATTACACTTAACGCGCCAGGCTTGTAACTTGTAATTCAGCGCTCGGCGGGGCACATAGCCCGGAGAGTAGCTGTTGGTTGCAGTCTGGTTACATTCCTTTTAGTAAAATAGGGATTTTATAGAGGAGCTTGCGACTGAAATATTATGTTTTAATATTTCTGTTCTCTAGAAGCACACCTGAAATATATATATATATATATATATATATCCGCTACGATGTAATAGACTGTCATTACATTAGTGAAAACTATTCTTATGTTATAGGGATAGAGAATCCCTGCTAGCTCTTCTTAGTCGGAAGTAGTATGTCGCGGTAGGCCTAACCACGTCGCCGAATTCAGGCGCACACCTCGTAAAAATTGAACTAAATATTTTGTTTTGTCTGTCTTTCTGAACATTTCTTTTACGTAATGACTAGGTGCTCTCCAAAGTGCACATTTTCAGCGTTGGGTGCCCTCCAAATCACGAACGCCTTGGATATGACGTTATTCACGCAGTACATACGCAATTCACGTTAAAACGTATTGACATAGTAAGAAGTATGTAGGTTTCTCATCAGCAGTCCGTAGTGTAGTGGTTAGGTTGATTCTCACACGTGAGGTCGAGGGTTCGAATCAACTTTTTACGTTTTTTTAACTGCATTTTGTTAACAACTAAATACGTAATGCGAATATTTATTTATGTTAGTTTGTTAGGTTAAATATGTTAATATTATTTGATGTAGTAAGTTGCTTATGATAGATAATTTCCCTTGCCTTTGACATTTTGTTAACAACTAAACCACGTAATACGAATATTTCTTTAGGTTAGTTCGTTAGGTTAAATATGTTAATATTATTTTATGTAATATAGTTGATTATGATAGATAATTTACCTCGCCCTTGACATTTTGTTAACAACTAAACCACGTAATACGAATATTTCTTTAGGTTAGTTCGTTAGGTTAAACATGTTAATAATAGTTGATGTAGTGTGGAGTGACCGCGTTCTATGGGCTCCCACCAATCGTAGCCCCGCATTTATTTCCCTTTTCTATACGTAGCAGAAGCGAAATTGTACAGGGTTTTGACGAAGGTGCGCATACAGCAGTTACGCTGGTCGACCTCAGCAACAATACTAACCCGGTTGCTGGCGACTGCGCAATTGATGCAGATGGATAGACGTTTAAAAACCATATACTATTAACTGCAATATTACTGAACAAATATTTTCATCTCATCTATCTATAACAAATTTTGATTAATGTAAATATTTTACTCATATTTCCAGATATTGTTATAATCTTCGAACTCTTAGTTGCAATTGTTTGACATGCCTTCAAAAAATGTAGCGCAAATACATATTTATCGTATACATTTAAAAATTGTATATTAAAAACATAATATTGCTGAAAAAATGCAAGTAGTGTCAATTTCACCAATTTACAAATATTTGACGGAAGTGTAGTCTCAACTCTCAATTAATTATTTTTCAAATATTCTGCGTTACTCCAAAAATTTTCGGAGAAATACATTTATAATATACGTAGAAAAATCGTTTCTGAAATAAACGCTGTTCATAGACGTTGATTAAATATACGTTAACGAAATTTAAACCATAATTTCATATAATAAACGTTTATTAAACCATCATGTGTTGCTTGGGTAGACCTATGCAATATATGAAAAAATTTAAACTACCCCACCTTTTGCACGCCAAAGGTAATTACTGGCCTATTATTCAAGACCTAAACTATATGATATAAAATAATAGAGTGTAAAATTTTTGTTATAAGAATTACTGCTTCATTATTTTAAGAACTACACCATTTTTATTTTTGCTTTAATAATAAACTTCATTTGGACTATAGAATAATAACTTTTGATATTTATTTTAGGTATTAAAAGTATGAAAATTATCTGCTGTGCACTCAAAATAACATGTTTCACTACTTTCCTTCAACTGTACTAACTATTGAAACGATAGTAACTTGTTAACGTACCTGCGGGATGTTACGACTCTTCTGCATAACGACATACTGCAGTAAAACATGTACAAGAAAATTAAACGACAATGGTTTAACCGCAAGTAAATATCAAGACGCACAAAATGTTATTTTCAGTAGTTGCGCTAAGATAAAACTAAATCATCCTTCCGTTTTTAATTTGAGAATGTCTTAGTTTAAAAGCAACTGTCATTATGCTAATACATAAGGTTCTTTAAGGGGGTAAAAATTACTTTTGCTACATTTATTGTTATATTCTTCACAGAAGAGTACATTTACTAAGCACCGCTTAGTAAATTGAATTACTCATTTACTTTAGTTTTTAATGTACGCCGGTTTGTTTGATGATACCATACCGACTGGTTCGCTGGCGCTAATAATGAGCTCGTAAAGTTTTTGTTGCATTTTTTATTTGCAGGGAAGCTTCGATTTAGACTATACATTGTCCTACTAGCGACGCTTATTATTTTTTACAAATTGCTCAAGCTATATTTTCAAAATAACAACCAAATTCCTTGAATATGGAATAATAATCCAAGCAATGGGGAGAAAAAAGGGTTTACCACGCAAAAGGTCCTAAGGAGATGAAATTTGGTGGAATCGTAAAATGTACCGTCCTGATCTTAACCATGAGTTTGCGACCTTGGACGAAGACTGCTCGCCATCTTGGAAAGATGGCGTTCAAAAACAATTTTTCTGAAAACATTTCCGTTCTTATTGGTCCTAGGAAAAAAGTAAATTAATAAATTGAAGAGCATAAAACTACGTAAAATATGTTCAATGCATTTTTCACGTCGCGTCAGACCAACAGTTTTCAAGATACTGGGAGTCAAACGCAAGCAAATAATGGTTATGTAGCGGTGGAGCGTTTTTGCACCTATCTCCTTAAGTGTGGGCTAGGTGATATGTCCAAATTAATTTCAACATGGATATCTGTTATTATAAAACGCGTTGACAAAAGCTTTCAATATGAATCCGCTTTCATTATTTGATGAGCATGGTATGCGGAAGGGGACCATCACTATACAAAGCGTTTTTGCCAATAACACCGAGTAGTGAACCAGATACCAAACCGTATGTTATCAATGGTGGTTTTTTGTTACACCGGGTCATATGGCATCTCAGCGGGTCTTTGGCAACCTAGACAAACAAGCACAAACTATGTTCACAGGCAATATGGTTCCAATACATCTATTATATTTGATGGGTACCCAAATGAAACGAGTAGCAAAAGCACAAAAAGTGCTGAACGATATCGACGTGCCAAGCAACATTCTGTAGCTGATGTTATTTTCAACGAAACGATGGTTCCTACCACGCCTCAAGAGATGTTTTTATTTCGAGACTCGAATAAACGACGTTTGATATCCATGCTCGCCAGAAAATTAGACGGCCATAATTTTACAGTGATGCATGCACCGAAGGATGCGGTTTCACTCATAATTCAAACAGCTTTTGATACAGTTCAAGTGTGCTTTTAGAGGGCGGAATATTAAAACATAATATTTTTAGTCGCAAACTCCTCTATAAAATCCTTATTTCACTATAAGGAACGTAACCAGACTGCAACCAACTACTCTTCAGGCTATGTGCCCCGCCGAGCTCTGAATTACAAATTATAAGCCTGGCGCGTTAAGTGTAATAATTGCATATTACCATCAAAACGCTAATGCTTCGATTGCAACAAACCGAAACCGAAACCAGCCGAAAGACTGATCCTACTTAAAGGAGCTCTCGTGCCAGTCGTCACACATCACTTGCAGACTGCAGTTTCGAGCTGTTGGCTCTCGTCAGTGCAAGGTAGGCATGTGCCGACCGACACGAGGATCACTTGACCATTTAGTACATTTCGGTATCTTTGGGACAGCGACATGTAAAATAGTCAGCAGGCGCCATCTAGCGGTCCAGTGTCTGTTGCAATCGAAAAATAAATAGCCTGACCGGGCTTAGCATAGTTCAAATGCGCTTTTAGAGGGCGAAATATTAAAACATAGTATTCTTAGTCGCAAGCTCCTTTATAAAATCCTTATTTTACTATAACATGCCTGGAGAGTAGCTGTTGGTTGCAGTCTGGTTACGTTCCTTACAGTAAAATAAGGATTTTATAGAGGAGTTTGCGACTAAAAATATTACGTTTTAGCTTTTGATATGCCTTCGTACTATTCAGCAGTTTATATTGTGGGAGAAGATTTAGATATATTAGTTCTGATGACTGCACTGGCGAGCGAGCATGACAATTATGTTCTTACGAAAACCTGGTGGGGGAAAAATGAAGGAGAAGATATATTCATCGCACAGTCTACAGTTTGTAAATTCTGTATGTAAGAATATTGTGTTCCTGCATGCATTCAGCGGTTGTTATAGAACGTCTGCTCTCTTTAATTAGGGAAAGATTAAATTTCTTAATATTCTTGCGAAAAACAAGTTGCTTGAAATGATTGAAACCTTCCAAGATCCACCTGCAGACTTCGATGCACTAGCCACTGCGGGAGAAGCTATATGGTGGATGTTACGAAACCGATACAGGAATTTCGGACGATCGGTGGTGAATAATAAGATCCACTTGGCCTCATGCCACCAACAAGAGACGCTACCACCAAGTCCAAGTCCGTGGGGTTGAACAAAATGTAGTGGACTATGGTTGGGGGAAAACCTAGAGAGTACTCGATGCTTTGCGAAACACTAAATAACCTGCACCGGATTCTTTGCTTAAAAGTATTCGGCGCGAGTGTAAAACGGGCTGTAGAAGAGCATGTGGTTGCCGCAGAATGGGCCTAAAATATAGGCGTGTCCCTACAAAATATAATGCTGTATGTCTGTCACTGTCAAACGCATTTAATAATAATAGATAATTATGTTGAAATTACTTTGCACATATCACTTAGCCCACATTTAAGGAGACAGGTGCAAAAACGCTCCAGCGCTACATTACCATTATTTGCTTGCGTTTGACGTGCTGTATCTTGAAAACTGTTGGTCTGATGGGAAGAATGCATAGAACATATTTTATGTAGAATTTTATGCTCTTTAATTTTTTTAATTACTTTTTTCCTAGAACCAATAGGAATGGAGATATTTGCAAAAAACTGATTTTCAGCGCCATCTTTGGAAGATGACGGCGCGGTCTCCCTTCAAGATCGCAAACTCAGGGTTATGATCAGTGCGGTACATTTTACGATCTCACCAAATTTCATCTCCTTACGACCTTTTGCGTGGTAAAACTACCCATGGCCTGGAGTATAATATAGATAACAAAACTGACAGACAAAAATATGACAATACACATATTCATTTCTAACAAATAACATTAGTGTTATTATTGTCGTCACATTGAGGGTAAATACATATTTGTTCATAAAAAAACATATTTCTTCAGTTTTGTTGCAGGTAAACACTTTAAGTAATATCCCAGAATAGACGATATTAGGCAGGAGTCGAATTATTGTAATTCAAATTTTCTGCATTTTAAACAAAGCCAACGAAATTATATTAGCGTATCACCGGATCCTCCACCAAAAATTCGAATGTCAACAGACAAGGGTGTGATTAAAGAAAAACAAAAAAAAATTAGGCATACAGCATCATCAATCAATCGTAAATTTTTATCAATATTATAATAACAGTTGAAAATTATACTATAAGGTATGCTCTTTCAAGATGAGAAATAAAATTTCCGAAAGCGGTTAGATCCAGCTAAAATATGCCTTTAAATGTTGTTTTTAAAGAAGTTCCCTTAAAATGTATCCTTAAGTCAGCGAGGTAACTCCTCGAAAATTCAAGATTTTATGTTTTGTGCTAAGTAAAAGAAAACAACTCCTTATAATTTTCTGTGGAGTCGGAACCACTTCTTAGGAATAATTTTATAATTACTTCGCAGTGAGCAGACCCAAACGTAACTTCACTAGCTAGCTAAATACAATAACTCACTGAGCTACCGTCGACGTGTAAGGATATTTTGCAAAAGTGACCACAACCATCATGAAAATTTCAGTGGCGCCTGCATTAAATGTATATGTTTTTTACATCTGATCGTAATCGCAGTATGTAAGACGATGAAGGTTATCGAACAGAAATGGGAATACCAGAAAGTTTGACTAGACGAAGAAAATGTAAACTTTGTAGAGATACTACGTGGCATGGAGGTAAAAATTCTAAGACACAGACAAAATATTAAGAAACATTAATTTGGAGAAGTTGGTTAAGATAATACACCACTGTTTTATGAATTTTTAGAAGTTTTTTGTTCTGAGGCCATAAAACACGGAGAACTTCTCTATCCTGGAGAAAAGAACCAGGGAAAATATCTAAAAGAAAAGGAGAAGCCGGGAAAGAATTCGAAAGAAAGCAAAGTCGTGGATTAAAACCGGGTTTATAAAAGTCCAAATACAAGAACCATCATTAAATTCAGCATCAATTTTTGTGAATTAACAACTAGAATGGCAAAATGCAGTGATTAACTTTTTTAGGACAACGTTCTCTGGATGATGCCATTGACAATGCCGACAAGTTGCGTCTTGGCAATCAGCAGAAAATTGTTGTTAAGACGAATAACCCAAACCAAATCAGCACAGTCACAAAATCAGAGATATTACGCACAATGAAGCCAGTTGACTCGAATATAAAAATCGACAACGTTAAGCATACCGAAAATGGAGGAACTGTATTGGGATGCAGTAACTCAGAGGAAGTCACCAGATTCAAAAAAATTACCAGTTGAAAAACTCCCTTCCAACTATGATGTACATGAACTAAAAAGTGTCCGTCCAAAAATAAAAATTGTCGGAATAACTGATAAGATGGAAGAAGTATTACTCCTGTACATCAAGAAACAAAACGACAGTATCTTCAATATTAACTCAGAATGTCAAGTTATACGTATTTTGCCCACGAAGCAGAATAAAAACATATATCAGGCTACATTGCAAGTGGATAGCTCTACGTATAACAGGGTACTCAAGCAAGTTCATATACTATAGGGTTAGATGGTTGCACTGTGTATGATGCAATGTGCTTGCCGCGCTGTTATATATGTAATGGCTACTTTTATAGTAAAAGGTCTTCTAAAAATAAGATATCGTGTCTATTATGTTCGAAATATCACGATCTAAAAGATAATTAATGCTGTATTAATTGCTATAATATTAAATTCAAACAAAACGGTCAGCGGTGTGCTGAACTTGTATCTACTTCAGGTGTACCTCAAGTATATGTGTTAGGCCCATTATTTTTAACATCTTCATTAATGATATTGCAGTTGAATTGGGTGTCGACTGTCTTTTATATGCTGACGATATGAAATTGTACAATAAAATAAATGATGAAAGTGATTATGTGGCTTTACAAACTGCTCTAGATAAAATCAGTGAAAATTGCAGTTAAATATACATAAATGTAATACTCTTACATTTACTAACACACATCAATACATCGAATTTAATTATTGCTTAGAAAATTCAGTGCTTACACGTCCATCAACATTTCGTGACCTCGGTGTAACATTGGACAGCATACTATCCTTTAATTGTCATATTAATCACCAATGAAAGCTTTAGAACACTCTGATTTATAATAAGGTGTTCCCATGACTTTAATGACATTAATACGCTGAAACTACTATACCAATCCTTTGTTCGATCCAAATTGAAATATTTGTCAATTATTTGGTCTCCTCACTATAACATATACACATAGAGAGTATTCAGAGGTGCTTCTTAAAAATGCTATAAGGAAGATGGTGTTTACCCTGCTATTGGTTTTCCTCATATTAAATAGATTTTCATTTTCGAGTCTAGCGATACGCAGAACTATAGCACAGCAAATATTTCTTTTTAAAGTATTGCATAATATAACAGATTGCGGCGCTATATTGAACTTATTAAATTTTCGAATACCTAGACCCGGTTCTAGGCAAAATTCACTATTCTATCTGTCGAATTCCATAACTAAAGTTCAGAAATTCTCGCCACTATATAAAATGTGTGAAACTCATAATAACCTTCAAGACCAGTTTGATATTTTCCACTGCAATGTAGCTGAGATAAAAAGTTTATTTGCATACATTTGAACTTAGCTTTGTTTTTATCTCTGTTTCTATTTATCCTCGTCACATACTGATATTTCTACATTTCTTTGTCTTGTATTTTGTAACCATTTACTTGTAGTTTGTAAACATTTGTAATCATTTACTCGTAATTTCCTGCCCAGTAATTGTAATCTTCTGTTGGGCAGTGTTTTGTTAAATAAATAAATAAACAATAAAAATAATAAATGTGGCAGATAAATAGAAAAATCGATAAGAAAAATATTTAACCGCAAGTTTTTACGGAAATTTTACGCAAACTTACTGATTTAAATAATCTAATTCTACTATTTATTTATTAGTATTTACAACTTCGTAACAACAAGGTACCTACTTCAAAACCTAAAGATTATTTATTTACTTTTATACAAATCATACAATGAGATAAAAAAATAATATTTAAATTTAACTTTTAGTTAACTATTAATTCTTCTGCGAAGGAACGAATGACAATATTTACCTTTAATTATCATAGTAAATTAAACGTGACGATATCAGAAAGAGCAAGGGCCACTTCAGTTCAGTACTAAATACGGTGGGAGGTGATGGTTTTCATTTTGGTCCAAACAATTACAATTTGTGCGGCTGCCTTATGTAACAATATACATGTTAAATGTTTTCCACCTTTACCTGAAACGTTCCAAAAATTAGATATATTAGATGTATATATTATATTAGTTTACTCAAGTAAAATTCGACATTTCTTCATATTAGCATAGATGTATGAATAAATTCTTATGTAGTACTAATTCTATGGTGCAGTTACTATGTTAGTATTAAGATACTATCTTAAAAGGTATTCAGTTTATTTGAGTGTTAAATATTCTATCAACATACAGGCCTTTGAGGTGAATTTAACGTGATATTTGATAGCTTCCTTTCTATTATGTGAAAATTTTCGAATGTGAGTGATATATGAGTTGGTCTTCATTCAAGATTAGTAAGACACTGCCCGACAAAATAGAAACTATCTTTTGGTAGAAACAAACAAGTTTTGTTTTTGAATATTTCACTGATCATCATAGAATATTTAACATATAGAAATTTATAAATAAAATTGTTAAATGGAATATTCTAGATCAAAAAGCAGGGTTGGGCTGATTTAAATTAATTGATTTAAATCAAGATAAAAATCATGATTTAAATCAACTGATTTAAAAAAAAATCACTATTTAAATTAAAATCGATGATAATTTTGAGATTTTTTTTTTGTACATTTATTTAACGTCGGCCTATTTCCGCTACTGAGGCCTAACACCGACGCCTGTAGACGAGCTACCCCTAAACCAGGAATTTTGCCGAACCTCTTCCCTTAAGAAGAGTAGGGATCTTTTACTTGCCTAACATTTAATAGACAAGGGACCGACGGCTTTACATCCCCCCCGAAGGATGGTATATCCCCTATACAACCCTCACCTAAGGTTGTATAGCTTCCGCGTATACACTAATATACAAGCCGCTGGAAGATGTGTGTGGTGAGGACGCGGTCTTCATTGGAACTGTCACCCATCCAACTACTAACCGCCCCTTAAGTTGCTTTACATCGCATATCGAAGTATGTACATAGCAAAGGCGCACCCACGCTCGCCCTACGAAGATTTATTGAACGAAAATAAATAACTTAGTCAGTCGTCTTAACTACAAAAACAAGAAACAAACTTTCACAAGCAAATGCTACGATTAGTGGAGTGGATTTGGCAGTAAAAATGACTTGAACCGGACTCGTTTTTTTCGATTTTCTTTTTGTGATGTTATGAGGTCGGACCCCCTCTATCATCCGGAAAATTTTCCGGTCGAACTTATCGCGAGGAGTGGGGAGGAAATTTACATGTAAAGATAGGGAAAATCAGTTTTTCGGACATAACTCGCTTAACAACTACTCATCGGACAAATGTCCCGACCGGTCTATCAGGGAATTGACAAATGACATTGGCTACCAATCTTTGATGATTTGTAAGGTATAATTCAATGCAAGTCGGGGTATTTGCCCGCTGAGTAGTTGTTTCCTGCAAATCATATATTACAACAGTAGGTTACGGCCACCTAGGACTAAAAGGTCGCCGCTCTCGGTACTAGCAGTATCGCAAGTCTCTATACACCATGGAGGCATCTATGAGCAATGACTGCATGAGAGGTTTCACTTACCTCTCACCACTACATAACTTGCTTAGTTTGATTCGGATCGAAATAACGTATAAAACGAAAGGCATGCGAATGAGCGCAAACTGAATTTTGACTCGTTGAAATCGGCCCAGCGGTTCCCGAGATATTGCGATTTGAAAGTACGGATTTGTATATGGATTCCTCGCTACGGCGGGAACATACCGAGAGCCATTTTCGGGTTTTTTTTTTCGGGGAAGAAAGTGACTTGGCGACTTTCTCTTTCTTCCCCCGATAGACACCCAGGACCTAAGTATTGTGTCCAAACTTCAAGTCGCTAGGTTGATTAGAGGGGGAGGGGTAAACGTAAATGAAATTGAAACTGCTGTAACTTCCGCAATTTTTTCCGCCAATCGCGCAACAAACGTGACATTGTGTACTAATATGCCTATTTTGAGTTCCGCTTATGTATTTTCAATTTTAAAATGGTTGCGAAAAAATCAATTTATTGTTGTTATTTCTTTTAGAATAAGTCATGTTTTGCCAGGATGGAAAGGGGTGGGGGAGATTTTTTTCGCCATCGAATGTGACATTTTTTTCTCTTCGATTTAAGCCCGACCAGATTGCGATCGGATGATTAGAAGGGGAGAGGAGGCCCGTAATTTTTTTTATTTTTCTGGATCATCATCAGCTTGTGATAGTCACCACTCAATTCCATAGACGTTTTTTGTAATTTCCCCAGAGAACATGATGTTTTTAAAGAGCAGAGAACGAACATTACATTTTATTATCAATGGTAATAAACCACTATTACCATACATTGTATTTATAGTTTCTAAAGCCAAATTCTTTTCATCGACAGTCAACTTGTACTTTTGTTTAGACGGGTCCATCATATAAGCTATAAAGTGGTAAGGTGCCAGTGCTTGTTGCTTGTTCATATCGCCGCTGAAATTGTCCATGTTGTTAAATTTATACTTGTAGATGTTCTTCAAAGTTATTTTCTAATTTTTTCCAATCCTCCACGGCGTTCGAAAGACTAGCACTTTTCCCTGTAAAGTATCCAGAGCAATCGATATTGGTTTTAAAATCTTCAAGTATTCTTCCACACTGCGTTTTAGGGCAATGTTTGAAACTTTTTGGAAGATTGTATTATCAATTTCCTCTTTATTTTCATCACAGATCTGCAGCAGTATGGTCCAATGAGCGATATACATTTGTACGCAATCGGCAACACTATTTCACTGCACATCACTTGGCATCACTAGCGTCTTACCACCTGCCTGCTTAAATTTTGTGCTTGCTAAATGATTGTTGCGGAAATACTTTACCAGCTGGACTACATTTGCTTTGATATTCTTAATTTCCAGATCCTTGCACAATAGGTTATAATTTTAGACTCAATTTTTTCTTGAATACTAATAATATTATAATAACGCCAATTACGACCCCCTCTATCCCGGAAGGCTTTAGAAGAGCCTTGTGTGGGAGGGGGCTACACATTTAGAGACAAGGGACACACACCCAATATTCGTGTATAGTTGAAAAATCCCTCTCATAGTGTTTTCCACTGCCACGACCGGGAATCGAACCCGGGACTTTTGGGTGAGAGGCGAGTGCGCTTATATTTCGACCATCAGTCATACTATTTATTATACCCGCTTTATTTGCAGCGTTGTCAGTAACAATAGACTTTACGTTGCACTCATATTATGATTCATATGACGAAATTAGGTCACAACAAATCTCTGTTAAATATTTTGAGGTATGAGGTTGACTTGGCATATCTATAGTTTCATACAGGAAGGCTAGTCCTTCTTCGGCTGTAATTGTAGCACACACAACTGGTTCGTTGTGGACGTTTAACCATGTCAACCGTACAGCTCGAGGACCTTTTATTGACCTTGGTCCCATTTGAACTTTTCATCAAGAAGGTCTAAACTACAACTTATTATCTCAATTTCGACCACGTTCACCGGGATCCCAAATCCAATGTATTCGAATTTTTCACCGTTGTCCTCGCAGTAACTCCAAAATAAAAGGTCATCGACCCTTGGTCCCATTTGAACTTTTCGTCAGGAATGTCTGAACTACAACATATCTGAATCTCGACCATCTCCGCCGGAATGCCAAATCCTATGTTTCTCTGCGGGGTTATTTAAGAACTTTTATTTAAATTGAATTATTTTATCATCTTCATACCAAATTTCCGACCTTTCAATCTCATTCTCGGACACAGGTTGAACAGTGTTCAAACAGGACATGCAATGGCCATTCACCTCACCTGCAGTTGCAGGAAAATAGATTCAAAGTTTCTTCGGTTGTTGGAGGGTTTGTCGTGTTTAGTAGTGCCAGGTCGAGGACTTTGGACTAGCACCGTTACCTAACTCAATGTGAACTTAGTAGTACGTTCGATAGTTGTGGTACGTTCCAACTGTTAGAGCTTGCTGCAAAAATTAGACCTTATTAAAAATATGTTTTATATTTCTCATTCGAAAAATACTTAACGTAGTGTCGCTACCACTGTAAATTCCCTATAATTTATTGATAATAAGTCATACTCTTTAGATATTTCGCCATTTTTACCTTGCGATAGATAGATAGATATATAGACTTTATTTGACTACATTCACATTTTTTACAATATTTGTAGCAAGTCAACAGAATAGATGGATCTAGTTAAGTACCAGTCGGCAATTAACAGAAACAATCAAATTAAAATAATGTCTTAACATTATGTATATCACAATATTTTTATGTATATGACAAATAAACAAATAATGGTAATAAACATACAAATATTGAATAAAAACAAAACAAATAAGAGATGAAATAAAATAGCAAATATTCTGCAAGTAAGTGCATACAACATTCATGCTTATAGGGTCACTGTATGTATGGAGTTCGTAAATATTCATCAACAGAATAAAAGCAGTATTTTAGGATAATTTTTTTTTTAATTTTTGACTTAAAACCAACTAGATTTAACTGCTTGATTTGTGTATTCAAATGATTGTGAAGGTTTAAATTGAGGGAGTTTTTTTTACTAACTGCTAAAAGGTAACGTGGATTCATAAGAACGCCTGCAGAACGAGTATTGTGTTGGTGGTAATCAGAGTGGGTATAGAAATTGCAGACGCTCTCATGAATCTTCATCAAGCTGTAACATATGTATAGTGAAGGAAGAGGCATAATGCCTTCTTTAATAAATATAGGTTGATAGTGTTCTCTAAATTTGACATTTACAAGAATTCTTACAATTTTCTTTTGTTGCCGAAAAGCTTTTATTGCATGTGAGGAATTTCCCCACAAGCCAACTGCATAACATAATTTTGAATGAAAAAGGGAAAAATAAGTATTTTTCAGTTCGTTAAAAAAAAGTAGTGCTAGCGAGCTTCAAATTAAGTTGTTCTGTATGACGTGACCAGTTAACGTTATCGTCCAGATAAATACCCAGGAGTTTTACATAGGCACCCGTGGTTAGATGTCTGTTTGAAGATATGGTGAGTTTTTGCGTTTTCCTATGGTTGAGCATTAATTTATTTGATGTAAACCAATTTTGAGCTAGTTTTTCGTGTGATGATGAGAGATATAACAAGTTGTTTATGCTTTTATCAAAACACAGAAGTGTGGTATCATCTTCAAACAGTATAGTCTTGGTGGGGTCCATACATTGAGGAAAGTCACTGACATAAAGTATGAACAGTAGGGGTCCCAAGACAGAACCTTGAGGTACCCCGTGCGTGACATTTAGAAAATCAGAATTATTATAGTTTATTATGGACACACTGTTTCCGATTTGTTAAATATGGTAAGAGGTAATCCTCTAATACCACATAATCGTAACTTTTTTATTAGTATGTCGTGAGAGACACAATCGAGGGCCTTGGAGAGGAAGATAACATTTCATGGTGTTTGAAAAATTAATAACTATTGAGAATAGTCTAAAATTGGCTCTAATTTATTTTTGGAAAATCCACACAGTTTGTTGTATTTAGTTAAAACTGCGTTATAAAATTTAGTATTCAAAAATTAGATGCCAAATAAATGTAAGGCCATACGAAAGCTCTGAATTAATGTAATTATTTCACACAATCGAATTACAGCATGCTAAACCTTAAAATTGGTCTCCTAAATAAATAATTTAAGATTTTCCTCTTGGAACTCTCCAATTCTGAGCTCACAACTTGTTTGTGTATAAAAAAACACTGCCCGAGGAATCACTACTTCCACATCCAGATTTTTTATCCAAGTGTTATACACACTAAATCCCAATGTAATATTTTATTCCCTTTAATAATGGGGTGGGGTAGCAATGGCAGTGGTAGAGGTGGTGGCTAATTCCAAAATAAATTTTGAAGGCCCTTAGTTCTCGTTTACATACTAAATACCAATTTAATGTTTTACTCCCTTTAATAATAGGGTGGTGGAGGGGGTAGCTAACGCCAAAAAAAATTTTTTGAGACGTTTCGTCCTTGTATATGTTGTAGTCCCATGATGAAATATGGCCTTTCGGAAGAAGCCTAGGCAGTTCATGAAATGCCGGTAGATAGTGTGAAACACCTTGTGTTATATCATTTCAGTAGACTTTTCATAAAGTACCTTAAGATGTTAGTATTTTCGTGTAATGAGAAGTTTAACATGACTTGCCATGATTTAGGGCATCGGTATTTCATGAAATGCCGGCAGATAGTGTGAAATATGTATGCAACACGATTCGCCTAGGCTGTTCATGAAGAGCCTGGTTAGTCAGTTAATGTTATGATTCGTGCTTTACATGATCTGCCAGCTGTATCACGTCAATCACGTCATTTCGTGAAATGACGGGCTAAATCATGGCAGATCGTGTAAAGCACGAATCATAATATTACCTGACTAAATAAACGAGGCTCTTCATGAACAGCCTAGGCGAATCGTGTAGCATACAGATTTCACACTATTTTCCAGCATTTCATGGACTGCCTAGGCTTTTCCTGAAAAGCCGTATGTCACCATGTGACACTAAATTACATTTAAGGGGATAGTGGGGGGTGGCTGATGCCAGAAAAAATGTTGAGACCTCGACTTTTCGTACATGCTCTAAATTGAAATTTTATGGACTTTTAATTGCTTGCTTTGCCTATTTACCCTTATTTACTCCATTTGCCCCCGAACCCTTCAACGGAATTAGATAAAAATATAATCTAGTTCCAGATCTCGTTATAATACATAAGGGTACCAAATTTCAAGTCAATATCACAAACGGTTCCAGAGTAAACGCGCGGACAAAAAAAAGTGACAGAACGACAAACAGACCGACAGACAGAAATTTTTTCCGCTAAAATTTAAAATCTCGAGGTTTCATGACATTTTAAATCTATTTCAATAAAAAAATATAAAAAAATTTGCGTTACTATACTTCCACGTCCAGTGGAAGAATAGTTGCAAATGTTGTTCAAAAATATACATAAATTCAATGGTGTCAAATTTTAGATAAAATTTAATGCGTAGTACAAGCTAACAATTTAAACGACAACATCTCAATCATTTCGAAATTATTACGAAGTGATTTTGCATAATTTTTACGTAAAATTTGGCATTATGTCATCAGCCTAAACACGCAGATTTAAATAATTAATTAACTCAATATTAGCGTAACGAAATATTCAGCCAAATTTTTTTCCTCGCTTGCTTTTAGCAGACAAATAATTGTAATAAGCCGTGGATGGTTTAACAAATAAAAAATTATTCAAAATAAACAATAAATACTCAGATCATGACATGTTATGAGTAATCATTTCTGTGACACCAAACACGCAACAAAATTAGACGTAATGTGCAAAAACGTTAAAGCAAATGAAATGGACAGACAAGAAGGGCTACTGATGTTTATTTGAAAACAGGCTATAAATTTCAATATTTCCACAATTAATTCTGAATAATTAATAGAGAGCGTAAATGACCCGTCTGATATTTGTCAATGATAGGTCCTTTTACAGTTCACAATTAAGTTTTCAGTCAAATTAAAACACATTTCATATGGCAACGTTAAAAATTATGATCACCTTACATACAGAGCGCCTTAATGTAACTTTAAAATATTTAAATGTTAAATTCATTCAAATATGTTCTCATTAAGGATTGAAAATGGAAACAACTAGATGTAGCCGACTAAATTCTTATATAATTTTCTTGTCTAATTTTCTAAGAATATGGTAATAATTGCAATAAAACTGAATTGAAATGAAAACTTAATTAAATTCGCGGAGGTGTGAATAGTAAGGAAATTGAATTTATTACACTTTTTTGTCAGTATAAAATAGTTAATTACAGTATTACAAAACAAACTCATTAGTAGTAGCGATAAAGGGTTTTTCTTTTCCTTAACTTGATTTTTCTATACTTTCCACTGGCTACTCTGATATATTTTTCAAATTTCATATACTAACATCGATTCACAATTAAGTATAGTCTAGTATACTTTAACTTGGCGTGTGTATGTATGAGTTAATATTTCCGTACGATTTCATTTTCTCCCATATTGTACACAAAGTTAAAGCAATAGTCCAGAAACATTGTCTACGTGGACAACATTTCTGGATCTTTGTGTACAAGAAAAAATGAAATCGTACGGAAATATTAACTCATACATACACACGCCAAGTTAAAGTATACTAGACTATAATACCATATACTGTGTAAATTAGAGCGATCCGCTGCAACTTTTCATGGAGTCATTTTAGGCTTTGTGTGATAGGCTTCGAAGACTTTCCTATAAAGAATTCATGATTGTCTAGGAGAAACCAATTGAAACATTTCCAAAATATAAAAAACGCGATTCCTTAATAAACATAAACATCAGCATCACATACAACACGAATCCAAAGCAAAGGCTATCCAGAAGAAAGTTACAGATTTGAAAAATCAAAATATCAGCCATTAACCATAAGATTTTTAGTGTCAGAGCTGAAGATCGAAGTTGGAACATCTTGGACAGTGTGACTAAGCATACTCGCCACACAGCACAATCTAGCCGACGATGCTACCGCGCTGGGTAAATGCTTATATTATTAATCTTAGCGAGAACATATATGTTGATCACATTTGCTACAAAATACTTCGGAATTTTCGAATTTTGGAAAGATGTTTACGTATTCACAATGTATTGTTAGGCTTCAGTCAACTAAACTGTAGAAAAATTGCATCCTTGAGCCTGGCTTCAATTTCCATCAACTTCGCAGCACCGATCATTGATGTTCTTTGCTTTACTTTTACATCATGGTTACACTCTGAAATAATTTCCCAAAATACTTTAATACATTCTTTGCTCAGTTTTGACAAATAAAAATGAAAGTCAAGTATTTCAAGTTTCACACTTTTTGTTCAGGCATCCTAGTGCAATTTCCTAAAAGTAATATATGGAAAACATATTTTTCTCCAATAATAAACTTAAATTTCAAGTTGACAATAACAGATAAAATCAATATATTACACTTATTATTGTAGCGTTTATATATGATGATTTCATAGTAGATGCATATCTACAGTAATATCAAACATTTTAATGGATGCACTTTATCTTGGTTTCTCTTTAAGCTAAGCTCTATTGAAGTAGTCTTATTTTTATTGAAATAGCTTTTTTAGAATACCGTGGTTTCAGATAGTTCGATATCTTAGCTAGTTTAGGTATTCCCCAGGGATCTGTAAGAGGACCGTCGCTCTTTAATATTTTTATTAACAACGTTATGTATTTGGGCAGATGTTTAGGTACTCTTATCTTAAAAAACGATATTTTTCACCGGGATGACTGTAAGGCGTTTTTAAGTTCAAATAATCCCTCCGTCACCAAGGTTTCTTTATTGCGTTTTTTATTTAATGAACACTTTTAATTTGGAAATGAAAGTCAAGATAATACATTAATACGTTATGAAAATATTTAAATACATCATTCGGATAGAATAAACATAAATTATTAAATAAAGAAACAAGTTATTGCCTTATACCTCAAGAGAAAACAACAATGTAGCTACGTACACGTGTTTCGGAGTTATTGCTCCTCATCAGCGTAGCGTAGCTTAGAGAATATATCTTATAAATCGAGCAAAACCAACAAAGGTGTCCGTAGCTGCATTGTTGTATCTCTTGAGGTATAAGGCAATAACTTGTTTCTTTATTTAATTATTTAGCCTCATAAACGCCCATCATAAATTATTTATATAACTTTCATTAATCAAGAAACTATGAAAACTTAACATATCGTCACTAAAACATAATACTTCAGTCACAGACTCCTCAAAGTCCTTAAACGTAACCAGACTGCAATCAACAGCAACTCTCCGGGCTATGTGCCCGCCGAGCGCTGAATTACTAGTTACAAGCCTGATGCGTTAAGTGTAATAATTAGATATTACCAACAGAACGGTAATGCTTCAATTGCAACAAACACCGGCCAAAAGACTAATTCCTACTCAAAGGAGCTCTCGTGCCTGTCGTCCCATACCACTTGCAGAGTGCAGTTTCGAGCCGTTGGCTCTCATCGGTGCAAACGACACGACACATTTCGATATCCTTAGAATATGAACCGCTAGATAATTAAAACTGAAAGCCGGTCTTCTTCGTCTCCCGATGATGTTGACATAGTTAGCAAAACGCGCATACAGTAGCGTATTTGAGTGTAGCGTTAAAATATTTTGGCGCTTTGTAAAAATGGTTTTTAAACATCAAGGATATTATTATTAATATTAAAATTATCACGATTGTGATTAAAAAGTTAGTGTGAGAAAATTTATCAAGTGTATCGCTAAACAATTTTAAGAATGAACCGGTTTAGTAGCCCAACCCTTACCTGCTAGGCTTACAACCAAGGAGTCCTGGGTTCGAATCTTGGCTAGCGTATGGATGTATTGCGGTTTCTTTCATGTGTTACCGAGTTGGTAGCAGTGGACTAGACGAGGTTATGTGAGAGACAACACGGCTAGTTGCTGTACCACTCCTGAGCTGCGGCAGATGGCAATGTCATAGGGAATGGCCGTTGTATAATTGTCTATGTGTGTATATGTGTCCTGGTTGAGTGAGGGAATCCTAATGCTAAACTCCGCCAGGACCTTAATCTAAATAAGGCGTTAAAAAAAAGAAAGCCACCAGAGAAAGGTGTATAAATTGCTAAAATAATAACTTTAAGTTTTGTTAACCGTAAAATTAATGAACAGTTTGTTAATATTGAAAAAATTGATGTAAATGATATCAATTACTGGTCTGTGCTTCAAACCTAGAGTTATCATCCCCGCCTACAATGAAAATTCCATTTTTGGTGAGAAAATACTCCTTGATCGGTTTATTAATCCAACATTTATTTACACCGATGCTTCAACGATGCTTCAAAATCCAAAGACGGTAATGGATGCGCTTTCCTCATTCCTTTTGAACACAAAGAAATTAAGTTCAAATTTGACATAAACTGTTCTATTTTTACCTTGGAGGCAATTGCCATTTACAAAACTTTAAGCTATACCAAACAAACAAACTCAAAGAAAATAATAATTCTATCTGACTCTCTTTCAGTTCTTTCAACTATTAATTAGACTCCTTTTCATACAAAACGAACCCATATATTTTGAAAATGAAAGATGCCATTTACAATATCACACCAAAATTCGTAAAATTGGTAAATATTGATATGATATTTGTCGCGGTTAAAGCTCATATAGGCTTAATACATAGCGAACACGTCGATATTTTGGCTAGAAGACGCCGCCATTAATGGGGCTCTATTAGACCACAGACTATGCCTAACGGATTGTTTCAATTTGTATAAAGTTCAATTAAGAAAGAAATGGATCCACACCTGGGAACAATACATTTTAAACAGATCAACAAAGTATTGCAAAATAGAGCCAACTGTATCGCTACAGTTCTGGCATGATAGTTTAAACGTTCCATGAAAATATATTACCACTATTATTAGACTAAGATTTGGTCATGCCTGCTTTCCCAACCATTTGTATAAAATTGGTGTAGTTACATCGCAACTTTGGTTTTTGCGTTGTTATGGGTGATCTTGATCACCTTTTCCTCACCTGCGATAAGTACAAAACTGCTACAGTTTCACTTGTTAAAAATATCTCTTCATGCTGCAATATAATGGCACCGTTCACCGTAGTTAGTTTACTTGCTATAGGTACTAAGAAAATCTATGAACTAATCATTGGTTTTTTGATAGATGTTAATATCACACTAGGTAGTTTTCCTCTTGTTTTAATCTTATTAACCCTACAGTGGTCTTTTTTTGTGACGTCAAACTTAATGTCCTAACACACCCGTGAACGAGAAGCGTGTTGCTCTGTATTTTCCTTCGTTGGTCTTCTTCACTCTTTTCTCTTTTCTTTTGTTTAGGTTAGATAATTTTAACATAGTTTGACTGGCTGCATGGTCTCTGACCCAAAGCCATAAAAAGATTTTTGTTAATTTAACAACACATCCTTCCAAGCTTCCTCCTTATGAAAATCATTTACAAGAAATAATTCAATTGTATTTGCAGCCAGTGGAATTGTTCTGTAAGACTTAATATATAATACTTTATTAATCCTTTTTATCACATATATGATATAGGATAAGTCATTCTAAACAAAAAAATTGTAAAAATATATCACACAATATGAAGATAAACGAAATATGAAAATACACACAAATATAAATATAAAAATACAAACAATAATATAAAACTACAAATAAACATCAATTAAGGATACAAATAAACATAATAAGTATAAATAAAAGCAGAAAATATTAATTTATCTATTTAAGAAGGCACCTACACTATAGAATGTGTCGTCTAGTATATTTTTTATTTCGCGTTTATAAGAATTAAAATTGTTAACACTTTACAATTCTAACGGCAGCGAATTGTGAAGTTTAATGCAACGAAAGTAAGGTGACTTCTCAAATAATATGGAATTATACGATAGTACTAATAACTTGCTAGTATTCAGTGAGCAGTCCTGATCATTAAAAACCTCGTGAAGATTTATTTTACTCCCATCTTGGTGAATAATAATTATTATGTCAGTACGCATAAAAAAATATCAGTCACAGCTTCTGTCAAGAGATATGGAGGATACGTTCTTAAGACTTCCATGTCTTGTATATAGTCCTATATAGTACTGTTTGACCTGACACAGCCATGTAGTTTTCAAATCTGTTAACCGAAATTTCATTTGGTCCAATAATTGTAATATTTCGTATGCATACCCCTTTTGTAACATTAACAAACTCCAAATTTTGTAGTAAATATGTCATACTAATTGAATTAGTTATTAACCTCTCCTTTGCGTCTTCTATCTAAATAATATTTCTCTGTTTATAAAGCGCCACTTTTGCTTTAAATATGACAATGTGGTATGCGTTATGCTGATAATCTAATTCAAGGGTGGGATGCATCCGTTATTATTGTCGATTGCTTGAAGATTCTGTAGTATATTCTCTATTTCAGATTTCAGACTGGCGATTTCCTTACAAAAAATCTAACCACCCAGTATGCGTTCACTATGGCCGGAACAGATCTTTCGTCACTCTTCGCCACTGTGAAGAGGGAGTTTTAAAGGGAACGGATCATTATGAGTATCTTGAGGCCGACGACTGCAAATGCCAACTTTGCTCTTCTTCTGATACGAGCTGTGAAGGTCTAAGATACAGGCCGCATAGGTCGCATCCTGATAATTTAGGTTTTAGATTTCACTATAAAAAATAGAGGAAGCTGTTGTATTTCATTATGTATGTATAGACTCATATTCCTGGATATATTTAAGATAGTATTTAAATTAATCCATAAAAAATATTTATAAATGTCTTTATACATTTGTCGAAATGTGGCTGGAATTATAATTATATGAAAATATTAAATATATCTAGGCATCTACCTATTAAAGTTGTTATTTACTGTATTTGGCACTGTAATATTTAAGTTAAATGTAAAATATACGTAAATTTGTATTTGTATCTTGGTGGTACTTTAGGATCTGTCATCATTCAATGTTATTAATATAATAATTATTGTTGTACTTGTATATTATCTCGTAAAATAAATTATTATCTAAGCATGGTTGGTTACTGTTTTATTTTCCTGTTCTTTAAAATGTTACAAATATTTTTTTCCCGTATCAAGATATACTAGTTCTTGTGCTACATTGTTTATCTAGTTTCCTATACGAATATTAAAATTTATTCATAATTTTTTGCTGAAATAAATTATTATATATAATTTTCATAGGCAGTACCTATATTATTAGGAGTACTTATAGAGAAAAAAATATTCTAAATTTAAATTAATTATAGATTCCTACAAAATAAGTGGTTCCATCGTCTTATAAGCTGGCCTGTCAAATGTCAAGATTATCTGTAAAGGTAAGTATTTTTGTAATTCTGTTTTTTCCTGCAAGTCTTCATTTCTGGGGCATAGAAGAACATTAATATTGCTCTAGCAGGGGAAGAACTCCAGTATTTTTCCTAGGGCGTTGAAAAATATTTATACCAAATATTCATAAAATCCAATCAGTTAAAAAACTTATTCAGATGAGATTCTTAGGGACTGCAACAAAATCTGTCAGATGCTTTGCGGTCGCGTACAACGTTTAAAAATATATTAGAGAACATTTTTGGAAATACAATAATAATCGACTTTTGAGTTGCTCTTTTCGAAATTGCAGCGAAAATTGAGTTTGTTATGAAAACCGTATTTTCATTACCCTTTTCAATTCTTGTTGTCCACTTTAAGAACTCGAGTATAATATTGTTATTAGAGAGTGCAGTGAAAGTGAACGTTGATCCATTTAGGAACTGCAACGAAAACCAAATTTTTCTATGCTCCTTTTAGGAACAACCCCAGAAGCCATATGGTGACCCAAAAATAAATTTTCTTTACAAAATTTTGTAGTATTGCTTAAACTTTTATGCCAATATGGTTCGCATTTGGCTGGCTAGTGATTTGTGGTACACAAATGCTTATATACCATATATAGGATACATGGGAATCATCATTTGCCTGAAAGAAAATATAATTTGATGCGTTGCAAACATCTCAAGTATTATCCACGAGCCAAATTATTCATATAAGTACGGATAGATAGGCAAACAAGAAGTCCCAAAATTGCACGGTCTAATGTTTTAACTGAATTAGAGAATTAGAGAGTTAGAGAATTAGAGTTAGAGAATTTGATAATTAGAGAGTTAGAGAATTAAAGAGTTGGAAAGTTAGAGAATTAGAGCGTCATAGAGTTATAAAGTTAGATAATTAGGGAATTAGGTAATTTTAGAAATAGATACTTAGAAAATTAGAGCATTACGAAATTAGTAAATTAGAGAATTAGAGAGTTAGGGAAAAACAGAATTCGATAATTAGAATATTAGAGAATTAGAGTCAGTGATTTAGAGAGTTAGAGAATTAATGAATAAGAGAATTAGAGAGTTATAGAGTTAGATAATTAGTGAATGAGAGAGTTGGAGATTAAGAAAATTGGAAAGTTAATGAGTTAGAGGATCAGAGAATTGGAGAATTAGAATTACATAGTTACAGAATTAGGGAATAAGATAATTCGATAATTACACAATTAGATAATTCGATAATTAGAGAATTAAATAGGTAATTCGATAATTAAAAAATTAGAGAGTTAGGGAGTTAGAGAATTAGAGAGCGACAGAGTTAGATAATTAGAGCATTGTGGAGTTGGAAAGTTAGATAATTAGAGAGTTAGTTAGTTACAGCATTAGATAATTAGAGAGTTGGAGAATTGGAGAATTAGAGAATTAGAGAATCAGTGAATTAGAGAGTTAGACAATTGGAGAGTTAGAAAATTAAAGAGTTATAGCATTGGACAGTTAGGAAGTTAGAGAATTAGAAAGTTAGAAAGTTAGAAAATCAGTGATTTTGGGAGTTAGAGAATTAGAGAATCTGAGAGTTAGAGAATTAAATAATTTGATAATTAGTGAATTAGAGAACTAGAGAATTGGAGAATAACAGATCTCCAGACTTGACCTCCTCGATTATCATAGTGGGAAAGATATAGAAGGTCTGCTATACAACGAAGAAATATACAAGAACGAGATTATTCCATTCAAAAAATTGCAAACTAAAGCTGAAGTAATAAAGGAGGAAATGAAACATTATCCAAGAGCCAAATTATTCATATCAGTATGGATAGATAGGCAAACAAGATGTCCCAAAATTGCATGGTCTAAATTCTTAACTGAATTAGAGAATTAGTGAATTTGAGAGTTAGAGAATGCCTTAGAGAATTGGAGAATTTGAGAGTTAGATGGCTAGAAAATTAGAGAGTTAGAGAAATACAGAATTTGATAATTAGAACATTAGAGAATTAGACTAAGAGAATTAGAGAGTAAGAGAATATGATAATTAGAGAATTAGAGAGTTAGAGAATCAGAGAGTTACAGAGTTTGAGAATTAATGAATAAGAGAGTTAGATAATAAGCGAATTATAGAGTTAGACAATTAGTGAATGAGAGAGTTGGAGAATTAGAAAGTTAGTGAGTTAGAGGGTTAGAGAATTGGAGAATTAGATAATTAGAGAGTTAGATAATTCGATAATTAAATAGGTAATTCGATAATAAAGAATTAGAGAATTAGAGAGCGACAGCCTTAGAGAATTAGAGCACTCTAGAGCTGGAAAGTTAGAGAATTAGAGAGGTAGTTACAGAATTAGATAATTAGTGAATTGGAGAACTAGGGAATTAGAGTATAACAGATCTCCAGACGTGACTTCCTCGATTATCATACTGGGGAAGATATGGAAGGTTTGCTGTACAACGAAGAAATATGAGAACGAGATTATTTCATTCAAAAAATTACAAACTAAAGCTGAAATAATAAAGGAGGAAATGAACTTACGCATAGCACCTACAATCTCCTTTCAACTATACTATCGAGGAGCCGGGGAGAACCCGAACTTGTATTTAAAAAGGTGGTTGATTTTGAGCATAATAATTATAGATCAAGAGCTGCTGAGTTTTTAAAGGGCGTCTTCAACTTTTATTGTGTGTAGTTGTATTTAAGGAGACAGCCCTACGCTGGGTCCAAATCATGGGGTTGAGACGTTTTCGTATGAGGGCTGTCTCACACAAATCAATCAACACTCAAGGTGTCTTTCATTGGTTAATGGTTATGTTAGCATCGTCAGGAATGATTAAAACTAAATCCAGTCTTGGCGCCTCCCGATGATGTTGACATGGTTAGCAAAACGCATATCGATTAGTATATTCTAGTATATTCTAGTGTAGGGTTCAAATGTTTTGGCGTTTTGTAAAAGTGGTTTTGACACCAAAGATATTGATTTGTGCAAAATAGCCCTCACAGAAACGTCTCAACCGTCAGGACCCGGGTCCAGCTTAGGGTTGTCTTCTTAAACAGGAGTACTCACCACAAAAGTTGCAGGAGGTTCTCAAACACTCATTGAAAATCCAGTAGTTCTTGGTCTATTATTAAATACCTATTATGACGTTATTATTTCATTTCGTTTAATCGCCATGAAGGAATACTTCCTTCCATCCACTTTGATAACAATTACTATATTACAAACTTTACATTTGATGAATTATTTGAAAGAGCAAAGTACAAGGAACTATTTAAAGATATTTTGACGTATATTGGTAAGGCGCATATTTAATTTGATGGCTCATAAAATCGGAGTGCGATATTTCCGCAATTCAGTTTGGAATTTTCACTAGGTCATAATAGTATATTATGTAACAAGTTTTATAAACGTCATTTTAGTCACGAGTTTTATTAATCGCGAGCGACGCGTAGCGGAGCGAGTGTTTAATAAAATGAGTGACTAACAAGTTTATAAAACGTGTTGCATACTATACTTTTTCTACGACAGCAAATATCTAAATAAAATACAAAATTACTTGTCTCTTGTCACAACGCGTCGATTTATTTTGACAGATTGATGACAAGAATTACGGAAAACTAACTTGATTTTTGCCATTAAAATAACTAAAATTAACCTCAGCCGTGACTAATATCTCGTTGCTAAGTTCAGCCCGTGACTAAAATGCACGAAGTCACGGTTTGTCGAAAGCGTGTTTAAAGGATTATTTAGCGTCATGGAAACGTATACGATAAACGCCATTTTAAAGATGGAAGTAGAAAAATATTATTAGACTCATTTCAAATCGGTAAAATTAATTATTAGAAAAGAAATAATTACCTTATACCTCAAAGAGATACAACAATGCAGCTGCGGTCACGTGAATTTGGAGTTATTGCTTCTCATCAGCGTTAAGTAGTTTGGGGAATGGGAGGATCGAAATTAACAAAGATAGGAAAGTACAGTAAGCAATACTCCATGTGTACCTTCACACCTCGTGTGCCACATTTGAGGCATCAAATGAGATCACTCAATACGAGGAGCTCTATGACTCGCTCTAATTCCACCACCTGGCAAACACAAGACAAAAGATGAAAGGTCTACTTTTGTTGTTTCTCTTAATAAGGTAACATTTTTTTCCTAGTAATTATTTAACCTTATTAGTGTTAGTAGTGCTACCTTTGTTTTTTTTTTCGTTTTTAATGGGTACAAGTTGTCTTTATTATGTAGCGGCGGTCGAGAAATGCTTCATTTGAAATATTGAGCCGAACTAGCGAACTTTAATAATTTCTCATGCTAAAAGAAACATTTATTTAAAAAACTTTTATACTATTTTTATGTAAAATTTCCCTCTCTTTCGCGTGGTGCTATCCGTTTTTTTATTATTATTATTTTTCGAGATATTAGCAAAAACTGAATTTTTCCGTTTCAGAAGGTTGTTTATAAGGGTTCGCGGGGTTAGATTTTAGTAAACTTTTTCGAGCCACTTTCTACTAGCAAAAAACTAGCCTCTCATGAAAAAATTAGCGAGGTAACAATTAATTACGACTTAAAACTCCTGACAACTGGGCTACACATGCTAAATCTCAATTTAATTTTTTATTCCCTTTAATAATAGATTTGGGGGTGGCAATGGGGGTGGTAGAGGGAGTAGCTAACGCCAAAAAATTTTTTTGAGAAGTTTCGTTCTTATATACACACTAAATCACATTTTCATTTTTTACTCCTTTTCATAATAGTGTGCGAGTGGTTTGGGGGTGATAGTAGGGGGTGGCTGATGCCAAAAAAAAATTTGAGACCTTGACTTTTCGTACATGCCCTTAATTGCAATTTTATGGACTCTTACCTCCTTGCTTTGCCTATTTATTTATCCCATTTACCCCCGAAAACTTCAACGGAATTAGATTAAAATATAATCTAGTTCCATATCTCATTATAATACATATGTGTGCCAAATTCCAAGTCAATTTTATAAACGGTTTCAGAGTAAATATGCTCACAAAAAAAATTACAGACCGACAGACAGAAATTTTTTTCGCTCAAATTTGAAATCTTGACGTTTCATGACATTCTAAGCCTATTTCAACAAAAACAAACAAAGATTTTTTTGCGTTGCTATTTCCACTGGACGTGAAAATAATTATCTGCCTTTCAGATCGGTTAAAACATATTTTGATTTCATCGACAGTTAAAAATATTATTGTTCTGTTGCTAATATATTTTTAGATATTTATTTTAGCTTTGGTTAATTTTCAAAAGCAAATTTTTTTTAATTGCCATGTGTTATATACGTGATATAATTGCAAATATCTCCTGTAGAATAGTTCTATATTAAATAAAACAGCAAATATATAAAAATTAAAGTCTCATCTCTACTAGCTCCGGGAAAATCGGCAAATCTGTTATTGGATTAAATTAATATTAAATTATACTTTAGCTTTGTTTCACATTTGTTTAACCTCATGTTTCCCCCCTTTCCGTGGCTTTTGTGATGTTCAATTTCCAATGCCCTGACATACCTCCAGGCAGTATCCTTGAATTTCTCGTCATTGTTTTTGTTCCCTAAAGTTAATTTTTGTTTAAGGTTTATTCTAGATAGATAAAACAATATTAGTCTCTTTGTAACTGACTGCAGAATCTAAGTCCAGAGCGAAAAAAAGTCTTTTTATACATTTAGTATAAAAGCATGAGTATAATTTAGAATTACTGCAGCTTGAGATACTTCATCTTTACTTTCACATTTTTCGTTTAATGTTTTTGGCTACCTACGTTTTCGCATAAATTCTTGATATACTAAACATTGAACTCTGAAAGTAACAAATTTCGTTTAGCATAATTTTTCTCAAGGGAACGAAAAATTCAAATTAGACTTATTCTATTAAGTTATCGGAATAATTAATGTTTTTTGGTTGAAAATAAAAGTGACAGGTGATAAATATTAGGCTGCCACTGTTCGGTGTAGTTAATATAATGAAAATTATGTAAATGGGATAATGTAGCGGTAATAATATAAAACATGTTTTTTCTTTACAGCAACATTTAAATACGTTATATTGTGAAGTGTCATTAAATGTAAAAATAGAAAAACATGAGAACCCAGCTTCTATCAATGAATCAATATGAAACCTTATGCAACTATTTTGTGCAAATAAAAAATGCAACAAAAAAATTATGACCTCATTAAAATACCGTTACTTTATGTGCTATTCCACCGGCAAATTAAATCACTTACTTTTATAGGTTTTTACGTCGGCTTGTTTGATGACATCATACCGAATGTTTCGCCGGCGTTAATAATGAGCTCGTAAAGTTTTTGTTGCATTTTTTATTTGCAAGGAATCTATATAACTATACTATATATTATATACATAAAAAGGCCGCTCAGAGAGAATCAATTTATAAGTGGGATACAGTTTTCGACGAAAATTGATATTTTCCATGTTATAACAATTTGAAAATTGGTATTTTAGAATCAAAAACCGCTGCCGAAGGAATCACTACTTCCACATTCAGATTTTGTATCCAAGTCTTATGCACACTAAATCCCAATGTATTATTTTCCTTTTAATAAAAGAGTGAGGATGATAGAGGGGGTGGCTAATGTAAAAAAAAATTTAGAAATCCTTGGTTCTCATATGCACACTAAATCTCAATTTAATTTTTTATTTCCTTAAACAATAGGGTGGGGGTGACAATGGGGATGGTAGAGGGGGTAACTAATGCCAAAATAAATTTTAGAGGCCCTTGGTTCTCGTACACACACTAAATCCCAATTTAATTTTTTATTCACTTTAATAATAGGGTGGGGGTGGCAATGGGGGTGGTAGCGGAGGTAGCTAACGACAAAAAATTTTTTTAGACACTCCGTTCTTGTATACACACTAAATTATATTTTATTTTTTTTACCCCCTTTAATAATAGGGTGAGGGTGGCAGTGGGGTGGTAGAGGGTGTAGCTAACGCCAAAAAAATTTTTTTAGACGTTTCGTTCTTATACACACACTAAATCCCAATTTAATTTTTTACTCCCTTTAATAATAGGGTGCGGGTGGCAATGGGGGTGGTAGAGGGGGTAGCTAACGACAGAAAAAATGTTCTTGGACATTTCGTTCTTGTATACACACTAAATCACATTTAAATTTTTTTACCCATTTTAATAGTAGGGTGAGGGTGGCAATGGGGGTGGTAGAGGGTGTAGCTAACGCCAAAAGGCTTTTTAGACGTTTCGTTCTTGTATACACACTAAATTACATTTTAATTTTTTTTACCCCCTAATAATAGGATGGGAATGGCAATGGGGGTGCTAGAGGAGGTAGCTAACGCCAAAAAAAATTTTTAGGCGTTTCTTTCTTGTAAACACAATAAATCGCATTTTCAATTTTTTTACCACGTTTAATAACAAGGTGGGGTGGCAATGAGGTGGTAGAGGGGGTAGTTAACGCCAATAATTTTTTTTTAGACGTTTCGTTCTTGTATACACACTATATCACATTTTAATTTTTTTAACCCCCTTTAATAATAGGGTGGGGTGGCAATGGGGATGGTAGAGGGGATAGCTAACACTAAAAAAAATTTTTTAGACGTTTCGTTTTTGTATATACACTAAATCACAATTTAATATTTTTACTCCCTTTCATAATAGTGTAGGGGTGGTATTGGGGGTGATAGTGGGGAGGAGGGTTGGCTGATGCCAAAAAAATTTTTGAAACGTTAACTTTTCGTACATGCCCTAAATTGAAATTTTATGGACACTTACTTGCTTCTTTTGCCTATTTACGCTTATTTACCACATTACCCTCGAACCCTTCAACGAAATTAGATCAAAATATAATCTAGTTCTAGACCTCGTTACAATACATAAGTGTACCAAATTTCAAGTCAATATCACAAACGGTTCCAGAGTAAACATGCGCACAAAAAACACACAGACTGACAGACACAAAATTTTTTTTTTGCTCAAATTTAAAATCTCGACATTTCATGACATTTTAAGCCTATTTCAACAAATAGAAAAATTTTAAAAAATTTTGCGTTACTATACTTCCACTGGGCGTGGAAGTAAAATTGGTATCTCGAGATGGTTTCTCGTAAATAGATAAACAATTATTATACTCAACTAAAAATCTAATAGTTCCGAACGCTTATAACTCGAGATATAGCGTTTAGGTCTCAAATATCTAAACAACAATATTAGTCCAGTGCAGTGGTCAGGTCGTAAAAAGTTTGTTTGACTGGAATAATAGCGGAAGTTTTGAAACTTTGGGTGTTTGTAGATTTCGATGCCCTGAGTGAAAAAAAAGTTGATGCTAAAATTCATATTTTCAAAATATCTCGCCTTGGGTGCGTCCTACGTCACAATAAGTCATTATGAAATTGGAAGAATGATAAATGTGCTACAATACATGTCCTACATATTCTCTCTTCCTAAGCAATCGAACGAAGTCAAGCATAATGTAGGAAATTCGTATTTATTACAATTACTCAGTTCAATGCGAGATTTATGAACGAGTATTTTTGTGTTTGGGGATAAAATTTGTTTTCATAGTTTTGAAGAGCCTCCTATAAAATAGATGTTAGTTGTTTAACATATAATATAATAATAATAATTCATTAGTGCCAATAATACAAGCGTATTTCACACAGGTCAATAAATAGAAGTTACATAGCATGTAATACACAGTAGCTACCATGTATGTGTAAATAAATAAATAAACAAACAAAAACAACTAATGTACAGTAGTAAGAATTAAATAATAACACCACAATACAACAGACGGAAGCGAATGAGAGTATGATAAGCGGTGATAATTATTTTCTGAGAGACGTTACTTACCAGGATTCTTAGTAGAATATATATTTGTGGAGCTTTTATTACAAATATGGTATATGTGCTGCGCCCATGTTAGTTTGCTATCAAGATGCACTCCATAAAATTTCATGCTACTTTTGTCGTTTTCAGCTACGTTTCTTAGGCTAAAGACCATTGTCTCTGTTTTGCACTTATTTAAATTAAGTTGGTTTGTTATACACTTTCGACTTTGCATCACTAATGCTATAGTCCTCGTGCCCAGGCCTAAAATAAAAAATGATTACCTCACAGTCGAAACTTCGTGAACGTATTATTCTCAGCCGGTCGGATAACTTTTTCCTGTACGAAAAATTTCCATAGCGGGGCGTTTTTTCGTGGAAGCGCTTCATATGAATTTGGCGAAAAAAAAAAAAAATTATTACTTGAGAAAAACATTGTGTCGGAAAAATGTATTAGGTCGTTTGATGCGTCCGACACCCACGCGAAGCTATACAAAAAAAAATTATTACCTTACAGCTGATTTTTTCAGGATAGCTTATTACAAATATTTTAATCTAGTGGCAATTTTGTCCGACAAAAATTTTTGGGTAATTTCGTTGTCCGACACCTTAAAGTTAAGAGTTTTATGCAACTCCTATAGTTACTACCTCACATTTAACTTTTAAATTGTACTTTTTTGTAAAATTTTCTAAAATCCAGTTACCAACAACGTTGGAAGACTTTAATAATTTAAATGTGTAAAAATAAATAAATAATAATTCAAATGCAGTGATAATTTCAATGTATAGAATAAATGTATTCAGAGTAGAATAATTATAAATATTCAAAAGAATAGTTGCAATACGCACTTGGTTTATTGTTTTATAAGTTTTGTTCAGTTTTGTCTCTGACATATGTTTAGGACTTGCGATCATTATCAAAGAGTCTTAGAAACTCTAGTTTCTAAGACTCATTGATAATGGACAAAACTGAACAAAACTTATGAAACAATAAACCAAGTTTGTATTGTAACTATTCTTTTGAATATTTATAATTATTCTATTGAATATGTTTCGTGAAGAACATACCGCAGATTAAATTCAATTAATGTATTAAGAATGATTTAGATTTAAACGGACAATATACATAAGCAGTATTTGGTGTAATGCTCACATGAGGTTACCAACAAATTTATACCCAGAAGATTGTGGTTGGACGGAGATTGATATGCATATGAGTATTATTGGTATGATGGAGCACAATGTCCTACCTTAAAGAAATATCAGCATCTGATGCAGGTAAAGTATAATTTAGCTTATTAGTCGTGCCTAAAAATACAAAATTGTAGAATTTTACGAATAAAAATTATCCTTTTTTATTCCTTTATGACATTTTTGACTTGTGTTGCAATTATTATTATTGATATATTTTTTTATAAATACTGATTTTAGATTTCAATAACGAAGATGATTGGGAACCGAGCACCGAATCGGGAACTGAAGATGAAGCGGAAGTGGAAAGTGAATCGGAAAACGATGAAGATGATGATTGAATATAATGTAAAAATAACCAAATTGAAAAAATTGTATGTCCAAAAAAAAAAAAACAAAATAAAAAAGATTAATGAAAAATATTCTAGTCATCTGCACGTGTTTTTGTATAGAAATCAGTGTGATCTTAAAAATTTTACGGCTTTTTAAGAGCCCAATAAAATTGAACAAAAATTTTGTTTAAACAATTAAAATATACAAATTATTTTTGTAAAATTTTGTTCGGCATGTTAAATATGCTTGTATACCAAAGATCAGCTCTCAAGTTGAATTAGAAGCGATTTTAGCATTTTTGCGAAAATTAAATTTTATTGTTTTTAGTGCTTTCATTTTGTAATAGAATCAAGTTTTTATTATGCTATATTGTCATACACGGGAAACTTTTTCCCAAAATTTCAAACTCCTAGCTAGTCGGGAAGTATGAGAAAAGAGCGATACAAAAGGCCAACGAAAAAATTACGTACTAATAAGTATGTTATTCGACTGAGATTGAGATAAATAAAATCGTTTGAAAAACTTAAAAATCAGTCAGTACAATTATTAATAATGATGATAATAATTGTTATAATGTCATAATAAGAATGTCACAATATTTTTAATTATATCAAATAAAATTACACATGTAATATTAATAATAATACTTACTGTCGTGAGCAGAAAAAAATAAGTCAACTTTTTTTTTTTCTAATGTAAATCTGTCTCTATTTGAGTATGTAATGAGTAGCCGAAATAAAACAAATATCAGTTTTAATTTATTTTTTATTTTAATGCTGTAGTTATTGCTATAGTAAATGATGGATGGTTAATGAGACAAATTGCACTGCGTTATAACATTAACAAAAATTTGGTATGTAACATTTTAAGAAAGTGGAGAGAGAATAAACGGTACGATACTGTTACGTAAGGAGTATTCATATTTTAGGAAAAAACTATAAATCAGCTTTAGTAGGTTACATATTGATGCAAATTATTTTTCCAAATTCTAAATTGATGTACTTTGCAATAATATTAAACAAATATTGAGAACAAGACCTGACACTGAATTATTAAAAACAAACAATAAATACTAACTTGTACTCAATAGGTAACTTGCTAAATAAGCATGTATTAAAATTATAAATACGAATTTTATTAACGCGGGGGTCAGTCGAATTCTTAAGACAGTCCTATTCTTGAGTGTTAAGAAGTGCGACTCCTTATCCCGACGCATTTCCCCATATCAGTGATATTGGTAAGAGCCCCCAATTTGTTACTATTATTGTTATGCCTGTTGATTGTGACACTGTTTGTTGTTATTTTGTCAATAAATTATATTTGTTTTAAACTCGTCTTCTACTTTGACTACCCAATCTCCCTCTCTCACAAGCCAAGTGGCCGTCAGTCGCGGCTACCCCAAAGGGGGGGTCGTGACATTTGATGGAGGCGCCGGCTTCGGCTTTGTACAAGGGATGATTTGGCTGTCACGGTAGGACCGAGCTTACAACATAAAATTTGTTAAAGTCAATAACCGCGTTTTGTTTTTATTTATTTTATTGTGCATAAAGTACGAGGTTTTGTTGTCAACAAATGAATTTAATTTTCTTATTTTTCAATTTTTTTTCTTGTATGGAATATAATTTTTGGGGTTCTAAGATCGAGTTGTTTGCTTTCCCGGAGGATAATTATTCGAATAATTTGTTTTAAAACATTCATTATTGTATGTTAGCTACTTTTTACTTAAATATCTAGAGTTCCTTTTAAAACTATTTTATTATTATTATTATTATTAGCCGCTACTCGAGTCCGAGTATAAAAATGTTACAGTCGATAAATTGTGTACAATAAAAAACAAGTAAAAGGCGTAGTCTATTGTAATTCCCATTCATCTACGGTGCGCACGACTATGGCTATAGAGGCCAATTCGGGAGAGCACATGTCGACCGCAGTCAGGACAAACATAGACCTGGTTAGGTCTTGGATTCGGCCTTCTTGCAGCAACATTTCCTTGATAGCTGGCCACAACCCCTCGCCATTCGGTTCTGTCCGCTGCAAGTTGTTCCCATTGCTCGTCTGCAATACCGCAGGATTTTAGATTTTCATGGAGACCGTCTTTGAACCTCTTTCTTTGACCGCCACGCCTTCTTCTACCGCTTAGCAATTCACCATAAAGTGAACATTTAGGAAGGCGGTTATCATGCATACGATGAACGTGACCTGCCCATCTTAGGCGTGCTCTTGAAATAAGCACCTCAATTGGAAGGCTGTTTGCTCTCCTGAGTACTTCCACGTTTGATATGTGATGGAACCAACGGATTTTCATCATACTTCTGAGGTGTCTTTGCTGAAAACGTTCTAATTCTTTCACATGACGACGGTAAGTGACCCAGCTTTCACATCCATATAGCAGTGTTGGAATGACAACTGCTCTGTAGACAGCCATTTTCGTTGACAAAGCAAGGTCGTGGTTGTCAAATACTCTCTCTCTAAGTCCCCAGAGTGCTCTAGATGCGACGTTAATTCTATTGCGAATCTCGCTGTCCATGTTTGCTTTGTCATTAACAACGTTGCCTAAGTAATTGAACTGATCCACCACTTCAAGAGAATTTTCGTTAAGTGTAATGTCTATTTGGTTCACTTGATGAGGAGTTGACATAATCTTAGTCTTTCCAATGTTGATTTTCAGTCCCAAGGAATCATAGCTCTGGGCATACACGTCTAAAAGTTCTTGAAGCTCTTCCGGCGTAGAGGCTAAAAGTGCACAGTCATCCGCATACTGGAGATCACAAATGAATCGTGTGCGTGTCTTCGTGAAAGCTCTAAAGCGCCCTATGTTAAAGAGACCGCCATCAAAACGGTATCTGAGACCTATTCCTCTGACTGTCAGTTTGTTGTCAACAATAATTGTTAGAACAGTGGTAAACAAATTAAAGAGTAGGGGTGCCAGGACACATCCCTGCCTAACTCCAGTGAGGGTTTGGAAAGGTTCGGTTGCCTCATTATTATACATAACCTGGGCGTTGTTGTTTGTATGTAGACTGCGACATACTTCCACAAATTTTCTAGGGATACCTAAGCGAAGCATAATTTTCCAGAGCACTTCCCTGTCCACCGAGTCAAACGCCTTGGTTAAATCAATGAAGGCCATGTGAATTTCTCCTTGATGTTCGAGTGCTTTTTCTTGAAGCTGTTTAAGTGTGAAGATTAAATCCGATGTGCCTCGGTTTGGTCTAAAGCCACTCTGTGTTTCAGGAAGTAACTTTTCCATAACAGGTGTTAGCCTATTTGCCATCGCTTTAGTGAGTATCTTCCCTCCAACAGCCAGGAGAGCTATACCCCTGTAATTTCCACAGTCCGCAGCGCTCCCTTTGTTTTTGAAGAGGTTGATTAAAAGTGTATCACGAAACTCCTGCGGAGCTTGACCACTTTCCCACACGACATCAAACAGTTTTTTGAGGTAGGGTATGAGCTCTGACGACACAGCTTTAAAGATCTCAGCTGGGAGTGAGTCGGCGCCGGGAGATTTGTTATTTTTTAGCTGCCCAATGGCGGTTAAGATCTCTTCCGTTGTTAGTGGTTTATCTAAGTCTTCGAAGGTGTCATATTGAGGGATAAGATTTATAATATCGTGATCGGCTTGACTTTGCTGGTTAAGAATGTTAGAGTAGTGTTCTTTCCATCGGGATCTTATTTCCTGGTCTTCTTTGAGGAGATTTCCATTTAAATCTTTAATAGGGCACATATTTTTCCGACTGGGGCCGTACACTGCTTTTACTCCTTGAAAGAAATTCCTGTAGTCGTGTGAATCGGCGTACCTTTGAATTTCTCTGGCCTTGCTTGCCCACCACTCGTTCTTTATTCTTCTGATTTCGCGTTGCGTTTCATACTTAGATTGGTTAAAAGCTTCTGCTTTTGATGAGTCGTTGGGGTGGTTGATAGCGTTTTGGAAGGCAGTATGCTTGCGGTCAAGAAGAAGACTATTTTATTTCATTGCTGACAAACAAAAAATAAATTAGATACCTCATTAGCCTTGCAGACGCTGCATAAAATAGTAGTGATCAGGATATGTTTATATTTGATGAAATATATTGAGTTATTATGAATGGTATGTCGCTTATTAAATATTGTAATTATTTTACATGCATAAATGTGTTACATTATATGGGTAAAATAAATATTATGCGTTGATTGATTATTGAATATTTTTAATGTGGTTCATGAAGTATACATGTATTAAACTGTTTTGAAATATATATACTAGGATATATAAATAAATATATAATAACGTAACAATATACTGGATTGTAGGTAAAAAACAAATAGAGTAATTGTGGAGTGTCATATGTACAACAGGTAGAAACAATGAATTTGTATGGGAGTGATCTTGCTGATATCACATTGTGTCGGGGAATGTTGGGATAAGTACTACATTATATAATTTTTTAGATAGTTTTTCTTTTCCAATAGTAACGTCATTTGAGTTCAATTTAATTAATTTTTCATTCTTCAATATAAACATTTAAATGTAAAATATTTTAAAAGTCAAATTAGTCTCTTTAATACCCAATATTTATTCTTAACTAAAATAATATAAAAGCATTAAGGTCCCAATATATGGTGAGAAAGTAAAAACTTTAATTTTTACAATCTTTTTATTTTTACTAATTTTCCAGGGGGAAAGAATTCCCTAGTTTCCAATATAAAATTAAATAATTTATTGAATCTATGAGTAATTTACACCAACAGTAAGACAGTGGCCAATGTCGCATACGTTGTTTGTTGAATTGCTCTGTGGACAAAAATAATATGGGAAGGACATTAGATAATAGTAAATTAAAAGTTAGGAAGGCAGAATTAAGTATTTAAAAAAGGACACAGAGAAGAACCACAGTACCAAACAATAGGTGTTAAAGAATTTGTTTTTTTTTATGTGCATAGGGAATAACTAACGTCTCAAGAATTATGTATAAAAGTGTACAATGTTGATAATTATGAGGTTTTTGCATGAAGAAATGCAAGTATATTTATGAGGTTTTGGCGTAAATAAACGCAAGTGTTTTATGGAGTATATAACGATGAATAATATGAGGTTTATTATGGTGAATATTATGAGGTGTATTGATTTTGTGCGGTTTGTTGCACAAAGTGATGCAACGTGGCAGATGAGGAAGACGTGGAAGATGGTTTCACGGTGAAACTGAACGTCAGCCCCATCAATTAAAGTTTTTTGTACAAAAGTACGTAAGTGAGACGGGTTCTGTTATATTTTTTATATGCAATAAGTTCAATTTTAACACGAAGGGTACAAATTTGAGTAGAAAGTTGTTTATACAGGAAATAGTCCTAGAAAAGTCAAATTTCATGCCAAAAGATAAAACTAACTTTAAATATACTCGGAAGCAGGAAAACATTTTGCATAATTTGTTAACTTAAACTCAAGAAGAAAAATATTTTGATGAATTTAGTAGAACTTCCCCCATTTTTCATTTATATTTACTTGTCTCTGGTGAAATAATAATAATAAAAAAACTTAGATGTACATACATTTTTTCTTTGGGAAATAAACAATATTTCTGGAATAATAATGCTTTTATAAAAATATTTCTATAATAATGTTTTAAAGAAATTTTTTCCTTAGTAATAATGCTTTTGTAAGAATATTTAATATTTTCTGTATTTTTTTTTCATGTAATAAAACGCACGAGGGCGAGGCACACTTAGCACTGAAGACCAGAGGATGGCAGTTGACATTGCAAAACCAGGAGGGTTGGATCCTGAGCAGAGCAAGGAATAGGCACTTGGACCATCCATAGTATATAGGTCATTATTAATGTTCAGAGAGATGCAACATGAGACTTAAACATTAACTTTCCCTAACCACTACATGTTGGTGACAATTGATTTCCAGTAAGGGCCGTAGGGATAATCCATTCATCTATAGCCAGCCAAGGGCTAAAATTTCTGCTGCAGTTCCCGAAGCTAGCTATCTAGCTATAATGCAGTACATGTTCCCATCATAGCTGCGCTAACTTCCTTCAGACAAAAGTTTTGTTTATGGTTTACAAGTGTCAGCAACTCAGGCGTCTGCTACAGCTAACTCAGTGACTTCACCTCCAATCCACTCAATAAGTAATGACTCAGTGTAAGTGCAAAAACACTAGACGAGGTGTGCCCGCAAAAACTATATTTCCTCGTAATGAATTAATTTGTTAATTTATAGAAATTTTTTATTGATGAAGCGTATTTTATCAATTTGTATAATTTTGTTAACTTGAATGATAGTTTTTAAATGAATGAATGAATTTCTGTTTTTAGTGTTAGGTTGAAACTTTGTTTTTTCTATATTGAGAAATATCTTTTTTAGAGCTAGGGGCTAGCTCTATCTAAAAGGGGGAAATGTGTTACGTAAGGAGTATTAATATTTTAGGAGAAAACTATAAATCAGCTTTAGTAGGTTACATATTGATGCAAATTATTTTTCCAAATTCTAAATTGATGTACTTTGCAATAATATTAAACAAATATTGAGAACGAGACCTGACACTGAATTATTAAAAACAAACAATAAATACTAACTTGTACTCAATAGGTAACTTGCTAAATAAGCATGTATTAAAATTATAAATACGAATTTTATTAACGCGGGGGTCAGTCGAATTCTTAAGACAGTCCTATTCTTGAGTGTTAAGAAGTGCGACTCCTTATCCCGACGCATTTCCCCACATCAGTGATATTGGTAAGAGCCCCCAATTTGTTACTATTATTGTTATGCCTGTTGATACTGTGACACCGTTTGTTGTTATTTTGTTAATAAATTATATATGTTTTAAACTCGTCTTCTACTTTGACTACCCAATCTCCCACTCTCACAAGCCAAGTGGCCGTCAGTCGCGGCTCCCCGAAAGGGGGGTCGTGACAATACGTAGAAATCCTGGATCAAAGGACAAAGGATATCCTACAAGAAACTAACTATTAATATTTAGTTATTGCACCATTTCTATTTTATAACTTCTATAAGTATGTTTGGCATAGAATTAAATATCCTTATACAATAATCATTAGTAATAATATTTTCCCATGCATTATTTACTATTTCCAGTTATTCTTCGGCATTTCGTGGTCTCATATTTCGTTTTTGGATAACTCTTACGAGTAGTTCCCATTCTTCTTCCACAGAATTAAGAGCTGATCTATGACTGGGCCAGTTAAGAACATTGATGTTGTTATCTTGAAACCAGTTAATTACGGTATGAGCATTATGAACGGAACAATTGTATTGTTGAAATATGAACTCATTATTAGGAAAGAATTGTGACTGAAGGGAGCATAATATTGTCTAAAATTCTAATATACGTTTCACTATTAAATCTTTCCTCAATATGCCACAAAACACCAGGACCACGTGCTGATATCCAAGTCCACATATTGACGGAAAATCTACCACTTTTGTCAATGTTAGTTATATATTTCTCATCGAATCGAGTATTCGGAGGGTGGTAATCACGAATACGACCGCTGTGTGTTGACTGGAAAGTTTTTTCGTCTGTAAAAATTACATTGTTCCAAAATTTACATCATGCGCTAAAAATTCAAGCGCAAACCCTACTCGAGCTTCTTTATGTTCAGATTTAAGTAAGTATTTCTGTGCTGCTGCATGACAGCGTAGCTCCGATTCTCTTACTCGCCGGCGACCAGTACTACTCGATCCTGGAAAATTCGTTTCTTCAGCAGCCTGAATAACTGAGTAAAATGAATTTTCTACTAAAGCATTTACCAATTGCAAATCTCGTTGTTGAGTTGATATCCTTCGTCGCCCTGATCCGGGATTTCTACTAGTCGTACCGTTTATTCTCCACTTTCTTAAAATGTTACACGCCGAATTTTTATCAATATTATAACGCAGTGCAATTTGTCTCATTGACCATCCATCTTATGCTTTAGCAATAACTCCAGATTTAACTAAATCGCTTATATGAGGCATATTAGTTTTTTGCACATTTGCAATAAATTATGACAACTAACTGACAATGTCACAAAAATTAAAGTTAAATGTACACAACTAGATTTTAGCAAAATACCGTTATAAAACTTGTCCTATTTTTTTTGCTCATGACCGTACGTGTTTAAAATTGCAATAATATAAGGGTACTCGTTTTTGAGAATTTAAAATTTTTTGTCCGACTATTAAACAGACCAAGTAATTTTGTCAGACAACTATATAATTGATCAAGAATCAAGTCATGTAATACACTTGTACTTTTGTCCGACATGAGGTAGTAACTATAGGAGTTGCATAAAACTCTTAACTTTAAGGTGTCGGACAACTAAATTACCAAATAATTTTTGTCGGACAATATTGCCACTTGATTTATAATATTTTTAATAAATTATCCTGAAAAAATTAGCTGTGAGGTAATGTTGGGCGTGTCGGACGCCTCAAACAACCCAATACATGTTTCCGACACAATATTTTCTTTTCTTAAATTAAAAAAAAATTGCGATTAAAATGAAAAACTATTAAATAAACACCACAGAAATTAGACAAACCCCCAATTCCAGAAGACAGAGCTTGTGCGGAAGGGGGTTACACATTGAAAAAACGCGGACATACAACAATTTCCACCGACAGTGCCAGTGCCGGAGCCAGGATTCGAACCCGGTGGTGCGATCTCCGTGTGATTAATCGCGATTGCCACCTCGTGCCTTAACCCACTCGGCTATCGACTCATCAAAACCACAAGTTTGAAGCGCTTCCACGAAAAAACGTCCCGCTACGGAAATTTTTCCTACAGGATGGAGTTATCCGACTGGCTGAGAATAATACGTTCACGAAGTTTCAGCAGTGAGGTAATTATTTTTTTATTTTAGGCCTGGGCCCGAGGACTACTAGCAAGTAGCGTGTTAAGTTCTTTATGTGACTGGATAATTGTGGTATCATCTGCAAATAGGACGAACTTAGAGGAAGTAAGGACATTTATGTATATTAGGAACTAAATTGGCCTAGTATTGAGCCCTGAGGTACTCCGTATTCCATATGTAGCACACTTGATTTGTTATTTTGATATATGATGTACTGACATCTATTAGTAAGATACAATTTTATTAAATTACTACTGTTTACACTGAACTTATAAAAGTTCAATTTATTTATTAAGATATTATGTGACACACAGTTAAAAGCCTTGGACAAATCTAGGAATTGAGCATATATATGTATATATTCACTGTTTTCAAAACCATTACTTATTATGTCTGTTAACTTATTTATGGCTAAAGTAGTAGATAAGTTAGTTATAAAACCAAACTGATTGTAAATAAGCAGATTTTCGGATTCAAAATAATGTGTTATTTGGATTTTTAAGGCGCATTCCAAAAATTTTAGAAAAGAACTGTATGATGGAAATAGGTCTGTAGTTTCCAACATCATTTATGCCGTATTTTCAAAGATGTTGTTTTTCAAGATATTTCAAGTGCTACTTTAGACATATGTTATGATGGATATGCTGAATATGATATATTCAGTTTAATTACTATCGCATTGTAATTAAAGATAACAGATTATTAAATAAATTTAATTTGAAAATATCCCTTGCCTTTTAACAATAATTTAGAAAACGTAGCTTTTCCCCGAAATTGCCTATAAAAATTATTTCAACGCTGTTAAATGATATTATGTTATTATTATAATATATTTCCTAGTTTCACTGCGGACTACTTTCGTTTTAATTTACTATTGATTAGTTTCTGGAAAAGCTAGGTTTTCATGAAATAGTTTATTTATAATGGGATTGAATGTTTTTAATTGATAAATTTTGCATTAATTAATAAATTTTCTCACTTGCATACAAAGTTAATAGATTATTAAATTATTATTTTTTAATGGAAAAGTAATAGAACAAATTATTTTCTTTTAGCCGAATTACAATTAAGGTCTAGTATACAATTATTTTTTTAAATAATGTACGAATGTCTTTTATTCCTAAATACGCATTTATTTAAACAAAAAATGTCTAATTTTAAAAACTTTAATAGGCCTCTAAAGCAATAAGATACTACATAAAATTAAGTGGCATATAAATTTGCTTAAGATTGGGAGAGTGGTAAGTTTTACAAACTTAATACGTATTTACTTACATTAAAATGTATTGTCAAAATATTATTGTAAATTATAATGGGGTTTTATAAAATTTCTATTGTTTTCTAGGCCCGAATAAGGATTATTATGTATTTAATGTGATTTGGCGTTTCCATTCTTTATAAAAATTATTACTTGTCTCAGGAAGTCATAAACAGTTGTCAAACTTAAGATAAATTATACAAGGTATTCTAAAAATAAAAAAAATATGGAATCGACTTTAAGTAGATTACCTTCTTTTACATTTCTAATGAAAATGTTATTTCAATAATGATTTTTCAATCATGAAGAAAAGCTCAAACATAGAGTTTAGTTACAAAATACCCAAAAACCTTTAAAATAAAAATTATATTTTACTGAACTAAGTTGAATTACTATTCTACATGTATATCTCTTATTAGCACCCATTTTCCAACGTTTTTGCTGAATTCTTCGTATACAAATGGAAATCACATCTTTATTTGAATAAAATGTAATTTTTTTAGTGTATTGTTTTGACGTTGCAAACATTCAAAATCTAGATTATAAAGCAAAGAATCGCAAATATATCAAAATCAGCATGGTATTTGCCTGTCCTGTCTGTTAGTTTGTGTGTCCGCCTGTTTTTCAGTTTGTCAGTCACTTAGTCTGTCAGCCGATCAGTCTAAGTGCGGGTGATACGTTTTTCTCTAAAATGGCTTCCATGTGGCAACCTGAAATTTTACATATAAGCCTATTAAATATTGCGGCAATGGATGAGCATCACGGGCGGCTGTAGGCTGAGCTAAGAACAATTTTTTCTTGAATTCAAAAAAATCCTAATAAAAATTTTAGTTCAGGAGATTATCTTGGCGCATTATTTGAGATGATACATATAAAGTCTAGATAATTTTATTACAAAATTTTTAATCCGAAGATTGAAACCATTTTCATACACAAAAATAAACCTTAATTCTAAAAAAGCAATAAGATGTGAATTTGTATTGCAAGAGGTAGAAAATGTTTACGCACTCTATGTTTAAATTATTGACAAAAAATAAAATAAATCACGATAGCCTTGGTTTACGTGCATTAAATATATTACTTAAACTATTTCAAAATCAGAAAACAATGAGTTGTCAATTACATACGTATGATAAATAGTACATTTATATTCAGATAAATATCACATAATTTATACTAGAAAGTTAATTTAAACTTGCATCTATCTTGAAAGACTCAATCCACGAGTGCCGCAGATTTTGCCTAAAATTAATTGCCATTCGCCGAAATAGCGAAATCTCGTTCCACTGATCGTAAACTTCAAGTCGTTAGCAAACATTGCATATTGATAAAATCGTTACAATTACACGAAACTAAAAATTTTAATTCGGAATTGAATCTCTTTCTCATTAATACTTTTTTATCAATTTTGGGTGCATCTACGTTTGAAAAATAGGTTTTTATTTCTTAATCTTTATTTAGATTTCTCTAGTAATTTAATGTATACATACATTTCGAATTTTATCACATCGTACTTCAATAGTTTTTGCTTTAAAAACATCATTAGTTTTTCAAATCATAATGCCTATTTATTTGTTTGTTTGTTTGTTTCTTTATTTCTTTATATATTTATTTATTTACTTACTTATTTGTTTGTTTGTTTGCTTGCTTGCTTATTTATTTATTTATTTATAATAGAATACTGTTTTACAGATAAAAACCGAATTAAAGAACAGGAAGGTAAGAGGAACAAAAACACTAATAAATAAGCTTATGTACAATAAGAAATATAAAAAAATAAAGATAAAATATTAAACATGTCAAATGTCAACTATGCATTAAGAGAACAAGAATACAGGTTAGTACGATTATAAATAATGTAAAGACGGCTAAAGTAAATACAATACTATACATAACTCTACAATGTAGTAACAAAAAACAAAGCAGAAGAACAAAGCTCATTTTAAGTAATACATTTTAATATCATTGAGACTGCAATAAAATATATCAAGATGGCTGCCGATTGTACTACAGATATTGCACACTGTATAATGTGGGACGTGTTGAATAACATTAGTACGAGATGTTCACAGATAAAAAGTTAGGTTATTCCTTGAGTTTACTCTGGGTACCATAAAATTTAATTTAGCCAATAATTCTTGGTAATCAATAAGTGATGTAATATGGGGACCATACAAGCGAAGAGTACTCGAGCTTAGATCTAATAAAGGTACAATAGACAGGTTTAATTCCAGCTAACCGAGTAAAATCACGACAATTTCGCTTCAAAAACCCATACGTCTTACTGACTTCTACGATAATGGTGTCAACGTGCGCGGCAAAAGAAAGCTTGGTATCGAACATTTCGCCAAGATCGCGAAAGGTGGAGGGTCGGTTCAGATTGACATCTCGGTTGTGATCGGTTGTAATCGAAACTTATATGTAAAAAAGACATGACATAGCATTTGCCGATATTTAATAACAACTTGTTTTCCTGACACCAAGCGTTTACACTGTCTACACACATCTACAATATCGTTTATACAAATAATAAACAACAGGGAGCCAAGGATGGACCCCTGTGGAATGCCAGATATTACGGTATATTCAGCAGACTTAGAACCATTGGATACATCATATTGAGTCCTGTCATATAGGTATGACCTAAAAAAGTTTAATAGAGAATCAGATAAACCGAATAAATGCTGAAATCGAGTCTATCAAATGCTTTCGAAAAACTGTATAAATATTATCTGTTTGTGTCTAAGAATATATAGATTCCGCTATAAATTAAGTAACACAGACCAGATTTGTTGCCGAAATCGTTGTTGATTTCGAATTGAAATTATAGGTGCAAGCGTCGGTGCGTCTTTACTATGTACATATTTCGATATGTGATGTAAAGCAACGTAAGGCGCGGTTAGTACTTAGATGGGTGATCGTTTCAAGTGTTATAGTACCTTTCACACACATGAGACAAGAAGAATTTAGAAAATTTCATAATTGGTAAAATAGTCAACTCATTCACCTCACAGTCAAACTACAATAAAAAAGTCCTTCAGACACTTAAATTCACACATAACTACAATTCTTTAAAAAATCTGAAAAAATTCACACCACCGATAATTCACAAATATCTCAAATTCATCAACAATATCGTTCAAACATTCAAAATAGCCAATTCACAGCTCAAATGTTAGAATTTAATGTCCTAAAAAATACCGCCCCTATACAAGCTCAAAGTATTTAAAAACTACTTCGCAGTCAAAATATTTTATTTCGCTCTCACAAATATTTTATTAATTATCTTTCTCTTCAAATCAACTTCTAGCTCGATTTTACGTTCTTCATTCCCATTCACAATGTTGCATAGAGGTGCCAGCACCGCATACATTAAGACTTACTTTCAGAAATGCTGGCATCATGGCCATCAAAACTTATTTCCACTTCGTTTCAATGCAGACCTATAGAAGCATTCTTATATGATATCAACATAGCTTTCAAAATACCTTACTTGACAGGTTCAATATTCAGCGAGTTATTTAGAGAGTTATTGCTGATAACTTCCAAACCCGATTCGATTCAAGTTTCAATTATATATTAAAAAATACTCCTTTTTATGACCATAATTATCATATATTTTTCAGTTCCGAAATTTGACGTTTTCTATGTGATTGCACAATAATTCACAATCGAGCAGAAATGAATGTCGGGGGACATTTCCAGACAACGTAAAAAAAGGGGTAAAAACGTTTGTGCTAGATCAGGTCTACGTTTAAATGAAACAATACCAAACATACAAAATGCCGAGCTCCGAGCACTAAACCAAGTCAAGAATGATACGTGTGCCATGAAGTTATATCTATTATACGAGTGAGGCTTCCTTGTCTAGGCCAAGTAAAAATCTCATAGACGCTTTAGCCGTCGTGATACCCACTACAAGTTAATTTTTTTTAACCCGCGTTACTAGTTTCGGCATTTATTCATATTTTTCCCAAGACGGAATTTCAGTTATCGAGAAATTACTACTTTCACAACTCTTGTCAAATAAAATATTTAAGTTAAAAAAGTTTTGCGAACTTTGTTCGTTTACATTAAATAAATACTCGCATATCGTTTTAAACAGAAGTATTCTTATTTCAAGAAAAGTATATAAAGGGTATAGCTTTCGACCCTGAAGAACATTAAAAATAAATCAAGTGCTAAATAAACTCATTCATATAAACACAAGTGTAAAAAAGCTTTAGGACTTATACAGGGTGTAGCATTTGACCCTATCCAACGTTGTAAGTGCAACCCCCCAACTTTCTCAAATTTAAAATAAAGTGGACCAGTTGTTACGGGTTTAATGCATACGAAACCCGCAACGCACATTTGTGTTTTGAGGGCCACATGTCGCCAAGTAGCGAACCGTTGGTCGTACAGATTTTGCTTCTATCCGCTAGAGTTACTAGTTAGGTTCCTTGACTTCCGTCTTCTTAAAAAGAAAGGTGAAAGGTGTTAAGTGTGCGTACACTGTGGAAAATTTCTGAAACTTAATTTATTTAACTGTTCTTGTTGGATTTTGGGATTATCGGATTATTCCTCCGCTTTGGTTGTCCCTGTTAGTCAGAGAATTTTGATGCTACGAAAGAGTTTTATCTGCATTTATGCGGGATTTAGGTGTACAGGTGAGTTAACTTTATTGCCGCCATCTTATCCGGGTCTTATCCACGTGTCCAAAAGTTTATAGGCTGGTTGACCACTTTCCTTCGGAAGTATCTCGTTTGCTAGAGAGATGGACTCGACCCTGATAATTGAGTTGTAGCATTCTACCAAAGTTTTATCCGGATTGTACCCTCGAGGAATCAGAGATGAATTATTTCTTTTGCGAGTTATATCTGATTTCAATTGCTCTCATTAGGCACGTCTTACGTGCCTTTCCGACTGTGCAAATTAAATTGGTGTATCTTCAGGATCCATGGACTAAGTTAAGACATTGCACGGCTGCGGAGGTGATAAAACAACCACTATCGTCTTATTTATTTTGTAATATATTTATTAGAATATAGCCATATAACTACACATTGCCAGGTTCATATTAGAAAACCATTAGTTGTAAATACAATAATGTAATTCATTTCATGCTGAGAGAGTGTCATTATTTCTTCTGCGACCACTAAAAATGGAACCCTCAGCGACTTTACATTAAACGAACTAAAAGCTTTTAATAGTTCATGTTAAACTTGGGCTTAACATCCTAAGATTTCTGAGCTAGTGAAATTTTTGTCGTTACCACGATACTTCACTTATCCGGGCTAGGTAGTGTCCACGATCTGCTACGTACAGCAGTCCAAGTGTGTTTTTCTTTTGTGTTATCTTGCAACAACCCTACCGCTTCACAGTAAGTGGTTGATAACCCGTAGCTCGTGGCCTCCAGAGTCTCAACCTAAGCTCTACAGCTCAATTTTTTTTATTTTACAATTCACCGAAGGCTCCCTCTTGTTCCTCGCGTCCTCGCCTCACATCTTCCAGCGGTTTATATATCAGTATATGCACGGAAGCTATGCAATCTAAGGCGAGGGTTGTGTAGGAGATATACCATCCTTCGGAGGGGATTTAAAGCCGTCGGTCCCTTGTCTATTAAATGGCAAATGGTAGGCAAGTAAAAGATCCGTACTCTTCGAAAGAGAATACTCCTCAGTAGCGGAAATAGGCCGACGTTAAATAAATGTTCAATTCAAATTAGGTTGGTTCTATATACATCGTAAAATATTCCATTGCTATTTACACTCAATTTAGCTCTAGTCCCCAAATTTTTACCATTATATTTTGATGAAATTTTGTATCTCTAACTTCTTAGGAATAATTTAGATAATTTTTTGACGAAATAAAAATCCAATAAAGTCCGTCCATTTCTAGTCACATGTCAAAATTCATCCAATTATTAAAGGATTACACTGAAAACATCTCATGGGAGATTATCACTTATATTACTATATTTCTATGCAACGGGAAATTATTGACAGTTTTATAATTTATTTAAAATGTCACATTCACGATTTGGCATATTATTAGAATTTGCACTGATAAATCCCCCTCAACCCTCAAGCTTGTTGCTTTAAGTAATTACCTTCCACCTACAGCGTCGGGTAATTACTAAGCAACAAGCTTTCGGTTCATTATTAGAAAAAATTATCGCGTGATTATCAGTGCTCTTGGTAAATTACAGCTGATAGTTTCTTAGAAAATATAAACAGTAAGGAACCTTATATTAAGTTCACATTAAAAGTAGAAAATAGGATTGAACTACCATTTTTAGATGTTTTAATTAAAATAATAAATTGGTCGATTGAAACAGGTGTATATTGGAAACCACCCGTACCAACAGAATTTAAATTTCAACTCAAATTAGTCAATAAATATTAAAAGGTGTGTTCATATATCATATCATATCGAACTGTTCATATGCTAGGGCCACAATAATTTCATCTAATAATGAAATATTAGACAATGAGAAACAATTTATCAAAGAGATTCTAATAAACAATCAATATCCTGAGGTCTTTGTTGACAGAACTTTCGTGGATATTGAAAATAGAAACAATCGGGCACGTCAAAGACCTGAACGTCGTTAGGCAACATTAATTCGCTATGCATACAGATTATCGGAAAAACCATATTTCAAGCGGGATATTATTTAACGTTTATTTTGACGAAAACTTAACAAAAAAGACTGCAAAAAGAAAAGAAAAATTAAAGAATCGGCAAACATATTACTAAATGACAATATTAGCGCATCGAATTGTTCTATAGATTTTTTCCCGACCTGCTTACCAATGTTAAAACTTATATTATTTAGAATTGAATATTAACAGTTCTATGTAAATAGTAATTATCTGTGAATAATAAAATTTAATAATTGTGTTTATTTAACATGCATAGCAGAAAAGACTTTTTTTGAAAGTTTTGAAAAAGAAAGCATATTTTGTTTCCTAAGCATCCGCCAAAATACATTATTATTAATAATAATAATATAAATAAATATACTTTATTGTCCAATGAATACTTCTCGCCTTAAGCTTATGCTTACATAGTGTAACACAAACAATACTTGTTTTGGCAGTTTTACAAACAATATAAAATTTACACACACACGACACAAGTACATATTGTACATCTTTAAAACTCTATAGAATAGATAGATAGAATTGAAGCATTAGCGTTTTGATGGTAATATGCAATTATTACACTTGCGCCAGGCTTGTAACTTGTAATTCAGCGCTCGGCGGGGCACATAGCCCGGAGAGTAGCTGTTGGTTGCAGTCTGGTTACATTTCTTATAGTAAATTAAATATTTTATAGAGGAGTTTGCGACTAAAAATATTATGTTTAGAATTTCGCCCTCTAAAAGCCCATTTGAACTATGCTAAGCCCAGTCAGGCTATTTATTTTTCGATTGCAATAGACACTGGACCGCTAGAGGCGCTTGCTGACTATTTTACATATCGCTATCCTAAAGATACCGAAATGTGCCAAGTAGTCAAGGGATCCTCGTGTCGGTAATCACATGTCTACCTTGCATTGACGAGAGCCAACAGCTCGAAACTGCAGTCTGCAAGTGGTGTGGGACGACTTGCACGAGAGCGCCTTTAAGTAGGATCAGTCTTTAGACCGGTGTTTGTTGCAATCGAAGCATTAGCGTTTTGATGATAATATGCAATTATTACACTTAACGCGCCAGGCTTGTAATTTGTAATTCAGCGCTCGGCGGTTACATTCCTTATAGTAAAATAAGGATTGTATAGAGGAGTTTGCTACTAAAAATATTATGTTTTAATATTCCGCCCTCTAAAAGCACATTTGAACTATACTTATAGAATTACGAACATAAGGAATATACAGGGTATCCCAATAGTACGTCAAAGTTCAATATCGGCCTTATAAGAAGTCTTTAGAAAATTATTTTTTATGGAACTAGTATAATTTTAAACTAATTTATGACTTATAATTAATGTAAGTACTTTGTCACAATAGTTAATAATTGAATGTTCAATAAGATAACTTTCAATTATTCTCACTTTACGTGAAAATCATGGCTACTAGATCAGTTCGAAATTAAAAGTATTATAATTTAACGGTTTCTAATGAAAAGTAAAAATATCCAGTCCTGAATTAGCGCTAGCATAAAATACACCCTCTCGCTCTATAATTATAATCAATATTTAGTGGCTGTGTCGTTGTAGTACATCCTTTGTCTACATAATTGCAAAATAAATCTTCTTAATTAATAGTAATACACACACAGCGAATTAATTTGTTAAACCTTGTTCCGACCAAAATTTTCATATTATTTCGAATAACTCGACAACGCAAAGTCAAAAACAAAAACAAAAAATTTTGAGGCCGTTGGAAAGGTAATTTTACGCGGAATTCATAAATGTAAAAATATATAGGGTGTTCCATTAAAAATAGACCTTGAAGATTCTCCGCTGTAGTGTCACCCTGTATATTTCAAAATATTTTTAAAATGTGCGCTTTTTAACACTGTATCACTTGTATAAAAAAATCATTTTCCAAAATCTTCTAATAAGGCCGGGACTTTGACGCACTATTGGGACACCTTGTATACAATAAATTTGATAGCTTTTTTAAACTTTTCTTTAACTCTAAAATAATTCTCACAACTAGTTCATTATATAATATAGTTTTATTTAATAACGTTGTTTTTATCCCTGTGTCTATAAAAAGTCATTATTCTGTCTTATATTACGTGAATGAATATTATTTATGTATCTCACTTTATTATGTAACTACATAGCAGTCTTTTTGCTCTTCAATTTTTAAATTAAATCTAAAGTTTTAGATATTATCATTTGGTTATATTTTGTAACTCGTTTGGTAATGAGCTGTAGACTGTTGGGGCTAAGAAAGCATAAGACCTTTGTCCAACTGTTTTCATCATAAAAGGTACACTCTGTTTATTTTTTGTCTAATATTGTGTACATGGGAGGGTAGAATTTCTATGTTTTTTTGTTAGTTTTGTTATTTAGATTTGTAAGTCTATTTTCGTACATTCTGTATTCTGATTTTAAATAGTCGTTATTAGGATTTTTTTGTACTGTTCCATACATTTCGTTTTTTTTATGTATGGATTTCACTAGCCCCCTTGTGATCCAAGGTGCTAATTTCGTATTTTTCCTTTTAATTTCTTTAAGATTAGTTGAATCATCTAGTGCTTTTGTAATATCGCTAACAACATTTTTTGTTGCAGTATCAACATCATGCTCCACATACACAGATTCCCAAGACTCTCTACTTAGAATTGTCTGAAACTTGCCATAATCTACATTCGTCATATACCCTTCCCTATCATTAATGTCCTTTTTTTTATTACAGTGTAATACAATTTGTAACATTGTAGTAAAGTGATCTGTGATATCCGTTTGTAATATTATCGGTAGTATTTTTTCATGTAAATTGTGTCTGGATCTAATAAAAATATGATCTAAACAAAATTTTAGTTTTCCCCGTATCCTAGTGTAATTATTTATGCATGATATATAAGCAAATTCATTTAGGATATTCATGTACTCGATACTACAGTCATTGTTATGCAGTATATCAATGTTCATGTCTCCAATAAAAATATGGTATCTCTGTTTGATGTACTTGAAAATAGTTTTGTAAGTGAGCTAGACACTAGATAATCTGTAAGATCTGTAGATGGTGGTCTGTACATAGCAGTTATATTTATATCATTGGTTGTTCAGTTTGATGTTAATTTTAATAGAGTTAATATTATTAATGGGAATAATATTATAATTATAATATACTTCACTTTTTATGTAAACTACTACCCCATCATTTTAATTCAGCCTGCTGTTGTTATATATCATATCATATCCAATTATATTGTACAATGTGGGGTCTTGTATGTTCCATGTTTCAGTAAGACCAATACAGTCAAAATCTGTCTGTAGTTCTTGGAGAAGTATTTTGAATAGATCTATATTTTTATTAATACTACGGATATTATTGTGTATACTTTTAAAATTACAATTTAGTTTATCTATAGTATAGATCCCTTTACATTCAATGCCGTTTGTAAGTGTGTAGGTTCCTATTGTATTAACTTCAAAGTCTCTAATGTACTGGCCCATTTTTACACAAAATTTTAAAATAGGTCAAAAAATCTAATTTAGATAGAATTTAAATAAAAGAAAAGAAAAGAATCTTAAATTAATAAATAACTATTAACAAGATACAATCAAGATTATAACACATCTATATCATATATTAGGTTATGAAAAGTATAAAAATACAAATATAGATTACGCGAAGTTTACAATATTTTGTTTGCGGTTCTTGTGATTCGTTTTCTTGGCATTTAGATTTCAGTGAGTTGTTGTTTACGTTTTTTGTCTACAGTTTTATTGAAAAATGAATGAACTTTACCTTTGACCGAATTTGTCCTACTTCCGTCTGTTTCTTTGCTTAGTGCTATGTTTCCTGAATCAGTCACTTCTGCTTCCTCTGTTTCCTCGTTTTCTTCTGCTTCCTCTTCCTCTATTAGATCGTCTTTTCTTTCTTTCAATTCTTCGTAAGAATGAGTCTCTCCATCTACATACAGGATGTTGTTTTTTATTATTGCCTGTTTGTTGTTTCTTCTAGCAATTACCAAATTTTTTGTTTCTCATATTCCTCAGTTGTATAGTCGTTAGCGATAAATACTCCGTTGCCTTGTTCTTCTACGCCGTAAAATATTAAGTTATATTTCTTTGCTTTCTTTTCGACTGCGGATAATTTATTTTTTAAAGTTTGGTTCTCTTCTTTTAATTCTATATTTCCTTTCTTGATTTTTTCGAGTTCTTCAGTTATTTCAAATTTAGTTGTGCGAATCTCTTGTGTTAAATCTTTTTTTATTTCTATATTTTGGTTTCAGATTTCGTTTGTTTTGTTTACCAATTCCTGTATTAACTTGAAAAGATCGCTATTTGTAACGTGTTCATCCATATTAGAGTCAATTACATTTTTTAAGGTTATGTGCCAGAATGTTATTAAAGCATGTATCTTGGTTTAGGGTGGTACCCTTCTTGGGTATACGCCTGAAAGACGAAGTTACTTGACGAATTCCTATAAAAATAATTTGAATTAAGGCTTAAACTATTTCCACTAAACATTTTTAATACCGCCAATTCCTTATTTATAGTTATATGCATCTGGTTAAGATCATTACCACTTAAGTATATACAATATTGTATCATCCGCAAACATGGACATTTTCACTTATCAATATCTGGGTTCATAACCTGTTGAGTAGAGTAAATAAATACATGATATCTTCAAAACATTAAAATTGGCAGGTACATAAAAGTAATTAATTGTTATTTGCTTTAAGGGCTGAATTATAAACTGTGAATTTGTATTTTTAACCATTTTTGTAATAGGCTTGTAACTTCTATTACGTGTGGTATATTTTACGCAGTTTCAATATATTTAGTAGGTGATGACATAGTATTTTTTTCTGTAACAGTATCTTGCTTTTGGCATATCAGTTCATAATTACGTAATGTGTCTTTCCTGGTTTATAGTTTTTAAAAATTGGCAGTACCTGAATCAACTAATACTATTAGTACACTCGAATTAGTTATTGTTGGTGGCAACTTTCCAGGGGAAATATTATTGGGGATTCTTATGTTTTCGAATTTTTCATGGATGTCGTGATGCAGAACATGTATTGAAGTTTATGTAAAATATAGAAGTACCGACTCTACTTGTATACATACAATTTTCTGAATTACATGAGTATAATGCACCAGTCTAAACTACAACTAACAATTTCTGAAATTAGGTTGATTAATCTGGAATGAAATTGATGATATCTGAAATGCAATTACCTGATGTGAAATTAAATTGATATTTCCTGAAATATTATTGAAAAAGTGTAGACGTTTATTCAAGTTGTAAAACCTTGCGATGCAAAAATTTAATTTGTTTGTAACTAGTAAACAATATGTCAAATACACCGCTCATGAAAAGTATCGCCAAAAAGAGAAACATGCTTATTTGATAACAAACTTAAACTTGAGTAATTGATAAAATGATTATTTAGTTTTCGTAACCGGTGTTGTAATTTTGAATTCGCTGAATAAAATGAACTTAGTCCACAAGAGTTAGATCAATCTTTTTAAAGTTTCAATTAACCTTATAACAAAAATTTCCATTATGCTTCTTAAATAATAGACCAGTCATTACAGACTTTGATAATGGAAAGTTCGACAATAATTGCAAAAGCTTTTTAATTTTGAGACAACATTGAAGAAGGTAAAAAAATAACAAATCGAGATTTGCACCCTTTTCCGCCCCCCGGAACATTGTTACTTAAATTAACAAAAAACGCAAATTTGTAATAAATTTTTGAAAAATGGCCGTGGTAGAACTATTTTAAATGTTCCGGTCATCGTAGCAAGGTGCAAACTTGATAGAAGATGTCTAATTATTATTAAAATGTTCTCCAAGGTTTGCATAAACTACAGAATTTTTTTCAAAAGTTATTACGAATTATTCACGTTTTTCTGTTAATTTAACAATGTTCCGGAGGGCAGAAAAGGGTGCAAAACCGGATTTGTTGTTTTTTTACCCTCTCCAATGTTGTCTCAAAATTTGAAAACTTTTGCAATTTTTCATATCTTTTTTATTCTAATGACTGAGGTATAATGATCATGATGAAACTTAAATTTTTTTTTATTTTACCTCCACAAATCAAAATGAAGTTGAATCAATGCTTCGTGCATGCCATCGAATCGGTCATTTATAAATAAATATAAATATATCAATACCACAAAAATTAGACAACCCCCAATTCCAGAAGCCAGAGGCTTGTGCGGAAGGGGGTTACACATTGAAAAAACGCGGACATACAACCATTTCCTCCGACAGTGCCGGAGCCGGGATTCGAACCCGGTGGCGCAATACCCGTGTGATTAATCGCGATTGCCACCTTACTCTACTGCCTTCAGCTCTTCTAAATAACTGATGGAAATTCTGACTTTGTTAACCTGAAAATATTGAAAACTCAGTCGTATTATTTATTGTGAACTCGTCAATGAAATCACGTAATTTTTCCCATACTTAAATTTTAATGGGTTGAGTTAGTACTCACGTTAAAAAAAATTTCTGACAAGATGAAAAAAATTAACCTATAAATTATCAACATACTCATACATTTAAATGTTACCGCGCTTTTGCTTACGAAAAAATTTAGACATTTTATATGCTCACGTTTTTCTTTAAATTAGCAAATACAATATGAATAGTATGAAAATGACAGAGGGTCGGTTCAGGAGCAGAAGCAGGTTCAGGTTCATGTCCAGTTTAGGGGTCGGGGGTTAATTAGAGCGGTTGGAAGTAATTAGGGGAGTGGACCTTAGAGGACGGGCCGGGCCGTAAGAGGGCAGGGCCTGGGAGTGGAGGTGGGGGGGAGGCAATTAGAGTAACGTGGTAATTAGAGTGTTCGGAGGCAATTAGTGTGGTGGTGGGTAACTGAAGTGCTGGGGAAGCAACTGTAATGATGGGGCAATTAGAGTGGTGGGGACAGAGGTCAAGGAGTCAAGGGATCAAGTGGTGGAATTAAAGACTAATTAAGGGTAATTTAGGTACAAATAAGGGTAATAATAAATAAATAATAAATAACACCACAGATAATTACGACCCCCTTTATCCCGGAAGGCTCTAGAAGAGCCTTGTATGAGAGGGGGGCTACACATTTAGAGGCAAGGGACACACACCCAATATCCATGTATAGTGGAAAAATCCCTCTCACAGTATGTTCCACTGCCACGACCGGGGATCGAACCCGGAACTTTTGGGTGAGTGGCAAGTGCGCTCACCTCTCGACCACCAGTCATGTAATATATAATAATAATAAGTTTATTTAGAAAGATACAAATGTATATAAAGGATAATAATTCATTACATCTTAAAACCACTAAATAAACAAGTTCACTCACAAAGCGTAACAAACACTTGTCCGTGAGGAAAAAGAAAAGAAATATAATGAAAATAGATTTACCTACTAATTATAATAACAATAAAGATAAGTGACTAAAAGCAAGCAAAACATTTCAAAAACAACAACAAAGTTCAATAATTTCCTATGACTATAAGACAAACACACGCAACAACATATTCTGATACAGGATGATTAAGTACTAACTCTAACTAACTCAAAAAACCCAAACCCAAGAACAGGTCAAGTAACACTCAAGGAAGTAAACATATGTACACATATATATACACATACATATATATATATATATATTTTTTTTTTAAGTATTTTTTAAATCTATTAGGTCGTGTATTTCATTTCTAGGGGTTTCTAGTAAGAGCTTCATTACACCTTTTTTAAAAAGTTTATTGTTTGATAATATTTTTAATGTTTCAGGTATAAAGTTATATATTTTCGGCGCAAGGAAAACATGCGACCGTTGCCCAATTGTTTTGTATATCTGTTTAGCCGGTACGAGATTACTTTTATTTCTAGTATTATATTCATGATGTATTTTTATTTTGGAGTTTGAATATTGCATAACTGACAAACTTAAAAAATATATCTGTCGTGGATCCATAATTGAAGTTTCTTGGTACAAACAATCGGTAGAATAGGTGGGTTCTTTATTATACATAATTTTAATAATCCGTTTTTGAGTTAATTCTAATTTTCTTAAGTATGTTTTCATTACACCACCCCAACCTATTATACCATATCTAATGTGTGGTTCTACAAGGGTTGTATATATTATTTTTAAATGTTTAATATCTAAAACGTTTTTGAGGAATTGGAAAAGATGGATATGCATTCTTAATTTTTCGTTGACATAATCTATATGCTTATCCCATCTTAGGTGACAGTCGATAATCAATCCAAGATATTTTGTATGTGGTTTGGACGATATTATGAAACAATTTTCTTGTTCGTCCTTTATCTCAAGAGTTCGGAAATATGGTAAATATAGATTATACGAGGCAAAAGGAACATACACCGTTTTATCAAAGTTTAGGGAAAGGAGTTTATGATCAAACCATTCTTTTATGCTTGTGAAATCATTTTGTACCTTTAGTTTTAGACTGTCCCAGGTATCACTTTCATAAAATATAGCAGTATCATCAGCGAAACTGATGATCGTACCCTTTGTGTCTATTTGAAATAAATTATTAAGATAAAGAACAAACAAGATCTGTCCAAGTATAGTGCCTTGCGGTACACCATATTCGACAGTTTGAAAATTGCTTCTGGTATCATCAATTTCTACACATTGCTTCCTATTTGTTAGGTAACTACGTATTAATTTAAGAGCTGTACCTCTAATTCCTATTTCGTTTAAATTTTCCAACAACAATGAGTGACTGATTGTATCGAAAGCCTTCGCTAAGTCTAGAAACAAACATAGCGAAGGTTTCGAGCTATCAAGAGCTTCATAATTTTTTTTTGTAAGTAGAGTAATTGCATGCTCCGTAGACCTACCTTGTCTAAAACCAAATTGTTGTGCTGACAAAATGTTGTATTTATCCAGAAACCCTAAAATTCTTGTTTTTAATGTCATTTCAAATATTTTTGATACGTTTGTTATAAGAGATATTGGCCTATAATTTAAAGGCTCCATCTTGTCTCCTGTTTTATAAATTGGTTTTACAATTGATACTTTAAAAATTTCTGGGCAAATACCTGAACAAAGAGATCTATTTATTAAGTATGTCAGAGGCATGATAGTGTATTGCGCTATTTCTTTCAATGTTTCGGATTTAATCTTATCAAAACCTGGAGCTTTTTTATTTTTTAATTTAAATATATATTCTTTTATTTCGGATTCGGTACAGGGATATAGAAATATATAATGTATGTTTGTTTTCTTTTTTTCATTGTAATTTTCTTTCCGATTTATTTTATTTGCGAGTATTTTTCCGATATTTATAAAGTTTTTGTTAAATATTCTACACATTTCAGCTTTATCTGTTATATTTTGATTTTGTTCATTTTTTATTTGTTTTATGCTTTTGTCACATTTATTAGTATTTTTTATTTTATAATTTACTGTATCCCATAATGTTTTCATATTGCCTTTACATTTTTGTATTTCAGATTTATAGAAGTTATACTTGGTTTTTTTTATTAGCTCTGTTAATTTATTTCTATATGTAGTATATTCCTTTTTTAGATCATAGTTGTTTGGATTCTTTTTTAATTTCTTATACAAACTTTCCCTTCTATTAATTGATGTTATAATCCCTCTTGTAATCCACTCTTTTTTTTTCTGTTTTCTTTTTTTTAATGTTTTTGTATGTTTATCTATTACTGTTGTTAATTTTTCAATAAATTTGTTTGTTTCCATGTCTAGATCCTCTCCAGTAAACATATCATTCCAATCGTATTTTCCTAGTTCATGTTTTAATGTTTTGTAATTTATATACTTAATAAAATTATTTTTGCTAGCTTGAATCTTTGTCTCATTTAGTACTAGTTGTAGTATTACCGGAAAATGATCTGTTATGCCAGACTCAATTATAAAAGGTAATATTTTTTCTTCTATATTTGGATATTTAGAATTTATATAAATGTGGTCGATGCATGATTTTGATTCACCGTCTATTCTAGTATATTTATTTATTGCCGATTTATATTCATATTCGCATAGGGTATTTAAAAATTCACTTGAGATCTCATTTTTCTTTGCAATATCAATATTGAGATCACCTATTACTAATTTATAATCTGCATTTATTTTAACAGTCTTTAAATACTGATAAAGATCTGAAGTGAATTCTCTAGAATTTATAGAGGGTGATTTGTATAGTGCTATTATATTGATTGTGTACTTTGATAACTGAATATTCAAATTTATAACTGAAACATTGTTTATTGTATCAATTTGATAAGTGTAATCCAAATCATTTTTTATATATATTACTATACCGTCGTTTTGATTATATTGCCCGTTATTGTATATTATGTCATAGCCTTCAATTTTATGAAGATTTATATTTCCAATTTTCCACGTCTCGGTAAGTACGATACAGTCAAAGCGATCTTCAAAATGTGAAAGAAATATTTCAAAATCTTCTATATTTTTTGCCAAACTACATATATTATTATTTAGTACTTTAAAATTTAGAAAATTATTGTTGATTTTTAAAATTTCGTTTCCTTGAGTTACACTTTCTACTGTTTCTGTATGGATTTTTGAAATTTAAAAATTCATTATGAATTGATTCATTGTTAATTTTTAATATGTTAAATAAAATAAGTAAGTTAGTTATAATAAGTAGATACATTAAAATCTTAAAACTATACAATTATGTAATTATTTAAGAACACAAGTTAAAATTTATCAATAAAAATAATGTAAACAAGAGGAAAAAGTAAATTATATAAATAGAGACATAAAACAAAGTCAAAAAAGAATGCATCGATCTGAGTATATAATTTTAAATTATCATTCACGTATCTTTGTATTTGAACGGGTTTTCATAACACCTATTGTTTTATCATTGTTAGTAATTTCAGGTTTTGGTTTTTTTTTATCACTTTGGTCTTCTATTCCAATTTCTTCGATTGTTCTCTTTGTTTTTTTCTGTGGATTTGGCGTAGCCGGAGCACTCTCTGGGCGTGGCTTCTCGGCGTTTATTATTTGATCTTCCGAAACTGCTTCTTGATCTTCTATTTCAGTTTCTTTCTCTAGTTGGTCAATCGTGTATGGTTCATTCGATATAATCAGTTTGTCTCCCTTTATATATGCAACTGCTCCTTTACTTCTCGCTTCTTTTAAATGTTTTATTAATATTTTGTTTTGAACCTGGTCTTCTATGCACTGATCTTTGGCAATGTATATATTTGATCCCTTTAATTTCTTCGCGTTTTTTAATACAGAAAGTTTCTTCTGGTACGAAATGAATTCAACAATTACGGGAGTTCTTGTATTTTTAGTGGTTACTATACGGTATGCGTCATTTAAATCATCTTCTCCAATTTGAAGTCCAAGAATATTTTGAAAAATACTACAGACATATTTTATTAAATTTGCCTCATTATCACTTACTCCAAAAATTGCGATATTATTCTTACGAACCTTTCTTTCGAGATTCAGCACAGAGTGTTTTAGTTTCTTATTCTGATCTTCAAGGGTATGTATTTTGTTTTCTAATATATTAAAACGTGTTGAAACCGCTTTCTTTACCTCGTCGATTTTTTCTTTGAATTCTATTTGAATTTGGGAAGTTTTTCTTCTAGTGTGTTATTTAATTTTAAAAATAAATTTTCCAGATAATGCTTTTGGACATCACTAAATTCAGTCATAATTCGGACGACTATGGTTTCTTATCTTTTAGTAGACTAGGTTTTGTTCGTATTGTTGAGGTGTTTTTATATTTTATTTTTTGATGATTTATCACGACAAAATCTGTCCTGTTTTTATACCAAAAGAATCTATCCTGTTTTTGTATCAAAATTTCTTACTATGATAATTTACAGCTAAATGGTGTATTAATATCAAAGTTTTTAAATTTTTCTACTCATTGGGAGCCACTTTTTAACGAGGAAAAAGATAGAAAATATGTACTCACAGTTTATAGTTCTGTTGCTGCATTTCTTTTTATTTAACTCACAAAATTTCTCTATTTTACGGCAGATTTATTTACGGCAGATTTATTTACCAGGCGTATATAATAATATATTTAGGTCAAAATAATGGCAGTTAAATTCAAAATAAAGTTAGTTATAGTAATTAAGGGTAGTTTAGATACAAATAAGGATAAGAGTAATTAATGCTAATTTAGGTACAGATAAGGGTTATTTAGGCGAAAATAAGAGTAATTAAGGCAATTATGGTCCATCAATCTGCCCGTCCGTCCGTCTATATATTCGTCCGCCCATCTCTTCGTCTGTCTGTCCATCTGTCTGTCTGTCAAATCATTCGTCCGGCCGTTCGCCTATCAATTTGTATACAGACAGTTAAATAATTATGTTGTATTTACTATTAGATATTGTCCTATTGCACAATTATAGTAATTTTGTATTCTTGATGAGATAGCAAACATTCATTTGATTACACATACCTGCCGGGTTATTATACCCACTTTATCTTTATGCTGATTTATGACATGAAAAAATTGCTTCCTGCTTGTCTTATCTACCGAGATGTGTATGGTTTTTAATTGAAAGGGAAGCATTGGATTGTTATTTTTTACTGAAATATTGTAATTTTATCTACTTCAAGGTTATCTTATGGCTTGATTTACATTGTAAGATGCGGTATTGTCTGCACCATAATTAATTTATGTAAAAATGTCCAAATAACGTCGATTATGTCGCACACTTTTATATTATCGGATCATTCAAGCATGCTGAGTGCAGAATTTTATCCATCCAGTGAATTAAATACTGGTAGTCGAAATGGATTAGGATTATATTCAACGTTGACGGGACGAATAATCTATTTCTTTATAAAACTAGATCGAAAGTGGTCCTCACAGTGAACCTAAACTGAAGACAAGCCTAAACCTGCTCCTGCTCCTGAACCGATCATTTCCATAGTACTAATATGCCCTTGAAATTTAGTAAGTATCTTTATTTGAACCATACTTCTGACCGTAAAATATTTATAATAATAAACGAAATGTCGACAAATTAAAAATTGTGTTTTTTAAAAAAACGTTGATCCCAACATCCACCAAACTCGTCAAACAATTATAAATTTTGGATCACTAAATTTAATTAACATCGTAAAAATAAAATAATAGACAAAGAAATAATAGACAAGAAAAATGAGGTGTCTGACCTCAAATGTAGAATAACGAGCAATGAGGTGAACAAAAATGCAAAATATATATTTCGTTTTAAAACAATCGGTATGAAAGTGTCGCTCGTACTATCTGAATAAAAGGTTACTCGTATGAATGGGTGCGAACGTAGGTAGTTTAAATGGTGATCATAAAATACACACATGTATGCCTGAAATATATTTTCTTCTGTAAGCGATCTTTTGGGACCTTAATTCATGAAAATGGTCATTCATTACATATTCGTAATTAGCTAGATTAATGTAATTACACAGCATTTTTGTATCTGTTGGCTAGTTAAATCATTTTTTTACGCTTGCCAAAGGTAATTTTATACGGGTGGATGCTAACAGGGGTTTTACTGCACAGGGTTAGTCACTATATACTGACCCCTCTTTATTTCTGTTATCATTGAAAATATAAAAAAAAGTTTCGTATAAAAGTTGTAGGATCTTACTTTATTTTACTGAAACGTGATAAAAAAAACAATATCAAGTATAGGTCACGTGATACGAAATAAATATAAGTTTTTTTTTTTTAAATAGAACACCCTATATATTTTGGAGAAGCCCTTTTCCCCTGATTTCAAATATTTTATTGTATAGGTCTACCTTAAATACTTCTTGATATATTTGACATTCAAAATGCAAATGAGCTGCTTTATTGCAAGCAGAGTGAGCGATGCGTGTCAAAACACAAGTGAAACAATTTTTTTTTTATTTAATAGAAAGTTTCTAGACCACTTATAATAGATTGTGAAAATCTTTTGGGGTTAGGTTTAAGCGTATTAAAGAAAACTACTTTATTAATTTGCCAACGTTTCAATATTTTTTAATATCATCCTCATGGCAATTAATACTTAGTTTTCCGTTTGTAGTATAAAAATAAATAAATAATGTACTGGAATATCACAGATACACAGGATTCGTGCCACTGCTATCCACACAAGAAGATAGTAATTTTACTGTGTTTATTGAACCCTGTGTATCTGTGATGTTTCAGTACATTATTTATTTATTTTTATACTACACACGGAAAACTAAATATTAATTGCCCTGAGGATGATATTAAAAAACACCGAAACGTCGGCAAATTAATAAAGTAGTTTTCACATTTTTTTTAAATTTTGGTTACGACTGCCTAGACAGAAATCCAATTATAGGGCAGGAATTTTACAAACATAAAAAGAAAACTAAATAATAACTAAAACTAAATAACTTAACTAAAAGTAAACAATTAAATGGTAATAAAAATTAACAAAATAAGTCTATGATTAGTATAGTCCTAAAAGTTGTAATCTAATATTTTAGAAGCTACAGTTATTGTGCAGAATTGAGGACAACATTTCACATTTTGGATATACTAGTATTAAGAATATCTATATTATTATATAAAGAATCATACTTGGAACACATATGGTACAGAGGAGAAAATAACAGCAAATTTGATGTTGGTGCAGGCAAATAGAATAGAGACGAATGTGAGCGAGTCTGCAAATTGGGAACACGAAATCTAATGCAACTAAGAATTTTAGGGCAGTCAACAGTGCCATTTAAAATCTTAAAAAGGAATACAAAAGAGTGATACGTCCGACGTAGTTGAAGGTCACTCGTGTTGAATCTATATAATAAGCCACAAAGTGGAAAACCTCTCTCTGGATAATTCCCAGATTTTTTGAGCAGAGGTATTTAAGAAAACGCCTCTGAGGTTTTCAATGCTATATTTATGATTTTGATAACCAGGACTCCAGACTATTGAAGCATATTCAAGTCTTGACCTCACAAAAGAATTAAAGAGAAGTTTCAGTGTATTTTCGTTAAATTCTTTACAATTACGGATAATGTAGCTTAAATTTGAAGGAATTAGCGGTGATTTGTTTGATAGGGCTAATAAAAAATAACTTTGGATCGAATATAACTCCTAGATCTTTGAAATGACTAAGCTCTTCAGTTCTTCATCATTAATTATATAGATAAATTTTATTGGATTTTGTTCACGAGTGTATGTCATAAAGCTACACTTTGAGATATTTAACTGTAAATTGTTTACGCTACACCAAGACCATAGTTCGTTTTGCAAATCAACACAGTCTTCTGCACTAGTGATAGATGTAAACATTTTTAGGTCATCGGCATAAAGTAATGTTTTGCCGTGTAAGCCAATGGCGACATTATTTATAAAAATGTTAAACAGCAAAGGCCCAAGCACAGAACCTTGTGTGAAAGATATCCATAGAGCAAAATCCACGGTATTGTACATTTAGTCATCTGTTTACCAAGTTGGATTCAAAATGTGTAGGAAGTGCTCAATTAGTCCAAATCCGGATAATTTGTTCAGCAAAATTCCGTGGTCCAGGATGTCGAAGACTTTAGAAAAACCTGTATAAATGATATCTACTTGGCATCCAGCATCCAAATGTTCAGCTATGAACTGAGTAATGCACACCGAATTGCGGTGGTAGAGCGATTTGGCATGAATCCGTGTTGATTGAGGCAAGTTTGAGATTTGACGTGTGATTAAACCGTGTAGTTATAACTGTGATTATGCATAGTGGTCTTAAATAAACCTTTACGTTATTCAATATAAAAGGTATGACTTTGCAGTGTATCAGTCTCAGTAAAATGCAGTTTTAAGTTGTTGTAAATATTGACATTCCTATCAGTGCTAGATTTTTTGCCTATTTTTTATTGGTCTGCATATCAGATTGCCTGCTCGCTGTTCAATTGCCATCTAGTATCTGGGTGATTAATTTCTTGTACTAAGCAATTTACAATTTATACAGTTACCTTATTGTCATCAATATTCTCCATTGCTGAATTATTAAAACGAGCAGTTCACTGTTAAATAGTCATTGGCGGTTCGTTAATGTGAGCTTTTTGTAGCCGATTTCTAAAATGGGTAATAAAGAACCTACAAATGCCGAAATTCTTGCTTTTCTCAAAGATATTAAGGAAGATATAAATAGTATCAAGCAAGATTTACATTCTGCAACTGGAAAACTTGAAAATAAAATTAAGGAACTAGAGGCTGAAAATTCGCTACTGAAATCTAGATTACTGTCAACGGAAAGAAAAATACGTAAAAATAACTGTCTTATTTTCGGCGTAAAGGTTAGGGAAGAAACACCAGTCTTGGAGGCAGTTCTTAAAATTCTTCGTGAAAATCTACGTGTAACAATTTCTGTAGGAGATATAAATAACTGCTATCAGCTTAGCCATATTAAAGATAAACCCATATTTCTTGAGCTCCTTTCATATCTTAAAAAGGAGGAGATTTTCAACGGTTTATCAAAACTGAAGAACACTGGCATTTACTTTACTGATGACCTCCTTTACGAAGATAGGCTCGAAAGAAAACAGTGGATAGAGTATATGAAAAAAGCTAAATCTAAAAACTTACAAACAAAAATAAAAAAAAATAAACTCATAATTGATGGTGAAGCATTCATGCTTGCAGATCTGAAGAACATTGATTCTGAGAATTTACTGTCTTTAAACTCAGGCAGCGACTCTGAAGCCGAAGCTGATACAGGTTGCATAAATAAAGATAATACTATTCGTGGGAAACAGACATCTGCATCAGTAAATCCGAGTACCAATCAGAGTGAGGTCGCTCCAAAGGCTAGGCAAGGATCACAAAAACCTCAACGAATAGGAACACGTAATCATTTGCGAAATATATTAAATAAGTAGGCGCTGTCGTGATACAAGAAGTCTCATGTGAGAAAAACAATAATAATACAGTAATTATAAATCATTATAATATAAATATATATTTTTTTCTTTTTGTATCTAATTTTGATATTTTTATACTGATTTAGTTGTGGAAACGTATTTTGTGTGTATTTATTTATTTGTATTGACCCCCTATTTGCACTTTTCTGCAACGGAACTGTAGTTTTAATAGTTATTTATGTTATATCTTTTTGCCTCTATACTCTTATCTTTCACTTTTTTTTAGATATTGATAATATTTAGTATGATTCACAATTTTTTAAGATTGGCTCATTTGAATATTCATTCACTAATTCCTAAATTTAATGAGTTTCAAAACTTTCTTACAAATTCGAATATTGACTTATTCTGCTTAACTGAAACATGGCTTAACAATACAGTAAATAATGACTCCGTTCATATCGGTGGCTACACTCTACTGCGTGCTGATAGGTTAACTAGAGGAGGGGGTATCGCTATCTATTTGAGAAGTGATTTTCAGTATAACTTAATTCATACTTCAAATGTAATTGAACAAATGTGGATTTCTATACGGTTTAATGAAAAAATTGTTATTGTAGGAGTCTGTTATCGGCCTCCACAGATGAACGCAAAACATTTTGTTGATGCTTTAGAAGAGTCCATTAGTATTTGTTTACAAATATCTGATATTATTTACTGCCTTGGCGACTTAAACATCGACCTTCTCCAAATTGATTACCCGAGTGCCGAGTATTTATTGTCTATGCTTGAAATTTTTAGTATGCAACAAATTTTGAAAGATCCTACTAGAATAGCTAATACTGGTGTGTCATTAATTGATTTAATCTTAACAAACGATCCAGACAGTATATTAACCTCGAGTGTTGGCGGCCTCAATATATCAGATCATGAATTGATACAGTGCACTATAAGATATACGATACCTAAAGTTGAACCATTTCTATATACATTTAGAGACTAAAAATTTCGATGAAGACAAATTTCAACGACATTTAGAAAGTCTTCCACTTCAACACATTTTTTTTATTCGTGATGTTGATTCCAAAGTCGATTATCTTAATCATCATCTGTTAACTTTATTTGATCAGCACATGCCAACAAGAACTATTAAAATAACAAAAAAAAGGGCGCCTTGGTTGACTGAAAATGTCAGATTTATGATGACGTTAAGGGATAGAGCAAAAACAACTTTTAGGAGAACTAAGTTACAGCAACATTGGAACTAATATAAGCAAATGCGCAACTTAACAACACATGCAATTTCCAACGAAAAGAGAGCTTACTTTAGTTATATCGCTGCTAATAAGAATTCTAAACAATTGTGGAGGGAACTTAAACTATTAAATATATCTACAAAAGCTAAATACCAGTTACCGCATGTAATGGAGGATCCTGAGGCAATTAATAATTATTTTATAGATAGTATCCCAAAAATTTTTGGGGACAGAAGGGAAATTATTAATTATTATTCAACAAATCCTATATGCCAATCCAAATTCTCATTTAAGCTTATTAATGCTGAAGATTTACGAAAAATTATTTTAAATTAAAAAATTTGCTCAGCTGGACCTGATGGTGTAACGGCATTATTTCTAAAACTTTGTTGTCCTTATTTGTTCCAGTTTCTAGTTAATATTATTAATTCCGTTATACTACAGGGAAAGTTTCCGTCTGCCTGGAAGAAAGCTATCGTAACTCCTGTTCCTAAAGTATCTTCTCCAAAAACTTTTGCCGAACTTAGACCAATAAGTGTTTTATCGGTTCTCTCTAAACTTATGGAAAAAGTAATGGAAACGCAACTCAGAGAACATCTTGATAGCTACGATATTTTGCCGCCCACACAGTCAGGCTTTAGGCCAGGTTATAGCTGCACAACAGCACTGCTAACTATTACTGATGACATATTTCAGGCAAGTGACGAGGGAAACTCAACGGCAATGGCGCTGCTTGACTTCAGTAAAGCTTTTGATACCATTGACCACGAAATACTTATTGAAATACTGAAGTCAAGTGGTGCAAATAACGATGCAACGAGTTTATTGTCATCTTATTTGGAACAGCGTAGCCAGCAAGTACGGCTAAATAGAGTTATTTCCACTAACAGAACTGTGTTGACAGGCGTGCCACAGGGATCTATTCTGGGGCCTTTACTTTTCACTATTTACACATCGCAATTTCATAAGTTCATAAAATACTCAAAAATACATATGTACGCTGACGATACGCAAATCTACCATTCTTTTGCTCTCGAAGATGCACAAATTGCTAAACAAAGGTTTAATAATGATTTACAATCCTTAGCTGAGCTGTCTTCTAAGCATGCACTGTTACTAAATGCTTCTAAATCTAGTCTACTGTTATTCGGGAAAAGGCATGATAGCTTGTTATTAAGAAATAGTTTTAACGTCACAATTAATAATACGCCTTTACAAATTTCGGATAGTGCTAAAAATCTTGGTATTATTCTTGACCCTTTATTACGTTTTCGCCAACATACCCAAAAAAATATGCAAAATGCTTATAATGTTCTTAGACTGCTTTTTCCGCATAGACGTCATCTCCATGCAAAGGTCAAAAAATCGCTTTGCGATGCTCTTGTACTCTCTCAGTTCACTTACTGCTCGCCCATATATTCACCCTGCTTGGATCAAGATTATATGAATCGTATTCAAAGAGTGCAAAATTCTTGCATTCGTTTTATCTACGGTATACGAAAATTTCAACACATCTCTCATAAATTCTCGGAACTCGGATGGCTAAAAATGAATGAAAGATTTAAAGTGCACACGCTTAGCTTGTATCACAAGCTACTATTATTTAAGTCGCCACCATATCTATACAATAAAATCACTTTCAGAAGCGATGTCCATAACGTCAATATTAGATTCAAAGGTTTAATTACCCCTCCTGTACACAGAACCCACCTTTATGAGCGGAGTTTTCGATACAACATTGCGTTTCTCTATAATGGCCTTCCGACTGAAATGAAATCTCTCAAGATATCCAAATTTAAAAAAGAAATTAAAAAATATATTAGTCAATAGCAGTAATTAGTGATTTCGTAATGTAATAATTGTAATTATGTATTTTAATGGGTGGTTTTAGTCCAGAAAAATTAGTTTTTTATTAGTTGTTTTTTTATGTTTTGTCATTATTGTGTTATTGTTACTATTATTATTGTTTCCTTCAGGTTATCATTATACTCAATTTAAATACGATAGGTTAAGTGGTAGAGCACATTAATTGTGAACTTCGCCTTTTTTCGGTAATTTTTGTCTCAATGTATTTATTTTGTTAAGGTTTCTGTTAATGTTTTTTTTACTGCTGCCGAAAATAAAGACATTTATTTTTTTTTTTTTTTTTTTTTTTTTTTTTTTTTTTTTTTTTACAAAAAACCAGTCACCCTACTCTGTGGCTCCGACCCTCACAGAGGGGAGCTGGTAATACCAATAGCCACTCCCCGCGCCCGTGGGGTGAGTGACTACCGGGTCCGCGAATCGTGTGCCCTGAGTAGACGTAATGAACCGAGGATGACAGCCTTCTGCATTCTGCCGGCTAAGATCTCTGCCGAATCTCGGCATGCCGGTATGATCTTTAGTTCTGAAAGCAGCGTCTGTCTCATTCCACCGAGGGCTCCTATAATCAGTACCACTATTTTAACAGAATGGCCTGGATAAAGCCTGCGGAGTTCGAAGAGCAAATCTCGATATTTTGTCCGTTTTTCCTCCTCTTTCAAGACAATGTTGCTCTCAGCGGGAGCTGAGAATTCCATGACATACATTGTCTTGAGTTGGTGGTCGAGGAGTACTATGTCAGGCTTGTTGGCTTGTATTTGCCTGACGGTGGGAAACGAGTAGTTCCAATAAATTAGGCACTTCTCATTCCCCACAACGGACTCAATATCCCCCGGAACGTAAGGCAGCACTGGTGTTTCGTCTATCCCATACGAGTGCCTTAGATGATAGTAAAGCACTCGTAATGCTGCGTTGTGTCTATGAATATAGGCCGAGACTGCGTATGTCGGGCAAGCCGACAGTAAGTGCATTACAGTCTCCGGCGCCCTGCGGCAGGCCCTGCAGCTGACATCAGGGACCTCCATACCCATGACACGACGTCGATAGACGAGAGTGTTAAATACACCATCCTGGCAAGCCATTATGAATCCCTCGGTCTCAGACTTCAGCCCAGCTGACCTTAAGAAGGCGAAGGTCAGCCTTTCGGATAAGCCGAGGTCTTCTATATTTTTATAGAAGATTCCGTGCAATGGCTTATCCTTATGGAGCTGCAGAAGGATGTTGTGTTCTGCAGCTCTAATGTGGGCTTTTAGTCGAACGGGTTCCAACTCGGTGACAGAGTCGGGGTTTACCCGCTCGACGTCGAAGATGAGACCAAGTTCATCGGCTGCTCTCCGTGCTGCCTTAAAGAGAAAAGCTCCTACCTCTGCATTTTCATGGTCTCGGACCATGCAGAGGAGGGGATCCGAACTCCTGATGACCTTACATGCTCCCTCCAGAACCATCCTGCTATGGAGACTCTCCAAGCTCAAGAGTCCACGGCCTCCCCGATGTCGTGGGAGATATAACCGTGGAACGGACGATTTAGGATGCAAGCTCCTATTGAGATGCATCTTCTTGCGGGTTACTACATCGAGTTGACGCAGCTCTTCTCTAGTCCACTTCACTACTCCGAAAGAGTAGAGAAGGATCGGAACGGCAAGCATATTTGTAGCAGACACCTTGTTCTTCCCCGACAGTTCTGAAGACCAGATCTGTCGGAGTAGGTGCTGATACTTGCCGCGGAGAGCGTTTTTCACTACACTCACTTCTTGGGTGGAGCGTTGCTCGACACCCAAGTAAGTGTACGACTCTCCGGCATCTAGATGGTGTAAGATGCTTCCGTCCACGAGCTGCGCGTCCTCTCCATAGTCACCGCATCGTCCTCTCTTGAGATGGATCAGTGCGCATTTGTCCAACCCGAACTGCATACCGACAGCCTGCGTGTACTCCTGTACCACCCTAAGGGACTGCTGGAGATCCCTCTCTCCAGAGGCATAAAGTTTAAGGTCATCCATATAAAATAGATGGGTGACCTTATGCCTCCTGTCGCCGGGGGTACCGCAGTTGTAGCCACGGGTTTTCCGGAGCGAGACGGATAATGGCAGTAGTGAGATGCAAAAGAGAAGGGGGCTGAGGGAATCTCCCTGAAATACTCCTCTTCTGAATGTTACCGACTCTGTTTGGACTCTATCGTTACCCGATGTTATGGTAAAACGAGTCCTCCAGAGCGGCATCAGTTCTTCAATACATCTCACTACGGGGCCTGGTACCACAAGACATCGGAGCAAGTGAACAATGAGCTCATGCGATGTCATGTCCAATGCCTTGCGGTAGTCGATCCAGGCCATAGAGAGGTTCCGCTTATACTGCATGGAGTCCTGCGTGACACATCTGTCGATCAGCAGGTTTTCCTTGCAGCCAGCGACACCTCTCTTCGACCCTCGTTGCTCATATATCCGTTCGTAAACCGGTTCAACTGCGTGGAGCACCCGCATGTACAAAATGCGTGTAAACACCTTGTAGCATGCGTTTAGACAGGTTATCGGTCTGTAGTTCTTTGGGTTGGACAAATCTCCGTTCTTGGGGATCAGCACTGTCCGCCCCTCAACAACCCAAGAAGGGATTTGCTGCTCCCCATTTAACCAGGAATTAAAAATTCTGGCCAAATGGTGGTGGGTGCTCGATAACTTTTTCCACCAAAAGTTATTTATCCCATCGGGACCTGGAGCAGCAAAGTTCTTAGAGCCATCAAGAGCCCTACGAACCTCTTCTGGGGTTATTGGTTCGCACACTTCCTGTGGTTGCTGAAGCCTTTGACAAAAGGCTTCAAAGTGTGCAAGGGCAGGAGAATCTCGGTTGAGTGGAGGCCTCTCCTCGTACAGCGTTTTCCAGAAGTTCTCCACCTGATCTGCAGTCGGCGGATTGTCTACAACACGCGGAGGTGGTTGGAAAAGACGCGAGGGCTTCTCGCGGAACAGTTTATTTTCCGCAAGCCCCCTCGCCCGCCTCACTAATGACTTTTTGCAAGTCACTAGCATCCGTATCCTGTCGAGACAGTGCTGTTTGGTGGTTCGCAGCACTGCCTCATTGAGTGTGTGATAGACGCGTCTTAAGTTGGCGGCTAATCGACGCACTTTAGGCGTGAACGGCCTGTTGGCCGCCATATAGTCCATCACACATTGGATACGGGATGCGTGTTGCCTCGCCGACTGGATCTTGGCTTCCATCTTTTGTATGCGCCGCTGCGCTCTCTCCTGTGGGGAAGAGGTATTTCGCCTCTCCACCTGAGACGAGCGTTGAGCAGCGGCATACACGGCACAATTTATGTGCCAGATGTCAGCCTCTTCTGGTAGCGCTGTACGAAGTTCAGCGTCCACTCTGGCCAGGTCTTGTGGCCCGGGGGTTTTCAGACGGTGTAACCCCCTTCTGGTACTGAGGCCCTCTGGTATTGGCGGAACGAGGAGAGCCACGTCCTCAACCGGTGAATGTGGCGGCTCTTCGGCCACCTCATTCACCGGCCCAGGAGCAGCCCTCACGTAGCCCCTACTACGAAGGTGGGATACATAGTCACGCAGATTTTGTGGCGTGAAGGCGCTATGCTCTGGTAGCCTCTCACACCACAGAGCATGCATCCGCGCCATGTACCCCCTCCGCGCGGGCTCACTGCTTTCATAACAATGCAGAAGCTCATCCCTCAGTTCATCTGTCCACTCAAAGCGTCCTTGTTCATTGCGTACGTCGTCAACGGGCGGTCTATCCGGTTGGGCCCCACCACCTTGCCCTTGACCCCTATCCGAACGGGGTCGATCGTGGGGGCCCAGTCTTCGGCCTGCTGGAACCAAAGGTTAGAGCCTGTGGGTGGTTAGCCCAGCAGGCCCACGACCGACACCAGAGGGGAAGACGCTTTCCCCTCCCGGGTGCACTAGGGCTGCCGGTTCGGTTTTGCACCCCTAGCTGGAGTAAGTGGTGGCGCTACTCACCAAAGGCTTGATAGATGGAAGTCAGCCCCTCCTGCTTATTTATTATTATTATTATTATTATTATTATTATTATTATTATTATTATTATTATTATTAAAGAGAATAATATCCTATATTACGTTTTCAAATGATTTACTAAAATTTCACAATATTTCTATTGGCCTATAGTTTACAATAGCACATCTATCATTTTTTTTTAATACCGGACAGATCCTAGATATTTTCCAGACTTCTGAAAAAGTAGCAGTTTTAATCTTCTTCTTCTTCTTCCTGTGGTGCGACAGCCCTATTGAGCCTTGACCGCCCTATCTCTAGCGGCCACTTGCCAATTCCTCACCTTCATTAATGCCTGCGCGTCTTTGCAAACGTTGTCTTGCCAATGGGTCCTCGGTCGCCCCCGTTTTCTGTTGCCTGCAAACTGCCCTTTTTAAATTTTCTTCGGTATACGCTGTTTTTCCATCCTCTCTACAAGGCCTGCCCATCTCAGCCGTTGGATTTTAACATGGTCCACTATGTTTACCTCTTTATAAAGCTGTTTTAGCTCATAGTTGTATCTAAAACGCCATAGACCGTTTTCATTTACTGGTCCATAGATTTTCCTCAGTACTCTCCTTTCGAATATGGCTAACATTTCTTCAGTTTTATTTGTTAACGCCCACGTTTCACAGCCATATGTCACCACCGGTCTTATTAGTATTTTGGTGTCCTTATTTACTATTTTAGATTTGAATATGTTGTTCAGTGCATACAGTGCTTTGTTCCCTTTTATTATTCTGTGCCGTATTTCTTGGGCCATGTTATTGTTATTGTTAATTATACTTCCGAGGTATGTGAAATCTTTAGCTACCTCTATATTGTCGTCTCCAATTAACCAGTTTTGTCCATTTCTTCTCCCTGTCTTGTTTTTGTTATGCTTATGTCAGGCCCTACATTCTTTCCTTTCTCTTTCAATTTCTCATAGTTTTCTCTCGCCGCTCTTTCCGTTCTTCCCATTATGTTGATATCGTCTGCATATGCAATTACTTGGATTTCCTTATTAATAATGGTTCCATTCGCGTGTATTGCCATTTCTCTTATAACTTTGTGTAGGGCAATATTGAAAAATACTGGAACTAATCCATCCCCTTGCCGGAGCCCTTGGTTTACATCAAAGGCTTCAAAGCAATTTTAATAGACAAATTAAAAATACTAGCTAGCGGTTTTGCAAATAAAATGGCACAATTTTTAAGGAGAAAGGCCAGAATACCATCAGGACCTGTACTATTTTTTAGTATAATTTTCTTAAGTGCCTTAAGTACGTCATTTACGGTAATATTGGAAATGACATAAATTGTTAGTATTGCAATGAGTGCTATTTATATCATAGAAAAGTTTCAAGATGCGGAATATGACTCTTGAAAGTAATTAGTAAATGCGTCAACTATTACTTGTGGTTCGTTTAATATGGAGTCATTATAAGTTATAACGCTAGTAATACTGGACGTATTTTTTCTGCTGTTTACATATGACCAGAAGTGATTTGGATTAGACTTAATTTGGTTCTCAATATTGATAAGACATTCTATGTGCGCGTTATCAATATCGATTTTGATGTTTGCTCTTAGAATTTTAAATTGGTTCAATTCATATGAGTTACCATTTTTTTTAAGTTGCTCCAGTGTTTTGATTTTGTCTTTATATTGCGAATTATATTACCATTATACCAAGGTGGGTATTTATTAGCTTTAGTTAAAGTTTTTGGGACGCTATCAATGAAAACAGTGTCCAGGATAGAATACAATATATCACATGCCTCATTCACATCTTTACATTGATCAATATTAGTTAAGTCATCGTAGAGCTTATGGAAATTGGATTTTCTAAAATTATACATGGGAGAAGAATTAACAGAATTTTTATTTTGCTTTTGTTGTACTTGTAAATAGATATCCAGAGGAGCGCGATGATTGTCCTCAAGTAGTAAGTGGTCAGTAGAATTATTTACCTCTATTTTAGGATTACTGAGAACTAAGTCTAAGATACGGTTGTTTATTATTTACTATTCTATTATACTCGATAAGATCTGAGAATTCACAAAAATTATCAATCGAACTAATTGGAATGGCTGTATATAGATTTTTGGTAGCAATTAATACACCGCCACCTGTGGTAACATTTATTTGACTAAATTTACGATATGTTCTAAATATTGTGTAATTTGAACCAAACAACTCAAGCATCAACAATGTCAGTCTAGCCAGGTTTCAGTTAGGGCTATTATGTCGTAGTTGCATGTGAGAGCTGCATTATACAAGCAACGAGTTTTTGTTTTTAGACCACGGACATTTTGATAATATATATTCAATTTCTTAATTTTCGAATATTCACTAACATTATTTAGCGCGATATCAGACTCGATAAAAATAACATAATAGGCCACGAAAATAACTATTTTATTATTTATTCAATTTTAACATTTCAAACAGTCATTATTAATCATTTAATCAGACTAGGTTATAGTGAGGCTGAAAAGGTCGAAATATTTTCACTTTATGTAAAAAATAATTAAAAAAAGTGTGCCGCAAGATGAGAATACATGACGTTGTATCCGAATCGAGCGATTCCTAGTGTAAACACGTTTTTGATGTTTATCGTCATGTAAATAGGACCCATAGTTTTTCAAGAAACCGACGTAACGTTACATCAAAGGAGGAAAAGGATCTAGCCTTATATTTTGAAGGTAAAAAAATAATTTTTTATAAAAATAGATCGATACCTTATTTTAATATTTGTTTTATAAAATTCGGTTAAAATTTATTAAATGCTTATCGTGAAATGGAAAAAAGTTATTCCAACATTCAACGAACTTGGAAAAAGCATCAACATAGGCCTTACAAAATATTACTCGTCCAGGAACTGAATGAAGACCAAACACGTCAGATCATGCCCCAGGAATTAGATGAAAATCCTGATTCTTTTAAAGAAATTATGTGGACGGATGTGTCAAGTTTCTCCATGGCGGGAGTTTTTAATAGAAAAAACAGACTTTCCTGGAGAATAAAAACCAAAGACAGAGAAAGGCCAAGCAATAAAAAAATCGGGTAGAAAATCAATCCACGTTTGATGCGGAATTTTCAAATCAAAGTAGTTGGGCCTAAATTTTATGATTTTACTTTGACACGTCAAACATATCTCGAAATAATTTTACCAGAGGTAGATAATCTAATTCAAAAATTCAATATGGACGTATTGTCTAGAGTGATTTGGCATCAGGACGGAGAGACTCTACATAGCGTTTTAGAAGTTCTGGAACATTTAAATAATCAATTTCCCATTTGCATAGGCAATGCTGGGACCATTCGATGGCCACCAAAAAGTCCTGATTTGGTGTCATTAGATAGCTTTTTATGGGGGTTCTTAAAAGACAAAGTCAATTTTAATCATAACCACAATCTTCAGACCGTTAAAGCAAAAATTCAAGAAGAAGTTAACGACTTAAATAGTAATCATAATAACGATATTTGCAATAGAACACGCTATGAGCTTTACATTGAAAATAATGGTGGCCACGTTGAACAATTTCTTTATGTATTTCTTATGTAGTATTATTTTATTATAAAGAGTTTTCTCTTGCTTTGTTAAATCTGTTTTTTGTTCATCATTGAACCATTGTGCTTTTTGATTAATGAATCCTTTCACTCAGGTGTCTTTCCATATATCTTAAAAATAGCTACCATTATTCCTATCTATAAAAAAAATTGATCCACTTAAATCTGTAAATTACAGACCAATATCCATCTTAAGTGTACTCTCCAAAATAATTGAAAGAATAGCATTTAATCGAATAATGGCATTTTTAAATTCTTTCAATATCCTGACGGATCGCCAACACGGATTTCGTAAAAATCATTCTACTGACACAGCCATCATACAGTGCTTGCAATTTGTTTATAAAGAAATGGACAAAGGTAACCTCATCATAGGATTATTCTTTGACTTATCGCAAGCCTTTGATTCACTCAATCTGTATTTTATTGAAGCAAAATTGTTTAAGGTAGGCATATATTAAAAGCAACATGCATCTATTTAAAAGAAATGCTAGTTTTCATAATTATAACACTCGCCATGACGACTTACTGGCTCTACTGTATCATAATACTACTTTCTTTGAAAAGTCACCTTACTACTCGGGTATTACTCTTTTCAACAAATTACCTAATGAGGTTAGAAACATCGATAATCTTATCAAATACAAATCTAGTCTTAAAAAGTTTTTAACTGAAAAATGTTTTTATTCATATAATGAATTTTAACTTGTGTTGCAATTATTGTATTTTATATTTTATGATATCTCAGTTTAATACTTAGCATGTACTGTATTTTTCTTGTTGACGTTCACATCTGCATTGTAGCAGCTTAAGTGATTATATATATAAATAAATAAATAAAATAAATAAATTAAATATGAACTTAATTCTAATATCATATTAATTATTCACACGTGGTTATAGTTAGGTCATACATAATTTACATGTTAAAAATAGCACTTTTCATACGTGAAATCTCTTTCACATACTGTTAGCGTGCGTTAAAGATTTATCACACGCTATGTGAAATCAATAATTTTCGAGCGCAATTAGTAGGGCGTAATTAGTAGCACTTTTCAAAGCAGTCGTAGAAAAAACTTTTTATTTTACTATTGAACAAACAACTATTTACTGTTGTTGCTATGGAGTCAATAATGACATGGTTTAAAATGTCAAATATGTCAAGAAGTATTTAAGATAGACCTATACAATATTAGATGTTTGAAATCAGGGGAAAAGGGGCTCCTTGAAAATGCGATAATATATAGGGTGTTCTACTAGAAAACATATTTACTTCGCATCACGTGACCTATACATGATATTGTTTTTTATCACGTTTCAAATATAGGTAAGGTCTTACAACTTTTATATGAAACTTTTTTCTATTTTCAATAATAACAGAAATAAAGAGGGGTAATACATAGTGTGTAACCCTGTACAAATATATTATAAAAATAGTAAATAGTTTTGTTCTATTAAATAAACATAGGTATTTATTTAAATTCATGAAATGAATATAATAATTATTAAAAGACGCCTATAATGTGATTTGACTCTGGTAGTATTTAGTATGTCAGGCTTTACAACAGATGCTTGTCCATGGGGACTTTTTAACGTCACACCCACTTACCTTACTAATCTATTCATTATTTAATTTATTAAGCATCACGCTATCATTTCTACAAATTTTCACTTCGGCATATACCTTTTACGAGCCATAAAAGAGTTTAATTGTAATGCTTATTAATTGAGTTCATATTGTAATATAAACTGAAATAAGAATTCATTGGCAGCTAATGGTCCATAAAATTAGTTTTAGCTAACATTCACACAAATGCTAAAATTATAAATAAAATTAGATAATAATAAATCACCCCATCAAACCCTAAGTCATGATTTATGCGGAATATAAAGGTATTGCATTTTTGTGCCAATTTCCACAACCTTTGTTTTTATCTTAAATGAAACTTAATCTTTCCTGATTAAAATCAATTGTAGCGCTGGAAGTTAATCTCAAGAAAATATTTTAATCATGTCTTAAGTAGAGCTCTCATCTATCTATTTTAAATAAATAAGTAATATTTTGTGTTAATTAAAGTATAAAATCCTAGTCATCATTAGCCTCACAAAATCCCATGATAACTCTCAGAGGTCAATATTATATAAAGTTTAACATGAAAAATGAATAACTTCGTTGAAAAGCGTACACATTGGAAATTAACGAACGGTACTTTAACAAATTGAATGAAATCTCATTATATTCAATAAAATTGAGGTTTATAAACTTCAATAATTGTTATATTGAATGTGTCGTCAGTATCGGATTGGCCTTGTTTGGCCTGTTGTAGTACATTTCATGCGTATGCGAAAAAATAGAATTCAAAAATTGCATAATTCTTAAAATAAACAAGATAATCAGTCCATAATGTTAAACCATAATAAAAAAGTCATATAGATACTTAGATTTACAAAAAACTACAATTATTCTACACAAAATATGAAAAAATTCACATACTTTCGATAATTCATAAATAACCCAAATTCATCAACACTAAAACTTTCAAAATCACAATTGCAGTCTAAACATTACGAATTAATGCTCTAAGAAATACCGCCCCCACATAAACTTCAAACATATCAAAACTATTTTCCACACATTTATTCACAATATTTTATTTTGCTACTATTAATTGTCTTTTCCTAATATTCAACATCTAATTCTGTTTCCCGTCCTTTTATGTTATAACGTCAAATTCTACTTAATGTCCTTTCAATATATTCAATAGAAATTTACTAAGTTCGCCGTTAACCCAAAGGTTAACTGTTTTATCAAAACTTACTTCCACTTCAATGCAGGCCTATAATAGGGGAACATCCCCGCAGTTAACTTTCGGCCGTGATGGTTAACCTCTAAAAAGCTCGCAGAGACCAGTCAGCACGAAGTGAGGACCTTCGCTATACTGTACAGGATGACAAATATATTAATTCTTTTAATTCCGACAGTTGGGGCGAGCGTAGGTGCGCCTTTACTATGTACATACTTCGATATGCGATGTAAAGCAACGTTAGGCGTGGTTAGTAGTTGGATTGGTGACCGTTCCAACGAAGACCACGTCCTCGCCTCACCCATCTTCCAGCGGCTTGTATATCAGTGTATGCGCGGAAGCTATACAACCTTAGGCGAGGGTTGTATAGGAGATATACCATCCTTCGGAGGGGATGTAAAGCCGTCGGTCCCTTGTCTATTAAATGTTAGGCAAGTAAAAGATCCCTACTCTTCTTAAGGGAAGAGGTTCGGAAAAATTCCTGGTTAGGGGTAGTTCGTCTACAGGCGTCGGTGTTAGGCCTCAGTAGCGGAAATAGGCCGACGTTAAATAAATGTATAAAAAAATAAAAAAAATTCCGACAGTTCATCGTAATAACTTCATAATATTTTTCATATATTTTTCAGTTTCGAAATATTCATCCACGACTGAATTTCTGCTGTCAAATAGTTCCTATTTCGCAACATTGTTAAATAAAAATATTTTGTTTAAAAAGTTTGACAAACTCTGTTTAAAATATCGTAAACACCTTCACTTTAGTTTAAATCAAAGTGTTCTAATTTCAAGAAAGATATATACAGGGTGTAGCTTTCGACCCTGACAGAAACATTAAAAACAGTCAAAATGATTTTTTGACTTAACCATCTAACTACAGTGTGAAATAAGTTTCAGAAACTATATATACAGAGCGTAGCAATTACCCTATCCAAAAATCAAAATGACTGTTCTAGACTTACGCAATCTACAAAAAGTGCATGGGGGGGGGGCTCAAGGAGTCTCCACGCCCGCAATTTTTATTTTTTAAATCGCTGGAGCGTCCCGGAGTGCCCCTCGTGTTCAGGCCCCGTAGGTAATTTGGTCCCCACGTCCGGTCCTACCCATGCCCCAAAAAGGCCAATAATTTTCAGGATATAAAGAAAAAGGAAATCATATAGGTACCTAGTTAAAAAATAAAAATTAATATTTTCGTTTTTTTATCATTTATGGCATGGTAGCTCAGAAGTTTAGAGCTTACTGTGCGACAATCAGAGTTGATCAAGCATTTAGTGTGTATTTTAGTCGGAGGCAATAGTCTTCACGTGTCGCTTTACTGAAAATAAAATTATCACTCCTATTTCGATCCGGGGAAACAAAATTCCAACCAAAGGATGCGTGAAGTACTTGGGGGTCAGGCTGGACCAACGACTGACGTTCAACACACATATCAATGTCCAGGAGTCTGTATCCGCTCATGGTCAGGGGTAGCAGACTTAACAGACAGAATAAAAAACTGTTGTACACGATGGTGGTCAGGCCGTCCATCACATACGCCGCGCCGGTGTGGTGCAGCATACCGGCCACGGCAATGAAAAAGCTAAAAGTGCTTGAGCACAAATTCATGCGCCTCACATCAAATTCAGGAAGATACACCTCCCTCAGAGACCTATACGCACTCTGCAACGACATAACCCCGATAGCGGACTACGTCCAGCATATCTCTCAAAACTTCTACTCGTTCAAGCTGGGCGATAGTCCGCTAACAAGACACATAACGCAAATTAGACAGCACAGTGCCCCATTTCGGATCAAATACCCCTTACCGTACCAGACGTTACCGATTTTCCGGCAACCACTATAGCCAAGTTTCAACAACTATACCTTTCTCTAATCCTATCTACCTTTCGCTAGTATTTCATACCTTTTAATTATCCCTAAATCTTTCTTGTCCCCCTCTTCCTTTCTGTTTGTGTATTTTTGTCGCGTTTGTTAGTTTTTCTTCATTTCTTTTTGTACATTTTTGTTTCTACATTCGCTTCACACCTTTTAAAGAATTGAAACCTTTTCGAAATCAAAATTTTTAAAAATCAAAGTTTAAGCCAGCCCTGCGCAGCCCTACATTGAAATATCTCGCGGAAGGCACCTTGTTCGAGTTGTGGTGCTTTCGTCCAGATACCAAATTTAATAGTTTTTTGTGCGCCAGTGTTTTTAAAAAATTAGTGTAGTTTATAAGTTTTGTTGAGCTTGTTTTCAAGCATTTTTGTTAATTTTATGACCTATTTTTATTTTATATTTAAAAAGGAGTCTAGGTTTAGTTTTGTTGAATTATTGTTTTCGCTGACCCAGGTCTGTTCCGCTCGATCCTGCAATCCGTCACCGCGTTAATGCGGTGGTTGCACGATCGGTTCCGGAGCAGGTCCTGGTGAGGCAACTATTGTAGCGCTATTATTAATAAATACTTTTTGAATTGAATTGAATTTGGATCTCCTCCCTTATGTGATCCTTGACCAGGCCACAAAACGATTCAGGTCCAATGAATTGTGCTTCAGCGCCTTTTGTTGTTGTCAGCAAGTTCATTACCTTCTACTTCCTCATGCTCTGGCACCCACATCAAGGTAACCTTGTTGTTATTGGCCAGTTGCTTTAGGGATTGTCTGTATTCCCAGGAAATTTTAAATTCGAAGGTATAGGACCTTAGAGCTTTAATGCTGCCTGGGTATCTAATAGTATATAAATCTTTTCCCTTCGAATGCCTTTATTTAGACATTTCTAAACACACAGATCTATAGCATGAATTTCTGTCTGGTTGGGTTGTCACCAAGGGCTTTGAACAGCCTCCATTTAGGCCCTGCTACGCCTACTCTTACCCCTTCAGCCATCTTAGATCCATCTGTATGCCAGATGAGTGACCTCCATCTTGCTCGTCTGACGGTTTTCGATCAGTACGTCAAACCTACAGTCAAAGTCCTGCTTGATTGGCATATAGTCAGTGAGTTTGGTCATAGACTCCAAATGGACTAGCTCCAGAATCCTCAAGTGACCAACCAGATCGCTTCTTTTAAATTTGTGTTCCCGATGCAGTCGTAGGGCACTGAATGTTGCCACCTTCCTCACATGCAAGTACAAAGGAAGTAGGTCAAGCATTGCCTCCATAGCTGCTGCTGGATACGAGTACATTGCTCCTGCAGTCCCTAAACAGGCAAGGCGTTGCAGTTTCCGCAACTTTCCTTGTGCTATTGTTTCCTCTGTTTTTGGCCACAATACGCATGATACGTAGGTCACCATAGGTCTGACAACCGAAAGGTAAGACCGATATGTCATTTTCGGCCTCAGACCCCAAGTCTTACCAAACAGCTTTACGGTACGTGCATATTGCCGCTGTTGCTTTAGTAAAAATCCTTTACAGGTGTGAATTCCAGGTAAGTTTTTGATCCAGGATTACTCCTAGATACTTGACTTCACTGGAAAAATTTAGCATGGTTCCATTCAGCATATATTAAGATTACGCTTTCTCCTTTCTCTAAAAGGACCAATAACTGTTTTGCTCGGATTGACCTTAAGCCCCTCTGACGAGCATCATTTGGATATTATGTTTAAGGCAATTTGCATGAGGTTTGAGATCATAACCTCATTTCTGGCTCTCACAGTCAAGACCAGGTCATCTGCATAACCCTGGACGTTGAAGCCCGAATTACTCATTTTATGGAAATCATCGACCACCATTAACCACAACCAGGGTAATGGTAATGTTAAAAAATCTTCTAAGTGTTCTCTTAAGAAAAAATAACATGAAAACACTGAGATATTGTAGAGATAAAAGTAGAATTTTTAAATTTAATTTTGGAGAGAATTATGTGACTGAATGTGATTAAATCATTACATCTGAATCTCTTCAACACTTTAATAAATACTGACAATTTTATTTCACAAAAAATTTACTATTTAGTTTTCCAAAATCTATAGACAATCTATAATTAACAATAAATTATGCATAATAAACAACCAATAGTTGCGTGGGAGCAAAATCTATACACTTATCATCTCTCATTTTCCACTCTATGCCGGCGTTAGGCCGGCATAGAAATCTGTTGCATGTTGACTTTTTTTAGCGTTCTCAGTCCCCACACAAAGTATCGTATAAGTATTTTCAGTACTAAAATGTAAAACTTAAAGTGATTTTTTGGCTCAGCTGTAAGCAATATTAAGGTTAACAAATTACTTAAGAGCGCTCCGGATATAAGCCGGAAAGACGGTGCAAATTACTCTCATTTAAATCATTATTTTAAAAAACGGCTTTCACTAAAAGACATTAAAAACATGTTACAATGTGGGACGATGATAGAAAAAAAAAGTATATATAAAAAAATATTTTTTTTTCTTCTATTATCGATTTGCAAAAATAATTTTTATCGTCCCGCATAGGTATCATTAAAATAAACATTTTCCCTTTTGTAGAACTAACATAAAATTAGCCCTAATGTCCTCAAATGCACAGAGAAATTTAAAGATTAGGTATAATAAATTTGTCCAATGTCATATTCTACTACATCTCTATCTCTCGCCTTCCAAGCACACCGTACATTCACAACTACATTTACAACTAAAATTGGAAGCATGGATGACTAATACACTCCGACCAACTTTTAACAATTAAGCCTGCTGTAACCCTAGGCAGACTGTTTGAAATAGTGGCATTTTTATTAACAATCTACTCTCATATGTTTTTCAAATATTTTTTGCCAAAACGAAGCTCGAATTTTTCCCTACACGATGAAATAAAGTTGCCAAAGTAAAAGCTGCTGCCACTGAGGGTTACCAGCGGATTTATTTTTCCATTCTCGCGCTTGCTATCGAGAATGAGTGAGAGGGTAATACGTGTGCAATTCGAAATCGATTTAAAGTGTCAGCATGAAGAAGCTGACACAAGACACGTCAGCACAAGCACAAATTCAAAAATTTTAGTTAAAGCTACCGACACTGGCGTACTGATGATTTTACTGGGCAATATGCACAAATTTCCTTAGCTTCATATTTGGTTGAGTGATTTGGCGTTGAAAAGAGGTAAAAAAAAAGATCAGAATTACGTAAATTGTATAAAACTCGCGTAAAAAAATGGGAGCGACTGTATGCATCGGTCTGTCAGCATTCCACGCATTTACCGGTTGTGACTACACGACTGCGTTTTTTAACAAAGGTAAAGGAACCCTTCAAAATACTTGAGAGCAACGACAAATTTCCGATTGTTTTTAAGTCTTTGACCGACCCAAGAGATATATGTATATAAAAGAATATATAAGCATATAAGCGGGGCGAGCGTAGGTGCGTCTTTACTATGTACATACTTCGGTATGCGATGTAAAGCAACGACAGGCGCGGTTAGTACTTGGATTGGTGACCATTCCAACGGAAACCGCGTTCTCGCCTCACACATCTTCCAGCGGCTTGTATATCAGTGTATGCGCGGAAGCTATACAACCTTAGGCGAGGGTTGTATAGGAGATATACCATCCTTCGGAGGGGATGTAAAGCCGTCGGTCCCTTGTCTATTAAATGTTAGGCAAGTAAAAGATCCCTACTCTTCTTAAGGGAAGAGGTTCGGCAAAATTCCTGGTTGGGGGTAGCTCGTCTACAGGCGTCGGTGTTAGGCCTCAGTAGCGGAAATAGGCCGACGTTAAATAAATGTAAAAAAAAAAAAAAAAAAAAAAGCATATAAGCATATAAGTATATAAGAATTTAAGTATATAAGCTGATTTCGTAAACTATAAATTGCCAAAAAAATGAAAAAGAAAAAAATATTTTAAAACCATGTGGTACATATAGTATTTTAACTACTTATTAAATTAAAAAGAATTGACTTTGAATTTAAATTTATTTTAAAAATAATTGAAATTACATCAAAGATAAAAATTGAAGATTACTTAAATTTTAAATGAGTAATAAATGAAATTACCTGGATGTTATTGTTAACGCGGATATAAAAATGTAATATCAGTTACTGAAGTCCACAGTTAAAATTTATATGTTCGAATCAGTACAAAGGCTGCAAGCAAATGATTTCCTGGTGAGTTTTTACTGATAAGGTAAACTTTTTTTTTGACCTACTTACTGGAAAATAATGCTACCAAATAAACTTGAGAAATCTAATTCCCTAATTAAATTGAAAGCTGTAAAATATAGAAATAGTACAGGTATGGCCATCTCTCAATGGTTGAGTTAAGCGCAACAACTTGCAGGTCGCAAATTCTACAATTTCCTTTACTCACAACTAAAATAGTGGCATATAATCGATAAAAGGAATCTATAATAATAACTTCCATACCACAGCTGATTTACCTTTGCCTCATTTTGTACGTAACCAACAATATGACAGCTGTAAATAAATAGTAAAACATATTGTGACTATTGCGAGAACTCAGTAAATATATTACATCTTATAGGATATATTATATATAACTAGTAATGAGAAATTAAGGAAAATAACCATATAGTAGTAAACAAAAATATAAAAATTGAAATATAGGTATCTGATGGAAATAAATGTTTTGTAGACAATTGTTTCCTGGGATGCTATAAGTACAGAGATACATAATAGTTAATAGAACATGACTGAGTTCCTAAGATATAAAAATATGTACATAAAACAGTGTGAAATGGTTTAACAGTTATACAAGTAAAATTCTGTTAGTTGAAAACAGTTTCACTTACAAAAACTGAATCAAAATGTTACACAGATTGTGCCAAACATAAGCAAAACACTAGTTTTTATATAAAACTGTTGGCCATGTAACACCAAGAGACGTATTCCACGAAAAAATCGACGATGTCCAAGAGTTTACAACTTTTATGTACGGCGTGAAAAAATATAGAAGCGTGAATGTTGTCAGATATCAGTTATTTATTAAAATGTATGCAGCAACTAAAAGCGATGAAAAATTCCTGCGAAAGATTAAAGAATTCTATTCCAGTCACATTCCGCCACGTTGGTGATCCTTGAAACAAAAATTGTTGCGAGGAATATTTGTTAATTCGATGTGGCAAAATGCTACGGAAACGTTACGTCAAATTGCGCCTCGAAGATTACCGCCGGTTGTATGATTATTTGAAACCGACATGCTTTATTGGAGACCCAACTTCTCTGCAAGTGGAGAACATGCTAAAAGTTTCAAAAAATGACAATTTAGAAAATGCGACGATTCGGAATCCGATGCGCAATCAAGTTCAGACGAGGTTGATGACGATTGATGTGCGAAAACATCTTTTATTTTCATTAGGCGCATTTTTGTATACATGGTAAACACAACAGTGTACTCGAAATAAATAAAATTGTCAAAATAACACAAAATACATTGTTTTCTTGACGTCCTTGACCAGTCGCCACTGCCGCCACGCTGTGTCCTTGTCTGTCGCACGGAATTGTACGCACATTCCTTCTCACTCGCTCTCGATAGCAAGCGTGAGAACGGAATAATAAATCGGCTGGCAACCCCCAGTGGCAGCAGCTTTTACTTGAGCAACGTTATTTCATTGTAAAGGGAAAAATTCGAACTTCGTTTTGGCAAAAAATATTTGAAAAAACATATAAGAGTAGATCGTTAATAAAAATACCACTATATCAAGAAGTCTGCCAAGGTATTGCAGCAGGCTGAGGGTTGGCAACCCTTGTTTTTATAGTAGCAGAGATGTTTATCTAAAATAAAATTAATTGTTAAGTAATTTGTTAACCTTATTTGCAGCAGGATTTCGATAGGCGACCTGGCCGCGATGCATTAACCAATATACGATCATTCATTTTTTATGCAGTTTGATGAAGAAACAGATGAGGGTAGATTTCTTGCAGTGCGATCTCGTACTATTAGGAGATATAAACGAAACACCGCAAAAACACCCATTTTGGGGGTACATTTTACCCCCCCTCCCATCCTTTTTTAAACCACTCCGCCGAAGGACAAAACCTAGGATAGTCATATTGGGTCACAAATGAGGCTATTAAAACAAAAAAACCTTTTGTAGAAATTATTTCCGAATTGGATATTTAACGTTACTGGCCTAATATTCCTAGAATCAGTCTTGATTCTCCTATTAATATTATTAACTCATTCGTCATTTTACTTCTTTACTCCAGTCTCACCCACGGGGGTTAAATGTGCACAATCAACCTGTTGGCTTTGGTAATGAAATCCCGCCTAACTTTCCAATTATAAAATATAAACTTCTCATATTCTAAAAATTCTCCTGAATTATGTACCCTTAGGCATAATTGCATCTTTGAAGTTCAAACAATTGCTTAAACTGTTTTTATACTAAGGATAGAAGTAGTCGCTATAGTTTTAACTAAATTGTTTCAATTATCTTCAGATCTCCCAAGAACTCTCTCAGAGAAATTAAAAAATAAAAATCAATGACGCATTTTATTACTAAAGAATGTGCTTAAAAGGCAATTTATACCCACTTTACCGCAACAAGAGCATCTCTGGCTCTATCAGGTCATGTAATACCTTAAAATCACTTCAACGTGTATTCGCATACATTAAAATCTTGTAAATAGGTGTTAAGAAATTTAAACGTATACGTGGCAGATACGTGGTTTATTATTAATTTTCTTTAAGCGATAATTTGAAATCTCGCTCTTAGTTCGTACATTAACAAGGATGCATCGATTGTTGTGTAAAAACCTTACCTCTATTAGGTTGACTCAACCTTCTTTTTAAGAGGCTCTGACGTAGATTCCATAAACACTAAAACATTTGAACGCTAATTTCGGATACATTGCTCGATGTTCGTTTCGTTAATTATACTACCATCATCTGGAGATGATTTGTTTCAATCATTGGAATACGATTAATCATTTGGAGATGAGGCGATCTCTCCGCTCAGAAAAACTTTAAATAAAATAATTGTTCGTTCCATTTTAAACCAAGTGTTGTTTTTTCAAGAATACCATATACAGGGTGTAGCCGTTGACCCTGTCAGAGCTCAAAAGACTATCCAGTGTTAAATAAAAATAAAATTAAAAACCAAAGTGCTACAACGTTTCCAGACCATAATATACAGGGTGTAGCATTTGACCCAATCTATAATCACAGAAATCGAACCCAAAGGCTTCTCACATCAAAAATAAGTTCAGGAACGCCCTCTAGGCTCTCGGCTCTAACCCCCTCTGCACCATTTTTTTATTTTCCAAAACAAAAGGACTTTTTCGTGTTCACAACGGAGATCGGGTCCTCGCCTCACACGCCTTCCAGCGGCTTGTATATCAGTGTATACGAGGAAGCTATATAACCTTAGGCGAGGGTTGTATAGGGGATATACCATCCTTCGGAGGGGATGTAAAGCCGTCGGTCCTTTGTCTATTAAATGTTAGGCAAGTAAAAGATCCCTACTCTTCTTAAGGGAAGAGGTTCGGCAAAATTCCTGGTTGAGGGTAGCTCGTCTACAGGTGTCGGTGTTAGGCCTCACTAGCGGAAATAGGCCGACGTTAAGTAAATGTATTAAAAAAAGGTCTTCTGTTGGATAAGTAAACGGTATTGTATATGACTTTTAATACATGTTTTTGTGTTACTTGTAGGTTCTTTATATGATTTTTTGTCGTGCCTCCTCAACCAATAAATACATGTATCAGGTGAGTTTCAATTAGTGCATGGCCTATTTCCGCTACTGAGGCCTAACACCGACGCCTCTAGACGAGCTACCCTCAACCAAGAATTTTGCCGAATCTCTTCCCTTAAGAAGAGTAGGGATCTTTTACTTGCCTAACATTTAATAGACAAGGGACCGACGGCTTTACATCCCCTCCGAAAGATGGTATATCTTCTATACAACCCTCGCCTAAGGTTGTATAGCTTCCGCGCATACACTGATATACAAGCCGCTGGAAGATGTGTGAGGCGAGAACGCGGTTTCCGTTGGAATGGTCACCATCCAAGTACTAACTGCGCCTGTCGTTGCTTTACATCGCATACCGAAGTATGTACATAGTAAAGACGAACCTACGCTCGCCCCCGTAACTGTCTTTAAATATCCCTAAATATTTTATCCTGCTTACTGATGTTGTACTTAATGTTATGCTTTTATTTGGATCTACATCTGTGGTAAGTTTAAGTGAATGCAATATAACAAGCTTTTTTAAGTTCATAGTTAAGAGTCTGCTATTAAACCACTTTATAATGTTTTTGAAATCGTGTGCTACTTTCTCTGTAAGCTGGTCTCATGTATCATCTTGGTAAAATACTGCCATGTCGTGTCACCTTCAGTTTTCAATTTAAATAAACATAATATAAATGTCGAATGATATTGGCTCTAAAAAAGTTCCTTGGGGAACTCTATGTTCAACATCTTCAAATTACTTGAAGTATTATTAATATTCACACATTGTCTTCTATTTGTAAGGTAATTGCGTATAAGCATGCGCGGTGTTTCTGAACACCAATACTTTCAAATATCTGGGTAAGTTTGATGTGGTTAGCTGTGTCAAATGCTTTTTTAAGTCTACGAAAATATATAGGCTTGGTTTGTTATCATTGACAGTTTTTTCTGAAGCCATACTGCTTATTGTATATTATTTGGTATTTTTCAAGGCAATCGTTTATTCTTTTTTTAAGTATTTTTTCGAAAATATTTGCTAAATTCGATATTGACATTTTAGCGATATTGGGCAATAGTTAGAAACGTCCAACCTATCTCCATTCTTGTATAGTGGTTTGATGACAACGACTTTGAGAGATGATGGAGACTCACCAGTGTCAAAGGCAAGATTTATGATATATGTTAAAGGCGCAGATATTTCAACAGCTACATCTTTCATGGTATCAGACATCAACCCTCTAGACCTGGAGACCTTACGATTTTTTAATTCGTTAATGATTTGCACGACTTCTTCTGGATTTGTTTGAAAGAGGAAAACCGAATTAGGTAAACTTGTGTATCTACTACTATCTTTTGATTTTATTTGATCAGCTAATTCCTTACATTTATTGGTGAAATAGCTACAAAATAAGTTAGACATTTCTTTTTCATTAGTGGTTAGATTTACGTGTTTTCCCTTAATTCTTTTATCCCATTATGCTTTTTGCTATTGCCTGTAATTTCTTTAACACAGTTCCACAAACTTGCCGAACTAATTGTGTTTTCCTCAATTTTAGCTTGAAAATAATTCTATTTAGTTTTTTTATTGGTTCATTCAATTTATTTCTATAGTAATTGTTAGTATTTTCCAATGCTCATTACGTTTCATTTTTGCATAAAGGATATTTTTATTAGCCGTTAGTTATCCAACACTTTCTTTTTCATTTCCCTCTTTTGATTTTTATAAGTTTTGTGCAATTTTTTATTTTTGTCTCTAATATATTAATAAAAGAATTTGTGACTTCCTCTATATTTGCTGCTGAATACACTTCTTTATTATTATTATTATTATTATTATTAGCCGTTACTCGAGTCCGAGTATAAAAATGTTACAGTCGATAGATTGTGTACAATAAAAAACAAGTAAAAGGTGTAGTCTATTGTAATTCCCATTCATCTACGGTGCACACGACTATGGCTATAGAGGCCAATTCGGGAGAGCACATGTCGACCGCAGTCAGGACAAACATAGACCTGGTTAGGTCTTGGATTCGGCCTTCTTGCAGCAACATTTCCTTGATAGCTGGCCACAACCCCTCGCCATTCGGTTCTGTCCGCTGCAAGTTGTTCCCATTGCTCGTCTGCAATACCGGAGGATTTTAGATTTTCATGGAGAGCGTCTTTGAACCTCTTTCGTTGACCGCCACGCCTTCTTCTACCGCTTAGCAATTCACCATAAAGTGTACATTTAGGAAGGCGGTTATCATGCATACGATGAACGTGTCCTGCCCATCTTAGGCGTGCTCTTGAAATAAGCACCTCAATTGGAAGGCTGTTTGCTCTCCTGAGTACTTCCACGTTTGATATGTGATGGAACCAACGGATTTTCATCATACTTCTGAGGTGTCTTTGCTGAAAACATTCTAATTCTTTCACATGACGACGGTAAGTGACACAGCTTTCACATCCATATAGCAGTGTTGGAATGACAACTGCTCTGTAGACAGCTATTTTCGTTGACAAAGCAAGGTCGTGGTTGTCAAATACTCTCTCTATCTCTAAGTCCCCAGAGTGCTCTAGATGCAGCGTTAATTCTATTGCGAATCTCGCTGTCCATGTTTGCTTTGTCATTAACAACGTTGCCTAAGTAATTGATCTGATCCACCACTTCAAGAGAATTTCCGTTAAGTGTAATGTCTATTTGGTTCACTTGATGAGGAGTTGACATAATCTTAGTCTTTCCAATGTTGATTTTAAGTCCCAAGGAATCATAGCTCTGGGCATACACATCTAAAAGTTCTTGAAGCTCTTCCGGCGTAGAGGCTAAAAGTGCACAGTCATCCGCATACTGGAGATCACAAATGAATCGTGTGCGTGTCTTCGTGAAAGCTCTAAAGCGCCCTATGTTAAAGAGACCGCCATCAAAACGGTATCTGAGACCTATTCCTCTGACTGTCAGTTTGTTGTCTACAATAATTGTTAAAGCAGTGGTAAACAAATTAAAGAGTAGGGGTGCCAGGACACATCCTTGCCTAACCCCAGTGAGGGTTTGGAAAGGTTCGGTTGCCTCATTATTACACTTCTAACCAATATTCGTCTCTCAATTTATCAATTAATTTATTTATTTCCAGGTAAGTTTTTGTATGTTCATAATTTGTATTTAATTACTTTTTGTTTTAGAAAAAACTATTTGGTTGACAACTGCGTAGTGATCACTTATAGTAGTTTTTATAACAGCTGCAATATTTTTAGAATTATTTTTAATATTTTTCACTAACAAATCTATACAACTTTTTGTTTCTCCTTGTACACGAGTAAATTCATTTATCGTAGAGACAAAATCTTCTTATCGATATCGATGCTTATATCACCGACAAATATGAATATCTATATTTTTTGGGCAACGTCTAAAATAATCAGGGAGAGCATTTATGAAAGTATCATTCGGCTTAGATGAAGGCCTATATACTGCAGAAATTAAAATAAATTTGTTACTATATTTAACGTGTACCTATAATTTTTTTATATTATCAATATTAACAGCATCAACAGTATGGCTAATAATATTTCTAATATATACAGGCTGTCCATTTTATCAGGGCACTCGAGAATATCTCACTTAATATCGGTCGTACAAAAAAAAAAATATTTTTACGAAAATTGTGCCGATTTATATAACCTACAAAATGGTTTAAAGACATTTGAAATCCATGGCCTACTTTAAGAGTTATGGCGGAAAATATCGAAAATGCGGAAAACGTCTAGGCCAAATATCTCCGTTATTTGAAGAGATACGAGAAAAATTCTAATGCAAAAATTTTTTTTTTGCAAAACAGAGTGTTTCAACGAGGTTTTATCTAATTTTTTCCAAAACAGCTGTATTTTGAGATTTACTCTTCAGGCTGTTAAAAAAAATATTTTGAAACGGCCGCGAAATGACGCCATTAAATAGAGTAATTTCCTCCATTTTCAACGATATATCACATGCCATATTTATTATTGGTACTACGTTAGTAATTATAAGAACATTTTTTAAAACCAATAATTTTATTTTAACAAGCGTTATACTTGCCGTGGAGAAGTATGATTAAATGAAACGATAAAATAATTCAATAAGTTGTTCAAATCTTTGCTATAATAAAACCTTAACACAATTAAGAAGAATAAAGTAAATTCAGGTAACAAAAACAAATAAATAATAATGGCGTTAGTGTGAAAGTCACGTTGTGCTGTGTCGCTGGAGAAAATTTGTAATTTATTTAGTTTTATTACCGTAAATAAGGACCAATCTGTGCTAAAGTGTATGTTTAAGTATTGGAAGGGTTTGGTGTAATAATACAGGCGATATTAGGCATATTTTATAAACAACCAACAAGTGAGTCATACAGCTGTTATTGAGTCAAAATGGTGCTTACAAGGACAGACCTTGACGAAATCAAGCGAGTTGTTGCTGAGCAAATATCCGCAATCTTTAACAATCAATTCAAAAATATGCTCGTCGAAAGTATTTCTAAAAAAATAGACGAAAGGTATGCAGAAAAATTAAATAAATTCGATAGCGAACTTAATAAAATCAGCAATGAGCTGTCTGTTATACAGAATGAAAATAAATATCTAAAAAAAACATTAGACGGGCAAGAACAGTATTCTCACAATTGCAATGTCCGTGTATTTGGTTTGCCTGCTAAGGAAGGTGAAAATGTACAGGAATCTATACTCGATCTATTCAGAAGAAAGATGATGCTAGATATCGTCGCTGCTGATATTAAAAATGTTTACCGGATAGTAGCAAAAAACCCTGACGCTGATAAACCGTCAGCTGTTCTGATAGCATTTTTTGATGTAAACAAACGCTCGGCTGTATTGAAACAACGAAAACGTCTCAAATCTACAGGAATAGTGATTAAGGAAGATCTTACTAAAAGGAGACTTTCCATTTTCAACGAATCAGTGAAGAAATTCTCTGTTAAAAATGTGTGGTGTATGCATGGTAACATTTACGTAAAGTGTCGTGGTGTTGTACACCGTATTGAGGATGTAGATGACATCTCCGGTATTGTTAATTAGATTTTCATCGATTATCTTTATTCTGTTTTTCAAATTTATAGTCAGACTTTCCTTATGCTACCAAGTTAGTCGATTCTCTTTTTCAAATCATGTTAAGGTTACTACTTTGTTTACATTTCAGCTTATCTTTTAATAAATATTAAATTAATCAATTGTACTGTTATAAAAGTTATAGAATTTATTTGGGATGTAATTGCATAAATATTTAATTTCTCGTGTGTTCATTGGTAGATAGATAATTACAGCATTGCAAGAGCTAGTTCCAAATAGCGTAATTATTTGAGCATAAATAAAAAGATGATAAAATTTTGTTTTTTCTCCTCTTTTTTTTCCTCTTATAAACGGCACAGCAATTGTGATTATCTTTATACCTTAGACTTCATCATTATTATTGCGATTTTTTTTTGTCTCTTTCTCTTTCTTCTTTCTTTTAGTACTAAATATTATTTCTCCCTTCTTTTCATTACTTATCTACAAAACTTCTTTTTTTTACTGTTTGGATGTTAAGTGGCGCGCATATTAACGTGAGATCTTTGCTGAAGGAATTTAATACGCTTGAGGAACATTTAAATTCTTTTAGTTATGATGTACTGGGTGTAACAGAAACTTGATTACATGATGGAATTGCTGATGATGAAATTAAAATAAACAAATTCTCATTTGTAAGGCAGGACAGACCCGAGAGAGCATAATAAATGAATGCAGGGAATTTATTGAGCACATCTGGATTAAGTTGGTAGTATCTGGACAAAATATGATTGTGGGTAATATATATAGACCGCCTAATTCAGATTGTAAACAGTTTCTTAATTATTTTGAGGATATTTTGACCAATTTTTATTCCGAGTCAGATATAATTTTATGCTTTGGTGATTTTAATATTAATGTGTTGAATTTAGATTCTGCTAATACTAGTGATTTGATTAATATAACTGAAATGTTTAATTTGAAGCAAATGATTACCGAACCTACGCGCATGTCAAATACTTCATGTTCTTTAATAGACCTAATTTTCTGTAATTTCGATAATATCGCTGAAGTTGGCGTAAAGGATATTGAGATCTCTGACCACTTATTAACCTATTGCAATCTAAACTTTGACTTTCATTTGAGTACTGAAAAATCTGTTACATACAGGGCTCTTAAAAATATTGATTTCAATGAATTTCAGCATGATCTTGAAAACTTACCCTGGCAAACAATCTTTACTATGAATAGCATTGATGAAAAAATTCAGTTTCTCACTAATAACTTACTTCAACTTTTTGACCTGCATGCTCCTGTTAGAGTAAGAAATCATAAATTAAAATCGTATTGTCCATGGATCACAGATAATATTAAATTAATGCGGAAGCTACGAACTAAAGCGTTAAATAAATTTAGGACAACTAAACGTCCTGAACATTGGGCCTACTATAAACAAATTAGGAATTTCACAACGTCGGCTATAAGATCAGAAAAGAAAGCGTATCTTAATTACAAATTTCAGCACTCAAATATTAGAGATAAATGGAGGGAATTAAAAAAACTGAATATAAATAATAAAAAAGATATACATTTACCTGACAATTTAAGAGATGTAAATAGTCTAAATAAATATTTCGTTAGCTCGGCAGATAACAACGGCTCACCTACCACGAACTTGCTTAACTTCTACAAAAACAATAAGATAGTCAACGATTCATTTAGTTTCGAGCAGGTTAATGACAACATTATTCTAAATATAATTAAGAATATAAAATCTAATGCATATGGATATGACCAATTAAATATAACTCTCATCTTTTTATGTTCTCCGTATATAGTCCCATTTATAACGCACATCATAAATACGTGTATCGTAAAATCTTATTTTCTTAGTGCCTGGAAGCACGCTAATGTTATTCCACTGCCTAAAATTAACCTTCCTATGGAATTACGTTCAATATCAATTCTCCCCACGCTGTCTAAAATTCTAGAAAAAGTTATAGAAATGCAAGTTACTCCTTTTTTGAACATTCATAATATTATTCCCATGAAACAGTCTGGTTTCAGACGTGGATTTAGCTGTTCTACAGCACTATCTGATATTACCGATGATATTTTTAACGCATTTGATAATAGTAAAGCCACAATTCTTATTTTGCTCGATTACACAAAGGCCTTTGATATGCTCAACCATGACATACTAATAGCAATCTTGCATTATATAGGATTCGATAATTCTGCTTTATCATTTATTGGCTCATTCCTAGCTGACAGAAAACAGCAAGTACTATTAGAAGATAAAAAATCAGATACGCTCAGTGTAACTACAGGAGTTCCTCAGGGAAGTATATTGGGCCCACTTCTCTACTCCATTTACACATTGAATTTAAATAAATCCATAAAATATTGTGATTATCATATGTATGCGGATGATACGCAGCTTTATTACTCCTTTCACATTTCTGAAGCAGCAGTAGGCAATTCAAACATTAATAGTGATCTCGCCGCACTATTATCTTCATCGAAAGATCATTTACTTAAACTTAATCCAAAGAAATCAATTGCAGTCCTTTTTTGTAGCGAAAATGTCAGAAATGCATTGCTTGGTACCCTTCGGCTGAAGGTGGGTAATGATCATATTCCATTTAAAGACTCTGCAAAAAATTTAGGTGTTGTGATAGATTGCAAGCTTAGATTTAAAGAACATGTAACTGGTCTCTTGAGAAAAGGATATTCAACATTAAAAATGATTTATTCACACAGACATTACTTAAATACAAATATTAAAACAATGCTATGTGACTCTCTTATACTCTCTAAATTTAATTATTGTGATATTATCTATGGACCGTGCTTGGACAGTTTCGACATTAGGCGTATTCAAAAAATACAAAATTCATGTTTAAGATTCATATTTGGTATTAGACGCAGACAGAGAATATTACACAAACTAAAAGACGCAACATGGTTAAATATGTACAATCGAAGGATACTACACACAACTTGCTTTTTTTATAAAATTTTAAAGTTTAAATCCCCTCCTTATCTTCATAATAAAATTATTTACCGCACTCACATTCATAATTTGAACATACGTAGAAGACATATTTTAACTATCCCTGTACATCGTAAAGAAATGTTTAAACGTTCCTTTTCATACAACATAGCTTCTTACATTAACAAGTTCAAAATTACAGATTTCTCACCCTCCTGCCTCTCATTTAAAAAAAAATTAAAGAAAGTTCTCCTTGCGCAGCAGTGATCTCATTTTCATGTGTGCCCCCTCTGATGAAGATATACCTTTCCTTGTGTCGTCATACTGTACGTTATTGCCTCTAAATTCTCTTCTCTAGTTTCTCCCTTCTCTTTTTTTTCTAGCTCTCTCTTTCTATTTATTCGCTCTATACCTTCTCTCTATTTCCTTTTCATATATTTTTTTCTCTCTTGAGATAAAATTATTTGTATTTATTTAAACTTTTTGCCACTACTTAATTTTAAATTCAAATTTATATGGTCTTATCAGCATCTGATTCTCATCAGTGAGCTGCCGAAATGGCCCTTTATCTTCAACAAAATTCTGTATATCTGCATAACTCGTCTTGTAATTATGTGGAAAATAATAAACTGATTATTATTATTATTATTTGAACAACTTATTGAATTATTTTATCGTTTTATTTAATCATATCCACGGCAAGTATAAGGCTTGTTACAAAAAAAATTACTGGTTTAAAAAAAATGTTTTTATAATTACTAATGTAGTACCAATGAATAAATATGGCATGTGATATATCGTTGAAAAGGGAGGAAAATACTCTATTTAATGGCGCCATTTCTCGCCCGTTTCAAAATAATTTTTTTAACAGCCTGAAGAGTAAATCTCAAAATACAGCGGTTTTGAAAAATATTAGATAAAACCCCGTTGAAACACTCTGTTTTGCAAACAATTTTCGCCTTAGAATATTTCTCGTATCTCTTTAAATAACGGAGATATTTGGCCTAGACGTTTTCCACATTTCAAGTGTCAATATTAAGTGAGATATTTTCAAGGGCCCTGATAAAATGAACAGCCTGTATAATGGCTCCATCATTCTGATTTACGATTCCTTTCTTTGTACAATAAATTATATATACTTATACTGTAGATTGCTATATTATGTATTTGCCATGTTTCAGAGAGTACAATGAGATCAATATTAAAGTTTATTTGTGATAATTCCATTTTTAACTCATCTAAATTTCTGTTGATATGTCTTATGTTAGTGCCTTATTTTGAAATTCACCTGATCTTTATACGTATCTATAAGTTTGGTGTATTCTAAAAAATTTCTAAGATATTAGTCTCAATTTTTTTAATTTTATAATCTCCTATGTAAGAATTCATTTTAATTTATTTTTTTATTATTACTTTCTTTTAAAGTAAAATGTATAACTGGATACGAATACGATGTCTGTCTTTTTCATGTAACTTACCTTTAATAAACAGAAACCCTGATAAGATACTTGCTGATGGTCTAAAAGCTGAAAAAGTATTTAAAGTGATGTAGTTCGTCTGTTTATTGATCTCCACATCTTCCAGCGGTAGTAAATTAAAACGAAGTAAACAATGATTATGTAAAGTTCATAAAGAATTAAGTTTAAGATAAATACATTTTTAAACTTGTGAAAGAAAACGTAATTTGTTTGCGGCCTGTAGTTGCTCTTTATCGAATTATATTAAAGCTATCACAGTAACCAACATAGACACAGTTTATAACGAATAATGTTTGCAAAAATTTGCTATAAAATCAATGGGCTCATTTAGCACTTTTTTTTATTTAATTTTCGGAAAGATCTTAAAATGCTGAGACCCTGTGCAAAAAACTAGAATTTTTTGAGACCCGTAAATCTTCTAAAAAAAATCATAAACATGGACCGCACCCGCCTTGTCGAGTCTCGGCCATGACGTCACTCAATAACAACCCGCCAGCCGAAGCGGCTTGTTACAGAGCGTTATTACATGGTTATTTCTGTTTCATAATATTACAAATCGTTAACTCAAGCAGTGTGTATTGAAACTTTCGATTAAGGCTTTAAAAAAATGATGGAGCGTTCAAGTGGGACAAAATCATCCGGAGGTAAAATACCCTCCCGATCGGATCTCCGGGGGAGGGTGCCCACAGGGACACCTCATCGAATGTCGAAAAAACACCGACAAGTTAAATCCAACAAAACTAATTCTTTCATCTACGGCGCTTGGAATGTTCGTACTTTGAACGACAGCACTCGCACCGATCGGCCTGAAAGAAGAACTGCTCTAATAGATAGAGAACTTCACCGACTCAATGTTGACGTTGCAGCTCTCAGCGAAACTCGATTTTTGGAGGAAGGCTCACTCACAGAAAAGTACTACACCTTCTATTGGAAAGGTCTTCCCACTAATTCAAGAAGACAACATGGAGTAGGATTTGCCGTTCGGAATCAACTTGTATCCAAGTTAACACAAGTACCACAAGGCCTATCCGAGCGTCTAATGCTGCTACGCTATGAGCTATCAGATGGCAACGCGGTAAATCTAATAAGCGCCTACGCTCCCACTCTGGATGCAAGTCACGAAACCAAGGAAAGCTTCTATCAACAGCTGGAAGAAACCCTCTGTAGAATACCTAAAACGGAACGACTCGTTATTCTTGGCGATTTTAACGCTAGAGTAGGGAGTGATGCAGACACCTGGCCAGGGATCATAGGCAAGAACGGTTTGGGCAACATGAACGCTAACGGTCAACTACTCCTAACTAAATGCGTCGAACATGATCTAGTTATAACAAACACCATTTTCCGACAAAAAGATAAATTTAAAGGCACCTGGCGTCACCCCAGATCAGGTCACTGGCATCTACTGGACTATGTTATCGTACGTAGGAAGCATCTCAAGGACGTCCAAATTATAAAGGCGCGCATTGATAGCGAATGTTGGACCGATCATCGTCCTGTTGTCTCTAAAATGAAAATTGTTATGAGACCCAAACACCGAAGAACTCAAGTAAAACGTAAACTCCGTCTCTGTATTAGTAAATTGCGTGACCAACAAACCGTCGAACAGCTAAAGCAAAAAGTTCAAGAGAATTTGAGTGCACTAGAAGAAACCAATTCTGTAGATGTCGCTGCTACCTGGACACAAATTAAAGACAGTTTAAAAAGTGCGAGTGAGGAAATTCTTGGCACTGCAGCAAGTAAAAAACAGGAGGACTGGTTCAATGATAATGAAGCTTTTATACAAGAACTTCTTGACCGCAAACATACTGCCTTCCAAAACGCTATCAACCACCCCAACGACTCATCAAAAGCAGAAGCTTTTATCCAATTTAAGTATGAAACGCAACGCGAAATCAGAAGAATAAAGAACGAGTGGTGGGCAAGCAAGGCCAGAGAAATTCAAAGGTACGCCGATTCACACGACTACAGGAATTTCTTTCAAGGAGTAAAAGCAGTGTGCGGCCCCAGTCGGAAAAATATGTGTCCCATTAAAGATTTAAATGGAAATCTCCTCAAAGAAGACCAGGAAATAAGAGCCCGATGGAAAGAACACTACTCTAACATTCTTAACCAGCAAAGTCAAGCCGATCACGATATTATAAATCTTATCCCTCAATATGACACCTTCGAAGACTTAGATAAACCACTAACAACGGAAGAGGTCTTAACCGCCATTGGGCAGCTAAAAAATAACAAATCTCCCGGCGCCGACTCACTCCCAGCTGAGATCTTTAAAGCTGTGTCGTCAGAGCTCATACCCTACCTCAAAAAACTGTTTGATGTCGTGTGGGAAAGTGGTCAAGCTCCGCAGGAGTTTCGTGATACACTTTTAATCAACCTCTTCAAAAACAAAGGGAGCGCTGCGGACTGTGGAAATTACAGGGGTATAGCTCTCCTGGCTGTTGGAGGGAAGATACTCACTAAAGCGATGGCAAATAGGTTAACACCTGTTATGGAAAAGTTACTTCCTGAAACACAGAGTGGCTTTAGACCAAACCGAGGCACATCGGATTTAATCTTCACACTTAAACAGCTTCAAGAAAAAGCACTCGAACATCAAGGAGAAATTCACATGGCCTTCATTGATTTAACCATGGCGTTTGACTCGGTGGACAGGGAAGTGCTCTGGAAAATTATGTTCCGCTTAGGTATCCCTAGAAAATTTGTGGAAGTATGTCGCAGTCTACATACAAACAACAACGCCCAGGTTATGTATAATAATGAGGCAACCGAACCTTTCCAAACCCTCACTGGAGTTAGGCAGGGATGTGTCCTGGCACCCCTACTCTTTAATTTGTTTACCACTGCTCTAACAATTATTGTTGACGACAAACTGACAGTCAGAGGAATAGGTCTCAGATACCGTTTTGATGGCGGTCTCTTTAACATAGGGCGCTTTAGAGCTTTCACGAAGACACGCACACGATTCATTTGTGATCTCCAGTATGCGGATGACTGTGCACTTTTAGCCACTACGCCGGAAGAGCTTCAAGAACTTTTAGATGTGTATGCCCAAAGCTATGATTCCTTGGGACTTAAAATCAACATTGGAAAGACTTTATGTCAACTCCTCATCAAGTGAACCAAATAGACATTACACTTAACGGAAATTCTCTTGAAGTGGTGGATCAGTTCAATTACTTAGGCAACGTTGTTAATGACAAAGCAAACATGGACAGCGAGATTCGCAATAGAATTAACGCTACATCTAGAGCACTCTGGGGACTTAGAGAGAGAGTATTTGACAACCACGACCTTGCTTTGTCAATGAAAATGGCTGTCTACAGAGCAGTTGTCATTCCAACACTGCTATATGGATGTGAAATCTGGGTCACTTACCGTCGTCATGTGAAAGAATTAGAACGCTTTCAGCAAAGACACCTCAGAAGTATGATGAAAATCCTTTGGTTCCATTACATATCAAACGTGGAAGTACTCAGGAGAGCAAACAGCCTTCCAATTGAGGTGCTTATTTCAAGAGCACGCCTAAGATGGGTAGGTCACGTTCATCGTATGCATGATAACCGCCTTCCTAAATGTACACTTTATGGTGAATTGCTAAGCGGTAGAAGAAGGCGTGGCGGTCAACGAAAGAAGTTCAAAGACGCTCTCCATGAAAATATAAAATCCTGCGGTATTGCAGACGAGCAATGGGAACAACTTGCAGCGGACAGAACCGAATGGCGAGGGGTTGTGGCCAGCTATCATGGAAATGTTGCTGCAAGGCCGAATCCAAGACCTAACCAGGTCTATGTTTGTCCTGACTGCGGTCGACATGTGCTCTCCCGAATTGGCCTCTATAACCATAGTCGTGTGCACCGTAGATGAGTGGGAATTAAAATAGACTACACCTTTTACTTGTTTTTTATTGTACACAATTTATCGACTGTAACATTTTTATACTCGGACTCGAGTAACGGCTAATATAATATAATGTAATATGTTTTCAAAGTGTACCAATTCAGCTTCCATCTTCAAACACATCCTATACTGAATAATTATTTAATATTATTTTTGATACATTGTATAAAAGATGTTCTAGTATCGTTCCGTCAATTGTTCATAAGAAGTTTCTCATACACTACAATATCCGTATCTTATATTAACACACAGTGTAAACCCTCGTTTATTTTCGTGGTATATAAAATTAATACACAACGTAATTTCCGTCTTCTGAAAAGCAGCGTATAATCAGTAACTAAAGCTAAATAATAACTATTTCAGACGTTGCCAACTATGACTTCGTGGAAGACCAAGCATATACAGACATACCTATCCTATTATATTAGTAATAGAAAATTAGATAACAAATAAAGACAAACCTCAACATAATCATAACAGAGTTATTCAAACGTTGTCTTCTTAACATCAACTGCCTAAACTTAGAGGTTTAAATACTAAATTATTGGCTATATATGGCTGTTGTTCTATATGATAATTATTACACAGTAGTGTGTATTAAAACATGCACAAAAACGTTTCATTATCATATCTGAGGCGCCTGATACACTAGAACTATTTATTGTATAATTTTGATTATTTAGATGGCGAAGGGAAATACCAGGTGTCTAGGTGAGACAAAATAATCATTACGGACAATGAACACGAACAAGCCCTCTAGGTTGGTAAAATAAAAAATATTTGAGCTGAGACTGGAGCTTTAGAGCGTAAGAGAGACTTTTAAGGCTATTCATGCACTTAATTTTATTTTTGAAGCAGTTCGGGGGTTGCTCCTAAGATGTCGGATAGGGTAAAGACTGCACCCTGTATACATCCCAGTGGTTGGATTCATTTATATTTTGTGTATCTGAGTCTATTTTAACACTTTGATTTTAAAATTTACTGTTTAAGGTGAGAATATCCAAAAGATAGAGGTCCGATAGGGAAATATTTACTGTTTTTGACCATAACTTTTTATTCTAAAACACATATTGTAAACAAACTATAAGACTACCTAAATAGAACTATAACAAGAGTAGTGATACAAATTTTTACTCAATAATTTCAAACATATGCGAAATAGTTAGATTTAAATTTAGGAAATACGAAAATTTACATAATTTTTAAAATTAAATCTAACTATTTTGCAAACAACTGAAATTATTGAGTAAAAATTCATATCACTACACCTGTAATAAATAGTACTACTTAGGTAGTCTTATACTTTTTTTTACCAATATATGAATTTAAAAAAGTTATGTTCAAAAATAATAAATATTCCCTTATCGGTTCTCCCTCTCTTGGATATGCCCACCTTAATATCCGTGAAAGGGACTAAAGCTTCACCCTGTATATCACTTCTTGAAATAACACACTTTCTTTTAGAACAAAATTGAAATATTTATTTAAATTAAATGTACAGGGTTCGTAAAACTTTTTAAACGTAAAATATTAATTTTAAAAAGCAGTTGGGAAAAGGTAACTTTTCGACAATGAAAATTCCGTCTTGAGAAAAAATTTCTTTTAACTGAGAATGATTTACAATGTCTGAAAAAATTCACTTTGCTTTATTTCGCGCGAAGGCAAAAGGTTTGGTTTAATGTAGATTTGTTTTAGGGGGCGTTTTAATTCACTACTAAAACTTGATAAGACGCAAGAAATAACTTTGTAGATACCGAAACTATAATGTACTTAGCCTGAGTTCGTGGCGCTTGGTCTTTTATATGATCCGTCGGGAACCGTGAGTACAGAGATCTGGAAATGTCCCCCGCCATTCCGTGCGGTCACGATTGCGCAATATTGCATCATCTAATGAAAAAATTAAGAATTATCTGACCGTCTCCGCATTGAAATGGGCAATTTTTTGATATAAGAATAAAGATAGAATGGACTTTAGTTTGAAAGTTATTAACGAAAATAAGTTGAAGAAATTAAGTAAATTTGGAATGACGCCGTAAAGTCGTGCCGAAGGTACTGCATTTAGAGTTGAATATATGAAATTGTGCCGATACGTCTACGATGAATAAAAGGAAGTACGTTATTCATGACAAAATGGAACCGATTAGGAATAAGTATTGATGTTAATGGGCGATGGTAGTACCGGTACTTTGTTGAAGGATATGAATGAATATTGATGGTATTTCGATATTAAAGATGCGGAACGGATTGAGAGTCGAATTTGAAAGGAACATTATTTAAAAAAATATTAACGGGAGTGAATTGAAATGTCTCAATCCAGGTGCGGAAAGTAGTTTTGATGTCAATAAAGTTCATTTGGGCCCAGCACTTTTTAGGACAATATTTTGTAATGTTGGATCCGTAAAATTAGCAATTTGAATATTTTATATTTGTTGGCGGATTGAGGTTAGTTACGAATTATCGATGAATCATGAACTTTTTCAGAATTTCTTTTTGAAAATTGTACTTTTTTTACTAAATTACTTTTTATTGTATTTTGACAAATTGACATGAAAGATTGAATTATTTGGCAAATTTTAAAATTTTTGAATTTTTTTCTATACGTCATATATGGAACGTACTGTAACAACAACAACTCGAATTCTTAAGTTGATCATCCTTAGATTTAAATCGATCAATCCACTTTAACGCAACTAGTAACTTTACTGTGATTTTTAAATCTTGTGTTTTACCGAAACTGGGTTACATGCGTTGGAAAGAAACGAATTAGCTGACAGGTCAATACTAACTAATTGTCTTCATTACGTTTCCTGATATATTGTAAGGACAAAATATCTTTAAATCGTCTCCTAGTATTAATTTGTGTCAACATGTCAATGATATTATAATAAATACGGGTATATGAGTATCAAATATCAAACAGTGCTGCAAATAAATTGCGCGTATTAAACATCTCTAAAATTAATTTATTTACCCCGAGGCTCACGCAGTTAAAACAGTTCTAACATATTTATTAAATACATAATAACACTTAGTTAAGACAAAAATCAAATAAAACATTCCTGGGGTTTGTTATAGTATATTTCAGACAGAAAAAATTCAAAATCAAAATTTACAAAAAAAATAGACTCTTCTACCTCACATAGTCAAACTATAATAAAAAAGTCCTAAAGACACTTAATTTCATGAAAAACTACAAATTTTTACGAAGAAATCTGAAAAAATTCACACACCAACGAAAATTCCGAAACAACCAAAATTCTTCAATAGAAACACTCAATCTTTCAAATTAGGCGCTTTACAGCTCAACCATTACAAACTAAGGTCCTAACAAATATCGCTACTTTCCATACCAAATATTGTATTTCAAGCACACAACCTTATAAATTATTCTTCCTTTCGATTTCACCGTTCATTCGATTTCGCGTCTTAAATATCAACATACAATCAATCTCTATTCATAGTGTTCCAATAGAGTACCGGTACTTTCGTCCCCCATCAATATCAAAACTTACTTTCATTCAGTCCCTCTTTGTTATCAAAATTTATTTCCATTCGTTCACCGTGGACCTATCGGCACAATTTCATATCACTTCAACTCTAAGTGCAGGACCTTCGAGACGACTTTACGGGGTCGCTTCAAATCTTTTCAACTAATTTTCGTTAATAACTTCCGAAATCAAATCTGTTCATATATCATTACATTTCCCATTTTGATGCCGGGACAGTCGCATTATTTTCATATCCGAATTTTCCATTTTTACACTTTCTGATGCAATGTTGTGAAATATTGCATAATCGAGCCCTGATGGAATGGACGGGGACAATTCCAGACCTTTGCACGTCAAGTCCCCGACGATCTATATAAAATGCCGAACACGATGAGCTCGACAAGTCCAGTTCGTTACGTACGCCACGAAAGTTGAATCTTCAACAGTGCCACTGCAGCTGCTTCCTTGGCTGTACCAAATAAAAAAGCTCAATTCTATTCTGCTATCGCGCATCTCACAAAAAAGTGAATTATTTCAGACTCTCTTAAAATCGTGTTTTTACATTTTAATCTTAATATTTCCAAAACGTAATTTCCGTGTACGAAAAGTTATCGTTTTACAACTTTGCGAATTAAATATTTCAGGTAAACCCGTTTTACCAAACCTGGCCAGTTGTATTAAATAACAATTCTTGTTCGTTTTAAAAAAAGTGTTTTAATCCAAGAAAAGCATATACAGAGTGAAGCTTTCGGCCCTGCCATAGACAATAAATTAAATCAAAGTGATAAATAATCTATTCAAGTGCATCATCCAAGTTTAGCGGTTATACAAGGTATAGTATTTGACCCTATCCGACGTTTTACGAGTGACCCCCCAAACTTCTCAAACTCAAAATTAAGTGATCTCTATCGAGCTCTAATGGTCAAAGCTCTATTCATTTTTTTTTATTTTTCCAAACTGTGGTGCTTTTTTCTGTTCAGGTTCAACTCAATAAATATTTAATTCTAAGATCTCCTAGTTTTGCTTGACTAAATATATCAGAAAAATATACCGGATAATAGTGCATTCATTTTACAGGGCGTCATTTAATTGTCTCTTAAGGTAGAAACTTGAAATTTGCTTTGTAGATATTGCTCATTAAGGCTCATATTTTCCCATGAAAAAACAATTGAATACTACTTCCTTTTTTCCGGAAGTTGGTCTAAGTCAAGAATTATAAACCCTATATATTTTTCTATATAGTTGAATGGAGATTAGAATTCTCCTTTTAGCGATATATCACATGATTCCAATTTTTTTCAAAATGGCGGCATAGGAGCCATTTGTTCCTAAATGTAATATGGTGGCAGCCTGGCGTTATTAATGAAACTGATGCCAAACAACTTATTGAGATAATAAACAAGATGTGTTTTCTTATTGGTTTTTAATTGAATTTACCAAACTGTCAGTTTGTGACAAAATGGGACACTTTTAGATATTGCTTAAAATGTCAACATTTTTCATAAATTTTCTCGAAAATTTTAAATGAGAACCACTATCTATTAAACAGCGTGTCTCATTTTCTACAGAAATCATATAATATAATGCACTTTGGTTTTTGGCTTTAGAAAAGAAAAATGAAAAACCTAGAGAGGTACAGGGTTATTCTATATATATTGACCCCCTTTATTTCGGTTATTATTGAAAATAGAAAAAAAAAGTTTCGAATAAAAGTTGTAGGATCTTACCTATATTTTATTGAAACGTGATAAAAAAACAATATCATGTATAGATCACGTAATACGAAATAAATATATGTTTTCTTAAACGGGATACCCTATATATTATTGCATTTTCGAAAAGCCCTTTTTTCCCTGATTACAGATATATAATATTGTATAGGGCTATCTTAAATACTTCTTGACATATTTGACATTTAAAATGCAAATGAGTTGCTTTATTGCAAGAGTAAGCGTCAAAACACAAGTGAAACAAAAATAACAATGTAGGCAACGAAAATAATTATTTTATTGTTTATTCAATTTTGACATTTCAAGTCGTCATTATTAACATTAATTTAATCAAAATGGGTTAAAGTGAGGCTGAAAAGGTCGATGATCTTGTATCCGAATCGAGCGATTCTTAGTATAAACATGTTTTTGAATAGTGGTGAGAGGTATGTGAAACCTCTCAAATGGTCAATTGCTACTATACACCATAGATGTCTCCATGGGCGTATAGCGACTTGCGATTCTGCAAGTACCTGAGAGCGGCGACCTTTTCAGTCATAGGTGGACTTAACCTACTGTTATAATATATGATTTGCAGAAAACAACTACTCAGCGGGCAAATACCCCGACCTGCATTGAATTACACCTTACAAATTATGAAAGATTGCATTTTCAATTCCCTGACCAGACATAGACCAGTTTCGAACTTATTAGTTCTCATCGGTATGCCATAGGTCATGGAACATATATTCTTTCATAATTTGTAAGGTGTAATTCAATGCAGGTCGGGGTATTTGCCTGCTGAGTAGTTGTCTCCTTTAAATCATATATTATAACAGTAGGTTAAGTACACCTAGGACTGAAAAGGTCGCCGCTCTCAGGTACTTGCAGAATCGCAAGTCGCTATACGCCCATGGAGACATCTATAGTGTATAGTAGTAATCGACCATTTGAGAGGTTTCACATACCTCTCACCACTACTCAATTTACTATAGTTTGTATAAAACTAGCAGGTTGGCCACTATCATTTGTCTGTTCCATGACCTATGGCATGCTGATGAGAACTAATAAGTTCGAAACCAGTCTATGTCTGGTCAGGGAATTGACAAATGATATTGGCTGCAATTCTTTCATGATTTGTAAGGTATAATTCAATGCAGGTCGGGGTATTTGCCCGCTGAGTAGTTGTTTCCTGCAAATCATATATTATAACATGTTTTTGAATGTTTATCGTCATGTAAGTAGGATCCATAATTTTTCAAGAAAACGACGTAACGTTACAGCAAACGAGGACCAAGCGGTAGATATATTGTTGTATTTTGAAGGTAAAAAAAATGTATTGTAAAAATAAATCGATACCTTGTTTTAATATTTGTTTTAGAAAATTTGGTTAATAATTTTTTAAATGCTTGTCGTGAAATGGAAAAATGTTATTCCAACGTTCAAAGGAAAATCATAGGTCTTACAAAATATTATCCAGGAATTGAATGAAGTCCTAAAACGTAGAAGATTGGTGTTTTGTCAGATCATGCTCCATGAATTAGATGAAAATTCTGATTTCTTAAAAGAAATTATATGGACAGACGAGTCAAGTTTTTTCACGGCGGGAGTTAATAGAAAAAACAGAGGTTCCTGAGAGGATAAAACCAAAGGCAGAGAAAGGTCAAGCAAATAAAAAAATCGAGTAGAAAATCAATCCACGTTTGATGCGGAATTATTTAAAACATAATTGATTGAATAAACAATAAAATAATTATTTTCGTGGCCTACCTTGTTATTTTTTTGCTTTACTTGTGTTTTAACATGCATGGCTCACTATTCTTGCAATAAAGCAGCTCATTTGCATTTTGAATGCCAAATATGTCAAGAAGTATTTAAGATAGACCTATAGAATATTATATATTTGAAATAAGGGGAAAGGGGCTTCTCGAAATGCAATAATATATAGGGTATTCCATTAAAAAAAAACATATATTTATTTCGTATCACGTGAATACATGATATTTTTTTTTATCACGTTTCAATAAAATATAAATATGATCCTACAACTTTTATGCAAAACTTTTTTATTTTCAGTAATGACAGAAATAAATAGGGAGTCAATATGAAGTGAATAACCCTATATAAAAAATCTTTAAAAACTAAATCAAACCTTACCTTTACACTGTCTATTTATAGCCAAAGGTCTTTATTCAGCAGAAATTTAAGATATTTGATGCCTCTTCTAAACTATTTATTAAAATTGATACTCTACCTCAGCAATAAAGCATCACCAACCCTATGCTCGGGGCGAGCGTGGATGCGTCTTTACTATGTACATACTTCGATATGCGATGTAAAGCAACGTAAGGCACGGTTAGTAGTTGGATGGGTGACCGTTCCAACGAAGACCACATCCTCGCCTCACACATCTTCCAGCGGCTTATATATCAGTGTATGCTCGGAAGCTATACAACCTTAGGCGAGGGTTGTATAGGGGCTATACCATCCTTGGAAGGGGATGTAAAGCCGTCGGGGTCCCTTGTCTATTAAATGTTAGGCAAGTAAAAGATCCCTACTCTTCTTAAGGGAAGAGGTTCGGCAAAATTCCTGGTTGGGGGTAGCTCGTCTACAGGCGTCGGTGTTAGGCCTCAGTAGCGGAAATAGGCCGACGTTAAATAAATGTATAAAAAAACCCTATGCTCGTAAGCACTTCTCGTATCATTGTGGATAATAATAAATCTTCATCAGCAGCTTGAGCAATATTTCCTGAAGTGTCTTGTATAGACATTAAGAGCTCTCCGGAGTGTATTACTCATCCATGCTTCCCATTTTTATTGTAAATGACTTTACGTCAATAAAGTGACTGTAAATTAATGTACGGTGTGCTTGGAAAGAGAGAGAGAGAGAGAGAGATGGAGATGTAATAGAATATGACATTGTACAAATTTATTATACCTAATCTTTAAATCTCTCTTTACTCCTGAGGACATTAGGGCTAATTTTATTTTAGTTTTAGGGAAAATGTTTATTTTAATAATACCTATGTGGGATGATAAAAATTATTTTTGAAAATCGAAAATAAAAGAAAAAAATTATATTTTTTTATATAGGTATACTTTTATCTCTCATCATCCCACATTGTAATATGCTTTTAATTTCTTTTAGTGAAACCCGTTTTAAAATAATGATTTATATGAGAGTATATCGAAGTATCTTGCCGGGATATATCCGGAGCGCTCTTAAGCAACACAATGAAACACCAGTGTAAGAAAGAAAATTTAATGAAGGTAGTTTACAATCAGTCAGTCAGTCAATATAATATATACAATAATTTTAAAATGTACATAACATTTACAAGTCGGCTTAAGCTATATTTTTTATTTCATTTTTATTTTTTAATTTCATCTTTCCATAACTTTAATCTTTCTTGCAGTGGTAGCATGAGCAAGTGACAGCAGATTTAAACGTCAGTGTCCTTATTCCATCGACACATAAAACTCTGGCTTCGACGGGTTCAGTTTCCATTATATTACAGCACTGGCCAATAGAAGTGACAGGTTGACTAGGGGTTGTTTTGGGACTCGATGGCACTGCCCAACTCTCGCAAAAGCCTCTGCACGCGTTCGTTGTCATGTGAAATTCTACGCAATTCGGGATGCTGATTTTTCTTGTATGTCCTGTCAAAAGAATAAAAATAAACGTAAAATTATTTGAAATATGTATCCACAAAAATAAATACAGAATATAAATAATAATCAAAGTATAGTTGCAGAGTGATCCAAGATAAACAAAATAAAGAATAATTATTTTAACCAATCAGCCAAATTAAAGTATTCTGTATAATTTGGGGGTTCTAATTTTCCTTTAAGCCACAGTTATGAGTGTACAGAGATAGCAACAACTATGATTGCCATCTGAAAGTGGTAGCTAATAAAAATGGCGGTCAATCCAAGATGGCGAATATTGCCCGATTTCAGTGTTCTTTTTTTTAAAGGGCACCTTAAATTGTGAAATTTTTTTAAATTGCCATTAATTTATTCGATATAAGCAACCGTTAATTAGTAAATGGCGAATTTGTCAAAAATATATTCGGCCGTTGTCTAATGAAGTAGTTTCTTTCGGGTCTTGCCGTGGTCGTCGAACTTGACTTGACGTTTCGCTGATCATCCTGTCAGCTTCTTCAGAAAGATTCTAAAGACTGTCTTTAGCTGACAGGATGATCAGCGAAACGTCAAGTCAAGTTCGACGACCACGGCAAGACCCAGAAGAAACTACTTCATTAGATAATTTGCTTGTTTATCATAAATATTTTTAAAACGTAGACGTTTTAGAAAAAAAAATTTCTAACAAATATTGTAGCATAAGCTATTAGCTTTAATTTGGTGTATTGGGCTTGTTTAAAATGTCTGCACAAAGAGTCAATTCTGTAGAATATGTAGAGGAATTTGACATGCTATGTTTCATTCTTCGGATTATAATAAAGCTATGTAATAACTAGTATGAACTATTGGATTGTATGTTGTAAATTGTTTTTTACTATTAGTAGTAATAATGTCTGTTATTATTTACTATTATATTTTGTTTACTTCTTACAGATATCCATTGAAGATCATTAGAACCTAATCGTATCTTGTAATAGTTATTAAACCTGAAATGGCTGCAGTAAAGAAGGAAAAATTTGTAGTAAATACAGAACAGAGATCAGAGACGTGCATGATTTCTGGGGAATTAGCATCACCTTAATGAAGTGCATCCATCGAAAGAGGGACACTCTTGGACTGTTTGTGTAATGCTGCAGTAGCAAGAATGTTTGAACCAATAAAAAAACTGTATATTTATCTGATGAATTGTTAGCAACTGTAAAATTTCATCGCCATCGTCGAGCCAATTTTACCAACGTTCAAAACTTTGAGAAAATTAGAAGCAGAAGCGTTTAAAACGGACAATTCCTGATAAAAAAGCTGTACACGTGAATACTTGTGTTTTCTGTGACAAAGAAAGCAAATATAGCAGAAGGGGGCAGAACAAAGGAACCACTTACTCAAGTTGTTGAACTGAGAACTGATAAGAAACTGGGGGAGATTGCAATTGAGAGGGTCGATACAAAAATAATTGCAATCACACCAAGGGTTATCGTTGCTGCAAAAGCATGCTATCATAAATCTAGTTACCTTACCTATATCAAACGTGGAACAAGCGGTCGAGTCAAGTTAACTGACATTAAGAAACTTGTATCTGCAGTTGGCAGTGAAATCATATCAGCATTACCTGGTTTACATTGATGGACAGGTTGCGATAGTCAGTGCGTTTTCGGGACAAAGGAAATTAAAAGCAATGAAACTTTTACAAAAACGTGACGAATTTATTTCGTTGTCTTCATTGCTGAGAAGCCAGTTTGCATTATCTAACAATGACCACTATTTGATTAAAAAGTTTACATGTCAGTTGTATTCAAGAAATACCAAAACAGAGACCATAAATGATCTAAGATACCAAATTTTTCGAAGTAGAGAAGGTGATGTTGAATCAACACAACTTCCTGCATGTGAAGACTGTGTTGGCAAACATTCTGTGCGTGCAAATTATCAAACAACAATTTAGAAGCGATGTGTGCAAAATTATCCTCAAGTTCCAGAAGCAGAAGATATCATGGATGGATGCTAGACAATACTCTGCATCAACTGGATGACGGGAGCACCCGCACCTGACGCAGTTTTGGAATTTTTGAGTTGTTTTTGTACAAGGTCATGCCAACTACCATAGTGCACTTGTATGATGAATCAGATGAAATGTACCAGCGCGTGTACGCTGACTAAATATGAAAATATGTATGACCTGGAGGAAACTGCAGAAGATGTAATTTTTGATGAACCATATGAATGTAATGACAGCGAAGACGATTTGTAAAAGTCTAGTTTAAACGATATAGTTAAGAAATATTATAAAAGGAATAATAAACTGTTATGGATGTTTATAAAATTAATTATTAATTAAAATTATAGAACTTATATCGGTATTTATTATTGTCGGTCATATATTTTTCTGTGACAAAAGGTCAATTTTATAATCGAATTTAAAATTGGGTTTAATTAAGGCTACACTTGACTGTGACAGGGCCCCCACTTACTGTCGTGAGCAAAAAAAAATAGGACAACTTTTTTTTCTAATGTAAATCTGTTTCTATTTGAATATGTAATGAGTAGCCGAAATAAAACAGATATCACTTTTAATTTATTTTTTATTTTATTGCTGTAGTTATTGCTATAGTAAATAATGGATGGTTAATGAGACAAATTGCACTGCGTTATAACATTAACAAAAATTTGGTGTGTAACATTTTAAGAAAGTGGAAAATAAACGGTACGATTATTAGAAATCCTGGATCAAAGGACAAAGGATATCCTACTTAACAAGAAACTAACTATTAATATTTCGTTATTGCACCATTTCTATTTATAACTTCTATAAGTATGTTTGGCATATAATTAAATAACCTTATACAATAATCATTAGTAATAATATTTTCCCATGCACTATTTACTATTTCCAGTAATTCTTCGGCATTCCGTGGTCTCACATTTCGTTTTTGGATACTTCTTACGAGTAGTCCCCATCCACAGGGTTAAGATCTGGACTATGACTGGGCCAGTTAAAAACATTAATGTTATTATCTTGAAACCAGTTAGTTACGGTATGAGCAGTATGAACAAAACAATTGTCTTGTTGAAATATGAACTCATTATTAGGAAATAATTGTGACACAGAAGGGAGCATAATATTTTCTAAAATCCTAATATACGTTTCACTATTAAATCGTTCCTCAATATGCCACGAAACACCAGGACCGCGTGCCGATATCCAAGCCCACATATTGACGGTTTGTGCTACAATATTTATTGGAAACATTTTTTTTCTAAAACGTCCACGTTTTAAGAAAATTTATGATAAATAAGCTATCTGTAAAACTAATGTATTTTTCACCAACCAGCGATTTAATAATTAATGGTTGATTATATGGAAAAAATTAGTCATCTTGGATTGGCCAACATTTTCATTAGCTCAGATGACAATTATAGTCTTTTGCTATCTCTATACACTCATATAACTGCGGTATGAAGGAAAATTAATAACCCAAAATTATACCAATATCTTGACTGACCCTTAGACTAAAGATGGTGCAAAATTGTTTCCCGATCTTTCTGCGACTAGTACAGCCAAAAAGTAGTCTTTATATAAAGTTATTTACGAAAATTAATAATCTTAGGCGAGGGTTGTATAGGAGATATACCATCCTTCGGAGGGGATGTAAAGCCGTCGGTCCCTTGTCTATTAAATGTTAGGCAAGTAAAAGATCCCTACTCTTCTTAAGGGAGAGGTTCGGCAAAATTCCTGGTTGAGGGAGATATACCCCTTAAAAGGGGATAATAAATTTCAATTTTTCTGCAATATCTTCCAACTTACTTAAAATGTCAGATTCATACTTTAAACTTAGTCATAGGATATTTGGACACTAGTTTAGGGGGCGACTGTCATTATTTTCCTCATATCTTTTTAATTTTTTTTTTATATTTTTAAAAATTATTATAAAAAACTAATTTCCAGGTCATTAAAAATAAAAAAGGGAATCTTATTCCATTTCGTTCTCGAGTAATTTATGCTTAAAAAACAGCGTGCATTCACAACATTTCATTAATAAATTCTTGTGCACATGCAGAATGCTTTGAAATATAAGCTATTTATCAATAACAAAATTTGCTCGAAAGGTCCTCCATTATCTCTTATATACAATCTAAGTCTCTTTTTAAAGGAACGTTGAATGCCCTGTAAAATTCCTTCATCATTCTATAGCATTGTAAACTCTTGATCGATTTTTTCCCTCAACTGTTTAAACGTATCAATATGATTATTATAAACTCGTGATTTTAGATTAGTAGCATGTAAAAGGGTACTCAATTCTAAGAGTTTTTTATAATTTTCGAAAAAAAACAAAGATCTATGAGATATTTCAATTGTATTATAATTTTTAATAATAAATATTGCCATAACTTTTTTAAGTCAAGTTTTAGACGATAGGTTCGTTTTTCATAGTAAAACAGTCTGAGTTGGATAGTAATGAAACTAAATTACCGGTTTGACCAGAAATTATATTATTGTTTAAATTTCAATGTGATACTCTACATTTTCATGAGAAATGAAAGAAAATGTTATAATGAGCTACTTTTCAAATTAGATATAAGAAAATCGTGGATTTGTTTTTCTAAAATGTTAGTAGAATTCTAAGAAATATATTCATTAGAGAAAGATACCTATTGTAGTGTATGATGCCTAGATTCAGCAAATATTATGCGACTTTTGTACGTTGCAAACTTTTTAGCACTTCATGTAATTATCTCACCCGCGGGATCTCATATAGCACTAAAAATAAGTCTAAACAACTACACTTTCTAGAAAGCGTCAAAATGTTATGAAATAAAGTGTACTTAATATATTATGTCACTGCTTGTATCAAAGCAAAAACGTGTAATATTTTCTACAAATTTAATATGGTGTGTTTTGGTTTATAAGACGGCCTCTTTTATTAACAATCAGGTCATAGATATTGTTGCTAAATATATGGTTGATATTATCTCATGAATACAGTTCCTATTTCGGAAATGGTTTGTCAATTTTTTTATAAATTCCCTGAATTAAATAAATAAACACCACAGAAATTAGACAACCTCCAATTCCAGAAGCCAGGGCCTGTGCGGAAGGGGGTTACACGTTGAAAAAACACGGGCATGCAACCATTTCCTCCGACAGTGCCGGAGCCAGGATTCGAACCCGGTGGTGCGATGTCCGTGTGATTAATAGCGATTACCACCTCGCGCCTTAACCCACTCGGTTATCGACCAGACTGATTCGTTGAAGTAATTTTATTAAATATAATAAATCTAAATTTATATGAAAAAATCGGCAGCTACTGGTAGCGGCTGGGACCTCCTCACCTGATGGATCTTTGAAGCCGTGGAATGCACGTGGCGTGGTGAGTTTCACGGCGCCACGGCTCCGAGCATCGACCGTACCACGCGAAATCCAAATCGAAAGGGTGTAAATGTGATGTATCGTTGAAATCGGAATTTTAACTGCTTTTCAATGGTTCGTTTGCAAATTGTAAATAATTAATTATAAAATAAACAACTTATTGTGCCAAAACGACACAAAACGTAATCCGATCTGAACTTTTGTATTTCCTTTTCGGATTTTCTGGAGCACTAAAGAAACCTTCATGCAAACTACTTTTTTGGATTCCTGTGACCTCAAAATGTAAAGATTTGATGTTATTTCGATTTTCGATTTTGGACCAATTTTAGTAACCTCTTATAATTTTATTGTGATGAGATTAAAAGAGATGAGGCTTTAAAGTACTACTAAATAAATGTGCCTCAAACGTATTATTATTGCGTGTCTCTGAAAATCGTGCTCATAAGGCATGATCTAAGTCCCTTGTATGTTACATGGGTCCCAATTACTTCTTAAGGAATTTAGGCCTCATAACTAAAATTTGATTTTTATTTTTTACTTTGGAGACATTTTAGGCGACAATCTATTCTCGAGTTTCTGCCTCTAAGGCACTCGTTTATAATTTTTTAGTATGCCACTTTCTCTTTGTTTTGTTCCCATATATCGAATTAGTATTCATTCATTACTATTTTACTTCCACGTCCAGTGGAAGCATAGTAACGCAAAAACATTTTTTTTTGTTGAAATAGGCTTAAAATGTCATGAAACGTCCAGATTTTAAATTTGAGCAAAAAAAATTCTGTGTGTCGGTCTGTAACTTTTCTGTGCGCACGTTTACTGTGCAACCGTTTATGATATTGACTTGAAATTTGGTACGTATTATGACGAAATCTGAAAGTAGATTATCGAGTAGATTATATTTTGATCTAATTCCGTTGAAGGATTCAGGGCTAAATGGGTAAATAAGCAAAGCAAGCAGGTAAGAGTTGATAAAATTGCAATTTAGGGCATGTATGAAGAGTCAAGGTCTCAAAAATTTTTTTGGCATCAGCCACCCCCCCATTATCACCCCCAATACCAATACAAGGGAGTAAAAAAAATTAAAATGTGATGTGATTACACAAGAACGAAACGTCTCGAAAAAATTTTTTTTCATTAGCTACCCCCTCTACCACCCCCATTGTCACCTCCACCGTGTTATTAATGGGAGTAAAAAATTAAATTGGGATTTAGTGTGTATGCGAAAACCAAGGGACTTTAAAATTTTGTTGGCATTAGCCACCTCCTCTACCACCCACATTGCCACCCCCGCCCTATTGTTTAAGAGAATAAAAAATTAAATTGGGATTTAGTGTATTTACGAGAACCAAGGGCCACCCCCTCTACCACCCCCACTCTATTATTAAAGGGTGTAAAATATTACATTGGGATTTAGTGTGTATAAGACTTGGATGCAAAATCTGGATGTGGAAGTAGTGATTTAAGGTTATCGTTCAATTGATCATAAGATACATAATAGTATTTTTTGTAGCATGTAAAAAGAATCAGAGCAACAGCGGTTGAGATATCTAGTGTCAAAGGAAACGGCTCCTGTGCTAATTTTTTGTAAATGGAGCCTTTAGCTTACTTGGAATTTTTTTGAGAATTCTATATACTCATTCCATATTAATATAGCTGTCAATACCTGTAATAAAATATCTGTTCCGAGTACTTCATACGTAAAACTAAATTTGAAATAATTGGGAAAGACCCTCTCCTCCATACAATCACTGTTTACAGGCATTATTATGAGCTCTCTCATAAAATAAATAATTATATATCCGTCGTAGTGGAATACAAATATGGGGGCATTTCCATAATTCAGTAATAATTGTAAAATCAAGTTTTAATTGCATGATACTTGTTTGTCATGTTTGACATGTATTAAGTGATTTATTATGATTAAATTGGAAATCAGATCAGATCGATTTCAAATTCATGACTTTACAATTAGAACTGTATTGCTTTTTAAAGGGTTAAATTGATAATCCGTAATTCTCGGTAGAGGTATGCAAAGTTCTACGCAGCCGCTAAATATGTTGATCACGGAACTGAGATTTATGGCGTAGGACTAGAAAACCTGCTAAAAAATTTGTAGGACAATTTGGCTATTCAATTTCAAACATTAATTAAACAATAGTGTAAAAGTCAGCCTGAAGTAATAAAATTTCAGAGTTCGTTATTTTTTCATATTTATATATTTATTACATATTTACATCGTGTAGGACAAGCGCAGCTCCCTGTTTTTTTACACTAACATGCTGATTTTTACGGATCGGTTTCGTGAACTACAAATTTTCTTCACATCATCAGGCCACAATGTATTGTAGAAATTCTTGTGGCCTGATGGTGTGAAGAAAATGTGTAGTTTACAAAACCGGTCGCCATAGAAAAAAAATAATAGAATGTCGTGAGACAAGACCTTTTTATTTTGTTCATAATTTTTTTTTTCTAATTTTGACATATAAAGTGACACTTTTTAAAACTGATTGACATTATGAAACGTCTTACTTTTTGTAACTAGTTGCATAAAGTAAAATTTTATGCAATTGGTGACGAAAAATGTATTTCAAAATTAGTGACAAAAAGAATTATTCTATTTATTAAACTGTTATAATACAAGTTAAAAACATAAATTATAAATTAATTAATTATTATAAATATTGATAACACAATTATTGCAATTATTCAAATTAATTCCCGACGACATATTTTTTTCATTACTCGAACTTGCTGTTATTTGGGAAGTGGCGCACATTGCTTTAGATGTTTCACCAAATATTTCTTGCGCTATAAGTTTCTTATTATTCGTAGAATTTTCGACATATCCCTCCGCAACAGAGCTAGATTTCCAACCTCCGTGCCTCTTTAATTTTAAAATATCAGCGCCACTGTCTGCTAGAAAAGTGGCAGAGCTTCTTCTAAAGCAGTGGCCAGTATATAGAACAGGGTTTGAAAGACGAAGAAATTGTGCAATAACTTTTGGCAGACTGCTAAATGTGTTAATTCCAACAGGATTTCTGGTACATTTTCCATTCGCATATTTTACAAAAAATCTGTTGTGTTTAAGAACCTGGGGACGCAACTTAATATATTTTCTTAATATTTCAACAAGATTCGTATTTTCAATGTCTCCAGTGGTAATTGCAAACTGCCGTATAACTTTTGTTTTTGAAGGTGGGATATCAACATGAAAATAGCTTCCTTCGTCTATAACATTTTCAACTGGAAGAAATGTTAATTCTGCTTTTCTGCATGCTCCTGCCATTCCAATTATCATTGCAACCTTAGCCATTAAGTATTCTTTGTCATCAGCTTCCACTAAAAATTTGGCAAAATCTTCTTTAATAAAAACTTTTGACTTTTTAGCACTGTACCCGTCCGCTTGACTTTTAATATATGCTACCAAATTTGTATATTTTTTAATATCAATATTCCTTTTCAGATTTAGTTCAGACCTTAACATTGAGTAAAGTGTCCATAATGTGGAAACTTTTAGATCTTTCTTACCCTCAAAATATGCAAGTAAAACTTTCTCATTAACATGTTTAATTTTCTTCTCATCACACCACGTAACAAATTTTTCGTATGCCAAATCATAAACTGCCTTTGACTTTTTGGGAATTACTGATAATAGAGCATTACCTGCTGCCTCTTCAATATCGCTTGGTAGCTCTTCAGAACTTGAATTACTCATTTTTAAAAAATAAAACTAAAAATATATCAATCTCACTAAAAACCTTCCGTCTAGACTTTTTTACAAAATGTCAAACTGACAACTAACATGAAGTAACAGCAACAAACTAAATTTATGTTTTCCAAATTTTTATCAATTATATTAAATTTAATTTTTTTATTACTTTCTTCAAAATTAGAAAAAATCTTGTATGCAATACGTTACGAAATGAAATTTTGTGTAACTTGTGAATTTTTGCGAAACTCTCTTCGTTCGTTCCGCAAAAATCTCACGCGTTACACAAAATTAGGCATTTCGTAACTGATGGCATAAATAGGTATTTTACTTTTATTCTATTGTTATATGCACACCTACGCCCTCTTACGAAGAGAGGTCTAATCCCTAGTAGCAGAGTAAAGGAGGCCTGTCTAATTAGCTACCAGTAAAACGGCGCCATCTCTCGGCCAACTGACGGACTACCATTACCACGGATGGATTAGAAAACGGTGAAAATATCTGGAATGACAGATTAGAAGTCAAGAAGTTGTTCGAAACGATCGGGTAGAAAATGGATGGATCGAGAATAAAGCGCCACGGATATATAAGAAGTGGATCCAACGCTCAGTTACGTATTAGATTAGCAACTGATCAGATATGATAACGAACAGTAACAAGTTGTGAAATATAGTAGTGAATCTATAATAGATTAAAGTTATAATTAGTGTGATTATAAGGACTATTTATTGTAATTTAGTGATTAATAAATCAGTGGTTACTCAAAATTTGTGTTGCAATTATTTGGACCTAGGTTTGGAAATGTTTACTAAAGGGTGCAAACACGGGTCATTATTATTTGGGCTCTCAGAACAGACATATTTTTCAAAAATAACTTTGGCGCATCTGGCGGATTTGTAAAAATAAATTAAAATGCTTAATTGGTGGTTGATTTTTATATTTGATCTACTAGGATGTCTTTTATATATTTTTATTTGTCTTGACTTAATAAACTCACCAAAATAATAATGAGATACTAATATACTTAAATGGGATCGCTAACTACTTGAAAACAGTTTTTGTATATACATTTTGCTGTGAATTGTAACTAACTCCAAATTAGGAAATATCTCTTGATAATAGGGTTCCCAGAAAAAAAAAATTATTGCCGAAATACTTAACTCACGTAAAAATATGATTTATGACATATTTATTATCTTATTAATTTTATTAATAGTAACAAAAAAAAAACTTGAAGTTTGAAAAATATTGGGTTCATTTTAAACAGCCATAAATTAGCGCGTTGTGACGTTAACACCCTGAAATCCAATCACAGAATTAACATCACAGAGGTTGTCTCTGTTCAAGATTGTTTATTAATCTTGGTCTCTGTTAACATAACATAACCTCTATTTATTGACAGCACTCAGCACTTTTCTACTTTAGGTAAATTATCAGCGGCACCTTTAACATATCCCTCTTCCACTTGATTCCATTTTGATTGTAGAATTAATAAAACATAAACCAGAAACTGATAAGATAATATTTTCACTCCAAACAATACAAACATAAAAATATAAATTTAACGTTTTATGTTAGTCATCTGATGTGTAATGTCGGTGAAGGTTAATCCTAAACTACAGTACAAAATATTAACGTCCGACGCTTTCACGAATAACTTGTGCGGCATTTATCTGGATTCTGATTGGCCAATATTTACACGTCCACTGCTTTAGATCAATCACAGTACAAGCATTACAATTTGAAATTCTGAGAAGTTTTAGACGAAAGTTTTCTTTAACACATAGTTAGAATCTATTACAAACTAATTATATCCATAATCTCATTGGTTTTCCGGGCAGATACGTAATTCTGGCGCGTAAAAATGCCCGTTTTAAAAAGCAGTGAAATTATCAGCAAGTTGTTTTAACGATATTTTCTTAGAAATAATTCTTATTGGGAAAGTAAATTGTTGTAAATTAATAAAATGTTTTATTATATCATTTTCACGACACAAATTGTTAAAATAAAATTAGTGGGAAAACCCTATTACCTTGTCAACATATGGTTGCATCACAACATTATCAACAGGTATTGCGTGACTTTGAACAACAACTTCGTCGTGTACTCCCCCTTACGTATGATATGTTACTAGCATTTCTGTTTTGACGTATGTCACTATACACATAGGCCTGGACGATTGCTCGCGGCTCATTTACATTCAATGCTGTTTATTAGTTATTACAGATGCTTCCGAAGTATTGTTTGTGCAGCGTATTGCTTGCTTGAATTAATATAGGTACAAAGAAAAAGAATTTCAAATATTGCATAGTTCCAGAATACACAAATACAAGTACAAATGCTCCGGAAAAATTATTTATTTGTTTGTCATCCGAACAAAAGCTAAGAAGAGCATGGCAACGTGCAATGCGGCACGAGATTTTGTTGCGAGGATCACTTTAATGTGAGTTTATTCCATAGTATAAATAGATAATATAATATGATTTGTTTATATGTTTTTGTTTTAAATATAGGTCGAAGAGGATATAGAGGATTTTCTTTATATAAAAACCATGAAATGTGGGAGAATAAGATTGAAACCATGTACCACTCCTCATATTTTCGATTGCCAAAAGGAACGCTTGACATTACACACTTCTAAACCTCGACTAATAACACAGCAAAAAGAACAGGAAGCAGTTATAGAAGAATTATTGCATGAATATTCGGCAAATGAGGAAGTTCATTTGGTGGCCAATAAAGAGGAAGAAATTAATATTGAAGTGTGCACTACTACCGATAGAAGTGTCCATGTAAATTTGAAACCACCAAGAAAGTCCAAAACTATTCAATGTCTAAGTAACGAATTAGTTCGAATAACGTGCAAAAAACGCAAATTAGAAAATATTAATAAAGGAGCCAATAAAAGACAAAGAAAACGTGAAAGTCTGTCACTGTTTGAACCTCAACAAGGTACCTCAATAGATTTGTCGGTATCCACAAGTGGTTCCAGTACATCTGCATTCTCAATATCTGATAATAGTGTGTCAGAGGATTTTGTAGAAATTTGGAATACTAGAGAATATGTTCAAAAAATAGCTACATATTTGATTGAAAAAAATTCTCTATTTAGAAATTCCTAGTAATTCTTTTTTTATTATAGAGATGTTGAGTCAAAAGTGTAAAATTGCGAAGCTTGATATATTTATAACGTTAAAAAAATTAAACTTACATCGTACAAGATATCAGCCGATGACTTCTGTTTGTCAGTTACAAAAGTGTGTTCAATAATAAAAAACTGAATTCCTCTACTAGCTAAATTCCTAAAACCTTTTGTTCAGTGGAAAACTTTATTTGAAGTTTGAACAACTTCCTATTATATTTAGACACAGATACAAAAAAGTAGAATGTATAATAGATTGTTTTAAAATATCTATTCAAAAATCAAGTAACCCAACTCACCAAGCATTCTCGTGGTCTCAATATAAAGGTTGTAACACTATAAAGTATTTGATAGGTTGCACTCCAGATGGCTTAATTTCTTTTATATCAAGCGGATTTTGCGGAAGAATCACAGATAAAATGATAGTTGAAGAATCAAATTTTTTAATTATCGTTCAAGATGGCGCAGTTATGGCAGATAGAGATTTTAAACACCTTGATGAGCAGTTAACAGCCAAAAATGCCCAGCTAGTGACGCCACCATCTGTTTCATCTGTACAAAAAAGTTCAACGGAAGAAGTAAAAGAAGCAAAACGGATAGCAAGTTTACGCATACACATTAAATGTGTAATATCAAGAATTAGGAAATTTAATTTCGTATACTTCAACCTTACGCTAGAATTAATTTACAGTTGATCAAATATGATTTAATAGTACAGGTTGTTTGTGGAATAATGTATAATCAAGATTTCTTAATTAAATAATAAACAGCTTTAATCTTGTATGTGTTTTTATTTTGAAATGTTACATTACTTTACTATAAATAGCATTAATCCAAAATCTATTAGCCATATTTATTATATTTTTAACAAGTTCACTATCATAATCGCAATGTTTGACAGAAATATTTTTTGTAATTTCAAACTTGGAATTTGCTACTACAAAAATACCTTTTTCTCTTTTGCATAAAAACATTTGCAGCTGCATTTGATAAAAAAAAATTGGTTTTATATTACCATCGGAATCCAAATAATTAGAAAAGGTTTTGTGTAAAGAAGGGCTTTTAATTTCTACCACAAAATCATCATTTATAATATATGGTGATGCCCCTATATGTGGATATTCTTTAAACAGAAATATTTCAGCCTTAAAAAATGTTGTTGACATATCTTCCAACAATATTTTTAAAATATCGTTTTTTAACTTCAAACCACGCGGCATGGCTTCCGTCTGAAATATTTTTGCACCCAAAATAGTTTCAACTAAACAACCATTTAGTGTTTTACATTTAACAAAATCGTAAACCTTTGAAGCTGTAATCCTAGTATGCCTCATTTCTTGCCACAGTTTACTAGCACTTTGCTCCCAAGTTGCCTTCTCTACTTCTTTAATTAACTGTTCATCCATTTGGTTACTGCAGAACTCAATAAAATGTTCAATTTTTTTTGGCAAAGAGAAGTTTTTTAAAACGCAATGACAGATGATAGATAGAGAGTCTGGAATATGTAAAGGGTTAGTGGTATCGCGTTAGGCTGTTTTCAACTTTTCGCTTAATGCTTTCTTCAATATAATCATCTGACAGTGAATCGTGATATCTAACCGTAATTTTATTCTTATTAAAATCGGCAGTATGGATAAATTTATTTGATGTCGATGCTGCTGATAACAATGACTTCTTCCAATAACAAGTTTTTTTTCTGTAGGTGAAGACTCTTCGCGACGGATATGCAGCTACGTAAGAAAAGCCACCGCATGCTTATATCCACCCTCGGAGGCGGTACAGTCATTGCATTTTTCTTCTATGATCGTTTTTTCAGAAGTATTGATAATACATTTTACATTATAATTTTTGCTTTAATTTTGTGTTCTGGCGTAATCTTTGCAAAGTGATCGCTGTTGCCTCAACTGTACATAACCAATGGCATTATCCCCGTAGTTTTGTCTACCAGATCTGTAATAAAGAGTACATATTTATAGTTAGGAAAAATTTTATTAAACAAATTTACATAAATTTAAGCTAAAGGTCATTGTGCTTTTTGGAAAAAGGGTTTTTAGCTGCCTTTTGTATAAATAACCCATCTTACTTTTAATATAGTGTTAAAAAAATACATGACATTCATAACTTTTCTTTTATTTTGTGTTCAGAAAAATGCAAAAACACGTCAATGAGTAATATCAAATTGATTTATTTGTACTTAATAAAAAAAAAATTTGACACCACAGATCTGTGACGTCATTCAGTAATATATTTTTTTAATATAAGCATAACCTAGCAATCCGATATAATAGACGTGTTTTGTATTTTTTTCGTATTTTTTAGAAACCAAAACAAAAGAAAAGTTGCGATTTTATGCGTTTCTTTTGGGACGCACTGTATTTTTTACCTAATCCTCATAAATGTTAATTAATCAAAGATCGAAGATTTTAATCCAAAAATAAGAGGTATAATTTTTTATTTTGCGAAAAGACCAATTTTAACTTTACCATCAATGTTTTTGCGTAATAATCAGCTAGGAGTAAAATAGTAATATAAAATAATAATGTATTTAAATAATAGTAACTAAATAAAGCATAATTTGGTTATAGTGCACTTAATTAGTATCCATGAAAAAGTTGAAAAAACCCCAAATATTCTGTTACAGGGATGAAACATGCCCTCACCCCCGCTTTCGAGGGCGCTGAATACGATGGTGATATTTTTAAGGCTCCCACCCCTTAGCAACTACCCCATCAACATCTTTTCCATCCCCGGGGTTGAAACTACCACCACCCTAATATTAAAATATCCCCAAAAAATCAAAATGCATGAAAATTTGTTTATCCCCAGTTTCTCCCCCACCCTCCACCAATCACCCCTAAAACGACCTGATTTTCATATTTCTTGATACTGGGCGTATCGGGACTCGTTGGATCGGGGTTTTTAAGGGGATTTCGACATTGTAAAGGGAGCTGAGTGACGAGGCATGCCATAAACCCTGGGGTTGAACCTACCTGTGGAAAATGTTTTCTCTCCGTTTTCGAGGGCGCTAAACACGATGTCAATACTATTTCATCCCTCACTATCCATCAACCAGCCCCAAATCCCCAAAATCACCCCCTTTTTACATTTAGAGCTACTAGGCACGCGAACACTTGTTTTGTATTTTTCGGTAGATTTCAATGTTAGGGGTGGTGGTAATTTCAACCCCAGGGTTTATGGCATGTCTCATCACTCAACTCCCTTTACAATGTCCAAATCCCCTTAAAAACCCCGACCCAACGAGTCCCCACATGCGCAGCATCTAGAAATATAAAAATCAGGTGGTTTTAGGGATAGTTGGTGGAGGGTGGGAGAGAAATGAATATTACCATCGTGTTGAGCACCCTCGAAAATGGGGATAAACAAATTTTTATACATTTTTATTTTTATGGAGATATTTTAATATTAGGGGTGGTGGTAGTTTCAACCCCGGGGATGGATAAGATGTTGTATGGTTAAATTTCATACTGTCTACCCGAATCCTGCCCAAAAAACCGATCCGCATACCTACGATGGAAAAAACGAAAAATTGGGGTGTTTTTCCAGTTTAGGGGTAGAGGTAGTTGCTGAGGGGTGGGAACCATCAATATCGTGTTCAGTGCCCTCGAATACGGGGGGGAGGGTATGTTGTTTCATCCCTGTAACAGAACTTTTGTGTTTTAAGCCTTTTTTTGCAACTTTTTCATGGAGTATAGACGAAACCTAGGTTAAATGAAAAAATAGAATATATTAAAATATGTTAATAACTTACCTTTGTAATTTTATTCCCTTCATTTCTGTACTGACATATTCTTTATTTTTATTAAAATAGTCCATAATCATAAATAAATTGACTTCTGGTAGATTACCAGAATCAGCTTTACTAAATCCAACTTCAATTGAATACATTTTATTAAAATGTTCAAAACACAACAACGAAACAACAAACGTTTCATCCGAACTGCTAGTAGCGGTCACGGTCTCGGTGGATCTACCAGTCTAGATATGCGTATAGTGACGTCACGAAGAGACGCACTGCTCTTGGGACTCAATTTTCAACCTCTTATATCTCGAAAACGGAAAAGTAATTAATATGAAATTTGAAGAGCATAATAAGAATATCGAGTTCTGTACACAAACGTATAAAAATCGTATAAAAAAAATTATCACGGAACAAGCCACCGGCGTGGTTGTTAAAGAACACGATAAAACCCTCGATATACTTTTCGATGCTGTAACAAAATCCAACTTAGAAAATATTTCGCATGAAAAGCGTGCTTCACGTAAAAATATCGTGGAAGAGGTTTTTAATATTCTTAATCATATTTTCGCTCTACGGAGCGATTTTTATGCAAAAATTTCAATAACTTCTCAAGGAGCGTCATTTTAGAAAATGTAGTAAATGTCGCTGCACAGGGACGTAATTTCGCCCCGACCACCAAAATTTAGAAAGTATAACAAAATTAAAAACCCTTTTACGAATCCACGTTGTTAAGCACTGCAACTCATGCGTGGTGTTAAATATGAGGACAAGTTAATCCAGCTTCTATTCAAAGTATATCGTGAGTTTTAGCGAAAATAGCCCTTAGCGACATGGGACCCCCATCATTTCCTAGCAGTCGATTTTGACGGGAAAATGATGAGTTTTAACGGGATTTGCCCTAAACCGGTTCCTCAGTGATTCGGTGTCAGAAAAGTATCTTTACCATGTACTCATATGTGCATGGGACCGCCTTGCCTGAACGTATGAAATTGTAATTGCCCAAATATAATTCAAAGTCGTTGCGATTCAAGCATTTTAAAGCTCCGAGGAGCGACCAAAATTAATATTGAAATAAAAATACGTGTATAAGACAGGCAAGCAAAAGCCCACCAAATTTCAGAAACATTGAACTTTTCTTGAATCTTTTTGTGTAATCGTTAGCTCAAAAACTGCATATTGGATGGTAGTTGGTACATTATAAATCGTTCCGTTCCTGACCATGTGTTGTACACGGGCCAGACTATTGTTTGTCAAACCTATTTCTTGAAGTTGTTGTAAAACATAAATTTTTTGAAGATTTAATATATATTTTTGAACTTTATATTGTCTTTTATTTGTGTTTGCAAAATTTTCTTTCAGGTATAATTTTAAGAAAGTGTTAATACTTCCAGTGTTAGGTTTATGTTACGACGTCCAATAAATACCATCAGAGCAGCAGTTAAGCAAAAACGAACAGTAAGTATATATTTTATATTATTCCCCGTCCGAAACAGTCGTTTCGAACCCTTATTTTGTGAACGTTAACATTCATTTTTTTGAAAAATATTAAAAGTCCTTCAGACTCCAAAAAATGGATCGTTCACATGGTCACCGGCCATTTGACCGATGTAATGTTTAAAAAATAAAAATACGTGTCTCCTCAAGAACCTTGTGTTTTAGTCTTGAATAAAAATTAAAATTTATAATAATAGCAACTCAATTTAAAAAGGGTACCTACTTCATTCTGCCGGACGCGTTATTATTAGTCGGTGTATATGCTTGTATTTAATAATGGGCAGTAACAATACTGTTTATACTTCCTTTTAGAAAATAAAAATCAGCGTAGGTATCACAAAGGATATGTCAATAACACGTGGAATTCTTCAGGCGTTATTTAATAGAAATGGTGTTTAAATTAGGTGCAATTTAATTTGGTGCGCGGTGTAAATGAACAATACAAAGGATTACATTCCGTTTATAAATCGTAAATGTACAACAAGCGTATTAACCCATGACTTTTAATTTTGGTTCAATATTTAATGTTTTAATTTCATGGCGGTTTATGTTTAAGTCATAATAAGCCAGCACGTTTAAATACCTTAGTAAAAAATCAGAATTCCGGTGATGAATTGTTGATGAGCTAACTTTTTATTTTTCCGAATATAATCCCGCATTGAAGTTTGTGGTGAAGTAAAATTCCTTAGTTTATTTAAATATGCAATTAATTAATCTTGCTCAGACCGCTGCGTTAAATACATTATAAATCGAAGTATTAGTTATAGTAACTCCTGGATTATTCGCTCTATATTCGAAAACCGGGCATTATCTCTTTCTACAAACATTGTATCATGTCTACACCTATAATAAGTTTGCTGATAGTTTTGTTTGTATTTTACTATAACCTTTGCTGGTACTTCACAAGTGGTAGTATAGGGTATACTTCGATATTGTAATAGGAGACGATTTATTAACAAATTTACACCATTGCATTGACACCCTTATCTTTAACTTTTAAAATTGTAACGAAGCCTTTTTCGTTACCGAAATATGCACGAGATTTCTCTATTTATTTACCCTCTATATGAATTATCCGTTGATATTTATTATTGCATATATATTGTAACACTTTAAGCAAATTAAATTTGAGAATTAATAAAATTATTAATTTATAGATGCACCAAATAGCTAATGTAAGTACAGATGAACTCAGGTGAGGGGAGATCGGCGAGAAGAGATTGTGTAGTCGCGTGAACCCGGCACCAAATACAGTAGTATATATTCATTATCCATCCACCTCGCGAGCTAGATGTTAGTGCCTGTCGTCCTGAATAATCCAACTGCGAAATATTCTAAGTGTCAAAGCAAGGTAATAAAAATATCAGTCGATCTGACATCACTTATACAACGTCATTTTTTCGGTAAAGGGAATAAGATGTGTGGAGCTCTCAGTCCTATACTGATCTGTGAAGAAAATACTAGGTTCAAAAATTCAGGTGATTGAATAACTTTTACTAAGTCAAAAATATTCCGAAATATTCGTCAGTTTTCCTCTCTTGTAAGTATTCGAAGGAAATAATTAATTTCGTCCCGTGTTGGCAGTCAGCCAGAGACCCTCATCTGCAGCAGACGTATCCATTCCGAGAACCGAATCCAGGTATCGTTGGCGTCATATCATCGCTAAGCAACAGGATTTTGGCAACGTCCGTACTACGTCATCGAACAGCAGCGCATCCGTTTGGCATCTACTCCCGCTCCTATAGTAAGTTACCACAAAAAACCCTCATTCAATTCACCCACATCCTAAATTCCGTCCTCAAGACGCAATATTTCCCGAACTCCTGGAAGATGGGTATTGTGATCCCAGTCCTGAAGCCGAATAAACCGCCACATAAAGCCAGCAGTTACCGCCCCATCACTCTTCTAAATACCATGGCAAAAATCCTCGAGAAGGCAATATTACAACTTATAAATAAATATTGTAATAAAAAGGCTTTAATCCCGGTGAGGCAATTTGGTTTCAGGGCTGGACACGGTACCACTCTCTCACTTGTCCAGGTAGTGAGGGACATGGATATAATCGGAAGCAGTGCACCGTCCTGTTACTACTCGACATCCAAAGTGCATTCGATCGTGTCTGGCACAATGGGCTCATTTATAAACTCAAAGAAGTATGCAAATTACCACTATATATGGTATCCTTAATAAAAAAAATTTTGTTTAATAGACGTATTAGGGTGAGTGTAGAAGGAATTTTTTCAAGGATTACGCACATGACGGCGGGTGTCCCACAAGGCTCTATCCTGTCCCCCCTCCTTTATTCCCTATACACCTCGGACGTACCTACAAACCAGACTGCAAACTTACTACTTTACGCGACCCTCAGCAAGCTCTACCCGATTTGTAATCGGAGGAGCTTGCTGACGACCGACAACAAACTTGTACTCTACAAAACGATTTTTAGACCTATACTGACTTACGCCTGCCCTGTCTGGAACATGATTTCAGACACGCAGTGCAACAGACTACAACGTACGCAAAACAAGTTACTAAGACTACTGACAAACTCTTCAAGATACATCACAATTGACGAACTTCACAGACAAACGAGACTTCCCAGAATCAGAGAGTTTATTGACGAGACATCACAAAAATTTTTCAAAACCAAGATTACATACTCTACTTTGACACGAGACATTACAGCGACAAGACGCTACCATAACACTGGACATATTCACAGACTGATTTACCAACGTTTACCTTTATACGACGAACGGTTACCACAAGACTGACCATACTCTTCTCCCCCTATCTCACTTTCCCTCTACATCACCACCTACCCTCTATCACCCCTTCTTATCCTTTCTTACAATTATAATATACACATTAGTGATCGTGTATAAAATTAAATATTAAATTCAAATCCAAAAAAGAAATACAAAAGTACCATTTTTTTAAAGTAGGTTTTTTAGATAGTTTTCCTACAAAAATCTTAAACAGTATACACAGATAACATAAATGTTTGCAGTTGAATTAATTGAAATTACGTTGGTAATGAAGTCTTTGAAGTAATACTGGCCGAATACTTCTGTGAACGGCTATTATTTCCCCCGAAAATTAAATTTGTCTTTGGTCTCACGCAAGAATATCCTGCAACTGTGGCGGGTCGATGTCCCCGGCATTAAGTCACGCCGCAGCAAAATAATGTATTGTGAAATGCAATAAACAAAATAATGAGTTATCTTAAGACAAAATGAACTGTATATACATTTTAAATTTTGAATAAATGTTTTTTAATTGGTAATTGGTAATTGGTTCATTTCAGAAAAGGACCTGAAAAGCCGCAGCAGACGTGGCCGACCGTAACCACAGGAGTAAGTAAGTCCATGGAATAGTAAATAAACTGAGGTATTAATTAAATATTGTACTTATATAACTTCTCTATAATTTTGCCGCTTGCTATCCCTGTCACTTGAATCATTTGGTATTTTCGTTGCATCACTTGCCCTCATAACTGCATTTTAGTAAACAACTAGATTTGTATATAGTAGGTTAATTTGAATAAACTAATAATTTTTTATAAACCTGTGAGTTTTACTGTGTGAACGTCTAATTTCCCAAATTGACCCACGAAAGTACCGTTTCTCCACTTCAATTACTCAGTCTCACGTATCCGGCTTGTGGGTAGTGCGTCCTATCACGTAAACTAAGAATGGCGAGCGAGCTTACACCGAAAATTGTTTCCGGGGCTCGAATGTCAAAGAGTGGCCTCTTCTCCTCGTCACCGGCTGAGATGGAGAAAAACGCGTCACAAAATAGCCTTCTTCATAATTTTAACTGCACTTTCTGCCTGTCCGTCTGTGGCAGGGTAATATGGCGCGCTCATTAAATGTTTAATGCCATTTTTCGTAACCAAATTTTGAAATCATTCTGACATAAAAGTCCGACCGTTGTCAGCACTCTTTTGATCAGCCAAATCGCGAAAATAATTCTCCAAGGTTATTTATGGTCGTAAATGCAATGATATTGCTCACTACAAAACATTATATCCATTTGGACGTAGCATCTTCAACTACAAAGAAATATTTTTCCAAATAAGGCCCAACAAAACCTGCATGAAATCTGGTCCAAATCTTTTTGGCCACAAGTGAAGCTTTGGGTGAATTATTTCCAAATTTTGCACACGTTTGACATCGCATCGGTTAGAAATATTTTCAATTTGTTCGCCAATAGATGACCACCAAACATATGAGTGTGCCAATGACTTCATTTTAATAATTCCCATATGTGATGAATGAAGTTCATTTAGAATTTAATTTTGATATTTAGTTGGAATAACTACACGGTATCCCCACATTAAACAACCTTATTTTTGTAATGAGATGTCTGATTTGGAGACCCATTTCGCACGTAGAATATTATTTCACTTAAAATTGGATCAAAGATACAGTTTCACATTTCACGTTTTTAAAATAACATACAAAATCACAAATATGAAATATTATCATATATTTATCATAATTAAAATAATATATTTTAATACTAGTGATACTATCTTCAATCAGTAATCCTTGTTCCTGGCGGTTTTTTCCATTATCGCCTAGGTGGTGGCCTCTGATGTTGGATCCCCTTCAAAAAGACGATCTTTAATTTCAGACTTATCAACACCAATTGTAAAATTATCGCATAAAAGTATTGTTACTTCTTATCCAGCTGTTTTACTCTTGCCGACCATTCCGAAATACTTTCAGATTCACGTTTTACAGCATGATAGAATTTTTGTAATTCGCCAAATAACGATCTACCAGCGAGAAATAATAAGTCCATATTGTTATTAACTGCTCAAATGTTTTTGTATCTAGCAAACTTGATACACATAGGGTTCTAACGATTACATAACAGTACTCAATTAACGAATTTAAAAGCATTGCCCTCTTTTTTTCCATAGTAGAAATATTATAAACAATAAAACCTTGATTTAATCTTTCTTTGAAAATAGTAAAGTCCCCATTTTTTTGATCAAACATTTTTATTATTGCTAATGGATAATCAACGCATTTTGTCACTTCAACTATTGCAGACTGATGACTAAAACTTAAACGTTTACAACTTTGGAAACTAATTTTATATACGTCGACTGAGTAAATGGAGGAGAAATTGAATTTTAAAATTTTCTCATCATGCTACGTAAGTTTCTTGCTCCTATTTTTATTTCAGAAAAGTTTAATAGTTCTTCAAATAATTCAGATATGTTAAATGCTTAGTTTAGTTTAAAAGAAGGATAAATTATAAAGAGAAATACCTAGTACATTATTTTATTCAGTTGAAAAATATTTATAGCGTAAACATTATATTGTGGTACAAGATGTCATAAGTATGATCAATGAAGTTTCAAAGATACATATAAAATTATATTTTTAAACTTTTATTCAATTCTGTTATGTGCCGCCCTCTTACGGAGATAGGTTTAATCCCTGGTGACAGGGTGAAAGGAGGTCTGCCTAACTAACTATCGGTAAAACGGTAGTTTGCCAATTGGCCAGAGATGGCGCCATTATCACGGATAAGCTAGAATCATCCCGATTGACAGTCTGGAATAGCCTGGAATGAAATGGAATGATGATGATGAGAATATGTGCCACAGATATATAAGTAGCAGAGCCAACGCGCTGTAGTCAGTTCAGTACAGTTCTTAATGAGTTAAGTGATCAGATAAGATAAGAACAGTAACAAGTTGTGAATTACAGTAGTGAGTCTGTAGTAAATAAAAGTTATCCTTAGTATGTTATTATAAGGATTAATTATTGTAATTTGAGTGATAAATAAATAAATAGTTAGTGACAATCCGTGTTGCAATTATTGAACCTACGCTTGAAAGTGTTTACTGGAGGGTGTACATACGTAACAATTCGTGTCAGAAGCGAAATTGCAACAGGATTTGTGGAGAATTTGAGGTGTTCTATTTGGAAACCACTGAAGATAGTGAAGTGATTTGAACTGGAAAGTGATATAAACTTTAAACAAGACTTATTTGTGCTAGTGTGAGGAAATTTCCAGACCTTTCTATTTAGAAACTAGTACAGTTAGTTAAGTTCTGTCAATTGGAAAGTGATATAAACATTAAACAAAACCTATTTGTGACAATTTGAGAAAATTTCTCGAACATTCTATTTAGTAATTAGTGTAGTTATTTAAATGCTTTCAACTGAGAAGTGATATAGATACTAAATAGGATCTATTTGTAACAGAAAATTTCTGGAATATTATTTAAATTTTACTTAATATAGATCGTACATAAGGCTTAATAAATAATAAATAAATAATTAAACACCACAGAAATTAGACAACCCTCAATTCCAGAAGCCAGGGCTTGCGCGGAAGGGGGTTAGACATTGAAAAAACGCGGACATACAACCAGTTCCTCCGACAGTGCCAGTGCCGGAGCCAGGATTCGAACCCGGTGGTGCGATATCCGTGTGATTAATCGCGATTGCCATCTCGCGCCTTAACCCACTCGACTATCAACTATTAGCTTATTAGTGCTGTTTCGAGAACTTTTTAATGGATACAAGAAGCATGACTGCTGAAAAACAAATGTAAGATATTTTCGCAGAATTAGGAAAAATGATGCTGGACCAGAAAAAGAGACAAGAAGGACAAAAAAAAGAAACGTCTAGAAGAACATAAAGAAGACAAATATGAATTAAAAAAAGTTATGGAGAACCTGGAAACAGGACTTCACGAGGAAAAACAAGAAGAAATGACGCACCGGGAAGAATTAAGAACGGAAGAAATTGCACGCTAGGAAGAATTAAGAAAAAATGTACAAGTGCAATAAGACGCTATCCTTTCAGACACTGATAACCTCAAGAGTGACATTAAAGAGGATATGAGTAAGTGAAATCAAAGGGAAACTGAATACAGTCGAAGAAGAAGTAAGTGAAGTCAAAGGAATGGTAAAATGGTCGGAAAAGAAGTAGAGCGACTTAAACAGCAGTTGAGGGAAAAAGAAGGCCAGCTAGTAGTACCCTCAGGCCCTCGGTTACAACAGCCCTCTTTTGACGGTCAAGCTTCATGGACCACAATAATTGACTATTCACCAACCTCGGTAAAAGTGCTTTTATATTTTTTCAACAATATGCAAACTCCCTGAAATATTACTTTTTGCACGATTGAGCTTTTTGGTTTATTTACAAGATCTGTTTCCAAGACGGTAGGTTATGTTTACTGGTTGCTAGGAACATGTCGGTAAATGATTTACTTACGTTAAGTAAAATTAATATAATACATTTGACAAATTTAACTTGCCAGGAAATATAAACGTCACTTTGGCTTTTTGTTTATTTCTTACAAATTAAATCATTATAATTGAAGTGTAATTCAATACGATCGTGCAAAAAACAGTATGAGCATCACGAACGTTAAGGGCTGTACCGGTGTCCCTTACCGTTCTTGATACTCAATATACTATACTCCAATTTTGCCAGTTCCAAATTAAAAAATTTTTGTAAAATGCGGCCTTGTCCTAAAATTGAAAGTACCAAATAACTCCGAGGAACCTTATAGCGCAATACTGTATCATTTACAACTATCGGATTTTTAATTGTTTTTGTTCATTACGACACATTCATTACCTATACTGCAATTTGTTTTTAGTCCTGTGGATATTTTTTGGTAATAAATAAGAAAAAATAACTATACTTAAAGCATCATCATTTCTGTGTTATAGAACGTGGAAGTGTTATTGAACCGAGCCATATTTATTTTTAGTAAGTTATGTGAGGGTTATGTTGAAGGCGACGAAATTTGTCATTTTCTAATATAATTTTTGTGGAGTTTTATAAAGAGGGCAAATATTTTTTTATAATTTCTAAATATTATATTTACGGAAACTTCGAGTGAACGATACTTAAAACAGCATCATTTCGATTTGAAATGCTTCGAAATCTAATTCACTTTAAACAACTTTTCCATTTTCACCGTATGTCTGAAACGAAAAGAAAATCAATATTTTGCACCCTTAATAAATGTTTATTTTATTCTTTCCAAATATATTGGTGTAGGTTCTTCAGAGGTAGTTGTGCTTGTATTTATATCAAATGCACAAATACAAAGCAATTGGTAGTTGTACTTAAATATATGTCAGTTTTCAAATAAACATAAACCAATTAATATGATTTATAAAAAAGAAAGTGGGTTATTCAATGTTACCGAATAGTCAGGTCATATTTTCATAAGAACTACAGAAACTTAGAGAAGCTATAGCCATATTAAGTGTACCTTTTATTTTTCAACCTATGATTTATTTAGTGCTTCTATTCAGAACTTGAAAAATAATATTCAGAAAACCTTAAGAAAATCCATAGAAAAACCATGGGTAATTTTTATCTGGTTTGTACACTTCATTTTTCCAGAGGTTTGCCCTTCGATGGACAGAAGTTCATCTTTCCATCAGTCAGATGATTATTCTGTTTGACATCACTAATCTCACATTTGCGATATAACTTATGATATATAAAAAATAATAATAAAAATCAAATATACAAAATAAGCTTCCAAGTTCAGTTGTATCTTGAATTTTCATTCAGTAAAAACCTTTCAAGTGAGAATAGAATAACACAGTAACGGAGTCAAATTATCACTTGAATGGTTTTTATAATTCATAGCAATGTATTTGCCTTACCCTTACTTATATTTTAATTATGAGAATTTCTAATGCTAAATCATTATCATATACATCCGTTTGTTATTCTCCATAGCATTTTCTACAAAATTCCGTTCTAATGTAAAAGTAACGAAAATGTTTAAAACATATTTTGAAAAATTATCGGTATTGTATGTATACAGGGTGTCTCACCGGGAACTGAATCGATCGACAAAGAGAAAAGTACGCATCAGAAAATTTTGAAAATTTAGATAATTACTAATGTCGGTGTGGCCAATCCAACTAAAATAATTACAAGCAGCTGGCACTTCCGCTTATATCGGAAGTCGATACCAACTTGCTTATTTCAAATGGAACACCCTATACATATATTAGGGTTTTCGAAAAGAGCATAAAATTCTGAGTCGAAAATATGTAGCACATCCTATACTTAAACCTAGCCGTTTTAGAGATATTTGACATTTTATAGAAAATTTGACATGTGCAACGGTTTGCAAGAACCGCTATAATTTTCTTCGTGTAAAAGATCCTCATTTGTTTCTTGTCACGTAAAAAGAGCACAAGCAGAACTACGTTCTACAACTGAAATAAATTCAATAATATCATACCAAGTGTTCCGTTTTTCGCGTTACATTTTGTCAACTTCAAACCGCGAAAACTTGGTTAGGTCAAATGGAACACCCTGTATTTTTTACGTCAAGTTGTGTAAAATTGAATTCCCTTTTTTCCGATATTAGCATTGTGAGGGTTAAAGTTACAACTTTTTGAAATATTTGCGATTTTATTAGAAATTCATGAATTGTTGTATTCATTTCATCAAATTGGCCATGATTAGAAACAATCAGTCATTATCTTATGTCAAAAAATGCCAGCACGTTTAAATTACACCCACGAAAACTTTTTAAATTTGTTTATTTTTTATGGAGAAGGTGATAAAGTAATATCAAGAACTTGCAGCATATTTGCTACTCGATATCCAGAAAAACGGAAACCGTCACCAAACACTGTAAAACGCATACTGGAAAATTTTAAAAATTATGGCTCTGTCAAGAAAAAATGCAAAGAAGAAAGCCTATTGTTGATGACGAAAACATTGAAATAGTCATTCTGGGGTATTTTCATGCATTTCCAAGATTGTCATTAAGACAAGCTGCTCTGGAATAGGGACTATGGCAAGGATTCAATTCACAGAATCTTACTAAAACATAAGTTTCACCCGTTTTCATTCCATATGGTTCAAGAATAAAAGAAACAGATTTCCTAAGAAGACAGAATTTTGTGAGTTTATTCTAATAAGGTCTGAGGGTCACGATTCTTATGCAAAATTTACTAAAAATGGACTTTTTAATAGACACAATTCGCACTATTGGAGTGACTCAAATCCTCATATGTTCAGAGAGCGAAGTTTTCAGGAAAGTTGGCAGTTCAATGTCTTCTGTGCCATAGGAAACGATAGAGTGGTGGCATTATAATTTCATCAGGAAAATTTAAACGGTAAATTAAATTTTCTCTTCTGCTAATATGTATAGGTAAATTTTTGTTTTTTTTTTTTAGGTAAAGATATCTGAATATCTTACAAAATTTGAATAATAACTATTTAGAAAATTTACCTCTCGCCAAACATAGAAACATTTTATATCAGCACGACGGTGCTCCCCCACATAACGCATATTTAATTAATAATTATTTACAAGAAACTTTTTATGATCAATGGATTGCCAATAATGGACCTTTATTATGGCCTCCTCGCTCGCCCGACTTATCAGTTCTGGATTATTTTATTTGGGGAATTATTAAAAATAAAGTTTATGAGAGCCCATTAACAACCATTGAAGATTGTATGCAAAGAGTGAGAAATGCATTTCAAAACATATCACAGGATTCAATTAGAAGAGCTACCCATGAGGAACTAATCCAAAGGTGTGAAAAATGTGTCGAGATTCGAAGGCGGAATTTTGAGCAATTATTAAATTAAAATGAAATCATATTTTAAATTGATCTTATCTCTGCTATTTTAGTTCATGCCATATCTTCAATTCGATTAGTGCGCATGTTACAGTGTTATTTTGCATTTTTGTGGATATCGAGTAGCAAATGTGCTACAAGTTCTTGATATTACTTTATCTCATTCTCCATAAATAATAAACAAATTTAAAAAGTTTTCGTTGGTATAATTTAAACGTACCGGCATTTTTTGACATAAGATAATGACTGATTAAAAAAAAAATGTTTTCTTAACCGCCTCTCAAGTTACCGAAGTAACCCCCTGGAAGATTTCAAGGATCTTGTGCTAGGTAAAGAGAGACGAGGCCCTACAGTTTAATGTGGACTCCGAACCACTCTTGGGTCAATTTTTTTAATGAAAAATTGTTTCGCCTTGTGGGTATTGAACCCACTTCGCTAGGCAACTCAGTTTGCTAGCCAGACGCTTTAACCAACTGAGCTACCATTGTTTCTAATCATGGCTATTTTGATGAAATGATTGCAACAATTCATGAATTTCCAATAAAATCGCAAATATTTCAAAAAGTTGTAACTTTAACGCCCACAATGCAAATATCAGAAAAAAGGAATTCAATTTTACACAACTTGACGTAAAAAATACAGGATGTTCCAGTTTTCGCGGTTTGAAGTTGACAAAATGTAACGCGAAAAACGGAACACTTGGTATGACGTTATTGAATATGTTTCAGTTGCAGAACGTAGTTCTCCTTGTGTTCTTTTTATGTGACAAGAAGCAAATGAGGATCTTTTACACGAAGAAAGTTATAACGGTTCTTGCAAACCATTGCACCTGTAAAATTTTCTATAAAATGTCAAGTATATCTGAAACGGCTAGGTTTAGGTATAGGATATGTTACATATTTTCGACTCAGAATTTTATGCTCTTTTTGAAAAAAAAAATATAGGATGTTCCATTTGAAATAAGCAAGTTGGTATCGACTTCCGGTATAAGCGGAAGTGCCAGCTGCTTGTAATTATTTTAATTGGATTGGCCACACCGACATTAGTAATTATCTAATAAATTTTCAAAATTTTCTGATGAGTACTTTTCTCTATATCGATCGATTCAGTTCCCAGTGAGACACCCTGTATACTATTGTTTCGAAAAAAGTACTTTGTAAAAAGAGTATAGTTCTAGTAAAAAAATATATTACTAAAATGTATTAAATTTGATTATAACTAGCAATAATTTTATTCAGGAATATCTTTGCTGTTGTATGATAGAAATAAAGAATACATACATTCATGTATAAAATTGTTATATAAATACAAAAAAGTATTTCCACATTTAGCAGCGATTTTTGGTGTCAACTTTTTTAGATGTTGCGACATAATGCAGGGTGATAGCAGATTATCCTAAAGGCATATGGGTATAACATTTTCTTTTCGAAAGTAAGTTAGTGTTGACATCTGGAGTGGGATCAAAGTACAAAAAACTTAAATGTATACAACCTGCCTGTCACGTAAACTAGGAAGAACATGCAAATATAAAATAAATATTACAGGTTTTTTTAAGGCACAAGTATATATTTTCTCTTGTTAAAATTATGAAAATGTGCGCATATATTTAATTTACTATTCGTAGTAAATATAAATTACTTAAGTAAGAGATTCTCTTGGTTTTCTTGGAGTGAATTATTGTCCGCTATCTTACAGCAGTTATATGTATATCAATGACTTGTCTAACTACTCTATATTATTATTGAGATTTTGATTTTGATTTGACTAGTAAATAAAACTATTTTTAATATTGTACAAAGGTGGACAAGCAAGTGAAGTGGGATGTTGGGCTGAGGTCAATTCCTATCAAAATAATCATATAATATGTGGTTATCCAATTGTTCATGGTTAAGTAGAAACTTTATATAACTTTATTTTTTCAAGAAGAATATCTAAAAATTTTCGCAAGATTTTTCATGGCCGACAATTATACAGGGGATTTTTGAAATACATGCTTATATTTTTTCTGTAACTCCCCATGGAATGTGAAGATTAATATCATTTTTGATATTTAGAAATTAAAAAAAATTTTTTAGACTAGCCTTTATCCACCCCAATGAGGAATATACATGAATTTTTAAAATGCTTAATTTTCTCATTTTTCCATAATACGTACTATGTAAGTTGATAATATAATAAAAGAAACTCATAGAAAAATTTCGCTTCGTAAATATGCCACATTAAAATTTGAACTTTTGTGTAAATGAAACCACGTGACTGAAAGCGCTATGATATTACTTTGACGTCACTAATTTGACCTGAATTTACTAATTTACGTTGTTATTTTTAATCTTGTTATTAATTATTGTTTAATATGACTGATAATGGTTTCATAACGTTCCTAACGTGTTAATCTATAACTACAGCATTCTTTTAGATGTTTCAACGTTTTAACAATAATGACGTGGCTACCGGTTACGAATGACGTCATTCGTTAGGGATAAAGCGTTTTATAGGTTTTTAATTCTCAGTCGAAATAAATATTTTTTTTTCGTCCCCAATTTTAACAAAAAAAGAAAAAATAGGAGGAAGCATATTTTTCTGTCGTCTATATGTCTGTGATATAAGAAAAAATCATGTATACTTCCTCATTTCCACGCGCACAATGTAAATTATTCACAACTACAGCCGAATTTACACCGTTGCCAAATCTGCACAAAGTGATCAAATTATAGATACTTAAAACTGAAAACGAACACACACACACACACACTCACACAAAGTTGATATTTAGTTATTGCTGCCGTCAAAGCCCATTTCCAGGTTTCTAGGTCTTGCACTTTCTGCACGTGATAAGGATGTAGCTCCTTAAAATGCATCATACTACAAATTCGGATATTCCAATTTGTGCAGAAAGTCCGCCCGTAATTAATAATAATAATAAACACCATAGAAATTAGACAACTCTCAATTCCAGAAGCCAGAGGCTTATACGGAAGGGGGTTACACATTGGAAAACTTGGACATACAACCATATCTTCCAACGGTGCCAATGCCGGAACCGGTGCTCGAACCCGGTAGCGCGATACCCATTCGATTAATCGTGATTGCCGCCTGGTACCTTAAACAACGCGGCTATTGGCTAGATAATACTTAGGTATTCCAGGATTTCTTCGACAGCATCTAAAATTAGTGGGTCCGCATCCAGTATCCTCTGAGAGGATGCACGACTCCTATGAGTTATGGGTTGAAAATGTCCATGGTCCCTTAACTGTCGAATAGCTGACACAAAGGTCTTTTCACGGGTAATGCTGATACCGGGATACCGTTCCGTGTAAACATGCGAGTTTGACGGGCACTTTCACCTCACCATTACAAAGCACAAGGTTTACAACACTCAATGTTTGTAAAATTCTCCGTCATTAATAACTTTTAAATGGAGTGATTCGCTATTAACACGTAGAGATCTGTTGTAAACTATCGACTGCCACGGCCGCTACTACTTGGCGACGGCGCACTAAAAGTAAGCAACAAGTTCACTCGATAATAATCTAAGTATTTGCAATATTCAAAATTTATCCTCTTATTCATTTGTTGGTGTTTGGATCAATTTTCTACGAATTTTAAAAATATGACAATCTATGAATCTGAACATATGCCTGTATTCCAAAAACACCCTGTATAAAGAAACGCTGATAACTAGCTGAAAGTCAAAAGAGATTCAGAACTTTCTAGAAACTATGGGAATCTTTATAATTATTTGTTAGTAGTATTTACTTATTAGTGTAAATACTGTCCATGGTCTAGATTACAGATTGAACTAAATGAGTAATATTGTAATCATTTTATTTTGTTAAAAAGCATCTTTCCATGTATAAATGTCTTGTTTTCATCTTCAGCTTCAGTAGCCTCACAATCAGTACGTTCTGAAGTATAAATAAATATTATATTAATATTTCAGTTGAATTAATTAAAAAAACAATATTTTGCAAATAAACTTTTCTTTCATCCTTGCCTTATTTCAAGAATATATTAAAATAAAAAAGGTGCGCCCTTTTTATTACTTGCTTTTCTTTAACTCACAATGTAGTATTTTGCACGTTTGTTAAATCTTGCATCGTTTATTTAACACACTTCCTGACATAATTAATTGATGACATTTTCCACAGTTACTAAGATCTTATGACAATACAGTATTCCACCGTTACTTTTGCAAATATCCGCACGTACAGGCTGCGGGGGTGAAAATTGATTATCCAAGCGGCACCCCCAGCAAAACGTAGCATTGAAAAAGTTTTTCGCCTGATCAGGCATAATGGAATGCCGTTAGGCTTATATCTCGGAACCCAGCTCCAATGAATGAATTTATGTAAATTGGTTCTATATATTGTAAATGATTAAAGTATGATTAAAAAGTAGAAAATAAAATAATATACATTTCTTTTAAATTTGATTTTTTAAAGTCGTACTAAAAAGTAAAAAATAATTGCAAGAAAATCAAGGCGTGCGCATCATGCGTACAATCATACAAACTGAGCACGCTTTGCCTTTCTTGAAATTATTTTTTATTTTTTAGTACGACTTTAAGAATAGCAAGTTATTTTATATTTTTTATTTTTTTAAGCCTTAGAACGTTATCTAAAATGACATATTTTCTTTAACTACCAAAGCGTGAGATTCACATTTTGCGTCACTGATCGCTACAATCAAAACGTGACCAATATATTGGCCAGCGCGAAGGGCGGTTTAACCTTTAACAAGGGTGTAACTCTCTTAATCATCTTGTTACTTGATTCTAGAACCAACTGCTTCTACATTGTAATTAATATCGATGGTGTGGCCAAGTTTCTTTTGATGCAGAAATTGAAGATGACTAGACCAGTATGAACCGTTGCAAGGTCGGAGTATTTGAAAGATGAAGGTGTTCCATTAGTATTCGACCACTATAAGAATCAAGAAATTTAAGTTAGCTTATTTTTTAGTAATTCTAATGTTATGTTGTTTCATTTTATGCTTCAAACTTATCCAGGGTGTTTAGACAATTTGATTGCAGACAATATGTCGTTTGTTTTAGGTCAATCCGGCTAATAGAAGTTGTGATATTTTATAAAAAGTCATAAAAGGCAAAAAGGCCATATTGTCAGATAAACGGGTGTGGGAGGACGCACGGAATAATCCAGAACCGGAAAACCCATTTTTTGTTGCATTTAATGTTTACAACAAGTTAAAAAATATATAAATTGCTCCCAAAATTTTCCTTATTGATAGACTAGATCAGCTAACACAAAAATAAATAATGTGTCCATGACAGATTTACTACCAGAAAAAATGCGCTTTCTAAGCTTTCTATGAAAATAATCATATATAATACCATGAGTTGTCAAAGTTTACCGATTATTTTTGTGGTGGTATGACGAAAGTTTCCTTGCGCTTGAATATTAATAGGACGAGTGCGTAAGCACGAGTCCTGTTTGCAAACGCAAGGAAATATGAGTAATACCACCACAAAAATGATCTGCAAACTTTGATTACAAATGGTATTCGGATGACTATTCCAAGAGTTAAACCATTTTTTCAACTTAGTTTTCGGTGAATTAAGTGATAAGTCACGTAGTTTTCATAGAAACGAGTAAACAAACTTTTGTCAATTTGAAAAATGAAATTTAATAAGAATTATTTGCATTCCCTTTGACGAATAATAGGTGTTGGGTTGTGCAACCAATAAAATTGTTCTTTAGAAGGAAATATTTATTGAACACTACTTAACAAGAGTTTAACATATAAAAGTTTACAAGTTGCGAAGTGAATTGTTTGGGATGAGAAATAGTACTGAATAATATAACTGACCGGTTTTGGGTCAGGCTTGTATACCCAAGGTACTGTCGTGAGCAGAAAAAAATAGGACAACTTTTTTTTTCTAATGTAAATCTGTCTCTATTTGAATATGTAATGAGTAACCGAAATAAAACAGACATTACTTTTAATTAATTTTTTATTTTAATGCTGTAGTTATTGCTATAATAAATGATGGATGGTTAATGAGACAAATTGCACTGCGTTATAACATTAACAAAAATTTGGTGTGTAACATTTTAAGAAAGTGGAGAATAAACGGTACGATTAGTAGAAATCCTGGATCAAAGGACAAAGGATATCCTACTTAACAAGAAACTTACTATTAATATTTCGTTATTGGACCATTTCTATTTATAACTTCTATAAGTCTGTTTGGTATAGAATTAAATAACTTTATGCAATAATCATTAGTAATAATATCTTCCCACGCATTATTTACTATTTCCAGTAATTTGTCGGTATTCCGTGGTCTCACATTTCGTTTTTGGATACTTCGATACGAGTAGTCCCTATACTTCTTCAACAGGCTTCAGATCTGGACTATGACTGGGTCAGTTAAGAACATTGATGTTGTTATCTTGAAACCACGGTATGAGCAGTATGAACGGAACAATTGTCTTGTTGAAATATGAACTCATTATTAGGAAGTAATTGTGACGCAGAAGGGAGCATAATATTGTCTAAAATCCTAATATACGTTTCACTATTAAATCGTTCCTCAATATGCCACAAAACACCAGGACCACGTGCCGATATTCAAGCCCACATATTGACGGAAAATATACCACTTTTATCATTGTTAGATATATATTTCTCATCGAATCTAGTATTCGGAAGACGGTAAACACGAATACGACCGCTGTGTGTTGACTGGAAAGTTTTTTCGTCTGTAAAGATTACATTGTTCCAAAAATGTACATCATGCGCTAAAAATTCAAGCGCAAATCCTACTCGAGCTTCTTTTTGTTCAGCTTTAAGTAAGTATTTCTGTGCTGCTGTATGACAACGTAGCTCCGATTCTCTTACTCACCGGTGATCAGCACTACTCGATCCAGAAAAATTCGTTTCTTCAGCAGCCTGAATAACTGAGTAAAATGGATTTTCTACTAAAGCATTTACCAATTGCAAATCTTCTTGTTGAGTTGATATCCTTCGTCACCCTGATCCAGGATTTCTACTAATCGTACCGTTTATTTTCCACTTTCTTAAAATGTTACACATCGAATTTTTGTCAATATTATAACGCAGTGCAATTTGCCTCATTGACCATCCATCTTCTGCTTTATCAATAACTCCAGATTTAACTAAATCGCTTATATGAGGCATATTAGTTTTTGCACACTTGCAATAAATTATGACAACTAACTGACAATGTCACAAAAATTAAAGTTAGATGTACACAACTAGATTTTTTCAAATACCGTTATAAGATTTGTCCTATTTTTTTGCTCACGGCCGTACATGAATTTGAGGTAGATAATAAACGGACTTTCCTTTTAATTATGTTTACTTGTTCACATTCTTAATTGCGGGAAAGTACACTACAATAGGGAAATAAATTGTGTTCTGATATGGAAACTAGTACAAAAAGGTTTGGTGACAAATCAGAATGTAAAATTGATGAACATGATATTAATTAATTTTTCAGTCAAATACTCATTTCGACCACTAGTGTAATACCCGATGGTATTTCCATGCGTCCAAATACCTACTGATATGCAATATGCATCGTTTCTATGGCGATTTAGCATTGTTAATATTATTATAAATATTATGAATGAATAGTCAGCTGTATTTGAATAAAATAATTTTATAATATTGCGGCCTAGCATGGTGACAGCATCTGTAATAAGCAGAGGTATTTTGACCTTTAAGCAAAAACTCAAGAAAAGTGGGAAATACAACTAATATTACATTTTCTAGCGGCGATCAAGGGATATAGATCAATTTGAAGTACCCTTCAGATTCCGATGCATTTCTTCTCTTATTAAGATACTTGATGCCTTCTATTACTATATCATATTTCAAATAAGATATGGTCGCGGCAGAAGAGATATATAAAATTCATCAACAAGTAGGCTAAGCAAAGTATAAAGGGGGAGTTGTGATGCGATGCATGCATCTGAAGGATTTTAAAGAATGCAAGTATTAGAAAACTGTCAGATTTACTGTGATGATGTCTTATCAAATAACTACATGGTGAGCAGTTACCACATAGAATAAATACTTTCCATCTGGTAAAAAATAGGATTGGCGACAAAAACAAATTCTATAATTCAGTTTTTGTAACCACAATAATATTGCACTACTGGGTATTTTTAGCTATATTTTGCACTTCTGCAAATAGTTTCTGCAACCATAAAACATGCAAGTGTTAGATCAATCAGTTAAGATACTGAGCTTCATCTCTGCGAAGGGGAAAAGAGGTCTCTAAAAACAAGATGAGCTAAAGAGAAACCCCAATAATTGACCTCAGTGATGATAATAGTGATGAGAAAAATTTTAAGCGTGCCTCGAATCTACCGTATATTCATTTATGCAATAGTTGTAATTTATAATATTTACTAGATAAGATACTGTTCCTCATATTCGTGCGTATATGATTAATAATAAATACAATATAAAATTGCAAGGGAAAGAGCTTTTATTGTAACTTTGAAAAGAAATAATTTCTACGCCACAATAATTATTAATCTTATCGATAACAGAAATCGAAAAAATACTAATACAAATTATTCACGTCTACCACTAAAACTGTAGAAAAAGTTATATAGAAGCAATAGGTATCTCTTCGGAACAGAAAATCTTAGAGTAATGTATGTCTTTGATCGAAATCAAAATTGCAAGTCTCCAACTAAAAGCAAAATAATTATCACGTCTATTAAATTTCCTCTTGCACTAATAAACAGTTTGCTGTCATCTGGAGCTTAAATCAGTAGTTATGTTGTTTTGGAAATATGTTTCGATTTATTTATAATATTAAACGAAAACTTAGTAGTAGTGGCTTGCTGCACAAAAATATAAATATTTCATACAAATCGCGTCTTTATTTCGCACCAATCAAGAGGTGTGAATGATTGAAGAAATTAATCCTTGAAAGGATGTAGGACAAAATTCGTTTATCTGAATGTGGGAACATGATTTTTCATAAATAAAATAATACAACTCAACAAAGAAAGAAACTTTAATAATAAATTTACATTATATGAATATAAAGTAAATTATCTAGATGATAATTCGAGAAAATTATGAAACAGTTTAAGGCAACATAATATGCTTTTCAAAATGTTCATTTCTATATACTAATCCATGATATAATCTTTTTTGTATCCATGTTTAGTAAACCGCCATAGGTCTTTTAGAAACCAAATTGCATGCTTAAGCTTCACAAAAAAAAAAACAAGATATTAGAACAAAAATTTGAAAATTAATAATAATATGAGAAAAATTAAGTGAAACGAAAATTAAACTCACCTACTTTGTGGCATCCGGGTGCATACCAAGCATCTTTTGCATTTACTGAGGATACCAAAAATGCATTAGAAAAAGATACCACAATAACTAAAAACCAAAAAGCCAGCATTCTGAAAAAAACAGGCACGTATTAATACATACAATTAAACTTTAACTAATTTTTATTTAACATAATTATTTAGAGAAATATGTATTCAATTTTACGCTGTATTAAAAGAATATATGTAAGATTATATAATATTGTACTGAATGTTGAATCGAAGGAAAAAAATCTTTTTTACCAGCCACCGTCGGAATTTGCAATTGAAGTCACTCTTGCCAAGCGATTTAATATTGGAAAAAGTTTATAAACACACTGTGTTCGTTTAATGAAATTATTTTATTATTGTTACTGTTATATGCAAAACAAAAGTTATTTAAGTACATTAAGGCTATGTAATATGGATATATATTTGGCTGTAGTTCTTTCAATACATCAGTACTTCGTAGATATTTGATTCCAAATCATAAATGGATAGCTAATGTACAATATTGTAGGATATAAATGTCATGTAATATAATAATGTAATTATGAGAACAACATTTTATTGAACATAAGTACAAGACCGGGCCTTTTTAGTAAATATCACAGTAAGTACAAAAAGTCTCGATAACTAAATTTTAGGTAATTAAAGTACTGAACATATTTTTTTATTTTGCAAAGTTTTAAGATGGGCAACTATTAATATTAATGTCATCTAATAAAATGGACGGCGCCGGCGTTATATTTATGCATAGTTTAGGAGTATCCACAGAATGTTGCAAAAACCTACTGAGATGAATGTTAATTACATATGAGTATACAGTGTGTCCCAAATTCGATCCCCACCATTGGGATATCGGAAACTATAAGAGATAGAAAGGTGGTTAAATTAGAAAAGTTGTGGCAATTTTAATGATGATTTTGAATCCGTCGAGAAATCAGGGCTAACTGCGGTCGTCTTCGAGTTATTTTCAAAAAACTGAAATTTTGTATATTAGTTTTTGTCAAAAATCTGAAAAACGAGCAATCGTACGAAGATAAAAATTTTACCTTCTAAAGGCACTTTTTTGTGAACGTTCTAGTAGTGTCATTAGTTTTTTTGTAAAGCGTTTAGTTTCTGAGATACGACACACAATTTTCAATTTTCTTATGGGCGCCATATTGGATTTTTACAGATTTAAAATCTACATTAAATTCTCGTTCTCCTGATGTATAACACTAATGGTTTATGTTGTTAGTTAGGACACCAAACGACGATCTTTGTTTATTTACAGATAATAATCATCATAATAATAACATACAATAGTAACACATCAAAGGTACTGTTCAATGTGGGTCCCATTATTTTCAATACATTTTAGTAGTCGCAAGTGCACGTGATTTGCAGCTTTTCTCAGGAAACGTCTGTCAATGTTTTCAAATGTTTCAATAACTCGCTCCCTCAGCTCATCAACATTGTTGACAGGTTCTTCATAAATTTGGTTCTTGGCATAGCCCCAGAGGTAAAAATCGAGGGGCGTAAAATCGGGCGATCTCGCAGGCCATCTTACAGGTCCATGTGTTGTTATTAATTGTACACCAAAGTGATCGTGAAGATGCCTCTGAATCACACGTGAATTGTGCGGTGGGGCACCATCGTGGTGGTACCACATTCTCTGATGTTCAGCTAGTGATATCTCATCTAAAAAATGTGCAATTTCATTTTGCAGTAGCTCCAGATAACGTGGACCATTTAAGGTATAATCATAGATTATTGGACCCAGTAGTCTACTGCCTGAAATACAATTAATTAAATTAATTAATAAGTTTGAAACATGCCCCAGCATCAGAGCAAAAAAACTCAATAAGGGCTTACATACCTAATATTCCGCACCAAACATTAAATCCAAATCTGTCTTGCGATCTTGATTCTCTGATAATACGCGGATTATTTACCGCCCAGTAATGATGATTATGTTTATTGTAAATTCCGTTATTATTAAATCTTGTTTCATCGGTCCAGCAGACATTTAATGGAAAATTCTCAATTAGGTCACACTGATTAGTGAACCAGTTACAGAACACAAGCCGACGTTCAGCATCTCCGGGTCTTAATTTTTGTACGATAACTGGTTTGAAAGGGTGGTACTTATTGTCTTGTAAATATCTGTGAACAGTTGTTTTTGGCACTGCAGTTCTCCGACTTAATTCTCGAGTAGAAATTGTGGGTGTTTCATTGATAATTTCTTCAATATTTAAAATGTTCTCTTGGGTTAAACGACGGGAACCATACTTCTGCCGAGGTGCAGAAAAACTTCCATGTTCTTGTAAATTCCTTTGTAATGTAAGAAAAATTGTCCTATCAGGTTGTCGTCTCTCTGGGTACAAATTATAATACATTCTGGTTGCTTCTGTACTATTTCTATTATTTCTGATATAACAGTTATACATGTCAAATCTTTCAAGGTTAGTGTATGGCATATTGACGTGTTTTACAAAGCACAATTAACACCTTTTTGTTTTGTGATGTTTACAACTTGATAAAATTCACTTCCACCATAAGTTGTGCGTCTTGTCACTGCTCGCTTGTCATTTATCATGTTGTACATAGCCTACTTAACATGAAAACAAAGATCGTCGTTTGGTGTCCTAACTAACAACATAAACCATTAGTGTTATACATCAGGAGAACGAGAATTTAATGTAGATTTTAAATCTGTAAAAATCCAATATGGCGTCCATAAGAAAATTGAAAATTGTGGGTCGTATCTCAGAAACTAAATGCTTTACAAAAAAACTAACGACACTACTAGAACGTTCACAAAAAAGTGCCTTTAGAAGGTAAAATTTTTATCTTCGTACGATTGCTCGTTTTTCAGATTTTTGACAAAAACTAAAATACAAAATTTCAGTTTTTTGAAAATAATTCGAAGACGATCGCAGTTAGCCCTGATTTCTCGACGGATTCAAAATCAGCATTAAAATTGCCACAACTTTTCTAATTTAACCACCTCTCTACCTCTTACAGTTTCCGATATCCCAATGGTGGGGATCGAATTTGGGACACACTGTATACTTATGATGTTTATAAGATAATATTCTACTGTTAAAAATCTGTAAGACACCTTAACCACGTATAAAAATAAATAATAAATGTGACATGCTTACATCAATGGAAATAACGTCTTTAAAATATTCGTTAACAGGATATGTTTTAGTCCTAGATGAGTATAAAAACGAATTTTTTGAGTATAAAAACTACGTGAAATATAGGAATATCCATAGAGTCTAACAAGAAACTACTAAGACATGCATATTAAACATAATATTTTTAGTCGCAAATTCCTCTATAAATCCTTATTTTACTATAAGGAAAGTAACCAGACTGCAACCAAAGTTACAAATCTGGCGCGTTAAGTGTAATAATTGTATATTACCATCAACACGCTAATGCTTCGATTGCAACAAACACCAGCCGAAAGACTGATCTTACTTAAAGGAGCTCCCTTGCCAGTCGTCACACACCACTTGCACATCCCGGTATTTTTACAATAGCGACATGTAAAACAGCCAGCAGGCGCCATCCAGCGGTCCAGTGTCTGTTGCAATCGAAAAATAAATAGCCTGACTTGGCTTAGCATGTTGCAATCGAAGCATTAGCGTTTTGATGGTAATATGCAATTATTACACTTAACGCGCCAGATTTGTAACTTTGGTTGCAGTCTGGTTACTTTCCTTATAGTAAAATAAGGATTTATAGAGGAGTTTGCGACTAAAAATATTATGTTTAATATTCCACCCTCTAAAAGCACATTTGAACTATGCTAAGCCAAGTCAGGCTATTTATTTTTCGATTGCAACAGACACTGGGCCGCTGGATGGCGCCTGCTGGCTGTTTTACATGCCGCTATTGTAAAAAATACCGGGATGTACTATAGTCAAAGGATTCTCATGTCGGTCGTCGCATACCTACCTTGCACTGACGAGAGCCAACAGCTCGAAACTGCAGTCTGCAAGTGGTGTGTGACGACTGGCAAGGGAGCTCCTTTAAGTAGGATCAGTCTTTCGGCTGGTGTTTGTTGCAATCGAAGCATTAGCGTTTTGATGGTAATATGCAATTATTACACTTAACGCGCCAGATTTGTAACTTTGGTTGCAGTCTGGTTACTTTCCTTATAGTAAAATAAGGATTTATAGAGGAGTTTGCGACTAAAAATATTATGTTTAATATTCCGCCCTCTAAAAGCACATTTGAACTATGCTAAGCCAAGTCAGGCTATTTATTTTTCGATTGCAACAGACACTGGACCGCTGGATGGCGCCTGCTGGCTGTTTTACATGTCGCTATTGTAAAAATACCGGGATGTACTATAGTCAAAGGATTCTCATGTCGGTCGTCGCATACCTACCTTGCACTGACGAGAGCCAACAGCTCGAAACTGCAGTCTGCAAGTGGTGTGTGACGACTGGCAAGGGAGCTCCTTTAAGTAGGATCAGTCTTTCGGCTGGTGTTTGTTGCAATCGAAGCATTAGCGTTTTGATGGTAATATGCAATTATTATACTTAACGCGCCAGATTTGTAACTTTGGTTGCAGTCTGGTTACTTTCCTTATAGTAAAATAAGGATTTATAGAGGAGTTTGCGACTAAAAATATTATGTTTAATATTCCGCCCTCTAAAAGCACATTTGAAGACATGTATATGTTCATTAAGTATTCATTGCTTTGCACTTATGTCAAGAAGAAATGCTTCCATGTCTAAATGTTAATTTATATATATAAATAAACCAGATATTTAATAGCTATTTGATAAGAATCTCCTCGGAATATTTATACCTAATAAAGAACATTAGTATCACTTTATGGATCCTATTTTTACATACATGGAGAGTTAAGTATTACGTGGATTGTACTTTAAACTAAACAAAAAAATAAGCATCTAGGTAATGCTATATGTTAATGAGAAACATTATTTAGGATTATATTTTATATTTTTGATTACTGGTTAATTATGGTAACAAAACTGAAATGGTATTTTACTCAATCAATACACATTGTATGATTTTTTTTTATATATTTCCCTACTATGTCTATGAAGAGATGGGGATTAAAAATCTCTTAGAAGTACACCAGGACGGGAGCTCAGTCTGCTAGGGCGCGTTATGTGGTAAATTCGCTTTGGTCATACTCTGTTGCATTCTGAGTTCGATCCCCGGCACCGACACTGGCAATGTCGGCAGCTAGTGGATCATCCAGATAGCCCTTGGCTTTGGATTTGCGGTGAACTATGTGCTCAGTTCAAATGTGCCTTTAGAGGGCAGAATAGAGTAGCTGTTGGTTGCAGTCTGGTTACGTTCCTTATAGTAAAATAAGGATTTTATAGAGGAGCGACTGAAAATATTAATAATCTGCCATCTGAAAGCACATTTGAACTATGCTAAGCCCAGTCAGACTATTTATTTTTATTGCAACAGACACTGGACCGCTAGATGGCGCCTGCTGATTGTTTTTCATGTCGCTATCCTAAGGATACCGAGATGTACCAAATAATCGAAGGATCTTCGTGTCGGTCATCACTTTGCACTAACGAGAACCAACAGCTCGAAACTACAATCTGCAAGTGGCGTGGGACGACTGGCACGAGAGCTCCTTTAAGTAGGATAGGTCTTTCGGCTGGTGTTTGTTGCAATCGAAGCATTAGCGTTCTGTTGGTAATATGCAATTATTATACTTAACGCGCTAGGCCTGTAACTTGTGATTTAGCGCTCAGCGGGGCACATAGCCCGGAGAATAGCTGGTTGGTTGCAGTCTGGTTCCGTTCCTTATAGTAAAATAAGGGTTTCATAGAGGAGTTTGCGATTGAAAATATTATGTTATATGCGGTGCGTTTTATGTGTCTTATGAAAATTAACGATATCATCCACGAGTTTCTATGGTTTCGTTTCAAAAATAAAACTAAAAGCTATGTAACCTTGCAAAATATTTGCAGTTCGTCAATGATTCAAAGAGGATGGAATATCATTCACACCGACATATCACCTCATGCAGCCATACGTTTTTAGGCCCCGACAACTGGTACAAATTTTCTCAATCGAAAATTATAATATTTTATATAAAATTGCATCTCATTTAATAATAGAGAGAATAAAATTTCGGCAATCTTGTTAACAAATCATAATTAGCGTGTTAAAGAAAATTTAAAAAAAATGTTGGAAATTTCGGAGAATAATGACATTCAACAACAATATAAGTGTCTGGGTAGCTACTCTGTGTATTAAATAAACAACATTAATATTAAAAAATATTTACGACAGTGAATATCCAATGAATTTTAATATTATAGTACAACAAAATTAATATATCGTTTGGATTTTACCTCTCAGGGAATAATTTTATGATCAGTCGATATGGAAAAATGTCAGGAACAATATATTGAAATGTTTAAGACTTGGGTGTTGTGTTGTGTTGTGAATAAATATAAACTATCAACAAATTGGCCTTGTTTGTAGTAATTTCATTATTTTCTATAAAATGGCGGAGGCGCGGGTGATAGGCGTTAATGAGAAAAGTACCGCTCTCTGAAGGTCTGCGAATGAAACCTTGCCAAAACCGATAGAAAAATACTCTCTCAAATAAAAACAAAACGCATCGAATCACTAGTTGAAGAGGTTATAAAGGCAGAGACAGACAGACATACGAACATGCGTGTTAAATATATACGATATAAGGAGCAAATATGTCTAAATCAGCGCACAACATATTGTGTGTGTGTGAACTGTGTCGATACACGTACCAAAATGTGAGTCACGTCTAACCAATAATATTTTATTGATCATGTGTCGACAGAAAAAATAAAATATTGTATCACAATCAAATTGCAATATTTTGGTTTTTTGTATCCAATTTGTTGACTATTTTGAAACATTAGAACAATTTAGACATTCGTGGTGCCGACATTACTTAAGACAAAGTATGTTTACAATTACATATCCAATATGTTGCTGACAAATTAGTCATTAAAATACATATCAAAGAAATTCATTTATAGAATAAAATGCATTGATTAGTAAAATGACTAGAACACTAGAACTGAATTTATTCTGGCTAGTATGTTTTATAGGAGCTGATAATTTATTATTTTATTTTTCTCCCCTTTATTTGTACAATTCTAACATATGCGAATCAACTGAAAATTTTGCCCGTGATTTGTGTCGTAATTGTAGTACTCATTTTGTAGATTAAAATTGGAATACTGTTTTTCCACGAATATCAAAATGTCTAGTATACTTGTACAAGGGAATGCTAATATGTTTTCATTAATAAAAAATTGTTTATATGATGTACGATATTGTAAACCTAGAATACATCTGATATAGCCCTTTATAACACATTCTAAATTAGAACAGCAGAAGGACTTTGTAACTTAGTTGAATGAAAGAAGACTCAATAGGTTTTACTATTTTCACAAATTTTTTACATACATTTTCTGAAATATACAGGGTGTTCCATTTAAAACTCCCAACGCCAATTACTCGAAAACTGAGAGAGGTAGTAAATTTCTGTAAATGGTAGATAATTGGTGTGATCAAGTGCTATATTTTAACTTATAATAGATGCCGGCGCCTTTGACGGTTTAGGTGTCGCGACGCCCGGAATAAAATTTTCGATAGCAAACAAAAGATACCAATAGTACTTTTAATTCTGAAGTTTTTTTATTATTAGAATTTTTTTTAATCAACCTCTTCAAAAACAAAGGGAGCGCCGCGGACTGTGGAAATTACAGGGGTATAGCTCTCCTGGCTGTTGGAGGGAAGATACTCACTAAAGCGATGGCAAATAGGCTAACACGATTTTTTCGTTCATTTCGGAGTTACTTGACTTTGAAAGTGTAAATATGCTTTATTAAAATTTGCCAACTTAATAAATTGTCTGCATCTAATAGGCTGTGACTATTCTGTTAACCTTAATTTTAACTGTCAAAACAGTTGTCATTAGTTGAAAACAGTGTTAATTTTATATTTTGGTGTTTGTTTTCAAGTAGTTTTTTAATATCTGATTAACTTTTTGGGGAAATGGGTCAATACACGAAACAAGAAAAGCTAGACATTGTGTTCGTTTACGGTGAGTGTAAGCGAAATGCGTGGCAACCGAAAAGTGTTTACGTACAGCATTATCCTGATAGAAGAAATCCAGATCATAAAACAATTTTTAATTTATGTAGAAATTTAGTGAATTTCGGTGCATTTGAAAAGCCAAAACCGGAACGATCAAAACCAACAACAAATGATTTTAATGTTTCATTGGTTCTCCAGATTAATGATAATCCGAAGATGTCTATGAGAGAAATTAAGAAAAATACTAATATCTCAATAAGTTCTACAAGAAGAATTCTTAAGAAAAATAAATACCATCCTTACAAAATGAAACTTGTACATAAGTTAGAGCCAGGTGACCCCGAAAGACGCATTAATTTTTTGGCAATATTTGATTATTTACTTTACCGTTATGAAAATGTCTTTAAAAAGTTACTTTGGAGCGATGAAAGTAGATTTCAAAACAATGGAGTTGTGAATAGACATAATTGCCGTTACTGGGCACAAAACAACCTTCTTGGATTATTAAAAGAGGTAACCAGCGCGTTTTTGGTATAAATGTATGGTGTGGCATACTCAGTGGTTATTTAATAGGACCTCACTTTTACGAAGGTACTTTAAATGATCGGAGTTTTCTACAAAGAATATTACCTCAACTCTTAGAAGATGTCCCGATTGAAACTAGGAGGAACATTATTTTTCAACAATGGGGCCCCACCTCAAAATGCCCAAATTGTAACAGATTATTTGAATGTACTGTACCCCAATTGTTGGATTGGGATATACGGTCCACTACAATGGCCAGCACGGTCACCGGATTTGACCCCTCTCGACTTTTTCTTTGGGGTCAGTTGAAAGACACTGTATATATAGAGCCTATTGAGGATATGGCGGATCTCCAAAATAAAATATTTTCATCTTGTGCTGCTATAAATAGAAAAATTCTGTTAAGAACTGCAGAATTTGAGTTAAGACGCCGGTATGACTGCTGCGTTCGGGCAAGTGGAGAAAGTTTTGAACAATTGCTATACAATATTTTATTTCCTTTAGATTTTAGGTAAAAAAATTACTATGTTTAAAACACTTACATTTTTTCTGTTTAAATATTTCAACGGTACTGTTCTACTTATGTAATTAAAAATGATGTTCACTACCTGTCTTTTAAACTGTCTGTTTTGACAGTTAAAATTTAGATTAACAGAATAGTACCAGCCTATTAGATGTAGACAATTTATTAAATTGGCAAATTTTAATAAAGGGTATTTACACTTTCCATGTCAAATAACTCCGAAACGAACAAAAGAATAAAAAATATCTAATAATAAAAAAAGTACTACTGGTATCTTTTGTTTTCTAAGCTCTTGCCATCGAAAATTTTATTTCGGTCGTCGCAACGCCCAAACTGTCAAAGGCGGCTGCATCTATTATAAGTCGAAATATAGCTGTTGATCACACCAATTATCTGCCATTTACAGAAATTTACTACCTCTTTCAGTTTTCGAGTAATTGGCGTTGGGAGTTTTAAGTGGAACACCCTATATATATATATATATATATATATATATATATATATATATATATATATATATATATATATATATATGTAAAAAATTTGTGAAAACCTTAAAACTTTTGAGTTTTATTTTATACAGTTTTGTAACCTCTTTAATGTAAAATATATAACATACACGATTTCGCCTTGTTAATGATAAGTCTATGAGTACACTAAGTAGTTTGAAACTTGCAAACTTGATTTTCGAGGGAACCTTATTAGAGTGCTACTGATATAATCGGCACTATCTGGATGGGATTGCAACATTTTCATCTTTATTAATTTTTAACTGAATGTCAGTGGAGCAATTATAAGTTGCTGGTATATTATTATTTAGTTGTCTAATCACATTATGTTGATACAGGTCATAAGGAACAAGTGTTATGTCATCTGAAAATTGATAATGAGATATTAAGAGGTATTCTTTCCACGAAGATGATAACATAGCATAGTTAACATGATGAAATGATTTTGATAAGTTCACAAAAAAAAGTTATTTGTTGGTTTTGTATAATTTATTAGACTAATAATTTTTTTCCAAATGAATTGTTTTGTCTGCAAATCTAGAATTATTATTATTATTATTTATTTTACTGGTATGGTGTTCATTTATTAAACGTTATGATAGATTACTACTAAAGCTGAAATGGTAAAGAAGTCAACTGGGGCAATACAGAAGACATTCATATCTAACATAAGATCTTCTAGTAGAAATCGCAAATAACATATATATGTTTTGTAATTACGTAAACTAATTTTTTGTAATAAATAATTTTAATAAATCTACTTATAAGTTGTACAATTCGTAATTATATATTGTGTATTTTATTGTTATACTATTGTGTATTTTTCTTTCACATATATTATATTTTAGGAGCTAGAGATATATGTATATAAATAAATAAATATAATGGATGCCTATGTAAGAGATTTTGTAATTGAAAATATAGACAATCATATCGCTGAGGACATAATAGAATGCAAAAATTTGTTAAATAAATCAAAAGGTAAGAATTTTAAATTGTTCCATAATAATATTCGTAGTTTAGCAAAAAACATCGATGAATGAAACGTAATTTTAGCAGGATTTGATAACCCCTTTGATTGTATAGTTCTGACTGAGACTTTTAAGTTAAAATGTACAGATATATATAGTATTCCTGGGTACAATTTGATATACAACCATGGAGACTTAAATAAAAATGATGGGGTTCTCATTTATGTAAAAAAAGAGTTCAATTATAGTCATGAAATTATTCAAATAGGAATGATAAAAGCAATAAAATTAAACATTTTCTGTGACATTGGTACAATTTATATTATAGGCATATATAGAAGTCCGACACTGTGTCCCCTTGATTTTAATTTACATTTGGAAAGATATCTCAATTCAATAAAAAGCCATAGCGACGTCGAGTTAATTGTGGGCGATATGAATTTGGATATTCTTGATAATAACGAGTTTTATCAGGAGTATTTAAATATATTAGCAGCACAAGGATATATATCAGCAATTAATACCTACACCAGAGTACATGAGAATAGTAAAACTTGTTTAGATCATGTATTTTTAAGAACAAGTATTCCCCATAGCAATTTTGTTCCAGTAGTCTTGCAAGTTGAGATTACGGACCATTATCCAGTTCTGATTCAATTTTGCTTTTGTACAGGCTCACAAAATATAGTATGCAAAAATAGATATAAACAACATATCGACTATAAAAAATTAAACGGGGAGTTGGGTGTTGAAAATTGGTTAGATGTGTACACAGAAATAAATATTGACAGAGTGGTTGATATTTTTATTGATAAGCTAAAATTATATATAGAGAAATGTACAAAAAAATAGAAAATAAAAAAAGGAGAGGTAAAAAGAAGTGTGTGGATTACAAATGGAATTTTAAAATCCATTATGATAAGAAATGAACTGTTTAATAAAGTAAAAAAGAATCCTGGTAACTTAGTCATGTTAAATAAATACAAAACTTATAGAAACAAATTAAATGAATTAATTAAGAAAACAGAAATAAAATATTGCAAATCTGAAATAGCTAAAAATTTAAATTGCCCAAGAAATTTGTGGAACTGTGTGAAAACTATTAAGAATCCACATATTGACAATACTACTGATATAAAAAATATTGCAGATGATGACGGTATCATTATTTCAAATAAAAAAGATATTTCTAATAAGTTTCGTAATTATTTCACCGAAATTGGGCAAAAATTAGCAAGTAATATTGAAACAAAGCACAAAGTAAATTTTCCAAGGACCACTATTCAAAATTCTATCTACCTGGAACATACAAATGAACGAGAAATTAGGTCAATTATAGAAAACCTTAAATTAAAGAAGGCTCCAGGGTTAGATACATTTAAAGCTGAAACTTTGAAAAATATTACTGCGCATATCGTAAAGCCCATTACTTATATAATAAATAAATCGTTAGATACTGGTATCTTTCCCTCAGCTTTCAAAATTGCAATTATAAAGCCCTTGCATAAATCTGGTGACAAACTTCAAATATCGAATTATAGACCGATTTCACTATTATCCAATTTATCTAAAATATTTGAAAAAGTTCTTAAAGATAGGTTAACGAAATTTATGAAAAAATACAATATAATGTCAGAGAAACAATATGGATTTAGGGAGGGTAGATCGACGCAAGATGCAATAACGGACCTCGTAACGAATATGTATAAAGCTGTTGATGCTGGTGAACCTTCGCTTTGCATCTTCGTCGATCTAGCCAAAGCTTTTGACACGGTCAGTCACCAAGATTTGCTAGTTACGCTTGAAAACATCGGAATTCGCGGAATTGTATACACACTAATGAAAAGCTACCTTACAGGAAGAACGCAACGTGTAAAGATAGACGACTTTATGAGTGATGAAAGAACTATTACGTATGGGGTCCCACAAGGCACCGTATTAGGACCCATTCTATTCTCAGTATATGTAAATGACATTTTTAAACTAAACGTTGCTGGTGATATTATAAGTTTCGCAGATGACACGGCGGTATTTTATAAAGACACAACTTGGCTAAATTTAAAAGAAAAAGTGGAACGGGATTTTGGGACTATAATTGAATTCTTTAAATCAAAACTTCTCACAATTAACGTAAAGAAAACGAATTTTCTCCCTTTCACTTCCTATTTAAACAACATGCCAACATTTAGAAAACTCCAGATAAGAGGCGATGATCATGATGTAGAAATTATATCTGCAAAGTGTGTTAAGTACTTGGGCATCATAATTGACTCGCATCTCAGATGGAATGATCATATAAATAGCTTGGTAAAAAAATTGCGTACCTTGTTGACAAAATTCAAGTATTTTAAACAATTTTTTGGTGTAAACCACCTAAAATTAATGTACACTGCATTAGTTGAATCACACCTTATATATGGCATTATCGCATGGGGAGGGGCAACAAAATCATGTTTAAAGAACTTGGAAGTTGTACAAAAATGGATAATTCGTATAATATTTAACAAAAGTCGCATGTACTCAGGGAATAGTTTATATAATGTTACATAAATATACGATATTAGACAACTATTCTGTAAATGTCTGCTATTATATCAATATAAAATAAAATCTAGTAGTCATCTTATCGAACATCTTCATAATACAAGGTATAAAGTTGATTCCACTACCATTCCCAGAGCCCAAAAAACAATTGGGCAAAGAAGTTTTTACTATTTGGGACCAAAAATTTATAATGAACTTCCCATGGAAATAAAAAGATTAAATTCAATTTCTCTTTTTAAAAAGAAAATTAAAAAATGGATCGATGATCAACCACGGTATTTAATTCATCAACTTATAGATATAAAGAATATTTATCAATCAATAAAAGGCTGAAATATGTCCAAGCAATTATTAACCTTTATAAAAACTTACATAAGCATCTATTAATATGTATTAATTCAAAATGCAGGAAGCATCCTAAACTTGTTATTTATTTACGGTTAGTTTTGCAAGCAGTAGCTGCCATCACTAGTAAGCAGTGATACCGCGTTCAAGGGATAATACTTTTCTTTGCGGTTTATTTTCTGTTTATTTGTATTCTTTAACCAGGTAAAATTAGAATTTGGTATATGTACTTCCAGTTTAATATAACATCGCATCGTATATTATTGTTCTGTATATGTTTCATTTAATTATGTATTTCATTGTACTATAAAGTAGAATTGAATCAAATAAATATTATTATTATTATATTATTATTAACAGTTATTGTGTGCATTTGCGATTTCCTATTATCCGTAATCTCAATGTGCATAGTACCTAGAGTTGTCAGTTAATAATTTTTTATTGAAAAATTTGCATTTCATACAGCCTTTTAACTATTTTACAAGTACAGTATATATTAATTTTGAGAATTAGTTCTTGTTATTTCATAATAAATAAATCTTTAATCTAACCCAGTTTTAACCATTTCATGTTTCTCAAAAAACTGTGTTTTGTTTTGTAAGCAGTATAAAATGAAAATCGTAATGATAATATTGTAATATATTATGCATTTGCAAAAATACTAAAATTTTCATTTATATTACCATTACTATTAAAAAGTTCGTGCTGATCTTCCGTATTAAGAAAACTCAATTTTTTAAATATTTTTCTTTTTCAATTGCTATTTAAGTTTAAAAAAGTAATTCACATCGAGATTAAAAGTAATATTGTTGAAAATATTGTTTGGCTTTATTTATTTCTAATACACTAAATATATTTTTAAATAGAAATCGATAGAGAATTTATTCTAAACTCATTAAATATTCATAATATTTTAATAACTTGAATCCACCGCTTAATTTGCCTTATTTTAGAAAAACTCAGCTACAAATCGTACCGTACACGAAATATTTGTGCTTATGTATGTTATATTTTAAAAAATATATCTTCGTTCGCCCCAGTTACTCTCATTTATCAATATTACCCCTTCTTCTAACTGTCTAATATTGCCCTTCCCCCCGGAAAAACTTTTAAAACTCGCTTAGAAACTATTCAGAAACTTTCTAGAACGTACATTAAAGCCCACAGGATTACCCTAGTTTGAGTAAGACATAAAAATAATTTAAAAACCGTTTTACGCCAAAAACTTCACAGAACTATGTTTAATCAAAAATTCCGAATTCAAATAAATTAAATTTCCTACTCACCTGGCTGTCGAATCGCCTGTGTTGATGCTGTAACCCGCACAGCGCAACTTCAAATGAGGGGTTGGAAACAACGTTATAATGTTTTCTATCTTTTTCTCTAGCATTTTACCCCCACTTTTAACTCTTTATACACCCCCGTAATGATGTTTTTATTCCGTACCCATTCTATTCCTAGAAATGTTGCAGATTAATTTTTCTTTTATGATAATTCACCTGTTAATCATGTCATCAGGTGATGTTATGACTTCTGTATTGCGATTAAGGGATATGGAGTGTGCTGTAATTAGTAATCAAATGAGGAGCAATTTGAATGCATTTACATATTTTTGTATATGTCTGTAGAAAGTTTAATATCTTAGAAGAAATTATGCATTTTCAGAAAAACGTACTTTCCAATTTTTATTAGATTTGCATCAGATATTTACGATGCAATTAATTATCTTTTATCTTTTTTTATTAAAGCTATTTGATTGTCTTTCTAGTTACCACACGACATTCCAGAGGCGTCCAGTTTTGGGCCTTATTTGATCGGAACGTTTTAAAACCTTTAAACTATAAAAAAATCTTCTACAATAATTTTTTTTTATACATTTATTTAACGTCGGCCTATTTCCGCTACTGAAGCCTAACACCGACGCCTGTAGACGAGCTACCCCCAACCAGGAATTTTGCCGAACCTCTTCCCTTAAGAAGAGTAGGGATTTTTACTTGCCTAACATTTAATAGACAAGGGACCGACGGCTTTACATCCCCTCCGAAGGATGGTATATCTCCTATACAACCCTCGCCTAAGGTTGTATAGCTTCCGCGCATACACTGATATGCAAGCCGCTGGAAGATGTGTGAGGCGAGAACGCGGTTTCCGTTGGAACGGTCACCCATCCAAGCACTAACTGCGCCTGTCGTTGCTTTACATCGCATACCGAAGTATGTACATAGTAAAGACGCACCTACGCTCGCCCCCTTCTACAATAATAACATCCAATAATTTCTCAATTAATTTTGAATTTCCCGCACCCTCCTATAATTAACAGAGGCGTTGGTTATTCAACTAGATTAAATTTTAAAAAATAAAAAATCTAATCTAATCTATTCAACTAACCTGACAGTGTGATTTGATCGTAATAATTTGAGAGATTTTATCGGATTAATCGTTTTATTACCATATTCTATGGAGATATTTTTTGATTTGTTTAAATAAAAATCCCCTTGTTACTTTCCCATATACGTGGTATATTGGAAAGCATGGTGATCGTGCAAAAATCGATTTTAAGTTTTTGATGAATTTACACGTTTTCGGGAGTAAAAAAAGTTTTTTAAAAAAAATTATATCTGTCGTTTTCTGTCTGACGTCTGTTGTCTGCCGTCTGTGGTCGCATCTAGAGCCTAAACTACTGAACCGCCGCCCTTTTGAAACAAAGAAGGCGATTTTGCCCATCTTTGAACTTAACCGAGATATGGAGTTCAGTTCAAGCAACGAGGAGCAGCAGTAGGCAGCTTTCAGTGAGAACCTGAAGATGGCAGATGAGATTCTGCCGAAACGTCGTTTAGACAACCGTGACTCCTGGAGGAGTCGACCATCGACGCGGAAGAGGACCCGGAAGTACAACAACACTTCATTTAACACCCGCAAAAACCTAAAAACAACATATATATAAACTTTTGGACGCGGGCATTTTTGGGGTCTGGGGATCATAATCGAAGAAACTGTAGTGAAATTTTCCCGAAGTCGTGACATGCTGCATTCTGCAATAGGTAGATGAGAAGTCTACCTAAAATAAGTCTGCAAGTGGTGTGGGACGACTGGCACGAGAGAGAGCTTAAGTAGGATCAGTCTTTCGGCTGGTGTTTATTGCAATCGAAACATTAGCGTTTTGTTACACAGTTATTACACGTAACGCGCCAGGCTTGTAACTTGTAATTCAGCGCGCGGCGGGGCACATAGCCCGGAGAGTAGCTGTTGGTTGGTGTCTGGTTACATTCCGTATAGTAAAATAAGAATTTTATAGAGGAGTTTTGCAACTGAAATATTATGTTTTAATATTCTGTCCTCTAAAAGCACATTTGAATTAAATTAGTTTACATTTTGTATTGTCAGTCATCTAAAAAGTTTATAACCACGTACAGTTGATAGGTATATGTAAATACCGTCATGTGGGGCTACTTAGAGCAGAGATCTCTAACATGGGACAATTTTACGTTTACTTTTTAACATACTGTTGTGGCAACAGTGTCAATTTTAGAACAACTTTCGCGGGCTAAAATTATTGTATTATTTATCAAAAAATATTAAGCTTTTCCTCAAAAATAATACGTTAAAACACTTTGTATATACAGCCTAATGGACTTCATTCAGAAAATAACACTTGCTAATTTATAACTTAACTCTGTTGTGATGCTGCCTCAACAGGTGATTACGCGATGTTGCCACGTTTTACCATTGGGAAGAGAAATATAGAAAAATACTTCAGGTTCTGGGGTATCTTGGGACACGTCCCATGTTACCCCATATATTTATTTTTTACTAATATAACGTTTTTCAGAGGTTCCCAGGCAATATATACATCAACTTGGATGCAGAAAATATCGTGATTTTACAGAAGAACAACTGCAAAGGGCTTTAAATAGACTGAGAAGTGGATGATCAATACGGCAGGTATCAGAGGAGTCTCGCATTCCTGAATCTACTATTAGTCGTCATTTACGTGGAAAATAAACAATAAAATTTGGCAGACCTAGCGTTTTTAGCACAGTGCATGAAAATGCTATTGTGGATTGCATAGTACTTGTTGGCGAGTGGGGCTTTCCGCTGGTTTCTTATGACATATGGCTAATAGTAAAATAATATATTGGTAGGCGCAGTATCAATGAAAAAAGGTTAAAAAAACAATTTCCCAGATGTCGAATGGTTTCGATCATTTTTTAAAAGACATAGCCACAGGCTGACGTGAAGACTACGTCAAAATATAAAACGGGCTAGGGCAAGTGTTGATCGTGAGGTTATTAATGACTATTTTAATGAACTTACTAAATCACTCTTAAATGTCGATCCTGCAATGATAATAAATTACGATGAGACGAATATGACAGACAACCCAAAACGACAAGCTGTTATAGTGCGCAGAGGTTGCCGTCACCCACAAAGAATTGGTGATTCAACAAAAAGTAGCACATCAGTTATGTTTTCTGCGACGCGACAGCTACAGGTAATTTATTGGCGCCATATGTGAGCTACAAATCAGAGCATCTTTACAATACTTGGACGGAAAGTGGTCCTAGAGGCACGGTCTACAATAGATCAAAAAATGGCGTGATCAACATGGAGCTGTTTGAATACTGGTTCAAAGTAATCACCTTGCCGTATTTCAAAAAGTTTCATAAAGATCTGCCAAAAATTATAATTGACGACAACTTGTTAAGCCATATTTCTCTAGTAGTTATATAAGAGTGCCAAGCAAACGATATTCGTTTTATTTTGTTACCACGCAATTTTACAGAAATGTGTCAGCCATTAGGTGTTGCTTATTTTAAGCCCTTAAAATGTAAACGGAGTGTTTAGTCTGATTGAAAAACCAAAAACAGAGGAACGCTACCTAAAGACACTTTTCCTAGACTTTTAAATACATGTTAAAGGAAATGGGTGACGAAAATATAAAAAAAGATGTGATTTCTGGTTTTAAAAGTTCAGGAATTCATCCGCTAGATAGGGGACATGTATTAAAAAGGCTGCCAAAAACTCTTAAAAACATAGCACTAGACAGTACAAATGAATCGGTAGAACTTGTGCAAAGTTTTCAATTATTTTTAAAAGAAACGCTTTCTGTGGAGATAAAACCCTTAAAAAAGAAAAATTAAAAATTGGATTTACCGGCAGGAAAATGTATTGTGCAGGATAGAATTCAGTCAAACGACCAGCCAGGCCCTAGCAAACTTAATAAACCGAATATTAAGAAACGACAAAGAAAAAAAACTATTTTATCATCTGACGAAGACATCGATTCTGAAAACTATTCAGTTCATGAATCAGGAGAGTCTGATTTAAAACTTTTTAGATTACCGGTACGAGTCCATAGAAGATGAGAGTGTTATGGAACCTGAAAATACAGATACTGGAACGGACATGTATACAACTAAAGCCTTAAGTATGAACGTTTCCATGGATGACATAAAAGTTGACCAGTTTGCATTGGTGAAATATTCCTATGAAGAAAACACAAAAAAGAAACTGAGAAATATTATATAGGAAAAGAAATTTCAGTTAGTCCTTCTGACAAGATAACTTTTAAATTTATAGGTGAGTCATCCAAATCGTCAAACACCTATGTCTTTCCAGTATGGTGATTGATGAAGATGAAGTGAAGTTATATCAACTTGAAAATGTCATACGATGTTTTTAAAAATGAAAGTACAAAAGTATTTTTACAGTTTTTGTGCCATAAATATAAGGGTTTTATTTGTTCCTTATTAGTACTCTCGTGGGCAGAAAAAAATAAAACAACTTTTTTTTCTAATGTAAATCTGTCTCTATTTGAATATATAATGAGTAACCGAAATAAAACACATATCACTTTTAATTTTTTTTAAATTTTAATGCTGTAGTTATTGCTATAGTAAATGATGGATGGTTAATGAGACAAATTGCACTGCGTTATAACATTAACAAAACTTTGGTGTGTAACATTTTAAGAAAGTGGAGAATAAACGGTACGATTAGTAGAAATTCTGGATCAAAGGACAAATGATATCCTACTTAACAAGAAACTAACTATTAATATTTCGTTATTGCACCATTTCTATTTACAACTTTCTGTTTGGCATAGAATTAAATAACCATATATAATAATTATTAGTAATAATATTTTCCCATGCCTTATTTACTATTTCCAGTAATTCTTCGGCATTCCGTGGTCTCACATTTCGTTTGTGGATACTTCTTACGAGTAGTCCCCATACTTCTTCCACAGGGTTAAGATCTGGGCTATGACTGGGCCAGTTAAGAACATTGATGTTGTTATCTTGAAACCAGTTAGTTACGGTATGAGCAGTATGAACGGAACAATTGTCTTGTTGAAATATGAACTCATTATTAGGAAATAATTGTGACACAGAAGGGAGCATAATATTGTCTAAAATCCTAATATACTTTTCATGTTGTTCCTCAATATACCACAAAACACCAGGACAACGTGCCGATATCCAAGCCCATACATATTGAAGGAAAATCTACCACTTTTATCATTGTTGGATATATATTTCTCATAGAATCGAATCGAATATTCGGAGGGCGAAAAATACGAATACGACCGCCGTGTATTGACTGGAAAGTTTTTTCGTCTGTAAACATTACATTGTTCCAAAAATTTATATCATGCGCTAAAAATTCAAGCGCAAATCCTACACGAGCTTCTTTATGTTCAGCTTTAAGTAAGTATTTCTGTGCTGCTACATGACAACATAGCTCCGATTCTCTTACTCGCCGGCGACCAGTACTACTCGATCCAGAAAAATTCGTTTCTTCAGCAGCCTGAATAACTGAGTAAAATGGATTTTCTACTAAAGCATTTACCAATTGCAAATCTTGTTGAGTTGATATCCTTCGTCGCCCTGATCCAGGATTTCTACTAATCGTACTGTTTATTCTCCACTTTCTGAAAATGTTACACACCGAATTTTTGTCAATACTATAACGCAGTGCAATTTGTCTCATTGACCATCCATCTTCTGCTTTAGCGATAACTCCAGATTTAACTAAGTCGCCTATTTGAGGCATATTAGTTTTTTGCACACTTGCAATAAATTATGACAACTAACTGACAATGTTACAAAAATTAAAGTAAGATTTACACAACTAGATTTTAGCAAAATGCCGTTATAAGACTTGTCGTATTTTTTTTGCTCAGACCGTACCTAACGTAAGAATAACTTTTATTTTGGTTGTTTAGTGAATAAATCTTTATTTTCTGTTAATATTGTATTTTGACTATTTGATATTTTTTTAAAACGTGGATGGTGCCCATATTACTCACAGCATATTTAAATTGATTTCAACTTGGGACACCACAAAAAAATTGATTTAAACTTTTGGAATTATTTTAATATCACTATAAATGGACTGTACAAGTTTATACTCAGGTTTTGTCGCTAATTTAAATCCAGAAAATCCATTGTTGTGACAAGGATGACTGAAGAGCTTGTCCCAAGTAACCTCATTTGCATGATGGCATGTAAACATTTTTCTAACATTCCGTTTAAATATCGCTGGTAATTTATTTCTGATACCATCTTTAAAGTGGCAAGAACATATCAATGAAACTTATTAGATTTCCTACCGCCTCTTTTTAAAATAGAACAAATAAAATTAACTATAGTCGAGGCAAGAATTCAAGCGATGCACGTCACAGATCGATTCTATAAATAAGACAATACTGCTAAGAATCATGAAGCCTGTACATATGTCTGTAAAAAGCTTAATAACTGGGTGTCAAGAATTACTCTTTTTACCGTAATTAATGATTAAAAATTATGTTAGTATTAACATTTCTTTAATGAGATCACTCGTGACGTGCATCGCTTGAATTCTTGCCTCGACTTTAGCTACACAGTTTATAATAAATCTTGTATAGAAGTGATGTAAATAGTAAAATTAACGTAATTATTTTTATGAAAATCGGCACTGGAATGATATTACAAAAAGAAAAATGTTTCATGGATTTTAATAACTTGTACTGTTGTGCTCTTACCTGTAAATCAACATTTTGAAAACTGAAAACTCTAAAATAAAATAAAATATAAATAACCCTATCCTACATAAGTATAGCTCCCACGATTCTTTTATCTTGGCTTCCTTTGGAAAATTAAACATTGTACAGACACTTTTTTATACTTAATCATTTGTTTGCTGAATAGAAATACTTAAGCCACTCCCCAAAAACGTGCCCCATATTTAAATAGAATTGTTCTATTGGTTGATTTTTTAAACCCCATAATACAACCAACCATTTTATGTTGTTTATTTTTGACGTTTGTTGAAAATGGGGAACATTCTCTTTTATTTTATCCGCCAGAGTGCACCAGCTGTACTCGGTTGTTTGTCCGTCAATGTCAATACGAAAAAATGTCTGAATAAAACAAAGTTGAAAACCTGTTGCTGTGTACCAAAGTGCTCTAACATAGTAGGACATTTATTTCCTAAAAATGACCGTTTCCGACAACTATATGATAAATCTGGTGTTTTAAAATTGTAATCTATAGCTTCATCTTCAAGTGTACTAACTAAAATATTGTCATAATAGATTAATCTAGAATAAAAGAGGATTTATAAACAAAAAATTCAACAAGCTCATAAATGTAATTATATACCTTTCAACCAAATCAGCTTTTTTTCCATGAACTCTATAGCACTTCTTTTTCTCAGCTCCACTTTTAAAGTTTTAAACGATTTAAAAACCAACTGCCGTAATCCTTTTTATCAATTTGGCTAATTTTTACGAATAAGAGATTGGGAAACTCTCGGAAATCGGGAAATTTAAACAATTCTAAATTGTTGTTTAATGTCATTCTCAATTTGTATCATATAGGCCATTCCAGAACACGTGACTTTGACAGATTCGCCATTTTGTCTGGGTGGCACACAAAGCGATTATTTTTCGTGTGTTTACATTCGTTTTTGTATCTTATTTGTGCTGTGGATTGAGTTTATTGTGATTTTTTTGTAAAATTTTTCGCCAAGATATCTCGAAGTGTATATTATGTAACTTTTGGAGATGATATTAAGTGCAGATATGATAAATAAATTGAGATTATTGGCAATATTGATCCCTATGCAATTCCTCCTGGAGAATACAGGCTTGAAGTTTTACCATCAGTGAATCATTTAATACTAACTCATTGTTATTATATTGGTCAACAATTTAAGGCTTATAAAAGCTTGCACGCTCACAAGCTTTACGAATCTGGCTGTGTTCGAGGAATTTTGGCAAGACAAATCATTGATGAGACATTTGTTGTCATTGGGAAGGTAAAAAGTCCTTTATGCTTAATTTTATATTACATAACTAGATATATTAATGTATATAATTGTGATATGTCACAGAGGTTTTAGACTTGATTAACATTTTTTAAACCTTTGTTGTAGGTTAAACACTCAACGAAAGGGGGAAAGGTTACTTCAAGTTTAGATTATTATTTTAAAGGACACCAGCATTTCTAGTGCTCATTGTACATGCATGGCTGGTTAATTAGAAGTATGAAGTCATATAGCCACAGTTGTTTTACCTGCATGATCGTCCAAATACCATCGAAGACAGTGGTCCGCCTGGTCCAGCGTCCACTGAAAAACTTTCCGTTTGGCCAGTACCTTCCATGAAAAATGTAGAAATGTTGCGAATACGGGATGTGCATTGGCCAAAAAAGTAGAAACAAGAGGTTTGTTTCAGGAATATCCTCCTCTTGATGAAAATGAACTTACGCCTATTTGTTTTTTTTTGTTTGACTGAATCAACATGGATATTTGAAAAGAATAAAGTGAATATTAAATAACATTTGTTTTACTGCGGATAAAATATACATATTACTGATGTGCAGTATATTGAAATAAATAGTATAATTAAAATTGCTTTTTATTAAGAAACACATAGATAGGTAAATTCATTAGGTATTTATATTATTTGGTATATGAGAAGGCACATGTTTATGATTGCACTACATACCAAAACGATTTTATCCAATGCACTCAAACAATTTCTTCGTTTTGACAACATGCTTTTATGGGTATTGTTTCATGAAAAATCTTAAATTTTTTTTTGTGCAAACCTAGAATTCTTTCTACATGAATTCGTAGCCAGTTTTCCTAAAATCACATACATCATTTAATTTTAACCTTATAAAACCTAGGAGTGGCCCCCGTCCCAAAGCCTTAATCCGAGTATTTCTTCTTTCTATAGGAAATGCATTAAGATGATTCCCTTATTGGTTAAAATAGCGGAAAATCGGAAAAACAATGCATGATCTCTTTCACCACGCATTGAACATTTATCAGCAATACAAAAATGTGGCATTTTCTATCAATCAGACCAGGATTAAACAATTTAATGATGAAATATACGCAAATGCTTTTGTATGCCACCCAGCAAATATGGCCCAACTGTCAATGACGTCATTCTGGAACATGGTTTATATACATACGGTTGGATTATGCCCGCCCCTACCAATCAGAAAACGTTTAGTTCATTGACGTCAAAGTAGACCTCGTTTACGCTCGCATATAATGCTGTCTCGTTCTCCCTCATTAATAGTCTCTTAAGTCGTTATTGCTTCCACTTATATATCTTGCAATTATTATTTTATTTTAATATAAAAAAACAGGCATTATTTATTTTATACAAATTTGATTTAATAAGAAAGGGACGCACTAGAATCGGACAAAATTTTTTTAAATTACTGCACAAAAAGTCTGTATTTCTTATTTTAACATAGCCCAAAAGCGTGTAAGCTATCGTCCTATCTTATCATAATTTTAAAGCAAAATATATGTTACCCCAAGGTTTTAGGTAGTATTAGCATAGCACACAAAAATACGAAGAAGTATAAGGAAAATGTTATATACAGTATTCTCACGTACGAACGAACTTTATATTAGGTGATATATTAAATTTATTTAAAGATATTTTTAATTAAAAAAAAAACAATATTTACCTACACAATAATAATAAAAAATTAATCAACAAATATAGAATGAACCAACAATACTTGTACTTACTTTTTATTAGGGCAAGTCGACTTCCCAAAACAAAACCACAATACTTCCTAATAATAGTCTTTTTAAAGCGTCTTTAAAATACACCGAATACACAAAAGTAAAGAAACAAGTTCACAATGCACAACCAAACCACAGAGTATCTGATAAACCGTGTCTGTGACCAAACAAACGATACAAATATGGCGCGTTCCAAGGTCTACTGTAACGTCACAGTCCATTAATCCTAACCGTGATTCTGGAATGGTCTATTAATGGATAGTGACTTAACCTATTTCTATTCAGGAAACAAAGTATATAGTATGATCACATTCTGGAACAAACATAAACCCATAGTTCAAATAATTTAAAAAGAATACAAAATTTGATTAGAGAAGAAAGATTAAGTTATGAACTGTAAATGAGAAATCAAACAGTAGTATTGAAGTTAGCTGCAATTGCATTGCTTTCCGCCCACACAATTTAAATTTTCACATTGTTCATTTCCATTGGAGGAATCTGTTGCTGTTTTATTTGGCATTATTAAAATGTTAAATCTTATATAAAAACATATATTGTATAATATCTTGTATAGGTATATGAGACTGGCACTAGTAGTTCTTAAATAGTTCTTTGAACCGTGAAATCCAACAAAATGTATAGCAATGCTTTAGCATCACATTTTAGTATTTATGAACGAGGTAATAAGGATCATATTCCAATGTTATTCGACGGGATCACAATTTCTATGACAGTAGTATGTTTGGTTGTATAAGTTGTGACGTCACAGCTAATTGAGTCCGTTGTGATCAAAGATCAGATTTGGTACATGAAAAAGTGGGTCAAGAAAAAAAATTTCTTGAAAACTTTTTCTCTTGAAAATGGCTCCAAAACGGGAGCCGAAACGTCGAGACATTAACAATCTCAGACGCGGTTCAACCCGATAACCTAGTATTTTTTATATATAATATATATATATATATATATATATATATATATATATATATATATATATATATATATATATATAGATGAATATCTCTATAATCCATTTAACAAGGTCCCGAACATCAAAAGTTTGTAGGATCTTGTATTGCAATGCATTTCCCCCTCCCACGTCTTCGAGGGTGAGAAAGACAATGGTGATGGTTTCGAGTTCTAAAACCCTTGCGTACTACCCTTAAACCACCCCAGTTTCCGGGTTCTCGGTCTTGGGTTTGTGAGGGCTCGTCGGATCGGATTTTTTTGGGAGAATAATAATATTCAGCTAATTTACACTACAATATAACCAAGACCTACCCCGGGGGTTGAAACTACCCGCACCCGCAATAGAATATCCTCAAAAAATAAAAAAATATGTTTTTTGGGCTTTCGAATAATATTAATCAGAATCCCTGCTCTAGTGTTAGAGATGCCAGTATAAATGTAAACTTTCCGAAATATCGCATTTAGAGTTGCTCGACGAAAAATAGATAGAAAACCCTCAAACCCAAGTTTCTGCATACTCCCAAGTTGACGGTGTGGAAACAAGAATATAATCCCAAGCCTCTGACAAAATTACTATACACTGACGAAGCAACCGCTTTCACTATAAACGATGTTGTAACTTCACAACATATTATTAGGATGTGTTGAGACGAAAATCCGCGTTGGTTGATGGAATGCAAGAGGCAATGTTCCACTAATGTGAATGTCTGGTGCGGAATCATAAGTGAAAGAATTTTTTTAACGAAAGTTTGAACAGGGCGACGTTTCTTAAAATACATCTGCAAATGGCCCTGTAATACTTTGGGCTCCGCCGTAATCTACAAACCTCACGCCGATAATTTGCTATGGGAAACAAAAATGAAATTTATAAATCAAAACTACAAAAAAAGAGACGAATTTTGCGAACATTCGAGTGGATTGTCACAGTATCACCAGACGAACCGTGAAGAAAAAATTAATAATTGTTTAGTTCCGTTATTATTGGTTTAAATTTCACATTGTTTTTTTTGTTTGTAAATGTGTACACCAATCTGCTTTTATATTGTTCACGTTTATTTAAATTGTATGTCCGCGCATGCAAAAATCGAGAAAACTGTACAGTAAAAAAGAAATTATAGATTGCTTGGAGTGGCCCAGTCAAACGACGATACCCAAGCAACATTTCACAGACTACCGACTACTTTTTTACTAATTCCAGCGTCAAAATTAGAGCAAATAGTATATAGTCGGATGGTAACTTTAGATTTTATAGTCATGAAATGACCTCGAAGCAACGTTCCTTGGACCTTGCAAATTCTCTACTTCTCAATATTTCACACCTAAATAATGGCCGTAGTGATAAAGTAGAGTAATAAAGCCGTCAGACGAGGAAGATGAAGGCACTACAATTGGAACAAGGGCCACTCATCTGGTATACAGATGGATCTAAGGTGGCTCAAAGTGTATTAGTTGGCGTAGTAGGGCCTAAATGTAGGCTATCCAGAGTACTTGGTAACACCCTAACCATCTTCCAGGCAGAAATTCATGCTATAGGTCTGCGTGCCCAGGAACGCCTAAATAAGGGCATTTGAAGGGCAAAGATCTGGATGTACCGTGTTTTGAGCTCTCACACAATGCCTTCAAAAGTAGATTTAAATATTATTTGTTTGATCGGCAGTAGTGTCAATTTTGCATGTTTAAGTATTATATTATGTTATAAGTTTAAGCTTCATATGTGGGTTGAAGAAAAAAAAAAGAAAAGAAAAAAAAGTAAATTGTCTTTTGTCTTTTATATCTTATAAGTTTAAGTTCTATATGTGGGTTATTCAAAAAATACATAAAAACAAAAACGGGGGTGGAATGGGAAAAAACTAGATTATCTTTTGTTCTCTGTATTTATCTGTTTTACCAGCAGTAACAATTTTGTAATGAACTTAATTGATTGTATACATATATGGTGAATAATAAATGTATTTATTATTATTATTAAGTTGTGGTTGCCAGTAATTCAAATAGACGTCTTTAAATTAAATATGCACAAGATATCCTTTTTTGTGGTCTAAGTACATATTTGAATATTTTACGAATGCCCATATATCATGACATCGACTGGATATATCCAGTAGGTATTTTAGTCCATTGAAGTCTAATAAAAGAAATAATATTTCAAATGAAAGTTAAATAATATAATAAAACATAGGTTTTTGTGGAAAAACGTCGTCCTTGTACCTAATGACTTTGAAAACGGTCAAAATTATATTACGCAGTTTTGTTTTGAAATCAAATAATAATTATTGTTTAAAATATATAAGTATATTTTTAAATTCATTTTGTTGCCCAGATATTTCATTGTCAATCTAAATGGGGCATCCTGTATAAGACAAATTAAAATTCAATAATACCTAATATGGTAAACAGTAGTAAACAAACACGTTAAATTATAAATTATTTCATTCAGAAGGTTATAGAGTTGCAAACTGACTAAATTGCATCTTTATTTACAAACAAAAAAAGACACATTTTCGCAACATAAACATTCTGTTTATCTTTTGTTCAAATCCCCTCAAATTAGTGAGGGAGGTAAAAGAGACAAAGGAGCCCTGAGGGCACTTTTTGGTGCCGAGGTGGCGATCGCCTCCGCGCCCAATATGTTTAGTCCGCCACTGAAAATAAATTCATGAAATTTTGACTTGCCTCACCATCTATTGGACAAATTGTAACTGCTTACGTTAAAAATATTTTTCTGTTGGGAAAGAGTTTCACCTTTCATCTACTAACTGGTAGATGGCAGGCAAGTATTAAATATGAGTATTACGACGCAATCACCAGTGAATATTTGGTTGCCTACTTACCAATAATAATAAATAGAGTGGATCAGTTAATTATTCAACTGTTCAGCTATTTAAAGCTTTCAAGGTGTTTTGCTTTTAGTCGACAACCCAACCAACCAACACAATCATAAACAGTTTGTGAACAAAAGTTTCCGCAGTGAGGCTGGGTACTAGAAAAATGGCTGAAATTTCTAACCTGCCTGTGTCAGAAAATTTAAATACAAAAAACGGCAATTTTATTTGTGGTGTTGTGGAAGGTCTGTCTAAGATTAATTTTAACTTTCACATTTTTGCTGTTCTGTTTCCTATTTTTTCTTTTTATTTTAACTGGGGCAATGAACCTGTTTAAAATTCCCTTTTCCATAAACCATTGGGTTTATTAACAAATGTACATAATTTTTCATTAATTTTAGGATTTTACGGACGACCATGGACTACAGAGCAAAGAAAAGATTTGTTTCAGAAGTAAGTTATTGAAGAATGAAAATGACAATTTTTCATCCATTAAATTTTTAACATTTTAGAATGAAAAAATGGGGAATGGACTCCTATGTGTATGCTCCAAAGGATGACTACAAACATAGGGCTTACTGGCGAGAACTTTACACGGTGGAAGAAGCAGAGCACTTAACAAGTTTAATTCAAGCGGCAAAGGATCAAAATATAACATTTTATTATGCTCTGTCTCCTGGTTTAGATATAACGTATAGTAGTTCAAAGGAAGTAACAGCATTAAAGAGGAAACTAGAACAAGTGTCTCAGTTTGGTTGCAATGCTTTTGCATTGTTATTTGATGATATAGAGCCCGAAATGTCAGAAGCAGATAAAGAGATTTTTCAGTCATTCGCACAAGCCCAAGTGTCCGTTACAAATGAATGTTACCAATATTTAGGTCAACCAAGGTTTCTGTTATGTCCAACACAGTATTGTTCGACCAGGGCTGTGCCTAACGTGACAAATTCGGAATATTTAAATACTCTAGGATCTAAGTTAGCCCAAGAAATTGATATATTGTGGACAGGTAAGTGCCTATTGTTTTTGATTGCCTTCGGGAATCTGTAAACATGTGAATACTTCTATTTTTAAACTAACACACACTCGAGTAAAAAGATGCAACTGGACATGGCTCTACAGAGAACTCATAAACTATAATTTAGATACATCTATCTATTAATTTATAGGCAAAACTGTGAGTAAAATGATAATGCAAAGTAGGTATAAATTTGACAAGAACTAAAAGATAAGGCTGTCCAAATTTGGCCTATATGTGTGGTGTCATATTTCAAATTGTGAGCAGTGTAATTAAAAAAACACCGTTCATTAATTTAAATTGCATACAACTATCATCTGATTATTAATGCCAATCTAGGTGTGAATTTGCAATTTAAGACAAAAAATATATGAAAAACATAATCAGGTCACGCAAATCCAAATTAACAATTTCAAAATAGTTGAGTATATAAATAAAATACTGTTATATTCTTTAAAACAAAACATGTCCTTGTGCAAATTATATTAATATGAGCGCCATAATTATTTTTATCACCTTTTTAGCACCTAAATTCATTTACTATATTTAAAAAACAAATTAAATTATTGAAGAGACGAATAAAATTTTAGATGTTTCCTTGATTAACATACAACTAATAAAAAAATTGCAATAAACTCGGTTCATATGTGGAGTAATAAATTGTTTACAAAATAATGTGTGTGGAATGTTTTTGCTTTAATATCCACGAACAAGTTTGGAGCTTTTAACTACCAAAAAGTAATTTCTTGTTCCCTGCCGATAATTAAGACACATTGCTTTCATTTTGTTAGTTTCCTTTAGACATTTGTTACTCTGAAGTACTGTTGCTTGAATTAAGAATTCTGTGATTTGTCAAAGCTTGGTTTCATCTACTATTTCTGTATTTAGAGATTTCATTACTATAGATAGTGTTGGGCAGAATCGAATAAAAGTATCGGTGTATTCGATACTAAAACGAATCGGATAAAATTATGGAATACATTATTTTTATCGAATGAAAAATGTTTCGATATTACGAGTCACTTGAATCTTAATATGAGGATCGTAACAAATTATTATTTGGTTTCGGTAAAGACTAAATCATAATAATATTCTATAAGATACGGCACTTGGAAAGGGAAACATATTTTCGAGGGAGATAAAAGTATCTTACCAATTTAAAGGGATTTAAAGGGCTAGCTCTGTGTACTACACGTGTGCAACATTTGAAGCCAAATTATTTCTGCCGTTTCAATTCAGAACTAGTAGAAGATATAATACATTTTGTATCATGGGAAAACGAGTGTGAAAGTGACATAAGTGCGATTGTGCTTTATGAATAAAAAGACATGATGAACATTTGTCTTTATGAATATTGCACGCAAATTGTACAATTGGACTATCCTACTAATTCAATGAGTCGAGGCCACTGAATACCAAGATCCAGTCATCTTGACTCAATACCAAGATGTTATCTATGTACCAAGATCCCTGTAGGGATCTTGACTGAATACAATGTCGATAGATCAAAAAGTGGCTAATGCCAAAAAAATTTTAGAGTCCCTTGGTTCTTGTATACACAATAAATCCCAATTTAATTTTTTATTTCCTTTAATAATATGGTGGGGGTGTGTAGAGAGGGTAGCTAACTCCAAAAAATTTTCTGAGACGTTTCGTTCTTGTATACACACTAGATCACATTTTTTTAACTCCCTTTCATAATAGTGTGGGGGTGGCATTGGGGGTAATAGTGGGGGGTGGCTCATGCCAAGAAAAGTTTTGAGACATGCCCTAAATTGTAATTTTATGGACTCTTATCTGCTTGTCTTGCCTATTTACCCCATTTACCCCCGAACCTTTCAACGGATTTAGATCAAAATATACTAGTCCCAGATGTACACATACAGGGTGATTTACCTAAACATGCGGAAAATTATTCAGTGGGTTGTCCCCACCAAAAGGAGTTAAAGAAGTTAAGAAATAAAAAAATGTGGAAAAAAAATTACCTTATTTTTTTGTAGAAGTGCGCCGCCTATGACTAACCAATCTGACGTAATATGGTGCAACGAAATCACTTCCTTTCTTATGTGGTATGGGTAAAAACGATTCTCGCGTATAGGGTACTTATTGAAGGGTCTTGTTCTAGTAATTCTAGAACTTCTTTGTCCCACTCCAACAGGACGATTTACTACATGTTCTCTGTCGCCTGGTAAACAAAATCCGGTGTCATGAACTCGTTGCACTGCACTTAAATTTTTTTTCTCATTAGGTTTGCGCCTATGGGGAAGTTTTCTTCCGTATTTTCGTACAGCCCCTGCAAGACTTTCATTCATTGCACCATAGATTAATATCATGTCGCAGTACTCTTGCTACGTGAACTCTGGCATAATCGATATTTGCGAATATAGTTTAAAATTTAACAAAAATGGGAAATGCTCTAAATGGAAGTCGAAGTGTCACTGAACTGATCAGTGAACGCATGTGGCGCACTGACCCTAGACAACTAAGACATCTGATATTATCTGCTAAACAAACAAGCGACACGTGTGTGAACGCGTCGAAATAGCTTAACTCACCGGTTCAGAAGAGTATCTTTGCATATTTTAATGCAAAAAAATATAATAAATTACCTCGGATCGCTTTAAAATTTTACAGAGGCTTTCTCACATAACAGACTTGTATACCATTTTATTTTCCGCATGTTTACATAAATCACCCTGAATTTATTATAACTAATACATATATGTACCAAATTTCAAGTCAATATCATAAACAGTTCCAGAGTAAACGTGCACACAAAAAAAGTTACAGACAGACAGAATTTTTTTGTTCGCTCAAATTTAAAATCTCGACGTGCCATGACATTTGAAGCCTATTTCAACAAAAAAAGTAATAATTTTTTTTTGCGTTACTATTACGTTCCACTGGACGTGGAAGTAATAATAAAATACTTTTTATCGAATATTTATTCAATTCTTAATTCAAGTATCGATACTGCCCAACACTAACCATAGAACCACTTAAGTCTGACGTACTTAAGACTGGACATCCGTTGACAAAGTTGTTTCATCCTCTTCTCCGTATTTAGGATGCATTGCAGATTGACTAGGTGCAGCCGAGTACACCTATTTCGGAATTACTGCTCCTCATCAGTGTAACTTAGCTTAAGCTACGCTGATTAAGAGCAATAACTCTGAAACACCTGTCCTTAGCTGCACTGTTGTTCCTATTTGGGGTATATGGCAAAAATCTATTTTTCAATTTATGCCTAAATTTTTCAGGACAAAAGGTGATATCGAGGTTGCTATTGAAGGAGAATATTCAAGAAATTACAGAAGTGTTGCGTAGGCCCCCAGTTATATGGGATAATTTACATGCCAACGACTATGACCAGAAAAGAGTTTTCCTGGGGCCTTATTCGGGAAGATCACCTGATCTAATTCCAAAGTTAAGAGGAGTGCTGACGAATCCTAATTGTGAATATGGGGCCAATTTCGTAGCAATACACACTCTCGCTCAGTGGTCAAGATGTAACGTTGATGCCCAAAGGGATCCTTCTATAAGTAAGTATTTTTTTATATAAAAATGTCAGTGTGTTTTTCTATAATCAGTAGAAAATGTACAGTTTTCTTGTTGACTTATTATAATTTGTTTTATGTATTTGAACTTTTCAGGTTACATATAGTTACTTTTATGCAGGGTCTGTCCTTGTAGATAGTAATAAATTATAATTATAATATTATATACAATTATGTTTATGTTTATCAAACATTTTGCACTGATTTCATAATACTGCATTAACAATAAGTGACAAGATATTTGTTAAATCTTTCAAGATTACTATATTGTTTCATTGATATAATATTGTGATTAGATTGTCAAGTAAAACATTTTTATTTGCCCTCTTAAATTTATTTTCATTCTAAATATTTCTTATCTCACTGTAAAATAAATATGAATGGAGCAGTCAATAGTTTTGTCTTTAATACGTTCAATGCCGGCGACGCTTATAAGCGGCCGCGTGTGCCTAACTGCGAGGGCCGCCGACGCTTTAAAGAGTCCGAAACAACCTGATACTAATGCGTATTATTCAGTCTGATTCGGCACATACGTTCGCGTGTATGTGTTGGCACCTAAGTAAAGTACTTTGAAAAATTTTTCCGTGCGCGGGTTTTAATTTGTGTCTAGTTTCTGCTTAGTGTATGGTGTAAAGCAGTTTTATAGGCGCCCGCGTGTGTATCTAGGTAGAGTGGAGAGCGGAAGGACCGGCATTGAACGTGTTAAACATGCAATAAGCCTCTATTGGCTGTAGGGAAAAGGCCACTTTTATTTTTTCTGAAAATCAAAAATATCCTAAACAAGCTACCCAAGAAACATTATTTTTTTTTTTTATACATTTATTTAACGTCGGCCTATTTCCGCTACTGAGGCCTAACACCGACGCCTGTAGACGAGCTACCCCCAACCAGGTTTTTTGCCGAACCTCTTCCCTTAAGAAGAGTAGGGATCTTTTACTTGCCTAACATTTAATAGACAAGGGACCGACGGCTTTACATCCCCTCCGAAGGTTGGTATATCTCCTATATAACCCTCGCCTAAGGTTGTATAGCTTCCGCGCATACACTGATATACAAGCCGCTGGAAGATGTGTGAGGCGAGAACGCGGTTTCCGTTGGAATGGTCACCAATCCAAGTACTAACTGCGCCTGTCGTTGCTTTACATCGCATACCGAAGTATGTACATAGTAAAGACGTACCTACGCTCGCCCCAGAAACATTATTTAATATATAACTGTAGGCTAAGGGGCGTAAATGTTAAAAATTTCTCAAATGATTTCAGTTTCATTATAGCAAAGTTTGCTGATTTTCTTTTATGCGTCATCTTAACTTTTATGTTTCCGAAAATACATCAATTTTCTGCTCGGTTTTCTGGAATTCTTGTGTGAATCTCTAATTTTTTTAAGACAGCCATTGTGCTGATTTTTTGCTCTTTCGTTTATTTGAACCTTTGTAGTGGTGTTAGGCACTTCCAGGGCTGGTTTATGTTGTCAATCCCGGAATACCGGGATCCCGGACGAATTTATGGTTCCGAAAATCCCGGGGGTGCTTTAAGTAATAATTTGGAATTGTCACTAAAACACAGATTTTCTCAAAGGACTGTTTTATATGGAGTTTTATCATATCTCCATAATCCACAACCATTGCAACCACAACCATCTGGCAGTAAGAGTAACACTGATGACTTTGGAGGTTTATTCAAATTGCCTGAACACTCAGGTATAATAAAAGTAATTAGTAAAGTGGTAAATAGAGTTATGAAGATAAAAGTAAATGCAGATCCAGAGCCAGAGTATATCAAAGAAGACGAAGTAACCATTGTTGAGTTAAGACAAATACAGAAGCAAAAAAGCTTGAAAGAAGCTAGATGAAGAAATTCAAAGCAGTATTAAGTCTAGAGATGATAATAAAACAAGAAATGGCGTTATTTGAAAATGGGGGTTTTTTAGGATAAAATTTGAAAATTGCTTATCAGAATTTAATAATTAAAACTCCCACCAGCGTAGAGTCGGAAAGGGCTTTTTCTAATGCTGGTGGGCTCTGTACAAAGATCCGGTCTAGGCTAGGAGATGAAACCCTAGATCCTTCTTAGATCGTTTTTAAAAATAAATTTTAAACTGTTCGTTTTTGGTTCAATATTATTATTTCATTCAAAAAAATAAAACAAATTTACAAATTGTTAGTATTAATTTTATGTTAATATTTGACAATATATTTTGACCCTGGATACGTGAAAATCCCAGGATTTGTCATTTGTAATCCCGAAAGCCTAATCCTGTCCCGGGATTGACAACCCTAGGGCTGGTTCTGCTCCAATGGATCTAACACTGAAAAAGCACTATTGTATTTTGAACCATCTACCCATTAAGCTCTATTCGGTATTCCTCGATCATATTTATCATTACCGTAAAGCGGGGCGAAAAGATTGTTTTTTAAAATTATTTCTTAATTTCCCAATTTTCGTATGAAAAAAAATATAGGCATATTCCCATTGGTTGAGGGAATACATATATTACCTTATGGCAATTTCAAAATAATTATTTTTTTGCATTTAAAAAAATAATAACTTTGTTGTCAAATTCATACTTCATATGGGGTCACTTTGACAACTACCTTTTTTATGCAATGCTTTTAGGACTAAAAGTTATCAATGTAACCCATTGTGCTTCTCTCTCAGATTTTCTCTTTATGAATTTTATGTACGCTTGGGGTGATTTTGATATTCCATAAGCTTTCATTGATTATCAAAGATGACCTATAATTTTATGATAACTGAAAGGAAAACTCCTTGGTTGATCCAAAATAAATTTTTATTGTGTAAAAAAGTAACAAAACTTAAAATACTTTCTTTGGTTAAAGTGAACATACATTCTTTGGTTAAAACATAACATATATTCGTATGCCAATAAAAACTCTAACTTTCAAAAATGTCAACCAACTTTGGAAATACATATCTCTTTAGACGCTCTCCAGAAGTTTCTGCCAGCTGTTATAAAACTGCTATGATGTCTTCCAAGCTTACCATAAATGAGTCATTTTCAACAACTTTGTAAGTCATTTTTGAAGTGTCTAGTGATTTTAATCCCAAGAAGTTGTATTCATTCTCGTTTACTTGCACTTCAACCCTGGCGACGTATCTATACTTAGAGTTTCTCTTTCCTGACAACACTGTCACTAGAATATGTGCCAGGTAGAATATCTTTTGGGTCAGTGGGTAAATAGTATATTTCTTCAGCTACATCTGAGTGTACAGCTTCATCATCCGATGGTCCTTCTGGGATAGGATCATCTTTGCTTTCTTCAGACTCATTTGTTGGACAGACAACGCTTTTTCCGGCTTCCACTCTTCCACATTTAACTGCTTCTTTTTTCGCGGTTCTTAAACAGGGGTGAAGTTGTAACGTTTTTCTCTCAGATAAGACACGAGATTATTTTCAAAATCTCCCTCAAATTCATTGTCAGTATTGTCATTCCTTAGAATTCTCTTTAAAATCCTGTCTAAATTCAGTGGGTATATTCACGTTGCCTCAAATCCAGCTATTAAGTCGTGTTCAATTGCTCATGGTGCGTGGTTTCCTGAGGCATTGATTTTATTTAAGGTAAGCTGTAATAATACTGGAAATTCTTCTTTCTTTAAGGAAAATTGTTTTGTATTTCGCATTTTTGAGTCCAATAAGGTTGACCTCCATGCTGTCTTTAACGGCCTGAAGAAAGCAACATCCAGGGGCTGCGTTAAGTGGGACGAATTCACCAGCAGGCATATAAATGCAATATTATTTTGGGCACACAACTGGAAAACTTCATCAGTAAAATGTGTCGAAAGGTTGTCGCCAATTAGGACCTTCTTCCCAGGCAAATTACTAGCATGTGGTAAAATGTACTTGTGCACCAATCACTGAAGCAACTGGCTTCAATCCAGCCACTTTTCGTTCTGTTGTATCTGGAGCCAAGGATGCAGCAACAGTCCTCACAAGGATGTCCCTTTGGCCCGTTTTTGGTCCAGCAGTGCTCTGCCTTGTAATAATATATTGTTACGTGCTTACAATTTTCAGTAAACACTCCGTGGATTCGAATAACTTGCAACAAGAATTTTCACAAACCACTGATTTATTTAATCACTAAAATTACACTAGCAAATACTTAAAAATCACACAACTAATAATAACTTAATCTAATATAATTTCACTACTTTTAAAACACTAAGCACTTTACTTTTCTTCTTAAACTTGTCAACTCTTGTCTAACCTAAAAACTCTCTTGTCTGTTTACTTCACTAAACTGCATACTTCACTCAACTGAACTGTTCTTCTACAAACTGTCTCTGTGACCAGAACCACAGATTACCCAGAACTGAACTGGATACTGAACTGTTACTTATTCTTCACTAAACTGTACTGTTCTGTTTTTTCATCTGCTGGCTTCACCTCTTTATATACCCACTTGGAATGTCCAGAATATCATTGTAGAACTTTCCAGAAATATACTGGAATTCTCTATAATTTTCTTAGGCACTACTAAATGGTGGTTCGTCAGTTGGCCCACAGATGGCGCCGCCCTTCTGGCCAGGGAGTAATTACAACTCTCCTCTCTGTTAGAGGGCAGCACATAACACTGCCCCCTCCTTAAGCCTGAACGTCCCGGTCAGGCATTTCAGATACCCCAGTATACTTTGCCAACCTGTCCAGGTGCACGATCTTCATCTTGGACTTCTTTCTACGTTGAATCCTATAAACAACGTCGTTGATCCGAGTGATGACAGAATACGGTCCTTCCCAAGGTGAGCGAGGCTTCGAGAATCCTTCTTCACTCCGCTGTGGGTTATACAGCCAAACCGAGTCCCCCACCTTGAATCCTGCTGAACTGGCATTGCGGTCATATCTAGCCTTCATTCGATCACCACTCCCTGTAGGTGACCTCTTGGTAGCCACATTCGCACAAACCTTGCAACTGCGACACCAAGCCTCCACATCCTGACAGCTATTTACCCAGTAAAATCGCTCCCGTACTCTAGCCAAAGTCTTATTTTTGCTAAAGTGCTCTCTGGATATTCCCTCGTGCACTTCCCGAAGTACTTTTGGTACTCGGCACCTGGGTATCAGCAACCCCATGGTAACTTCTTTCCCATCCGGGCTCTCCCATGCTCTCCGTAATAGTCCATCTATAACCCTAAGTGAATCCCATTGCGCCCATAAAGCCTTCAGTCCAACACTTTTACTGGAAACGTCCTTCCATTCCGGGCGGATTCCTTTTTCTTTCGCCTTCAACATTGGTCCAATTTCATCGTCGTTCAGTTGTTCCTCTCTTAGAACTTTCTTTGACCAGTCCTTCGGAACCTCTATCTTAACTGCCTTCACTTCTGCTATATCCTGCTGCTTCTTTACATTCTCGGCATTCACTTCCTTAGGGCTCCTCTGGCGACAGTACCTCTTGACATGCCCCAATTTGCCGCAATTATAACAGCGGATTACTTTTGTCGGACCTTCAGCACTTCGCTGCTGCTTCGGCTCCTGTTTCGGCGGTTGCGGTTCCTGTTTCAGCTCCGGTCGCGAACTTAATTCGTTTAGTAATTGTGCGACCATTTTCTGTATGTCTGTTAACATAACAATTAATCTCATCTTATCAGAGCGAACTTCCTCTTTCTTTGCAGTGTTTACTTCCCCAGGATTCCGTTCTCGACACTGCCGCATCATATGTCCTGGTTTGCTGCACTGATAACACTGAATCACCTTCCTTGGCTGTCCTTCGCTCTGTTCTCTTTCCTGCTTCCTTGGAGCATCTGGTTTGGTCATCAACTGGCTTATCATTTTGTGCATGTCGGCCATCAAAGATTCCATATTTGATTTTTCTAAATGGCCCTCTTCTTCTATTTTCATGGCTCGTAATCTCGGATGTAGAGTCTCTTCATAAGCGGCTTCAACTTCGAGGGCATGGATCAAGGCTTCGCTACCAGTCTTAGCTCGAGATAATCTAAGGACTCGCCTGATCTCCTCGTCTCTTATGCCATCAATGAAAGTATCAACTGTTAACTGTTCCTGGAATTCTTTGGGTGCATCCGGGTAAGCCAGGTATGTCAGTCGCTCAACAGCTGCTTCAAAATCTTGTAAACTTTCACCAGCCTTTTGTGTGCGTGATTTGAGCTGAGTCCTGTATACTTGGGCGAGGTGTTGGTCGCCATATCTTAGATCTAGTGCAGCTTCCAAAACTTTAAAATCCCGTTGCTGCGTCACTGGGATACTCTGAAGCAACTCTGAGGCTTGGCCCCTTAATGCTAGCACCAATGCCATAGCTTTGTCTTCATTGCTCCAATTGTTTGCGTATGCCGCTGCCTCAAATTGTCTTTTATAGGTTGACCAAGAAGTTTGACCATCAAAGGAAGGCGGTTGTAATCGAGGACCTGATGATGATAATACCAGCTGGCCTCCTTGTTCTCTTAACAGTCGCTTAAGTCGCTCTACCTCTCCTTCAACTGCACGAAATTTTCCTTCTATATCGGTAACTTTCCCTTCGACGCCAGTAACTTTTCCTTTGACTTCAGTTACTTCCTCTTCAACCTTATTTACTTTTCCTTTGACATCACTCACTTCTTCTTCGACAGCAGTCACTTTTCCTTCGACACCAGTCACTTTTTGTTCAACTTTATCTACTTTTTCCTTGACCTCATTAGTGGCTGACAGGATAGCATCTTGTTGCCCTTGTATAATTTTCCTTAATTCTTCTTTCTCTTCTAGACGTCGTTTTTCTTGTTCTTCTTTTTCTTCCCGACGTTGTCTTTCTTGTTCTTCTTTTTCTTCCAGACGTCGTCTTTCTTGTTCTTCTTTTTCCTCCTGACGGCGTCTTTCTTGTTCTTCTTTTTCTTCTAGTTTTTCTTTCTGACGTCGTCTTTCTTGTTCTTCTTGACGCCTTTCTTGTTCTTCTTTCTCCTCTTGGCGTCGTTTCTCTTGCTCTTCCTTTTTTTCTTGATGTCGTTTCTCTTGTTCCTCTTTTTCCTCTAGCATCATTTTTCTAAATGCGGCGAACATGTCTTGCATTTGTTTTTCAGCAGCCATGCTTCTTGTTTCCATTCAAAAACTAACAAACAACACTAACAAGCCTTATTTAAAGTCTATGCCAGGTACAAGTCAAATATTTTCTCACACTAACACAAATTAGTCTTGTCTAATTACTTCCCAGTTCAACTCACTTCACTATCTCCAGTGGTTTCCAAATAGAACACTATGGAACTTTGTCGAATTCTTCAGAAATTCTGTTGCAATCCCCCTTCTGACACCAATTGTTACGTGCTTACAATTTTCAGTAAACACTCCGTGGATTCGAATAACTTGCAACAAGAATTTTCACAAACCACTGATTTATTTAATCACTAAAATTACACTAGCAAATACTTAAAAATCACACAACTAATAATAACTTAATCTAATATAATTTCACTACTTTTAAAACACTAAGCACTTTACTTTTCTTCTTAAACTTGTCAACTCTTGTCTAACCTAAAAACTCTCTTGTCTGTTTACTTCACTAAACTGCATACTTCACTCAACTGAACTGTTCTTCTACAAACTGTCTCTGTAACCAGAACCACAGATTACCCAGAACTGAACTGGATACTGAACTGTTACTTATTCTTCACTAAACTGTACTGTTCTGTTTTTTCATCTGCTGGCTTCACCTCTTTATATACCCACTTGGAATGTCCAGAATATCATTGTAGAACTTTCCAGAAATATACTGGAATTCTCTATAATTTTCTTAGGCACTACTAAATGGTGGTTCGTCAGTTGGCCCACAGATGGCGCCGCCCTTCTGGCCAGGGAGTAATTACAACTCTCCTCTCTGTTAGAGGGCAGCACATAACAATATGGTGGTAATAGAGTACCAGAAGCTGACCCACAGAACATTATAGAAATGGCTGACTTTGAATGATTTATACATTTTCAGGGTAATTTTACCTCTGCAATATAGCCATTTCTTTTTTCCCGGGTCGTCAGTAATAAAACAAATTCGACAGAGGCGCGTTGTCAATGCTGTTTTCTAAATTTTTAAAATATTGACTGATTACGTCAGGGAAAACACCCGCACGTGCACGTTTTATATTAGCTGCTAGGCCCTGTGTCAGACTAGCACTATGTCTCTTGATAAGGGAATATACCCAATCCCGACCGGGTATGTTATTTTTAAAACAGGTAACCTGTCGTCCTTGCCTATCTAAGAATGATTTTGTACCCATTTGTAGATTTTCTACATTTAAGGGAAAAACCCCAGTCACTGCAGGTTACTACAGACTTAATTATTGCATCTTCCTCTTGCTTACTAAATACAGTTTGCCCAGGGCCGGCCTTAATTCCTCAAGCGCCTTCGTGCGAAATTTTGAAAGGTGCCTTTTTTTCCGCTCAAGTCAGGTTAGAGTAAAATCAAGAAACTAATTATATAGTGATTGATTGAGCGGCGCCCTCGTGCCGGGCACGCGCTCGGCTAAAGGTAATCGGGTAATCGACTAAAGACATACCATTTGATGAAAAATCGATTGTTTAATTCGGCCTCAATAGTACATAATTGGAGATATACAAAGTTCGCCGAAGGTATGTTTTATTTATTTTCAAAAATTTTCAGATGACACTGTATCGGCAGATATAAAACTAGAGACTGAGACTGAAGATGGCTTATCAGGTGAAGATGTACCCGCTACTCTGTCACCAAATATGTACCATCCGAGACGAGCATTAAGGAACGCCATTAATGAATGGCTTCCAGAGTTTCAAAAGCACAAACTTGCTTGGGGACCAATCGCTAAGCCACAACCTGCTGTTGCTGGTGAGTGTATCTTAACTTAATAAAAAAGAATATATATAAAGAAAATTTGAATGAATTGAATTCACCCTTAGTTGTTACTGATTTTGCGAAGTTATGTTCGTGAAATGTGGACATTAATTTATTACCGCAATGCAAGTAACCTCTTGTTTTTGTCATAGTTTACAAAAAGGAAATTTGGGTTGTAAATATTCAAATTTAATTAGTGTTTGTTAAAGCCGCTATGCAGTCGGCATTTTTCTTGCAAATTCAAGAAATCTTGATCAAAGGCATGCGAAGTTGAGAGCCAGCTGATTATTACTTTTGGCAATTTACTTGCAGGTTTCAACATCTTGCAGAAAATCGGTTCTGCTCGATTTTTTTTGCAACTTTCGTGCAAGTGTGGTGGATAATTTAGTGTTTTCCATGTTACCAATACAGACAAAAAGTTACTAGAAGTACTAGAATATTACTTCATGTCGAGTGGCTGGTTAAGAGGTTACAGACGATAAAAGTAGACGAAAGCGTATTCAATGAATTTACTCGGTGACTAAAATGAGCAGAATAAATTAGGTTAATGTATTATTTATTATTCGATTTGTTTAGACACAGTTCAATTTATTTTTACAATGTTGGTAAATCTTGTGCAATATTATTGCAATTAGGGAAATTGCCGACTGTAAAACGTACCGTCAAGAAACATTACCTGCAAGAAATTGCTACTGCAAGATCTTGCTCGCAAGAAAGTTTCAGACTGTAAAAGCTGCTTTATAACAAGATCCTAATTATAACAATAAATAATGATCTTAAAATTCAAATGTACTTTTAGAGGGAGGCATATTAAAACATAATATTTTTATTCGCAAACTCCCCTATAAAACCCTTATTTTACTATAAGGAACATAACCAGACCACAACCAACAGCTACTCTCCATGCTATGTGCCCCGCCGAGCACTAGGTAGATCCCAAAGATACCGAAATGTACTAAATAGTCAAGTGATCCTTGTGTCGGTCATCACATGCCTACCTTGTACTGACGAGAGTCAACAGCTCGAAACTGCAGTCTGCAAGTGGTCTTTAAGTAGGATCAGTCTTTCGGCTGGTGTTTGTTGCAATTGAAGCATTAGCATTTTGATGGTAATATGCAATTATTACACTTAACGTGCCAGGCTTGTAACTTGTAATTCAGCGCTCGGCGGGGCACATAGTCCGGAGAGTAGCTGTTGGTTGCAGTTTGATTACGTTCCTTATAGTAAATTAAGGATTTTATAGAGGAGTTTGCGAACTAAAAATATTTCAAATGACGTATGATAACAAATTAAATAGCCAAAGATACCTAAATTTTCCCCGTAAAGAGCTTCTAACTTTAGAAGATAGCAACTTACACATTGTTATGATATATGCATTTTTCAAAATGGAGTAAACTTCGAAAATTTGCTTTAGTCTGTTTTAAAATCAAATTTTGTAATTTTTAAAAAATTATATTTTGTGTTTTCGTTTGTATAAATAAGTGTTTCTAAAAATAAGTTCTTTATAGTTTTTGTGTTGCATTAGCTCTATTAATGGTAACAGTAACAATGTTATGTAAATTATAATTTTTTTGATAAGGTAATTCGATAACTACTTATTTAAATAATAATATAGTATAAAAAAAGTTGAAATTTAATGTACTATTGATGTAATAGGGTTGAGAGTATTGATATATAGGTGTCCCAGATCTAAACGGACATTATGAAATGGGAGATAGATCACCATACTTTGCTCGGTTCAAAACATCCTCACACTTATCCTTGAAATGAAATGTTAGTACATTTTTGATGTTGAAGAACTTTAATTTGTATTAATAAAACAACAAACTTTACATTAGGTACTCGTATCTTCAGTATTTAGTTAGTAGTGGAGCAGATCTGATTTTGGAAGAAGGAAATGTCCAATTGTGATTTTTTTTGCTAATAATAAATAGAGTTAGGAAACAACATATTAAATGTATGGGAAGATGGTTTTTCGAAGATAAAAATTTTATTATTTTCATAAGCTCTTCATACTAGATGTATTTAAAATTTTATTGTGAACATTAGCTTATATTGTATTAAATACATAAAATAAATATACTGTTTAGCATTAAAAATCCCAATTAGGCGTTTGTCAAATCTATGACTTTCTTAATACAAACTATTACTAACTGTTTTTGGTAATTAGTAATTTTCAAAGTGATAATTGACTAGCTTTTAGAAGTTGCAAAACTGAAAATGTCAAAGTGTATGGAGATATTATTTTTGTTTATGGTTTTTGCAACGGAAATAGAAAATACCAAAGACTTTTCTAAATCACCGTGATCAAATCATAAAACATTTTCAGAGGTATTTCAATGTAGTAAGCAACACAGTAAATTTCCTTCAATAATAAAATTTGAACATGCGCCCAGGTTTCTTCGACAGGAAGAGGAACTATTGCAGGTTATCTGAGATAATCCATTTATAAATGTAAGAAGAATAGGCAGCCAGTTAGCAGTACCTAAGACAAGGGTATTGTGAACATTTCAAAAGGAAAACTTATACATCCATTTCATGTTCAGAAGGTTCAAAGTCTCGAAGACAACGATGCTCCCTGCTTAGTATTGTGTAGGTAGATTTTGGCACACAGAAAAACAGCGTTGACAGTTCTGTTCACGGATGAAGCCCAATTCACATGTGATGGAATTAATAACAGTAGAAACAAGCTTACTTGTGTAACTAAAAATCCCCACAGAATGGTTCAAAGAAATTCCCAATGCAGATTTAATATTAATGTGTAATGTGGAATTTATAATAACCATCTAATAAGGCCTCACATTTTTGAATGAAGGTTAATTGATGTAGTTTATTTAACCTTTCTAAGAGATATATTTTGTATGATTTATTGAGAGACATTGATAAATCAGCATTACCCCAACAGATGAATTGGTGGAGCAGGTATAGTTTACTGGCCACCAAGGTCTCCTGATCTTACACCTAAAGACTATTTTTTATGGGGCCACTACAGTCAGAGGTGTATAATGAAAAATTTTCTAATATTATAAATAACCCGCAAATGATTAATAGGTCAGTGAAAAACATATTAAAATGTTCCGAAACATGCAATGCTGGAAGTGTTCATTTTGAAATTCTATTGTTATGTTTTCTTCTTTTCTAATATATGCATTGCGAATTGTTACTTAATAAACTATCTGTTTATGTGTATTTCTGCCTTTATTTTGTCAAAATAAAATCCAGTATTTTTATATTTTATATTAATTTCTAAAGGTGTTCAGTAACTGATTCTAATCGTACATGTTAATACAAACCTTTTTATAGTTAATATTTTTCTATGAGTGGAATGGAATGTGTTATTTTGAATGGAAATTTAAAATCAAAGAAGTTTAAATATGGTCCAGGTACAGGAAAGCAAATGTTTTTTTGTAGGTTATTTGAGTGAAATTAACAACATAATGAAGTTAGCTAGCTGACTACTTTATTTGTATGGCGGTATAAATAATTGGCAAAGAATTATAAAACACTCACTTCACTTTCAAGGGTGTAAGTGTGGTGGTGTTTTGAACTCGGCAAAATATGCTTATATCCCATTTTGATATGTTCATTCAGATTTTGGACACTCTGTATATGTAAAACTACAAAATGCAAGAATAAAAGTATATAACCTAACTAATAAACTTATGTAAAAGCCAGCTCTGCTTATGGCTAGGATCAAGGCCCTAGTTATAATGATAACAAAAGTAAACCAAACCAATGATGTCAGAGATTAAATTTAAGTATTTCTAACGCAACATTATGGATTTGATATAAATTTGTGTCTTGGCCATTTTTTATTCCAGTTGTGCCAGTGCCGATCATCCCATCCATCAACACATGCATGAGTTTAACATCCACAACGACGACTTCTTCAACGGGTAACTGCTCAACTGTGGTAAACTCCAATCAACTCCAAGCTTTAGCGGAAGTTTGTAGTACTGTAAGTAAAATATTGAATAAATCTATAAATAATTGGGCAATTGTTAATGTGGTAGAGAAGATTAGCAAATATCCAACATTAAATTTTCACTTAAATTGTTTCTCGTACTTGGCTTGTAGACTTGCTAGACATAACTAACATTTTGTGTTATTTCCTCAAGGATAACATTTGAGTGAAAAATAAACATGTTTTTCTTGTCCATAATTCGTATAACTGATTTTTTAATTGGAAAATTGGTTATAATTTTGGAGCCTTTCTTATTTGCTTGTTTACAAGAGAGGTTTCTATGCCAAAACAATGCTGCTGGCACATAGTTTTTATAATAACTTGCAGTTTAATAATTTTTTCATATCAGAGTATTATTGTGTCTTCTATACTCTCTTTCAGTTAAGAATGCAGTGTTAAAGTCGAGGCAAGAATTCAAGCGATGCACGTCACGAGCGATCTCATTAAAGAAATTTTAATACTAACATAATTTTTAATCATTAATTACGTTAAAAAGAGTAATTCTTGACACCCAGTTATTAAGTTTTTTCAGAAATAGGTACAGTTTAATGGGGCTTCATGATTCTTAGCAGTATTGTCTTATTTATAGAATCGATCTGTGACGTGCATCGCTTGAATTCTTGCCTCGACTTTATTGGACATAAGGAACGTGTTCCCTTGCCTCTGATTACTAAAGCAAGCCAAGTTTATGCAGGAAAAAATTTGTGAATCTGAAAAGATTCTTACCAGGTCTGGAGAATACATTCTAAGTTTATATATTATTATAAATGCTGATAAAAAGCCACAGAAGACTTTTAAGTACAAATAATGATATAATGTAAATATGTTTGAAACTATTCTCAAATAATATATAAACGATCAAATAATAAAATATTATATAGTGTGCAATAAATTTGTTGCCTTTATAAAAATCACAAAAAAAAAATTAATAAAAACATTTTTGTCAGGTAACTGGATTGATTAACTACTTTATAATGCTTTAAATAAAATTGTTAACTAAAAAATGTTTTTATAGTCACTTTCTCTATAAAATAACACTGAAAATGTTTGTCCCAGAAAAATATTGGAATTAAATTAAATAGAATAATTGTGTTTATTATTCATAATCTTTGTTTTCTTTCAATTTTGGATTATGAAATAGGTGCTTTTATTGTATTGTTGTAACTCAAAAAGTTACATAAGTCATCTGCAACAGAGAGGTTGAAGTCGAATAATTTTATTGAAGTCTTGTATCGTATTCACTTTAGATGTTACAGAATTTATTACAAAAACTAAAAGGTAAGATTTTGTTTATAGTGTTGATGTATGAGAAATATTTATAGTGTATTTCATATAAATTTGTAAGAGTGCTAGATCCGGTATTAGAAATATATACCCTCATCTGTTATTTGACGATGACAAAGGTTATGTGTTAGATAATATATACATTGATAAATCGCAAATTGGTTTGCCCAGCTAAATCACGTGCCGATGCTGTTAAGTAATATAAATTCTAATTATTGGATCAACTTCCCCAATTTGTTATTTATAAAAATCGAGCATTAGCTGAGAGAATATCACACAAGGAATTGGAAAAATATAGGTTGCCTACTTTCCCCTCAACACAACTATGAATTTGACAGGTATAAACAGGTGGGCAAGCGTTATTAATATATGCCCTCATCAGTTATTTAATCGATTTTTTTATAAAATGAAAGGTTATTTTATTCCGTACCTAACAGTATTAGGTTGCCTTAGCAAAAATTTGTCAGCACATCCATGGTTGCCTAGATTTTAAATGTTAAGTTTTGAGCGCGAGTGTGGAGAGTGACAGAGAAGCGTTGGAGTAAATCTCGCATTCCGTTGCAAACAAGCGTGCTGTTGCGTACACCGTTCATGAAAATATCGGTCTTGACGAAAAATATATTACATAGTTAAAAATGAAGAAGTGTTTTGTGTGTGGTTCGGAGGATTCCTTTAAGAAATATTTTTTTAAGTTGTTTTTTTGGCGAGAAAAAAAAACTATGCGTACAGTGAGGTTAGGTTATTTATTTATTTATTATTATTCGTTTATTTACGAGTAATACACATTAATAAGCAATCAACTGATCCAGCTTAACTGTTTCAAACTGTGTTTAAGGCTATGCAGGGAGATGTTAAAAAAGTCAATATCAGTATTGTTACCTGTATGAACAATTCTAGAAATAGGTGAATGCATACCCATAGTTACATCTAAGGCAAAGGTTTGTTAATTCTGAGATTCTCTAGGAGGAACATGGATACCAATTTTAAAAGTAAGCTCGGACAGTCAATAATGAAAGTTCAAAATTTTATACAACATAACTATATCTGCAATATTTCGCCAAGTTTGATGTTCCGGTAATCCAGTCATACATCTAATTTCCTTAAGTGATAAGTTTTCAGGTGGCAAATTGAGTTTGTTTGAAATAAAGTGTAAACATTTATTTTGGACCTTTTCTAAACTATAAACATGTGACGCATATGTGGGGACCACATAGTTGAAGCATATTCAAGATTAGACCCCACAAGTGAATTATATAAGCAAGTAATTAGTGATGAAATATTAGAAAAGTCTTTAGATATTTGACAAATAAACCGTATTATTTTTAAAGCCTTATTAGTCATAGGATCATAATGACTGTGAAAATCTAGCTATCTATAATAATACCCAAATCTCTAATCATATTAACGTTATCTAAAGATGAGCCATTGATACTATAAGTATATTCTAACCTATTGTGAGATCTGTAAAGAAAATTCATTGACATTTCTTTATATTAAAGTCTAAGAGGTTAAGAGTGCATCACCCAGAGAGCATCCAGGTCTGCTCAAATATTGTCACAATCTTCCTTAGACTTAATAATTTTGAATAATTTAAGATCGTCCGCAAATAGGAGAAAATAACTATTTTTGAATACAGGTTTAATATCATTTATAAAAAGTATTAAATAGAAAAGGCCCAAGATGACTCCCCTGTGGTACACCCGTCGTCACAGTTATTTCCTCACAGATAAAGCCTTTTACTCTGAATGATTGAGTTCTATCATACAAATAACTGGTGATCCAGTTTAATAGAGGTTATGCTTGGATTCAATTGGTAATTTTGGTTATCATTCTTCTTGCTATAAAAAAGAGACAGTTCTAAGCAAGAAATACAACGAAGAGTACACACAGTTTTCCAAGAAGCATGATGTAAGTATATAACATTTAGTTTCCTATTTAAATAAGCAATTGCTCGTACTCATCATTCCTTTATGTGTAACAAAATATTTGTTCCAGGTACTGTCGTGAGCAGACAAAAATAGGACAACTTTTTTTTGTCATGTAAATCTGTCTCTATTTGAATATGTAATGAGTAGCCGAAATAAAACAGATATCACTTTTAATTTATTTTTTATTTTAATGCTGTAGTTATTGCTATAGTAAATGATGGATGGTTAATGAGACAAATTGCACTCTGCGTTATAACATTACAAACATTTGGTGTGTAACATTTTTTTAAGAAAGTGGAGAATAAACGGTATGATTAGTAGAAGTCCTGGATATCCTACTTAACAAGAAACTAACTATTAATATTTCGTTATTGCACCGTTTCTATTTATAACTTCTATAAGTCTGTCTGGCATAGAATTATATAACCTTATACAATAATCATTAGTAATAATATTTTCCCATGCATTATTTACTGTTTCCAGTAATTCTTCGGCATTCTGTGGTCTCACATTTCGTTTTTTTTATACTTCTTACGAGTACTCCCCATAATTCTTCCACAGGGTTAAGATCTGGACTGACTGGGCCAGTTAATAACATCGATGTTGTTATCTTGAAACCAGTTAGTTACGGTATGAGCAGTATGAACGGAACAATTGTCTTGTTGAAATATGAACTCATTATTAGGAAATAATTGTGACACAGAAGGGAGCATAATATTGTCTAAAATCCTAATATACCTTTCACTATTTTAATAGTGATTTATCGTTCCTCAATATGCCACAAAACACCAGGACCACGTGCCGATATCCTAGCTCACATATTGACGGAAAATCTACCACTTTTATCATTGTTAGATATATATTTCTTATCGAATCGAGTATTCGGAGGGCGGTAAACACGAATACGACCGCTGTGTGTTGACTGGAAAGCTTTTTCATCTGTATAGATTACATTGCGCAAATCCTACTCGAGCTTCTTTATGTTCAGCTTTAAGTAAGTGTTTCTGTGCTGCTGCATGACAGAGTAGCTCCGATTCTCTTATTCGCCGGCAACCAGTACTACTCGATCCAGGAAAATTCGTTTCTTCAGCAGCCTGAATAACTGAGTAAAATGGATTTTCTACTAAAGCATTTACCAATTGCAAATCTTGTTGTTGAGTTGATATCCTTCGTCCATCCAGGATTTCTACTAATCGTACCGTTTATTCTCCATTTTCTTAAAATGTTACACACCTAATTTTTGTCAATATTATAACGCAGTGCAATTTGTCTCATTGACCACCCATCTTCTGCTTTAGCAATAACTCCAGATTTAACTAAATCGCTTATATGAGGCATATATTAGTTTTTTGCACACTTGCAATAAATTATGACAACTAACTGACGATGTCACAAAAATTAAAGTTAGATGTACACAACTAGATTTTAGCAAAATACCGTTAAGACTTGTCGTTTTTTTTTTTTGCTCACGACTGTACCGTGTGTTGCATCGACATCACGAATGTGAAGCGTGGCAGACCTTGGTTCACCATCGATGACACCTGACCAAACAGCACAGAGTGTTTCAACAATATTAGGTGAGAACCCATCGCAATTGGAGCCCGCTGTTGATGCTGCATCTCATGAAGCACTACCATCGCGACCGTCATCTATCTACCACAACAAATAGAGAAGCGATTTGCTTGTTTTGCAATTATTCAGCGAAGGATAACATAATATTCCCAAAGTTGGAAAAAACTGTTACCCAGCTTTAAAAAAATTAAGCTCACATTGGATGATTTTGAGATACTTGAAAAACTTGAGAATCAAATTGTCGTGTATCACCTAACGTTGTTTCTCATCATATCAAGTACGGATGAAACGCCAAACCGAGGAACACGTTGATTGCAATTGCAATGGCATTTAACTCTCTTGCAACATTTATAGAACAAGAATCATTAGTAATCATAAAATAATATACGTCACGCAACTATTTTCCTGGTATAAGGCTCTGCGTTTGGAGTTCGCAGAGGGCAAGAAGCGCTTTGTAGATTTTGCACTTTATCAAACCAAATACCTTGAAGAAATATATCCAAAGCTTTCGGTGACCGCCTCACTATTGAAACATCTACCGAACCGCATAACAAAAATGTTATATACCTCCATGACATGGATGTATCAACATTGGCAAATGAAGCTGTAAAAAATAGATTTCAAGAAATAGCATATGATTTGAGACATTGTGTTAAAAATATTCCCTGTCGAAAGCTACCGAGTCGTTTAACCGTAGATGATGTGTTAAATGGAGAATGTGGGATTCCAGAGCAACTATATGAGTTTATGTACCATTTGATCAGAGGACCAGACATTTCTCGTGATGATTCAGACCAGATCACTGTTAAAATCACTTGGATCTTCTTTCAGAAAAACTCTCCACATCCCTGTCTGTTGCATGGAGTGGAGCACGCAAAGCTTCTCTGTCACTCTCCACACTCGCGCTCAAAACTTAACATCTAAAATCTAGGCAACCTTGGATGTGACAAACTTTTGCTAAGGCAACATACTACTGTCGGATAGAGAATAAAATAACCTTTCATTTCATAAAAAAATTGATTAAATAACTGATGAGGGTATATTACTAACGCTTGCTCACCTGTTTATACTGCAACTGGCAACTTCATAGCTGTGCTCTGGGGAAAGTATCGGCACGCGATTTAGCTAGGCAACCCATATGCAATTTATCAATGTATATATTATCTAACATAAAATCTTTGTCATCGTCAAATGACAGATGAGGGTATATATGTATTTCTAATACCGGATCTTAGACTATAATATTTGCTTACTTACCATAGAAAGAGCCATAAAAAAGTGCAAAAGTATATAGAAAACCGAGGGTTAGTCGGGGTTAATTAAATAAATTAATCAACATAATTAAAAAATTCTGCCGTATTGAGAGTAGTCATTTCTCCAGTCATTTTTTTACATTGAAAAATAAACAATTATTATTCAAATATAAAGATGATATTTCATTTTTAATTTTAATACGATAAAATAAGAAAATTATGTTGCAATTTATATTAAAATCATAAGAAAGTGAAACATCTCTAAATTTTCCGTTACTTTTTATTTTGCACACCAATGGGCTTAAGTCGACTCTGAGAGGATTCCATTCTCTTGGGAATTCCTGTGTGCCTGTGTAAATCATGCTCCGCTCTTAACGTAAACAACTGCATTCTTAACTGAGACAGAGTATAAGTGATAATGATTCCCATCTTCTTGTTTTATTTCATCTACTAAGAAACTGAGTTACTTATCTGAAAATAACCTTTTTCAGGTTTCTTGCACGGACAGCCTAGTCAGTCCTATGCCGGGCCCTGTGATGAATTCACTAGTTTCAGAAACAAAAGTAGTGTGTAACGAATCGATCCCTAACCCCATCACACCTATTCCCATCCCCATTCCCATCGACAGCTCCAAAACGGTAACTCTCCTCAACGGCACTCACATCAGACCAGAAAAGGCAAAAATAAACACCAACACACCTATAAATGGGGAGCAGCAACATGATAATACAATTATAAGCAGCATAAAGGAAAGTAAAGACGAGGCTAGTATGAATACTGACACTAGCTTAAGTAACGAGTCTAGTTTGAGCCCTTCAGAGCCCATGGATTGTAACAGCACCCCAAATATATCTCCGGCTCATGGAGCGAAGTGTCCAAACGGTTCAAATGAAGACGTAGCTATGAGTGAGAATTCTGTGAGTAGATTTTACCTTATTTTGACTTGATAGAGGGTAAATGTTGATTTTACTTTTTAGACATCTAGCGGCAGCATGCAAATCGATGCGAACCAAATGATGATTGAAAATAATGCTGATGATAGGTATGTTTTCTATCAGTCTGGACATTTGAAAATACTAAGTTGATTAACATTTTTTTAGAAAAATGGAGTTGACGTATGAAGATTTAGCCTTATTATGTGATTTATTTTACCTGCCTTTTGAGCATGGAGGCCAAGGGTTACAATTATTACAGGAATTCAATTGGTTAAAATCGAACGCTCACTTAGTTATCACTGCCAATCAAAAAAAAGACAAGTCTAGTCCAGAGGTAAATATATTACTTTTTGATATAGAATTGAACACAGAATATGGGTTTAGTAAATATTCTACATTCATTTACAATCGATTTAGCCTTAAGGTGGCCATATCCAAGAGAAAGATCCGATAAGCAAATATTTATTATTTTTGGCTGTAACTTTTTTTTAAATACATAATATATTAGTAAAAAAAGTATAAGACTACCTAGGTAGAACTATGACAGGTGTAGTCATATGAATTTCACTCACAAAATTATAGAATTCAGCGTGTTAAGATAAGTGATTCTTTAAGTGAGTGATTATCAATAACCATGCACAGGTGTGCCGCAAGAAACAGTGTTGGGCCTAATATTGTTCCTTGTATATGTAAATAATATCGCAAACATTGATAAATTAGGAGGTCATCTAATATCATACGCTGATGACACAGCACTGATTTTTGTCGATGACTCATGGGAGTCTGTCTACAAGATGGCCGAAAATGGTCTATCTAAAATATATAGTTGGTTAAACTATAGTCTACTAAGTTTAAATATAGAAAAAAGTAAATTCCTATCGTATTGTATTTCAGAGAATGATCAACTGGAAAATCAAGGACTAAGAGTTCATAAAAGCAATTGTGATTACCAAAATTGCGATTGCCATATAATTAGAAAATCAGATAGCTTGGTTTAACAATTGACATAGTATTAACATTTCTTTAATGAGATCACTTGTGACGTGCATCGCTTGAATTCTTGCCTCGACTTTACCATCAAAACGCTAATGCTTCGATTGCAACAAACACCAGCCGAAAGACTGATCCTACTTAAAGGAGCTCTCATGCCAGTCATGACTTCAGTTTCGAGCTGTTGGCTCTCGTCAGTGCAAAGTAGGCATGTGATGACCGACACGAGGATCACTTGACTATTTAGTACATTTCGGTATCTTTGGAATGGCGACATGTAAAATAGTTTCCTAGCAAATAAATCCGAAGTTATAGCAAATATTTTATGTTACAATCCGGCAGTAATTCTGTTCAGCGAAAGTCGTACTACAAGTGATGTTGAAAATTCCGAGCTTAATCTTGTGAGATGTGACTCAACCTCCCGCCATACCGGTGGTGTATTACTATACATTAGAGAAGATATTACTTTTTCGGTTAAAAAAAGTTATGTTCTAGAGGGCAACTACTGGTGTCAAACAATAGGTATTAAGTACAATGGTTTTAAATTATTAGTTAGTGCATTATAACATTCTCCAAGTGCAAGTAATTCATTTTTTATAAATGATTTTGAAAATATATGTGAAGAAATTTTTGATAATAGTACAAAAAGTATTTTAGTTGGGGACTTTAATTTAAATTATTTAAGTAATGAATATTATTGTACTAAAATAAAAAATATTTTGAATATGTTTGGCGTTCAACAAAATGTACGAAATTTTACCAGGTGTACACTTGATAGCTCAACTATTGTCGATTATGTACTTACGAATTTTGATGGTGTTGTCACGGTAGTTCACGATGTACCTATAATTACTGATCATTCTGTTATTTCTATCAATTTCCATAACAATGTTGTATATGCTGGTAAAAACATAGATGTAATATATAAGGATTTAGGTGAAAAAATATGCATAAAATAAATCTCGAAGTCATCGACTGTAATTTTTTACTTAATTGTACAGACATAGATAAATTTTATGAGGACTTTCTTGATAAATGTAAATATGTAGTTGATAAAATTGCGCCAACAAAAACTTATCTATGTAAGGAAAACAACTTACCCTTATTATGATTACCAAATGAGAATTAAAGCCAAAGATAGAGACAATGCTTTTAAGTTATTTAAAATTAATAGTAGTGAGGAAAATTGGCAGAATTATAAAAAAATTCGTAACGAGTGTGTTAATTCGTTAAAGAAGAAGAAGAAACAACAATTTTATTATGAAAAAATAGATTTAAATAAAAATAATCCACAGAAAATGTGGAAAACATTGAAGAGCCTTATTAACACTAAAAGTTATGGTCATTGTTTTAGTAATGGGGTAGAGTTTGAATTTGAGGGTGAAATTAAATTTGTTTATGATGTTAAAGACATTGCTGAACATTTTAATTTATATTGTGTTGATAGTATTAAACAAATAGTAAATACCATTGATGCTGGTTCAGAATGGCAGAGTGTTTATGAATCCAATTGTAAATTTAATGAATGGAAATTAATTGATCTACATGAGCTAGCAAAAATAGTCAATAACTTAGAAAATAAATCAGGTAGTGAAGTCTTAGACGCAAAGTTTATTAAATCTACATTTGGAGTTATTGGACATGTTTTATTACATATTATAAATACATCTTTGGAAATTGGTAAGGTCCCTAATAAACTGAAGACTAGTGTGATAGTACCAATTCAAAAAGTTCTTAATACTAATAAGTCATGGGAGTTAAGGCCTATAAATACACTGCCTTGTGTTGACAGTATACTTGAGAGGGTTGTTTACAACCAGCTTTTAGATTATCTAAATAAAAACAATATACTTATAACTAATCAATCAGGCTTTGGACCTAAACACTCCTGTGAATCTGCATTACAACTTACAATAAATAAATGGAAAAAGTCAATTGATCAAGGTGAATATATCATTGCTGTATTTCTTGACTTGAAGCGGGCCTTCGAGACAATTGATCGTATCATATTGATTAATAAAATGAAAAGTATTGGTATTGATGGTAATGTATTAAATTGGTTTAATAACTACCTAACAAATAGAATGCAAATTACAAAAATTGATAGTACTCTTTCGAGTTCTATTAGCAATGACATTAGAGTACCTCAAGGGAGTATATTAGGGCCACTCCTCTTTTTAATATATATATTAATGATATAAATTTTTTTCATAATTGTGATTTTATTAATTTATTTGCGGATGACACGCTACTTTCAGTTTCAAATAATAACCTTGATCTGGCTCTATCAAAAATGAACAGTTCTTTAGAAATGATTAACACATATTTAAGTACAAATAAACTAAAATTAAATGTTACCAAAACAAAAGCAATGATTAACTACACCATATAAATATAAGGACATCGAAATAGAACTATGTACATTAAGCATTGAAAACAACGCCATTGAATTTGTTACAGAATTTAAATACTTAGGTTTCATGTTAGACAATTACCTATCATTTAATTCACATTTTTCATATATCTATAAAAAAAATTGTAAAAAATTGTTTTTTTTAGTAGAGTAGCATCATGTCTATCAACTTCCTCAAAAATTACTGTGTATAACGTCATAATACAACCTCATTTTGACTATTGTGCCAGCTTACTGTATTCTCTGGACTTAAATAAGTTATCAGCATTGCAAAAACTATAAAATCATGGTATGCGTATAATATTTAAATGCAGGAAATATACAAATATATCATTGATGCTTGATACATTACAGTGGATTTCAGTTTCTGAGAGACTTTATTTAAATGCCATGATATTTATATTTAAAATACTAAATAATCTGTTACCTACTTACTTTGATGAATTTCTCATTTATAACTCTTAAATACATACCTACCCGACTAGAACAAATGCTGACTTTTACTTGCCAAAGTACAACTTAAGTAGATCAATGAAATCTCTATTTTATAAAGGCCTTAACGACGTTAATAAATTACCAGATATAATTAAAAATTCAAAATCTGCACTTGAGTTTAAAAGAAAACTTTTAACCATTATTAGAAATAAAATTTAGCCATGTAAGTAAAATGGTAAGTTAAGATAGTTGAGCATTAGGTGGTATGAAATGAAATATAGAATAATTTTAATTTGTCATTTTCTGTTTTTATTTTTTTTTTCAATGTAATGTGTAATATGTGTAGTGTATTAAATAATAATTTTGTATGTGTATTAGGATATTACTCCTATTAATAAAGTTATCTATTTATCTATCATAGTCGGCAGGTGCCATCTAGCCATCTTATAGTAAAATAAGGATTTTATAGAGGAGTTTGCAACTAAAAATATTATGTTTTAATATTCCGCCCTCTAAAAGCACATTTGAACTATGCTAAGCTCAGTCAGACTATTTATTTTTCGATTGCAACAGACACTGGACCGCTAGATGGCGCCTGCTGACTATTTTACATGTCGCTATCCCAAAGATACCGAAATGTACTAAATAGTCAAAGGATCCTCGTGCCAGTCGTCACATGCCTACCTTGCACTGACGAGAGCCAACAGCTCGAAACTGCAGTCTGCAAGTGGTGTGTGATGGCTGGCAAAGAGAGCTCCTTTAAGTAGGATCAGTCTTTCGGCTGGTGTTTGTTGCAATCGAAGCATTAGCGTTTTGATGGTAATATACAATTATTTCACTTAACGCGCCAGGCTTGTAACTTGTAATTCAGCGCTCGGCGGGGCACATAGCCCGGAGAGTAGCTGTTGGTTGCAGGTTATAGTAAAATAAGGATTTTATAGAGGAGTTTGCGACTAAAAATATTGCATGTATAATGCTTTGGTAGAGTCGGTTATAAGATACTGTATTTTTATTTGGGGTGGACTACTACACTAGAAAATTTATAAATTATCCAAAATACAGTTTTGAAAGTAATATTTAAGAAATCTATACTACACTCAGCAAATGCATTGTACACAGAATGTAGACTACTTTACATACTTGCCTATTATGGATACATAATAACAACAGTCATGTACAAACTGAAAATGCCTATAACACCAGGGCAATGGTAAATCGACATGTTGTGGTTCCGTTATTTAAAAAACTCACCTCCAAAGATTTATTTTCTATTTTACACCAAAACTCTATAACGTTCTTCTATAGGAATTAAAAATATAAATAACAAAAATATGTATTAAAAAGGACTGAAAAACTATATACAAAATAATCCTACAAAATTTGTACAATTCTTCGGATGTAAATAATGGTCTTGTTACTTCTAGTTTAGTTAACTTTAACGAAAACAAATTATCTATTTCTAATTTAAAAATGCAGTTTCAGTAAGTTGTGTAACGCATAATTTGGTAGGTCATGTAGGCGGCCGCACAGCAGGCTAACTTCATTGCTTCTCTCATTTCTTTTTAACCATTTAATAATTTTAAATGTAACCTAAACATATTACATATGTTATATATTGTATAACTGTTATTGGAAATATATTTGAATTTGATCTTTTCTAGTTTATGAAATTTTCCGTAGAGAACGCGATATGTCCATTTTAGATTAAAAATCGCAGCTACTAATAATCACAGATAGATAGACAACAGAAAAATATGCTATTCTTAATATTTTTCTAGGTATGTTAGAAATCTATTGTAATTGGCATTTTAGGTCCAAGAATGGTTTACACGAGCCGATAAAATGAGTGAAATGACTGAAGCTGTGAACAGGCTTTTCCAACATATGTCAAGTTGTAATAATAGAGAGTTATTGTACGATTTGTATTCTTACATATGGGACATTCGTGGTGTTATTTCATTGCTCAATTCATACATTAATTGGCTAGGTAAGTAGACTTTGAATAAATTCTCTTAAGAAAATGTATTTTATATGACCTGGATTTTACAGTAAAATATTACAAATTTTTTTTATATTACGTCAGTTTCATTTTATGCTCAAATAACGTCAATTTCAGAAATCGGTAAAAATGTGTCTATTACTTTTTGAGTAAGTGTTGTATTAAAGCAGTGCGTACCTTTTATATAATAAATTTTTATTATTTTCTAATGCGTAACCACTTTGATTCTTGCCGAGTGCGTAATTTCTATTTATTTGGTATCGTTTCAGTGAAATTTTTAGTTTTCAGCTAAAGGTGACCAAAGACAGAGATGCAACCAGGATTTTTGTGCTAGCGTATTCCATTTTTCTTTGCTTAAGCGAAAGAGAAGGGAAACACAAAAAGTAATAGGGCTTTTGTTTTGGAAAATTCTAATTGTCATTATAAAATACATTCTAACTCCTAACATTACTTTCTTTTAGGTATATTTTTGATGTAAAATATTTTATGCTTGTGCGGGGAATAAAATATAATTCAATTTTGGTATTTGAAATACGTAGTTATAAATAGACTATATATAGAATAATAGGTTTATCGAATCTGATATCTATACCTATGTGCTAATAGGTCATAAATCGATGACAGTAAATAGAAGTTGGGCAGTTCTAATAAAGATGACTTACTTAATCACTTATTTACTAAAATAATAGAGACATGAAGCAGTGCAAAACAATATAGGATGAAATCTACCTTTCATACTGGCCCCTGCCATCGAGATTTTTGTTAAGTTATATTGTTTAAAAATTTTCCCTAATGAGCATAAATTATATTAACATCTAGTATGTTTGCAAGAAATAAGGAAATCACAACTCCTTCCCTACAAAATGTGACATTGTTATTTCTTTATTGACAAACCAAGAAACCTCGAACCAGTGCTTATCCAGAGATATTAATAAATTGTTTATTTTTCCCAAGCTGGCGGTCAGTTTCCACCTTCAATGCCTTCGTATACCCAGGGGACGTACACATGTATGCATCTTCCAAGGAATTTAGTATATGCTGCTGCCACATTTTGCGTAACTTTATCTTTTGGCGTAGAGTTTCTTTAATGTGCTGAATGCGTAATATGTTAAAAGCACAACGACCAGCAACTTGTGCCTAATAAGTTTAACTGGTGTTATAAGATGTCATGAGGTATAGTTTTCCGAACATGTCCAATTAGATGTTTATTTTTCAAAAGCCATAGCCGCATAGCGGTCTTTTATTTTTTTACTAAAAAATTTTTTGTCGGAAGAGAAAGTGAAGACATTTTTCATTAAGAGATAAAGCACAATTTTTAAAATAGTATTTATTAATCCAGTCATCTTAGGTTTAAAATGTCCAGTCTTCAAAAAAAATCCTGGTGAAGTGATCCTTCTAGCACTTTTTTATTTTGATATTAATAATATTGCGCAAAAGTCTATTGCAAAATTGTATGTGCAAAAAAGTTACTCAAAGTTATTATTTTTTCAGTTTTTAAATAAATAATTTCCCTGTTATCTTTTTTAATTGCATCATTTATTCCAACCTCGTTTTCATTTAGATTAACCTTAACACCCTATATATCAAAAACAAAGTGTTTGTGAACTTCCATTGATATGAAATTTTTTAATTAAAATCAACCGAAGATTATGAGAACCTTAAATATTCTGAAACAGTACAGTTTTTTATTTTTAATATGTATAAGATACTGTGTATACAGGGTGTTGCATCATGAGAGGGACATAGCTTAATAGGAGGTAGAGAACATCAGTGGTAACCGGAACCTCCCATAGAAATGTCTCATTGGGCATTCATTACGAAGTTACAGGGTGTTAAATAATTTTTGGCCAAACCTGTTTTTTGTCATAACTTTGACAGGGAATGAAATAACGGATTCATATTTGGTACGGCTAATGTACTAACGAGCCCCAAGAGGTACATATATAAAAAAAAATATATCCAGGTCCGGACTCACTATAATTTATGTTTCTTCTTTGCATCAATAAAACATCACCCTGTATATATTTTTTTGAAATTTCGATACGATATTCGAAAAGAGCAAGAAAAAACAAACAAAATGGCCTATTTCATTTTTTGTTACACCTTCGTGGTTATTTAAATACGTTGTTAAATGTGCTAGAAAATGGATTACAGAACCCTATTAAATGAGAGGCACGTGAAATAAATAGTTTTATAACTAAAATTTGCAAAAATTCTATTGAGCCTAGGTGGTCTGGGTGAATCCTAATTCCGGCACGTTTTAAAGGTCCATTTTGGTAAAAAACTGTGGTCCTAATAAGTAATCGGGTATGAAATAACAAAATTTTTAATCAATCACAGTAGGCTTGTTCAAAGAATAAAAGTGACAGATAATTTAAACCATTTAGGCCTAAGCAACCAGTTACTTTGATCAAGAAAATCATCAACATTTTATACTTAATAAAAATTGGAAAAGAGAATAAACTAAAATCTAAATAAATAAAATATTTTCCATTCAATTAGCAATAAATAACAAAACAATAACTAAATGTGTTTAAAAATAAAACGTAATTGACACTAAAGTAAATTTTCAAAATGTCCTCCCCCACATTCTGTCCATTTTCTTGCGCGTTTAGAAAGGTCACCAATTGCTCGACGTATCATTTCTGGATTATTCCGTATTTCGTCGCAGGTTGTAACGATGCGCTGGATTAAATGTTGTCTACTTTCAATTTCAATGCTATAAACCTCGTTTTTTAAGTGGCCCCATAAAAAGTAATCACAAGGGTTACAATCAGGAGATCTTGGTGGCCATTCATGTGGACCCCCGCGTCCAATCCATCTATTAGGATACACATTGTTTAAGTGTTCTCTTACTTGAAGGTTAAAATGTGGTGGGGCCCCATCATGCTGAAACAACATGCCTCTTATACCGATATTTTCTAACATATTCGGTAAAATGTTTTGAAGAAAATCAAAGTAAATTTCACCATTCAATCTTTCTTCAAAAAAATGTGGCCCTATACAATGTCTATTCACAAGTCCGACCCAAACATTTACAGAAAACCTGTGTTGCGAACGGCGTTGGCGTACCGCATGTGGGTTTTCCTGTGCCCATTTATGATTATTTCGTGAATTGTTTACTCCATCCCTTGTAAATTGTGCCTCATCCGTAAATAAGGTTCTGTAAATGACTGGGCGATGGTTAGACAACCAATGACAAAATGCCAGGCGGGGGATATCGTCGCCTTGTTGAAGACGCTGTACCTGCTGGATATAATATGGATGGTAACGTTCTCTTTTTAAGGTTCTCCATACTCGCCAATGTGGAATACCAGTTGCCAAACTGATTCATCTAGTGCTCATATTTGGGTTTTCTTGAACTACGTTTATAATATTGTTTTGTTCCTGCACACCTTGTTGTAAAACACGCTCCACAACTGCAGAATTAGGAAACTTTCCGTGTTGTCTTGCATACTGGAACACCGTACTAAAGGTTTTATGATTAGGGCATCGACGACCAGGAAAACGCAGCCGATATTCTCTTTCCGCCGACCTACCATTTCCATTACAGAAACCATAGATGAATATTATGTCAGCATATTCCACGTTTGTAAATTTTACTGGCATAGTTAAAATATTTTCACAAGTTTTCACTAACTAAATGCGGATTATTGACACATTAAATTACTAACAAACAATTATTCAACTGTTTAGGAGATTTCTTTTTATTATCTGTCACTTTGAACAAGCCTACTGTGATTTATTAAAAATTTTGTTATTTCATACCCGATTACTTATTAGGACCACAGTTTTTTACCAAAATGGACCTTTAAAACGTGCCGGAATTAGGATTCACCCAGACCACCTAGGCTCAATAGAATTTTTGCAAATTTCAGTTATAAAACTATTTATTTCACGTGCCTCTCATTTAATAGGGTTCTGTAATCCATTTTATTGCACATTTAACAACGTATTTAAATAACCACGAAGGTGTAACAAAAAAATGAAATAGGCCATTTTGTTTGTTTTTTCTTGCTCTTTTCGAATATCGTATCGAAATTTCAAAAAAATATATACAGGGTGATGTTTTATTGATGCAAAGAAGAAACATAAATTATAGTGAGTCCGGACCTGGATATTTTTTTTTATACATGTACCTCTTGGGGCTCGTTAGTACATTAGCCGTACCAAATATGAATCCGTTATTTCATTCCCTGTCAAAGTTATGATAAAAAACAGGTTTGGCCAAAAATTATTTAACACCCTGTAACTTCGTAATGAAGGCCCAATGAGACATTTCTATGGGAGGTTCCGGTTACCACTGATGTTCTCTACCTCCTATTAAGCTATGTCCCCCTCATGATGCAACACCCTGTATACCATTTTTTAAGTAATTAACTCAAAACTCATAGGATATTTTTTTCTAGCAAAACAGCTTCAGTTTTGATATTTATTATATAACATTCCTTTTCGTTCCTTTTGGTCAAATATATTGCCTGTTAAACTCATGACAATCATGCTTGTAACACCTCGTATAGATATTATTACTTAATGAACAATACTCTGGATAATAATCCTTTTATAGTTGACATAAATAGATCACATGTGAAATTAAGTTACTGGTCATTGTGCAGTCTCTTTCAGGTAAGTATTATAAGTCGAGGAAGTGCGTAATCATTTTGGTAGTGAGAGTAACATACTTTGCTGCTGCGTAATTTTCCTGCAAAGCGACTGCATTAGCGATTACTTAAACATCCAATACATTAGTAAATTTTTGGTTTCGCATGTTTAGGGTTCTCCAAGGGCTGGAAGGAGACATTTATGAGTGGGGAGCAGGAACCGTGGGTGTTCCGAGGTGGTCTCACAGCAGATTTACAGGTATATATAAATTAAAATTTCATTCATTTTAATTTTCGAATATTATAATATATAGTATAGTGGCTTGACTGTCTCATGATGTTAGATTACGCGCTTAAATGAGGCTGCGGCAGCGGCAATGACAAAGACAATTTGACAGGGATTAAATGGTTTATGACCCAAGCAGGTAGAATTTTATCCAAGAACTGTCATAGTACGGCTATTTACAATTTTCTTAAAAAAAACCAGACAGGGACAGTTAATTATCACCCTGACTATGTTCCCATCTATAATTCCTTCCTGTGTAGATAGAGTATAGACTGCAGTGTTCCATTTCTTAACCTTGATCTATTTTCATGTAATTTTTCTCTACGATTAAAAGATTTAATAAACTTTGCTTTTAACTTTCTAGCGACTTATTCCTGTCGACTCAGGCAATGACCTGTTCATTTATAAGGTTCCTGATGTTCCGACTAACCGTGTATATACTATTCGACCTTACCTGCCCACGGACGAGGATGTACTCTACAATGTTTGCACACGAACCTGTAAGGATGGCCTTGAAGATCCCCTTCCGTATCCAAACGAACTTAAGAGACTTCATGGAGACAAGATAGTGGGGCCTTATCTAGTTTTGCATCCAGAGTTTTGTTTCGTTGTGGAAGATGAGACGGGTGTGGTTGGTTATGCCTGCGCCTCGCCAGATTATAAAAAGTTCAGGGTGAAACAGGAGATTGCTTGGATACCGGAAATGTGTGAAAAATATCCAGTGGATGTGGTGAAGGATATGCATAAATTCGTTCAGGTAAAGAATAACTCCGCAAACTTCTTATGGAAATCCGACTCCCGTTAATTTTGCTCACTTTTTGATATGATATTCTACAAATCATCCAGATCAAAAGTCTCAATGGACATAAAGTTCTAGGACCCCAAGGTTCTGTGGTACAGACCTTCAAAGATCGGTATTTTAGCCATACCCTAACATACGTCCTTGAAACAGGACTAAGTAAAAACAGCGAGTTAGCCTAGCCACGACATTGTACGGCAATTAAAGTTTTTTTCTAATAATACTTTAGTGTATTTTCTAGTGGTTTAATTAACAGTACTCTTAGCGGGACTCATGGTAGTACTTATAAGAGTATTTTTTGTGAGATTTTTGGTAAAACTTTTAGCGGCAGTTTAGCAATACCATTTTAACAGCACAATAGTTATTGTAAAAGTATAGTTAAGAGTTCGCAGAGAGTACTTTTAAAGGTACCTCGAAGATTCTCGTATGACGTCTCGTGGTAAAGCTGATAACAGTACTGTTAAAATGGTATTGCTAAACTGCAACTAAATGTTCTACATAAATCGTTCAAAGGTATTTTCAAAAGTACTACTAATAATACCTACCACTTGGAGTACTGCTAGAAATAACACTAGAAAATATAGTAAAATATTATCAGTGTAAAAAGAAAATGTCGCACATTGTCCTATATCGAATACCTTGCTCTTTCCATTCAACCATGTTCCAAGCATATACGTAATAACAAGAGTATAGATAAGAGTACTCAGAGAGTACTGCTGAAAGTACCTCAAAGTTACACATAAAACTTTCCATGATAATGTTGACAAGTGCATCGTAAAAATGGATTTGCTAAACTGCCGCTAAAAGTTTTACCAAAAATCTCACAAGAAGTACTCTTATAAGTACTACCATGAGTACCGCTAAAACTACCATTAGCTAAACCACTAGAAAATACACTAAAGTATTACTATAAAATAAGATAATTGCCTGGATAGGCTATCTTGCTGTTTTTACTTAGTCCTGTTTCAAGTACGTATATTAGCGTATGGCTAAAATACTGATCCTTGAAGGTCTGTATCACATAACCTTGAGGTCCTAGGACTTTCTGCCCATTGCGACTTTAGATCCGAATAATGTGTAGAATATAAAAAAAAGCGAAATACTTTACGCAGTAGTGCATAAAGTACAATTTTTGTATTTCAATTTATTCATATATTTTTGGTAACCACTGCGGTAGTAGAAATAATTGTGTATGCAACTCGTCTGTAAAGTGTCTTTTTTCACTCATGGGATCGTCGCATTTGTGAAAAAAGTATCACTTTACAGTCACACCCTTGTTGCATAAATAACTATATCAAAACCTAATTTTTTTAGAATTTAACTAAACTTCGGATTCAGGGTTTTTGAATGATTTCGAACAAGTTTTGGTAATAAAAGTTTTTGATTAAAGAATGCCTACTATGATTTTTGATTTTTTTCATGTAATTTAGCATCGTAGATGGGTTTGCATTTAAACATGGAAAGTGATTTTGTGATCTTAAGTATACCTTGTCACCTATCTTTTGAAACAAAAGAATTATTTTCATTTATTTTTTTATTTATTTTATATGCTGTTACACTCTTAAGTGAAACACACTGTATAAATAAAATCATTTAAAACGTCTACATTTTACTATGTTTAGGTCAGTATGTAGGTAGGCGCACACAAGAAAATAAGTATTTATTACACAGGATTTTGGCAAGATTATTTAAATTCAAATCTGTGATTTAGGTATATCATCGTCATCTTATTTTTGATTTAAAAAAAAAAACGGGCCAAAAAATTTACATGTATATATTTTGATATTTATTTAAAAAATATCAAGTCATTAAATTAACAATTTTAACAGATAACAATAAAATTAATATGTATTTCTGAAAATAAAAAGTAGAAACATTTCAGAGGTATAATTGAGCATTTGAGAAACTTTCGCAATAGATTTTAATGAAATACGACAAAAATCAATAAAAATTGGATAATTTTTATTAATTTTCTTATTCATAATTTTGTCAACCTTCCTTGTCCTTACCCTTCGAAAAATAATGAAATACTACATTCAAGCCCTTCTTCTTGAGTGTAAGCTATAAGAATCGATACCGTAAATACGTTCGGGCATTGGGGTCTAAAAAATCAGAGAAAGGCGATTGGCTCTTCTCTTTCTTCTATTCCTTCAACAGGGTAGCAATCTAATAGCAATGAAAACGACTCTAACCATTGACATCACGCGTTCATAAAATTAAGTGGTATAATTAACAAGTGTCAAAACAATTTTAATTCATGTTATGTTATCCTTGTACATTTATAAAACTTAAGATTCTCACTTTGCCCTGTATCTATATCCTAGAGTGTTTATTATACCTTAAACAACATGAACAATTTTATGTAACGCACAGCCATCTACATGAGCACAATACTAGAAATTGCGAGAAAATACAGATAAATTTTCTTCGGCTCACCAAATCCAGAAATGGAACGGGCTACTACTCTGCCAAATTCTATATTGTCCTACCTAATTCAGTAAAAAACTTAAACTTCTTGAAATTTAAAATCAAAATCAAAGACTACTTAAAAGCTAAGGCTTTCTACACGTTTAATGAATTCCTGGAGAACGACTTCTCTGACTTAACTTAACCTGCCTAAGCACTGCATACCCCTGCAAGATTTGTAAGTTGTTTGTTTATTGTCTTTTTTTATCTTTTAACTTATTCAAAATTGTATTTTACTATTATTAAGTGTTTAATTCAATTTTCTATTTCACGTATTGTATGTAATTATGTTTTATACACTTCTTTTACTCTGATTTTTTATTTTTTTTGACTTGTGTAAGCATTTATGTATATGTGATCATGCAAATTAGTAGTTATTTTAAAGTTTTTCCTACATATGAAACAGCCCCATTGTATATAAAGAAAATATATTTTTAGGCAACTGTTTACGTTTATCGGATCTGACAGCATTCCTAGTGTCATCTCTTTGTACTCATTTGTCAATTTTATATTTCTGGCCGCTTTTACTTCACGGCCTCAAGTATTACTTGATCATCATTAATATTGAAATATGTCATGACTTGTCAATAAACTATCGACTTTTTCGTTTGTTTTCATTATTAACTTGAAAACGAATTAAACGTCAGCCTAGTAGGCTTGTTGCAAAATGTTGTCCCTGTTTCCAGTAATTTGTACGAAACAATTTTAAAAATATTTTTTTTTTTTTTTTTTATTTTGCCTAAAAAAATGTTGTGTACACCTCGGCCAAATGATCTATCTCGGCCTTACCCGAAGTGTGCTTGGCCTCGGCTGTACCTTGGCCGCAAACTTTGGATTCAACCGAGGAAGATCAATTTTTCGGCTTTGATACACAAAAACTATTGTATGTACTGAAATGTATTATGGTATAGTTGAAGTAATCAGTTCCCGGCAAATAAAAAACGCAACAAAAACTTTACGGCCTCATTAAAATACCGGTACTCTTTGTACTGCTATTCGCAAATCGACTTGCTTATCTTTATAGGTTTTTAATGTGCGTCGTTTGAGGACAAGCATGGCGCCATGGCCCGCGGCGATATAATTATGTAAAGTTTTTGTTCCGTTTTTTGAGTGTAGGGAAGTTCTTACTTGGATTATACCCTTTATTCCTTACTTGAAGTGTAAAAATCTTTTTTTCTTCAATTTTGTAGGACACCATCTCACACTTTCATACCTTTAAAGATGAAATTTATGTCAGTAGCCCGACACATCCTTCCAGTATGATATGTAGTCTGTTACCATCTGTAATGGATCAGTCCGTGAGCAAACGACTTGTAACTTGTTTGCTGGCAGCCTTAAGGGCCAATGGTAAGAGAAAAGTTTCCACTATTTAATTAACTCAATTTGAAAACTGATTTATAGACTGTTAGAAATAATGAATATAATTAGAAATATGTAATTACCCAAGCAACACCAAATGGCTTAATAAACGTTTTGATTTCGTTTATACGATTGGTATAGATAACGTTTGTCGCAACCTATGTTCAACGTTCGAATGTCCGCGCCAAAAACGTATATTATTTGTCTTATATATTAAATATATGTTTTAAAAAAACGTATATATATATGGTGCACCATATTCTAAATATATACGTTTTAAGAAAACGTCATATTTTTGTCATGGCATATACGAGATATATACGTTTATGTGGAACGTCAAATAAACGTATTCCATATATGTAGATAATACGAGTGATGTAAAGGTTTTTCTCACGGTTATGGAAAACCTTTTCTTCAGTAGCTGGTATACGCATAATAAACCTTTATTATCCACTGTAATCCATACTTACACAGGGTGTCCCTGTATGGAATATCTAATACTTACAAACTTTTTTATTTTAATTTTTTTGAGAAAGTCATTTTTTATAGTGTTGCTTCAGCTTGTCAAACTTTTTTTGACAATGCCAAAATTTAGGTAATACTTCAGAGAATATAAATATCTGAACTTTTAAAATTAAAAATGTAAAAGTTTCAAAGCCTCATAAAGCTGGTGAACCATAGTTAAAAGAAATTATAAACGTTTTATTTAATCTTTTTTTTGAAATCTGAACTTTTCTGAAGAATTTATATAATTTTTCTCAAAAAGTTTAGAACAAAAAGATCGATAATATCTAGAGATTTCTTAATGGGAATCCACCCTTGTATCTTAGTTAATGAATATACACTATAAGTTCTTTAGACTTTTTTTATATTGTTTTATAAACTAAAAGTTTATTTAATAAATGATTAAATAGTTTTCATCTTTATTTTTACCAAAATTAGGTACTTACCTAAGTTTCGAAATTTAAATTGGAAATCCTGTTATACAGTATAGCAGACTAATTGATTCCAAATAAGTTTGCAGGTCAAATTACGTCTTAAATCAGAAATCATTCGCAACTTATGATAAAAAAGTGTTGTGTTAATTTATATTACTGCATAACAAAATGAGATAGCATTGAAACAAATTAATTTTTAAGTGCCTTATTTTGTAAAATATATTAATTTTTTATTAATTATAACAGGGAAATTAGAATTAAAGTTTTTTTGACTTGCGATACATTTTCCTTTGCAAAATTGTTTAAGATTGATCGGTCTACAATACTATAAAAAAGATAGATGGTACCCATTTTTAAATTCGAAAGTTAATATTATAACGATCTCCAATATTTTTAAAAGTACATATTTTAAACCTCTTAGCTAATATATGACTGATATCAAAAGAAAAATATTTCAATTGTATATATGTATACAGATAGTAATTTTTAAAAAATATTTATTATTTAGTACTAGCTTTTTCATATTATATTAAGTAATGCTTTATTCTGTGGGATACATAAAAGTATTTTATCATTTATTATTTCACCCTTGAGGGCCTTAGGATGTTTATCAACGATAACAAAGCACAATATTGTTCAATACTTTTTACTAAAATTCAAAAATATAATCTATTTATTATTATTGTGATTATAGTACCTTTTGGCAAGGTGCAGTCAATCCAGAATTGCTCCTCTAATTTTACTGTTCTGTGGTCTCACCCACGCCTTCAACGCTAGCTCTGCAGAGTTTTGCACCTTCTGTGATAAAAAAATGCAGTTACTATGAAAACTCTCAGATAAACAATAATTCTTACCAATCACAAGTTGATTCATTCTTGTAAGTTTAACGCACTACAACGTGATAACTTAAGGATAAGGGTGTCTCATCAACACAACACTCAATCAAATAATATATACGCAAAAACAAACAAGTTAATACTCTTTGTTTGAGATGAGAGAGATGCATATATTTATGAGAAACGCTTAAGTGTTCTGCAACAAAGACTACAATATTAACCCGGTTGCTGGCGACTGCGCAATTGATGCAGATTGATATACGTTTAAAAACCGTACGTTATAAACTGCAATATTACTGAACGAATATTTTCATTTATCATCTATCTATTACAAAGTTTGATTAATGTAAATATTTTACTCACATTTTCAGATATTGTTATATTATTCTTCGAACATTTAGATGCAATTGTTTATGATATCCCTATAAAAAATGGTGCGCAAATACATATTTATTGTATACATTTAAAAATCGTATATTAAAAACTATGGTATGGCTGAAAAAATGCAAGTGTCAATTTCGCCAATTTACAATTTAAACATTTGACATAAATGTAGTCTCAATTAATTATCTTTCAAACATTCTGCATTACTCCGAATATTTTCGGAGAAATACATTTATAATATATGTATAAAAACCGTTTATGAAATAAACGCATTTCATAGACGTTGATTAAATATACGATAACGAAATTTAAACCATAATTTCATATAATAAACCATCATGTTTGCTTGGCCGGGTAGTTACTGTTTTGTCATGAATGTGCAGAAATTTGAATACAAAACTTGTGCCATGAAACATCAAAGTCGTTTATGTGATGCTGCTGTGACGTTAAATAATTTCGAAAGCAGTGAATCTTGTCCAAATTTACAAAGTACCTTTAAAAAAAAAGTATTTTAATTGACAAAGTTTTTATTATCTTACTAAATATTACATCAACATAGATATCTACAGTTTTGAGGTACTTTTAAGGTTTCGTTCTTCTTTTAGGATCATTTGGAGTTCACGTTGTGATGAATGTGACAGACAGCTATACTCATGCGTTTTATGGGAAGTTAGGATTTGTTGAGAACACACACGAAGTAATTAAGGGGAAAATTGTGATGGGTCGTACATTTTAAAACACATCATTAACATATTAAAACATTGACTGATATCTAAAAAAAAATGTTCTGTTTATTGTTTGTTATTTTATTTATATAAGGCTTTATTATCTATTGTAAGAAAGAGTAAAATTGTTTTTGTGATTTTTAGTATTATATATGATCATATATATTTGAAAATTTATTTTTAATTTGGTAAAAACTACTTACACTATCTTGTGCTAGGAACATTAAAATTAATATTGTACTATACAAATATAATTAGTAAAATATAATTATTGATAAGTTTTAATATGTTTCTTATTTCTTTTTTCCATTTTGAGCTAAGAGAGTGTCGAATCGTTGCTACTTTTTAGACGTAGCAGTTTCTTGTGTATCTCCATGATCTGAAAATAAAAAATAGCATTAAAATATTTTCTCAAAATAATTATATTTATGAAAACAGTAACAGAAAACACCATCATAAGGCATACAACCCCCCAAATAGAACATGATACCGCTGCAAAATATCTCTCACTAACTTTTTGCTGGTTATTTTCCAATAGGTGCAGGAAGGGGGAAGTAGGGTTCATAGCTGGGGGCAATCGGGGCGATCATGGTTATTAAATTCGAATTGAAATTTTACATCAGATGATGGCTTTTTTTGCCGTCCATGTAAATATTTCAGATGTTCTGAAAATTTTAACAATACTCTTGACAGCAATTCTGGTGGTTATATTCAACTTATGGAAATTCCGAAAAAACGGGTCCGGTTCCATGATGATACTGTCGTGAGCAGAAAAAAATAGGACAACTTTTTTTTTCTAATGTAAATCTGTCTCTATTTGAATATGTAATGAGTAGCCAAAATAAAACAGATATCACTTTTAATTTATTTTTTATTTTAATGCTGTAGTTATTGCTATAGTAAATGATGGATGGTTAATGAGACAAATTGCACTCCGTTATAACATTAACAAAAATTTGGTGTGTAACATTTTTAGAAAATAAACGGTATCTGTATCCGCTCATGGTGAGGGGTAGCAGACTCAACGGACAGAATAAGAAACTGTTGTACACGATGGTGGTCCGGCCGTCCATCACATACGCGGCGCCGGTGTGGTGCAGCATACCGGCCACGACAATGAAAAAACTCCAAGTGTTTGAACACAAATTTATGCGCCTCATATCGAACTCAGGAAGGTACACCTCCCTCAGAGACCTATACGCACGCTGCAACGACATAAGCCCGATAGCGCGCTACGTCCAGCACATCTCTCAAAACTTCTACTCGTTCAAGCTGGGCGATAGTCCGTTAACAAGACACAACACAAATTAGACAGCATAATGCCCCATTTCGGATCAAACACCCCTTACCGTACCAAACGTTACCGATTTTCCGGCAACCACTATAGCCAAGTTTCACCAACTATACCTTTCACTAATCCTATCTATCTTTCACTAGTATTTCATACCTTCCTCTCATCTTTAAACCTTTCCTGTCCCCCTCTTCCTTTCTATTTGTGTATTTTTGTTGTTTGTTTTTTCTTCGTTTCTTTCTGTACATGTCTGTTTCTAAATCCATTTCACATCATTAACCTTTAAAAAAAAAATCAAAACCTTTCAAAATCAAAATTTTTGAAATCAAAGTTTAGGCCAGCCCTGGGTAGCCCTGCATTGGAGTGTCTCGCGGAAGGCACCTTGTTTAATTTGTGGTGCCTGCGTTCAGATACAAAAATTTAACAGTGTTTTTTGTGCGCGAGTTTTTTTAAAATTAGTGTAGTTATAAGTTTCGTTAAGTTTGTTTTTCAAGCATTTTTGTTAAGTTAATACCTATTTTTATTTTATTTTTGTAAAAAGGAGTTTAGGTTAAGTTTATTGTATTGTTGTTTCCGCCCACCCAGGCCTGTTCCGCCCGATCCTGCAATCCGCCACCACGTCAGCAAGGTGGTTGTACGATCGGTTCCGGAACAGGTCCTGGTGAGGCAACTTTTTGTAATGTTAATATTAATAAAGACTATTTGAATTGAATTGAATTGTCTCTATTTGAATATGTAAATGAGTAGCCAAAATAAAACAGATATCACTTTTAATTTATTTTTTATTTTAATGCTGTAGTTATTGCTATAGTAAATGATGGATGGTTAATGAGACAAATTGCACTCTGTTATAACATTAACAAAAATTTGGTGTGTAACATTTTAAGAAAATAAACGGTACGATTAGTAGAAATCCTGGATCAAAGGATGTCCTACTTAACAAGAAACTAACTATTAATATTTCGTTATTGCACCATTTCTATTTATAACTTCTATAAGTCTGTTTGGCATAGAATTAAATAACCTTATACAATAATCATTAGTAATAATATTTTCCCATGCATTATTTACTACTTCCAGTAATTGTTCGGCATTCTGTGGTCTCACATTTCGTTTTTGGATACTTCTATTACGAGTAGTCCCCGTACTTCTTCCACAGGGTTAAGATCTGGACTATGACTGGGCCAGTTAAGAAGACTGATGTTATCTTGAAACCAGTTAGTTACGGTATGAACAGTATGAACGGAACAATTGTCTTGTTGAAATTGTTAGGAAATAATTGTGACAGAAGGGAGCATAATATTGTCTAAAATCCTAATATACGTTTCACTATTAAATCGTTCCTCAATATGCCACAAAACACCAGGACCACGTGCCGATATCCAAGCCCACATATTGACGGAAAATCTACCACTTTTATCATTGTTAGATATATATTTCTCATCGAATCAAGTATTCGAAAGGCAGTAAACACGAATACAACCGCTGTGTGTTGACTGGAAAGTTTTTTCGTCTGTAAAGATTACATTGTTCCAAAAATGTACATCATGCACTAAAAATTCAAGCGCAAATCCTACTCGAGCTTCTTTATGTTCAGCTTTAAGTAAGTATTTCTGTGCTGCTGCATGACAGCTCCGATTCTCTTACTCGCCGGCAACCAGTACTACTCGATCCAGGAAAATTCGTTTCTTCAGCAGCCTGAATAACTGAGCCTGGATTTTCTACTAAAGCAGGATTTCTACTAATCGTACTGTTTATTCTCCACTTTCTTAAAATGTTACACACCGAATTTTTGTCAATATTATAACGCAGTGCAATTTGTCTCATTGACCATCCATCTTCTGTTTTAGCAATAACTCCAGGTTTAACTAAATCTCTTTTATGAGGCATATTAGTTTTTTGCACACTTGCAATAAATTATGACAACTAACTGACAATGTCACAAAAATTAAAGTTAGATGTATACAACTAGATTTTAGCAAAATACCGTTATAAGACTTGTCCTATTTTTTTTGCTCACGACCGTACAAGAAGCTTTTTTGTCAAAAGCCGAGATACTGCTTAAACACGGCTTTTGTGAAGCTAATATGCTATTGACAGCAATTTTTTTGTGTTGCCGAAAGGATTTGACGACCTTGCAATGCAGATTTTTGCATATTAACACTTTTGACAAAAAGCTTCTTTTACCATCATGGCACCGAGATGCATTTTTTCGGAAGTATTGAAAGTTGGACCTGGGAGCTAGACATGACCACCAAAATTGTATCAAAGGTATTGTTGGAATTTCCCCGCTCGGATCGCCCCCATCTATGATCCTACTTCCCCCCTCTCCCTGCACCTATTGACAAATAGCCAGCAAAAATGCTAGTGAGAGACATTTTTGCAGTGGTATCGTGGTCTAAAGTATAAACAAGACTACGGAAGGAAGAATCCTTCAAAGAAGCAGGTACATTGCAACTATTCGTCCAATTCTTTTGGCACTCATTTGAAGTCTTACTTCCTTTCAAAGACACATGGAACTAAAAGTTGACTCCATTTAGATCTCGAAAAACTATCTAGTAGTTGGAAGAATTTTGAACTGAGAAGGAGGCATAGGAAATTGGTTGAAAAATTTTCTTGTGTAAATGGGTGTTTTTATGTTATAGGCCAAGCAACGAGAGCACAAAATGAGGGCGAAGAAAACTACATATAGTTTTGAAAATTGGTATGGATAAAATAAATTGACATGCCCTGATAAAGATACTAAAATTCCCCGAGGGTGGCAAGGTCGCAGATAAATTTTTTTGATGGGGGGGTGGCTAGTTTTTAAAAATAGTTTTCAATGTCAAAGAAATACTTTGTAGCATCATTCGTATGGAATAAGATAACAATTAATTAGGGATTACTAACCAGTAAAACTAAAAAATTACAAGTATCTGCAGATATAGTCTAGTATACTTTAACTTGGCGTGTGTATGTATGAGTTAATATTTCCGTACGATTTCATTTTCTCTTGTACACAAAGATCCAGAAATATTGTCCAAGTAGACAATGTTTCTGGACTATTGCTTTAACTTTGTGTACAATATGGGAGAAAATGAAATCGTACGGAAATATTAACTCATACATACACACGCCAAGTTAAAATATACTAGACTATAAGCCACTCTAACTCTCGCTTGACTTTGTATGTAGTATTCCTTCTTGGAGGGACAATTGCCACTTCTAGCCCTCTTATCTGCGCCCTTGAAGGGCTTACGCCGAAATCTTTGTCTTTAGATCCAATTTTTCGGTTATTCGTAAATATCTCGGAAACTAATTGGTTTTCGAAAAATAATCTATATTAAATTAAAAAGAATAAAGTTCGCCTCAAAAATGGTGCTCTTCATTTTTGTACCAGCTCTAACGGTTATCGATTTGCTCAACAGAATCGACGGTCACTATATAAAAAATGTGTTGATATAATATTTGAAGAAAACATACTGTACAGCAAGATTATTGTATGTGCAATTTGAGCAAAAAGACCAGGTTGATCCATATATGTTGTTAGTTAAGTTAAAGAAAAAACCACGCCTACATTTTCTAGTGTATAATTTAAAAATTATCTATTTGTCTCTTCGACCATTTGTCTAGTTGGTTATGCAACGTAATATACTCGTATTAGTTATGTTGGTCAATGGACATAAGACTAAATAAATACATTTTATTTTCCCATATGGATCAAAATAATTTTGAATATTGGATGTGTCACAAAAGTAAATATATAGGCACATAATGTATAAAATTCGAAAAAAATTTTTAAAAATATATATAATACGATAGACAATAAAAAAAAATTACTTATAAAAAATGCACATGTACGTCAATTCAATAAAAAAAGAACAAACCAAAACAACAGAAAAAACTGAAAATAAATACTACAATTACAGCTCGCAATCAGTAACTCCAGAGACTGATCCAAGCAGATTTAGCCATTAAAGTATTCATTTAGTGAGTAAAAAGTTTTCTCCAAAAGGTAAGCCTCTTTTTAAAACAGTTTATATGGAAGGGGCCTCTTTAACATGATTACTTAACTTGTTGTAGAGTAATGCATCTTTATAGTAAAGACTCATTTTGCATAATTATAGATGGTGGGATTCATATTAAAGCATAACACATGGTATATGTACAAATATGGAGTGGTAAGTCTAAAAACTATGCGGCAACTAGCTCGCGAGTTCAATCCTAACATTGCCCGTAGGGTATGTTTCTGTAATATAAAGATTCCCTCTGCTGATGGTGATTTTCCCCAGAGTACAATACCATACACCATGACAGACTTAAAGTTGGCATGATAATATGTCCTCCGCACTTGAATGTCACAGATATGCTTCAGTTGTCTCAGAGCAAAACAGAAACTAGTTACTTTGGAGTTTAGCAGGTCAATGTGTGTGTTCTATTTTAGATGTTCATCAAGCGTAACCCCTAATAAGTTGAAAGATTCAGCTTGGACTATAACTTTGTTATTTACTTCCATTAAAGCACTTTGTTTGCATTTGTTGCTTGAGGAGTAGAATGCCACGTTGATAGTTTTCTTTTTATTCATAATTAAATTACTATTGGAGAGGTAGGAGTAAACATTTTTAAATTTATTTTTGCCTGTTTCACTAAATCAGTATAGCTGCTTGAACTGGAAGTAGGAGAGATATCATCGGCATATTTAGCTATGGTTCCAGCTCAGATAATTTTATCGATATCATTTATGAAAATAATAAATAGTGCCGGCCCCAGTATCGATCCCTGTGGAACACCGTATTTATTGACCTTTACTTCCGACTCTTCGTTGTTGTTGCATATCACATATTGCGTATTATTTGACAGATAGGATACATACCACTGAAGACATGACCCCCTGATACCTAGTAGTGATAGTTTATTTAGAAGTAATTCATGACTGACACAGTCGAAAGCTTTCGATAAGTCGATAAAAGTAGCAAGGATGTCATGACCCTTATTCAGGTTCTTATATATTTCGTGTATGAAAGCTACTAACGCAGTTATTGTTGTTATTTTTGGTGAAGCCATGTTGACTGTCTGACACCTTATAATTGTCTTATTAACTTTGTTGTAAATAAGGAGAATCTAAAAAGGCGACTGCACTACATAAATTCTACAATTGAGTGATATTTTTCCCCTTTACTGAATTCTATTAGAATGAAAAATAGTGGCCGTATTATACCGGTGTGAAAAAAAGACGGATCAATGGCGAGAAGGATATGTGTTTTAGGACTTTACAAGGACTCTACTTATTGCTTACAGGTATTTGGGAAAATGTTAAAATAAACATAGTATTAGTCATTTCGATTTCATTTACGAAGATACAAGATTGCTTAGTTATAGAACAACAAACGTGTAAGTAGCATACGGTACATCGCTGAATGAAGCAACCTCACAAACAAAATAAAATCATTTTTATCACCTGTGTTTGTACACTATTTTTTGTATAAACACTACTAAGGCAAGGATTTTAAAGACAATATCTGCGTATCATTGCAAAGCTTTAAAATTTTGTATTTGTCTTTCAAAAATGACGTGTCATGAAGCTAAACAATCAATGAGGTAGGTATTCAGGGACTTTCAGGGGAACTAAAGTTGCTGATCACATATTAGTATATTAGTTTCATTGAATCATCAGGATAAACAAAATAAAATTGTTCACGAGGAAATAAAAACTAGGGAAAGAAGTTTCAAACATTTTGATAATTCAAGATTTCAATTTGCACTTATTGAAACTAATTGGAATTAATTGCTCAGTAGATGTCGAAATATTATCTTCATTTTTAAAAGTATTAGGGGCAAAGTTTTACTGTACCATAATTTCATAATCTTATTTGTTGTTATCAAAAATCCATTAATTCAGAATTTCAAAATATAGTATACAGGGTGTGCCAATAAAAATTCCCAGGTGACATATTTCGGAAACTGCCAGAGACATTCGAGCTTCGTAAAAGCCCATTGCTATAACATATAAATGGCTTTAGTTTTCAATACAATTACTTTTTAATATGTTAAGGGGTAGATGCACTGATCTATATAACTGGATGTCGCTTAGGCCACGAACGGCCTGTGCCATAAAGCGGCCATGTTGGTTGGTGGAAGTTTCGTAATGTCGGTAAGATAGATGCGAGAAAAGTGACGTTTGTTTTGTTATTTTCGCCCAGTGCTTTTTATTTGATTTTCAATTTTCATCGATTGATAAAAATTTGTCTAATTTCTGTGGTGTATATTTATTATTATTTATATTATTTAACAAAGTTTTCGATCTGAATGTTTTCTGATTGGTTAATGTAGTCTGTAATTCTAAATTTTTGCCACATTTAAGTAGTGTACTTAAATAATAATCGATCCAGTTTTCCGGAATTAGCTAGTATATATCCGACCCATGGTGTAGTATATTAGGTGGTCCGACACATGGCACTTGCCATGTTAATCGACGGCTTCATAAGTGCTTGATTTCTATTTAATTCAGTAGATGGCGCCCAGAATATACCCCTGCAATTACCTAGGCATAGATCATGGCATAGATAGACGGATTTCCTTTGATGCATGTAGTGTTGCATATATACACAACTAAACTGCAAAACTAAGACAAAAAGAACGAACTAAAAGGCTCTTTAAATATAGATAAAACAAATCTACAGATCATTAACTACACAGAACCTGTAAAACTGTATTTCTAATATTTCTATGCGTAAGTAACGACGAGACTTTATTTGTCCTGCCATCTATTACATTACACACAACTAAACATTTACGAGTCTTGTCGTATCACCTAATATACTAAACCGTGACCCGACCGCAGCATATTTTAATTTTTACAAGAGAATTTTACAATACAATTTTTTTCATTAGTTGCACTACGATGATATATTGATGACAGTTGACAGTTAATACAAAATTGTAAATTAAAAACTAACTATACTACATGTACAGTGTGTCCTAGTTATGGAACCACCCTCATATCTCGCTCATCTGATATCCGAATAATAAATAAATAATAATAAATAAACACCACCAGAAATTAGACAACCCCCAATTCCAGAAGCTAGGGGCTTGTGCGGAAGGGGGTTACACATTGAAAAAGCGCGGACATACGACCATTTCCTCCGACAGTGCCGGAGCCAGGATTCGAACCCGGTGGTGCGATGCCCGTGTGATTAATCGCGATTGCCACCTCGCGCCTTAACCCACTCTGCTATCGACCAGACCAGAATATCTTGAAATATTGAATATATACCTAAATTGAGTCCTTAGACGTAACCACATTTGACGAGCGTCCGATCAAGGATGAAAAAAAGGAGTCGATTTTCAAAAAAAAAAAAAATATATATTTGCGATTTTTTTTTTTTGAAACAACTGTAAGATGGATGATATTCTTAATAAGCACATTTTTTCAAGTAAAAATAATTTTTATCTGTAAAACGGGGCCTCAAATGAAAAAAAATGTATTCTGCATTTTTGTTCAGAATAATGTATTACTAGTTTGAATTGGGTACGGATTTAAAAAGGTGCTAATTATGCATATCTTATTAATTTAAAAAAATCGCTATTACTTTTATTGAAAAATCGTCCCCTTTTTTCCAAATGTGGTTACATAGTAATATAAAGACTCAATTTATAGGTTCACTGGGTGAAATAAGAGCTCTGTAACTTTGTTATTTGAGAAGTTAAATGATGAATTTTGGGAGAGTTGTATACTACATAATTGTCCTTTTTTATTACTATGCATTCATTTTCGACACTAATTTTAATGAAGACAGCAAAATAGGATAGGTACAGCAAATATATTGGACACAAATAGAAGTAAATTTTAAGTAGGGCAAATGAAAGAATTGGTTTCCTATCTTGGTTGTTTAGAGATTTTTTTTTAAATAAGAAAAATCTAATTAGCCTGTTCAGCTATTGATTATGCCCAAAAAAATATGAGGACACAAAGTTACGTACCAGAGATCTTTGGATATCATGGCACACTAATCATTAATATCTGCCAAGGTTCATATCATGGCCACCTAGGCTTAATACAATAAAATGGCGATTAACTGTTATTTTTAAAACAAATGTAATGTTGCGATACATGGTTGAAAAGGGAATTTAATGACGAATCAGATAGGTAAAAAAAATACAGGGTACCATTTAAAATAACAAACTTTGGGTTACTTCCGCTTAAACCGAAAGTTGAAGAAAATGTTTGATAGACTCAAAACAAGGACAATTATGTAATATACAATTGTCCTAAAGTTCAAAACTTTAACTTCTCAAATAGCAAAGTTACAGAGTGTTATATGTTTCCTATGTCACCCGGTATATTCACCACCAAAATTTCAAAATATTCGGATATTATATGAGCGAGATATGAGGGTAGTAGATTAGGCGGTATAGGCGCTGTTGTTTTGAATTAAATTCGGATTCGATTTTTTTGCTGGAATCAGTTTAGGAGATAGTACCGAATTGGAAATCCATGTTACTAGATGGTAACTTGGGTCGTTATTTTTTAAAATAATTTTATTTATGGCAAATAGAAAAAAAAATTTTCATCACACATTTTTTAAATATTTTTTATCAATTTCCAACAAGAAATGTTATTTTCAGGGTTGTTAATTTTAAAAAATTGACAAATCGTAAATTTTTCGTTTTTTGACGATCTAAAAGTGTAAAAAAAAATGTTTTTGTTACAATACATAATTTTTTATAATATCTTTAAATTTTGCATATTAATGTATATAATGGGGGCGAGTGTGGGTGCGTCTTTACTATGTACATACTTCGATATGCGATGTAAAGCAACGTTAGGCGTGGTTAGTAGTTGGATTGGTGACCGTTCTAGCGAAGACCGCGTCCTCGCCTCACCCATCTTCCAGCGGCTTGTATATCAGTGTATGCGCGGAAGCTATACAACCTTAGGCGAGGGTTGTATAGGAAATATACCATCCTTCGGAGGGGTTGTAAAGCCGTCGGTCCCTTGTCTATTAAATGTTAGGCAAGTAAAAGATCCCTACTCTTCTTAAGGGAAGATGTTCGGCAAAATTCCTGGTTGGGGGTAGCTCGTCTACAGGCGTCGGTGTTAGGCCTCAGTAGCGGAAATAGGCCGACGTTAAATAAATGTATAAAAAAAAAATGTATATAATATATATAATTATAAAAAAATTGTCGATTTTAAATTCGTTATATATGTAATCCACATCCAGATTTTGTATCCAAGTCTTATGCACACTAAATCCAAATGTAATGTTTTACTCCCTTTAATAACAGGGTGGGGGTGGCAATGGGGTGGTAGAGGGGGTAGCTAAAGCAAAAAAAATTTTTTAGACGTTTCGTTCTTGTATACACACTAAATCACTTTTAATTTTCTTTACCCCCTTTAATAATAGGGTGGGGCTGGCAATGGAGTGGTAGAGGGGGTAGCTAACGTCAAAAAAATTTTTTTAAGCGTTTCGTTCTTGTATACACGCTAAATTACATTTTAATTTTTTCTGATTCCAGAAAAATTTTTGAGACCTTAACTTTTCCTACATGCCCTAAATTGCAATTTTATGGACTCTTACTTGCTTGTTTTGCCTATTTACCTTTATTTAACCCATTTATTTACCCTCCTCGAACCCCCCTTCAACGGAATTAGATCAAAATGTAATCTAGTTCCAGATCTCGTTAACAATACATAAGTGTACCAAATTTAAAGTCAATATCACAAACGGTTCCATAGTAAATGCGCGCACAAAAAAATTATAGGCAGACAGACAGACCGGAATTTTTTTTAGCTCAAATTTAAAATCTCGACGTTTCATGACATTTTAAGCCTATTTCAACAAAAAAATAATATATTTTTTTGCGTTACTATACTTCCACTGGACGTGGAAGTAAAAATTATTTGTTTTTACCCGCATGCACGTGCCGGCCGTCCTAATTCTCTCCGAGTACTGTGTTGCTGTTTTATGCGTATCGTGCGATTCCTGTTGGTTATCTACCAATGGTGATCATCTTGGCCATTTGGCCACTGTACGAATTAAAATGCTGTGCAGGAATTTGGTTACAAATACATAATCAAAAACCACGACTATTTTCATGTCATAGAGCAGCAATATCCGTGGCATATCCCATATCCTATTTGCGAAATTTTGTCAGAATTGCATACTATTGCAGGGTGGGATTAAACCAGTAAGCTAAGAACGAAAACGAAGGCGTTAGAATGTATAAGAAATGTAGAAAATCAGGAAGCTCTTATTAGGTACTGGTTTCGAATTGAATTCAGAGCTGAAAAAAGTTGAAAAACTTTATTTACAAATACAAATAATATAATAATGCGGATGGAGAAAATCAAGTATGGCTGGCACGTGCGCGCGGGTATAAACAAATAATTTTTACATATATAACGAATTAAAAATCGACAATTTTCTTATTTTCTTTAGTAGAAGTTAATAAAGTCTTAAGATAGTATAAAAAATTATTTATTGTAAAAAAACCATTTTTTTTATTACACTTTTAGATCGTCAAAAAGCGGGGGAATTGGCGGTTTTCAATTTTTAAAAATTAACACTGAAAATATCAACTTCATGAAAAAAAATTATTGAACATTTCTTGTTGAAAATCGATCAAAATTCTTTTTTCTATTTGTCAAAAATAAAATTGTTTTTAAAAATAACGACCCAGGTTACCGTCTGCTAACATAGATTTTCATAATCGGTTAGGTTAGGTTATCTCTTGAACCGATTCCAGCAAAAAAATCGAATCCGAATTTAATTCGAAACGACCACGCCCATACCGTCTATAGTTTCATGAAAAGTGGGACATACTGTATATTAATTTGTTTAAAACTATGGTCGTTACAATATGTGCACTTATTAAAACAAAGAAAACTTCGAACAATGTGCTCTAGTTTATTTGTTTTAAAACCATATTTTATAATTTTTAATCAATTACGTGCTGTGTTTCCATTATATGAATACATATTATTATATTTCTAAAGGTACACTCTTTACCGTTTTTGTGCCGTATTACCGTTATTAATGGAAACAATAACACTATTATAATAAATTATAATTATTTTTTAGATAAGAAATTCAGTTCAGTTGAAACTTAATTTAATCCCTGAACTGTGGAATCTGCCCCTGAACCCTTGTTACTTGAAACATGAAACTTACCGTTTTCATTTGTTTTCCCGCCTGTTCAATTTCCGTCTTCGCAGATCGTGGCCCAGTGTATGTGTGTTCCATTTCCTTAAGCTGCTCCATTAAGTCGATTATTAGTTTTTCAATATCCAATTTTTTTTCAATACCTTTCTTCGACATTTCTCTGTTTTTAAAGAATACGTTCAGCTGCTTAGCTAGATCTGCTCTCGATGCCATTTTGGAAAACTCCGAATCCGTCGCATATGGTGGAGCGGGTTTGATAGAATCATTATCGTGAAAGATTTTCGGCGTCTGCTCTTGTTCATGTCGTGCCTTCGTACGCCAAGCTGATAGAGTTTTTAAATTCCTATAACGATATTAGTTTTAGTTAATTATACCCTCGAATGTATTTGTTTTCTGTACAGTTCCCCTATTCGAATAAGTTTTTCGAGATCCCCGGAGTTCTCAAAAGTTACTAGAAATTTTGATTCACCAGTTTACTGAATTTTCACCCCCTTAGCATTTTTACATACTATACATATTTTAGAAATGTTAGAAATATACATATTAATTTGTGAGGGTTATACAGGGTTACTGGTAATTCGATACATTCCTTTGGAGATGTGATGGGGCATGAGCTAAGGAGTAAATCTAGCCCTAACATACATTATGGAAAACTCAATAGTTTTTGAGATATTTCAATTTTTTTGTTTTTCTCAAAAAAGTAGATCTTAATGTCTTAAAAGTTAATTTCCGAAAAATCTACTTGAAATTTTTTAATTTTTTTTTTACTAGATTACTTGTTCAATATTATAGATATCCGTTTGGAATGAAAAATATCCGGAAACATTTCGATCATGTGAACATTTAAAATAAAAACTTGTAAAAATTTTTTTTTAAATCAGTTATGAAATTTACCTATTAGGTTTTTTCAAAAAAATATTAATGTAGCACGCGTACAAATTATTATAAAAACTTCCTTATTTCAATAGCTATCTAACTAGGTAGAAATGTTTAATGTACCCTTGATAGTTCTAATAAAAAATTAGTAAAGATAATGCTGGTGGCGGAATTTATTAAACGACTAATCGTTCATTTTCATTTAAGTCAGTCAGTCCTTGACTTTGACGTTTGTGCATATGTCATTAACTGACATTCTTATCTCCGTGTCCCTTAAGTTTGTTGGTCTTGTTAAATTAGTTATCGAAGATTTTGATTTTGCTCGTAGTTGTTGTTATTAGTTGTTGTTATTGTATTTTCTGTACCATGGCCGCGTATGCCAACGCAGAATACGCTGATATCTTGTTTGTCTATGGATAATGTGGCGGCAACGCTGCTGAAGCTCGCCGAGAATATGATCTTTGGTACCCTAACCGCCGCTTACCAAATACACGTGTATTCAGTACGGCATATCGAAATATCGCTGAAACTGGCTCCGCGAAATGTAGAAGAAAAGTGACGCTGGTGCTCCTCCCGTTTATGAACCAGATGATGAGGAAGAAATATTGAGGTATTTTGAGGAAGACCCAACTATTTCAACTAATAAAGTCGCAAGACTAACCGGAGTGTCACAATGGAAAGTTTGGTCTACGATACGTAGAGTTAGATGTCATCCTTACCGCTATATCCCTGTCCAAGGCTTGGAGGAAGGTGATCCTGGAAGGAGAGTGGAATTCTGCCGCTTTATGTTAAATTCAGATGCAGAAAGTGCAAATTTTTTAACAAGTATTTTATGGACGGACGAGTCGAAATTTAATCGCGAGGGTATTAAATTTCCACAACCTACATTATTGGGCAGAGGAAAATCCCAAGTTAACACGTGAAACTAGTTTCCAAATGAAGTTTTCTATTAATGTGTGGATGGGAGTCATTGGCCACTATTTAATAGGGCCACAATTTCTTCCTCAAAATTTAAACGGGGAAATCTATGAAAATTTTTTAAGAAATGATCTGGCGATGATTTTAGAAGATGTTCCTCTCGCCGTCAGACAGCGAATGATGTTTCAGAACGACGGTTGTCGAGCACATTATCGGCTGACAGTACGACAGTTACTTGATCAACATTTCCCTAACCGTTGGATTGGAAGAGCGGGCCCAATACCTTGGCCAGCGCGAAGCCCTGACTTAACACCCCTTGATTATTACGTATGGGGTCATATGAAGGAGATGGTCTATGCCACACCAGTCAATACTATAGAAAACCTTAGACAAAGGATAGTCGATGCTGCCCAACACATAAGGCATAATCTGACAACCAGAGTAACAAGGACGGAAATAAGAAGACGCTGCCGTGTCTGTATACGGAATAGGGGCTCCCATTTTGAGCAAGACATATAAAAATAAAGTACAATTTTGAAATTAGTGAAGAATTAAACTCTACTTTTAAAATGTTTTTTACTGTTTATCTAAAAATAAAATTCGTATTACTTGTGTTATTTTTACTAGTATTTTCTTAGAACTATTAAGGGTACATTGAACATTTGTACCTTGTTAGATAGCTATTAAAATAAGGCAGTTTTTATAATAATTTATACGCGTGTTACGTTAATATTTTTTTGAAAAAAACCTAATAGGTAAATTTCATAGTTGATTTAAAAAAAAATTGTTTAAAGTTTTTATTTCAGATGTTCACATGATCGAAATGTTTCCAGATATTTTTCATTCCAAACGGATATCTATAATATTGGACAAGTAATCCAGTAAAAAAAGAATTAAAAATGTCAAATAGATTTTTCGAAAATTAACTTTTAGGACATTAAGATCTACTTTTTGAGAAAAATAAAAAAAATTAAATATCTCAAAAACTATTGAGTTTTGCATAATATATGTTAGGGCTAGATTTACTTCTTAGATCATGCCCCATCACATCTCCAAAGGAATGTATCGAATTACCAGTAACCCTGTATAAACCAAATGTCAAGTACATCAGGTTCACTATGTATACTGACCCCTCTTTATTTCTGTTATTATTGAAAATAGAAACAATAATTTCGTATAAAAGTTGTAGAACGGATATTTAATTGAAACGTGATGAAAAAAACAATATCATGTATATACTGTAGAGAGTATGTAGAATACAAGTTTTAGACCTCCAAACCATTAGCAAATTTTTGTGTGGCCGAAAAAAGCACGAATTTTGGGCACTTTTTTCAGTTTGTGGCCTATAACTTAAAAACAATGCATCCAAGCGAAAAGTCATTTATTATAAAAATTAAAGAGCATTAAATTTTGCTTCAAATAAGTACTTCAAAGTTGAAATTTCGTCAAGAGGTATGGGCGTAATTGGCAGTCGAATAACAACAATTTTTATCAACTTGCAAAAAATTCACACTGGGTAACTTTTTAAACGTCTTCAGCTCTGAAACGGTTAATCTAAGTGAAAAAATCCATAGAATGCAAGTTATAGAGTATGTAATTTCAAGTTCATAGATTACCTGGTTTTCCAATTTCGATCAATATTAAGCAAAATACATTCAAAATCCAAAATGTCCTACATATAAATATATTTATTATTTTCTTTTATCCCTTTTTATTTAATTTTTCCACATTAATTTGAGAAAATGGGTTGTCCAAGTAAAAGTATAATGTAAAGAAAGGCCCAAAGTTTATTAACCAAAAATAAAAAATTACCCAATAATAGTAATACAACAAAATTTAAAAAAAAATAAACAAATATAAAGTGCAAGAACAATACAAGGTGTAAGAAAGAATTGAAATGAAGTAAAAATGAGTTTTGGAAAAAATTATTTGCGTGTAGTAGTTTAGTAGTCGAATCCGTTTGGATTGGGGTTCACTAATGTCCTCGTACTGCATCCTATCTTCCATTGCAGCAGCACCACCAACTTCTTCAAGCTCGAAGCACTCTTAGTCGACGTTTTCATCTTCATCCAACTCATTCTCAGGAGCGTTCTGACATGCAGTGCAACCTTTTTTGCATGTACACGAAACTATTTTCAGCAGCATGTCGGGTGCAGCATCTTTTGACGTTGGTATAAGCATAAGAGTTCCTTCCAACCCCAGCCTAGTTTACACTTGGTGGTATGCGCGCATTGAGTGCTACCTTGCTGTTGGTGGCAACCGTGCTAGGTTGGACGATTTTTTTGAGGCGGATTTTATCAAAAGCTCGTATCTCAGCTCGTTCAGAGGCCCACTGTGCATCTGTCTGTATAATGTCAAGATCAGCTGTTCCCCTGCCTGTTCCATCAAGTCTTGAGAAACAGATGGCTCGAGAAATGTAGCTGTTTGTACTTTCAAGTGTGGATGTTACTCAAGGAGGGATAAAAATGTTCCTTTCCCGTGATCAAAAAATGATAATATTGTTATGTGCTGCCCTCTAACGAGGAAAGATGTGATTAAGTACCTGTTATTCTGTTACTCCCTGACTAGTAGGGTAGCGCCGTCTATGAGCCAATTGACGAACAGTCATCTAGTACATAGTAGAAAACTATGCAGAATTCTAGAAATAGAGTTCTGGAAATTCCAAGTGTGTATATAAAGAGGTGAATCCACCAGATGGGGGAACAGAACAGTACAGTTTAGTGAAGTATAAGGAACAGTTCAGTATCCAGTACAGTTCTGGGTAATCTGTGGTTCTGGTTACAGAGACAGTTTGTAGAAGAAGAGTTCAGTTGAGTGAAGTAGGCATTACGGAGTTTTTAGGTTAGATATAGTTGTCAAGTTTAGGAAGAAAAGTACATAGTGTTTTAAAAGTAGTGAATTCATATTAGATTAAGTTATTATTAGTTTTGTGATTTTTAAGTATTTACTAGTGTAATTTTAGTGATTAAATAAATCAGTGGTTAGTAAAAATTCTTGTTGCAAGTTATTTGAATCCACAAAGTGTTTACTGAAAACTGTAAGCACGTAACAATTGGTGTCAGAAGCGGAGTTGCAACAGAATTTCTGAAGAATTTGACGAAGTTCCATAATGTTCTATTTGGAAACCACTGGAGATAGTGAAGCGAGTTGAACTGGGAAGTAATAAATATTAGACAAGACTAATTTGTGTTAGTGTGAGAAAATATTTGACTTGTACCTGGCATAGACTTTAAATAAGGCTTGTTAGAGTTGTTTGTTAGTTTTTGAATGGAAACAAGAAGCATGGCTGCTGAAAAACAAATGCAAGACATGTTCGAGCAATTTAGAAAAATGATGCTAGACCAAAAAGAAGAACAAGAGAAACGACGCCAAGAGGAAAAAGAAGATCAAGAGAGACGTCAAGAAGAAAAAGAAAGACGACGTCAGAAAGAAAAAGAAGAACAGGAGAGACGTGAAGGAGAAAAAGAAAGAAAACGGCAAGAAGAAAAGGAAGAATTGAGAAAAATTATACAGGTGCAACAAGATGCTATCCTGTCGGCCACTAATGAGGTTTCGAAGGACTGGTCAAAGAAAGTTCTAAGAGAGAAACAACTGAACGACGATGAAATTGGACCAATGTTGAAGGCGAAAGAAAAAGGAATCCGCCCGGAATGGAAGGACGTTTCCAGTAAAAGTGTTGGAGTGAAGGCTTTATGGGCGCAATGGGATTCACTTAAGGTTATAGATGGACTATTACGGAGAGCATGGGAGAGCCCGGATGGGAAAGAAGTTACCATGCGGTTGCTGATACCCAGGTGCCGAGTACCAAAAGTACTTCGGGAAGTGCACGAGGGAATATCCAGAGAGCACTTTAGCAGAAATAAGACTTTGGCTAGAGTACGGGAGCGATTTTACTGGGTAAATAGCTGTCAGGATGTAGAGGCTTGGTGTCGCAGTTGCAAGGTTTGTGCGAATGTGGCTGCCAAGAGGTCACCTACAGGGAGTGGTGATCGAATGAAGGCTAGATATGACCGCAATGCCAGTTCAGCAGGATTCAAGGTGGGGGACTCGGTTTGGCTGTATAACCCACAGCGGAGTGAAGAAGGATTCTCGAAGCCTCGCTCACCTTGGGAAGGACCGTATTCTGTCATCACTCGGATCAACGACGTTGTTTATAGGATTCAACGTAGAAAGAAGTCCAAGATGAAGATCGTGCACCTGGACAGGTTGGCAAAGTATACTGGGGTATCTGAAATGCCTGACCGGGACGTTCAGGCTTAAGGAGGAGGCAGTGTTATGTGCTGCCCTCTAACGAGGAAAGATGTGATTAAGCTGTTATTCTGTTACTCCCTGACTAGTAGGGTAGCGCCGTCTATGAGCCAATTGACGAACAGTCATCTAGTACATAGTAGAAAACTATGGAGAATTCTAGAAATAGAGTTCTGGAAATTCCAAGTGTGTATATAAAGAGGTGAATCCAGCAGATGGGGGAACAGAACAGTACAGTTTAGTGAAGTATAAGGAACAGTTCAGTATCCAGTACAGTTCTGGGTAATCTGTGGTTCTGGTTACAGAGACAGTTTGTAGAAGAAGAGTTCAGTTGAGTGAAGTAGGCAATACAGAGTTTTTAGGTTAGATAAAGTTGTCAAGTTTAGGAAGAAAAGTACATAGTGTTTTAAAAGTAGTGAATTCATATTAGATTAAGTTATTATTAGTTGTGTGATTTTTAAGTATTTACTAGTGTAATTTTAGTGATTAAATAAATCAGTGGTTAGTGAAAATTCTTGTTGCAAGTTATTTGAATCCACAAAGTGTTTACTGAAAACTGTAAACACGTAACAATATGGTGTCACAACCTGTAAATGCATGCATGAAGAGGACATGTGTGGGATCAAAGTTGAAGGAATTGTTTGAGTACCATAAACCTGCTTTTTTCCTTTCCCTGGTTTACGGAAGTACAAGTTCTCGTAGGTACTTGTTTCCGAGGCCCGTTAGGAGAACGAGAACGTGAACGTCCTCGCTAACAATTGCCATACTGTCGGATTTTGCTGCATGGGAAATAGCTGTTTCTACAATTAATAAATCTGCATCTTCTTCTGCATGTTGGGCTTGAATTCCTCCTTCCTTAAATTTTAAGTGTTGATTTTCCTTTGAATACTGGAGCTTAGTAGAGCTTACACGCCTTTCTGTCGCACTGTAACCACATCACCATCTGCCAAACTATCTTGGCAGATGGTGATGTGGCAGAAACACACCTCCGTATCGGGAAAACTCATTTTACACGCGTTAATTGCACAACTGAAACGAGAGAGCGTCGAGTGAGGCGAGAAGAGACGCATATGATCGGCGGAGTCGGATCAAAGGGAGGGGTAAATAAGGAAGGACGGAAGAGTCTAGGCCCTAACAATAGGCCAGGGCTCGCTATTAACCCCAGGTAGCGACCAATAACGACTTTTTACAACCAAAGATCCGTAAATAACTCTACATACGTTTTCGTCCTCCTATGACAAATTATGCTTTCCAAAACTCATTTTTACTTTATTTCAGTTTTTTCTTGCACTTTGTACCTACATATTTGTTTAATTTTTTTTACACTGTTATATTATTCAGACGATTAAAAATTTATCCAGTGTGATTTTTTTACAAGTTGGTAAAAATTGTTGTTATTCAACTGCCAATTACGCCCATACCTTCTGGTGAAATTTCAATTTTGAGGTAATCATTCGAAGCGAAATTTAATGCTATTTAATTTTGAAAATAGATGACTTTTCGATTGAATGCATTGTTCTTAAGTAATAGGCCACAAACTGAAAAAAGTGCCGAAAGTTCGTGGTTTTTTCGGCCACAGAAAAATTTGCCAAGGTTTGGAGGTCTAAAACTTGGATTCTACCAATAACTTCAGAATAGGATAGACAAAGCATCCTCTTGGTTTGTTGTGTATCATTTATTCGTTTACATTGCTTTAAAAATAAATACTGGTACTCAGCAGTCTATTGGCTAAAGGCACGTGGGTATATGCGCACGCAGTCCCTCTCAACACGTTTTGTTTACAATGTATTTGCAGCGTTGGCCGCCATTAAAGTGTTTGTGATAAACCGAAGTTAAACGTTGTAATTACAGTGGTTTTGTAGTGTTTCTGAAGACAGAATTTGTTATTGTGAATAAACAATGGGAAAATATTGTGTTGTATGTAGATGTCTCTTTAAAATTGGAGTTAATCGATCTTTTCACAGGTAGGTGAAATTATTTCATAAGCGTAACCTCGGGTTGGAACGACAAATAAGCAAAATTGTAAATGTTGAGTCCAATAATATTGGAAGTATAGAAAATGTTTTTGGTACTTCTAAAGAGAACGGAAACCTCGAATTTTTGCGTGATTTTTTCAGAATACCCTATTTTGGGGTCATAGAACACGAATCTGAAATTAGTGTTGCGTGCATACGAACCGTTTGTCCAAAAAAAATTTTTGAAAATTTTCCTTATGACACACTTTTTCATGCACCTATTTATACACCAACAGCACTTGTATATCGCCTTTTTCCTTAATAAAATCACACTATGACCTTTATAGAACAATAGACCCTTCAGTTATGGCAGAAAACTTACTTTCTTTTGCATAAAAATCAGAATTTTATTCACTGAAATTGTATTAGATGAACCTCCTTCTTTCATTTGATTACATATATTTGCATGCGTTATTTGCGCATGTGTGCAATATTAAGTCTTGGAGTTTAAAGATACGACGGGTCTGGTTATGCGACGTCATTTCTCCAAACACATTCGCGACCGGTCGACGCTTAGCAAGGGATTTCGAAGCGTCGACGGACGCGAACGTGTCATGAAAGGCAAGAGATATGTAATAGTACTTAGCACCTTATTAAATCTGGGACAGACGGGGTTAAGTATTATTTATATTCATATATATCCCTTGCCCTTCAAGACACCTTCGCGCCCGTCGACGCTACGAAATCCGCGCGCGCGGATTGAGAAGCGTCGACGGGCGCGAACGTGTCTTGAAGGGCAAATGATATATAATAGTACTTAGCACTTTATTAAATCTGGGGCAGGCGGCGTTACAGTATTATAAACAAGACACGTTCGCGGCCGGTCGACGTTTCGAAATCCGCGTCGTTTAGTATTTCTGTTTTTTCGGCAGAAGAGGGGGGTGTTCTATAGAATGACCCATACCGGTTTCAAAAGGAATATTAATTTAACATTGAAAACGTGAAAAATCGCCTCATGATATTGGTCAGTGTCGGTACTTTAGACACAAATTTGTAAATGCATGCGCATCGGGTTGACAGTTGTACAGTTTTAAGTAGCTGTTTTATGATGTTTTACAAACTATCTGTTTTTTTTTATTAAAGGAAAATAGGTTTTCTGCCATAAGTGAAGGGTTTATTGTTCTATAAAGGCCATAGTGTGATCTTAATAAGGAAAAGACGATATACAAGTGCTGCTGGTGTATAAATAGGTGCCTGAAAAAGTGCGTAATAAGAAAAATTTTGAAACATTTTTTTTGGACAAACGGTTCGTATGCACGCAAAACCAATTTAAGATTCATGTTCTACGACCCCAAAATAGGGTAACCTGAAAAAATCACGCAAAAATTCGAGGTTTCCGTTCTCCTTTAGAATTACCTTAATTATACGAAATCATCACCCTCTTTAACATATACGCCGCTGGCAACGAGTTCCAAAACATAAACAAAACTATCTCCATCCTTTTTTAATAATAGAATGTATGAGATAGTAGGGAAACACAACAACTCACGTGTTAATGTATAGGACATACTTTGTCTATCCTATTCTGAAGTCATTGTATTCTACATCTCTCTACAATATATACAAGATCTACTACCTCGCTTGTTGTAACTATAAAGTACCCCGTTATTAAACTAATATGACACATATATGTTACATTAGTGATACCATCAATACATGTAAAAAAGAGCACGATTGTATGCAATCACACGACACAGAGATGTATTCTGGAGTGGAAGCTCTAACCAAAAAGGCCCTTATTCCTCTTGTAGGTCGAAATGAAGCCTATAAAATATGGCCACTGAGTAGAGGAAAACTGCGGGTTCTTAATGACGTCATGAGGTGGATGGCATGTGGTCGCCTAGAGTGGCCACAGGTGAGGGCTGAAGAGGGTTTTTTCGCGAAGGACAAGAAGTGTCCAGAAGCTGCTGGTGGGCGGTGCGGGGGGTGGTGGAGTGCAGGGGCAGCCTTGGCGAAGGTGAAGAAGTGTCTGAAAGCCGCCGAACAGGTGTTAATTAGACTCTATCAGGTGAGTTTTTTTTTTAATACATTTATTTAACGTCGGCCTATTTCCGCTACTGAGGCCTAACAACGACGCCTGTAGACGAGCTACCCCCAACCAGGAATTTTGCCGAACCTCTTCCCTTAAGAAGAGTAGGGATCTTTTACTTGCCTAACATTTAATAGACAAGGGACCGACGGCTTTACATCCCCTCCGAAGGATGGTATCTCCTATACAACCCTCGCCTAAGGTTGTATAGCTTCCGCGCATACACTGATATACAAGCCGCTGGAAGATGTGTGAGGCGAGAACGCGGTTTCCGTTGGAATGGTCACCAATCCAAGTACTAACTATCAGGTGAGTTGTGTTTGTGGATCTGCTTTGTCGGCATGCATCAATTATCATTATGGATCCGTTTAAACTTGTACAAACATGTTTAAGATCTGCCTATATCTGTTTAAGACCTGCTTAAATTTGTCGAGACCTATTTACCATCTGTTTTATAGCTGCTTAATACCTGTTTAAACTTGTACAGACCTGTTTCAGATCTGTTTATGTATGTTTAAGACATGTTTAAATTTATTCAGACCTGTTTAACATCGATTTTATAACCGTTTAAAACTTCTTTAAACATGTACAGATCTATTTAAGATCTGTTAATATCTGTTAAAGACCTGTTTAAACTTATTCAGACCTGTTTAGCATAAATTTTATAGCCGTTTAAAACCTGTTTAAACATGCACAAACCTACTTACGATCTATTTATATCTGTTTAAGAGGTAGGATCTAATTGACACCTGTTCGGCGGCTTCCAGATACTTCTTCCCTCGACGTCATTAAGAACCCTCAGTTTTCTTCTACTCAGTAGTCCAGAACATAGATAGCCCTTCTACTCATAATATATATTATGCTACAGGACAAATGAATAACCTCTCTTGTTGGATTATTCTTTCTTGATCAGTCAACAAAATTCTTAGTTGATTTAACCATCCCTCTCTAAGGGTTTCATCTGTCGGTTTTCCTATTACATTGCCTCGTACTCCAATTTTATTGAGACACGACTTCATAATAATTTTGGGCCCTTCTCTAGCTATTTTGTGCACAATTTTTACCGGATCTTGTTGTCTTTTTCTATCATTTCTCAATTTGTTAACGTGGAGAGTGGGCTGTAAATTATACGGATCGGCTACCTTTTCCTTTAGATCAGAAATTAACTTATTGTATATTTTTCTCTTATCCTCACTTTTAATATATTCAATTTTTTCTTCACTGCATGAGGAATCCTCTACAGAAATAACTTGTTGTACTTCTTCTTTGTCTTCATCCTGCAATTTAATGTTTTCATCTGTGTCAATTGAAACTTCATTGCTCATTTCATTCATTTCATACTGATCTTTTAGGAATTTTCTTATAGCTTTTGTTCCCTCAGCTACTATTTTTCTTGGCGGATAAACCAATGGATTTTCTGAAACTTGGAGTGCTTTTAAGTTTGGTACCAAACCTAAAAAATATACGCAATACAATAGTGGACGATCTGCATCGAAAATACGGACAATGGGGTATATGCGTTAAATTTTAATATCTTTTGTAGGTATAGCGCGGGAAAGAGGAAATTGAGAGGGGGGTGCGAGGTGAGACGCTAAGAAGGCAGGCCCGGACTTAACTATATTGTGTACGTATGTCTGTTTACGCTTTTAAAGGACCACGCAATTTTCTTATGGAAAAGTGACTTGCGTTAAATTGGTTGAAATTTTGATATGTTGTGTATCCCATCTCTCTGATCCAATGTCTCAATTGGCACAAATTGACAAACTTTCACAGTCTTGAGATAAAGCTTGCTAAAGTAAGAATTATCGTTTATTTGAGGTATATGGGTCTGGGTTAAATCAGTACTCTTTTTTTTGCTTCTAGGGTCTCACAGTGGTTTGAAAACACCTCATAACTGTCATGGTTTATTTATTGAAATATTACATCATATAATCTCAAACGTCGTCACGTCATATGACGTCATAGCATGTAATATCGTGTCATAGAACATCATGATTTAAATAACATTCTTTTCTCTTACTTCTAGGTGCTCAGATCACAATAAAATTCAAAGTGACCACTATGAGGTTCTGTGACACGACATGACCTGCTATGACGTCATATGATATGATAAGACAATCAATTATACTGTTTAGGTGTTATTAAACAAATCTGAGACATTGATGCATTTGATACAGAGATAGGATACACAACATATCAAAAATTCAACCAATTTAACGGAAGTCACTTTTCCATAAGAAAATTGCGTTGGCTTTTGTTGTGTGGGCTCAGTTTAGCTGGCAACAATTTACACTACTGACTATACAGTAGTTACAGTATCCTAGTTCACTTAATATTTGAGTAAATTGTTACTACCTAGCAAGAACCACGGGGAGGTATGAGCATATCTTGCCATGATAGGATGGGTAAAGAATATTAGTACAGGATAAAGAAAATTATACAAAAAAATAAAACTAAACCTCTAAAAACAAAAAAAATTTAAAAAAGTAACAGTAAAAAAATATATAGGTATCCTCAAAATAATAAAAAAAAATAACAATAAACATCTAAAAACAAAAAAAAAACTTAAAATAGTAACAGTAAAAAAATATATAGGTATTCTCAAAATAAATTAAAAAATAACAATAAACCTGTAAAAGCAGAAACAAAACTCGAAATAGTAAATTTTCGTAAATAAAATATGTATTCTCCAAATAAATAAAATTAAATATAATTGAATTCTAAATAAATAAAAATAGATTAAAATACTTACGAACACACAAAATGACATAAATAATAAGCTTGATATCACGATCACTATCATTGAACACAAAAACGGACACAAATAATAAACTTATATATATCATTACCTCTTCTTCAATCACAAGCCATCACAATCACTTCTTCCTCAGAATCCTGTGCGTTCTCCCCCTCTTCTTCATTTTCAGATGATGAACTATCCTCTTATAAATTTATAATGAATTTATTTTCCCAATTTTTATTAAATTCACAAAGTTTCAAATAATCATCCTCAATTCTAATCACTTTGGCAATTCTATTTTCCCAATCTTCCTTGGTAATTTTGGACACTTCGTTTTTAATTAACTCTTATCACTTTTTTGTCGAATTTTGGAAAAGTATTTCCTTTTCTGATTTTTTTTTTCAATTTTCCCCAAATCAATTCTATTGGGTTGAAAATACAATAATATGGTGGTAATCTTAAAGCTTTGTGGCCAAATCTTTCAGCTATACTGTCTATAACATAATTCTTCTCAAATGTTTTCGTATGAAGGACTTCCAACAATTCTGCTTTAGTATAACTGTCCATATAATATAGATCGTGATCCGTTAAAAAAATTTGCAACTCCAATTTAGTCGAACTCTTATTAGGAATTTTATATAATTCTCTTGAATGGTACTTCGCATTGTCAAGAACAATAACACTATTTGGCTTTAATTTTGGAATTAGAGTATTTTCAAAGCATTTTTCAAAAATTACTCCCTCCATATTCTTGTGATAATCCCGAGTCCCCTTATTTGGAGGCAATGACTGTGGTAGACATTTTTTAGTTCCATCAGTCCATCCTTTTTTTACGGTATCGTGAGTGTCATACCAAGTTTCATCTAGGTAATAAATTGTTCTATTTTCCCTTCTGAACTTTTTAATCTCCTCTAGATATGAATGTTGCCAATCCACTATTCGTCTGCTTTCCATAATCGCCACGCGTTTATTAATTGTTTTAAATTTAAATCCAATTTTTTTCAGCCAGTTCCTTAAAGTTCTTGTCGTATATTTCAAAGGACAATCCATTTCCTTTAGTTTTCTGTCTACCACGTCAACAGTCGGGATTTCATTTTTCTGATATGCATCATAAATTACATTTTTTAAAAGTTTTGCTATTGATGGATCTAAAATTTTTGATATACCAGCGTCGCAACGTTGCTTTCTTTCGGTAACACCTGTTTTCACTAGTTTGTACAATGTGGAATAGGGAACGTGGGTTAAAGATTCTGTTTCCCTTAATATATCTAAATCACGCAAGTTAAAGTCATTAGTTTGTCGCTGTAAAAGAGTATTATACACATTTAAACAAATTTGTTTCCCGTCACTGCTTAAATGCCGTTTTTTTCTCCCTTGAAACTCATTTGGAATTTTATTTTCTTTATCACTGAAATCACTATAACTGTCACTTTCACACTCACAATCACTCGATCGACTCATTTTTGTAATAAATAAGTTACATACCAGCAAAAATACAAATATAAACTAATGTATTAATGTATTAATTGCACTTACACCCGTACACTCCGCCGTATATGAAAGTAAACTAAGTCCGCCTCTGAAGTACCATATCTCACATGTTGTTCGTGCTAGTTGGCAAACAACACAAGCCTGACCTTATCTCTCATTCTAATGCACGCGACATAAAAGACGTAAAACATGATGTGATACAAACAGCTATGCGTTATGCATAGCCACTACCCTCTCTATTCCCCACTACGTCTGTGACCGTTTTCATTTATCGTTTTCCTCTACAATACTTAAATTGCTAATCTTATTTTATTTATTTTATTTTATTTAACTTACACCATTCAACACAGTATAACACCAATTACTGAATGGGTACAATAGAGAGTTATGATATTTATAACAATACTAACTAACAATACTCAATAATCAGTAACAAAAGAAATATTATTAGGATAATACAAAAAGTGCTAAGAATTAAAAACTAAGTGCCGCTAAATTATTAGAAGTTCGGATATAATAATCGCCGGTACACACTATAGTTTTATAGGTTTTTTATCAAGGCTAATTGTAGCTTATTTGTAGCAGTGTATATTTTCATATCATCCGCGTATAATAAACAATTTGCTTCCACCTTATTTATGATATCATTCGGATATAATAAACGTCGGTACACACTATAGTTTTATAGGTTTTTATCAAGGCCACATTGCAGTTGAACAAATCAAACTTGGTTTGGACAGAGTTATAATTGTTGCAAATTTGATGAAGCGGTGAGAATTTCAGTACATTATTACGGGGTGTTTGGAGATTGAAAGTAGGAGATTGCCGTAATATTATATGGGGAATTGAGAAATTCAACTGGCTGAGAATGTCCTCACTGTCAATGCCATTAATTATTAGATTGCGTAAGAAAACTAGTTGGGCAATAATACGGCGATTTTCAAGAGCTCGAAAGAGTGCCTAGACAGTAATTCTTTATGCGGAAATCAAATTGGTGGATATAAATTATCATTCTTGAAGCTGAGATATTTTTAAAAACGTCTCTCAACTCTTTCTATATTTTACACATGAATATTGCAATGAGGACACTATTATGATGGAGGCATATTCAACGCGAGGCCTAACAAGGGCGCAGTATAATAACTTGATGGTATTAATATCATTAAATTCGCGTGTATTCCGTATCACAAAGCCAAGAGATCTGAAGGAGTTTGTTACTGTATCATTTATATGGTCTGTAAAGGATAGGTTAGAAAAAAAATTACGCCAAGGTCACGTATAGTGTTAGGTTTATGTAGGGAAACTTCATCTATGATATAGTCATATTTTATGACATTGTGTTTCAGAGAGAAGGACATTACGTCACATTTGGAAGGATTTAGATGTAGACTGTGTTTGATGTACACCAGTTATTAACTTTCTTTAATGCTAATTGTAGCTTATTACAGTCATCAGAGCACTTAATAGCAGTGTATATTTTCATATCATCCGCGTATAATAAACAATTTCCTTCCACCTCATTTATGATATCATTAATGTATATATTAAATAATAATGGTCCCAGTATAGACCCTTGAGGGACTCCAGAGGTGACAGATATCTCAGTAGATTGTTGGCCGCAACATTGTACAAACTGTTTTCTGTCTTCGAGGTAAGATTTGAAAAAATATAGCAGATTATAACGTCCACCTGCAGACCGGTGTCAAATGTATCAGCTATGAATTGCGTTATACAGAATAAGTTCGTAGTTGTGGATCTTTCTTTCATGAAACCGTGTTGTTTAGGTGTGATTTTGTTTTTTAAATGAAAAAAGAGGAAATCATGGAGAAGCATTTCAAGACACTTAGAAAAGTTATTGATAACAGTAATGGGTCTATGATTTTCAATTTGTTTTTCCCTCCTTTCTTGTATACAGATATTACTTTAGAGAACTTCCAAGTAGAGGGATATGTAGATGTGTTAATGGAGAGATTAAATATTATGGTAAATATGGCTAATAAAGAACAGTGTTAAAAACATATTGTGCAAAAAATCTCTTTTGTGGGAAATTTTTGCTACTAAGCGATTAAAGCCAATTAAGTAAATTAAATCACGTGATTGATAAAGAACTGATTCATTTAATGCATTTATTTTCGGCATATCGAGTGTATTTGCGGTGTTTGTGCATGGATTCCTTCGCACTTTTGCTCTGTGTTCTAATAGTATTTTAAATGATTAAAGTGACTAACGAAAGTTTACTAAAATTTGATAATTAACCGTTTATTGGTTTCTTATGATGGTGATGGAGTCTTAGTGTTTTATTTTGAACGAAGTACACGGTTTAAAGACACTTACGTAAGTATGAATCACTATTAGGAAGGTTACTTAAGTGTTCAATTGAGAAATGTCAATATGGATAAAAACTTCCAAATAGATATAAAAAATGTTGAAGAATTATCAGAAAGAGTTATTATTATTAACACTACCAACTCAATTGAAAGTTTCAATAATGATCATCCCTTTGGCAATAGTGGACATAATAGTTTTTGTGTATCGAGACCGTAAAGTTGATCTTTCTCGGCTAAATTCGAAATTTGCGGCCGAGACGCAGCCGAGGCCAAGCAAACTTCGGATAAAGCCGAGATAGATCATTTGGCCGAGGTGCACACAACATTTCGTAGGCAAATGTCTCATAAAGTAAAATAAAATATTTTTACCCAACACTTTCATATAAAGTAATATTTATTGATGTGATTTTAAAGTATAAAGTGGCCCAAAAGTCCCTAGTGAGTTAAAATAGTGAGCTAAAGTATAACAACCACAGCTTTCTTGGCACATCCATTCAGAAACTACTTAGCAATAAGCTATTTGCATTTTATATTTTAGGAGAAACACGTTTTTAGATGTTTCGTTTTTGTATACACACTAAATCACATTTATTATTTTTCCCTCTTTTAATAATAGGGTGGGGGTGACAATGGGGTGGTAGAAGGGGTAGCTAACGACAAAAAAAAATTTTTTTTAGACGTTATGTTCTTGTATACACACACGGTAGGCATGTGATGCATGTTTTCGATTGCAATGGACACTGGACCGCTAGATGGCGCCTGTTGATTGTTTTGCATGTCGCTATCCTATGGATACCGAGATGTACCAAACAGTCCAAGGATCCTCGTGTCAAGCCAAGCCAAGCAACATTCCAACGTCGAGCCAACGTTGGGGTTCCCAACTAGAAGTCAGTTTGCGACGTATGCAAAACGTCGTGCCAACTCATATCTATACCAAATTGGTCAATAAAATATGGGTTGCTACAACATTGGAGACCGAGTTATCATTGCAATTGTTTTATTACATCGTGCCTCGGTAATATTCGGGTCTCAATCTGTCAAGATAGTCGAACTTTAGTATAGTTGAAGTAATAAAAAACGCAACAAAAACTTTACGGCCTCATTAAAATACAGGTACTCTTTGTACTGCTATTCGCAAATTGACTCGCTTACCTTTATAGGTTTTTAATGTGCGTCGGGTTTTTTGAGGACAGGCATGGCGCCATGGCCCACCGCGATATAATTATGTTGTAAAGTTTTCTTTGCGTTTTTTGAGTGTAGGGAAGTCCTTACTTGGACTATAAAACCAACCATCTTTGTCTACCTAACCTATCATCATTTGTTTAGAATATGGATACATTATTAAATATCGTTGCCACTTAGAATGATACGTTAATTTTAACTTGAAATTTCATGTGAAGGGAAGACCAAAATTCAAACAAAACACATATTATTGGTAAATATATGTCGGCTAGGTCTAAAAAATAGTTATCCTTTAAGAATTACGGTCATCTTAAAAGTATTAAAATAATACTTTTATTTTCTTTCAAAAGAAATAAAAAATATTTGTAAAAAAATACTTTGAAAAATATCGCATACATATAATTTAATGAATAAATAAGTGCCTTCTCATCGTATTTTATTTTTTAAACTATAAATTTAGTGTTTCTGAAATTTTTGATTTCCATAGAATCAATAAACATGGCGAAGTATAAAAATTTACGAATATTAAAATGTATCTCACCAACGTCTTATCAAGGTCTAACTGACGATGGTAGGTTACTAAAAAATAAAGGATCTATTTAGTCAGTCGCCAACGTTTAATTGACGTTGCCAGATGATTAAAAAAAAACTAAATCTGTTAGGTCCATTACCAACGTCTAACCGACGTTGAAAGGTTACCAATAAGTTAACCAGTTCTATTTAGTCAGTTACTAACGTCTAATCAACGTTGGAAGATTACTTAAAACCACACCAAACCTAAATAAATCATTTTCTGACGTCAAACCAACGTTGGTAGGTGTTCCAAACGAAACTAGGAGGTTTGTGAGATCCAAGCAACGTTGCTCCGAGGTCAACTCATGACTAGAATATCTAAGTTACCATTCGACTACTATTTGCACTAATTTTGACGTTGAAATTAGTAAAAAAGTAGTCGGTAGTCGGTGAAATGTTGCTTGGGTGGTATTCTAATCATTTCTTTTCCTTTTGTGTATGGGGTAAAAATTAATACTAACAGAGATATTCGCGTTTTGAAAATGTAATTTTTTGACTACCATGATTAACTACGCGGATAGAACGAAAGGGTTAAGGACTAATATTTTTAAAATTATGTATTCTTATGCAAAAATGTATTCCAAACATTTTTTTAATCATGATATTTTTCTTAGAAGGTAATAAAAACAGAGTAAATATCTTTTATTTCTAAAAAAAACGCGTATGAGGACACATTTAACCCTTCTACAAAATTGATCAAAAATGAAATATAATGTTGAAAATTTTCTGACATGTTTAACTCATGTTGATAAACTCTACGGACCTAAAAAATGATTTTCACCCTTTTGGTAGCCAAAAACATTTTTTCCCGAACGAAGTTGTACGCTTTTCCGCCCGTTAAATACGACTTAAACCATTTTTTTAAGGGTGTGTATCCATTATTACTGATAATTTGATAAAAATAGATAATATTAGTAATATTTCTGTATTTTCCCCCATCAGCTTGTAGTAAAAATTTAGGAAAAATCGTTTTTTTTGGGAGGTCACACCCAGTAGAGGGTTGAAACGATTAGGGTTAATTTTATTTGGTTATTTCAACTTTATTAGTCCAATATTATCAAACTATAATAAAAAAAAATTAAAAATAAATTTTTATCGCAATTTTTGCAAAAGAAAGGGTCAGGCGTAGGAGATTTTCTATGAGGGAGAAGCGAAAGGGTTAAATAATATGGTTACCAAAAAAGTGTATTCTAAACACTTTTTCGGTACTAAACGTAAAATTTCATCTTTTCACAATTAGTTGTGTCTTTTTCCAAAAATCAATGTTTCCGTATTAGGAAAAATTGATTTAAACCGAAAAAATTTTCATAAAACAAATCAGTACAAGATATAATGCCAAAATGTCATACGCTTTATGGACACTTTCAATAAAGGTTTTTCAAGACATTTGTCTATACTATAAGGAGATATATGTATATTAAAATGCACCGCCACCACTATTTTCTCCACTCCCTACGATTGTACGATCCACTCGAACATGTTCTTTTCATCAAATGTATGTAATTATAGTAGGGTCGATCCTGGCGAGAAATGACTTTTTCTAAAAATAATAACAACAATAAATTGGTTATTTCGCAACCATTTGTTTATTTATGGCGAAAATTGAAAATATATGAGCGGAACTCAAAGTAGGCACATTAGTACACAATCTTACTTTTGCTGGGCGATTTGCTAATCCTAATCGACCTAGCGACTTGAAATTTGGACACAGTACTTAAGTCCTGAGTGTCTAATGGGGGAAGTGACAAAAAGTCGCCAAGTCACTTTCTTCCCCGAAAAAATCTCGAAAACGTCTCTCGCCGCAGCGAAAAATCCGTTTACAAATCCATACTTTCAAATCGCAATATCTCGGGAACTGCTGGACCGATTTTGACGAGTCAAAATTCAATTTACGCGCATTGGCGAGCCCTTCATTCTATCCCTTTTGCACTTTTTCCATCCGAATCAAACTAAACAAGTTATGTCCGAAAAACTGATTTTCCATATCTTTACATGTAAATTTTGCCCCTCCTCGTGCAAAGTGCGACCGGAAAATTTTCCGGACGATAGAGGGGGTCCGACTACATAACATAACATAACAAAAAAAATTCGAAAAAAAAACGAGTCCGTTTGCAAATCCAGATCGATCCCACTATTATCTATGCGACTGCATTTTTTAGTATTTTTATGAACTTGAAAATTATTTTTATTGCAATTTTTAGTAAGTTGGCATTATTTACATAGACGTCAATATGACTGTATTCTTAACTTATACATCTGTTATATCTATAAATTATATGACAAATCCTTGTATATGACGAAATTTCGAATTGAAACCACTCAATAGTAATTTTACGATATTCTGAGAAGAGACTCACCTAACTCGTTGGGTAATTTACTGATGTTGTTATTGGTAAGCAGCAGATTTTCTAGACATTGGTGATATGCTACACTTCTCGGTATACCTTCCAACTGATTGTTTCTCATATCCAGCCACATCAGCTTCGGCAGTTTCCAGAAGAAACCTTCAGGTAATCTATATATAAAGTTACCTTCCAAAAATAACATTTTCAAATTTCTCATTTCCAACACATCCTTGGGTACTTCTATTAGTTTTTCTTTAGAATGGTCTGATATTAAATCTAGTTGGGAATGTAATGACATTTTTGCTTTCATTGGTTTCGATAATAATAAATTAAAAATTTTACACTAGTGACAAAAGTATTAAATGAGACATTTAGTTTTTGTTATGTTGTCATAGATATAGAGTGTAATGTTTTATTTCCATAGTAACGTCGTCACCATAAACGCTTGTTGATACGTAATTAACAATATTGATTTTGCTTCACTTCTATTACAGTTTCGTAGTATAATTTTTATTGCCATATAGCCCTGTAAAATGGGAAAACTTGGATGAAATAATTAAGAGCGGGCTGAAATTTTGAGAACAGGTTTAATTTGTAGTACTTTTTAACATATCAAAAGTCCTCACCCGTAGACGCCTATGGAGGGGATGGGGGCGGCGTAGAAAATTGGTTTGTCGCAAAAAACTCTGAAAGTATCAATTTTACTGTAAAATATGTACACATGAAAATTATAGGTAATAAAAATCAGCACAATTTCGTTTTTTTAACTTTGTACGATCTATTGGAGCCGAGATAGATTTTTTGAAATTCTGATAGTTTTGCGACGCAACGGAAATGCGCACGTTTTTCGCTAAAATCTCGAAAATGGTCATTGGTATTGCAAAATGTTTCAAATGAAAGTTGTAGAGAATTCGATTACGAACAATTTTATTTTATTTTTCATTTCCATTCGATCAATATTGGCAGAGACATGAATTTTTAAACATCTTTATAGCGCGCTATCAGAACACTTGTTTCATGATAAAATCGATGAAAACTCGAAAACAATAGATCTTACGCATATAGTGTATCTAATGAAAGTTAAAGAGAATCAAATTTTGAATATGTTGGTGTATGTACAAAATCGTTTTGATAATGAGTGAATGGAGATAAAAGGGATAAACATGAAAAAATTATAACAATTTTTTTCAAATCGGTTTTGACCTTTTTTATTAGTTTATATACATATGAAAGTAATGCAATAGCATAAGTCGTTTGCGAGGTATATTTTCTTTTAAAAAAAGGTTCTTGAAAACTGTTTTTGCTCAGAAAAATTGAACCAATATTATTTTTTAATTCCTTTTTTTGTGTATATCGTTTCTTTAGACTTTACGACAAAATTTCATAAGACCTAAATGAAAGCTAACAAAATTGATGATTTTCAATAAGTAGCGACAAAGAACTGACGATTGAAAATGCGGTTGAGCGTCTATGGGGAGGACTTTTGATATGTTAAGAAGTACCACAAAATAAGCCTGTTATCAACATTTCAGCCCGCTCTGAAACATTTCATCCAAATCGACAAACATCCCATTTTATTGGGCTAATATAGCATTACTGAAATTTATATTCTATTTTGGTTTATTCTTTTGAAAATTATAAGAGATTTTTGTTAATGTATCATTTCATAAAGAAATATCTCTAAATCTTATACTGTTACAATAACAATTATTAATTAAAAGCATTTCAAATTCAGATGACATCACATGAATTATTGATTTTATAAATACGTACTTTATACAACTATAGAAGCAGAGACACAAAAAGAGGAGAAGAAACACTTCATGTCACAAGCAATGCAGCAACGCATTGCACAAACAATTACAATTTACAATTTAAAATGCTTTATTGAATAGTATTTACATGTCAAATTCTATTTTATTTATATCATTCATATTCAGTGTACAATATCTATGTTATCCCGACGCGTTACAGATGAGCATCGAGCTCAGAAACGAGACGGGGGGCCGATCTTATGCCAAATGATAAGATAGAATTAAAAATTAATGAAATAAAAATTGTTTTCCAAAAAAGGTTAAACTAAATATCAGTTTTTATACAGCATGTTTAAGGAAAATAAAAATTATTGAGATTCTATCTGATACATTAAAATTATATAATAAACTCGCAGGAAACTCATTTCCGAGAAAAAACCTGCTTAAAAAAATATATATTCACAATTAAAAACGCACCGATGATTTCAGTGGTATACAAAAATAAGAAAAATAAAACAACTATTTGAAATAAATTAAATAATATTTTTATTAAAACAAGTATGTATAAAATGTTTCAGGGACACATCAAATCATCATAGTTCCACTTGAACCTGTAAGAAAATTATAAGTTTTAAAAATTATGTTATCTATCCGAATAAATCGGAAGATTTTCATGTATGAGCTTATGGGTGTGCTCAAAATTATGATGTTCCTGTATGTCTACCATATTAGTGGTGAGCGGGGAATTATGTATCTTTGTTTTAAAGAATTTTTGGGAAGTTTCTATTATATAATCCCTGATTAGAGGGATGTTATACTCTCTATGAAACGTTTCAATAGGAGTAGTATACCTATTTGTGCTTGTAAGTAATCTAAGGATTTTATTCTGTGTCCTTTGTAGTCTATTACATTGCGCATCTGAAATTGTGTTCCAAGACGCGCATGCATAGGTAAGGATCGGTTTTAGCATAACTTTATAAAGGGTTAACTTGTTATCCTTAGTTAATGTGCTCCTTTTGTTGACTAATGGATATAGTCGACTTAAGGCAGCATACGTACTATTTATTACTCTGGTTATGTGAGGTCCGAAGCGTACTCTCGTATCCAGGGTTATCCCTAGATACTTGACGTGGTCCTTTCCTCAATAACCTTGTCATTAATTTTAATTTTATTGAAGGTTTTAATGTTTGTAAACTTCCTGTGCATCGTAATGATTTCAGTTTTTTCTGCGTTTATTTTTATTTTCCACTTTTGGTGGTATTTTAGTAGTGTATTTAAATGGTACCTCACTTTTTGTAGCGCCGTGACGGCATAAAAAGACCTGGCGTAAATTGCCGTGTCGTCGGCATAAAGTATTAAGTCTGTTGACTGGCTTGTCGGCGTGTCCGCGAGGTATAAATTATACAACAGGGGCGACAGTATAGCCCCCTGCGGAACGCCGGCTGACATGCGTTTAAGGGCCGAGTGGGTACCATTTATATTTACTATTATTTGCCTGCCAAACAAATAACTTTTCATTAGTGAAACGATATGCACAGGAAATTTACAAACATTTTTAAGTTTAAAAATTAAGCCGTTGAGCCAAACCGAATCGTAGGCTTTTTCAATGTCTAAAAGCAACATCACGTTGTAATTTTTTTTGTTATAGGCTAACAAGGTGTCTTGCACCACCTTAGAAATTGCGAGAGTGGTGCTATGACCTTCTCGAAATCCAAATTGGATATTAGGCAAGATTTTGTGTCTTTTGCAATATTTGTTTAAAATTCTGAGAATTACTTTGTCCGTTACTTTGGACAAAGTATTCAGGAGTGAAATAGGACGGTAACTGGATGGGAGGTGGGGAGGTTTTCGAGGTTTAAGGATAGGGACTATTGCACAAACACCTACACTTCCGCTCCCCTATTTCTGCGCTATTCACCACGAAGCTCTCGCTGCTGGCAACAAGCATGATCTCAGTCCAACTCAGTGTAAACGTAACCGACCCGGCGTTGTATTTTTGGCAACAATGCACACCGATACTAGTTAATCAATCAATCAAGAGGCGAATAAGAGGTTCAACTTTATTCATTGATTCGTGCTATTTTTGCAAGTACATACACTATTTATGAACTCGAGACTTTTATTTGGTGTCAAATTACGAGAAACATAACTAATATAAGTATTTTAAACATCCATATGGTAGAAAACATGGTTTTGTAAAGATATGCCATACACCCATGGTCTACTCATATTTTCAATTAAGTTTTCGACTTAGACTTTTATTGCTAGGAAGCTGGTGGCAGAAATTTTTATCTGATTTTATGCGAGTGAAGTTGAAAAGTGCAAAGACGTCATAATAAAAAGCCTGAAGGACCATTTTAGTCAGTTTGATGTTGCTGAGTCTTTAATTAACAGTTAATTAAAAATGCAATAAAAAATATGCTTTTATATAATTCTATTGTGTCAGCCACTTGTTTTAAATATTCTAATGTTTTTTACAATAATTATTTTCTTTTATTTTAAGTAATTCGGTAGCAATTCAACATATTGCAATAAATATATCCGTAAGTAATTAAGTTTCAAACAGATTTTTGACCTTTCAAATGCCACGTACTATTGCGGCCGAGAATAAGTAATCGACTGATTTTCCCATTGTAAATATGGTTCTCACCAGTGATCACTCAATATGTTTGTCTTAGTGTGAAAATTACAAAAATATTTTTTCCGAAACGAAAGTCAAATTTTCTAAATTGTCTTAAAAAAAATGTTTAAACAATTCCTGGCCACAGTTCTATCTGACGAACTGTACTTTCGTATAAAAGAGCACATTTTGAACAAGATGGTATAAAAATATTTCATCCGAATAAATTTTCCCGGTCGATGACTGATTTCGCCCAGACTATAAGGAAATATTTGGTTCTTGAGATACTTACGATAAAGAATAAAATAAAAGTTTACAGAATTTTTAAATTTTAGCCAAACAATTTCTTGCTACCTATGATCATCCGGCATCAGAAATAGGCTCAATGAAGAACGAAGAATTCAAGTTCTCGAAAATCGACAAAGATTGGTGCCAACTTTAAAAACTATCATTTTACATGGTCAACAAAACATCCCATTAAGAGGTCATTGCGATGACGGGCCGCTACTTGGGGAAGAAGGAGAATTTAATTTGGTAGGTAATAACGATGGTTGTTTTAGAGCTCTCCTTCGATTTCGAATTCATGCTGGGGATATTCAGTTAAAAGAACATTTAAAAAATACTGGCGCACGTGCAACATACATAAGTAAAAATATCGCAAATGAACTAATAAAGTGCTGTGAGCAAGAAATTTTGTCCAAAATTGTTTCTAAAATCCGCGAATCTGTGTTTTACTCTATTATCTTTGATGAAACAACAGACATTTCAAAGAAATCTCAATTAAGTTTGTGCGCAAGATTTGTATATAACAATAAAGTAGAAGAACAATTTTTAGAATTTATTGACCTTCATGAATTAAATTACAAAACAGCTAGAACGAACGAGGATACAGACAGTGTAATTGAACCAAAAATTACAGGTACTATTTTAGAACAGTCAGTAGTTAAACAAATGAAATCTTCGGGATTACATTTGGATAAATGTGTTGGTATAGGCTGTGATAATTGTTCGGTTAACATGTGCGAGGTAAAAGGCGCAGCACAGGAAATACAAAAAGAGGCAAAGAATGCTAAAATTTGCCCTTGTCTTAATCATTGTTTAAACAGTCACTTAATGTACAAACAGTCCAAATACGACCGGCGCTGTACAACAAATTGTGACTTTTTTTCAACTTTCAGCAAAAAGGAACTTCGTTCTCGAGAAATATCTAAAATGCAAATTAAAAAGTCCTTGTCAGACACGTTGAAAAGAGAGACATGACTCTATATTGCAATTTGCCAGTGATATGCCTCTTATTGCTGCAGCGCTGAGAGAAATTTCACAATGGGAGGATGACATATCATCTAGTAAAGCTAATATATTATTGAAAGCGATGTGTGATTGCGCGTTTATACTGACCATATTTTGTTCAGTTCAAATGTGCTTTTAGAGGGCGGAATATTAAAACATAATATTTTTAGTCGCAAACTCCTCTATAAAATCCTTATTTTACTATAAGGAACGTAACCAGACTGCAACCAACGGCGACTCTCCGGGATATGTGACCCGCCGAGCGCTGAATTACAAGTTACAAGTCTGGCGCGTTAAGTGTAATAATTGCATATTACCATCAAAATGCTAATGCTTCGATTGCAACAAACACCAGCCGAAAGACTGATCCTACTTAAAGAAGCTCTCGTGCCAGTTGTCACAGACCACTTGCAGACTGCAGTTGCGAACTGTTGGCTCTCGTTAGTGCAAGGTAGGCATGTGACGACCGACACGAGGATCACTTGATTTCGGTATCTTTGGGATAGCGACATGTACAATAGTCATCAGGCGCTATCTAGTGGTCTAGCTAATAAAGCCCTTGAGGCTCTCCAAAACTGCGATGCTCATTATTTTCCGAATATTTACAAAAATTTGAAAATTCTATGCATATTTACAATTTCTGCGGCAACTGCCGAACGAAGTTTCTCAACTCTCAGGTTATTAAAAACTTACCTAAGGTCTAATATGCGAGAGGACCGCCTTAATGGTTTAGCTTTATTATATATTCATGGAAATATAGATTTAGATATAGACGAAATCATCAATAGATTTGCGAATAAAAAAAGACCGATTGATTTTGTCATTTAAAGTATTATATTATATGTATAGTTCTATGCAATTTTACTGGGCAGATAAAAAAGGCAACAAAAACGTTACTTTTCTTCTCTTCTCTTTATTTTTATTGGTTAGGTTATTATAGTTATTTATATATACCATATACCTATATAACCTACAATTCTGTCCTAGTTTTAAGGGTTTTTTTTTTGTCGAATGATGTCAAACTACTCAGGTTTATATTCTGTTAACTTTTGATATTTTTAAATTGATTATACTATATTTTACATGACTACTACTACTATACGACTACTTACTTATTTTAGCATTTTTAGTGTTATTGTTTTTTGTCGTGTTTTTTAAGACTGCGTTTTAAAGTGTTATTTTTATTAAAACCTGTTTTACTTTGTTGATTTCAAATGAATTAAAAAATATTTAATACACCGTTGTTTTAATTTACTATTAATGAAAATTTAGTTTTAATATATAATAAAATTCAAATTTTGGCTGCACTTGAGATTCTTGAAAAAAAGAAAAAATCGACTGGTCTACTACCCACCTAAATACTCCACGGTTGCGCCCCCCCTGAACCAAATTTTAAATCCGCCCCTGGATTTCACTCCACTAAAGTTTAGGTTCCATTCTGTTTAGCCTTTTTCTTATTTTCTTGATTCTTTAGTCCACAAGAACACAATTAAATTGTAAACAATATTCTTTTCTCAACTTACAAATTTCGACAATAAAATATAAGCAATATAAACCACAAAACACAACATCCGCCTACTAGCGTTGTAAACTCCCTTATAAAACGTACCATCTTTAATCATTTATTGTGCAAGGGTGGCATAAGAATATAATTTTTTATTCAGTTTAATGTTATACTACTTTAGGTACGCCCAGTATTTTATAATAAAATTTCTAGAATGTCCTACACAGTCGATCAATTCAAAATGGTTCTTTGATACTGTCCACCGTAGAAAATTTATTCAGTTTTTATGCACTTCTACTATAAAAGCAGTTCATTGATGCATTCACTCCATTCACATGGTGAATGTGCGAAACTTGTCCTTTCACTTAACGCGACTATTTTAGTCCTTTATTACCATGTGGGTGGTATCACTCTTGAGTAATTTATGTGATCTGTTGACCACGGCTTACCGCAATCCTATTATTTTCTTGCTGGACCTCCTCTGAGGTTTTTAACGCTCCCAGATTTATTGCAGGGAAATTCGCACCACTTGACGAATAATTTATAGTAAATAATGCAACAATAATTATGTTGTCGTTCCCATATTTCGAGAATAATACCAAAGGAATAGGTGTACGCAATAAGTAGATATTTACAATTCAATTGATTCTTTGACCGATATTGGCGAAAGAATGTTAATGCGGACTTCAAATTTAATTGCCATGAAAAAATCGGAAAGAAGATACATTCAAGGTATATAACAGGTATTAGAAACAATCCTAAATAGCAATCAATGCATACACCAAACGATAATAATTATATAAACGTTTGTCACCAAAATATTCAATGCATGAGAAATAAAATAGATATAATTGAAACTTTTTTAGAAATAAATAAAATTGATATATTCTGTACAACGGAACATTGGTTGACTGAAGAACAAGCCCAATTAATGAATATTGAAGGTTATCATTTAATAAGTAAATTCTGTAGGAATAAATATAAAAATGGTGGTGTTGCAATTTTTAGTAAGAATAATTTATTTAAGTGTAGTAGGGAATTAAAGGAAATAGAAAATATGTCGAAAGAAAAAATATTTGAAATTTGTGGCCTAGAACTAAATTTATAGAATAATATTACCCTACATATTTTTTGTATTTATAGGTCTCCACGCTCAGAGGTAAATTTATTTTTCAATGAACTTGATATGTTTCTAGAACAGAATATTTGTAAATCAAAATATAAAAACTACATAATATGTGGAGACCTAAATATTGATTATCTGTCAAATACACCGCAAAAAAAATGAGTTACTTGATATTCTAAATGAATATGGTTTTACTACTTGTATAGATAAGCCTACAAGATACTCAAATATTTCGTCTACCGCAATTGACTATGTATGTACTAATTTAAAAAAAAAATCTTTTGATTTCTTTACAAATATATTGTTCAATGGTATGTCAGATCACTCAGCGCAAGTTTTAGGTCTTAAAACCAATTTTGAAAGGAGCCAGACAAACTATAATTATACTAGAATTTACAGTCAAAAAAATTATACTACCCTTTTTTATCACTTAAATAAAGAAAGTTGGTTAGATATATATCAACTTGATGACGTCAATTTAGGATTTAAAAATTTTGTAAATATTCTCAAATATTATATTGATATATCTTTTCCCATTAGGAAAGTATATTCTAGTAATAAGAATAAACATTGGATAACAAAGGGCATTAAAATATCGGCCAACAAATTAAAAGAACTCTATGTAAGAAAGTGTGAAACAAAAAGTGTGAATGATACAGATTATTATAAAAAATACAGGAAACTGTATAAAAAAGTTATTTCTGCTGCTAAAAAACTAAGCAATGACAAATTATATGAGGAATCTGATAATAAAAATAAATGTGTCTGGAAAATTATAAATAATTCTACAAACAATAACAAGAGTAATCACCAAATTACTGAAATGAGAATACAAGATCGTATAACAACCGACTTTAAACTTATAGCGAACTCCTTTAATAATTACTTTACAGATATTCTGCATAAACTTCGAGAAAATATTACTACTAAAAATGTAAATAATATAAACTTTAAACAAACTAAACACTATGATACAATTTTTATAAATCCTGTACCTGAAGATACAGTATATAATACGATAATGGAACTGAAAAAATCTAATTCTTCTGGCATCGATTTCATATCCTCCAATTTATTAAAATCTGCTGTACATTACATAACTTATCCAATGACCTATCTTATAAATCTATCGTTAGAAAAAGGCATTTTTCCTGAAATATTTAAAACAGCACGCATTATACCTTTATATAAAAAAGACACAAGAGAAAACATAGAAAATTATACGCCGGTAGCATTACTTAGTTCCATATCCAAGATATTAGAAAAAATTTTGTTTGAACAAATTATGTGTTTTCTTGCATCCAATAATATCTTACACGATTTCCAACATGGTTTCAGGAAAAACAGATCTACGCAAACAGCAGCAATACAGTTCCTTAGTCAATTATATAGTATACTGGATGAAGGCAAAAAATCTGTGGGGCTTTTTATGGACTTAAATCGATTAATTCGATTTAGTCGATCATGAATTGCTTAAGGAGAAATTTAATTCTTACTGTCTCAGAGGAAAAATATGGGATTGGTTAACATCTTACCTTCAAAGTAGAAATCAAATTGTCAATATTAATGGTATTTATTCAGATCAGACCGAAGTTAACATAGGCGTCCCACAAGGGTCCATTTTAGGACCCTTGTTGTTTTTAATTTATATTAATGATCTTCCTAATATTGTTAACTCTCAAAGCACTTTAATAATGTTTGCAGATGATAATGCATATCTATGCACTGATTTAAACATTACAGAAGCCATTACAAAAACACAAATTATGATTAAAAGATTCAGAAACTAGTTAGACACTAACAGGTTATGTTTAAATATTTATTAATTTTTCATCTCGAATTCCATCAACAGATAAAAGTTATCTACTAAAAGTAGAAGGAAAGTCCGTTGCTCAAGTAGAGAACACTAAATTCTTTGGTTTATATATAGACAGCGTTTTGAATTGGGATGTACATACAGAATATCTATCAAATAAACTTGCTTCATTTTGTTATGTTTGGTATAGATTGAAAAATATTACTAATAACGCTACTTTAATGTCATTTTATCATGCACAATTTGCATCACGCTTGCGTTATGGTATATTATTTTGGGGTTCATCATGTCATTTTAATAGAGTATTTAAAATACAGAAACGGGCGATAAGAAACATTGTAGGTATATCGTCAAGAGTACCATGTAAAGGTTATTTTAAAGATTTACATTTGCTAACGCTCCCATGCATTTATATTTATGAAATTTTAAAGTACGTTAAAATAAACTTGGAAATCTTTACAATCAATGGCTATTTTCATCATTATGAAACGAGACAGAGCTCTATGTGTTCCAGCACATGGTTTGTCCTTGTATGAGAAAAGTCCTATGTACGTAGGAACTAAATTATATAATAAATTATTTCCAAAAATAAAAAATATAGAAAACATCAAACTTTTCAATAAACAACTTAAATTATTTCTACTTGATAATGCGTTTTATAGTGTTCGAGAATATTTACAATTTTAGATTTAATTAATTCATTGTACATTAAATATTATGTTTGTTTGTAATTTAATGTTAGTTTATTTTACATACTTTGTCCATGTTCCCTACAATATTGCTTTGTTTAATATTTTTTTAATGTTCAAAATATGCGAATATTCTGTCTCTACACTTTTATACTTATGCACTTTTGCATTTTTATTCATTTATAATTTCATAATTGCATACTTAATGTAATTTTGTAATTTTATTTTATCTGCAATGTTCTGACGTTTCCTATATTATGTTACATGGTCTACTGGAATAAATAAATATTATTATTATTATATATATTTAATGTATAACCAATTAAAAGAGGACATAAATAAGCGTGAAATGTATCCAAATAAATCAGTCAGTCTTAGAAAAGGTAGTAGTAGCATTATTATACTTCTTCTGTCAATACAACAGGCGAGTCAAAGCAAATTCTTGTTATTAAATAATCAACTTAATTTTGAGTCGAAAAAATTGCTCACCAGTCTAAGTTGTAACAGAATGGGCAGAAGAGGAGAGATTAAATACCAAATTTTCCGAGATCTCTAAAATGAAGGATTTTAGTTCTAAACTCTCAAAAACAGAACAGATTTTGATGATTCTTTAAAATGTTTATTGTATGCAATTTAAGCAGCTATGATTTACCTATTGAATATTAAATTTGAAATAAATTGTTAAATACTATTCAAATTGTCTATCATTCTCTGCAATACTCAAATTCATTTATTTTCTTTTTGCCTGGAATTTGATGCGTTGATCCTTATCTTATTCACTGATTGCTAGGGCTCAAGATGAACGTTATTTGTGAAAAAGAAATAAATTCGATGCTCGTCTCTTAATCAAATCTACACTCATTAATTTTAATTATTATCGCTTCGGATAAGTTTGTTTTTTAAAACTCAAGAATACAATTACCTATTTAAATCAGATTATTCTTAACTTATATTATTGAATTTCTCTATAGAGAGTCCTCAAACAGAAGAAAAACTTTCAGGTAATAAAGTTAGATGCTTATCAATGCGATGGTATTTACTTTCGCGAGCAGAAATAAATTGTCAGTTCTGTAAAGAGGTTTATAATACCTACTCTGAATTATTACTTAATAATCGTCATATCACTGATTCTGTGACATGTATCTGTAATTACTATATAGTGGAGTAAAATCGGCCCGCAATGATCACGTTTTAAAAAAAATAAGGTATAACTAAATGGGACCTTCACCATCTTGTAGAACATAATTTAGGCCATCTGAAATGCAATATTTCAACTTGTTTTAGCAAAATCAAATTTTTCATGCCTGAGAAGTAATTTGAAAAATGTGTTTCTGAAAACATACATTGCGTTAAATCAACGGTTTGAGCTACAATTATGAATTTTTGTAAACTTACTCAAAAAACTATAGCGCTTCTAATGCTACTCCCCAAATAAGTAAAGGCCTTTTCGACAAAATAAACCCCAAAGTCGCCACCAGCAAATACGTGCATTGAAAACTTCACCATGCGAGCAAGTATGGTAATTATTTAAAATTTAGGTATGTATACAGGATGTAACGCAACCTATCCGAAAAATTTTAACCATACATGCACCTTTAAATAAAAAGTCGGTTTCTTGAAAAAAAAGTAATAAAAGTCCAACACAGAAAAAGATGCAAATTGTTAAAGTTACAAATTAATGGAAATTTGTCGATGTCTTGGTCACTGATGAAGCTATTTTTACGCGTAATGGCATAACCGATCTACATAATATGCACGTTTAGACCATTGAGAATCCTCATCAAGTAGTTCGGAATCACTTTGAACATCGATGAACGCCTAATTGGTCAGTTCATATTGCCAAATGAGATGGATAGTCTGCAATATCTGGAGTTTCTCCGTAATGATCTTCCTGGTCTTCTTGAAGATGTGCCCTTGGGGGTACGAAGTCGGATGTGGTTTTTATATGATAGTGCGCCCCCAAATTATCGTTTAGTAGTCCGAGGTTGCTTGCCCTAATTAAACGGAATTCATTGGATCGGACGGAACGGGCCTGTAGCTTGGCCTCCGCGGTCCCCGGATCTAAATCCTCTTGACTTCCTTTTGTGGGGATATTTAAAAAATGAAGTCTACCAAACCGAAGTTGACAATATCGATGTATTACGTGAACATATCACAACAGCTGTCCATAATCTGCGTCTTCGGGTACAGCAGGAAGGGAGAGCACTTCAGCTAGTGTGACAAAATTGGATTAGACAGGTTCAGGTGTGCTTGAATGTCAATGGACAGAACTTTCAACAGTTTTTATAGAAATAATACGTTATTTTAACATTTCCATTAATTTGTAATTTTAACAATTTGTATCTTTTTTGTGTTGAACTTTTATTAAATTTTTTTTAAGAAATCGACTTCTTATTTAAAGGTGCATTTATGGTTAAAATTTTTCGGGTAAGTTGCGTTACACCGTGTATATGAATGAAGTCAAATGGAGACAAAACTATAGAAAAGTTTTTTAAAAAGATTCAGCTTGCTAGGTCTCATAGTTTTCGAACAATCTGCCTATGGCGCGGCGGAGAATTCAATAGTGTTTTCGCAAAATGGCATATATTTTATTATTATTACTTAATTACTTACCGCTATACTGTTGATAGACCTTGTAACTTGAATTTTTCGTATTAATCATTCGTTTCTATAGAAAACAAAATTCGTAGTACTCTTACAGTTATTATTCCTAAGCGATATATGTGCGGTTGTCAATCGAATGAAAATCAAACATGATTGCTGATGTTAAAGTTATTTTTATATATTTTTAATCCAATTCATGCAAGATACTTCTATCATCCGAAAAATAGTATGTATAACCTATGCGGTTGTTACTTAAGTCTAGTTTCCAGACTGGAAAAAACAAGATAATATACGATTAAAATCTTCTTTCAATTTTATAAAAAAATATCTTTCTAAATGCACAATAAGGAAGTTGCATGATTTTTTTTATATCACAGATAGTTAAGACGACAGAAAAATATGCTTCCTTGTATTTTTCCTTTTTTATTTTTTTTAAAATTGAGGGAGAACCAATTTATTTATTTTGGCTGACTATAAAACCATGGAAATGCTCTGTCCGTGCCAGGTGACGTTGCTCATGCCCGGTGCCGTCACGTCGTTATTGTTGAAATGTTGAAACAGCTAAAAGGAATGCTGTGGCTATAGATTAATACGTTAAGCATGTTATGAAAAATCATTATCCCTCATATTAACCAATAGTTAATAACAAAATTAAGGATAACAACGTGAATTAGCAAATTCAGGACAAATCAGTGACGTCAATATGACGTCAAGGCAATATCATAGCGTATTCAGTTACGTGGTTTGGTTTACATAAAAGCTTTAATGTCGAGTGAAATTTTTCTATGAGTTTCTGTTATTATATTATCAACTTATATGGTACATATTATGGAAAAATAATAAATTCAAGCATTTTTAAAATCATGCATTTTCCTCATTGCAAAAAACTAAGTCACTGTATGTCTCTTGTGCAATTATAAAAGTCAAATATAAACAAATTGAATCACATGGTAATCACTATTTTTTATAAGAGTGAAAGAATAATCGATTCGTATATTGTCGTGTTCTCTTCCACTCTGGCGGCTGTACATTTGTTGCCGTTGTTAAGTGCATTCATTATAACGGAATATCGGAACTTTAAAAAATTCTATTCCGCCTCGTTTTTTCAAAGTTTTCCCCGATTCTGTTATAATTAGTCCAGGTCAGCAGTCGGAAGGGGTACCTTTTTGCCAGAGCGCCAATCTAGAGATCCCCCTCCGTTTCCGAGGTCGCTGAACACGATGGTGGGGGTCCCACAATTTTTTTCCTTGGCAACCCCCTTCAAATTGGCCAAAAACTACCCCCAAAGTGCCCTTTTCTGTGAACCCATTTATTTTCCCCAGTTTTTCGACTAACTGTTATTCCTCGAGGGATTTGACCACAACCACCCCTACACCTGGCTTCCACCCCTCTAGGGGGTTGGAAAATTGGTATTTTACAGGAGGTGTTTCTCTGAGGAAGGTGGCAGGTAACCAGGGTTGTGTAACCATCCCCGGGGGTTGTTTTTACCAAAGGGGTAAACAAATATATTTCTTTTTGGGAAAAAATAATATTTTGTAGGAGACGTTTCATTGGGGAAGGTGGTACGCCTACTACAAAATATTATTTTTTCCCACCCCTTCAAAGGATGAAAACAACCCCCGGGGTTGGTTGTACTACCCTGATCATCTGCCACCTTCCTTAAAGAAACACCTCCTACAAAATAATAATTTCTTTAAAAAAAATTGTTTCCACCCCTTTGAAGGGTGACAACACCCCCGGGGAAGGTTACACAACCGTGGTCACCTGTCTCCTTCCTCACAGAAACACCTCCTGTAAAATATCAATTCTTTTCCACAAAAAAATTTCAATTTTCCAACCCCCTAGAGGGGTGGAAGCCTAGTGTAGAGGTGGCTGAGGTCAAATCCCTCGAGGGACTTTCCGTTCTACTCGAGGGAATAATAGTTAGTTGAAAAACTGGGAAAAATAAACGAGTTCACTGAAAAGGGCACTTTGGGGGTGATTTTTGGCCAATTTGAGGGGGTTGCCAGCACCCTCGAAAACGGGGCAAGGACATTGCCTAGCCCGAATCGCAAACATTTGTCAATTTCATCATAAATCCCAACTCTTTAAATGGACTAATTTACGTGAAACTGTTTGTAAGGGATTCGAAAAAATTTTATGAAAATCAACACAAATTTCAAATAAGTTTGTATATAATGAATAATAAAAATTAAATTATATTATTTTTCGGCTTCTGGCGTTATTATATAGATATGAGACATATCTATAAATTATTTTTGAAAAATTATTTTAAGTAAAAGTTCATGATACTATTTGACAGAGTTAAACTGTACCTATTCTCATCGGGTGCTCTTAAAAGCCATTTTGAAAATGTCAATAAAACATGAGGAACTTGACTTTCGAATTCTTCTTTTGTCATTTCGTTAAGAGAGGGAAAGGCTTCTTTTCTTGTTGTGTTATGGTCAAATATAGTAAAATCTCCACAGCTATATGAAAAATTTGATTGTCAGAGGGGTTTAAAGAAATATCGTGTGAAAATTCCTCATCTGAATTACTGGATATAAGATTATCAGCAATTTTATCTCAATCACAAATTTTATTCGACTTTTGTTTAATTTTTGCAGCTATATTTTTCTATGAAATATATTTGCCGTAACATAATTTGTGGTATTTCGCGTCATAAGCAGAAGAGATAATTTCTGAATCACCACATCTGTTAGCAACGTCTAAAATTGTTGCCGGTGTCGATTGTCCTGTATCTAATTGATTGAAAATATTAGGTATATACACATGATTACAAAACCATATAATACAGAGGCTCTAACAGAAAAAATGTGGTTTTTCAGAAGACCTTGGAAAACATAATTTTTTTGGAATTTTGTTTTGCACTCTCCAAAGATAAAATTTTAAAGAAATTATTAGAAATTGTATGTGCATATAGGGTTTTGAAAATCACATTTCTATGAAAAAAGAAATTATTCTTTTTCTGCGATTTGGAGGGCGTTTTCAACCCCTTTATCTCAGAAATGAAGCAAGAAAGTAAAAAATTGTATGTTAAAATTTGTACTTATCGAGGTCTACTGCTAATTTTTTTTGTCAGTTCGAAGCTACTAGTACTCGGTAAAATAGAATGATCGGAAGGGATTAACTTGGTAATAATATTTCCTCGACTAATATATGAACTTCGACAAGGTGTATGAAATTTAAAACTTTTCATACCAGACAGTATTGCATTTTAATGAATAAGAGTCGAGATTCAACTGCTTTTGATAAATTTAACAATATTTTTTTGTTGGTTTTGTTGGTATTTTACTTACGAAACTTTATTTGCTAAATTCTAAAAGATAGATAATAAATACGAAAGAGTTTATTCTATAATAGCTTAGACACTGTTACGGACCTGTTGCATATGCGACCCGCGTTGCACATTTATGTTTTGCGGGCCCCATAATAAGCATTGCACCGGCGAAACGTTAGTAGCGGAGTTTCTGCTATCGTCCGCGAGAGGCGCGAGACTGGTCCAAGGAGAAACTGTTTGGCGGTGTGTACATGGTTAGTAATTCCTCAACAAAAACTTGATTTATTCAAGGCATCTTTGTGGATTTTGGAGTAATCAACATCAAGAAAATTTCCTCCGTTTTATGTTGTCCTGTTGTTGGGAGCAAATTTTAACTGCTGGCACAGGATTTAAGTGTATAGGTGAGTGAACCTTATTATCGCCATCTTACCAGGTCTCTATCCACGTGTTTCACAAATTTACAGGCTTTCCCTTTGAAGTATCTCGTTGGTTGAAAGCCGGACTCAACCCCATTAATTAAGCTGTAGCCTTCTATAGGAGTTTTGGTGGATTGTTTCCCTCAACAGTAAGAGGTAAATTATATTTCTTTTGTGGGTTATGTCTGATTTAAATTGCTCTCATGAGGCACGTTTCACGTGCATTTCCAATCGTGCAAATTAAATTGGTGTATCTTTAAGGACCACGGACGGGGCTAGAACGTCCACGTACAAGAGTAGAAAGTTCCACGGCTGGAGAGGCTGTAAATCAACCCCATCGTCTGGTCTATTCCCTTTTTTCCGAAGACACCACTGTAGGGCTGCAGATTCTGCATCGTCGAAGTCTGGGTATCGTACCACCTTAGTTAAGTGTGTTGTTTGCTTTACCGGGGACCATCTTCAATTGTTCTGCGTGGTTATATATATACTTTTGCATTTTAACTTACTTGTCTATATATTTAAAGATTTTACATTTTTATTATTACTTAAGGAGGTTCTCTAATCAGACCCATTGTGACCAAATTTATTTCAATTTATCCCCACGTTGTAAACCAAGTGAAGCTACATGAGGGGTATACATCTTTATTTATGCTGTAATCTATTAATCAGAATTAGCCACATCATTGAACATCGCCAGGTTTCAAGTTAGAGAACCAGAAATTATTTATAAATACTGTAATATAGTGCATTTCATATTGAAAGAAACTGTCATTATTTCGTCTGCAACCACTACGAATGGAATCCTCAATGATTTATGTTAAATAAGTAAACTAATAATTTATAATAGTTTATGTTAAACTTGGGTTTAACGCCCTGAAATTTCTGAGCTAGTGAAATTTTGTCGTGGGCACGTTACATCACTTATCCGGGCTAGTAGTGTCTGCGATCTGCTACGCCTCAGCAGCCCAAGTGTTTCTTTCTTGTATTATCTTGTAACCCTTATTATCCAAGGTATTTGGAGAGTGCTACAGCTTTCTGAGTAAGTTTACAAAAAATCATAATCGTAGCCCAAACCATTGATTTAATAGCGCGATATATGTTTTAAAAAACACATTTTTCAAATTACTTCTCAGATATGAAAAAAGCGATTTTGCAAAATTCGGCCCTATGAAAAAAAAGTTGTAGAAGTGCTCATTTCGCCGTCCTGGTTAAGTGGAAGAGTAGCTATAGCAGCTAAATTCTGCCAGGACGTAAGTATAAACAAGGCATAAAAAAATGATACTGGCGCTAAAGCCATATCAAGGCAAAGGTTTATGAGAGGAAAAATATTGTCATGTATATTGAATTATACGGACTGTAGAACATGTAAAGTGAGATTCCTATCACAATATAGCAATATGAGCTCCTCAGAGCTGTGTTCTTGGGCCGTTACTACTATTTATGTTTTACGTTAACAATCTCCGCAATCATCTAACGATGTTTGCTGACGACCTTACAGCAACACTTTCTGAAGAAACCTAAGAAATCTCAAAATTAGTAAGTCTTATACTAGAAGTTAAGCAAACAAATATATTGATATTAAATAGTAAAAAACCGTGCTTGTTAATATGTATTTACAGAGACCGCTGTCATGTAATATATAATCTCTTGACAACATTAGCTCACTAAGCTGCTCGGCAGTTATTTATATAATAAACTGTCTTGGGATTCCCATGTTGAACATGCCTGGGGCCAGTTGAATAAAGATTATTTCGCAACGGAAAATTACACTAGATGGGTCTGCGCTACTATGCACTAACTTATTAACAGAGACAGTTTTTATATGCTAAAAGAGGATTTTAAGATTGATATCTAATATGGGGTATAGTATAGAATTATGCACAGAAACAGAAAAATGTTCACTACTCCGTGTTTATTTATGCTTAATGTAAGAATTCACTGCTTGTTTATTAAGACATAAAAACATGGATATATTTATCAAATTTAGTTTTGAAATAGCTGTTTATGTAACGATTCAACAATGTAAGTTTTTATTGAATGAGGCTAGTTTATGGCCGAGTGTGCGTAGCGACCAAGGCTGTAAGATGATAGTTCAATAAAGTCTCATCTAGTAAAGCCTTTTTACTACGTTCAAGAAAGTTTTGTTATTATAAAATCTTATTATTACGCAAAGCTTTATATTCGACTGTGAATTGGATGATTATCGAATAAAATAGCAAGCAGGAACACATCGTTTTGCGGCCATAAATCGCTTCTTTATAATAATAGTAATAACTTTATTTTACTAGTAGTATAGAGTCGTAAAATTATATCATAAAAAGACGCTTATAACGCAGTTGTATATAAAATTATGAAATAATAAATCTTATAAAATAAGTAAGTGCATCTTTCCTAGTTGAGAAACAATAATTTATCCGTCGCTGCAATCGCAATCGCTTTTCCAATTCTTTGAGAAAATGCTAAGAAATATTATTTAATTATCAACAAATTCTAAATTTAACCAAACATCCAGTTGGTTTGGAAGATGTAACAAATTTAAGAATTTGTCAATCTACCACTTGGAAATATCCGCCATATTCAAATTTTCAACATTAAAGACAGATCCACAGCCTTCTAGTGATTATCAAGATATAATTGATTGTCCGTCCAAATATAATTTTATACCCCCCCCCCCCCCCCCCAATTATGTGTGCTAATCTTTAGATGTATAAGGAAGCACTTGAATTTATTTGTTACTTGATATTACTATCCTATCCAATACTTTACTGTTCTGTGCGATGCTATGCCATGCTACGTCACACTACGCTACGCTACACTATACTACACTACACTTCTTGGTTATGGAAGAATTTTTAGTAATAGTAATTATGAGGCATTTTAAAACCTAATCAGAAATGAGACTTTTGACGAAATTTATCAAATTCATTCTGTTGATGATGGATTCACTAAATTTATAAATATTATAAATATTCTGTAACACTATTTTTATATCTCGTTTCCTCTCAAAAAATTGAAAAATACAGCAAAAACGAATAAACAGTGGGTAAGTACAGGAATAGGAAAATCGTCTCAGAAGTTGAAAGATCTTCACAAACTATCAATCTTATCATTGATGTCTATACAAAATATAAAAAAAACTTACAAAAAGGTTATAAAAGCTGCAAAAGCACTAGACAACAAAAGATATCATGATACATCTAATAATAAAAGCAAAACTACATGGAATAGAATTAATAAAACTATAGGGAAAAGTCAAATAAAAAATAAAATCACTAAAATTCACATTGAAGATAATATAATAACAGACGCTAAACAAATATCTAGTAACTTTAGTAGGTTTTTTATTGAACAATCGCACTCTTTAAGTTCAAAATTTCCAACCGAGGATAATATTTACAGTTTAACTGATAAACACTTCCCAACAATGTTTTTTACCCCTGTTTTACAAAATGAGGTCTATATTGCAATAAAAAATCTAAAACAGTCAAATGCATCTGAAGTAGATGGAATTTCGTCAAACTTATTAAAGACAGTTATAAACTTTATTGTTCGACCACTAACTTTTCTAATAAACAGGTCATTAGCTGACGGTAAATTTCCAGATATTTGCAAAATGGCCAAAATCATACCTATACATAAAAAGGATAGTAAATATGAGATGGAAAATTATAGACCAATATCTCTTTTAAGTGCATTATAAAACATTTTAGAAAAGATCGTCTTTAACAAAATTACACATTTTCTCGGTAAATTTAACATACTAAATAATTTTCAACATGGGTTTCGAAAGGGAAAAAACACCTGTAGTGCCATATTAAGTTTTATAAATAAATTATATGATAATTTAGATAATAACAACAAAAGTATTTTATATATATTTATGGATCTAAGCAAGGCTTTTGACCTTGTGAATCATAAATTACTCATTGAAAAGCTTAGTAAATATGGTATCAGGGGCAAAGCAATGATTGGATATCATCCTATCTCTCAAATAGAAAACACATCGTTGATATAGTCTAGTATACTTTAACTTGGCGTGTGTATGTATGAGTTAATATTTCCGTACGATTTCATTTTCTCCCATGTTCTACACAAAGTTAAAGCAATAATAGATTTTTGTGTACAAGAGAAAATGAAATAATACGGAAATATTAACTCATACATACACACGCCAAGTTAAAGTATACTAGACTATATTAACAGCATGAAATCGAGTGAAATGAATATAAATATCGGAGTTCTGCACATTATCCCCCTCGTTTGTGAGAGTGCTGGATCGATTCCCGGGGTCAAAATAATTTTGCCAAAACCACCCCCAAAGTCTCCTTTTCCATGAACCCGTTTGTTTTCAACAGTTTTTCGACCATTTATTGTTCCCTCGAGTAGAACGGAAGGTCCCTCGAAGGATTTGATCTCAGCCACCCCTACCCTAGGCGTCCACCCTTATAGGGGGTGAAAAATTGATATTTTTTTTGTGAGAAAAAAATTAATATTTTGTAGGAGGCGTTTCTTTGAGGAAGTTGGTAGATGACCAGGATTGTGTAACAACCCCCGGGGGTTGTTTTCACCCTTCAATCGGGTGGAATATCTTTTTTCATCTATAATTGAAAAATAGTATAATAATAAATAATAAATAAATAACACCACAGAAATTAGACAACCCCCAATTCCAGAAGCCAGGGCTTGTGCGGAAGGGGGTTACACATTGAAAAAACGCGGACATACAACCATTTCCTCCGACAGTGCCAGTACCGGAGCCAGGATTCGAACCCGGTGGTGCGATGTCCGTGTGAGATTAATCGCGATTGCCACCTCGCGCCTTAACCCACTCGGCTATCGACCAGATCAGTATAAAACATATGTTTATTAAAGTGTTTTTATAAATCCATATTCCACCCCTTTGAAGGGAGAGAACAACCCCCGGGTAGTTACACAACCTGATCACCTACTACCTTCCTCAAAGAAACACCTATAAAATATCAATTTTTTTCTAGTATAAACAAATATCAATTTTCTACCCCCTACAAGGGTGGAAGCTTGAGGTAGGGGTGACTGAGGTCAAATTCCTCGAGGGACCATTTTACTAGGGGGAACAACAATTAGTTGAAGAACTGGGGAAAATAAAACGGGTTCACGGAAAAGGGGATTTTGTGGCTGGTTTTTGACCAATTTGAGGGGGTTGCCGAGGCGGAAAAATTGGTTTGACCCCCAGAATTGATTTAGCATCCTCGGAAATGGGGGGAGACATTGTCTAGTCCGAGGCGCAAACATTTGGTAATTTCGTTATAAACCCCGACTCTAAAAAAAATTAATGCAGGTTTTTCAATAAAATGAATTCGTGTAGCTACCTAAAGGATATATGTGAATATTTAAATAAAATAAAACATATCTAAGTAAATATGTATTGATTGTCCTTTAAATAACACGATTTTATTGTTCTTATGCCTAATGCTTTGTGACTTATTCATTTTATTTTTACATAAATAGTGCAGCTTAACATTTGCGTACTTATTTGCTACTGTTTTTTTATTTATAGAACCATATGGCTGTCTAAGGACGACTGGCCAAAAGAAAAATTTGAGAATTAAATGAATTTTCTTAATACGGCTCTGTGTGTTGTTTATATTATATGCTAACTTATGAAATGTTATTCCGATGATTTCCTTTTTGTTAACAACTCTCTCTAGAAGAGTAACTTCTTTGGACACACGATACTATTGTTCTTTTGGTAGAAAAACTTCACAAGTTGTCGATAACAAGTAAAAATGAGCAAATTACAAACTGTCACTTTTGACAGAAATGTGACAACAATATGGCGGGGCGATGCTACATTTGACCACGGGACTGCTTCTCCTGTCTATATTCTAACTCTATGGAATAAATTGTTATTATTATTATTATTATTATTACAGCGAAATATCGACTGACAGATGGATGTTCTTTTCGTAAATCAAATTCCTTCGCGTTGGTGTGTTCATTTTACTGCATACTGCAAGTTATTTGGCTTTTATAAAATGTTCAAAATATCATTTTTTATATATCTTATCCTAGATGTAAAATTTTATTCGAGAAACAAAGTTTCACATTTACTTTTACATATAGAATATGCAATTGGTTACAAATTTGTAGTAATATGCAAGCGTCATATTTCATTTTATGCTCAACTAACTTTTGTAGCTTCAAAAGAAAACTTCATGCAAAGCCCTTAATGCAATTTATCACTATTAATGCTTCTGGCGTTGAATACGAATAGCTGCAAATAAGAAATGCAAGGTAAATTACGCTGGCTTCAAACTTGATGCATTACGAATAAAGGGTAAAAAAAACTATACCTAAATTTGATTTTGATAGAGAGCGTGAGGAAATATTTTTCAGGCTTAACATCTAACTTGACATTATCTTTTATACTGAAATCTTAAAATACTTTCGTGATATTGTGATACATCAACAGAAAGTCATTGTAGATGTGGAAACTTTCACTTGCTGTAAAAACTTTTCAGCTTAATAAATTTATTATACAGTGAGGTCCATAAGTAACGGATAAATTCATTATCTACGTAATTGACAATTTATGAGTAAAATATTGAAACACATCAATTTTTAATTCTAAAATGACATTTTTTGAACTATTTTATATCCCCCCCTTCAATTCTCTTGCAGTGACAGCTACTCCTTTAAAATTTTTAAACGAAACGAGGGAGCGTGTTGTAGCTCATTTGAAAGGGGTTTTAATTCTTTATCCAGCACTATGAGATTTCTTGAATTTTGTATATTCTTCATCAAGAAAATTAAATTTGAAAATTTTGAAATATATACAATGAAATGTATCCTAAACAATTTTATGTACCAAATATCTGTCAAATCTGACTTTTCTAATTAATCTTGTGTCACAACATTCAATTTAAATGTATCGTTCTTTCTCATACGCAGGTGGCAAAATACCCAACAAAAAGAAAGAAGTAAAAAGAGTTTCTTCTTACATATCGGAAAAAATTATAATTTATTACAATTTATTTGCTACAAACATCTGTGCAAACTTACGAATCTAGTTATTTATGGCTGATTGTCAAGTTGATCATTATTTTAACAATGAGTCTTTCGGTTACCCAAAGAATTGAAATTTTGATGTTATTAGGATGTGGTGATAAAACAAGAACGTAGAAGCAGGTATGCGAAATTTTCAATACTAAGTATTCTGGCATTTCTCAATCTACGGTTAGTAGAGTAGAAATCAAATTTTGTGAATTTGGAAATGTAGCAGATGTTCCTAAATCTGGTAGAAATACATTTTAAACGATGAAAATGTATATACAGGGTGTCTCACCGGGAACTGAATCGATCGATATAGAGAAAATTACGCATCAGAAAATTTTGAAAATTTAGATAATTGCTAATGTTGGTGTGGCCAATCCAACTAAAATAATTACAAGCAGCTGGCACTTTCGCTTATACTGGATGTCGATACCAACTTGCTTATTTCAAATGGAACACCCTATATATTTTAGGGTTCTCGAAAAGAGCATAAAATTCTGAATCGAAAATATGTAGCATATCCTATACCTACCTAGCCGTTTCAGATATATTTGACATTTTATAGAAAATTTGACAGGTGCAACGGTTTGCAAGAACTGTTATAATTTTCTTCGTATAAAAGATCCTTATTTGCTTCTTGCCACGTAAAAAGAACACAAGGAGAACTACGTTCTACAACTGAAATAAATTCAATAATATCATACTAAGTGTTCCGTTTTTCGCGTTACATTTTGTCAACTTCAAAAAGCGAAAACTTGTTTAGGTCAAATGAAACACCCTGTATTTTTTTACGTCAAGTTGTGTAAAATTGAATTCCCTTTTTTCTGATATTAGCATTGTGGGGGTTAAAGTTACAAATTTTTGATTTTATTAGAAATTCATGAATTGTTGTAATCATTTCATCAAAATAGCCATGATTAGAAACAATCGGTCATTATCTCATGTCAAAAAATGCCAGCAAGTTTAAATTATATCAACGAAGTTTTTTTAAATTTGTTTATTATTTATGGAGAATGTGATAAAGTAATATCAAGAACTTGCAGCACATTTGCTACTCGATATCCACAAAAACGCAAAATAACACTAACACTGTAACATGCGTATTAATCGAATTGAAGATATGGCATGAACTAAAATAGCAGAGATAAGATCAATTTAAAATTTGATTTCATTTTAATTTAATAATTGCTCAAAATTCCGCCCTCGAACCTCGACACATTTTTCGCACCTTCGAATTAGTTCCTCATAGGTAGCTCTTCTAATTGAATCTTGTGATATGTTTTGAAATGCATTTCTTACTCTTTGCATACAATCTTCAATGATTGTTAATGGGCTCTCATAAACTTTATTTTTAATAGTTCCCCAAATGAAATAATCCAGAACTGAAAAATCGGGCGAGCAAGGCGGCCATAAGAAAGGTGTCCATTAATGGCAATCCATTGATCATAAAAAGTTTCTTGTAAGTAATTATTAATTAAATATGCGTTATGTGGGGGAGCACCGTCGTGCTAATAAAAAATGTTTCTATGTTCGGCGAGAGGTAAATTTTCTAAATAGTTACTATTCAAATTTTTTATGATATTCAGATATCTTTCACCTAAAAAAGAAAAAAAAAAACAAAAATTTACCCATACACATTAGCAGAAGAGAATTTAATTTACCGTTTAAATTTTCCTGATAAAATTGTAATGCCACCACATCGTTTCTTATGGCACAGTAAACATTGAACTGCCAACTTTCCTGAAAGTTTCGCTCTCTGAACATATGAGGATTTGAGTCACTCCAATAATGCGAATTGTGTCTATTAAAAAGTTCATTTTTAGTAAATTTTGCTTCATCTGTCCATATAATATTTCCCAAATAAGAATCGTGACCCTCAGACCTTATTAGAATAAACTCACAAAAATTCTGCCTTCATAGGAAATCTATTTTTTTTATGTTTCTTATGTTTTAATAAGATTCTGTGAATTGAATTCTTGCATAGTCCCGATTCCAGAGCAGCTTGTCTTAATGGCATGCTTGGAAATGCATGAAAATATCCCAGAATGACTATTTCAATATTTTCGTCATCAACAATAGGCTTTCTTCTTTGCATTTTTGCCTTGACAGAGCCATAATTTTTAGAATTTTCCAGTATGCGTTTTACAGTGTTTGGTGACGGTTTCCGTTCTTCTGGATATCGAGTAGCAAATGTGCTGCAAGTTCTTGATATTATTTTATCACATTCTCCATAAATAATAAACAAATTTAAAAAGTCTTCGTGGGTGTTCTTTAAACGTGCTGGCATTTTTTGACATAAGATAATGACTGATTGTTTCTAATCATGGCTATTTTGATGAAATGATTACAACAATTCATGAATTTCTAATAAAATCGTAAATATTTCAAAAAGTTGTAAGTTGTAACTAACCCCCCACAATGCTAATATCAGAAAAAAGGGAATTCAATTTTACACAACTTGACGTAAAAAAGTACAGGGTGTTCCATTTGACCTAAACAAGTTTTCACGGTTTGAATTTGACAAAATGTAACGCGAAAAACAGAACATTTGGTATGATATTATTTAATTTATTTCAGTTGTAGAAAGTAGTTCTCCTTGTGTTCTTTTTACGTGGCAAGAAGCAAATGAGGATCTTTTACACGAAGAAAGTTATAACGGTTCTTGCAAACCATTGCACCTGTCAAATTTTCTATAAAATATCAAATATCTCTGTGAAGCGGCTACGTTTAGGTATAGGATATGCTACACATTTTCGACTCGGAATTTTATGCTCTTTTCGAAAACCGTAAAATATATAGGGTGTTCTATTTGAAATAAGCAAGTTGGTATCGACTTCCGGTATAAGCGGAAGTGCCAGCTGCTTGTAATTATTTTAGTTGGATTGGCCACACCGACATTAGTAATTATCTAAATTTTCAAAGTTTTCTGATGCGTACTTTTCTCTATATCGATCGATTCAGTTCCCGGTGAGACACCTTGTATATACATTTTCATCGTTTAAAATGTATTTCTATGTGTATGCCACCCATATAAAATTCATTTGGTTCAAGAAATCCGTCATTTATAAAAACCAATCTTTTACTTCCACGTCCAGTGGTAGTAACGCAAAAAAAAATAATTTTTTTTGTTGTTGAAATAGGCTTAAAATGTCATGAAACGTCGAGATTTAAATTTGAGCAAAAAAAAAAAATTTCCTGTCTGTTGGTCTGTCTGTCTGTAATTTTTTTGTGCGTACGTTTACTTTGGAACCGTTTATGATATTGACTTTAAATTTGGTACACTTATGTATTGTAACGAGATATGGAACTAGATTATATTTTGATCTAATTCTGTTGGAGGGTTCGGGGGTAAATGGGGTAAATAAGGGTAAATAGGCAAAACAAGCAAGTAAGAGTTCATAAAATTGCAACTTAGGGCATGTACGAAAAGTCAAGGTCTCAAAATTTTTTTGTCATCAGTCACCCCCCTCCCCACTATCACCCCAAATACCAGACCTACACTATTATGAAAAGGAGTAAAGAAAATTAAAATGTGATTTAGTGTGTATACAATCTAAAAAAAAATTTGGCGTTAGCTACCCCTTCTACCACCCTTATTGCCACCCCCACCCTATTATTAAAGGGGGAAAATAAATTAAAATATGATTTAGTGTGTATACAAGAACGAAACGTTGCATGGCTTACGTCCATTTAACAATTTTATAGAATAACTGATATTTTAATTATATTTGGCACGATCTGCATAGCATTTTGATTCAGTTTTTGTAAGTGAGACTGTCTCAACTATCAGAAACTTTCTTTGTATAACAAGTATAACTGCTAAATTATTTCACATTTTATTATGTACCTGTTTTTGTATCTTAGGAAATTAGTCTTGTTTTTTTTTAACACTAAATTATGTATCTCTGTAATAGCTTCAGAACCCATTGTCAATGCCAAGCCTACAAAAACAGTTACATTAATTTTTATTTCATTTTTATACTTTGTTACTAAGTACATGTAGTTATATTCCTTACCTGTGAAACATTCCCATTCATCTGATATATGGTGTATCTTGTGTGGTATAATATATTTACGGAATTCTCACAAAACAGTGGTAAACAATTTACTATTTATTAGGGCAGTTCTTTTTAGGTTACATTTACAATAAACACTTATTTTCTGTCAAGCTTTGGTGTAGAAATTATGGATTCCCTTCATCGATTCTGTAATTTGTTTGGAGTAAAGAAATCTAAAGAACCAGCTTATGCGCTCAAGTCGCCTATCAACAGATGGCAACACCCGTGCAATTTTGGAGCTTTCAAGTTATTAAAATTATATTTTTCAACTTTGTATGCTGGTTACTATATTGTAGATTGTAATATAAAAAAGTTTACCTTATTAGTTAAAATCACGAAGGGGTCATTTGCCTGCCGATTTTGATCTGATTTACACTTTCAAACGTCAACTGTGAGATCCCAGTAATTTATATTACAATCATATCCACATTTCGTGCATTTAACACAGCCAGGTAAATTTTATTTATTAGTAATTTAAATTTCATTAATTTTCAATTTTCTCCTTATTACAATTTAAATTTTTTTAAATTAATTTTTTTAATTCAATGAGTGATTAAAATACTACATGTTACCGATAGTAATAAAATACTCTTTTCACTTTCATTTCTTTGGCCATTTATAGTTTGCAAATCAGAATTGATTAAATAAATTAATATATTGATTAATAAACGGATTAACTGGTTGATTGATAAATTAATTTGTCTTTAAGAATTAATTTATTTCTATGCAGAATTAATTTTTATGCATTAATTTATTTTTATGCATTTTTCTTCTTCTATGCATTCAAGTATTTCTATGCCGCAGATATTTCTGTGTATCTTTTTTTTTGTATAATTACTTTTTGTATTGAGTACTGTGACGTATTAAGCAAACAATCTTTACACATCAACTTTCTTTGAAATCAAAAGCCTTCTTACAAGGATAAATTGCCAAATTATTTAGATTGGGTACTCTACCAGACACAGACAATGGGGTCCTGAAGTGCAGTGCCAGAGCTTTCCATTTTCATCTATATCGACTGGAACTCCAGGAGATTGGTATCAAATTCATTATTTTTCTTGTATTACAAATTACTCCTTTATCATTGATATAATTTTATTAACAAAATTTCACCTGATGTTACATTTCAAATAACGTACATATTTTTCCCAAGGATTTATTGTGGAAATCAAATTTAACTATTTTTTATTTATTTATTTTATTCATATTTTCATTTCTTTTACCAATAATTTCAGTTTCGTCTATAGGAGACTGGTTTTATGGGGAAAAGAGACAACTCAAACTAATTATCTACTATAGATGGTGCCCACACAATATCAATTTTTTTATTGTCTCCGTTTCTCGAACAATACAAAAATTTGTCTTTTATGTCATACACCCAAAGATTTCTTACATCTCTTACAAGTGCTCTGAATCTACGACTCTTTGCTCCGTCTAAAATCAGCTAGTCGTTCGCATATGTTGCCTTATTTTTTTCCCAAAAATAAACAATAAGGGAAAGGAGATAACACTGTCTCACTCTAAAGGGGTTGAAGGGGAGGTATAAAATTATGCTCAAAATATGTCATTTTATAATTAAAAATTGAGTTGTTCTAAGATTTTACTTATAAATTGTTAATTAGGTAGATAATGAATTTATCCGTTACTTATGAACCTCACTATATGTTTGTATATTGACTCTTTAGATGAAATTGCCAACACACAAAAATCAGCATTTTGAGGATCCAAATGTCGTTTATGTCGCACCATTTTGTAGGTAATCTTAGAAAAAATATGTAGTTTTTTTACCATCAATTATTTACTTTATTAGATATTTAAGGAAAACACGTTATTTCTTAATAAAATTTTAATAGTATATTATGTAACAAGTTTTATAAACGTCATGTTAGTCTCGAGTTTTATTAATCGCGAGCGACGCGTAGCGGAGCGAGTGTTTAGTAAAATGAGTGACTAACAAGTTTATAAAACGTGTTGCATACTATACTTTTTCTACGACAGCAAATATCTAAATAAAAAATTTGGAAGCTATTTTAATATTTCATTTATTAACGTATCAATAACATGATAACAGTAAAAAATTACTAAACTATTGTTCTACTTATTGTGTATATTAATGGTTACATTGGAAACATTTTGGCAATTGCTAAAAAAACTAAGTGATTTTCCTAAATGCATTCCATCGAATTGTGTTAAATTTGCTTCATGATTTGAATTGAAGCTAATACTTGGTCCACTTTCATTTTTATCAATGCTTGAACTTTGAGCAATTGCAATATTAATATTCTCTTTATTTTTTTGCATCGCATTATTTTGAACAGTGTTCATGATTTTAGTAGCGGTCTCAATTTTATTGTTTAACGAGTGGTCAATATAACTCTCTGCAACAGCTGTGGATCGCCACCCTCCATGACGCTTTAATGCTGTGATGTCCGCAACCGAGTCCACCAAAATCGTGGCTGAAGACCTTCTTAGGCAATGACCAGTATAAGCAGCAGGGTCAGGTAATTTTAAGAATTTTGCTACTACGCTAGAGAGGCTGCCAAATTTATTAATTCCAATTGGCTGTTTTCTACATTTTCCTCGCTGGTAGTTTAAGAAAAATCGGGTAGTACTTGTCAGGTTTGGAGGTCGAAGTTCCATGTATTTCTTGCATGTATGATAGAAATTACCTCCAATAACAAACTGACGTTCCGTTTTTGTTTTCGTGTCAGGAATGTGAACTAAAAGGGCCGTGTTAAGGTCTTCAACATCACTTGTTTGAATTTTCGTCAATTCTTCCCGCCGACAAGCTCCCATTATTCCAAAAAATAACCCTACCTAAAATATTTATAATTTTGTTTATTTTTATTTAATTTGGTTTTATACTATTACCTTTGTAAATAGGTATTCTTCGTCTGGAGCAGATGATAAGAATTCTCTAATTTGCTGGGGTGTCAATATTTTCGACTTTCTAGGTCTGTAACCGTCTGATTTACGCTTCAGAAATGCGCACAATTTGGGGTACTTGCTAATATCAACATTGTTTTTTAGATTAATTGTCGTCCGCAGCATTGAATAGATTGCCCACAAAGAGGACGGTTTCATCTTTTTCGACAAATTTTGGAAATAAGCAAGTAATACATTCTCAGAAAATGAATTTGTTTGGTTTTCTAGACGCCAATCTTGGAAAAGTTTATATGCACGTTCGTATTGACTTTTAGATTTTTCTGGCAGCAAACTAGCAGTTGCCGATGCCGCTGTTTGAGTAATTTCGGGCGGAGTACCAATGAAAACATCTTCTTCACTTTCACTGTCGTTTAGGCTCATTTTTTTTCCAAAAAATACAAAATTATTTGCCTCTTGTCACAACGCGTCGATTTATTTTGATAGATTGATGACAAGAATTACGGAAAACTAACTTAATTTTTGCCATTAAAATATCTAGAATTAACCTCAGCCGTGACTAATATCTCGTTGCTAAGTTCAGCCCGTGACTAAAATGCACGAAGTCACGGTTTGTCGAAAGCGTGTTTAAAGGATTATTTAGCGTCATGGAAACGTATACGATAAACGCCATTTTAAAGATGGAAGTAGAAAAAGAACTTTATATTTCTGGTAAAAAGTGGACTAGTTTCTCCCAATTATTGTGCACCAGTCCTAATTTTTTCATGGTAGTTGTAGACTGTTGGGAATAATTGGAATGCTGGAATCCGAATTTTATATTATATATATATATATATATATATATATATATATATATATATATATATGATATTACATATGATTTGCAGGAAACAACTACTCAGCGGGCAAATACCCCGACCTGCATTGAATTATACCTTACAAATCATCTTTATTATTAATTTGTTTTTGTTACCTGAATTTACTTTATTCTTCTTAATTGTGTTAATGTTTTATTATAGCAAAGATTTGAACAATTTATTGAATTATTTTATCGTTTTATTTAATCATACTTCTCCACGGCATGTATAATGCTTTTACAAAAAAAAATTATTGGTTTGAAAAAAATGTTTTTATAATAACTAACGTAGTACCAATGAATACATATGTCATGTGATATATCGCTGAAAAGGGAAGAAAATACTCTATTTAATGGCGCCATTTCCCGCCCGTTTCAAAATAATTTTTTTAACAGCCCGAAGAGTAAATCTCAAAATACAGCGGTTTTAGAAAGAATTAGATAAAACCCCGTTGAAACACTCTGTTTTGCAAAAAATTTTCGCCTAGAATTTTTCTCGTATCTCTTCAAATAACGGAGATATTTGGCCTAGACGTTTTCCGCATTTTCGATATTTCCCGCCATAACTCTTAAAGTAAGCCATGGATTTCAAATGTCTTTAAACCATTTAAGTGAGATATTCTCGAGTGCTCTGATAAAATGGACAGCCTGTATATATCCTGAGTAGTAGAGTAAAAGGGAGCCTACCTAATGAACTACCAATAAACAGGTAGTTTACCAGTTGTCCCAAAGATGACGTTACCGAATTTCTCTGGGGAATTCTAGACTATCATAGAATAATTAAACAAATAGAAGAAAACAGAAGCAGTCAGTTTTATATTAGATGTGTCAATAAATAAAAGATAAAGAACAGTGAACAAACTAGTATAGTGATAACAAATAAGTAGTAATATATAGTAGTAAAAAGTTATAGTTTGCGTGAAGTTATAAGGACTAATTATTGTAAATTTAGTGATTGTGTCAATTTGTCTTCAAATTATTGGACCTATATATAGGGGTGGGGGTGTTTATTTGAGGGTGTAAACACCTACCAATATGTTATAAATTACAGATCGTTTGTTCATTTGAAAATCTGCAAATTTGCGTATTAAATTTATCATTGTACTAGTTTACATAATGTAATCAAATCTCAAGTTGGTAAACCGATGAGTATACGACAGAAGCCTCTTTTCTTTGTCAATATAACGGTTTTAGTGATAAATTTATATTTATGTAAGCGGTAAAATCGCAGACTTTGGACCACACAGAATGTGTGTTCTCATATTATTTCGCAATAAATTAGTCACCTTCCTTTACAAATATATCGTTTTCGATTTTGAGGATAATAGTCCGTCCTTTGAATGGACAACGCGTTATTGTGACCGAAAACTTTATTTGTAGACATATCATTCAATAAACAATACTTTTATTTCAATTGTTAATTAAAATTTGATTATTTAATACAAAAAAGTTTTGTTTTGCGAAGTTTTAGAAATGTGCGACGCGGCCAAATATGAAGAGTATAATAAAAATGAGAGAGAATATGCATATAATAGAAGGAGGTATTGTTTTAGATGTGTCTTATTCCTTTAATCATAGGTATCAAAGACTCTCGCTGAGAGAATGAGTGACAGTGTGAAGATATTTACAAGTATTGTGCTACTTAATTTAATACTAATTGTTCAAAGTAAAAGAAAATATCTCATATACAGGCTGTTTCAAAGTTAAAATTACATACGTTACTTGTGGATAGAGGGAACCTTGGCGGTTTCAAATTACCCGGCATTAATGCATCCATCGTCCTTTCTTACCGAGATACAGGATGTTTTATTGATTTTGGGCAAATCTTTCTTTGGTCATAACTATTGAATCACCCTGTATAATAGGTTCACACTTAGAATATATGTTTCACTTATTTTACTTGATAGAACTACATAATAAACCAAAATAGAAATTCAGGTACGGCTTAATAAAACATTTATAATATGTTGTATGTCAAAATGATGTAGATCTGTTTCGACATTCGAAAAGGGTGGAAAAATTTGAATAGAGTAGTTGACTTAATTTGTTTGCGCATTTCATTTATCAACTTCGATTATTCGAATAATTCTTGCTAAAAAAAAGTTTGAGACCTGACTCTTATCTGCTTGCTTTGCCTATTTACCTTTATTTACTCCATCTACCCCCGAACCCTTCAACGGAGTTAGATCAAAATATAATATAGTTCCAGACCTCGTTATAATACATAAGTGTACCAAATTTCAAGTCAATATCATAAACGGTTCCAGAGTTACAAACATACCGACAGACAGACAGATAGACCGACAGCCAGGAATTTTTTTTGCTCAAATTTGAAATCTTGACGTTTCATAACATTTCAACAAAAGAACAATTTTTTTTGCGTTACTATACTTCCACTGGACGTGGAAGTAAAAATTAAGTAGTATTTTAATTTACGCGTGCAAATTTATATTGTTTTTAAAATTATTTTTCAATAGTTCTCTTACCTAGTCTAGAAGTGTAAGAATTGTCACTGCTGCAAGTTAAATTTTGAGTAACCAAGGTTGATAAATGAAATGTGCAAACAAATTAAGTGAGCTGCTCTATTCAATTTTTTCCGCTCTTTTCGAATGTCGAAACAGATCTACAAAATTTTGACATGCAACATATTGTCAGTTTTTTATTAAGCGGACGTGGATTTCTATTTTGGTTTATTATGAAGTTCTATCAAATAAAATAAGCGAAACATATATTCTAAGTATCTCGCTAAGTATGCACCGATTGTACAGGGTTGTTCAATAATTATGACCAAAGAAAGATTTGGCCAAAATCAATAAAACACCCTGTGTATCAGAAAGAAACGGCGATGGATACATTAATGCCGGGTAATTTGGAGCCGCCAAAGTGCTCTCTATCGTAACTTTAAAACACCCTGTATTTCCAGGTCGAAGCCCTAGAGTGCAGTATGCTCTAAGATGGTTTCCAACAGAGAATTTTAGAAGTAAGAGTTCATTAAAATCGTGGTAAAGCAGAAAAGCATTTCTTTCGGCATTTCTTAATTATTTATGCAAATATTTTATTTCTATAAATATTTTTTTAAAAGTTATGACGTCATCGGCAATTTTTACTTCTACGTCCAATGGAAGTATAGTAACGTAAAAAATAATAATGTTTTTAAAATAGGCTTAAAATGTCATGAAACGTCGAGATTTTAAATTTAATCGAAAAAAAATTTCCTGCCCGTCGGTCTGTCTGTCTGTCGGTCTGTCTGTCTGTCGGTCTGTCTGTCTGTCGGTCTGTCTGTCTGTCTATAACTTTTTTTTGTGCGCACGTTTACTCTGGAACCGTTTATGATATGACTTGAAATTTGGTAAACTTATGTATTGTAACGAGATCTGGAACTAGATTATATTTTGATTGAAGGTCTCAAAATTTTTTTTGGCATCACCCCCACACTATGAAAGGAAGTAAAAAGAATTAAAATGTGATTTAGTGTATATACAAAAACGAAACGTCTAAAAATTTTTTTCATGAATTTATCTAATGAGGATCGAGAAAACTTCTGCAAATCTGGGCGACTATTTATTTCATGTAGAATTTTGTTTAGGGTAGGCATTTCATTTTAGTAGAAGAAACTGTGTATTATTTGTCGAATAGAGTTTTTCATTGTTTCACCTCCAAGTTTTTTTGGCCTGCGTATATTTCCATTCTTTCTATATTCCCTTATCGTACGGAATACAGTTGATCTTGCAATTCCTAACAGTAAAATCTTACAAATCTTATTGTTCAATATCTTACCCACTACATTCATAATTTTAGATACGATTTCACACATTTTGACCTTTGTTTTTCCACTCAACATCTGTTTATACATATTTATTACACATTGCTTCTCAGATAATGCTAAAGTACCCAAACCTAATCATTTGCGTTTCTTTACTGGTGAAACTTCCAATAAACTTGAATTTGCCACAACATATTGGAAAACTTCCAGAATATGTATATATAATAAATATAAATAACATATAATTAGTTCTGTAAAGAACTGTTTCCTTTTGCTTTCAAATTTCTACAAACGAGAATGAGCGATGATAAATAATTAACGAAGACACTTCGAAATTTGGTTGATATATTTATTCAACTGACATGTCAAAATTTACGATTTGGCCTAGTGTAAAACTGGCGAACGTGTAGCCAATCACATGTGTATGATTTAGCGCGGCAAATTCAAAAGAGTCCTCCTGGTTTAAAAACAGACTATAGTTACAATAACAAACGCACATATAATTTGTTCCCTCGCGCCAAGTATTTATGGAATTCTAAAGACTAATATTTCTCAAATCAATCAGTAACTCCATTAGTAAATCCAAAATGTATTTCCTTCCTAATGTTACACAATAGATACAGAGCAAAGAAATAACACATCGACTGACACAAAGACATTCACCCCAGAGATATCATATATAACTGTGGAAATAAAATGAAATGCTATATAGCATAATAATATAAAGAGTGTGTATTTTCGCTCGGGGTTGCTATGCGGTTATTGCATAAAGGGATGATTCGGACGCCCCGCAGGGATCGCTAAATATCTTGTCACTGGAAGTGAATAAACCACGGGAAGCAGACCTCACGCGGAGGTCCCGGGAAGCTCACTTTCTACCCTGTTGGGCATGTAAAGGGACATTTATGCAAATGAGTGCAACTGTTCACACGTCGCCATTTTGTCATTGTTATAATTTGATTGAATTGATGTGCGCATCGATGTTGTAAACGTCGTGGAAATTGAGTTATTGCGTACATACATTTCGGTGTGGAAATGCCTCTATCTCGCGGTTACTAACAATTAATATTCAGATATTTGTTTAAAAAAAAGTAAAAGCTGCATGTAGTTCTCGTAATCTCAAAGTTAAAACAGGAACATAAATAGCATTTTTTTAATATGAAAATTGCTAATCAACATGTTGGACGCGAGGCAAAAAAATCACTTCTCTGTACATTTGAGCGGGAAATAATGAGGAATAGTGCTGAAATTATTGACGCCGCCTCCACTTCTTATTTTTATATTAAATTGAACTTTTCTTTTGAATTAAATTCTTATTACCACTATACGCCAATTTAAAATTTCAAAAAGATTTTCTTGTTCTGATTAACCAATAACTAGGTTATATATTTGTTAAGTTACTTATCAGTTTAAAACACAAAGCTCTACAGAAATTCAAAATAATCAGGAACTCTATTCATTTCTAAGAATACAAAGACTTAAACATTTTTTTAACAAGTTCAATACGTGGAGAAAAAAAGCATTCTTGCGACATTCATTTCAAGTTTGGAAAGCTGTCAAAAATTTGCAAAAAAATAAAACAATCCCTAACAACTTAGCGAAAGTCAATGAAATTGATAATTATTTCATAAATTCCGTCCCGCATATTAGACAAGGTAACAATATGAATAATTATTATCAGGGTATTAAAACTTCAGTGAATTCCATTCTTACTTTTAAAACGATAACAGAAATTGAGATAAAGTCGAGGCAAGAATTCAAGCGATGCACGTCATGAGTGATCTCATTAAAGAAATTTTAATACTAATATAATTTTTAATCATTAATTACGTTAAAAAGAGTAATTCTTGACACCCAGTTATTAAGCTTTTTTCAGAAATACAGTTTAAAGGGGCTTCATGATTCTTAACAGTATTGTCTTATTTATAGAATCGATCTGTGACGTGCATCGCTTGAATTCTTGCCTCGACTATAAGTAAACATTTACTTTCCATTAAATCTCGAGCTATTGGCGCTGATGGTGTGCATTTTGATATTATTTTACTTTGTTGTCCTTTTATTTTAAAATATATATGTCATATTGTAAATTTTTGTATTATCAACTTAGTTCATCCTAGCGGCTGGAAAATAGCACACGTTGTACCTCTTCCTAAGATTAATAGTCCTGAGGGGTATGGCGATCTCAGGTCTATTAGTAGTCTACCTGTACTTTCTAAGATCTTGGAATATATAATTAAATATCAAATTGTGGAGCACGTGGAAAATAACAACATATTAGGTACCATATACACAGTCATGTTTTAGGAAGGGGCATATTTGTGGTACGGCTTTGTTAAATGTGTTTGATTATATTTTACGTGCAACAGATTCGGGGTTATCTACAGTGCTGGTATTACTTGACTACTCGAAAGCTTTTGACACTTTAAATCAGAAGACTTTATTAGTAATATTAAAATATGCAGGATTTAGTACTCAAGCAGTGGATTTCATTGCTAGTTACTTAGTAGATAGGAAACAAAAAGTAGTATTAAACGGGCATTTCTCTAATTCTGTGAATTTTTTCAAGGTGTACCGCAAGGATCTGTGTTGGGTCCGCTTTTATATACTCTATACACTATTTCTTTACCGACATTTATACAAAATTGTGGCATCCAGATGTACGCGCATGATACACAATTATATTTCTCTTTTAATCCTGAAAATATCCGGAATAATTGTGAGCTTATAAATAAGGACCTCGAAATCATATACAAAGTTTCACTAGAGCATTTGCTAACTTTAAATCCTAATAAATGTATAACAATGTTGTTTAGTCGGCCATTAGACAAAGCCAGATTAGCTGGAGAAGTTAACATTAACCAGTCACTGAGAAAGCAAAAAATTTATATCTCATTGTAGATACATCACTAAGATTTGATAAACATATATCAAACTGCATTAAACGTGCCATTGCCAGATTAAAAGTTTCATATAGCTCTAGACATATTTTAAATACAAATTTAAAATTTATACTTTGTGATTCACTGGTCTTGTCAATATTTAATTATTGTGACACGGTATATGGGCCTTGCCTTACAGCTGCAAATTGCCAACGTATACAAAAAATACAAAACTTCTGTTTGAGATTTATTTATGGAATTAGAAGGAGAGGACCCGTTAGCCACAGGAAACCAGATGGTTTAATATGAAAAATAGACGTCATTTGCACGCTAGTTCTCTGTACAAAATTATAGTAACAAATATACCTTCATATCTCTATAGTAAAATTACATTTCATATGGATGTACATAATTGAAATGTTAGATTTAAAGGCACTTTAACCCCACAGTACATAGAACTACTTTATTTGAACGGTCTTTCTCATTTAATATATATATATATAGACTATGGATATAGACTATATCGCAAAGATCGGTTAGGCAGAGGTGGAGGCGTAGGTATATATGTCAAATCAAATATAAATTGTCAGTTACTACAATCAGAGTTTATAGAAGCAGAAGAAGTACTTGAAAATCTCTGGGTGAAATTGCAGTTTGGTAGGTACAACATAATATTAGGCGTCCTTTATAGACCTCCGCAACAAAATGTGGAGCAAGCATTAAGGCTTCTCGATAATATTATTCCAACATTTTTAACATCTTGTGATAATTTGATTGTAGTGGGCGATGTGAACATTAATTTATCCAACTTGGCAAACCCTATTACAGAGCTCTTCGATGCTCATGGCTTAACACAAATCATAAATGAACCAACCAGAATTTCAGGAAATAGCTCCACCCTATTAGATCCTATTTTTCTAAGTTGTCCTGATGTAGTAAACAAATGTGGAACTTTAAATGCTGATTTCCTTAGCGATCATAGATTGTGCTACAGTGTTATAAATATTCCTCACTTTAAAAATACCCAGAAATTTATTACATATAGAAATTTCAAGCAACTTGAACAAGAACGTTTTTGTCACGATCTATACACTGTGCCTTGGGATAACATATTTTACACCAATAATATTGAGGATAAAGTTTCATTATTAACAGATTACATTACAGAACTATTTAACATACATGCGCCAATAAAAACAGTGAGGGTAAGTAAACCCCCAGCACCTTGGCTAACCTATCCATTAAAATTAATTATAAAAGAAAAAAACAGGGCACTATCTGTTTACAACAAAAATAAAACACAGGGAAACTGGGATGCTTATAAAAATATACGTAATTTCGCCCTAGCATCAGTAAGAAGAGAAAAAGCCGCGTACTTAAGTTCTTTACAAAATCAAACTTCTAATCACGAATTCTGGAAACGGCTACAACAACTAAATATACGATTTAAACGTGATAATACTGTGCCTCCTAGTTTACAAAATGCAGCAGACATTAATGATTTCTTTCTTAGCGTCTTTTGCAAGAATGATAACTGCAATAGGGCTATAGATTTCTATGCTAACACAAAACTTAACGACAATTTATCATTCACTTTTACTCTTGTTGACGCTGACACTGTTTATAATGCAATTAGAAGTATAAAGTCCAATGCTGCTGGAAAAGACAAAATAACACTGACCATGTTAAAACTGTGTATGCCAACAATTTTGAATCATATCACCCACATTATAAACTGCTGTCTAGAACAGGGTTACTTTCCTAAACAATGGAAAGATGCAGTTATCTGCCCGGTACCAAAAATAGCAAATCCTGCATCTGTCGAGGATCTGCGGCCGATCAGCTTATTGCCGGTTATTTCGAAAATTCTAGAAAGAATAGTTCATGATCAAATAACTGCCTATTTATCATCACATAACTTATACCCGTTACATCAATCGGGATTTCGCAAAGCACACAGCACGACTACTGCTCTACTGAACCTTAGTGACAATATCATCAGTGCGCTAGATAAACGCTTGGCAGCCATTCTCGTCTCACTAGACTATTCCAAGGCATTTGACACAATTGATCATACGCTTCTATGTGCAAAGCTAAATTACTATGGCTTTGATTTAATATCTCTGATGTTTTTTGATTCTTATTTGAGTGAACGTCGTCAATGTGTATCAGTTGCGGAAAAAGTATCTGATTTTAAAACAGTAACGTCAGGCGTCCCCCAAGGGTCCATCCTTGGTCCACTTCTGTTTCTCATATACACGTCAGATATATTTAAGGTAGTAACCAGTTCGCATCTGCAAGCCTACGCTGACGATACTCAACTTCTTCATTGTTTTGACCCATCTAAAGCAGACATTGCCAATAATTTGATCAACCAGGACTTAGACAACATCTATCAATATTCATATCAACATAATCTTAAGATTAATCCAACCAAATCGGTTGTTATTCTATTTTGCTCAGAAAATAATCGACATCACTTAAAGGCATCTGTTCAATTGAAAATTAATCAAGAAAATCTATCGTTTTCAACCTTTGCCAAAAATCTAGGGGTAATAATAGACGAAAAATTACGCTTCGTGCAACACATAAAAATGCTTTTACAAAAATTTTATTGCCGGTTAAAAGTACTGTATGCAAACAGGCACATACTGAACTTTAAACAACGTAAAAAGCTTTGTGAAACTCTAGTCATGCCCGTATTCAATTATTGCAATTTTATGTATTTCTTCTGCTTGGACCAAGCGACCAAAAATCGGCTACAAGTTATGCAAAATTGTTGTTGTCGCTTCATATACAACTTGAAGAAGTTTGATCATATTTCAAATAAATATATCGAGTTGCGTTGGTTAAAGATGGAGCAACTCGTTAAATTTCACTTCGCGGTATTCTTGTTCTGTTTAATAAAATCCTCTGTTCCAAGGTATTTGAGAGAAAAGTTAGTTTTCAGATCCGCAGTTCACATTATAAATATTAGACATCCGTACGTTCTAACAATGCCGCAACATTGCACTGCATTATTCCAGCGTAGCTTCTCTTACACATCCGTCCACTTATACAACTCAATTGATCCAACATATAAAAATCTGGTGACAGTTAATGCATTCCGTAATAAAATTAAAGCTTGGTTTATGAATGCCAATAATACCTAAGTATATTTAGACATTTTTGGGTACCATTTGCATCTTGCAAATGTTTGATACTTTTTATTGTTATTATCATTGTTTATTACTTTCTTCACATATTCATTTACATGTATAATTTCTTTTTTCGAATTTTCTGTGTATAATATACTACTCGCATATTGTTAATTTGGAGCACAATAATGCATGTCACATATGTTATTCTTATTATTATTATTTATTTATGTTTAAATGATTTAAAAGGTTAAGTGTAAGAATAGCCATGTGGCTAAACTTCGCCTTTAAGTCATTCCTTGTAATGTACTTACATATGTACATTTACATTTTACCAATAAAGTCGTTTATTATTATATATGTAGAATATATAATTCTCTCCCACCTTCTCTCAAATCTCGCGCTGTATCTTCCTTCTCGCAAATGTATAAACGCATTTTTCCATTTAATTAGGTAGTCATTACTTATCTCCTTTAAATTTGACATTTTACTCTTGCTCTGTGTATTTCTGTTATGGATATATATATTTTTTTCTTCGTGTTATCTACCACTATGAGGTTAAGTGTAAAAACAGCTCTAGGGAAACCTCTAGCTGAACTTCGCCTATTCATTTATTGTTTACTATTGTTTTGTTATTATTTTAGTATTATGTCCACAGAAATGAATAAAGTGTATTATTATTATTATTATTTTATAAACATTAATTGTGGTAGTTCAAATGTGCTTTTAGAGGGCGGAATATTAAACATAATATTTTTAGTCGCAAACTCTTCTATAAAATCCTTATTTTACTATAAGGAACGTAACCAGACTGCAACCAACAGCTACTCTCCGGGCTATGTACCCCACCGAGCGCTGAATTACAAGTTACAAGTCTGGCGCGTTAAGTGTAATAATTGCATATTACCATCAAAACGCTAATGCTTCGATTGCAATAGACACTGGACCGCTAGATGGCGCCTGCTGACTATTTTACATGTCGCTATTGTAAAAATACCGGGATGTACCAAATAGTCTACCTACATGCCTACCTTGCACTGACGAGAGCCAACAGCTCGAAACTGCAGTCTGCAAGTGGTGTGTGACGGCTGGCAAGAGAGCTCCTTTAAGTAGGATCAGTCTTTCGGCTGGTGTTTGTTGCAATCGAAGCATTAGCGTTTTGATGGTAATATGCAGTTATTACACTTAACGCGCCAGACTTGTAACTTGTAATTCAGCGCTCGGCGGGGCAAATAGCTTGGAGAGTAGCTGTTGGTTGCAGTCTGGTTACGTTCCTTATAGTAAAATAAGGATTTTATATAGGAGTTTGCGACTTAAAATATTATGTTTATTAATTGTGGTGTTCTGTTTATATTCATTTTTTCTTCTTATGGGTTTTCTACCACATAAACCATAATATCGTTTTTCTTAATACATTTATTTAACGTCGGCCTATTTCCGCTATTGAGGCCTAACACCGACACCTGTAGACGAGCTACCCCCAACCAGGAATTTGGTCGAACCTCTTCCCTTAAGAAGAGTAGGGATCTTTTACTTGCCTAACATTTAATAGACAAGGGACCGACGGCTTTACATCCCCTCCGAAGGATGGTATATCTCCTATACAACCCTCGCCTAAGATTGTATAGCTTCCGCGCATACACTGATATACAAGCCGCTGGAAGATGCGTGAGGCGATGACGCGGTTTCCGATAATATCGTTTATAATATCAACAATTATTAGTAGTATTAGTAGTTAGTATTTATGGATATGACGTAAACAGAATTTTAAAGCTGTGTATTTAATATACACAGCATACAAGAATTGCATTCATAACTTTTAAAAAACTTGCGTCACCATCTTTCGAGAGAGATGTAAAACTGTGGGTTCCGTATATCCACGATGTGAGCACGTTAAAGATTCCTACACCACGATAATTGTGAGGGTTCGGCAAAATTTCCAAGTTAAGACTCACAGTGCCTACACAAGCACTGATGACCTTATCTCTTAACGTCGGTGATTGGTCTTGGTTGCGAAAATAGGCCGACGTTAAATAAATGATTAAAAAAAAAACTTTAAAAAAAGGCAGATTTAGTTACCGAGACGTTAGATAAACACTATATGCTTATTAAATTAAATTTTAAATCATTTTTAAAATTAACCTAACCGATCGTTATACTCTTCTGCTATCAATAAATATGAATGTAGACTTAGAAAAAGAAAAAATAAGTAACTCGCAGATAATGTATATCATACTAACTATGAGAAAGTTAATAAACATTTAGCAGATGTAAGTTGGCAGGAAGTCTACCAGGAAAATGATCCTAACACTACTTATAATATTTATTTATTCAAAAAGTTTAAAATAATATAAAAATTTCTACACAAAAAAGAAAACTAAAAAAAAAGTTTATACACTAAAACCGTGGATGACGCAAGGTCTTTTAAATTCAATTCAACATAGGGACTATCTGAAAAAAAGAGCTAATCAGCTTCATACAGACGAATCAATAAGTCAGTAAAAAAAATATAGAAATTTTTTGAATAATTAAATTAAGCAAACAAAAAACAAGTATTATAAATACAAAATTAATCAAGCACAGAATAATTACAAAAAGGTTTGGAAAGAAATCAGTTGTATTACAAATAAATCGGGAACTAAACCTGAAAATAAGCATGAGCTAAATATAGTAGATGACAATGGTCAAAATATTCATTCTGATAAGGAAAAAGCAAACTATTTCAATAACTACTTTGTTGATATAGGTGCCAAGATGGCGGATAAAATTATCACTTATTGAATTAACAGTTAACGATTCTTTATATCTTCACCTCCTAACGGAAAAAGAAATTATTTCAATAATTCCCACTTTAAAAAACAATACATCTCTAGGTCTCGATGGCGTGACAGTTATAATTCTAAAAAAATTCCACACCCATTTAGGAGGGCGAGTACACGATTTGTTTAAAGAATACCTAGCCAATAGACCACAACAAGTTAAAATAGGTAATTCGTACAGCGAAGCAAAAAAATAAGAACTGGCGTTCCACAAGGAACTATCCTAGGTCCTAGCTTTTTCTTTATATATATAAACGATCTCTTACAAAAAACAAACTACGGATGCAATATTATATCATATGCAGACGACACATTGCTAATTTGTGCAGAGGAGACATGAGAATCCACAAAACAAAAAGCTACCGGTGCAATCAGTAAAGTGGAAGGAAACTTGGTTAGATAACAATCGCCTTAAACTAAATATTACGAAAACTAAATATATGTCCTTTTCCCCAACAAAAGTTGGAATGCCCCAAGTGCAAGAACCTATACTCGTTAATAAATCGGCTAACAATAAATAAAATACTTAGGGTTGATCCTAGACCCGCACATGAAATGGGTAAGTCACGTCGCTTACCTAAATGGAAGAATACGGAAACTAATCTATAAATTTTATAGCCTAAAGAGCTTACTAAACAATAAAACTCTCCTATAGTCTGTTTTTAAACCAGGAGGACTCTTTCGAATTTGCCGCGCTAAATCATACACATGTGATTGGCTGCGCGTTCGCCAGTTTTACACTAGGCCAAATCATAAATTTTGACATACTTACATGTCAGTTGAATATTTCAACCAAATTTCAAAGTGTCTTCATTAATTATTTATCATCACTCATTCTCGTTTGTAAAAATTTGAAAGCAAAAGGAAACAGTTATGTACAGAACTAATTATGTGTTATTTATATTTATTATATATATTCTGGAAGTTTTTCAATATGGATGTTGTGGCAAATTCAACTTTAGTGGAAGTTTCACCAGTAAAGAAACGCAAACGATTAGATTTGTGTACTTTAGCATTATCTGAGAAGCAATGTGTAATAACTATGTATAAACAGATGTTGAGTGGAAAAACAAAGGTCAAAATGTGTGAAATAATATCTACAATTATGAATGCAGTGGGTGAGATATTAAACAATGTAAGATTTGTAACATACCTATTTTAAATACTTTTACTGTTAGGAATTGCAAAATCAACTGTATTTCGTACGATAAGTGAATAAAGACTTGGAGGAAGACCAGGAATTATTACCAGATTTGATGAAACAATTAAAAACTCTATTCGACAAATAATACCTAGCTTCTTATACAAAAATGAAATGCCTACCCTAAACAAAATTCTACATGAAATAAATAGTCGCCCAGATTTGCAGAAGTTGCAAGCAGTAATCGAACCCTGTGATAGTAAATAGTTGTGTATTTAATAGGGAAATTTTGTTTTACTTTCATTTACACAGTTAATTCTTTACAGGCATATAATTTAAAAATTAAACGCACTTTATATCTCAAAGCTTCCTCAGTACATGGCAAAATTGGACGTGGCGGGAAAATTATATATATCATTGACACATCAATTGAAAATAATGAAATTTGTTTTTTTTTTAAATATTGTTTAATAAGTTTCATATACCAAATCAAATTTCAAATATCTCAAACAATATTCTTTTTTGGAAATTTATTATTAAGAATGTGAGGAATCCCTAGACACCTTTTTAGTAAGTATATTAGACTGCATACACTTATACTGTAGTCGTGTAAGGTTGGTTGCTTAGAACCCCTAAAATATTCTAGGGTAATTTTCTGGTAGCTTTTATAGTGTAAATTGGGATTCTACATTTAGTCTTCCTGGTTTAAAAACAGATTATAGTCTTGTACAACAGTTTAGTTGAATCTATAATTAGGTATGGTGTCACAGTATGGGACTCAGCTTATAGAGCAACTTGACAACCTCTGCAAATAACACAAAACTATATTTTAAGAATAATTTTTAATAAAAAAAGCGGATATAGCTGCAGAGACATCTTTATCGAAAAACAATTGCTTGATGTTGAGGGTATATACATGCATGCTGCCATATCCTACGCACATAACAAGAAGGATACCATTGGATCTGTTATTGAACACCGATATGAAACAAGGGCTAGGACAAGCAACACATATACACTACCGTTACATACCAAAACTGTCACCCGAAAATGCATTAAATACAATGGAACCAAACTTCTTAATAAACTTCCAACACGTATTAAAAAAATGAGGAAAAAATGGTTTCGAATAGAAACAAAAAACTATCTGATTGATAATTACACTACACTCCTGTCCATCCTAGCGTAACTTAACACAAACGCCACATATTATTTATTTACTATGGCTAATATATCCATATTTTCCCATCGCATAATTATTACCTCTGTCTGTAAATTATTGCATTTTTTCCTACACCGCCTCAAAATATTCACACCACTTCTATGCCCACTTTGTTAATTATCAACTTATTATATTTCAATCAAAATTATATACTTTTTACAAATTATTAGATATATATTTATTTATATGTATTAGGACAACTAAACGAGAATGTAAATACTGCTCGACACAATACGAGGTCCCCTCAGGTGTCACTTTTTGTTCTTTATGTAAATTAGGTTAAGACATTTTGTTTGTTAACTTTGTTGCAGTAAATAAATAAATAAATAAATTTAGTAGACCCGCGTTACATAATAAATCTGTGTTTTTCAACTATTCCTAAACTCTTTAAACAGTCTATAGCAATTCCCATACATAAGTCTGGCGACAACCTTTTCTTGAAAAACAAGATTTTATCCAAGAGTCAGTTTGGTTTTTGGGAAAACATGTCTACCGAGCACGCTGTATATGAACTAGTATATAAAATTGTAGATAGTCTAAATCAATCAAAGAAATGTCTAACTGTTTTTTTGGGCCTAGCCAAAGCGTTTGACATCGTTAATCATAAAATCTTACTAAATAGTCTGGAATCAATTGGTGTTCGAGGTGTTGCCTTAGACATACTCAGTGATTACTTATCTGATAGGCAGCAAACTGTAAAAATAATACAACTTATGACTAGTTACCACGGGCGTGCCGCAAGGGACAGTATTGGGTCCAGTACTATTCTTAATATATATATATATATATATATATATATATATAAATAATATGTCTAGATTAAAAAACACCAATAGTTACGTAATATCATATGTGGATGATAGAGCAATAACATTCTGCGGAGATTCATGGGAGGAGGTGTACTATAATGCAGAAAAGGAGTTAAATGTTTAAATAAAAGCCTCCTAAGCCTCCATATAGACAAAACAAAGTTTATCTCATTCTCCCTCATAATAAAAGACCAACCAAAAAAAAAAAGATTTTAGCTATACACAGTAGCTCGTGTGACAATATTGCAAAATGTATTTGCTCTGTTATTCCATAATGATTGATTTCTGAATTTCATTCTTTCTAATTCCGATGTATATTATTTGCAAAACATAACCACTGACTTTTCCTTTGGCGTAAACGTCAAGGGCGCAGAGGCTTTTTTCCAATAATTCTATTATTTTCTAGATTCGGTGATTTTTCTGAAGAGGATAATAATACATGTGGTAGAAAACCCAAATAATAGGAAAGAATACTGCATATATTTATTTATTTATTTAACATACACTGCCCAACAGAAGATTCCAATTGCTGGGCAGGAAATTACAAGTAAATGATTACAAATATTTACAAATTACAAGTAAATGTTTACAAAATATAAGAAAAAGAAATATAGGAATATCAGATAAATAAAAACAAAAATAAAAACAAAGCTAAGTTTAAATTTATGCAATTGATCTTTTTATCTCAGATACATTGCAGTGGGAAATATCAAACCGGTCTTGAAGATTATTATAATTTTCACACATTTTATATAGTGGCGAGAAGTTCAGAACGTTAGTTCTGGAAATCGGCAGATAGAATAGTGAGTTTTGCCTAGAACCGGGTCTAGGTATTCGAAAATTTAATGAGTTCAATATAGCGCCGCGATCTCTTATTTTATGTAATACTTTAAAAATAAATATTTGCTGTACTATAGTTCTGCGTATCGCTAGGCTTGAAAATGAAAATCTATTTAAAAGTGTAGTATGAGGAAAACCAATAGCAGGGTAGACACCATCTTCCTTATAGCATAATGTTTTTAAGAAGCACATCTGAATGCTCTCTATGCTTTGTATATGTATGTTATAGTGAGGAGACCAAATAATTGACGAATATTCCGATTTGGATCGAACAAAAGATTGATATAGTAGTATCAGTGTGTTAATGTCATTAAAGTCGTGAGAACACCTTATTATAAATCTGAGTGTTCTAAGCTTTCATTTGTGATTGTATTTATATGACAATTAAATAAGAGTTGGCTGTCACATGTTACACCGAGGTCACGAAATGTTGATGGACGTGTGAGCACTGAATTTTCTAAGCTATAATTAAATTCGATATATTGATATTTGTTAGTAGACCAGGGCCAATCCTGTTTAAGGCAATAAAAATTCTTAGCAGTATACGAATGGTCGGAAAATGTAGTTAATGAGCTAAATAATTAAGGAAAAATCGTCCAGACTGAGTAAAAGTTCGGGAAGGGGGGTTGGGGTAGTAATATATACGTTTTTAGGAGTTGGTACTCGTTTTTTGCGATTTGTGGCTAAACTATGCATCCTATCGGAAAATGTTGAATGTAAAAGTTGTAGATAATGAAAAACTCTAAAACTTTTTGATTGATCATTATTGACCATAACCTCAAAATTATCGAGAAAAATGCAAAAAGCTGTTTTTTCGGTTTTTAATTTATAACTATCCCAAAAATGATTATATTTTCATGAAAATTGGTGAAAATGTTCTTTTTTGTGTTTTAAATAAGCCCAAATTTTTTCAAAGCGAAATATTTAATTTTCGATGTTTTATGAAGAAAATAAAAAAAAAAGTCCTAATTTTCAATAGAAAAATTTGGTTAGCAAATTTTCGATTAATGAACTTTACTAGTGCTCATTTTTTTCTTTGAAATCTCAACTTTAATATAGAATTAAAATATAATATTGTTTATATACAAAAATATCGTTAAAAAAGCGATAAACTGAAAAACTACTTTTTAAAAATCGAGGTTTCGGTGAAAATCATGAATTTCTTTTTCTTTATTGTAAATAAACGTTTGCATTCATAAAAAGCGTTAATTCTCATACAATACTATCTTAAACAAGTAATGTACATGTACCTAACTATTCTCGGCTTTCAATGTCCCGAAAACATTATTTAAACTGCAATTAAATAGGTAAAAATTCAAAAAACACAAAGGCTGTGAACTGAGAAAATTTGTTAATTATTTCTTGTGATTCGTAAGTATTTACAAATTATCACGTCAAAGTCTTATATTTGATTATAAAATACAAAAATTAAAAGTAAAATAATTATATTGAAATCTTTTTTTCTTAGTGGGCAATTCTTCATCGCCAGAATCGATCAAACTTTCGATTTCTTCACGTTCATTTTCTATATCTTCAATTTCTTGGAGTTCTTCTGGATTGTCCAGTTCAGTATCATTATTTTTATTATTATTTATTAGACAGTGGGTACTGTCTTCGTCTTCGATGTCCTCGAGATTACAATTTTATTCGTACAACGATTTTTCGGCATTAGAACATTTATCAGAACCGTGACAATTTGAGCACAAATTTGTGCACTTTAAGCACACCCACATTTGTTATTACTGCATCCTGTTTCGCAGCTGCAGTAGATAATTTTCAATAAATTTTCAGGAATTAATTCTTGTTCTGTAAATATAGGTACGATGCCATTAACGTGATGTTTCCATCCCCAATCTGTAGCTGTTAATTGATTACCAAGACAACTTTGTATTTGAAAATACACCCTGTAACAATGTTGCTTAGCTGCCCCTTCAGTTGGAGGTAATTTTTTCAAATGAAATCAGGATTTAACAGTAGCCGTTTGGTAGAATTCAAATCTTTTGTAAATAGAAGCTATTATTTTTAATCCATTTTCGGTAATCGTTTGTTTGTCTGCATTTGTATTGTAAAAAATTTCTGCAAGATTAGGTAAATGTTTATCGGCCAATAATAATTTTATAATTGCTTTTTTTCCTTTCCCAGCAAAACTGGAAGTTGTATCGCAGCCAGAAAAACAATGCAAAAATGGTACAATATGTTTATGTGATTTATGTTTAAAACTATTAGAGGTGTAATATGTATCATTAATATTTCCTGCCTCAGGTTTGTGGAAATAGATATTCAATTCATGTGAACTGAATTGATTTAAAAGAACTAAAAATCTATGTCTTGACCAACAACTACCACTATTTTATCGGAGTTTTTTGCTACTTCAAGGGATGTATTGATAATTAGGGAATCTGCATCTTCTTCATATAACTATTTTTTGCGTAGTTGTTTTGTACATAATGTAAATATTTTTGTGTTATTTCATTAAGTACTTATATTGTTTTTTTGCCAGATTACTTTGTGTAAGAAAAACCCGCCATCAACAACGTGTACAATATTACTCGAAGTTGGTAACGAATCGATGCTCACAAATTCTGTATCTAAATGTGGCTTAACATTTTTTCTGAAGCCATTCTCTGTAAACAACGACACAGGAAATGGAGCAAGCTCGTACTGTAAATAATTTTTCATATCATCTGTGCTGCTGATATTTCGCGAAATTCTCTAATAATAGTAATGGATCAATTGTAACAGTCTCGCCTCAGTTAGATACATGTACATTACTTGTATAATATAGTATTGTATGAGAATTAACGTTTTTTATGAATGTAAACGTTTATTTAGAATAAAGAAAAAGAAATTCATGATTTTCACCGAAACCTCGATTTTTAAAAAGTAGTTTTTTCGGTTTTTCGCTTTTTTAACGATATTTTTGTATATAAACAATATTATATTTTAATTCTATATTAAAGTTGAGATTTCAACGAAAAAAATGAGTACTAGTAAAGTTCATTAATCGAAAATTTGCTAACCAAATTTTTCGATTGAAAATTAGGTCTTCTTTTTTTATTTTCTTCATAAAACATCGTAAATTAAATATTTCGCATTGAAAAAATTGGGGCTTGTTTGAAACACAAAAAAGAACATTTTCACCAATTTTGATGAAAATATAAACATTTTTGCGATAGTTATAAATTAAAAACCGAAAAAACTGTTTTTTGCATTTTTCTCGATAATTTTGAGGTTATGGTCAATAATGATCGATCAGAAAGTTTTAGATTTTTTCATTATTTACAACTTTTACATTCAACATTTTTCGATAGGATGCATAATTTAGCCGCAAATCGCAAAAAACGAGTACCAACCCCTAAAAACGTATATATTACCACCCCAACCCCCTTCCCGAACTTTTACTCAGTCTGGACGATTTTTCCTTAATTATTTACACCATTAACTACATTTTCCGACCATTCGTATACTGCTAAGAATTTATCGTCTATTACGATATTTTAAACGGTTTGGCCCTGGTCTATAGTAAATGTAAGAGTATTACATTTTCATATATTTAACTGCAATTTGTTTAAGTTACACCATTCACTGATTTTATCTAGAGCATTTTGTAAAACCACACAATCACTTTCATCATTTATTTTATTGTACAATTTCATATCGTCAGCATATAAAAGACACTCAACAACCCAATTCATCCGCAATGTCATTAATGGAGATGTTAAAGAATAATGGGCCTAACACAGACTCTTGAGGTACACCTGAAGTAGATACAAATTCAGCAGACCGTTGACCATAGTATTCGATATGGTGGTGTCTATTCTCCAGATATGATTTGAAAAAAAGCAACAAATTTCTTGAGAAGCCAAACTTCTGAAATTTTGAACATATATATGCGAAAGTAGAAACGTAATTGTTGCATGGTAAGGACAACAAATTATTATATACATTTCAGAAGATCTGCAAAATTAATTAAATATGTAGCGATTCTGGTAAAACAAAATTGTCTGTTGAAGAACGGAATATTATACTTAAGACTGAATTGAGAAACATTAATGTCAATAAAACGGTTTATTTAGCTTAATAATTTCAGCTAGAATACTTGTTTGAAATTACAACAATAGCTTCTTAACGTTTCAAAGTCCTGTATAGTCGGTCGTTCCAGCTTTGAGGCAGCTTCATTTACGAGTACATTTATTTAAAAACTGCAATATCCACGTACAGAGGATGCTTTTAACATCTGAAACCGGAACAAACAAATCTCTCAATTTTTAAGTGTAAAAGTAATAGGTGCAGTATTATGTGTTGTAATACATTATGTGTTCATTGCATAATAAGTTGTACTTGCATTGGAATTGTAAATCTGGGCAGGATAATTTTGAATAAAATATTGTTTTATTCTATCTGTGTTCTCTTAACGAAATCCAGCTGGCTTTTACCTTTACTCACCCACTTTAGCGGATATTTTATAAAGATGAACCGAGTGTATATGTGTATATTATAACAGCTAAGGCCGTTTCATTAATTTTGTCTCAGGTTTTTCAACCAGAATAAAAAGCTTACATTATCATACGTGTGAACTTGTTCGATTTTAATTAATAATAATAATATTAATAAATGGTAGGCATTCACTTCGTATTCAACATTTTTTTGACAAAATATGTTAAATTGATCAATAATAATGTATATATTAATAAGTAAGGTACGTAGAGACATAAAAATTTAAATTAAAGAAGTGAAGGGCGAAGTTTCAGCTTAGAGCTGTTTTTCAACTTAACCCCAAAAATTACCTTAATAAATACAAAATATAATCTATAACTAGTTTATAAAGTAAAGAAAAAACAAAATAAATGAATTTTAAGGCTTTGCATTTCTAGAGCACATGTAATAAAAGCGATTGCCTTATTTAATTGGTTGCCATGTACAAAATTAGCATTGAGTGTCTCTCATGAGTTGTTTTAATTTCTATTTGCAATTAATTATTGGCATATTCTTTATGACAGGTGAAAGTTTCTTATTATACTGATTTGTGATTTATTTGGATTTAATTTCAGCGTGTGTTCCACTGTTCAAGTTATATTTGTACGAGGGAATTTAAGTCATCATTTATTTTATTGTTTGCAGTTAATAGATGGTAAATAGTAAAATTGTGATATATCTGTGTGTCGTCTGCATAGTGATGAACAGTGCAGGTGGTAACTACTGAATGAAAGTCTGAAATATAAATTGAAAATAGAAAGGGGCCAAGGATGGACCCTTGTGGTACACCAAACTTGACAGGACGGGGATTGGATACATTGGAATTTAAGTGTACCCCTTGGGTTCTGTCACTAAGGTAGTTTTGTAATAATTCGACCGAATGATGTTCTATTCTAGAACATATTCTGATATTTGTTCGTGCATTTCCATTTCTAGAACTTCGGATAATGTAGACAAAATGCTAATGGGACACAGGTGAGTAGGATGATCTATTTTTGCTAATGGTAAAATGGTAGAATATTTTCATGCAGAAGAAAATGTTGAAGTTGTTATAGCCGAATTGACTATAAATGTTATATGGTTGATCAAATACGTACTTACTATGAGAAGCATTTTAATAGAAAATTATCCAATCCGGTAGGATTACTTTTTATCTTAAAAATATACTTTTGGATTTTATTGATGTCAATGGTTTTAACCCTAAAGGAGTGTTCCAAATTTGGCCTAATATTGTATGTATGAATTATAGGAAGATTTTCGTCAGTGTTGATGTTTGAAGTTACGATAAAATACGAATTGATTCGATTAACATCACATAGATCGTCTGGTATATTACTTCTTGACTTTTTATTGCTAATCAGATCCATAGCACGTAAAGTTTGCCACGTTTTTTTACTATCTTTGTTTCTAATTACAAATTCTAAATACACAGGCTTCTCTCTACGTATCGCCCCAGTAATATAGTTACGAAGATCTTTATAAAAATTGAAGTCAGCTGGAAGTTTTGATTTTTTATATTTATTAAATGCATTGTTACGCAATTTTATCATATGCTTAATTGTGTAAGTCATCCAAGGTGCTGTGGATTTCGAAACACGTACTGTTCTAAGAGAAGAGTGAATTTAACATATCATCTACGTTATCCAGAGAGTAAATATAATCCCAGTCGACCAAATTCAAATCATGAGCGAATGACTGCTCGTTAAAATATCTAATATCGCGATATTCAACTAATTTGTAGTATTTATTCACTTTTAAGTTACTTATTTCACAGGACGTTAAACAGTGATCAGATATTCCAGGATTATCTACTACTACTACTATTACTTTTGTAGTTTTTATTGTTTCACTCTTGGATATCGCTATAATATCCAATAAGGTGCTTGTTTGATAAGTGATGCGTGTCGGTTCAAAAATTTCAAGAGTAATAGATAAATTGAAAGAACCTGCATTATCCATACATAAAAGATTAATATTCAAGTCACCTATCATTAGAATGGCGTCGGAGTTTGGCATAATTAAAGATAACGTAGAATCAAGGTCATGTAAAATCATAGCGACATGTAAAATAGTCAGCAGGCGCCATCTAGCGGTTCAGTGTCTGTAAAAATACCGGGATGTACCAAGTAGTCAAAGGATCCTCGTGCCGGTCGTCACATGCCTACCTTGCACTGACGAGAGCCAACAGCTCAAAACTGCAATCTGCAAGTGGTGTGTGACGGCTGGCAAGAGAGCTCCTTTAAGTAGGATCAATCTTTCGGCTGGTGTTTGTTGCAATCGAAGCATTAGCGTTTTGATGGTAATATGCAATTATTACACTTAACGCGCCAGACTTGTGACTTGTAATTCAGCGCTCGGAGGGGCACATAGCCCGGAGAGTAGCTGTTGGTTGCAGTCTGGTTACGTTCCTTATAGTAAAATAAGGACTTTATAGAGGAGTTTGCGACTAAAAATATTATGTTTAATATTCCGCCCTCTAAAAGCACATTTGAACTACCTTATCATGAAGTTTCTTATTATCATTCGTGATAGTGTCAACCTTATCTTGGAAGTTTTTTGATATCTCATCTATACGCTTTTTAATTTCCTGTACAACCAAGTCAGGTATCCTACTTAAAAGTGTACTATTTTCTATTAGACATTTTTCAATTGTTTCAATTATCGATTTGTTTAAATTTTCACCTTCCTTCCTTGGTGCCATAGTTAACGCAAAATAATCTAGTTGCTGTATTCACCACTTTAAACTATTAATGCACTGTTTGAACACGTTTAAAGAATGAATAAATCGGAGCTACGCAAACGTGACCACACTCAGGCAGGCACATACTCAATCTCATTCGTTTTACTATTTTTATATGATAGCTTTGACTTACCTCACTAGTCGATGACATACTAAAATCGGGAGCTATGTCTAAATCTTAAACAAGTAATAATTATGGTTTTTAGTTAGCAAATGGATTACTTTTACAACTCAGATTGTGATAGAATATTAAAAATATATAAAACAAAATTACTTCAAAAATAAATCTTTTGTTATCGTGAATCGAATATTTGAATTCAGATTTCGTAAATACTAGAGGCTAAAATAGAGGGGCCATATAACAGACAGGCATCGCTTGATGCTTCAAAAATATGATATTAGCACGTTTTCTCATAAATATGAATTATTATGAACGACCCACTGAACTTGAATGTCCTAATAAAAAATCAATTGAAAAAGATGATGGTTAATTGTACGCCCAACGTTCAATCTAAAGATCTGTCACTTGAACGAATTCTTTTATACCAATAAAAAATTAAAATGAATGGGGATCGCTAAAATCTACTCTCTTTTCCAATCCAGTTCGGTTCGAAACGTACAAAGATGGATTGCGTCAAAGTTCTCACGGAGATGAATGGGATTTTTTTGTAGCAGGTCGCACACAGGTGCACATTCTTTGTAAACTGGACAATGGTGTCGTTTAAATGGGGGCGTGTAAGTCGAATCAATAGTGAATGCACCAGTTATTGCCAAAAGCGCAATAAGTTTAGTCAGGTACAGCGATTTCTTAGTATATTTATTAATTTTTTAAACGTATTTCGAATGACTTAATAACTTTACAGCAGTCTACCAAGAAAACTAAAAAATATTTACAATTTGAAATCTTGTGTAGATTATTAGATTTGAGTCCAGCATATTCCTGTGGTAATATACAGGACGGGCAAAAATTTTACTCCGTTAGATTGACGCTTACAACTTATTCTGGAAGAAAAACAATTAGACAATTTGTGTGTTATCCAAAAAACTGTCTGACATAAAGAAAGCTTAAGCTAGACTCAATTTATTAGGGAAAATAAATACATTTTTACTCTTCTCTTAGCTCTTTAATTACTTTTTATTTTTTTTTCTGGACCGTACTCTTATACTCCAGATATACTCAAAGAGACATGCCAGTAAATTATCTACAGCCACTCCCCACATCCTACAGGTTTAGTGATTGTAGGTTTCAGTATCATGTACCCGAAGTGGACCAAGGGTGATCGCCTTCTGCCATTTGGTCTGTCAAACATTAAAATTATCTTTGTCACGACGGTATAGTGTAGTACTATAAATAAAAAGATATGTTAGATAGTAAACAGAGATTTATTTCAGCTATCATATATTATACAGTGTGAACTTAAAGAAACGCACAAAGTTCATATCTTTGGTATGTGTCATTTGTCAAAAAAATTCTCGAATAGATCGATTTTGGTTTTGTAAATGCTACATTTCGTCACTATACCAACATTTATAACGTCACTGGTTTTCGTGTTATGACGTCATCATATTTTTTTTTAATGGAAACAGACATTTTTGTTTATTGTTTTTGGTAGTATATTCCTTTAGCTTTCTGGTGATATGAAAAAAATTGATATTACCTAAGCCATTCTTTTGAAAACAATTTTTATTGATTGATACCTTACATAAGTAATTGTGAGAAAGAAATCATCTCAATTGCTCAAATTGGCACCCTCCAACCATTTGACGTCGACCAAGACGACTGTAGACACTTTACACGCTGTTCTGGATCGTCACATGGGCAATTCGTCTCATCTCCAAGCCAATTCTGTCTTTCAATTCTTCTATGGTATCCGGTCTGTTAAAATACATCTTTGACTTTAAGTAACTCCAAAGAAAAAAGTCTAAGGGGGTTAAATCCGGTGAACGAGGGGGCCACTCAATCGGACCTCGAGGACCTATCTACCTTCCAGTAAAAGTGTCATTTAAAAACCAACGCACTACTATCCCAAAATGAGGTGGGGCCCCGTCTTGCTGAAACCAGACGTTTTCAGCAGGAATATCTTCATCTTCATTGTTCGGAAACATAACTACTAAGGCTGGCACTAAGTCAACTCGCAAAAATTCTAAATATCTTGCGGCAACAGAGACCCACTTATGTCAATCTTGACACTAATATGTTACTTGACAATGTTCAATAAAAGCATCTTTTAAGATGCTTGCTAACACGAGAGACAACAATAGTTATATGTTGCACATTTTATATGAATGTATGGAAAGCAATGTAATTGTTAAATAAAATACGTGTACAACTATGTCTCTTGGATCTAAATAAAAATGCCAATTCTTGTAAAGAATAGTTAAACTTATTAAAATATAAATTTTATTGTTCAGTGTGTCTATTGAACATTGCTTGTATAAAATCTACATTGAATTCTCGGATATTAAGGGAAATGAAAACTGTTTCAGAATGTAAGACAATTTGAATATTTTAATACAAATCGGTTTCGCCTTTGTACACTTGAATAGACTAGGGTACTGTTTCGATTTTGTATTCTAATGCCACTGTCTGTTTCCACTTTATAAATTTCAAATTAACTGCTTAAACAATTATGGGGATTATTTATTTAGGCATAAAAGCCATAGCTGAATACTTCTAGGAAGATTTATCTCCAAATGTGCGGCACGAGATATATTATGTTGGCATAACTAAGTTGCATAATTGTCATAGGTATTTGCAAACTACAGGATAGTTTTAAAAGAGTCTGATACTTTTTAAAATAGTTGCGCAATTTTAGGCTTAGCACGAACATTTTCACGAAACGTTCGTAAAAATTTAGAAGTCCTTGGTTCTCGTATACACACTAAACCCCAATTTAATTTTTTATTCCCTTAAAAAATATGGCGGGGGTGAAAATGGGGGTGGTAGAGGGGGTAATTAATGCCAAAATAAATTTTAGAGGCCATTGGTTCAAATCCCAATTTAATTTTTTACTCCTTTTAATAATAGGGTGGGGGTGGCAATTGGGATGGTAGAGGGGGTAGCTAACGCCAAAAAATTTTTTTTAGACGTTTCGTTCTTGTACACACTAAAACACATTTTAATTTTTTTTACCCCCTTTAATAATAGGGTGGGAGTGGTAGAGGGGGTAGCTAACGTCGAAATTTTTTTTTAGATGTTTCGTTCTTGTATACACACTAAATCACATTTTAATTTTTTTACCCCCTTTAATAATAGGGTGAGGGTGGTAATGAGGATGGGAGAGGGGGTAGCTAAAGCCAAAAAAATTTCTTTAGACGTATCGTTCTTGTATACACACTAAATCCCATTTTATTTTTTTTACCCCCTTTAATAATAGGGTGGGGGGTGGCAATGGGGGTGGTAGAGGAGATAGCTAACGTTAAAAACTTTTTTTAGACATTTCGTTTTTGTTTATACACTAAAACACATTTTAATTTTTTTTACCCCCTTTCGCAATAGTGTGTGGGTGGTATTGGGGGTGGCTGATGCCAAAAAAAAATTTCAGACCTTAACTTTTCGTACATGCCCTAAATTGTAATTTTATAGACTTTTACTCGCTTGTTTTGCCTATTTGCCCCATTTACCCCCGAACCCTTCAACGGAATTAGATCAAAATATAATATAGTTCCAGATCTCGTTATAATACATAAGTGTACCAAATTTCAAGTCAATATCATAAACGGTCCCAGAGTAAACGTGTGCACAAAAAGAAAGTTACAGACAGACAGACCGACAGACAGGAAATCTTTTTCGCTCAAGTTTAAAATCTTGATGTTTCATGACATTTTAAACCCATTTCAACAAATATATATATATATATATATATATATATATATATATATATATATATATATATATATATATACATGCTAAAACACATACCTTTCGGATCTTTAGCTAATTTAAATAAATTTTGAAAACCATCTAAAGGAAACAAACAAATTCAAACCCTGATTCAGCAAATCAAACAAACATGCACTCTTCGTAATCGTCCAATATGCGAATACATAGCATTATATATATATATATATATATATTTGCGTTACTATACTTCCATTGGACGTGGAAGTAAAATCAACGCGTGTTCCAAACGGCACTAGATAGTTTATTGACAAGCCGTGACAGATTTCAAATACTAATGGTGATCAAGTAATACATGCGGCCGTGAAGTAAAAGCTGCCAAAAAATAAGATTGACAAATAAGTAAGATTTATGAATGCTGTCAGATCCAATAAACGTCATTTTTTGTGACAATTGCCTAAAATAGTTATTTTTTAAATAAGCTTTAACCGCAAAAGAATGTTGAATATTTGACCAACGCATATTCACAGGTAAACTGGCATTTCTAACAAACCCTTTGCTCCGCTGTTTTTTTCTATAGGCGCCTTGCGTACGTTTAAAATGACGCCACTAACGCCAACTAGTGGATGGACCCACAAGTTTAGGTATGAAAAATTTCAAACTGTCAACGCACAATCTATTATTGTCCATATGTAAAATTAAAAGATGATGGGGGTTTTGAGGCTAAATAATTAAATAAAGTAATAAGTTATTGCCTTAGATAGTGTACAGGAGTACTGTGCACTGTACTTTCCGACCTTTGTCGGTTTTGCTCGATTATAAGATATATTTGCTAAGCTGCGCTATGCTGATGAAGAGCAATAACTCCGAAACAGGTGTCCGTAGCTGCATTGTTGTTTCTCTTTGAGGTATAAGGCAATAACTTATTTCTTTATTTATGTAAAATTAAAGTTTTATCAAAATCTCCACAAATTAATCTTAAAATGGCAGAGATTATCATTATACAACGTGGATTTCAAGCGATCTGCTCATCAAACTTTCGTGATAGCACGCTTAAGAAAGGAAAATCTTTATATGAAAGTGGTCACGTCTTGAACGTGCGGGATTTGCAATACTCAGATTGTAATGTAATTACTGCAAAAGTTATTCGGCAAACTTCGAAAAATTTGCCCGGATACTTAGTGTATATTGATGTAAGTCTCATAACTATCGACAAAGCCGATAATTGAAGGCAAATTGTCAGTTATAACATTTTCAATTGTTTGGTTACTTTCTGTGAGTAATTTTTGATTATATTAATTTGATTACTTTTTTAACTAGCTAAATACTGCGAGAGAAGTAATCTATGCATATTGTGCATGTGTAGCCAGCTCCGGGGAGCGTTGGAAGCTTATAGCGGCTGTAATTCAATATATTAATTGGGTAACGGATGTCATGAACAAGTGAGGCTTGTACAATGTACATGGAAAGCGCCGAAGATACCAAAATCAGAGGAAAAGTACAGCAAGGGAAAACGTATGGAGGAATTATTTCCTATTATAGCACATGCGGGTGCTCCGGATTGTTAGATTTTTGCCCGTCAATGAAGTGAGTGCTGCAAATTCTGGCGTTTTCTGCTGGCTTCAATTTGCATCATATTTGCTAAAAGAAGCATTTGTAATTTTTCTCAAATCTCGCAGTGTCAAGTTGCCAATTTTACATGTAATTAGAGTATATTTGCACAAACTTTACATTTTACATTAACATTTTTTCATTTTCTTTTTTATTATCTGTATCCATCAATCGCGCCGATATTTTTCATGAGCTTTTCATGGATATTTATAAAAGCTAATATTTTTCCCGGTGTTCTTGTACCGATTTGTGCAACTTGCAATGCAAAACGATGTATTTCCGCGACGATGATCTTTATTTATTTTTTTTTTTTTCGGCGGAGGTCCTACGGCTCCTGCCGCATCCCGCATCTCAGTCTCATAATAGTTTGTTCTGTGTATCCTCTTCTGTCAAGTTCCTTTCTGTCATACTCCTCTTAATACTTTCCCATCATCCGACTCGGGGTCTTCCTATTTTCCTTCTTCTATTGGGTATGTAATTGAACACTCTCTTGGGGATTTTCTCATTCCCCATTTTCCTCGTATGTCCGTAGAGTCGCATAAAGATCATCATGTCGTGTCGCGCGTCGCGTTTTTCACACGATGATCTTGATGCGGCTCTAAATTATTTGACATTTTTTAAGCGTCAACGAGCTTTTCTTATGTTGACATAACCTAAGCAAATACTTATTTTCCTGCCGGAACTTAAGGGCAGCACAGCAGGTGTCGCCACTGTTCCCTACGCAAGAAGCCTATTGGTAATGCAAAAATGGCCGTGTATCAATGTAGTTACTTTAGCTACATCCAATTCTATATTTGTATTTTGTCATATGTCAGTTATCTGTCACTAGTGGAAATTTATGCACGGTGGAGTTTGTGTCATATTTTTTAAGGTAAATGCAAATTAGCAAACATTGAAATAAAATTAAAGGCTTAATCACTACTTCGTAAATTTTTACTTTGAAGTTATTTCACAACCTCACAATAATAGCTGGGGGTGCGCATTTACCCCATAAAAACTAGTTTATGGGGTAAATGCACTCAGAATAGGTGGGGTAAATGCATTATCTGTTTTAATTTCAGATTGTGCTCAATAGGCCACGTACATATGTACGAAAGTCTAAGCATTAGGGTTTTGTTGGTAATACACAGTTATTACACTTAACGCGCCAGGCTTGTAACTTGTAATTCAGCGCTCGGCGGGGTACTTAGCCCGGAGAGTAGCTGTTGGTTGCAATCTGGTTATGTTCCTTATACTAAAATAAGGATTTGATAGAGGAGTTTGCGATAGAAAAATTATGTTTTGATCTAATGGATAATTGAATTTGTATATGAATAAAAATTTAAAATCGATTTTTTTCACTTTTTTTCAAGTTTATAATTTTTTTCTTGTTCCTCATCATAAAGTGTATAAGAAAACCTACATTTAAAAAAAGAACCTCATACGATGCGATGCACAAAAATTATTAGCTAATCAATTTTATAATTTGAAGTCAATTTATGAGACTTGTATTAGGTATTTTAACTTCAAATTTAGTTATTGTTCACATTATACTGAGCTATTGCTGCTGAAACTAGAATATTATGGCATTAGAGGCAATATTTTACAATTACTTTCCTCATACCTGTCTAACAGGAAACAATATGTTGTCTGCAACGACAAGGAATCAGATATGTTGTCGGTCAGTAATGGTGTTCCCCAGGGCTCCGTGCTGGGTCCCATTCTGTTCCTTTATTTTATTAATGATTTGCCATCAGCACTCAATGGGTATAGTAAGTGCATCTTATTTACAGATGACACTACATTGCTAAATAGGGGTGAGCTAGATCTGAATAGAGATAGTCTAGATAGAGCGAAATCGTGGTTTACGGCCAACAAGCTAAAACTTAATGAAGGAAAGACTCACTATCTACAAATCTCTTCGGATAGATGGGTAAATAAATCAGAGCCAGTTAAACTTTTAGGCATCGTCTTGGATACCTTTTAGAATTGGAAACCTCACGTAGACTACCTCTGCTCAAAGCTAGCCTCCCAGGTATTTGTAATGAGACAGTTGAGGCATTGTCTAACAAGTGAAGTCTTAACAATGGTGTACTACGCAAACGTGCACTCCCACATTACATATGGTGTTCATCTCTGGGGAAACTCAGTGAAAGTCGACAAAGTATTTGTCTACCAGAAGGCGGCTGTGCGCGCATACTTTATGGAACACCGTACGATGCATCCTGCAGGCCAATATTTAAAGAGTTAGGAATTCTTCCACTGCCTTGTGTCTATATTTTTGAAACACTTAAACAGATACGGTCAAATTTAGATAAATTTACAGTGCACGCTGATTTTCATGCATATAATACGAGGGCAGCGGAGAATTTAGTACAGCCGTATTCTCGTATAAGGATAACGAAATTAAATAAATTAGATATAAACATTTATAACAACTTTGTAAATTATTTTAGTGAGACAAGAAATTTGAACTACAATCAGTTTGTCAATAAGGCAAAAAAATTGTTAAAGCAGCAATGTTTCTATACTGTGCAAGAGTTTATTGACTTTACCCAACAGTGAAATGCACTAACAAATTTCTGACTTCAAATGTACTTTGTATATAACGTTGTCAATAAATAAATGGTAAATGGTAAAAAAAAATGGTATAAAGTATAATTTCTGAAAATTTCACTAAAAAAGTTATAAACAAAAAATCAAAATTAATTTTCTTCAGTTTTTTTTGAGGTTATGTGTGCAGACAAAACTTTAATATTATAACCGCTGATAGCCTATATCATCACGAATATCTTCAATTTTTTTCGCTTTTTTTTGGACCTACACATACCGAGATATACTCATCTATATTTAAAAAGAACGACCAAAATGGTCGATTCTCCACAAAATGGCCGATAATTTGCGTAGCGGTGGTTGCTAGTGGTAGAAAATGTCCATTTCGTTTTGTATTCGATGTTAATAACATGTTAATAAAAAAAAAATGACATTGAAAACAATTCCTTATGTTTTACTTGTCTGTCTACACTATTTTGATTTTAAGAACTATGCCAATATCAAGCGAGATATTAACGAGAAACCAATTTTTTTTTACCTTTGACCCTCGTATAACTTTTGAAGCGTACACGATATCGATGGGGACTTTTTACACATTATTTATAACGAATAAATAAAGGTGTATGCAAATATTCAGCTTATTGCGAATTTTTGAAAAAGAATCACTTGTTTCCTCCTTAAGTTACTGGGCTATAATAGCTTTCTTACTTTTTATCATGTGCCATTGAAATTGTTATGTATGAAGTTTTAATGTTTCTGCATGCTGCTTACGAATTGTTTTTGTTCGTTGGATTTTAGTAAACCTATATTATAAATATTATTACTAACATGTATTTAACTTCCACAACTCGTGTTTGTATAAAACCAGAGCCAAAATTTCTTAAAATTATGGATAACAATTAATCTTGCAAAGCATAATTTCCCATTTGAGACTTCCTCTGTCAGCAAATGCCACTTAGTCTTTACAGAAATCTTATTCAAAAAATTGTATTATAAATGCCTTCTCTCTGCAAACCAAACTTCAACAATTCACTCTTACATAAACTTTCGTAAAAGCCTTATTCAATATTTACAAATGATTTTATTTCATTCACATTGAAGTTCCTCTATTAGCGCCCCCATCTCTTTCTTTCTTGTTGGCTATTTCAAAGCCGTTCAATTCGCCTATTGAAAAGGTAAGGACCTCCTGTGGTGCGGATCACCAGGATGTTTTGACAATTTTAGAGCGATACGGAAGTTACCAGATCAATTATTGTCAACACCCTTGCTCCCAGCTGTGTTGTAATGATTACTTTTGCTACTGGACAATTCTCGATAATCTCGATTGCGTTGACCGTTAGTGACAATGGGTACGTTGTGATTTGCGATAACGTTTATTGCTATTAGCTCAGTTAAAGTCGTCGAAAAGACATGAAGGCGTTTGAAATATATGTGTCGTTACTTACGGAAGTGCCTTAAATGGTTTTTAAGGAGCCAATTTTTATTATTACCTCTAAACTCTAAGGAAATAGGTACAAAGTAGACTGTTTACATTGGTAGCTTGCAGGTTTGAAAATGTAACAAAGTGACATTGTAAATCATTGCGAAGTTGTGGAAACGAAATCATGAGGACTTTGATTTTATTATTATATGTAATGGAAAATAGCCAAGGCTAGAGCTTTTCGACGATAGCAAATAAATGTAATTTGTAGAAAATGGCGATGTAATTCTATTTCAATGTTTTGCAACTAGCCATCAACAAATTTTACAGGATATTGATTGTATATACAATGAGGTCTATAAGTAACGGATAAATTCATTATCTACATAATTAATAATTTATGAATAAAATCCTAGAACACGCACTGAGAGAATGATTTAATTGAGATAAATAAATTTTATTACCCCCAACTAAATGATTTATTCGTATTTGGCCAATTAAACATTTAGTTAGGGATACTAAAACATTTATTTAAAAATGAAAACTAAATATTTAGTATTGTCAACTATAGTCTAGTATACTTTAACTTGGCGTGTGTATGTATGAGTTAATATTTCTGTACGATTTCATTTTCTCTTGTACACAAAGATCCAGAAATATTGTCCACGTAGACAATGTTTCTGGACTATTGCTTTAACTTTGTGTACAATATGGGAGAAAATGAAATCGTACGGAAATATTAACTCATACATACACACGCCAAGATAAAGTATACTAGACCCTAAATTCAAATACTCACGAGTAAAAAATATATAGTTCTGAGAAATAAAGATTTATTTCTCATAAGCAAAGCTTCTCACAAAAGTTTCATTGATTTACTCGTACTTAACAAAGTTTGTTTCATGTAAATGAATTTGCCTTTCAATTTATGCGTAATAAAAAAATATTTCTTTCTTAACAAAAATCATTTTTACTGAGTACTCTCTAAATTTGTTGCTAGTAAATATGCTTACTTGTGGTTAATAAATGTGTAATTTTCGATTTAGTTGCAATATAGAAATATTTATTTTATGTTAATATATAGTGTGTCCCCGGATTATCTGTCGGAGAGGAAAAATTGCGTTAATTTCACCAATTGAAAAAATAACTGGGGAAAAATGTTTTAATATTTACTGAAACAGAAAGCAACCAAACTAGTTTGACTTTTGTTTAAAAGCAAAATGTCAAATAAGTTGCAAGATACGGTCACATCTATATAAAATTTTTAAATCAAATATAACAACAGAAATTTAAATATTCTATATATTTTTTAAATTTTCCATATCTATGAACTTTTATATTTAACTGTGTCTTGCCATTCCAAATATATACGTATATCTTGAATTGGTCGGAAGACCTTTCCAATAGAAGGTGTAGTACTTTTCTGTGAGAGAGCCTTCCTCCAAAAATCGAGTTTCGCTGAGAGCTGCAACGTCAACATTGAGTCGGTGAAGTTCTCTATCTATTAGAGCAGTTCTTCTTTCAGGCCGATCGGTGCGAGTGCTGTCGTTCAAAGTACGAACATTCCAAGCGCCGTAGATGAAAGAATTAGTTTTCTTGGATTTAACATGGAGTAGGATTTGCCGTTCGGAATCAACTTGTATCCAACTTAACACAAGTACCACAAGGCCTATCCGAGCGTCTAATGCTGCTACGCTATGAGCTATCAGATGGCAACGCGGTAAATCTAATAAGCGCCTACGCTCCGCTCCCACTCTGGATGCAAGTCACGAAACCAAGGAAAGCTTCTATCAACAGCTGGAAGAAACCCCCTGTAGAATACCTAAAACGGAACGACTCGTTATTCTTGGCAATTTTAACGCTAGAGTAGGGAGAGATGCAGACACCTGGCTAGGTATCATAGGCAAGAACGGTTTGGGCAACATGAACGCTAACGGTCAACTACTCCTAACTAAATGCGCCGAACATGATCTAGTTATAACAAACACCATTTTCCGACAAAAGGATAAATTTAAAGGCACCTGGCGTCACCCCAGATCAGGTCACTGGCATCTACTGGACTATGTTATCGTACGTAGGAAGCATCTCAAGGACGTCCAAATTACAAAGGCGCGCATTGATAGCGAATGTTGGACCGATCATCATCCTGTTGTCTCTAAAATGAAAATTGTTATGAGACCCAAACACCGAAGAACTCAAGTAAAACGTAGACTCCGTCTCTGTATTAGTAAATTGCGTGACCAACAAACCGTCGAACAGCTAAAGCAAAAAGTTCAAGAGAATTTGAGTGCACTAGAAGAAACCAATTCTGTAGATGTCGCTGCTACCTGGACACAAATTAAAGACAGTTTAAAAAGTGCGAGTGAGGAAATTCTTGGCACTGCAGCAAGTAAAAAACAGGAGGACTGGTTCAATGATAATGAAGCTTTTATACAAGAACTTCTTGACCGCAAACATATAGCCTTCCAAAACGCTATCAACCACCCCAACGACTCATCAAAAGCAGAAGCTTTTACCCAATCTAAGTATGAAACGCAACGCGAAATCAGAAGAATAAAGAACGAGTGGTGGGCAAGCAAGGCCAGAGAAATTCAAAGGTACGCCGATTCACACGACTACAGGAATTTCTTTCAAGGAGTAAAAGCAGTGTACGGCCCCAGTAGGAAAAATATGTGCTCTATTAAAGATTTAAATGGAAATCTCCTCAAAGAAGACCAGGAAATAAGAGCCCGATGGAAAGAACACTACTCTAACATTCTTAACCAGCAAAGTCAAGCCGATCACGATATTATAAATCTTATCCCTCAATATGACACCTTCGAAGACTTAGCTAAACCACTAACAACGGAAGAGATCTTAACCGCCATTGGGCAGCTAAAAAATAACAAATCTCCCGGCGCCGACTCACTCCCAGCTGAGATCTTTAAAGCTGTGTCGTCAGAGCTCATACCCTACCTCAAAAAACTGTTTGATGTCGTGTGGGAAAGTGGTCAAGCTCCACAGGAGTTTCGTGATACACTTTTAATCAACCTCTTCAAAAACAAAGGGAGCGCTGTGGACTGTGGAAATTACAGGGGTATAGCTCTCCTGGCTGTTGGAGGGAAGATACTCACTAAAGCGATGGCAAATAGGCTAACACCTGTTATGGAAAAGTTACTTCCTGAAACACAGAGTGGCTTTAGACCAAACCGAGGCACATCGGATCTAATCTTCACACTTAAACAGCTTCAAGAAAAAGCACTCGAACATCAAGGAGAAATTCACATGGCCTTCATTGATTTAACCAAGGCGTTTGACTCGGTGGACAGGGAAGTGCTCTGGAAAATTATGCTCCGCTTAGGTATCCCTAGAAAATTTGTGGAAGTATGTCGCAGTCTACATACAAACAACAACGCCCAGGTTATGTATAATAATGAGGCAACCGAACCTTTCCAAACCCTCACTGGAGTTAGGCAGGGATGTGTTCTGGCACCCCTACTTTTTAATTTGTTTACCACTGCTCTAACAATTATTGTGGACAACAAACTGACAGTCAGAGGAATAGGTCTCAGATACCGTTTTGATGGCGGTCTCTTTAACATAGGGCGCTTTAGAGCTTTCACGAAGACACGCACACGATTCATTTGTGATCTCCAGTATGCGGATGACTGTGCACTTTTAGCCTCTACGCCGGAAGAGCTTCAAGAACTTTTAGATGTGTATGCCCAGAGCTATGATTCCTTGGGACTTAAAATCAACATTGGAAAGACTAAGATTATGTCAACTCCTCATCAAGTGAACCAAATAGACATTACACTTAACAGAAATTCTCTTGAAGTGGTGGATCAGTTCAATTACTTAGGCAACGTTATTAATGACAAAGCAAACATGGACAGCGAGATTCGCAATAGAATTAACGCTGCATCTAGAGCACTCTGGGGACTTAGAGAGAGAGAGTATTTGACAACCACGACCTTGCTTTGTCAATGAAAATGGCTGTCTACAGAGCAGTTGTCATTCCAACAGAAGGCTGGGTCACTTACCGTCGTCATGTGAAAGAATTAGAATGTTTTCAGCAAAGACACCTCAGAAGTATGATGGAAATCAGTTGGTTCCATCACATATCAAACGTGGAAGTACTCAGGAGAGCAAACAGCCTTCCAATTGAGGTGCTTATCTCAAGAGCACGCCTAAGATGGGCAGGTCACGTTAATCCTATGCATGATAACCGCCTTCCTAAATGTACACTTTATGGTGAATTGCTAAGCGGTAGGAGAAGGCGTGGCGGTCAACGAAAGAGGTTCAAAGACGCTCTCCATGAAAATATAAAATCCTGCGGTATTGCAGACGAGCAATGGGAACAACTTTCAGCGGACAGAACCGAATGGCGAGGGGTTGTGGCCAGCTATCAAGGAAAAGTTGCTGCAAGAAGGCCGAATCCAAGACCTAACCAGGTCTATGTTTGTCCTGACTGCGGTCGACATGTGCTCTCCCGAATTGGCCTCTATAGCCATAGTCGTGTGCACCGTAGATGAATGGGAATTACAATAGACTACACCTTTTACTTGTTTTTTATTGTACACAATCTATCGACTGTAACATTTTTATACTCGGACTCGAGTAACGGCTAATAATAACAATAATAATACGTATATATATATGGCATTTGGTCATCGTAAACGAAAAACGAAGGTAATCTAGCTAGACTTTTCTTAATTTTTTTTTTTTGGAGATGTACATTTTCAAACAAATCAATAAATTAATATTATATTCTGCTTTTCATTATGCGACTTTTTACCTTTCAATAAATAAAAATTTTTCTTCCGCACTGTCATTTTTTTCAAACATTGAAATAAAACAATCTTTCCCTTCGACGGCCAAACCGGGAACACACTACATATGCGATAAACAAATATTGCTCCTTAAAAATAAGGATTTACATTTCTACATACCTGATGTGTATAAAAGTTCATCTTGAAATATTTAAACCACTTTTTTTTTAAATATTTAAACCCATTGGAAGAAAATATAAATCTATTGGTTTGAGTATCATAACGTGTTTGATCTTAAAAAAGGTTTATCCATTTTTTTATATATTCTTTATTTTTCACCCTCTCTACATGCTTCTAATGTTAATAAATATAATACCTGTATTTTAATGCACTATACTCTATCAGGATACTTTCACCGTTTATTTAAATCAATTAAATATAGCATGACGTTAGAAAATCCAATTGATATACAATATAAGTATATACCGACTAAATTTTTATTAATTTAATAATACTAAAATAAAGCATTAAACAAACAAATAAAACAATATACTATATTACCATGTTTTATTGTAAAATATCTGCATTTTAAAAATTAGAGAACAAGAAAATTTATAATCACATAAGTAGACTGAGGTTATCTAAAATGTACACGGACACATAGTACTTATTAACTTTTAACTTTTTTAGCATACTCCATTGTGTCCTAAAACTGCGATAGAATTTACCAAAGTAGGCCGATTTTCGTAAACGTACTTATCATCATAAATAAAATCATGCATATTCGCAATCTAGGACAATCAGATATGATATAATGCACATATAATATAGAAAATTTAATAACGCACGTGCATGATAACTTTACTTTTACTATTTTTAATTCTAAAATGACATTTTTTAACATAATTGTATACCTTTACCTTCAACCCTGGAGTGACAGCTACCCCTTTAAAATCTTTAAATTGTACGAGGGTGGGTGTGATAGCTCATTGAAAGAGTTTTTAAATTTCTATCCGGCAATATAAGATTTTTTGAATTTCTCTAATATTTTTATTGAAAACTATTACATTTTTAATGTTATTAAGTAAACAAAAGAACATGAAACAGTTTAAATTAAAGGTTCAAACTGGGTGCCAGTAGCTTCTTGACGATAATAGAGGCGTTGCTGAAATTTCTTCTAAAACATTTTGTATCGTTTCCGTAGTGATTTGATTAATTTCTTGCCTTATCTTTTAAATCATCGACATTATTTGGTCTGTTGAAGTAGACTTTCGATTTTAAGTAACCTCATGAAAAATAGTCAAGCGGGGTCAAATCGAGAGAATGCGCAGGCCACTTAATTTCACCGCGCCTACCGATCCACACATTGGGAAAAACTTGATTGAGGCTGTTACTTCCAGTGCAAAATGTGGTGTAGCTTTGTCCTGCTGACACCAAATATTTCTATCAATTTCATTAGAGATGTCATGATCTGGGAAAAGTATTCTTAGCTCTGGAACTAAGAAATCTTGCAAGAAATCCAAGCAACGCGCGCAATTAATGTGCTATTAAAGAAATATGGTCCGATAATTTGAGAATTTATAATTCCAGCCCAAACGTTCACTTTCTCCATCATCTAATGTAGATTTTCTGTACTCCAGTATCTACAGTTCTGTTTGTTGACTGTTCTATTTAAGACGAATGTTGCTTCATAGTCAGGGTGCCAAATAATGAAGTAGGTATAGTGAAGGTCTTTTGGATGTTTTTGGTTCTTCAAAGGTTCAACATTACGGTTCCGGTTGATGAAACTTTGGCACCATTGAGCATTTGGAGATATTCAAGATGGTAACTGGCTTATAGTGAAAAAACAGGTTTTTCCTAATACTTCATTATATGGGTGTGCGACACGTCCTTTTATATGTTCTTCAGGTCTGTGAATTAGTATTTGAGGTTAAAAATCGTGTGGGACATAATCTTTAAGTGTTGCTAATCTACTTTATTAAGAGGGCAGCTGTTTCGGAGAATAAATTAATGTTTGAAGCAAGAAAAACTAGTACCTAGTTTTGTTGTATAATCAAGTTAGGCTTTAAGAATACGGGTAACACCATATCCTTGAAAGTGGCATGCGTGAGCGAGTTGAATGACCTTTTAATAATATCGGTTAAAAGGTCCTGCTAGCTCAAAATAAGTAAGGTTTTGAAAAAATTAAACAAACGTAAATGAAATATTCTGTATTTGTTTAGGGTGAAAAGGCTTGATAATTTTTTTTATTTTATAATTATTTATGATTTGCTTACTTTTTGTTTTTTTTGTAATTTTAATTTTTTTCTTTTCTTCGGAATCTTCACTGCCAGATGTTATATTTTCAGAAATTCACGGATTTATTGATTTGCATGAGCATTTTGCTAATCTCAAAATGCAATCTGGGGCAATTTGAATATTGTTTGGCAAGGCGATCGGATGTAATTCCATTTTATCCTCGTCCGCATTGAGTGGCATCTATATTTGGCCAAGAGAAATCCATTATAGACAACCACAAGAATGTTTGGAAATGTGTCCTTTTCACGTTTTTTTGAAAGCATTCAGTAGTTGGTGGAAGAGCCGAGAATGGCGGAGCTTTTAATTGAGCTTGCCCGACTTTTTTAGTCCATAGAGAAGTTCCAACATCAGTTATTTTTCAAGCATTGTTTGCTCAATAACACGAAGCTACAAAAATTTTGCATTGTTGAAAAACGTCTCCAATATTGCTGTTTAATCGACCCAAATGCGTTATAATCCGACCATCCGTTAAAATGACCTTTTTTTCCCCAATACGATGGTACTGAGCCACTGTGTCGCAACCAGATAAAGAATGTGCGGCTGGTAAATATGGTATGATTTGTTTGTGTTTTAAAACCGTGGCCCTAATATATGTGGTGGCTCGCAGTGACTTAAAATAAACCATATAAACCTCGTTTTTCAATTCTAGTAAATTATAATAATATACAAGTAAAACAAAAACATCGCTATCATCACTTATTACATTTACGACGATGTCTGGATTTCCTTTAATCTCGAGAATTATTTGTTGTAAAAAGTAATTGCATCTTATATGTGAGGTACGTTTCTTTTTGTATCCACAATCGACACCTATTTTATATTCTGATAGGGCAATACAGAAGCAATTACCCCTAAGTCTTTTTAGACCTCACATTTGTGTTCTTGAACCTGAAAAACATAAAATATTATGTATCCGCACTTGGTATATTCAAATTTTTAAAAAATTACACCTTAGATAAGCCGCCATCTTGAATATCTCAAAATGGTCAATGGTGCCAGAATGGCATCAACCGGATTCTTAAGCTAGACCTACTAAAGTGCCGATAATCACAAAAAACCTCTACTATACCTTACATCCATCTTTTTTCATTGGCACCCTGACTATCATAATGTTTTTTATAAATAACGGATCATATTGGGATCTATTTGTCATGATTTCACAAAATTCCAATCGGCGATCAAGGTTATCATCGTTAAGTTCTTGAATCAAATGAATTTTAAATGGATGGTATTTTTCATTTTTAGAAGACGCAATATGGACATTTTTTTCTATTATTTGGGTTTTCTACCACATATATTATTGTCCTCTTCAAAAATAAATCACCGAATCCACAAAATAAAAATATGGACATTTTACTAACATCATTATAGGCGGCAATTTGTCTTATTGGTTTATGTGGATTGATAATCAGCGATAAATAACTAGAGAGAGTTTGCAGAAATGTATTGAATAAAGAAATTTTAATTTTATCTGATATGTAAAAAGAAATACTTTTTACTTCTTTCTTTTTTTGGATATTTTTCCACTTGCGTATCAGAAAAAACGATACAATTAAATTGAATGTTATAACACAAAATTAATTATAAAAGTCAAATTTGACAGATATTTGGTACATAAATTAGTTTATGCATTTCATTGTATACATTTCAAATACATTCCAACATTTTCAAATTTAAATTTCTTGATGAAGAATATACAAAATTAAAAAAATCTTATATTACTGAATATAGAATTAAAAACCTTTTCAAATGAGCTATCATACGCACCCTCGTTCTACTTAAAATTTTAAAGGGGTCACTCCAAGGGGTTTGAAGGAGTAGGTATAAAATCATTTTAGAATCAAAAATTGACGTATTTTAAGATTGATTTTATTCACAAATTGTCAGTTACGTAGATAATGAATTTATCCGTTACTTATAGACCTCACTGTATATGGGACAGTTCACATTTGAAGGTATGAGTTTGGCATATTCAAAGAACTGATGTAAGGGTAACATACTGTGTGACCCATAAAAGTAGTATTTATTAATCGATTTTGATCGTTTTTTTTTAAGATAAAACACTAAAAACTGCACTTTTGGACGAAACGTCATATTTTATTTTTTTAAATTATGGCTTATCGCGATTTTTCTAGGAGCTAAAATTTAACAAATCGCATTAGCGATTTTTTTACGTAAATTCTGAATACATCCCTGTATTCATCTCCCTCTTAAATGGGTATGTACGAAATTTTATAAAGAAATACGAATTAATAAAATTTTTGCAGATAAATTTAAAAATGAAAATATTAGTACGCATTTATTATTGCAGACATAGTAAGTCATGGGATAAACATCAAAAACAGATAACAAAGGTAAATCTAATAATATTACTGATTAATTAAAATTAATAAGATTGATAACAGTGACGTACGGTTAGCCTCCATTATATTTAATTTGAGGTTCAATTTTCGTGAATGATGAACAGTCTTTTACACTTTATAACCATTTCAGCGATTCCAGAAAATAATTTTTTTGAGCTTTATTATGAAACCGGTAGATAATGAATATCAAATAATTCTTTTATTTTAAAAGAAAGTTCTGCTGATTTGTTGTTCTAGACTTTTAAGCGAAGTTATTATTTTCTTTATTATGCGTTAAGTTGGCCATGGAAAGGCAATTGTAGAAACAATAAAAAAATATTGTTAACTGTCATTTAAGGTGTGAATAAGTTTTGTGTGCTAAAAATTTGTAAAAATAAGTGATATTTGTTATGGAACAAATAAATTTGAGGCACAAAATTGAAATAGTTCGTCTAGTTGGTGATAATAATCGTTCGATAAGAGAAGCCGCTGATGAATTTAATGTTAGACATCCCAGTGGACCAAACGTCACTAGTACCACTAATATACAATACAAATAAAGTTTTTAATTACACAGGTGCCACATCAAAACATATTATCAGAGGTAGAAATCACGAACATTTTGTAGGTGGACATAATGATAAAATTTTGGAATATTTTCGTAATATTCCTAATTCCAGCTTAAAAAGTACTAGTCTAGATTTAAATATTCTAAGAGAAACTATTAAAAGATGTCTTGTAAAGAACTATTTGAATCCATACAAACCAAAGTTTTTGAATACTTTAGATGCCGGAGATCAAGATAGAAGATTGGAATTTTGTTTATGGGCTCAAGGAGAATATCTCAATAATTCTAATTTTATTAAAGAGATATAACCGACGAAGCCACTCTCACCACCAACGGTACGATTTCATCCCAAAATTCTCACTACTGATCAGTAGAAAATCCAAACTGGATTATCAATTGTAAAAGACAATATTTACTAAAAGTAAATGTTTGGTGTGGGATATTCCATAATACAATTATTGGTCCGTTCTTCTTTGAAGGAAATTCAAATAGGTTCCAATTTTTTGATTTTTTGAGGAATGAATTTTCGGAAGCACTAGACAGTTTACCCAATCGTGACCGAGTTAACTTAAAATTTCAGTTAGATGGGTGTTCTGTACATAATGCAGTGATAGTGAGGCAGTGGTTGAATAATCATTTTCGAAATCAGTGGATAGGTCCCAACAGCCCTCTAATTGAATTTCCACCTAGGTCCCCGGATCTAACACGGAATTTTTTCTTTGGGGTACTACTAAGGAAAATGTATTCAAATCTAGACCCCAGACAATTCAAGACCTCCGAGCTAGAATAAGGAACGCATGTCTAGAAATTACCCTTACACAATTAAGAACAGTGTCAAATAATATTAAAAAAAGATATGAAAAAAGTATTACATTGAACGTTTGGTGTAAGCTTAAAAAATTTTGTTGTTTCTTTACAAACTTCATTTATTACATTACATTTATTGTTGTTAATAAAACTTTTTTAGTGTTTCCTTGTTACAATTATTTCAATTCATTGTTATTGGTTCCATGTTAATTTTGCGGCGTGATTAGCGTCATTATGTTTTCATTGCTTATTAGATTTAACTTTGTTGTCTGTTTTTGATGTTTATTCCATGACTTACTATGTCTGCAATAATAAATGCGTACTAATATTTTCATTTTTAAATTTATCTGCAAACATTTTATTAATTCGTATTTTTTTTATAAAATTTGCTACATACTCATTTAGGAAAGAGTTGAATACAGGGATGTATTCAGATTTTACGTAAAACATCGCTAATACGATTTCTTAAACTTTGGCCCTTAGAAAAATCGCGGTAGGCCATGATTAAAAAAAATAAAATATGACGTTTTGTCCAAAAGTGCAGTTTTTGGTGTTGTATCAGTGTTTTCCCCTTTTTTCGATAGGAACAACAGTAGAATTTTCCATTTTTCTGGTACTATACCTTTTTGAAGCGACATATTGATTACATCAATGAATCTGTTTCCTATTGTTTCAAGCGTTAGCCTTAATATCTTTACCGTAACACCATCAGTGCTACTTTTTTTGACATGTTATTTATAGCATTGCTAAGTTTGGGCTGTTTGCACAATTCAGAAGATTCCGATGTACTATCTACCATTTGTACGTTACTTAACTGTTATTTGTGTCATTTCTGGTTAAATTTCCTCTAATATCTTCTATTGACTTGATGAAAAAAGTATCAATCTCGTCACATAATTCATCTGCTTCTGTAATTATATTATTATGATAATAAATAAAATTTAAATTCTGCAAAATAATTTTAGATTTCGCAAGTTCTGACCAATACTTTAAAACTACAATAACACTACTTGTGTTTAATTGTATTTTTATCATATCTGCGTCATTTGTGTAACTCGAATTTATTTTTTTAGTACCATAATAAGTGCAAAAATTACGGTAGGCGGTGCTTTCGTAGCACAATCAGAAACAATACCTACCCACACTAAGTAGTAATAAATCAGGAAATTCGGAAGTTCTAATGATACAAAACCAAGATCATTTTTAGCAGTTTTTTCAAATAAGGAGAAGCTCATTAATTTTTTAGAGGCCCATTTTGTTAATGTCGGTATTTCAGTGAAAGTAGCAAAGACTGCAGATTATATGACTGTTAAAACAGCTGTGGATTGGGCTATAGAAAGTAACAATCCCGTAGTTGTTGTGGCACAAGATACAGATTTCCCATTATGAAACAGCTTCTAGAGGCTCTATAGAGCATTGTGCAACTCAAAATATTTATATGCTGAGACTCGGTACATCTGGTAAACCAAATAAGCTAACAAATATGTACGCATTACAAAATATATTAGATAAATCAATTCGCCAAAACATATGATGCATATGAAACATGCTATGATGCGATACAACGTCAGCATTTTTTAAAAAGGGGAAGAAAACGGCATTAACAAATTTAAAAAATAATAATGCTCTTTCTAACGATCTCTCCATATTTAAAAGCGATTTTCCCAATCTATATGATTTAATAAAAGCAGGCCAAAATTTTATTTTAAAATGGTATGGCAGTCACAAAAGCGGAAACTTAAATGAATTAAGGTATTATAAATATTGTCACACAACTACCCGTCAAAATTTATTTCAAAATTTTGAGCTACTTAGCTACATTGCCACCTATATCCGAAACTACTGAACTTCATATTAAAAGAGTTTACTTGCAAGTACAACTATGGTTGGGCAACTAATTAAATCCGGAGGATTGGGGGTGGATAAAAAAGGATGGCGTACTACATTCATTTAAAAATGTTTATATTGCGGATGCAAATCTAATTACTCCAGTAAGTCCTGTACTTGCAGCAAATTTAATTTAAAATGCACTGCAAGTTGTAGTTTTTGTCTGGGACAATTTTGCAGTAATGCCGCATCAGATGTGTCTTTTGTTGAAGATGATAATTATTTTTACTTAATTGGATGGAATCTGCGGTAGGTTCTTGATGAAACATATTGAATAGAATAATTATAAATATTCAAAAGATTACAATACGCACTTGGTTTATTGTTTCATTAGTTTTGTTCAGATTTCTCTGACATATGTTTCGGCCTTGCGACCATTAGTTTTTAAGACTCTCTCATAGTGGTCGCAAGGCCGAAACATATGTCAGATAAATCTGAACACAATTAATGAAACAATAAACCAAGTGCGTATTGTAACTATTCTTTTGAATATTTATAATTATTTTATTTTTAGTTAATTTTGTTTGAGTTTTAATTCATCTTTTAATGAAAATGTTTTATGCTTTTTTGCACTATTTTTATTTTTCTTACTCTTTATAATGTATAACGCGTTAATAAATTATTCAGTTTTTTAAACATTTTTAACTTATTTATACTTAGAGATTTGTGTGCAAACCGGCAAGATGTTCTTAAGCTTAACATTATTTGTAAAGATAAGTATATCTAATAACGTTAATACAGAAATAATTGCGAATTACATAAATTACGTAGATATGATGAAAATACAATTAAACATAAGTAGTTTATTGTACTTTTAAAATATTGGTCAGAACTTTTGTCGAAAAGATTAAGGTTTTTGAGAAAATCTCAAAAAAATAAGAAATTGTACCTTTAGTGGTGGTTTTAGCACAGTTTGGCTCGGGGGATCACTGGGGATTTTTAGGCACATAAAAAGCACCCCCTAGGGAACACAATCAAGCTAAAATCAGCTTGTTCCAAGTGACTTTTAGGTTGGACATAAAATTCACTTAATTTTATTGGACTAATAAAACAATATATATTTTGACCGTCATAATCAGAATGTTTGTAATTGGCTTAAAGTATATCTCATAAAAAATAAATATTTATATTTTGCTTATAGTGCAGGGAGGGGAGCGGTAAAATGCCATTTCGCCCAGGGCGGCAAAAGAGCTAGAGCGGTCCCTGGTTAAAATGTATTAAAGATAGTCATAAAGACAGTACAACACTACCAACGAAATTAATTGTATCTTCATTAAAATTTTTAAACATTTGATGCATATACTATAAATGATCATATTATACAACATACATAGTTTTAAATTTAAAATATAGCTAATGAAGGATTACAATAATGATCGTATCTCATAAACTTTGAAACAAAAAAAGGACAAAAAGTATAATAGAGCTCTACACTTGGGGTACGCATCTCAAATATCAACAAAGAATGTTTATGTACTTTTTTCATGTGCACAAAAACAATACATTATATAAAACATTACCTAGACTCCGCAAAAAAGTCAATGTACGTGGTACCGCTCGTTCGCTCACTGCCAAGTTTTATGTCGGTTGTGTTGATGTTGCTGGCACAAAAATATTTTAATTTTTAATGCAATTTTCTCGTAGCTTAAATGTAGTAATTTAACTAATCAGCGATTGTGCTCAAATAGTGACGAAATGCTACAGGGAAAGATCACTAACGGTAATTTTGATTATATGAAATAAACGTAAATTACATTTTTAAATCAGCAAATCTAACCTTTATTTATTTCAAAACACACAATGGCTCTGCATAATGAAGTTTCATGCATGTATTTAATATTAATAATAAGCGAGACATGATAATTAATAGGAAAAAATGACAATAATATTTATTATTCTGCCTATCGTTATAGATGGTTAAGCTGTCGACGTTCCCCTTTCATCCTCGCATACGTTGGCTCACAAGTTGAAGGTATACTTAAATTGCAATATTATCTATTTGATTGATAGATTGATTGAATTATTTATTCACCATGTTAAGTCTCACAATGGGGTGACTTAAGCTGGGCATATCCAAAAGAGAGAGAGATCCGATAAGCATATATTTAGTATTATTGGCCATAACTTTTTTAATACATATACTGGTAAAAAGTATGCCTAAGTAGAACTATGGCAGGTGTAGTGATATGAATTTTCATTCAATAATTTTAGTTGTTTGAAAAATTAGTTAATTTAAAACTACAAGATATGAAAATTATGTTACATACAAAAATAAAAAAATTTATGAATCAGCTGAAATATCAAATGCATTCGCTGATTACTTTCAAGAATCTTATACCAAACCAACTAATCTTAATATCACTAATGACACTCCATAGAGTAACAATATCCTCACAATAAAAGAAATCAATGAAAATGACGTTTTAAAGTCGTTCAATATGCTTAAACCAAAAATGACAGCCGGTCCAGATTTAATACGAGCTTTTATTTTAAGAGACTGTTCACATATTTTCGTAGTCCCACTTACTATTATATTTAATCTATCTGTCAGTACCAGTTGTTTTCCGAACGTTTGGAAGAGCTCTAAAATATGTCCCGTTTTTGAAAAAGGAAGCAAATTTGATATTAACAACTACAGGCCCATTACAATAATATGCAACTTTTCAAAGGTATTCGAGTATTTATTATATGACAATATATATAATCATGTAAAACCAAACATAATAACACAGCAGCATGGCTTTATGAATGGTAAATCTACCACAACAAATCTATTTTGCATAACCCAATTTTTATCGCAATCATTAGATGAGGGGGTCCAAACAGACGTCATTTATACAGACTTTTCTAAAGCATTTAATCTATTGGATCACGAAATATTACTGCACAAACTTGATCTAAATGGCCTCTCTAATGGACTGCTTCATTTATTTAAGTCATATCTAAGCGGTAGAACCCAATTTGTACACTATAATGGCTATAAATCTCATGAAATAACAGTCTGGAGTTCCATAAGGATCAGTCCTGGGACCCCTGTTCTACAATATATTTGTAAATGACATCAATAAAAACCTTAATTGTAATACCCTACTCTATGCCGATGACATGAAACTATTTACAAACATTCTAAACTTTAATGACTGTCTAAATTTGCAAAGTAACCTCAGCATACCAAATACAAGGGGTGTAAACAATGGCTTACAACCTTATGCGATAAAATGTAATGTTCTTACTTTCAGTAAAAATTATATTCGATTATAAAATTGACGATATATCTCTCAAGAGACCCGATACGTTTAAAGATCTAGGTGTTGTCTTTGATAGTGAATTATCTTTTATTCCTCACATGAATCACATAATTCAGCAATCCTTCAAATATTAGGCTTCATATGCAGAACTGGTCGTAGTTTTACAAATATCGATACTATAGAAATGCTATTCAATACGTTCGTACTTACTATATTGTTATTATGTATGTTGTTATATATGTTATATGTGGTATTTATGTATGTTATTTATAATTTTACGGGACTACTTCTTGCTCTGTAATTGGATTGTTGTAATCTGTAGAGCAGTGTAAATAAATAAATAAAATCTGTACAATTTTTACATTTTTTACAAATAAACCTTCTTGCTTTTTTATACTCGATGCAATCAATAATGTATGAACTGCTGATAGAGTTAACACTGATAGGGCTAGTTATAAATGCTTCTTTAAATTGTGTTTGCGCCTATAGAAAATTAAATCATAAGACAGGCCAGACTGAACTAAACCAAATTGTGTTAATTCTATTACATTTAGAGAGACAGAGGACTTCAAATACCGAATAATAGAACATGAATTACTTAATTTTTTCGATACATTTTCGTTGTGGCTCTCCTGTTTCATTTTATAATCCGAAGGTGCGCCCAGGAATTTTGTCTCTTCTGTATATAATTGACTAACTTAACTATTGGCTTTAATTAAAGTACTTGAGTTATGGACAACGTTTTTTGTTAAGAATGGCATAAACCAGCATTTAAAATTAGGCCATTGCTTGAACACCATTTATAACAACACTACTGATGGATTAGCTTGAATAACTATGGTGGTCAAAGGGCTACTGGAAATTAAAAAAATAATATAATACATAACATTAAATAATAATACAATATATAACTACCAAATACTAATATAATTATTTTGTTAACGACAGTAAGGATTATAATAATTTATATTCTATTGTTTACTTACTCGAGGTGTAATTTAATGATTTATCGTTTATTTGCTTTTGGTATTACGCCAATTATGGTAAAAAACGAAATAAGAAAATATTCTATTGTTAACAAATCTCCTTTTGTATCAAGAAAAAGTGAATTTTATGCCTATAATCTTCCAAAACAATAATAAAGACACGTTATTTTAATATATTTTTGCACACATTAAATTTCTGTATTTATTCTACCGTTGCTAAATATCTTTTTACAACAGTGTAAAAATTGCAACAGATTCTGATGCGTGTTGCTTGTTCAATTATTTGACTGTTAGAAAATGTATTAAATTTTTCGAATTATCGAATAGCTTTGAAAATGAAATTCGATGAAAATATACTAAAGAATATTCACGATTTTGTTGTTAATAGCTCAATACTAGATTTTTGAGATTAAGTAGAACCAGACCTAGTATGTCGAACAAAAACTTTTCTTCTTTGTGTACTTATCTAATCCCTTGTTCAACCAGACTTATAGAAAATACTCTTTTTAATTTATAAAATATTTATTGCATTATTAATATCAGTCTTCGAAAAATACTTTACAATATAAATAAATTTGGCACTCTGTTATATCACAATTTAAAATATTTACACTTTTTACATTATATACAAATCGACTTCAGTAACATTTTTCTATAAAACTATACAAGATCTCTGTAAAGAGTTTCGAGAAGTGTATCAATACCCGAACATTGGCACGAAAGGATAACTATTAGAGGATGAGGCCCACGCGTCGAAAGGTAACATTACTGGCACCGCGTACAATCCTCTAGGCTGAAAATGGGTCCTGGAGTGTTTTTTAAGGTGATCCTTGCGACCGAAACGTTTACCACAGTGTGTGCAAGGAAAGGGACGCAGACCGGAATGGATTCTTTTATGGCGGGTCAATTCCTCATTTCTTGTGAATGTTTTTCCACACTCTTTTTCGTCACATTTAAAAGGACGCTCACCTGAAATTAATAAAGAACTACATTGATATAACTAATAAAATCTCGGTTTGATTTTCTATTACAAACTTAGTTTTTCTAGTCATATTAATCAGATGACAAAGTCAGCTTAAAAGTTGCTCGGGTAATTTGTGAAAAACTGAAGCTGTATCTTAAGTGTTGAAAGTTTGAAAATATTATATTTCACATGCATTAGATCCGAGCTAGAGTATGTCGCTCTCATATGATCTCCTGTATACCAAAAGTTAATTTCATTAACTGAATCTGTTCAAAGGAAATTAGTAAAGTTCATGATTTTTAAAACTAACGGTTTTTATCAACAGCAAAGCACTGATAATAACCTTCTATGAAGACTTCAGAGAATATTCCGAGAAAAACAAATTTCTACTTTAGTCAATTATCGACCGATGTTTTAGTCAATACCTCAATTTGATCTTCGATGTTTCTACATTTATATATTATTTATATCATTCGAATAAGCGCACGATAAAATAAAGAAAACTTATAACATCTAACGACATAATAATTTTAGTTAATTGTTACAACTTTTATTTATTTTATTGTTTACGTAGTTGAACCGCGAAGTGAAAATATAAGATTGACTGAAATGTCGGTAAATGATTAACAGCCAGTTTCACAATCGTTGGTTAACTAATAGTTAGGGCTTTTAAGCATTGATTTATTACAAAATCTGTTTCACAATGTTTGGTTAACTTCAAAGTCTTGGTTATCTTATGGTTAAGTAAACCAGAAGATGAGGCACTGGTTAACTAAAAGTATGACAACAACTATCAAGTCAATTTTTGTTCTATAAGAAAGCGATTCAATTTATTTGTACCAATGGATATCGCAATTATAATGTGAAAACTTGTTTGCAGTAATGGTGAAGAGGTTAGAATGCCTAAAATACTTATTAAAATATTTTTAGTTTTCAGGATAGTGGGAATTTGATACAGAAATAATTCTCAAATATATATGTTATTTATAAATAATATAATAATAATAATTTCAAGCCCATTAGAAATAGTTTGTATATAACCTAAAATTAATATCCGTAATATTATCACTGTAAATTAATATAAATACTTATGTATTTGATTCATTGCGCACATGTAATGTTGTATAGTTCAAGTCTGCACTTCCCGACACTCAAAAAATGCAACAAAAACTTTACGACATAATTATTATCGCACCCGACGCACATTAAAAAACCTATAAAGGTAAGCGAGACAATTGGGGCGAGTGTGGGTGCGTCTTTACTATGTACATACTTCGGTATGCGATGTAAAGCAACGCCAGGCGCAGTTATTAGTTGGATGGGTGACCGTTCCAACGAAGACCGCGTCCTCGCTTCAAACATCTTAAAGCGGCTTGTATATCAGTGTATGCGCGGAAGCTATACAACCTTAGGCGAGGGTTGTATAGGGGATATACCATCCTTCGGAGGGGATGTAAAGCCGTCGGTCCCTTGTAGGCAAGTAAAAGATCCCGACTCTTCTTAAGGGAAGAGGTTCGGCAAAATTCCTGGTTGGGGGTAGCTCGTCTACAGGCGTCGGTGTTAAGCCTCAGTAGCGGAAATAGACCGACGTTAAATAAATGTATTTAAAAAAGCGAGACAATTTGCGGTCGATACCGCACAAAGAGTGATAGTATTTTAATGAGGTCATAAAATTTTTGTTGCGTTTTTTATGTGCCGGAAACTGCTAATCTCAACTATATCTTGCATTTTGTTTTTGGCGTGTTGTATTTTGTAAAATTGTCCTGTAACTGGAGTATTTTGTTGGGTAAATTCTTTATTATTTTTATTAGTTATTGGCATTTTCGCTAAATTAAAAAAATATATACTTAATGCATTCAGCAACTTATATTTTTCCTACATTATTTTTCAGGTCTGTTTTTGTTAGCTTTTATCCCTTTTTGTAGATAACACTGAATTCAATCAAGTTCTAGCCTCAATATATAGATACTATTTAAATTTTTTAAAAGTGCTTAGTGCTTCGTGAATTTTAAGTACTTAGTAATTGCGAGCACCTTACAATTAACAGTGATTAGTGCTAGAAAAATTAAGCACTTTTTTCAGTGCTTAGTGCTTTGTGCTCGGCACAGCTCTGATCTGCTATAACAAATGACATCAACAAATTCTGATAATGGTTTAATAATTAATAATAAGAGTTTAATAATAATTAATAATATAGCTAAACCTTTCAAGAAATTGTTACTTTTACCATTTGCATTTTATTTTATTATTTATTTCCCTTCTAATAAAATTTATTTATTTGTTGATTGCCAACTTGAGAGAGGGTCCCCAAAATCATTTATTACTTCGAATTGCTTACACACAGTCATTGTGCTTCCTGCCATCAGGATATTAAAGATTGAAGAGGCTACCAGAAGCTTGTAAATTAAGTTTGGATATTTCGATTTCGTTAATGCAAATCAACATCTCGACATTTAGTTAAAAGTAAAAAAAGTCTTAATGTTTTTTTATCAAATTAATTTTCTGGGTTTATTTTAAAATAAACAAATATTGACTTTAAAAATGAAGCTGTAATCTGATGTTATTTTATTTTAATTAATTTTTTAGAGTTTATGTATGAGATAATTGAAAAAAATCTGTTCGATGTTAACCATAACTCTTCCCTAAGTTTGAATTTGAATAATACGTTCGTTCCACCCTCTTCAGATTCCTCCCCGACACAGCTAGAATGTATTAAGTATTCCTACTATTTATCTCATCGCAACTTAAGAAGATAAGAATTTTATTTACCAATTCTTAATCAGAATTTTAAATCCATCCTCTACCCCTTAAATCCACCCTCTGCTAGAATTTTTTAAGCAATTTTCCTTATTGAAGATGCAGGCTTAATTTCGTATTTATTAAGTTACAACTTTTTATTTTATGATGCATGTTTTTAACATAATGCTTATAATGTTTAACAATATATAGGCCAGTCGTCAGGGAGTTGAGAATATGTAAGTACCATTTTAAATCGGACAAAAATTTTACTGTTGGAATCAGTTTACTTTAGACCTCTTTTAGACATATTAATTTTTCCCCCTCGCCCGCCTCCCGGAACACCTCCAATTTTAGGGCAACAACCCTTAAAAATCATTTCTTTGCAATATCTCAGTTCTAAATGGTCCTACGAAATAAAAGATGATTATCAGAGTTAAAGATAAGTAAATTCTCTACCGAAATGGTACAGACACATTTTTACGTAGTATTAATATTCTTGGAATTATAGACGAGGGAAGTCAAACACCGTATCGCAGTAACTCTGTATATCGACACTTTTACTATACATTTCCATGCTTTTTACCTTATATGTGTGAATGACAGAGCTTCAATGATGTGAAGTTTCGTTTCAGTACAAAAAAAGAATTACCCCTTTCGAGCAGCTAATTCTCTGATTAAAATACAAGAAGATGATGTCATTCCAGTTAACTCAACGCTACTCTTTCAAAGAATTTTACTTGCTAAAAAATCTGAAAAAGATTTGCAGCAATACTTTCAGTTTGGACTGGCCCTTTATCCGCTTTCACTTTTTGATGAAGTTGGAATGCGAAAAACTAAAAAATCGAAATTTTATGATTTATTTTTTCCAATAACTGATAATATTAATTTTCAATAAAATAGACGTCATAGATGGTGGGTTTTTACTTCATCGAGTTGTGTGGCTCAAAGAAAAGTATCTGCAACCTTAAATGTTTACCAGCCTAAGACTGCAACAATGCAACAGGAGAAGTTTCTATCAAAAGATCAAAAGAACAATCGGCTTATCTCACTGCTATGTAATAAACTTACCACTGCAGGTTTCGTTGTAGAGCAGGCTACCGAAGATGCTGATTATCTTATTATCAACTCAGCGATAGATATATCACCTGATCACGATTCGGTAATTATAGTTGGTGAAGACGTTGATCTTTTAATCCTTATGATAGGATTATCTGCATGTTGTTCAAACATGTATATTATGAAACCAAGCAAGGGGACAACGGACGAACTAATTTATTCTTCGCACTCTTTTAAATACCCAAAAGTAGTTTACGGATAACATAGTCCTCCACGCATTCAGTGGATGTGACACAACTTCTGCATTTTTTAATCAAGGCAAAGCAAAATTCGTTAAATGCTTACAAAATTCTACAGGATTACAAAAATACATGGAAAGATTTAAAGACCCCAATTCTCATCCAGATGTTATAGATACATCAGGGCAAAATGTTATCTTGCCCTTTACGGGGCAGAGTCCGAACAGTATTCTTTGAATGAATTCAAGTACAAATGCTTTATTAAGTTGGTGGCAAAAAGTACATGTAACCTTGCATCGTTACCTCCAACTGAGTCTGGTGCACGTCAACACTCTTTTAGAACATACTATCAAATCCAGTGTGGTCTGGCAATATCAAAATAAAGATTGGGGTTGGATGAAAAGGAAAATGGCTTGTTTCCTATTACTACCGAAAAGAAGCTGCTCAACAAGAACTTTTGAACACAATAAGCTGCAAGTGTAAAAAAGACTGCAAAGCCGCATGTATTTATTCTGTATATCGAGTACAAACGTGTACAATTGTCGAAATATATGTAGACAACTTAGATCAATTCGAAGAAACTGAAGATTAGGTGTTATTGGAACAACACCAGGAGGCTGAATTTGACAAAGACTATACAGAGATAATGAAACCGACATTCGCAGTTTTATTGAAGCAAGGGAATGTTTTGGTTTAAAAAAAGTTAAACTAATGTAATATATTGGCAGTAGAGTATAAAAGAATAAAAAGCAAGTTAACCAAAAAAACAAAAATGGATTAGGCCTATTGGGGACATCACTTAAAAAAACGCGCCAAATGCTCTACCGCAAGGAGGTTTGAAAACGAGCGCATAATGGTAGTAACCACCGATAGTCATAGATATTTATTATTTCAAAATTGATAATAAGTATATTTACTTAAACTTCAAAAGTGACAATTAAACGTAATAGAAAGTAGAAAGCGGGGAAGTGTATACAGAGGAAATGCGATACGATGTTTGACTTCCTTTGGCTTCCCCCGCCTATAACTCCAAGAATATTAATACTACGTAAAAATGTGAACCATTTTGATAGAGAACTTACTTATTTTTAACTTTGATAACCATATTTGTTTTCAAACTAATATATGCAAAAAAAATGATTTTTAAGATATATTGCCCCAAAATTGGGGGGGGGGGGTGTTCCGGTGGGCAGACGAGGAGAAAATTAGTAGCTATGTCTAAAAGAGGCCTACACTGAACTGATTCCAACGATAAAATCTTTTGTCCGATTTGAAACGATGTTAATCTAGAAATTATTTTCGAACATACAGGGCTAGCCAAGGCCAAATTACAGGACCACGTGCCTTTTTTTAAATGGAATGCTATGTATATCAGTACAATTTTTGAAACCTCTTTCTAGGCTCTATTCATTCCTATATTAGCATTGAATATCTCCCAACCATGTAATGAATTTTTTTGTTGAAATAATGTAATCTGCAGATGGATATTAAAAAAATCAGCACAGTCACAATTATGAGTTTTAAGAAAAATTTATGTGAATACCAGTTACGAGATATCTAATTAATGTTTTCGAATCATTTTGGTTCCCTAAAAATGTACAGAGTGATCAAAAATAATTTTTCAATTAAGAACATTTTAAATTGAATTTTCTCAATTTTTTCAAATGAAAAACGAACATTTTTGTAAGTACTTCCCTAGGGCTAATTGCAACCAATTGCAATAATTACGAAATTTAAAAATAAACTTAAAAACGAGGATTCTTCAAATACCTCAGTAAAAAAAATTATAATAAATGTTCCACATGTTTTGATTGACACACATTTCTATGTGATTTTGAAATGAGGTATCCACTGTTCCTAAAACTGGCGGTGTGATAGATGTAAAGCCAGTTATTATTCTTTCCTTCATAATTTGTACTGTTGTTGGTGCGTCTCTATAAATAATTTCCTTCACGTATCCCCGTAAAAAGAAATCCATTTTTGTAAGATTTGGGGATCTAGCAGGCCATTTAGTGGGTCCATTTCTTCCAATCCATTGATTAGGGTAGGTTATTATTTAAGTGTTCTCTGCATTTAAATTATGTGGTGGAGCACCATCTTGCTGAAACCACATCCTATTTCGAATTCTTTCAAGGAGATTTACCAATAATTGTGGCAGATAATTTTTCAAGAAATGAAGATAAATGTAGCCCTATTATATGTTCTCCAATAATTCCGCCCCAAATGTTCATAGACCATCTGTGTTGGTTATCAACTTGCATAATAAAGTGAGGATTTTCCGAAGCATAATAATGGAAATTGTGCCTATTAACAAATCCATTTTTATGAAAAGTTGCCTCATCACTGAATAAAACAATATTGAAGAAGTTGACATCATGTTGCATTTCACCTCTGGCCCAATTACAACATTGTAGGCGCTTTTGAAAATCGTCATCAGATATTTTCTGGTGCATTTGAATATGATATGCATGCAATTTATTTGTTTTTAAGATTCGACACACAGACCGTCCACTTATTCCTACTAATGAGCTCACTTTTCTTTGACTAACATGGGGATTCTCAACCGTTGCAAGCACCACAGAAAACCCATTTTCTTCGTTTACAAGTTTTATTATTTCACTTTTTTTATATTCGACATTTCCAGTTTCCAGAAATCTATCGAGAAGGTTTTGGAAGTTGCTAACACCAGGAATCCTTCTTTCAGGATCACGTTGGTGATAAATTCTATTGGCAAGTAAACAATTTCTTTCTGACTCGTCATGTCTACAAGTTCCGCTTTATTAAAATTCATATTGTAAAATTCCAAATATTTTAAATTCAATACAAATTGTAACAACCGATAAGTGCAATTTATGCCAAACTGAGGTTTTATTGTTTGTCGAATAACGGAAACAGCAAAAAAGGTACAAAAAATCATTACAGTAAAGGACCGGCTAAATACTATTTACTCATTTCAATGGATTGGAAGAACTGGTCCCACTAAATGGCCTCATATCAAAATTGCATAAAGACGTGTATCAATCAAAATGGGCAATACGTCGAACACCTACTACAAATTTTACTAATGAATTATTTGAGGGAACCTCTTTTTTTAAGTTCATTCTTGAATTTGAGTTATTTATTTACAAAACGAAAATGGTTGCAATTAGCCATAGGGAAGTACTTATAAAAAATATTCGTTTTTCATTTCTACATCACATCGTCGAAAAATATACAGGGTGTTCCATTTGAAAAAATTGAGAAAATTCAATTTAAAATGTTCTTAATTGAATAATAATTTTTGGCTACCCTGTGCATTTTTTGGAAACGAAAATAATTCCGAAACTTTAATTAGATGCCTCGTAACTGGTATTCACATAAGTTTTTCTTAAAACCCATAATTGTGAATGTGGTCATTTTTTTAATATCCATCTGCAGATTGCATGATTTCAACAAAAAAATTCATTACATCCAAGTGGTTGGGAGATATTCAATGCTAATATGGGAATTAATAGAGCCTAGAAAGAGGCTTCAAAAATGTACTGATATACATAGCATTCCATTTAAAAAAACCTGGTCTTGTAATTTCATCTTGGCTCGCCCTGTATGTTCGAAAATAATTTCCAGTTATAGACTTTTTATCTAGTTTACTTGTAATTTTAAAAAAAAATTCTATCGTAGAACTCGAGATATCAAGGCCCGACGCACTATTTGCCCCACCCTATATAACGATGTTTTTTTTAAAGATTATTGCTATAAAATTATCTTCGTTCGTCCTCTAAGAAGTGTAAAGGGTTCTATATTTGAAAAATTATTGTTGATTTATTTTTGAAACTAGTATATTTATGTTTTAAGATGAATTTTTCTAAAGAATGCGTTGTAAATAGGCAAGATAAATAAGTATATAAGCAGGTAATGCAGATATTAACAGATAACAGTATATGAGATTTTCTTAAATTATTGCCTAATTATAATAACAGAATGGCGATTAAGTTGAGTAGCTATTTGGCTGGATGTCGCCTAATTTGAAATAGGTTATGTATTTGTAAATTTTTCTTTAAGTAAAGAAATTTTGTTATTGATACTATTATTATACTACTTACTATTATCTTTATTAATCTTTAATTTTAGTCTTTAGCATTTTTAACTTAAGTTTGTGATTTACTTGAACTATATACTTCATCCTATAAAGGTTTAGACGCCATCTTTAAACAACCGTATCTCCGAAACTATTAATCTTACAGAAATGAAAAATAAAACCAATTCGTTCTTATCTTACAATACTTCTTTCTGGTCTCTTCAATTTTTTAAATGAATACGATATTTTTAAGTTGTTCGACGAAGACTGTCTTGAGATACATGTTTTACCAAGCCAGAATAGTAATCTGTCATAACTTAATAAAGATTAATTTAAATAAAATACTTTTAGAATTTTTTTTTTTCAAAAACGATTCTCTTTTATTTCCAGCGGTTATTTCTCTTGCGTGCCACCTCCTGTAAAGGGGGCATCCACCCTTTACACAATAAAAAGCTACCGTATAATTAAATACGTTTCTTTAATAAATTTACCATTAAATTATTAAATGAAGCGTTGGACCTATATTTCTTATGGATTTCGATATATTTTTGAAATCGCACACTCTTTAGTCTATTTTTTAATTTATTGTGGTTTTTCCATTGGCGGTTTTTTTAAAAATAATAATATATTCAGCTATTTATCAAACTTTTCAGCTAAATTAAATTCTATTTGATTTCAAACCTTCTACGTTAAAATTTAAAGTATTTCTTGCCGTATTTGGACTTTTTAAATAAAAACTTATTCATTTGTGATGCATTATTAAATCTACTCTACTGTTTTCAGTATATTCTCGAGAAATGATAATTAGAAACACATGGGCAGATTAATATGATGAAGCTTTTTCGGTGTAATTTGTTTTGGAAGTGTCTTTCTCATGCCACTAATTTTATACGAATTGGTTTAAATACAAGTCGATTTTTAATTTAAAGTTGCCCTTTCTTAGTCTTTTCTTAGTATAAAAATAGTTCCTCCAGCGTTCACTTTCGACTTTTATTGTGTTCCAAGATTTAAAAAATTTAAAAAGGAAATTTTGACGAAAAAACAAGCGTTTAGAAATATGCCACTTCTAATTTTTCGTAAAATTTTATGACGATTTATTTGATATGTGTGGCGAAGCTGAAATACATGTTAGAAGCGACGCAATGAGAATATAAACATGACATCAGAAAACGATGAAGATTAATCTACCATTTGAGGTGTCCGAAGCGGCGCAAAGTGCAATTGCTGTGCCTCTACCGAGAAAATAAATAAACTGGCAGATATATACATGGCATTTTCTATATAAAAATGTATGTAAAATTGTTTTACATTCAGTAAATAATAATTAAAAAAAAACAGTCGTTTTGAGCGTTAATAGATCTTCATGGACAAATCAACTTTTGTCTTTGAAAAATACCTAATGCATTTTAACAAGAACTACTGTGCCAAAAGATTTGTATACCTGACCTTACATAACCTTTTGTGAATTTTAATCGACCATCACCAATAATGGATACTGTTTTAGGCACACCTAGTGGTTATTATCTTATTTTTCAGACAAAAAGCTACTGCTATTCTACATATTTGTTTCTAGGTCATCTATTTAGTTGTAATAACGTTAACCTATTTAAGAGAGGAAATGATACAACAATACTAATATACTAACCAGTATGTATCCTGATATGTCCTTTCAATTGTCCATTATTAGAAAATCCCACGTCGCAATGAGGACATTTGTATTTCTTCGGTCTCTGCTTCTTAGAAGCCATCATTTTTGCTTGGTGTTCTTGATTTAATACTCTAGCATATTCTTCAAGAGCAAACCCCTGGACCATAGACTCCATTAAGAGAGGATCATTAGATGTAAGCCCCAAGGACTGGGCTATATTTGCTTGAAGAACATCTGGATATACGCTAAAAGTTTCTAGTGGATAATCCATTAAAGCTGGTGGTTGTAAAGGAAACTGTTGTTGTGTTTCCGGCATTTTCTTTTCTAACTTCTGTACCGGTCTAAACCCCTCCATCGTTTCAGTTTTCTTGTCACAGGTAATTGCTTTTGATTTTGCAATCGTATCTTGGCTATCTTCAGCTTCGTTTGTAGTTGTGGAAACTGTACTATCCTGAGAATTATCCTGGGGCTTATTAGCACTGTCCCAAGGTCTGAATATTCTATTACACTTATTTTCAGTCGGTTTGATATCGTAAGGGTACATGCCATTGTTAATATACATTTCGAAAAGATCACTGAACCACTTAAGTTTATTTGATAACTAAAAGTATTTTAAAGTAAACATCAGTATATACCCTTCGGATTGAAAATGGGCAGTCCTAAAGTTAAGTGGGGATATCTACTGTAACAATAACAACCCTCTTTTGTGTTTTGTACTCAATGAATGAAATTGATATTTTGTGGGACTTTCGACCTTACGTCAAAGGGATTGTTATAGCACGGTTTTAAGGGTAGTCTTACCGCTAAGGGGATTTATGTGATATTTGTAAATGCTTTTCACGGTTGTCTTTTTAAATCGACCTATTTGTGGTTGGATTACAACTAAATCCAGTTAACAATTGACTTGATACTTCAGGTAAGTGGTGGCTTATCCTGACGGCAATTATGATCATATGAGAAATACATTGATCTAATAAGTTATAAATTATGTATTTAGTATTTATTTAGGGGTAACATAAAGACTAAGGAAGAAAGTGTAAGTTAGAATTAGACAACGGAACAAATTTTTTAAAATTATTACAAAGAAAGCGACAAAAATATTTGTTCTATTTATTAATGCATTTCTAAATTTTTTATTGAAATTTTTTTTCTACAAACATTTTTAAAAAAGTTATGACGTCAGCGGTAATTTTTTTAAATGGCAAACACCACTTATCTACATACAGGGCGTCCCAATAGTGCGTTAAAGTCCAATATCAGCCTTATTAGAAACTTTGGAAAATTAATGTTTGGTGTGAGTGGTATAGTGTCAAAAGGCGCAGATTTTAAAAATATTTTGAAATATATAGGGTGACACTCGCTACAGCGGAGCATCTTCGAAGTCATTTTTTTAATGGAACGCCTTACATATTTTTACATTTATGAATTCAGCGCAAAATTACCTTTCCAAGGACCTCCAGATTTTTGATTTTTGACGTCGCGTTGCCGAGTTATTCGAAAAAAATATGAAAATTTTGGTCGGAACAAGGTATAACAAATTAATTTGCTGTCTATGTATTACTATTGATTAAGAAGATTTATTTTGCAATTATGTAGATAAGGGATGTACTACAACGACACAAGTACGAAATATTGATTATAATTATACAGGGTGTACTTTATACTAGCGCTAATTCAGGACATTTCAAAGTGAATTTTCTCATTTTCTTCAAATGGAACACTCTGTATATTATTGTATTTTTGAATTGGCATGTTAACTTTCTAAGATTTTTAAAAATAATATCCTATACCTAAAATCGATATTTTCAGAGGTATTTTTACTGTTTAATTAAAAACCTTTAAATTATAATACTTTTCATTTCGAACTTATCTAGTAGCCATGATTTTGACATAAAGTGAGAATAATTGAAAGTAGTATTAATTTTTTTCTTGGTGCGTCTTGGTTGCCTCAGTAGTATTTTTTTCACAGTTTAGTTAAATCACATTTGAGTCTATCTTAAAAATTAAGAGAAGAATAGGAGAAGAGAGAGAGAATTAAGAGAATATTACAAAAAAGTTGACATAAATAATAAGAACAGAAAATGCGAAATTAGGTAATACAAAAATTGGCACTATTTTAAAAATTCAGATATTTTGAACCTAATTTAATGAAATAAATAATATCTAGTATTCATAGGAACTTTCAAAGTGGCCTCCCAGTACGTCTATGCATTCCTGTATACGATTTTCGAATAATATACCGACATTTCTTAAAATATCTACAGCAATTTCCTGAAAACTTCCTTTATTCTTTCTTCAATCTTAACTTCCACGTCCAGTGGAAATATAGTAACGCAAATAAAATATTTTTTTTTCTTGAAACAGGCTTAAAACGTCATGAAACGTCGAGCTTTTAAATTTGAGAAAAAAAAATTTCCTCTCTGTCGGTCTGTCTGTAAGTTTTTTTGTGCGCACGTTTACTCTGGAACCGTATATGATATTGACCTGAAATTTGGTACACTTTGGTACACTGGTAACGAGATTATATTTTGATCCAATTTCGTTGAGGGATTCGGGGGTAAATGGGGTAATAAAGCTAAATAGGCAAAGTAAGCAGGTAAGAGTCCATAAAATTGTAATTTAGGGCATGTACGAAGAGTCAAGGTCTCAAAATTTTTTTGGCAAAATGTGTGTATTTATTTTTCTAACTACAAATGCTCAAATTGTGCACCATGCATTACATTTTGGAGCATTTCAGGAGTAATTGCCTCACATGCGTTTCTAATTCTGATTCTGATGTCCTCAATATTTTCAGGGGCAGTTTGAAATACCTTGTCTTTAATATAACCCCAGACGTCCATAGATACGTATCCAGCTATCTGGCATAACTTGATTTAAATAATTTGTACATATTATAGCTGTGTGAAGTGGAATCCCATTTTGTTGAAAATGTTAATAATTTACTCTTTCTGTCACTATTAATTCCTAAAGAAAATCTTGAAATTCGTTTTGCAGGAAATTAAGGTATCCACGGGCGGTTAATTTGCCATCATAAAAATAAGGTCCAATTACTTTAGTCCCTTCGTGCCCACGTATAATGCATATTTCTATTGAAAAATCCATTATTATAAAAATTCTTGGTCTTCTATAATAGATATTAAGCGGGATATTTGGTGTGGGCCTCGTAAAATAGACAGACAGTATATTGTTAAAAAAAAGTATAAGACTACATAAGTAGAACTATGACAGATGTAGTGATATGAATTTCCACTCAGTATTTTCAGTCAAAATTAACTAATTTAAAACTACAAATTATAAAGATTGACACTATTTTTTAATTTAAATTTACTGATTTTGTAAATAACTAAAATTATTAAGTGAAAATTCATATCGCTACACTTGTTGTATATCCACTTAGGTAGTCTTATATTTTTTTTACCAATATATGTATTAAAAGAAAAGTTATGACCAAAAATAATAAAATGTCCTTATAGGATCTCTTAGTCTTGGATATGCCCACCTTAATTGATCATTACAATGAAGCACTTGTACTTTTGTTTATGTGAGAAGTATCCAATTTCGCCAGAAATATATTCTGCACTTTTACATTTAACTTGTTTGTTTTTCTGCTTTATTTTTGCGAAAATGCAATTTCATTATTATGATATTGGATACTTTGACGTAGGGAGTTCGGATATGATTTATGTTGCGCAGGTTTCATTTCACACTGACGTACGATTATCTGATCTGAGTAGCTGTTGGAAAAAACCATTAGTTCCTCCTTGCTGACGCCGAGAGTCTAAAATATATATGAAATGTCAATCGTGTCAAAAATGTATTATTACAGTTGAAGTATAATGTTTTTATTGAAGAGTTGTAAGTAAAATCACAATTTAATTATTAAAAGAAAAGTTAGATTAACATGTGGAAACGTGAAGTGAAAATATAATTGATTGAAAAGTGATTTATTTAAAGGCTCAGTCTTATGATGATGTGTTCAACATTTAAAAAATATTTTTTTTACGCCTATTATGTTATATGAGCATTATGATATCGATTTTAAATAAGGAATGACCTATATTCCAGTGGCTGATATGTAATATTTATTACATGCCTCTAGAACGTAACAAGCATAGGTGGCGCCATCCGTAGTAGTGCAATTTGTAATAATGTTCTCTTTCTATTGACAGTTGACGTTTCTCTTGACACGTTTCACCGTTGCAGTGGTAAAATAAATAACAAAGAGACATATAGACACAAATAAACCTAATTTATAGGCGTAGAAGAAGTATAGTCTGTAATTCGTTTGGAATGGTATATTCTGCGTTCGCGGACCGTTCCCCTCGCTTCACTCGGATGACAAACTTCCGCTCGCGTAGAATATGCTTCATTCCAAACTTATAACAGAATATACTATTCTGTTTTTGTTAACGATATACCAACCATATTCCTACAATATTATAATGAAAAATCAGTTAAATTGTAGCGTTCAAGCTACGATTTTTTCGTATTTATATCAATAACACACAAAGATAGCATAATTTTGATAAACCCTGTATGCGGACATGCACACCACTAATAGGATATTAGTCATCCTGAGTTAATTTAAACCTTTCATATTGGTAATCACTAATATTTTGTTCATATTTACCTTTGTATAACAATATTTATAATTTTATTAAAATTTTCTTTGTAATGTTGTAGCTATTGGCAGTGTTTCTACCACGAGATTCCCCTATGCAAGACCAATTTAGTTTAAGGATACTTAATTATTATGGAAAATTAATTATGACGCTGAAATATTAAGTTACCTGTGTTTACATAATTTTAGCCATTTAATAAAGCAATTAATATCATTCATTTAGTCTTAGCCTACCTTGTTTAGCAGCAATTGTTACTTATCTTTTTGCTATTGTAAATATTATACATTGGTTTCAATTTATTTATTTATATTTAATACAACTAATATCATTTTAGATCCATTTGGCCATCAGCTGTTAGTGTTAATATGATAATATTAAAATACCTAGATAGATGCTACCAACAGAATTCAGTATTTTACTATGTATATGTCACCGACGTCCATTCACAAACGCTAAGTTGATAAAGCGAAATAACTAAATTCAAAAAAGATCATATACAGAGTATTAGGAATGAATGTCGAACATATAAATTTTTTTTAGTTTCAAAGCCAATTAGTATTTTGCTTTTACACTTCTTAAATTTATTTAAAATATAAATAATTTTCAATCATGCCGTAATTAGTAATTGTTTATTTGTTAAGGAGTAGTCAATATCTTATCTAGATCAAGAAAAGTAGGTACTTATTTTCCGTTGGTTAGGGAATTTATTTATTTGATATATTTTTGGTTACAACCTGACCGGAAATTTAGTGGAAAGTGACCACTATAGGAGGTTTCTTGGGACAGAGATGTTCGACTTACTCCATTTTTGCTTTCTGATACGGCAATGAAAACTTGATAATCTCGTGCGAGATAGTAATCTATATTTTAATAAATATAATTTTGATCTATCCGCGTACATCCGAGTGACTAACAAGAGAAGAGAGTTCTGCCGAAATTTAGTAGAAATTTCGAAATTAAGAATAAATTTCGAGAGTTAAAATTAATGTAACTAAACAAATGTTACGAATTATGTCACAATATATTTAATGAATTATTTCACGAAGTTTATGAAGACTTTAGAAAAGTTTCAACTCCAATTTCACCAATTTGTTTAAATTATTCCCAATCTTCGGGATAGTGGTATCCATAGCCTTTATCAGCAGCACGGCAGACCATTCATAGACTGGAGCATATCTCTACCCACCTCAACTATTAAGTTTTGTCCAGCATTTTCCGTGAATACCCAGAACTTTAGCGGTAGAAAATAGGTACCTGGCATCTTTCGCAACGGAGTCTCGGGGGCAACAGCTAGAGACATTTCCAAGGCGTCCTAGGAGCCTCACCCTATCCATGTAAAAGGTGGTGAGATTCACTTTTCAATTTTTTATGACTATTCAATAAATTTTACATTCATCACTGTTTTGCTAATAAATTTTTTTCTTTGTATGATTTTATTATAATTACTATTTTTCACACAACTTTATATAATTTAGTATATGACAAATTTATTTCTTTTAATATCAATATCAATTTTATATATGTAGTTCGAAAATTCTATTTGAAAATAAATTGAACATTTTTTTATCATTAATTTACTTGTGAAATATTACCACGCATTTCTTTTGGATCAACCCGCATTGATCTGTTTTATGACTTAAAAAGAGTGATCTTCAAACCTTCATTTTTGCAGGTGGCGCCTAAAAACTCCATCTTTTTAAACCCATACCCTTTTAGGTCATAAAACAAATTGGTACGGCTGGATAATTAAGGGGAATCTCTGGTTTAACCTCTGAACCTCTAAATAGAACCCACGAACCCAGCTCTCCCCAACAGATCGGCTAGCCGTTAGCTCTCTTGTCCTCCACTTTATTTTAAATTAATATAATTTTTGATAAAGAGAAGGTAAAATGGGACAAAATAACTTCAAATGGTTTCTGGCACGTTAAATCATCATAATTAATTGTTAGTTATTCATTTGTATTTGTCCTAATAAATTTCAATTTCGTGTTTTAATGTTTGTTGATATTTTTATATTTTTGTTGTTAGCAACCTATATAATATTGTTATATGCCGCCCTCTTACGGAGAGAAATTTAATCCCTGAAAGCAGAGTGAATGGAGGCCTACCTAATTAACTACCAGGAAAACGGTAGTTCGCCAGTTGACCAGAGATGGCGCCAATATCATGGAAAAGCTAGAATCATCCCGAATGACAGTCTGGATTAGCCTGGAGTAAAATGGAATAAATCTAATCGAAATCGAATAAGCGCCACGGATATATAAGTAGCAGAGCCAACGCGCTGGAGTCAGTTCAGTACAGTTCTGAATGAGTTAAGTGAATTATAGTAGTGAGACTATAGTAGATGAAAGTTATAACTAGTGTGTTACTATAAGGGCTAATTATTGTAATTTAGTGATTAATAAATCAGTGGTTCGTGAGAGTAATTGTTGCAATTATTGAACCTAGGCTTGGAAGAGTTTACTAAAGGGTGTAAACAAACACGTAACAATTGGTGTCATAATCTTTGAACTGTAAAGTGATATAGACATTAGACAAGACTTGTTTGTGAATTTGTGACTGGTGATTTTTTAAATATCCATCTGCAGATTGCATTACTTCAACAAAAGAATTCATTACATCGAAGTAGTTAGGGATATTCAATGCTAATATAGGAATGAATAAAGTCTAGAAAGAGGCTTCAAAAAATGTACTGATATACATAGTATTCCATTTGAAAAAAGGCACCTGGTCCTGTAATTTCGTTTGGCTCGTCCTGTATTTTTTATCTAGTTTACTTGCGATTTTTTAAAAAATTTCTAGCTTTCGGAGAACTCGAGATATTGAGGTCCGACACACTATTGCCCCACCCTGTATATATAATTCACATCATGGTATTTTTTAATAGTCTTTTGAAAGTGTTCTACTTAAGTCGGTATTCAATCGGTTATACTTAACAGCTCGTTTATAAAAAATTGACTTATGCATTGATGCACTATTGGCCCGTTTAATTTTTTTATTATAATATTTTTTATTTAATCTGGAACTAGGTCCTTGTTAATTTTATGTATGACAATTAAAACGTTATACATTTTAACATGTCATCTATCCTAGTGTATATACTGCATTTTAATATAAGTCGCATCGCAATGTATAAAAAAAAATTATAACATCATAAACAGTTTTTTTTTGCGTACCAACTGATACGTTTAATCTTTTGTTTGCAAGTATCTTGACAATGTTTCTGTTATACTGAACAATTTGCAAAATATTTGAGATATTGTAATATTTTCTTAGTTTATTTTTAAAATTCATAGCCGAGGCTCGGGTATCAGCTTTAACTTCAGTGTTATTTTCAATTGTGTGTAGAGTCTGTAGTAAATCTACATATAGAGCCTTGTCTGGTTCAGCACACATATTTCGAAAAGCTGCTTCATAGCCCACTACCGAGTCCCGCCAATAGCCTGCAGTCTTCTTTTCTTAGGGTCATTGCAAGTTGACATCCATATATCCATCCTGTGATAGGATTCTTTAAGAAATATCGCTATGGAATTTAAAGGGAACAAAATGAAGCTATTTTAATAACGGCTTTCGTTATGTCACAAATAATAAGATTCAAAATATGACTGTGGCACCAAATGTGAATATGGTACACATAAATGTATAAAATAAACAAGATAATGGAAAAATCAATGGTATCTAAGAACATTATTTTATTGCCAACATCGATCTATCTTGCGAAATTTGGAATGAATATGTAAAATTAGGTTACTAAGTTAATAACTTTTTATAAATGACATCTGGCATAAGTGGCTGAGTTTTTAAGATAGCAGCTTGCAAATCACATCTGAGATTTATTTCCTTCTAAGTAAGGACTAATGAGGGAAAAAAGCCCCCGTTTACATTTTTTTTGCCGTTGGGTTTTTTATCAGCCGGAACAAATACACATTTACGTCATTTCGTAGGCCTGACGGACCGGCCCAAACCGGCCCCAGAACCACCGGCCCGATGGGCATTTGCCCGTCTGCCCCCCTGTCCCATCCACCCCTGGTTTCTCATAATACTTACATTTTTCTTGTCCGATTATCGTGACAACATTATTTCTACTAGTTTCATAGTTTAACAAATAATTTTGATTATTGCTTATTTCAAGTTTATTGTTTTTCCTATCTCTTTAATAGCCTCTAATACCCTATCATTGAACAACCCCTTATATGTATTTCGAATTATAACCTCTTTTTTGGATTAATACTTTCAAAAGACTACCGTACAGAGAATCATATTTTTTATCTATATTGGTAAAGAAATGGGGAAAAGCAGCAACCGACTAAGGTCATGAATGTTTAACAATGTTTTGAGGTTTCATAGCTAATAATGATTGATCAGGTAGAGCGCGCACAACCCTTACGAAAACAAACTAAACATAATTCGTCAACGAGTTATACTTTAAATTCCCGATCAATCAAAATATGTCATCTCAAAACCAAACTTTAAAAACGAATAAAGAAAATTGTTGTTGGCTTTTGCGAGAACGGTAATTGCACATAAAATGAAATGATTAAGTGGTGTACGCACAGAAAACAATTTAAAGGCTAACACATCAGACAAAAGGAAAGTTAATATGGGTATGATGAGAGAAAACGGGGAAATATGAATTTATAAAATTAGATGTGTGTAAATATGTTTCAATGACGTGAATACGCCAGCAACACATTTTATATTACAAAACTTTTTCAATATAATACAGTTTGTAAATATTGAGGTTAAATTAATTATGGAATGTCCAAAGTTGAACTTGAATGATGCCCATTCTCATTACTATTACAGTTGCATACCACGTGTCCCAGGTTTTAGTATACCCAATAATATGGATAACACTGAGGAAATTTATATTTATAAGAAAGAGGATTCGACTCTATTGGAAAATTATATACCAGTCACTACTCCAGATAGTTTATCTAAATTGTTTGAATAAGCTTTTCTAAATTTCTAAATTTTATAAACAATCAAAATATTTTAACATCAAAACAACACGGTTTTCGTTTAGGAAAATCAACATCCACGGTATTACTAATGTTTTATGATGAACTAATAAAATGTATTGACGCAGGCAAGTGCCCTGCTGTAGTATTTTGTGACTTAAGCAGATATTCGACTGCGTAAATCACGATATGCTTTGCATTCTAGAATCCTATGGTTTAAAAGGGTTTCTTTGAAATGGACCTCTTCTTTCCTGACAAATCGTTTCCAATATGTCTCCACAAGGTATCAAAATGACAATCGAATCTCAAAAAAATGCTGTATTCGAAAGTAAACTGGTTCGAATGGGTGTCTCACAAGGTTCCGTATTGGGACCGGTCCTATCTTTATTATATATAATCCATTTAGAAGCGGAAATGTCCCATTCACAATTCATTATGTATGCAGACGGTGTTTCATTACTTTCCTCTGCTGAAGATACTGAAAACGTTAAAGTTAAATGTGAACAAGTTACAACTGCTAACTAACTAACTTCTAATTTCTTCAGTTCGTATGATTAAGACACAAGTGCTGGCGCTCCATAATTATAACAATGCGATTTAAGCTAGAAATCACACACTGTACACAATCGATTTCCAAACTAAGTTGACTTATGTTTAGAAATTTAAGATTAGTTTCGCTTAAGCATCACCTAATAAATATATATTACACCCAGATCGAATCTAGGTTACGATACAGTGTCTGCTTGTAGGGCAGCTCTACCATGGTCAAAGACATTTTTACGACACCAAAACATATTCTACGATTTATCGGAAATATTTATGTGACTCATACTTGTAAAAACTTATTCTGTGAGTATGAAATATTAACGCTTACCTGTTTATATATCTTAGAGATATATGTTTATATAGTTTCTAACAAAGAGAACTTTCAGCTTAATAAAGACATTCATGACGTCAACACACGACAGAAAGAATTAATGCATATTCCTGTTGCAAAATAATAAATTGTCATAAATTCTGCTTCTCACGTCGGTAACCGAATGTTTAACTATTTACCGGACTACATAAAGTCTATATAGAATGTGGTATCTTTTAAATTTATATCTACCATCAGCTGCTGAAGCGAGCTTCACAGCTAATTTAATTTTTTTTTGCTCATCATCATCTTCGAAACGTGTTAGTATATTACGCATGGTCGTTATAGCAAGGGACCGCGTGCTTAACTGAATGGTGGGAGTTTAATTTGTCATTTCAAATTTCGAAAAAAATCAGAAATCATTTATCATTTATTATCATTTTCAAGGGAATTTGGTGGAGGCCCCGAGGCAATGCCTCATTGCCTTGGGGTTAATCCGGCACTGAATTGACGCGCACCTCTCACACAACTACCAGAAATTATTGCTAATCACCAACATCTTCGCGAAATCACCACACCACACATGTTCGACGCTCGGTTCGTGTTGGTAGGGATCGGCAAGCCGCACAGCGAGCAGAGCATTCCAACCGCAATTATGTTCCTCGTTCTCACACACCTTTAAGCATGTTGGCCGAGCCAGCTTCCAATTACTTTTACCAACATGCTCGTCCAACATATTCGAGTGCGTATGACGGGTTTAAGACTAATTCAATTGAATTGAATTTATTATAAGCACTTTTATATGTAATTTTTTGAATATTCCTATACAATTATTTATTGTCTATAAGGAAAATAAAATTTATTATTATTAATAATAGACAGCTTAAAAAACTATTTTTTTGATAGTTTTGATGGAATATCAGTCAAATTAGTGAAATCAATATACATGTATACCATTAAACCTTATATGAAATTAATTTACACTTAAAACAGCTTGACTGCGAGGTTAATTGTCTAATCCCATTAAAAAAAAAATTAAATCATGTATTGTACATTATCAGTGGAAGGAATCAAGTATGGTCCCCATAAATAAACCTGGCGATTATAAAAATTTTAACAACTACAGGCCTATTTCAGTCATCAGTTATTTTGCAAAAATAATTCGAAAATATCTTAAGAACAGGTTGGTGGCTCGATCGACAGCTTAACTTTAAAAATAATACAAGCATAAAAGTGCCTAGAAGTTATGCTCGACCATCGCCTAAGATTTAATGAGCATGTGTGCAACATCACAAAAAAATACATACATACATTCTTATTTTAAGGGAGATATTAAAAGAATATATTGTTTACATATAAATCCCAAGTTGAGTCTGTTGCTTGGTATTTCATTATTATCCAAGGAGGACTTTATAATAATTACTAAAATTCTGTTCCGTAGATAATTTAAAAAAGTGTATTCGTCCATAGAGTTATACATAAGAAGCAGATCTATTTAATATAACAAATGTCTTACTTATTATACTATGTATTTACTATACATATGTTTAGTACAAACATTTTTCAATAAAGGCTTCACCAATCCATCCTAGTTACATAACTAGGTTGACTGAAAATATGCCTCTATATTTATCATTTTTCAAAATAACCATTTCAATCATCTATCCATCTTCTATATAACACCAATTATAGCATGAGTCAAACGTTTGGTGTAGTTGCATGTTTTTATTTATGAATACAACTACATTTGTGTTCATAAATTCTTTTCACAAAATTCTTTCTCGTGTGTCCAATATCTGTTTAAGTGTAAATTCAATTATGAGAAATTAAACAAGAATATGTCTGAATATATAAATTCAAAGATGTATTATCAGGCCAGATTAACCTCCTGATTTTGATGTAAATTATTACAATGGTATTAAATAAAAGTAACATTGCTGAATGGCACATGATTAGGGTGCGGGTTGTCCTATTTACAAACTGTTTTAAAATTTCCACACGTTTTATGATTTATTTTATACTATCACAAAAACATGTTGTTTACCTTTCCTTCCATTACATTTTAGGTTTATTTATTTTGCATGCAGAACTCGCAGAAAAGGAAATGATTTCATTTATATGGCGTCTCTGTTAATGAGGTTAGTATTTCCTTTAGGTCACGACATCATTATTGAATATTAAGTGTGAAAAAACTGAACTTACTTATGTGTAATGCGAATATTGAAAACCAAATCATTTTAAAGCGTTTAATCATCACTCCCACTCTCTCAACGTTATAATCTATTCTCTGTTTTAGCTGAAGACGAATAAGGGCCTACAGCTTATTGGGAAATTAGAATTACAGTTTGCATCTAGACAAAATTAACTTATATACTCGACCGTTTCAAGGAAGACCGCATCTTTGCCTCACATCTTCCAGCGGCTTGTATATCAGTGTATGCGCTGACGTTATGCAATCTTAGGCAAGAATTGTGTAGGGGATATAAAATCATTCGGAGGGGATACAAAGACGTCGGTTCCTTGTCTATTAAATATTAGTCAAGTAAAAGATCCCTACTCTTCGAAAGAGGTTCGACAAAAATCCTGGTTGGGCGTCGCTCGTCTGCAGGCGTCGGTGTTAAGCCTCAGTAGCGGGAATATCCCGACGTTAAATAAATGTTTAAAGAAACTTGTATACTCTTATCTCATCGCAGGTAGGCAAACAGTACGCCTTTATTTAAATAAATAACACAAATTGTAATTGTAAATAGTAATTTTTATATCTTATATCTTCAGATTGTTATTTATTGTTCTACTTTAGAATCATAGCTAAACATATGTTGTTGTTGGAAAATTCCCTCCTTTTTTCGTGGGATCTTATATAAATTATAGTATCAAAATAGGAAATAAAGGTTTTATGCAAAATTTTAGGCTCTATCTAATGGCTTCAAGGCCATTTCTTGAAAATGTATATAGATAGGTGCAAGTAGAGGTGGGCAGAGAGAGCTGGTATGATCTCCAGGCGGGTTTGTTCCAAAATTTACTTAACTTACTCTATGCATAGTTAAAATGATTTGGGTAGAAGGTAGAAATATTGAATAATTAAGTCGCTAAGGTAGAATAATTTTTATATCGTTGGCATACACTTCTCCAGTCACGTTCCTCCTATATAAGATGGGTGCACAAGTGCACATCCTCCAACACATATTGCTCGTCGCGTCTCGTCGTACGGTCGTGAGCAAAAAAAATAGGACAAGTCTTATAACGGTATTTTGCTAAAACCTAGTTGTGTACATCTAACTTTAATTTTTGTGACATTGTCAGTTAGAGTTATTGCTAAAGCAGAAGATGGATGGTTAATGAGACAAATTGCACTGCGTTATAATATTGACAAAAATTCGGTGTGTAACATTTTAAGAAAGTGGAGAATAAACGGTACGATTAGTAGAAATTCTGGATCAGGGCGACGAAGGATATCAACTCAACAACAAGATTTGCAATTGGTAAATGCTTTAGTAGGAAATCCATTTTACTCAGTTATTCAGGCTGCTGAAGAAACGAATTTTTCTGGATCGAGTAGTACTGGTCGTCGGCGAGTAAGAGAATCGGAGCTACGCTGTCATGCAGCAGCACAGTAATACTTACTTAAAGCTGAACATAAAGAAGCTCGAGTAGGATTTGCGCTTGAATTTTTAGCGCATGATGTAAATTTTTGGAACAATGTAATCTTTACAGACGAAAAAACTTTCTAGTCAACACATAGCGGTCGTATTCGTGTTCACTGCCCTCCGAATACTCGATTCGATGAGAAATATATATCTAACAATGATAAAAGTGGTAGATTTTCCGTCAATCTGTGGGCTTGGATATCGGCACGTGGTCCTGGTGTTTTGTGGCATATTGAGGAATGATTTAATAGTAAAACGTATATTAGGATTTTAGACAAGATTATGCTCCCTTCTGTGTCACAATTATTTCTTAATAATGAGTTCATATTTCAACAAGACAATTGTTCCGTTCATACTGCTCATACCGTAACTAACTGGTTTCAAGATAACATCAATTTTCTTAACTGGCCCAGTCATAATTCAGATTTTAACCCTGTGACTACTCATAAGAAGTATCCAAAAACGAAATGCGAGACCACGGAATGCCGAAGAATGACTGGAAATAATAAATAATGCAGGAGAAAATATTATTACTAATGATTATTTTATAAGGTTATTTAATTCTATGCCAAACAGACTTATAGAAGTTATAAATAGAAATGGTGCAATAACGAAATATTAATAGTTAGTTTCTTGTTAAGTAGGATATCCTTTGTCCTTTAATCCAGGATTTCTAATAATCGTACCGTTTATTCTCCACTTTCTTAAAGTGTTACACACCAAATTTTTGATAATGTTATAACGCAGTGCAATTTGTCTCATTAACCATCCATTACTTACTATAACAATCACTACAGCATTAAAATAAAAAAATAAAAAAAAGTGATACCTGTCTTATTTTGGCTACTCTTTACATATTCAAATAGAGACAGATTTATATTAGAAAAAAAAGTTGTCCTATTTTTTTTTCTGCTCACGACTGCTACTGCTACTTCCTCTAAAGCTACTGTGGATTGTAAATCTTTGATTTTATCTTTTTCCTGACGTCCTCCAAACTCGACATCTGCTATCGCAAGCCGAAATGAGATTCATCGAGGAATAACAGTGAACACCAATGAACATTATTCCACCTCCCAGTTTTGATAATCTTTTCTACACTCTAAACGAACTGTATAATCAGCTCAGCTTAATGAGAGTCGAGAGTGTCGGTATGAAGGGGGCCTTGACAGATTAAACTTCCCAAATCTGTTTATATTTATTTCTTCTTCATATGGGCTTTTACTATATACATCACATGTTTCACAAAAATAACAAAAATAATCAGTATACTGGAAAAATGACCTGTGTGATCGTGACGGTTATATGAAAGAAAAACTGTCAAAGATTACTTTTTATCAACTAATAGAAATCATATAAAAAAAATAGAAATATATTATTTATCCGACCGAATCTTTTGCGCGATTTAGAGAATCGAGAGAGAGATTTAGGATTCTTTCTTTTTGCAGCGTTCTACACCGGTATCGATCGCCTCTGGATAGTATTTGTACAGAATTAGTTTCCAAAAACTGATTCCAAAGGCTAATGGTGGTTAGGCTTACTTTTCTTCAATAGCAATGTCGACTTGACCCAAGCTAGATAGATATAGGCATACCAATTGGCTCTATTGATATCAGGCTGTCATAAATGACGATTTGACCCTTTTTTTATTAAAAAAAACCACAGAAAATCCACGGTATGCGTTCGACATATGTAATTAATTTCAGATTGAGAATAAATTATTTATTTGGAAATTAGAAGAAACCAGAATACGATGAAAGAGACAGCTGAACACATGGAAGTCATTAATTTCAAAGCTGAAAGCAGGACAATAGGCCGACAATAGGTATTGTTATTATATTATTTTACAATATATGATTATTACAGTATATATAAATATAACATAAAAAATGAGTGCAGAGCATCATCATTAACATTATCAATTGAACAGTAAATGTACATATTAAATATACAAAAGCTATTTATTAATTACTTGTAATTTCAGTAAATCCATTTCATAACTGAAATTGATAATCTCGGTTATCATTATTATTAATTATGTTATTGGCCGCATAATTTTGTGAAACATTTTCAATGAACAATGTATCTTCAGCATTGTTGAAGTAGTAAGCTGAACAAAAACGCTAATTAGGCTGGATGATACCGGGCCAAGAGATTAGCATAATGACTCGACTCTGAAACATGACATTTTACTTAAAAACGTTAATTGTGGCGTTGTGCTTATATTTATTTCTTCTTTTTATGATTTATTCTACCACATGTATATAGTGTGTCCACGGTAAAGCAGTATTATAGGTGTAAATGACAACTTTCTTTTGGATTACAAACACAATTTTTTGCGTTCTGCTTTTGCTTCACCCAAAAACAATTTTTAGTATGTTGGACTTAAAAAAGCGCACCAGGTAAAGTGTCTTTTCTGTGCGAAATATTGAAAAATTTTATTAGAAAATCTTGCTCAGAATTAAAAAATATGACGTACCAAATTACAGAACTAAATACATTTTTTTTTACTTATAAAATTTTAATGTTTTAAGGGGAATATGCCATGGAAACAAAAATAAAAGTGATCCGTCTTTGTGTCAGAATAATTTTTATTATTATTTGTATTAAAAATGTCAAATTTACAAGAAAAAGTGTATCTAGTACTATGCTATGGTACCGGCGAATCTATGAAAAATGTGATTTCAAAGTTTAATAAAAAGTTTCCGATTATCGTCCTAACGATATAAAAGCATGGAGAACTGTGAAAAGATTTAAGAAAATCGGAAATGTAAATAAGCAGACTAGGAAAAAAAACAGTACAGCAACATTATTAGCGATGGATTCTCTCGGAGAGAATTCAGAATCATCTTTAAGAAAGCGCGCTAGTGATACAGGGATAAGTAAATCGTTAATTTGTAAAATATTCAAAGAAAACAAAGTCTTTCCATTCAAACCAAGATTTCGACATAATTTGGAATACGGTGATGAAGATAAGCGCTTATATTTTTGTATGTTAATGTGGGAAAAATTTGCAGAAGACCGGTTTTTTCATCGACATATCATTTTCTATGATGAAGCAACTTTTAACACCAATGGTGTTGTGTCTAGTCAGAATTGCCGCTACTGGAGTGACCAAATTTTAGAATTGTTACCAGTAGTCAACATTCTAAAAGAGTTATTGTTTGGTGTGCAATATCCCACAATGGTATAATCATACCACACTTCATTGATGGAAAATTAAATCAGCATAAATATTTAAATCTACTGGAAACGTTTTTTCATGAATATTTACATACCTTACCACTGAACGAAAGAGCACGTTTGTATTTTAGCAAGATTGTTCAGCCCACAGTACACAAATAGTAAGAAATCGGCTGAATGATAATTTTCCAGTAAACGATTGGACGATTTGTCTTCTTTCCATATCCACCCAGATCGCCTGATTTGACTATTTGTGATTTTTATTTATGGAGTCATCTGAAACAAAATGTTCATTCCCATGATTTAACAACGGATGTAAATGCACTTTACCTGATACGATTTTTATTTTGAAGCTGTTACTAGCGCCCTCTATAAATTTTTTGAAGTCTAACATACTAAAAAAAATTTCGGTGAAGCAAGAATACAAAAAATTATGTTTATAATCAAAAAAAGATTTAATTTACACCTATAACACATTGTATCTTCTGATCACAAATTCTACAAAAATAACAAAATTAATCAGTATATTGAAATAGTACCTGTGACGTTTATGTCATTAATTATAGCAAAAATAAGCATATACCTATTATTTATCTGATGTTTCAGAAACTAAATCCGTTTCCTGTTATTAAGATTTTTACCGAGCCCTACTTTATTGTGCCCGTTTTTCCAAGCGTGTTTTCAAAACGATCGATTTTAGATCTGGACTGCCAGCATATAAACTATAATATCAGGTTCAGTTTTGATAATTTTTTTAGTTTATAAAAAGGTATGCATATTAAAAATTTTAGAAATTTAGTAAAGGACTGGGTAGTTGCAAAATGTAAACACTAATCCTCTAATTGACAGGACTGTCACTAGTACGTAAAACAGGGATTTATCTATTTTACAGACTTGTTTTGTCGTTAGCTTAGAAATTTTGCAATAAAACGAAAATATGTTCCAAAATTTGAACTAACAGTGGCAATAGAAAAACAGACCTACAGATGAAGGAATTGGATGTCGTGTACTGGCAAATCCATAAAAAGAACAAATTTTTCTGACGTAAAAATGACTGAAGCAGGAGGACAAGAAGATACCTCAGAAAGAATAACGTCTTATGCCCATCGTGAATGTCCTTTTACCAGTTGAAGATTAATTGCTATGGAGCTGGTGGCAGAAATTATTATATGATTTTATTGTGCGAGTGAAGTTGAGAAGTATGGAGATATCATAATAAAAATCCTGAAAAACCATTTCAGTCAGTATGACGTTGCTGAGTTTTTAATTAACAGTTAATTAAAAATGCAAACCTGCTCCTATATAATTTTATTGTGTGAGCCACTTGTTTTAAATATTCTAATGTTTTTACAATTATTTTCTTTTAATTTAAATAATTCTGTATCAATTCAAAATATTGGAGTAAACATATCCGTCAGTAAATAAGATTCAAACAGATTTTTGACCTTCCAAATGCCACGTACTATTGCAGCCGAGAATAAGTAATCAAATGATTTATCCATTGTAAATATGGTTCTCACCAGTGACGCATCACTCATAATATGTTTTATTATTTTTCTTAGTGTCAATGTCATTGTGATACCCACCAATGATTTATTGTCAAAATAATTTAATTTAATAGACATAACTGACATAAAAATCTCTATTTACAGCACACTTTTTTTGTAACTGTAGTAGTGACATTGGCATTGAGTTCAGAAGCTTCATTTTTGATGTTGCTATAAGAAACTCAACAGCAACCAAGCTTAGTAGCTGTTCTGATCGGTCTGTTATATTGTGAATGGTTCAAATCGACTGTTTCAGACAGAGAATAATACAAAATCTATACTTACTGTTCGTTGTTGCTTAACTCTTCACTGTTGGTACCAATTGGACGTCGTAACACTATAAATCTAACAGTTTCTTGAATTTAAACCTGAAAAATAATTTTGAAATACAAGAAAAAGACAATATAAAGTTCAAAAATATATATTAAATCTTTTAGAAAATTATGTTTTTACAAAACGTCCAAGAAAAATGTATTGACAACTATAGTCTGGCCCGTGACAATACATAGTGAGGAACGTAACGACTCATAATGTACCAATTACCATCCAATGTTTAGTTTTTAGCTAACGATTACACAAAAAGATTCAGTAAAAAGTTCAATGTTTATAATTTTTTGGTGGGCTTTTGCTTATCTGTCTGTTGACGTATTCTCAGTTCAATATCAATTTTGGTCGCTCCTCGAAGCTTAAAAATGCTTAAATCGCAACGACTTTGAATTATATTTTGCAATTATAATTTCATACGTTCAGGCAAGGCGGTCCCATGCACGTTCTGACCACATGGTAACTATACTTTTCCGACACCGAATCGTTGAGGAACCGGTTTAGGGCAAATACCGTTAACACCCATCATTTTCACCCTCAACGCTAAGGGCTATTTTCGTTAAAACTCTCAAAATACTTTGACTAGAGATTGGATTAACTTGTCCTCATATTTAACACAACGCATGAGTTGCAGTGCTTAACAACGTGTATTCGTAAAAAGATTTTTATTTTCAAAATTTCGGTCGGTTTTCGATATACTTTCTAAATTTTGTGGTCGGGGCGATATTACGTCCCCGTGCCGCGACATTTAGTATATTCCCTAAAATTACACTCCTTGATGAGTTTCTGATATTTTTGCATAAAAAAGGCCCGCGAAAATGTGATTGAATGTATACAAATCTTTTCCAACGGCATTTTTACGTGAAGCACGTTTTTCATGCGAAATGTTTCGGATTTTGTTACAGTTTCGAAAAGTTCATCGAGGGTTTTGGCGTGTTCTTTAACAATATCACTACCTTCATCCTATATTATTGCCAGCTATAATAAAAGTACCCGTATTGCCGTATTGCTATAAGAACCGTACAACTTTATGGAAAGTGACATTTTTTGACGTTCCAAATCGATCTGATTTCTTACCAATAAACGGCCAGTGGACGGGTCAGTAAGTATATATAATTAACTGACTAATCAAACACCTGGAAGAATCGATTGATCAGATATAGTCGGTACCAATTCTATGAGTTGTACTCTTTCGTCGAGTCCCCATAAAAAACCTCAAATAACTATTATTTTAAAATATCGATTTCATTAAAATTGATTTCGTTTCCTGACTTTGCCGCGTTTTGCACTTTAAAATAATTATTTCCTTACTTTTTTATACGGATAATTTTATAATATATAGAAAATTCCTTTATGCAATTTCGTTGTTACATTACAATAGACAATAAACAATTGTATAGGAATAGCCAGAAAATTACAAATAAAAATGCTTATAATAAATTTCAATTAAACATAATTAGTTTTAAACAGATAACATTCCGTTAAGGCGTAAAAACAATGCTCTAATAATAACGATTTCAACTTTCTTTTAAATAAATTTATGCTTCTACCAGACTGTAAGGCCAGTAGGTGGTTAAACATTCGGATACCCATGTGGGAAGGGGAATTTATGGCAATTTTGTATTTTGCAAAAGGCATATGTATTAAATCTTTCTGTCGTGTGTTGATGTCATGAATTTCTTTAATAAGTTGAGAGTTGTTTTTGTTGGAACATACATAGACGGACATCTCTAAAATATATAAACAAGTAAGCGCTAAGAGCGCTCCGGATATAAGACGGCAAGGCGCTTCGATATACTCTCATATAAATCATTATTTTAAAAAACGGCTTTCACTAAAAGAAATTAAAAACATGTTACAATGTGGGATGATGTGAGAAAAAAAAGTATATATAAAAAATACAATTTTTTTCTTCTATTTTCGATTTGCAAAAATAATTTATATCATCCCACATAGGTATTATTAAAATAAACATTTTCCCTTTTGGAGAACTAAAATAAAATTAGCCCTAATGTCCTCAGGCGTAAAGAGAGATTTAAAGATTAGGTATAATAAATTTGTACTGTCGTGAGCAGAAAGAAATAGGACAATTTTTTTTCTAATGTAAATCTGTCTCTATTTGAGTATGTAATGAGTAGCTGAAATAAAACAGATATCACTTTTAATTTATTTCTTATTTTAATATTGTAGTTATTGCTATAGTAAATGATGGATGGTTAATGAGACAAATTGCACTGCGTTATAACATTAACAAAAATTTGATGTGTACATTTTAAGAAAGTGGAGAATAAACGGTACGATTAGTAGAAATTCTGAATCAAAGGACACAAAGGATATCCTACTTAACAAGAAACTAGCATATTAATATTTCGTTATTGCACCATTTCCATTTACAACTTCTATAAGTCTGTTTGGCATAAAATTAAATAACCTTATACAATAATCATTAGTAATAATATTTTCCCACGCATTATTTACTATTTCCACTAATTCTTCGGCATTCCATGGTCTCACATTTCGTTTTTGGATACTTCTTACGAGTAGTCCCCATAGTTCTTCCACAGGGTTAAGATCTGGACTATGACTGGGCCAGTTAAGAACATTGATGGTGTTATCTTGAAACCAGTTAGTTACGGTATGGGCAGTATGAACGAAACAATTGTCTTGTTGGAATATGAACTCATTATTAGGAAATTATTGTGACACAGAAGTGAGCATAATATTGTCTAAAATCCTAATATACGTTTCATTATTAAATCGTTTCTCAATATGCCACAAAACACCAGGATCACGTGCCGATATCCAAGCCCATATATTGATGGAAAATCTACCACTTTTATCATTGTTAGATATATATTTCTCATCGAATCGAGTATTCGGAGGGCGGTAAACACGAATACGACCGCTATGTGTTGACTGGAAAGTATTTTCGTCTGTAAAGATTACATTGTTCCAAAAATATACATCATGCGTTAAAAATTCAACAGCAAATCCTACTCGAGCTTCTTTATGTTCAGCTGTAAGTATTTCTGTGCTGCTGCATGACAGCGTAGCTCCGATTCTCTTACTCGCCGGCGACCAGTACTACTCGATCCAAGAAAATTCTTCCTTCAGCAGCCTGAATAACTGAGTAAAATGGATTTTCTACTAAACCATTTACCAATTGCAAATCTTGGTGTTGAGTTAATATCCTTCGTCTCCCTGATCCAGGATTTCTAATAATCGCACCGTTTATTCTCCACTTTCTTAAAATGTTACACACTGAATTTTTGTCAATATTATAACGCAGTGAAATATGTCTCATTGACCATCCATCTTCTGCTTTAGCAATAACTCCAGATTTAACTAAATCGCTTATATGAGGCATATTAGTTTTTTTCACACTTGCAATAAATTATGACAAAAAATTAAAGTTAGATATTCACAACTAGATGTTAGCAAAATACCGTTATAAGATGTTTTTTTGCTCACGACCGTACAATGTCATATTCTATTACATTTCTATCTCTCTTTTTTCAACATTCGGCTGCGTCATTTTATTGACGTGAAGTCATTTACAATAAAAATGGGAATCATGGATGAGTAATACACTCCGGAGAGCTCTTAATGTTTTATATTCATAGAATAAGTTTTTACAAGTATGAGAATCACAGGAATATTTCAAATATATCGTAGAATACGCTTCTGTGACGTAAAAAGCCATGATAGAGCTGCCCCACAAGCAGACACTGTATCGCAACCTAGATTCGACCTGGGCGTAATATATACTTATATTATTTACAGTTGATGCTTATGCAAAACTAATTTTAAATTTCTGAACATATATGTAAGACAATTTAGCTTGGAAATCAATTGTGTACAGTGGCGATTTCCAGCTTAAATATGTACAGACCTAAAAATTTTACATCTGATTGTTGTTTTTATACCAGCTTTATATTAGCTTGTGTATGTTTGTATGTTTATTTTTTTTTTTGTCTAATTGTAAAGAAATTTTTGAACGTGGTTCTCACCCATTTAAAAACGTCAGAATACGCTGAAACTTTGCACGCTTATCAGGAACCGACGACAATACAATAATTTGACAACTATGTCCTAATGTCCTCACCAGGATCATCAGGATAAAATGGCTAATCTATTGTCGAGATTTTAGCGGAGGAGCCGTTGTCATTAATATATATTGTATTATTGGTGAGAAATGTGCCGAGGGATGAATGCCAAGAATGTGACTTAAAAAAGTATAGTTTAAAAAACTAAAAAAGATACGCTTTGATAGCAAACCGAACTAAAAATTAAAAAATGATGTTTAAATATTAAGATTCATTTTATTGTAAAAAGCGTGGGGTTTATACAAATTGATATCAAGCACCACACGCTTTTTACAATAAAATGAATCTTAATATTTAAACATTATTTTTTACTTTTTAGTTCGGTTTGCTATTAAAGCGTGTTTTTTTAGTTTTTTTAAATTATAATTTTATGCAGTATTGTGTTACCGGCATTGAATTTTAAAGGCTCAGTCATCTTGTTATAATTATGGAACCGCAGCACTTGTGTGTTATTGGTACTAAAATATAAATCATGCGAATTGAAGAAATTAAAGGTTGTAGTTATAACTTGTTTACATTTAACTTTAATGTTATCAGTATCTTCAAGAGAGATAAGTAATGAAACATTGTCTGCATACGTAACGAATTGAGAATGAGATATCTCCGCCCCTAAGTGGTTTACACATAATAAAAATAGGACCGGTCCCAATGTGGAACCTTGTGGGACATCCTTTCGAACCAGTTTACTTTCGGATATAGCATTTGAGATTCGATTGTCATTTTGATAGCTTATGGAAATATATTGCAAAAGATTTATCAGGAAAGAAGAAATCCATTTCAAAGAAACACCTCTTAATCCATACGATTCTAAAATACAAATCAATTTAACGTGATTTACTCAGTCGAATGCCCTGCTTAAGTCATAAAATACTACAGCAGGGCATTCGCCTGCGCCAATATATTTTGCTGAACGAGAACCGTGTTCCTTTGATGTTAAAATATTTTGATTGTTTATAAAATTTAGAAAACGATCGCAAAAAGCGTATTCAAACACTTTAGATAAATTATCTGGAGTAGTGACTGGTCTATAATTTTCCAATAGAGTCGAATCCTCTCTTTTATAAATAGGTGTGACCGTACCTGTTTTAAAGTAGACAGGAAAGGTACCGCATGAAAAATAAAGGTTGATAAGGAAAGTAAGCGGTTCTATTATTATGTGTAACACTATTTTTAAGACTAAGACGGGAATATCATCTGGTTCACAGTTTAAACATCAGACTTCGATATTATTTTCCCTCCCTAATAAATTTATTTTATAAATAAAAAGCTTCACCTCAATTAGCTGAAGAGTTTCGCAGTTTCTTTTGGTATCAGAATGACGCGGGTGAGTCTGTACAAAACCGTTGTCTAAAACCTTCCCCGATAAATTCTGAATTATATGCAAAAAGTCCCCTTTCGATAGGTCGAGCCCTTCTCAAGATATTTGCGGACAGACAAACAAATAAAAAAACGCATTCAGATGAAATTGAACCTCCTGTTTTTGAAGTTTGTTAAATAAGGTCGAAATTTGTTGCTATGTTTGAATAATTTCCCAGTTTATTTAAAGCTTGAAAAAAAGTAAAGTTTCCAATGGTTTTAGTTCTTATTTTTGTATAGTCCAGTCGTATTAGACATGGGGTCGAAATATCATTTGCACAATATTTAAACAAAATTAAATGTCCTTTAGGATGTGTAAAAATAACTTGCAGTTACAATATTCATAGACACTGAGTATCAGACATGCAAACATGGGACAGAAGTGGTTTTTTTTCATATTTATATTAGATGGACGATCTGTCAGATTATGCTCCTGCGTATTCCAAACAATATTACCAAAGAAAATACTGATATTTCGGAAACATTTTGTTTTTTTTGTGTGGCCTGTTATTGAGTAATTAAATAACTTAATTTGAGGAATATTTTGGCAATATTTAGAAGTCTTACCATAACTACTATTTATGTTTAATATACATTATTGACGTAGTGTATTAATTAAAAAAGTTTAAAGTTTTCGAAATGTTCAGAAACAATTCCATAATATACCCGAAAGTCCTTAAGTAAAACCAGCACCGCACTAAAGATTAATTGCGCTCCAACTACACAAGTTTTAAATGAAATAATATCCCAATTAATATTTGAATTGAATTTATGAAGCAGAATCGAACTACTTTCATTGTGGTGTGCGGCAATCGATCAAAAGTAATATTGTGTTTTTGAATTTGCGGAAATCACGAGGCATTGTTAGCGAACACCAATATCTGCAGAAAGAGGATAAAAATTGAATATTTCAATCTACTCAATCATCTCAATCTGACGTATGTGTCTCGTCGCACAATGCACCGATTTTGTGATGCTGATTTTATTATCATTTCCTCTTGTATTTTCATACCTATATCCCGGCACTTACAGACACTTATGAATATTTATTCTTCGCTTAAGTGTTTTAAAAATAGATTCAATAAATTTAGTATTGATTTAATTCCTGCATATTTTTTTGTTTTTTATGTTACAAACCACAACTAAATGCGGGTATAAAAATATTGAAAAATTGCGTACGTCCGAAACTACAATTTTTTCACATTTTATTGATTGATAGAAGAGTATTAATGGAATACTTTATTTAGGAATTACTCTAGCAAAACTTCCACAGATAATATACCGGGGGTATACCCCCATTTTCTACTTTAGTTTTGAAGATAATTTATTAAAAATTAGGATATACTACATACATAGTAAGCGGCACTTTTTGACATACAACTGATTTATTTTTCACTTTCGGTTTCGCAGTTTCTTTACACGTCTGAAGGATTTTTATTATACTTTCCAAAATGGATATTAAACGTTCACAAAGAAGGGTTCAAAACGACTGTTTCAGACGGAGAATAATACAAAATCTATACTTACTGTTCGTTTTTGCTTAACTGATTCTCTGATGGTACCAAATGGGTGTCGTAACACTATAAATCTAACGCAGTAAATACTAACACTTTCTTAAATTTAAACCTGAAAAGGAATTTTGAAAACACAAGAAAAAGACAATATAAAGTTCAAAAATATATATATTAAATCTTTTTAAAAAAATTATGTTTTTACAAAACGTTCAAGAAAAATGTATTGACAATCTATAGTCTGACCCGTGTACAACACATAGTGAGGAACGGAACGACTCATAATGTAACCAACTACCATCTAATGTGCGGTTTATAGCTAACGATTACACAAAAAGATTCAAGAAAAGTTCAATGTTTGTAATTTTGGTGGGCTTTTGCTTGCCTGTCTATTGATGTATTTTCAGTTCAATATCAATTTTGATCACTCCTCGGAGCTTGAATCGCAACGACTTTGAATTATATTCTGCAATTATAAATTCAGACGTTCAGGCAAGGTGGTCCCATGCACGTTCTGAGTACATGGTAAAGATACTTTTCTGCCACCGAATCACTGAGGAACAGGTTTAGGGCAAATACGCTTAAAGCCCATCATTTTCCCGTCAAAATCGACTGCTAGAAAATGATAGGGCACCCTCGACGCTAAGGGCTATTTTCGCTAAAACTTTCGAAATACTTTGACTAGAGACTAGATAACTTGTCCTCGTATTTAATACCACGCATGAGTTGCAGTGCTGCACAACGTGGATTTGTAAAAGGGTTTTTATTTTCAAAATTTCCGTAGTCGGTTTTCGTTACATTTTCTAAATTTTGTGGTCGGGGCGACATTACGTCCTCGTGCAACGACATTTACTACACTTTCTAAAATTACACTCCTTGATGAGTTTCCAAGATTTTGGCATAAAAAACGTTCCATAGAGCGAAAATGTGATTGAATGTATAAAAACTCTTCCAACGGCATTTTTACGTGAAGCACACTTTTCATGCGAAAAGATTCGTCGTCAGATTTTGTTACAGTTTCGAAAAGTACATCGAGGGTCTTGGCATGTTCTTTAACAATACCGCTGTCGATCTTTTTCTCTTTCCTCTTTATAAATGTCAGGATTTGATTTTCTCTTATCGTCTTCTTTCAGCATCACGTTTCTGTTTTCGCTTTTTCTCTAAGTTTGTTGCTTTTTTGTTGTAACTAATAAAAATAAGGATGACAAACATCAACATTATACATGTCGTCAACTCCAAGGATGCTATGTAACTCCATGAAGCTGACAAAATTTAATATTTCAATGAACTGTTACTTACAGAAATGTATGTTCTGTATTTTTTTATTTTAATAGTTATCGTGAACATAGAGCGACTTCAGTTTATTTTCTTAAACATATATAGCAAAAAATTACCATGTGTTAATGGCCATTTATTTGATGTTTAAAAAAACTTACCAGATTTAGCTCGTGGTCTCACACTATCACCAATAAACAATTATCGGAGAACTTGTAACTCTCTGTCTGACCACTGATGCCAGTAAAAAAATTTACACGGGTTTGAAACCTTGCGAGCGCCATCTATACACTATGTCTCACTTTTCATGACTGCCATATTATAGCTCCCTATTAACCAGGCGATTTTCTTAAAGTTTGGGTGGCAGGTATTTACCCATAAGGAGATTGTGCCACGGTAAAATATTTAAAAATACACCAGTGACGTTCGTCGTTATGAATAAAAATGGATCTAATTTTCCAAAAAAAGGTATTAGGCAAAGTTTTAACTGTAAAACAATATTCGTCGGTATCAAAAATCCACCAGTACCGAATTTCAAAAAGATAGTATGTGGTGTTCATGTAGTAAGAAAATCAAGTTTCACATTTTAAAGGACCAATTATTAGAACCATAACTTTATTTTTGGTAGCAATTAAGAATTAATTAAGATGGGGGAAGATAGGTTTTCCCATTTAGAATTAGTCACGTGACGTTAGTCAGCTTTACTTAATCAAACAATAATTGACGTGGGAGCCAAGAAAACTTAAATATTAAACAAATTTAATTCATGAACATTCAATACATAACAAGGGCTACATAGATAAATAATTCACAGTTTGCTCAACATATCCTCCATCCATGTGAATACATTTTTTTATAAATTTTCTGTTGTGCCGCACGACTTTACGTAATTGTTCAGGTGCAAGCTTCTCTTATTCTCTCGCTTAGTTGTTCTGTGTTTTGAGGTCACTCTTTGTATACTAAATTTTTAATACGCCCCCAAAAGTAAAAGTCTTTTGGAGTTGAATCCGGAGACCGGGGTGGCCATTCTTGGAAAACACTTCTTGGACCTCTCCATTTCAGGGGAGAAGTGTGTTAAGCCAGTTACCAACAACGATCGCATTATGACCTGGTGCTCTGTTCAGTTGCAGTATTAAATGCTGAATTATTTGAAGAGGCATGTTATCCAAAATAAGTTTAGTTAATAAGTAAGTTTAAAAATGTTTCGACGTTTAATGCTTCAAAAAAGAAAGGTCCTATAATGTACTCATTTAAAATAGCGCACCAAACATTCGCTTTTTGTGATCGTTGACTTTTACAGTTTATCATCCAATTAGGATTTTCAGCACCACAGTATCGGATATGTTGACTGCAGACTACATCATTTGTATTGAATGTAGCTTTATCGGTAAACATTATTTTCTTTAAAAAATTCATATCATCGAGAAAATTTCCTTGTGTCCAAAAACAATAATCTAGCCTTCTCAAATTGTCGCCTTCGAACAAAGTATGTAGGTACTTCGGTTTGAACGCTTTTAATCTGTTTCTTTTTAGGCATCTCCACACTTTAGTTTTGTCAATGTTTAAATGACGTGTTACTTTTGTCATACTGGCATCTTGCCTAAATGCTGCAATTATCAGTTCGTCATAGGAATGCCTAACATTATGACTTATAACATAATTTGTTGGCCTAGGTTTTCGAACGTTACCGGTATAGTTGAACAAATTATTAGTAACTGCTACTGTTTTAATGTGGACATTTGCTCGCCCTGGGTGCCGTGCGTTAAAAATTCTTATAGCTATTGTCCTATTACTTGGGTTTTCTACCACATGTATTATTATCCTTCTCAAAAACAAATCACCGTATCTACAAAATAATAGAATTATTGGAAAAAAGCCTCTGCGCCCGTGACATTTACGCCAAATAGTCAGCAAAATACATTATTTCTGTGTTTATTCCGATTTATATTATTTGCAAAACATAACCTCTGACTATTCCATTGGCGTAAATGTGACGGGCGTAGAGGCTTTTTTCGAATAATTCTATTATTTTGTAGATTTGATGATTTGTTTTTGAAGAGGATAATAATACATGTGGTAGAAAACCCAAATAATAGGAAAGAAAATTCTTGTATAGCCTCTGCGAATGATATATTTTCACCTAAAATACGAATTGTTTCCACTTTTTCACGAACTGTTAAACGTGCCATTATACAAAATTTTACTTAAATTTGTGTTTACACAAAATAAATAAGGGAATGTCACCCAAACTTCAACGCAATTTTGAATTATCATGGCCAACTTATGTTTAAAAGGCAAATGCAGAAATTTAGTCCCACAAAAAATGTACTTTGTTGTTATTTTGTTTACGAACATCATGTAAAAGGTGGCTCAAATTCTAACCTTATTGGTGTGATTTTAGAAAACATAAGCAATTTGATATCGGTCAAATTTCGTAAAAGTTGCACATATGTGGTGTTTATCATTAAAATTAAGAATGTTAAATTTGTTTAAAAGTGAAATTTTATTTACTTACTATATGACATAGACTGTCTTTTTGAAATTCGGTACTGGTGGGTTTTTGATAACGACAAAAAAGATTATGATATTGTTTTACAGTTAAAACTTTGTCCAATATCTTTTTTTGAAAAATTATATCCATTTTTCATAACGACGAAACGCCACTGGTGTAATTTTAAATATTTTACTATGGCACAATTTCTTATGAGTAAGCACCTGCCAACCAAATTTTAAGAAAATCGCATGGTTAATAAGGGGGCTATAATATGTAAGACATAGTGTATGTATAATTTGTTTCAAAAAACCAAATTGACCACAGATTTGGCGATCTACTACATAACGAAATAAAGAAGTTAATTAATTTAATGTATTTTTTTTAAATTTGGAGTGTTATTATCTTCAACAGTAATAAGTAGATTGTGTTTCAAAATTTTACATATATTTTTAACGGTTTCAGCCTTTTGGTTATTTCAAAATTAATATTGAATCAGTAGGTATACCCAGTAGTGGTAACAGTCCATGGAGTTGAGAAAATGCTAACAAATATTTTTTTATTTAGAAAACCATGTTATAATATAAAAATTCGTCTGGAACCATAATCATAGAGCGCCAATATAGAATTTATAAGTTTTTTGCAGTATTTTTACAACAGACTTCTGGGATATTTTAGGGTAGCTGCAAATTTCACCTACGGACCCTGCATTCAAGTCAATAAATGTAACCTTTTAACTGAGAATCGATTTGATTAACTAAATAAACAAAACTCAAATATCCAATTATACATTTTGCAAATCTAGTTTACAAAAAAAAAAGTTTCATTTGCTACATTTGCTGTTGTTACTGAGACTTTATTCTTGTAAGGAACTACTAACATTATATTAACCCGTAGCCCTCTCAAGATCTTTCAATGCATTATCACTGTTAATTTTATATCTACTTCAAGTAAAATATCATACGTCAATAATAGTTTTGCAAAATATTTGCTACTAAACTGCCTTCCTTTACAGTTTATTTAACTGCCTTCCTTTATGGTTTATTTCAGATTCTCTTTTTTTATTATACCACTGTTCATAATTCAAAATCGGGCATTTTTTTAAGTTATCCGAACCTAAAAGTAATTTCTTACAGTATTCAAAAATAAACGGTATTATGCATTATACTATAGGTAAGCATTTACATTCTTCATGGATGAACCCTTTGAAATGCTCCCTTAACCCTTATAAAACCATAAATAATAGTAAAATGGCCGCCTATGGGGTTGCATTTCCAGCCATTACATGAATCCGGCTGATACTAATTTCTAAATCCGTTTTGAGGAAAATTGTTATTTTGAGGTTAGGGTGACACATGGGTGCGTTGGGCGGGGAGATGGTATGACCCTATGTGATCTAGGGGTGCATAAAAGGCGTCGAAAGGGAGGGATCTTAATTGGTTTAGTGCTGGCCCCTGGCTTGAATATATCAGCCCCTCTTTGTACACAGTGTCCTCTCCATATGGGATTGATAAGATGAAATATGTAGTGAAAAGACAATAGGGTTGTTCACATGTTTGTTTTCAGTGAGAAATTCTCATAATATATTCCTTCACCACAAATTCTATTGATACAGAGAAAATGTTTAGTAAAAACAAGCATGTAGCACGAACTAGCTGTAATAAATAAAGGTATATAAAGCCATTTGTTATTACTTAATGTGATGTTATCTATTATTTAAATATTCAATAAATCATATTATCTATATAATAATAATAATAATAATAATAATGTTTATTGACAGATTGAATTTAAAGTACAATACAGTGAGATATATATATATATATATACACACATATATTATACACATATACACAAATATAAATATATACAAAGAAATGTAAATACAGTGAAAAATAAGAAATAAATAGTAAAAAGATACAAATGGATATAATTTTTTTTGTATTGTATAAAATGACATTCAATTTGACGATACCTATCAATTTAAAAACATTAAGGTAAACCTCGCGGAAGTTATAAAAACTGTTTGCGAGTGTCTGTGAATGTAAGCTGCATAGTTACTGTCAATTTTCATACATCAATTTTAGCTCAAGCAAAAGAGGAGATTGTAGTAAGCAAGGAAAGAAGGTGAGTATAAAAGGAAACAAAAAAGAAAACAACAACAAAAAATATATATAAGTAGCAACTATTTAAGTAACTAATTTATGTGCACATATGTTTGTAAGGACGACAAAGAAAGACAAATACGACATGGATGTTTAATTGCGTTTTGTAGACTTATGTTTTTAAGTTTCGTATTCTTATGATACAGGAAAAAGACCAGTGTTTACAAATATATCGAGATTTTCATATTTAGTATCTTTAATCCATTTGGTTATATTGTATACAAAGCGAGTATAGGTAGCGTTTTTAAATTTTATTGGTACAGCATTGTAGATTCTGGGTGCTAGATATAGAAAATATTTTGTAGCTATGGTTTTTTGTGCTCGAGGGGTGATTAGCTTATTGTTGATTTTAAGTCTGGTATTATGCAGGTGTGTTATATTTTGACTATGACTTTTATTTTTAAACTGGTAAATTAATAGTTGTCTCACATACAGTTGTCTAATATTTAAACATTTTGATTCAGCGTATAGGAGTGATGTGGGATAGTAATAATCTTTTCTAAGCATAATTTAAAAAAATATTTTCTGTGTTTGGACTAGTGGATTGATATTTGTTTTATTTGCGCCGCCCCATACTAGTATTCCATACCTAATTATAGATTGTACAAGACCATTATAATAATAAACAAAAAGTATTGAAATTAAAATATACAAGCTTATAATGTACTGACATAATTTTATGATAGTCTCTTCTTACATAATTTTATAAAAACGATGCTTACTCAGTATTAATTTTTATCTATTTTGCTTTGATGTTCTTATTCACTAAAAGGAAATTAAAAAATCGCGTGAGAGAGAAAGGTTTAAATTTACAATTTCAGTAATTATCTTCCAGAATATAGTTCTGTCTTTGACATTAATAGACATAATTCAGCAAACGATTTTCAATAGTTGACGTGAACCCCAACTACAAGTTCAGAATCGTTTAATATTTTTTACTACTTTATTTTTATGAGTTTCATGTGACCTTTTCTGTTTAATTACATTAAACTAGTATTTTATGATCTAAGTTTTGTTTATGTATAAATCAGAAACCCTTCTAAACTATAATGAAATTATATGATTACAAACTATAAATATCATTCTACATCATTGGAGAAATCGGATATATTTTCTTGCAGTAAATAAACCGAATTATAATAGAATCTGGAATTCATTACTAAGAGTAACTTAACAATTTAACTTAAAATTTATGGGTTGGTAATAATTTTCTCTAATCAATAATTGAGTATTATGTTTTTCTAGATGTTTTTGCTGATTTAAATGCGATGAAAAATGTTGTTTTTATATTTCTAGGTAGACTTCTTAATCTACCTATTGCAGAGTGCAGCATGTCACGACTTCGGGAAAATTTCACTATAGTTTCTTCGATTATGGTTCCCAGACCCCAAAAATGTTCAAAAGTTTATATATACAGATTGTTTCATAATTGAATGCTGTTCCTAAAGGGATAATCCTTGAATGATCTTAAGAAAAATTCTTTATGTGAACATAGGTCCGCAGCCGCTTTATTTCTGAGATACAGGATGTTGAAATTTAACCAAAAATCAGTTTTTGCCCAATATCTATAAATTAGTGAAATAGGTTACTGCACGGGAAATCCTGATCCTTAACATAAATAGAGGTATAATTACATTTTTACCATTACCTAGAAGGGTTACATCTTTTTTGCCGCGGTAAACAGAGGTGAATACGAGATATCTAACTGATCATTTAACAGATTAAAATTGTTATTATTGTTGTGTTTATAATTTTCTAGGGCTTCCAGTAAATTAAGCTTAACTCCTTTATCTGCAAGATGTAGGACTTCTATACTGTTGAGTTCTGGGAAATTGTGGCCGCTATCTAGCAAATGTGTTGCGAATGTGGAATCTGACTTTTGTAGCCTAAAGGATCTCTCATGTTCTAGGTATCTTGTTCTAAAATTACACCCTATATATATATGCTGTTGCACTCTGCGCAATAGCATAAATGCATAAATATACCACAGAAAATACATTTCCTTCGTTCACAACACGTTTTATTCTTTCACTTTTTTTATATTCGACATTTCCAGTTTCCAGAAATCTATCGAGAGGATTTTGGAAGCTGCTAACATCAGGAATCCTTCTTTCAGGATAATGTTGGTGATAAATTTTATTGGAAAATAAACAATTTTTGTCTGACTCGTCTAAAACAAAAGTCATGTCTACAAGTTCCGCTTTTTTTCAATTTTGGTACATGCAAAGTAGGCATAAAAGTAAATTTTTTCAAGGATAAATGTTTTTTAAATTTTCAAAAGTAGCGTCTCTGTTAATGTGAACATGGATCGTTTACATTAACAGAGACGCTTTTCACGTCTGAAGGACTTTTATTATACTTTTCAAAATGGATATTAAACGTTCACAAAGAAGGGTTCAAAGTGACTGTTTCAGACAGAGAATAATACAAAATCTATACTTACTGTTTCGTTTTTGCTTAACTGCTTCACTGATGGCACCAATTGGACGTCGTAACGCTATAAATCTAACACAGTAAATACTAACACTTTCTTAAATTTGAACCTGAAAAGGAATTTTGAAAACACAAGAAAAAGACAATATAAAGTTCAAAAATATATATTAAAACTTTTTAAAAAAATTATATTTTACAAAAAGCTTCAAGAAAAATGTATTGACAAACTATAGTCTGGCCCGTGTACAACACATAGTGAGGAGCGGAACGACTCATGTAACCAACTACCATCCAATGTACGGTTTATAGCTCACGATTACACAAAAAGATTCAGTAAAAAGTTCAATATTTCTAATGTTGGTGGGCTCTTGTTTGTCTGTCTAATGACGTATTTTCAGTTCAATATCAATTTTGGTCGCTCCTCGGAGCTTAAAAATGCTTGGACCGCAACGACTTTGAATTATATTCTGCAATTCATACGTTCAGGCAAGGCGGTCCCATGTACGTTCTGAGTACAAAATTTTTTTTATATATACTTTTTTTTCTCTCATCGTTCCACATTGTAACATGTTTTTAATGTCTTTTAGTGAAATCCGTTTTTTTAAAATAATGATTTATATGAGAGTAATTTGCAGTCTTTCCCGCTTATATCCGGAGCGCTCTTAATCTAAGTAACAATATTATAAGAACCTTAGAAGAGGGAGGTGAAGTTATTTCAGTATCACTTGATTTCCTTGGGCAGCTGATACTATTGACCACAATCTGCTATGCGTGAAATTGTGTTTTTATGAGTTCGATGAAAATGCTGTAGCGTTTTTAAGTGTTATTTAGACAACTGACTGCGACATCAGTGTGATTATTTGTTAATAATTAAATGTCTCCTGCTCCTTTAATTCTATCAGGTATCCCATAGTGTCTACCCTCAGACCACTGTTTTTGTTAGCTATATAAAAGATATATTTAACATTCTTTCCTATTATTTGGGTTTTCTACCACATGTATTATTATCCTCTTCAAAAACAAATCCCCTAATCTACAAAATAATAGAAATATTGAAAAACGCATCTGCGGCCGTAACGTTTATTCCAAGGGAACAGTCAGAGGTTATATTTTATAAATAATATAAATCGGAATAAACACAGAAATAATGTATTTTGCTGACGTTTCGGAAAGTAGTCTCTTTCCATTTTCAAAGCTTTTTTTGGAAGAACTCTTATTTTGCTGTATATGTCAAATACACTGCTTTAAGATACTGTTTATGTTATTTCCATAGATATTTATTACCTACACATAACACAGAACTGATGATATTTTCTTTTAGATAATGTTGAGTTTGTTAAGTTCTTCTTTTAACATTGGTAGCCAGGTTGTACAAATATCTACAGAACAATTCGATACGCAGTTATCTTCATTTAATAAGATTATTGCTGAGTCTTTAATTTTTCTTTTTTTGTTATCTGCTTCTTTTGTTAAAATTTTTGCCGAGTCCCAGTTTATTCTATGTCCGTTTTCTCAAGCATGTTCACAAATCTTTGATTTCTGAATTTCATTATTTCCAATGTAATTCTTGTGCTCATTCAACCTCACACTGAAAGGTCTGGATGACTCACCTACATAACATTTGTCACATTCGCACGGGATGTTGTAAATACAGTTTTTTTAAATTTTGCTCCCTGCTTATCGGTTTTGTTTTTGTTAAAATAAATCTTAAAGTGCTCCCCGTTTGAAATGTCGTCCCAACACCAAATTTGTCACCTATGTAGCTTCTCCTATAGTCCGTATACATAAGGAATTATTACTGTATAATGACGTTCAGGTTTTTGTCATACCTCATTGTCCCTATTTTCAACATTTATGAAAACTCTATCAACAAAGACTTCAGGGTATTGATTTTGTACTAGAACCTCTTTGATAAATTTTTTCTCGTTATTTAATATTTCATTATTAGATGAAATTATTTTGGCCCTATCCTATAAACATTTTACAACACCCCGTTTAACATTTATTCGCAAACTCGTCTCGCACTGCTTAAAGTAGCTATTTCCCTAGGTTGCGTCACGACCGTATTACAAAACTCTCTCTTCTCCTTGGAATCATTCAAGATGTATTGAGGCACTTGCGTGTATTTACCACATCCTGTCGGGCCTTGTATAATCACAACATTGTTATTGTTCACCGTCCGGACTATATCCTTCGCATGAAAATCGGTTGGAACCATTTCTGCAGATGTTTTTTGTATTGCGAATTGGTACTTTCTGTAAACGTAACTTGAATTATTTCTCCAGTATGTGGTTGGCATACCGTCGACATGCTGTACATTTTCAGTAATGCGTGTGGTAGATTCGAACCACGTAGTTTTATTCATGCTCTACATCTTGGTTACAATCACTCTCTGAGTGTTCTGTGTAGTCAGTGTCAATTTTGAATATATGTGTTCTCAAAGTTCTCCATAAATATGTTGCTTAAAATTGGTGATAATGGAGACCTCATAGCTATACCAAAATCCTGCTGATAGAACTCATTTTCCAATTGAAAATAGGTTGTTTTCATACACATTGTTAAGAGTTCCATTATGCTATTTACACTTAGTAAATAAAAAATAGTAAACATTTTATAGAAAAAATTTATGAAAACGATATTCGTGAATCACACCTGATGGTTAGTTTGGATGTAGTTAGTCTTTTCACCAATGTTCCGGTAGATGAAACCTTAAAAATAGTTACGGATAGGTTGCTAAATGATAATAATTTGGTAACTAGAAATAAATTAAGTGTAAATAGCATAATGGAACTCTTAACAATGTGTATAAAAACAACCTATTTTCAATTGGAAAATGAGTTCTATCAGCAGGATTTTGGTATGGCTATGGGGTCCCCATTATCACTAATTTTAAGCAACCTATTTATGGAGAACTGTGAGAACACACATGTTCAAAATTGTATAAACAAACCGGTTGTCTGGTGGAGATATATTGACGACATCTTTGCAATTTGGCCTCATGGTGTCGACTTACTAGATAGTTTTTTAGAAAATATAAATACTAAAGAACCGTCTATTAAATTCACATTAGAAGTAGAAAGTAGGAATGAACTACCATTTTTAGATGTTTTAATTAGAAGGGTAAATAATACAATTGAAACAAGCGTTTATAGGAAACCAACACAGACTAATAGATATCTAAATTTGAATTCAAATCAGTCAATAAATGTTAAAAGGGGTGTTGTAAAATGTTTATACGATAGGGCCAAAATAATTTCATCTAATAATGAAATATTAAATAACGAAAAAAAAATTATCAAAGAGGTTCTAGTACAAAATCAATACCCTGAAGCCTTTGTTGATAGAGTTTTCATAAATATTGAAAATAGGGACAATCAGGTAAGACAAAAATCTGAATGTCTTTATACAGCAATAATTCTTTATGTATGCGGACTATCGGAGAAGTATAGGTGACAAATTTGCTGTTGGGGCGATATTTCAAACGGGGAACACCTTAAGATCTATTTTAACAAAAACAAAACTGATAAACAGGGAGCAAAATTCAAAAAAACTGTATTTACAATATCCCGTGCGAATGTGATAAATGTTATCTGGGTGAGTCATCCAGACCTTTCAGTGTGAGGGTGGATGAGCACAAGAATTGCATTGGAAAGAATGAAATTCAGAAATCAAAGATTTGTGAACATGCTTGGGAAAACGGACATACAATAAACTGGGACTCGGCAACAATTTTAACAAAAGAAGCAGATAACAAAAAAAAAGAAAAATTAAAGAATCAGCAATAATGTTATTAAATGAAGATAAGTGCGTATCGAATTGTTCTGTAAATATTTGTACAACCTGGCTACCAATCTCAAAAAAGAACTTAACAAACTCAACATGATCTAAAAGAAAATATAATCAGTTCTGTGTTCTGTGTAAGTAGTAAGTATCTATGGAAATAACATAAACAGAACCTTAAAGCAGTGCATTTGGCATACAGGGCAAAAATAAGAGTTCTTCCAAAAAAAGCTTTGAAAACGGAAAGAGATTACTTTCCGAAACGTCAGCAAAATACCTTATTTCTGTGTTTATTCCTATTTATATTATTTGTAAAACATAACCTTCGGTATGCGATGTAAAGCAACGACAGGCGCAGTTAGTACTTGGATTGGTGACCATTCCAACGGAAACCGCGTTCTCGCCTCACACATCTTCCAGCGGCTTGTATATCAGTGTATGCGCGGAAGCTATACAACCTTAGGCGAGGGTTCTATAGGAGATATACCATCCTTCGGAGGGGATGTAAAGCCGTCGGTCCCTTGTCTATTAAATGTTAGGCAAGTAAAAGATCCCTACTCTTCTTAAGGGAAGAGGTTCGGCAAAATTCCTGGTTGGGGGTAGCTCGTCTACAGGCGTCGGTGTTAGGCCTCAGTAGCGGAAATAGGCCGACGTTAAATAAATGTATAAAAAAAAAATAATAAAACATAACCTCTGAGTGTTCCTTTGATGTAGACGTCACGAACGCAGAAGCTTTTTTCCAATAATTCTATTATTTTGTAGATTCGGTGAGGATAATAATACATGTGGTAGAAAACCCAAATAACAGGAAAGAATATTCTTAGAATGCCACAAATAACTTTCAGACAACATATAAATATATTTAAATCAGGTACCGCAACAACTAATACTTTATTAAATGCTGACATGAATTCAAGTTGCAAATATTCCAAGTAGGGGCATAAAAAATAATCTCAACCTATCGGCAGCACAACTGTTTTGTTAAATAGATCATAGGGAGTTTCTAAAAATGGACATTTTCTCCAGTGAAAATATATTTCTTTTCCAATGAATGTCAGGCATGAAAATATCACTTTAATGGATCTTTAGCTGCAGAGTATTTCCTTTCTTTTTATCATAAAAAGTAACATATTCACAGAATATTGCAGTATTATAAACAGGACCCCCTCTACCACCAAAATAATAAGCAGTTTCTCATAAAAATGTAACCTGAAACGAAAAAGAATGCTTGGATTAAAATGACATATACACAAATACCCCGGGGAGTGTTTTTTTCACGACCATTATCTTCATTTCGATACGTACGAAAAGTAATATATTATTCTTAGCAAATATTAGTTAAAATTGGCACCGTCTAAAATATCCCTAAAAGCAATCTGGTAAAGTTTTCCTGTGATTACTTCTGTATCTAATATATTACATCAGGTCTATCCTCCTCGGGCTACAACTCTCTTAGCAATCATTTTCGGATACATATTTACACGAACTTTCTTACTTAGATTTGTCACTTAAAGCGGCGAATTTTATAGTGCAATATTTTGTTCCACTCAAAGTCAACTATTTCCCAAAGCGGTTTGTTTAACAAAACATATTTAAATAGACATAAAAATAGCTAATATCTGAAGTCTTCAGAAATACTTATTATGAAACGATTGAAACGAACTGCTAAAATGTTGAAAAATTATTTATGTTCAGACAGTAATGGCTAAAAGTGATCCCATGTATTCTACATTTTGCTAGCTTAATAATATATAGCTACACTTTTGTAAACATATTATAATTTTACGTTTTGTGTGGAGGTAACCATGTGAAATGATATTAATGATGTGAGGAACATGAAAATATAATCTCTCACGCATTTTTGGCTTCCTTTCAGTTTTGTAAAAGATGCATTAGAGTTTTATTTACTATGGTATTAAATCATGTTTTACTTTTTGTGTATTCTTCCTATAACATGATGTTATAAAGTCGAATAAATATATTACAAATAATAAGGACAATTGTTTATAAGCATAAGAAAGATATACACAAGACGGAATAAAAATTATTTGATAATGATACTGCTTACATGAAGAAATAACATCAATATAAATTGATTTACTAAATTGTAGCAGATTAGAGATTTATTCTATATTTTTAACAAATTGCAATATATTTTCCTTTTCTTTACAGACAACTATACAGGGTATCCCAATAAAGCGTCAAAGTCCAATATCGGTTTTATTAGAAGACTTTTGAAAATTATTTTTTATGGAAGTGGTAGTGTCAAAAGAGGCACATTTTAAAAATATTTTAAAATATACAGGGTGACTCGCTACAGCGGAGCATCTTCGAGATCATTTCTTTTAAATGAAATATCCTATATATTTTTACATTTATGAATTCAGCGTAAAATTGCATTTCCAACGACCTCCAGATTTTTTGTTTTTGACGTGGTGTTGCCGAGTGTTACAAGTTTATTCCGTGCAGAGTCGTTTCGGGGTTATGTCACTATAACTTTGTAATTTATAAATTGAATTTGTTGTTTTGCCTACTTCACTTAGGGACTTTCAGTTTCTGTTCACCTTACCAACACTCTGAGTGAAATTCTGTAGTATCTGTGGCTCTCCAGGGACGCGCCTGAATTTCTGTGTAATTGTTAATAATTATTTAGTCATCCTTTCAAGTTTGTTTATTTATATTTGTAATTATTTCATTGACACCATTGACATTGTTAAATAACTTTTAGATTGTTCAGCAATGGTCTAGTTATTATTTCAAGCTGCAAGAAAATCAATCCTGCACGGCTATGAGAACATGTGTTTCTGTGCTGTGTTCTGTCATATTCGGCTTATGATGTGATCATGGCGTCGGCGGAAGCTATTTATTTTTTTAGAGAGCGTTTTTTCTCTTGGGTGCGGCTCGTATCTTTCTCTTTTCGGCTGACTACCGGTAAAAGTGCCTGGTATCATTTTGGCTGTACTTTAAGCTCCAATCTTTTTGATTGTCCGCAAGGGATTTATGTACATAGCCTTTCAGAAGTTATTCTCCATCATTGTGTGTTGCTTTTGGTGAATTTTGATGTTTATACATGGAGAGAAACTTACCCTCGTGGGATTTTATGATCTAGGCACTTGAAATTGTTCACTGCATGCACTACTGTTCTTCTATGTGAATTAATTTTAAATCCGGGTTTTAACACGTGTGTCCTGGTGTCCACGATCCGTTTTGTGAGTCGGTGTCCCTGGTTATTTGTATATAGTAGCCGCAACAGAATTATAAGGACCCTTAGGAAAAAGGTAACGAACCCAGTTGCTCCCTGTAGCATAAACAATGTTAGACATTATTTACAACATTATTTCCCTCCTCATTAGGGTTCTTGTCTTGGGCTCGAGATTCTTGTCTTGTGCTCGAGATTCTAGTTTTGGGCTCTGGATTCTCCTTTTGGGCCAAGAATTCGGGATTTCTTATGGGCTAAGTACCGGAGATCTCGCTCGGATTTTCTTCTTTTGGGCCTAGCACTCTGGATTGGGCCAAAACAGAAGATCCGGTTCCGGATGCACTTTTTGACATAACACCACCTCGATTGGGAAACCTGTGGAGCGTAACCCCTGGAACGCAAGCAGTTGGGCCTTCAGCCATTTATAACCTTTGTTCCATTTATTATTAATCTTTTGCCTCATTTAACAATTTTTTTTACTTCATAAAATAAACATTTTTTTTTATTCTTATTTCTTCTCTTTTCTTATTCGAAGAGATATAAAAATTTTGGTCGGAACAAGGTTTAACAAGTTAATTAGATGTGTGTGTAGTACTATTAATTAAGAAGATTTATTTTGAAATTATGTAGACAAGGGATGTACTACAACGGCACAACCACCAAATATTGATTATAATTATACAGGGTGTATTTTATACTAGCGATAGTTTAGGACATTGCAAAGTGAGTATTTTCAATTTTTTCAAACGAAACACTGTATTTACGAATTGACACGTTAATTCTCTACGATTTTTATGAATAATATCCTATACCTAAAAATCGATATTTCCAGAGATATTTTTACTTTTCCTTTAAAAACCATTAAATTATAATCTAGTAGCCATCATTTTGACATAAAGTGAGAATAGTTGAAATTAAACATAACATTTTTAGTCGCAAACTCCTCTATAAATCCTTATTTTACTATAAGGAAAGTAACCAGACTGCAACCAAAGTTACAAATCTGGCGCGTTAAGTGTAATAATTGCATATTACCATCAAAACGCTAATGCTTCGATTGCAACAAACACCAGCCGAAAGACTGATCCTACTTAAAGGAGCTCCCTTGCCAGTCGTCACAGACCACTTGCAGACTGCAGTTTCGAGCTGTTGGCTCTCGTCAGTGTACTGACGAGAGCTCTCGTCAGCTCCTTTAAGTAGGATCAGTCTTTCGGCTGGTGTTTGTTGCAATCGAAGCATTAGCGTTTTGATGGTAATATGCAATTATTACACTTAACGCGCCAGATTTGTAACTTTGGTTGCAGTCTGGTTACTTTCCTTATAGTAAAATAAGGAGTTATAGAGGAGTTTGCGACTAAAAATATTATGTTTAATATTCCGCCCTCTAAAAGCACATTTGACCTAGTTGAAATTAGTATTACATTTTTTTCTGGTTGCGTCTTGGTTGCCTATTTTTTAAAATTTTAATTAAACACATTTAAGTCTATCTTAAAAATGTATAAATAATCGTTTAATATTACAAAAAAAGTTGACATAAATAATAGGAACAGAAAATACGGTATTAGGTAAGTCAGGCGGGGTAATTGAGGACGGTTTTTTGCGTTTTAAGTTTGAATTCATTTTTCGGAAAAAGTTATTAACATAAATTATTTTTTATCTAATATAAATGTTGGTGTAGGTACTTTAAGCAGTGTTTTATTATAAATATTTTATTTTGCAATGTGTTATAAATGTTATTTGCCGTTTACGATTCCCCAAGCAAAATAAATTAAAATCAAATTTTTGGAGCAATTGGGAACATGTCACTCTTGCCCTATGCTTTTATAGTTGTTCCTGATTGGGAAATTGTAAACATACTGTCAACATAAAAGTTTGGATTGAATATTACGCATTTAAATTGATGTTTATAATTGCCCCTTTAAATGTATATAAACACATATTAAAGGTACAAAAATATATTTTAATAAAATGTTAACGTTAAATAAACATACATTTAGTTTAACAAGGATAAGCAAAATAAAAAATTTATCTATATAGTAGAAATGAATGTTTAATTATTTTTATTTACGTCAACGAAACCTGGAAACTGATAAACCAACCTTCTCTCTTTCAAATCTATTTAAGGATTTGGTAAAATAGCAATGACCATATAGATGTCGGTAGACGAAACATCGTTTTCCTTCAAGACAAATTCGTTCCTGCGTCTGAAAACCCTTAGAGCTTGAACCATTATTTCACCGTCTTCATCATCAACATTTTCTACTACACAAACATATTTGTAGACAGTTTTTTTCTGTATCCTCCCATAAACTTCGCTAAGATAAATCGTCCTGACGTAATTTCCTACCATTTAGGAGTTTCGTAACAAACTTCGTCAATCTCAGCCAATGCTGGCTGAATCACATCATCGGAATCATCTTGAACCAAATCTTTTTCATTAATTTCCTCTTATCTCTCTGAAAGATTTATAGCTCTTTTTAATTTTGTTGCCACATATTTTATTCTTAGGTTGCTTTTCTGTCACACTGTTTGATTTTCTTTTTCTGCCTGTTTTATTTGCTATGCTTAATTTTTTGGACAACCTCTTTAGTTGTTAGAACGTCTCCAAATTTATATTGTTCTAAACGTGGAATTACTTTCTTCTTTTTCATGCAATCTACATTAGTACATACAGTGGAGTTGTTAGCGTTCATTTTAATTAGGCGGTTACTAAATATTTCAACAATGTCAGAAATGGCATTTTCAGAAGTTTTCTCTAAGTTTCAAGATGAGGCTAATTCACGTGCTTGTGAGGTCGATACTAATTCTAAGGATGGACTTGTCGAATGAGATGTAGAGGGCATATTGTATCAATGATGCCTGTATTCTGTGTAGCTGAAACGTGATAGACTAACAAATTATCGAGATCAGCTTCATCGAGTTCTTTATCCTCTGTAACTTCATCTTGGACTTGCCTCCCTCTGTATTTTTTTAGCTCAACTGGATCAAACACACTTAAAGGAAATTTGTCCTCATACACTGGTAAAATATCCGTAGAGACGAAGTCCGACTTAATATTTTCAGGAATCATAGATTGTGGCCAAATTTCTCCTAATAACTCTGCAAATTTATTTTTGTTCATACGTTCACAACCTTTGCCCATCTGTGACTTTCCATGATCTACCAATTTTTTTTCCTCACTTGGTTTTTACACTCTTAAAGATACTTTTATCAAGTGGCTGTTACAAATCTGTGGGATGATTCGGTAATCTCATGATCTGAATCTTGTTGTCCATTGCCATCTCAATTATGCGTACACTAATGGGACTTGAATGACCATCATAAAGCAAAAGAACCGTTTGTTCAAACATGTTTTTCTGTGTGCGTATTTTTTGAACACGAGGGATAAACTGTTTTAAAAACCAATTGTAAAAAATCTGCTCCTCCATCCAAACATTATTGGTAACTCCATAAAGCGTATCAGGATATGCCTTTTCAGATGTCCATCTTGCCTGAACAGCTGCCCCTTTAAAGATAATTAAGGGTTGCAAAGCAAAACCATCCGCCAGTACAGATATGGACTCCCGACCCGATCTCCCAGAAACTTTGAATAAAGTTTTTCTTTTTTCGCCATTAGCCCGTAACTTAGAGGGATCCAAGTGAAAACCACTTTGGAATTAAGTTTCTTTTAAAAATCGTATATAACTTCTGGATTTCTAGTATCTTTTCGAGCTTTCTGTAAATGTTCAGGTTTCTTAAATGATAGACGGTCCTGACGTTTCATAAAGTTCAGATACCAATCGTCAACAGGAATACTATCAGTAAATGGTGTTTTTATATTTTTTGTTTTCACATAGCCACCTACCAAGCAATTCTTGCTTATCGCAAGGATATCCCATAAGAGATCTGGCTATCAAACATTTTACTATGCTATCTTCAACAGGCTCTGACAATGCTAATGGACGTCCTGCGCCTTTTCGATCAAGATCGATCTTTCGCCCATTTATTCTATGATAGACTTTGGAATGCCATATTTTTCTTCTGCCTGTCGGTATGTAATATTTCTGTTCAAAATGTCAGTTGCCGCATTTTTCATATCATTACAGGTATATAACGGTGGTACTCGTTTCTTAATATAATTCCGAACCATTGTTCTTTTCTGAAATCTTAAAAAAGTAATTAATAGACATACGGTTAACCATCGTTTGTAGTTACCTCATCGATTAATCAGTGTTTACTATTGCCCCGCAAAATTGTTCACTATTACCCCATTTACAGAGGCAATCGTAAAGAGTGGTCTATCTACACAACTATGGAATCTAACCTCAGTTTAACACATGGCCACTTTAAAACACATCAGAGATCACTTACATTTTTTTCACTTATCCAAATGCAATCACAATATTAAAACTATAGTAGCAATATTTTCCTATTTGAATTGTTTGCTACACAAGCACAAACAGAAAGTATCATATGCTAACCTGTTGGATTTTGCGCGGTAGAGAATATGTCCAGGAATTCAAGCACTATAAACTCGAACTCCCATTAGTTATAAAGTGTATGTTAGCCAACGTAAAGAAGTTACAATGGCGTTTTCAATTACCCCGTTTTTACAATTACCCCACCTCATAGGGCATTAGGTAATACAAAAATTGGTACTATTTTAAAAATTAAAAGTTATTTTGAACCTAATTTAATGAAATAAATAATACCTAGTATTTGTAGGAACTGTTTAAAGTGGTTTCCCGGTACGCCTATGCATTTCTGTAGACGATTTTTGAATGGTCTACAGATATTTCTTAAAATATCTACAGCAAGTTCTTGAAAAACTTCCTTTATTCTTTCTTTCATATTTTCTTTTGCAGTTATAGGAGCTTTGTGCACTAGCTTTTTAACATAGTCCCACAAAAAAACTCTATTTTGGACAAATCAGGGCTTCTGGCAGGCCAATTATGGGGTCATCCTCTTCCTATCCAACCAATTGGAAAAGCGTCGCTTAAATGTTCGTGTGGTGCACAGGAGCTCCATCATGGAGGTACCACATTATCTCCCTAATATCCCTGGGCATCCTTCAGTAATTCTTCTAAGCTGTCTTGCAAAAATTCCAAATAAATTTGACCATTCACATGTCCATTAAAAAAATTTGGTTCTATCATATAATCCTCAACAATTCCTCCCCAAACATTCAACGACCATCTTGTTTGGCTATTTGCTCGTGAGTTGTAAGGATTGGTTGTGTCGCAATAATGAAAATTATGACGATTAACATGTCCATTTTTATGAAACGTTTGAAACCGAAAAAGTAAAAATATCTCTGGAAATATCCATTTTCGATATAGGATATTATTCACAAAAATCGTAGAGAATTAATTTGCCAATTCAAGAATACAATAATGTACAGAGTGTTTCGTTTGAAAAAATTGAGAAAATTCGCTTTGAAATGTCCTGAATTAGCGCTAGTATAAAATTATGCAATAATTATAATCAATATTGGATGGTTGTGTCGTTGTAGTACCATCCCTTGTCTACATAATTGTAAAATAAATCTTCTTAATTTATAGTAATACACACACAGCAAATTAATTTGTTAAACCTTGTTCAGACCAAAATTTTCATATTTTCTCGAATAACTCGGCAACGCCACATCAAGAAACAAAAATTTGGAGGTCGTTGGACAGGTAATTTTACGCTGAATTAATAAACATAAAAATATATAGGGTGTTCTATTAAAAAAAAATTACCTCGAAGATGCTTCGTTGTAGCGAGTCACCTTGTATATTTCAAAATATTTTTTTAAATGTGCGCCCTTTAACACTATACCACTTCCATGAAAAAATAATTTTCCAAAGTCTTCTAATAAGGCCAATATTGGACTTTGACGTACTATTGGGACACCCTGTATATGTTCTATTATTAAACATAGAGATACTGTTACACAGACAATAATTAAATAATAGTATATTGTTTTATATGTAGTAAAATTTGAATTTTAGATTATTATTTAGATTTATGTTCTGGCGGAGTTTAACATTAGCTATTCCACCACTCGACCAAGAGCTACCTGTACTCAGACAATTACACCCACCATTCACTACGACATTGCCTCCTACCGCAATTGAGACTCGAACGCAAGAAAGACCAGCGGCCAGCCGTGTTGTCTCTCACACAACCACACGCATGGACTAAACATCCATATTCTAAACAGGATTTAAATATGAGACTGCCAGGTCTCAAGCATAACACTTAAGCACTAAGCTATTGATAGTTATATAAATGTGGAATTACCGATAATAAATATTCCTTGCTCCTTTTGCTATGAAACTCATTTTAATCTATAAGGTCGATTTAAATTATTTGTTTTTTTTCTGAAGCGTCCAAATTTGGGAAAAAATTGGCCGTTTCCAGACAACGGGTTTAGATAATATACTCGAGAATAAGAAAATATGATAGAATATTCACTAAAGTAAATATTGCTCGATTATTTATAGTTTTTTTTACCACAAATTTAAATATATTTGTATTAGTATCTTTGATGCATATTAGACTTCCAAATAATGGTGTATTTTTCTAATATATTATTCGCCTGATAAATATTTCATTAAGAACTGTAACGATTAGGAAAGTATATCGTTTAATTTGATAACATTCATAATAAATTATATACACTTGAAATGTTTACCATTCGTCCGTTACTAAAGTAAGTCCTCCCTTCTAAGGTATACGTTGTCGCAGGTGATTTCCTTCTAATATGAAGGCAAAAATGTCTTTCCTAATAATCAAGTTCTCAATACACACAATATAATAGACCAATCTTGATATTATTATTTTCAATACATTCAAAGATACAATAAGAACCCACAGCAAACCCATTTAAATTGTAATTTATGATATATCGGTCAAGATCTCTGATATAATCCATTTTATTAGAATACTACCAACGGTCAGATTTCTTCATTCGGTGTAGTTTTTTGTTGAATTATACCTAAGCCCCTGTCAATATTTTTGATGAATATGTTTGTAACACGCGAACCTTAAAATCAGATTACAGATGTATCGATGGAGAATTCTCGTCTCATATTTCTTGGGTTCAAGAGTTCTGCAAAAAAACCGAGGTAAATTTCTTCACATTAATGGCTTTTCTTGTTTAGTGTTTATTGTTATTAATTTTATTTACAAACATAAAGCTTTCTCCCTGACAATATGTCAAATAAATGTTACAGGACTTACTTTGTTGCCTATTTTTAAAATACTGTGAAATACATAGGTCGTTCCTTTAAAGCAGGGCAATTTGAAAGTTAAATTTTTTAAACGACAACACTGCACGTTTTCCTACCATTAATTTCAGCGTAAAATTTTACGTTAGGTAAAACAGTAAGCCCATTTAAAAACTTCGGAGTCCTTTCTTATTTAATACATTCCTTTGTTGTCCATATAAATTATGTTACTGAGATAATGCCTACAAAAATGTAGGCTTTGTGGTGAGAAACTTAAAATTTTTAAAAATGTTTCCACACTGTCATTTCTGTTTGACTCTTTTGTTAAGGAAAATATAATTGGCTGGCATCATTCGTCGATAACTACAACATATCATTCATATTTTTTAATCTAGAACGAATTTAAAAAGACATGTTAATATCATTTCTTTAAAGTTGTTGGTGTTCATTCACCTCAATAATCTAATTTGTTAGCCAGATTTGATCTAGCATCACGGCCGCCGGATCTGTTTTTTGTACTGTTTTTACATAAACTTCTGTTGTTGTTTTTAAATCTCATTGACACTGGATTTCTGCAACAGGCCAGAGCTTGCTATAGTACCTTTCAGTCATAAGCGAAAAAATAAAGTTCAAAAGTTTCATAATTTTCAAAATACAATATACAATAAAAAAGCCATTCAAATATTGAAAATAAAAAACAACAATTTTTCTAATGAAATCCTGGAAACATTCACAAACCCTCGATAATTCCCAAATATTAGTAACTACTGATAATAGCTTTCAAACTTTCAAAATAACAATTTTGCAGTGAAATAATTACAAAATACCGCCTTAAAAAATACCGCCCTCACATGAACTTCAATCACATCAAAATTACCTTCCAAATCCGTATTTACATTTTATTCCTATTTCTATTAATTTTCATTCATATTATTCAACGTTTAAATTATTTTCACATCATTCCGAATAATATTATGTAATTTTAATAGTTAAATCATAAACTCGCCGTTCCCAATGTTAACTTTTTTCATTAAAACTTATTTCCCCTTCAATGAATGCAGACTAGAACCTATATGCTAAAGCTCTCGCGTAAACTCCGAAAGCTCGCAGGTTAACTGTACAAGCTCTTCGATACATACATTTACCATTCAGATCGAAATGAAAGCCTTCGCGATATATTACCGGACCACATAAACAACAGCCACTGACTTAGCTTGGCAGTTAATTGTAAATAATTCAATAGTCGTTTCAGATACAGTCTTTATTCTTACTTGAAAAGATGCCCCTTATCAATACCCACTTTTCCATATAAGTTTCAGTTTAAAAATTCTGAACGAATGGACGGGGCACGGCAAGCGAAATCAAAATAGGGAAAAACGTTCCGGCGAAGTATTGTCCCCGTCTAAACGAAACGCTATCCTCCGAGAATATTACACTCCAGCAAGTTAGTCTTCAGTGATCTATATATCTTCGTGTGTATGTAGTTTGGTAAACCTTCAAACAAGTGTATTTTAGATGTATTTTGGTATTAATTTTAGTGCCTGTGTCTAATGCATTTTTTGTACCTGCTACTCACTACCTCGTCGTCGCGAATGAATCTTGGTAAACCTTCAAGTAAGTGTATTTTAGATGAAATTTTGGTCTACGTGCCAACCTGCCAGTGTGCTTTCTGTACCTGATTCATTACCTCGTCGTCGCGAGTGAACTTCCCTGTAACCGGGTTTTTGTTGCTGCTCCTTTGCGCTATCAAGTAAAAGGAGCTTCGGGACGTCTTCACCGTCGTGTCGTGTCATGTCGTGCCATGCCTTTTTCGTCTCGCCTTGTCCTATCTTCCATTCCACCCCATCCAATACCATCTCATCTCATCTGATCTTATATTATTGCATGTACCTGACCACATCAATCAATGAAGTTGTCATATTAATGCCATTGTCAACCTTGTTTCAGTGTGATATGGTACATGTTATTATTTATACAGTTTATGAAAACCGCTGCCCAAGGAATCGCTGCTTCCACATCCAGATTTTGTATCCAAGTCTTATACACACTAAATTCCAATGTAATATTTTACTCCCTTTAATAATAGGGTGGGGTTGAAATTTTTTTAGAGGGCACTGGTTCTTTTATACACAGCAAACCCCAATTTAATTTTTTACTCCCTTTAATAATGGGATGGGGGTGGTAGAGGGGTGGCTAATGCAAAAAAAAATTTGAGGCGACTAAATCACATTTTAATTTTTTTATTCTCTTTCATAATAGTATGGGGGTGGCATTGGGGGTGAAAGTGGTGGTGGTGGAGGTAGGAGGGAGGTGATTGATGCCAAAAAATTTTTTTGAGACCTTGACTTTTCGTACATGCCCTAAATTGCAATTTTATGAACTCTTACCTGCTTGCTTTGCCTATTTAGCCTTATTTACCCCATTTATCCCCGAACCCTTCAGCAAAATTACATCTAAATATAATCCAGTTCCAGATCTCGTTATAATATATAAGTGTACAAAATTTCAAATCAATATTATAAACGGATCCAGAGTAAACGTGTGCACGAAAAAATGTTACAGGCCGACAGACCGACGACAGACAGAAAATTTCTTTGCTCAAATTTAAAATCTCGACGTTTCATGACATTTTAAGCCTATTTCAACAAAAACATACTTTTTTTTTGTGTTACTATACTTCCACTGGACGTGGAAGTAAAATTTACCCTGTGTCTTTAGATAGCTAAGCAGTAAACACATACGTACAGTATTATTCGGAGAAAATTAGCTGTTGATGCACAAAGAACTCGATGCGCTGCCACAGTTGTAAAAAATATCGAAACGTCAGTCGTCTAAGACATGTTCTTAAATTTACTACAAAGAAGTCACGATCCTTGGCGGATCGCTAATTTTCTGACAACGTAAAAATAATAAAAACCTATCAGCGTAATGGCCACAGATTATATAAGAATTAATTTATAACAAATGTTTTCAGTGCGTCTTGTAGACTAGAGATTGTTCAACCTGTCAATTGTACGACCAAAATTTTATACTTCAATGAACGAACTTGAAATATACTAAATAATTTCTATAATTAAAAAATTCTGAATTCTGGAACAGTAATTCTAACATGTCAACTGTGATTTATTAGCGTTATTCTCTTATTATTAAAGTACGATGCATCTTTTGTATTACCTCTATGTTATTTGGTTGCTAATGACATCTCCGAGCTAGTCTAAGCTTTCTTTTTAGCTCTCCGTCAGATACGCAGATATATAGCTTCGAATTTCAATCGATAAATCTAACACCAGTTTGCGAATCTTCCCTGTTCCTATTGTTTTTCACATGTGTAGAACTAGATTTTTATTATTTTCGTTTGAAAGATATAGAGATAAAGTATGTTCTTTATGTAAGGTTTTTATTTATTGCTTTGAACTTAGCTTTCGAGTTAAAATGGAATGCTCGTGCTTTGTGGAAATAAAGAAAATGGCGAAGTTCAGATTTGGATTTGAATTTTGTGCTACTGATTCAACTATTTTATAAAACAAATGAATGTAATAATATAAATGGTTACTGTCTCTTAGTTCAAGGGCGGTCATATGCTTTTACCAAGGGGTACATATGTATAGGTAAAAATTTAATTCAGGGTTAACTAAACAGAACGCAATTCTTTTACATTGAAATAAATTTTTTTTTATAAAATAAAACAATTGCTAAGCAATGTTCTACTTCCTCCTTATCAAACGTAAAAACAGGATACAAAAGTTGAAGTAACTTTTGAAAAACCAAAACCTGTATAACCACGTATATGATTATTTATATTGGAAAAACCTCGCCTACGACCCCTTTCTCTTAATCCATGAATTTTGGGACACACTCTTTGGTGTAATATTTAATTGAACGCTACTCTTCCTTGCCCGACTAGTCACTCTTTACTAAAGTTAAGTAATTGCCAGGCACCAAAAGTATCGACTTTTAGGGCAGGGGCAAATGAGGCGGGATTTTTGTCGTCCAGAGAAATTTCTTGCTTTCGTGTTGTGTTCGTATCAAACAGAAATTTAGTCGTCGCTTTTAAGTGTCATTTCATCTTATAACTGAGTTTTATTTGTAAAAAAAACTTAAACGAAGTTGACCTTCAATAAAATGTTGCTCCAAATACTGTCTATTGATTAATCAGCGTAGTCTTCGATAATGATACTAAGCCATTACTGTAACTGTTGCAATATCATCCGTTACTTTCAAACGTTTTTAGCGATATCAGAGAACGAGAGGCACTAGGCAAAATTACCTCGAAGCGGAACAATATTCGTCTTCTCAATGCTTTCATACAGGAAGCACCCACAATAACTTTGAGGGCGCTATTTTCGACAAAATCAGCAGAAGATTCTTAGTTAAAACCCAACATGCAACGTCGTGTTTCATTAAAAGGTATGTGCTACCAACCCAAGCAGGAATGAGAAATCTTCCTCAAAGAAAAATCCCACACCGTATGTATCTGCTACTATAAGGAGTTTCATAGGCTTTGAATTTGGAACAAGTGAGTTGTTCCTTTACCTAGGATCATACAAATTGCAGGAAGTTCTCAGACATTTTTTGAGATATTAAACAGTAATTAGTTTATAAAGTTCGTGAATTGCAGGTACTAAATGAACGACAAGAATTTTGATGGAAGATTCAATATTGGAATCTAAAGTTGGAACGCTTTACCAATGATTGAAATGTTGCTTGCTACATTCTGTTCATTGACTAAACAACCAAATGTATGAACAAACATTACACTGGTGTAACTATGATGTAACTCCACATCTACGTGGAGAGCATAAGAAAAAAAATTAAGTAGAGAGTATTGGTCATCCTAATACCATTGTGCCCTTCTTTGTAAATGAAAATTCAGTAGCTCAGAATACCAACAACTTTTAGAAAACAATATAATCTGTCATACTAGATAGCGAAAATAAATAAATGGCGAAAAATGGTGTGTGATTTCACCAAGATGGTGTCCCTACATCACACCCAAGTGCAGGTTCAAGTGAGGAAAAATATAAATCAGATTTTCGTATTGGTGGAACGATAGGCGGGAATACCCGATCTGACACCTCTCGACTGTTTAAGAAATTTACAGTTTCAGAGGGCATATCAAAGTATGCTTGTGTTTCGAGGATTAATTGTTAATTGCAGTTAAACCTTTTAGGTAGTACAAGTAATGATAAATAATTTTTTCTTCAAACGTCAGAAGAACATGACTAATGACAAGTTTTGTAAATTAAACTGTAATTTCTGTGATACCGCATCTGAGCAAAAATAGAAATCTTTTAATTTAAAAAAATGGTGATTCCGCATGTTTTTCAAACTACCGAGCTATAACCATACTTTCGAATTTCGCTAAAGTCTTCTGTATCCAAACATGGCTTCGTAAGAAATAGATCCACTGTTAGCAATCTAACAGTATTTATTCAGTATATATCTGATAATATTGATAAACTTGGACAGGTGGATGTGGTGTATACTGAATTCTCGACGGCTTTTGATAAAATAGATCATGCCTTTCTATTAAATAAATTATATAATTTAGGGTTCAGTACCTCTCTAAGATCATTTTTCACAACGTATTTATTAAACAGGAAGCAGTAGGTATATCTCGTATAATGGTTATAGATCGGAGATCTTCCTAGCCACCTCTGGAGTTTCACTTAGCTCTAATCTTGGGCCTCTCTTATTTTTACTACTACTGAATAGTAACATTCTCGAAGCATTTACTTGTGCTTCAGGGTGCGTCACGATTTGTTTTTGTTATGAGATATTTAGCTAAGGGTTTCTAGTAACTAGACGTATAAAATTTAGTTCCGACTTCAACTGCTTTCATAAGTTATAAAAAATTTTACTTAACAATTACAAATATCTCTATTGGGGTGTAATTTCATTTGTGTGTATTTTATCTGAACAATTTTTATTCGCGTTGTTTCAGGGCCTTCAAACGTTAGAGTATTAATACGGAGATATATATTTGATGTGATGCAGCAACAAAACCTACGTGATTTCAAGGAAAAATTAAATTATGCCAAAAATTTCATTTTGAACTATGACAGTTATTCAAATCAACAGATAAAAGAAATTAGGCATAATTTCTCATATGTTAAATCGGAATTCAAAAAAGATGGCGGCGAATTATAAATTAGATAAATTTCTAAACAAAAATAACGATTGGCTTCAAGGAACATTTGAAGTAGGTACCGAACGTTTCTACCCGATCTGGTCGACCAACTAAAAGTTTTCAAGAATCAAGTGACAGAACTAGACGGAGAAAAACGCAATGTTTACGTGAAGCAGATGTTGAAACGTTAACTTATTCGACTCAAACCAAATAATTTTGGCCAGCTACATTGATCAAATACCCCACTGTGCACTGTGGTTAAATTTTCATGGTATAGAAACGGACCTATAATATAATCATTTTAAAAAACCATACCATACATTTACGCTAAACACAGTTTGGTTTCTTGTTCGAATCATCTATCTTGGGTTGTTTTCCGACCAATATCTACAGTTATATTTTGTATTGTGTCGTTACTGTGAAATTTACTTTTGTCATTACAAAGTACATTTTTAAGGAAATTACAATTTTCTTCATAAAGAACAGAAAACTTAGCAAGGTAGGTTAAGCGACGATCATAACCAGTAAATGATGTAATAAGTGTGATTTATATAGAAAGTACTTGTTTTCTTTTAAGATTCTTTGGCACGACGATAATAATATATCCCTTGAGGCTCTTATTTGTCACAATGATGAGTGGGGATCATTGTTAACGGTTTGTAAAACTAGAGCCGTATTCTCCTGGGTCTTGCTGTTCGTATTTCTTCACGTTTTAACTTTTTAAAACTACCATATTGTAATAAATTGTTACACAAATTGGAAAATTCTTGCGATATTGTTGTGGTCTGTTTGGAAATTGTATTTGTTACATACGTTTGGCTGCTTTTGTACTTTTATCGCTTTTTCCATAAATTAATAATATACAGGGTGGGGCAATAATACGTCGGTCCTCGATATCTCGAGTTCTACGATAGCTAGAAATTTTTAAGAAAATTGCAAGTAAATTAGATAAAATAGTCTATAACTGGAAATTATTTTCGAACATACAGGGCGAGCCAAAACGAAATTGCAGGACCAAGTGCCTTTTTTTAAATGGAATGTTATTTATATCAGTACATTTTTGAAGCCTCCTTCTAGGCTCTATTCAATCCTATATAGCATTGAATATCTCCCAACCACTTGGATGTAATGAATTTTTTTTGTTGAAATAATGCAATCTGCAGATGGATATTAAAAAAAATCACCACAGTCACAATTATGGGTTTTAAGAAAAACTTATGTGATTACCAGTTACGAGGCATGTACTTAATGTTTTTGAATCATTTTCATTTCCTAAAAATGTACAGGGTGGCCAAAAATTATTTTTCAATTAAATTGAATTTTCTCAATTTTTTCAACTGGAATAGCCTGTATATTTTTCGACGATGTGACGTACATTTTTTGTAAGTAATTCCCTATGGCTAATTTCAACCATTTTCTTTTTATAAATAAACGTCAAATTCAAGAATAAACTTAAAAAAGCGGTTCCCTCAAATAATTCATTAGAAAAATTTATGATAGGTGTTTGACGTGTTGCCCATTTTGATTGACACACGTCTTTATGCAATTCTGAAATGAGGCCATTTAGTGGAACCATTTCTTCCAATTCATTGAAATGAGTAAATAGTATTTAACCGGTCCTTTACTGTAATGTTTTTTTGCACATTTTTTTGCTGTTTTCGTTATTCGACAAGCAATAAAATCTCAGTTTGGTATAAATTGTCGTGTACAAAGAAGCATTTATCACCCTTATCGGTCGTTACAATTTGTATTGAATTTAAAATAATTGAAATTTTACAATATGAATTTTAATAAAGCGGAACTTGTAGACATGACTTTTGTTTTGGGCGAGTCAGACAGAAATTGTTTACTTGCCAATAGAATTTATCACCAACATTATCCTAAAAGAAGGATTCCTGATGTTAGCAGCTTCCAAAACCTTCTCGATAGATTTCTGGAAACTGGAAATGTCGAATATAAAAAAGTGAAAGAATAAAACGTGTTGTGAACGAAGAAAATGAGTTTTCTGTGGTGCTGGCAACGGTTGAGAATCCCTGTTAGTCAAAGAGAAGTGAGCTCATTAGTAGGAATAAGTAGACGGTCTGTGGGTCGAATAAGTTGCATGCATATCATATTCAAATGCACCAGGAATTATCTGATGACGATTTTCAAAAGCGCCTACAATTTAATAATTGGGCCAGAGGTGAAATGCAACATGATGTCAACTTCTTCAATACTCTTTTATTCAGTGGATGAGGCAATTGTTAATAAAAATGGATTTGTCAATAAGCACAATTTCCATTATTATGCTTCGAAAAATCCTCATTTTTTTATGCAAGTTGATAACTAATATAGATGGTCTATAAACGTTTGGGGATGAATTATTGGAGAACATGCCACATTTCTTTGACGGTACATTGATTGGAGCTATTTATCTTGATTTTTTGGAAAACAATCTACCACAATTATTGGTAAATCTCCCTGAAATAATTCGAAATAGGATGTGGTTTCAGCAAGATGATGCTCCACCACATTAGTTAAATGCAGTTAGAGACCACTTAAATAATACCTACCCTAATCAACGGATTGGAAGAAATGGACCCACTAAATAGCCTGCTAGATCCCCAGATCTTACAAGAATGGATTTTCTTTTATGAGGATACGCGAAGGAAATTGTTTATAGAGACACACCAACAACAGTACAAAATATGAATGAAAGAATAATAACTGCCTTTATATCTATCACACCGGCAGTTTTAAGAACAGTGGGAAATGTGTATCAATCAAAATGGGCAACATGTGGAACATTTGTTATAATTTTTTCTACTAAGTTGTTTGAAGAAACTTCTTTTTTTAAGTATATTTTTGAAAATTGTAATTATTGCACAATAAAACGAAATTGTTTGCAATTAACCCTAGGGAAGTACTTACAAAAAATGTTTTTCATTTCTACATCACATCTTCGAAAAATATACAGGGTGCTCCATTTGAAAAAATTGAGAAAATTCAATTTAAAAAGTTCTTAATTGAAAAATAATGTTTGGCCACCTCGTGCATTTTTAGGAAATGTAAATGATTCAAAAACATTAACTAGATGCCTCGTAATTGGTATTCCCATAAGTTTTTCTTAAAACCCATAATTGTGACTGTGGTCATTATTTTAACAAAAAAATTGATTACATGCAAATGGTTGTGAGATATTCAATGCTATTATAGGAACGAATAGAGCCTAGAAAGATGCTTCAAAAAATGGACCGATATACATAGCATTCCATTTAAAAAAAGGCACTTGGTCCTGTAATTTCGTCTTGGCTCGCCCTGTATGTTCGAAAATAATTTTCAGTTATAGATTTTTTTTTACTAGTTTACTTGCGATTGTTAAAAAAATTTCTAACTATCGTAGAACTCGAGATATCGAGGTCCGACGCACTATAGCCCAACCCCGTATATTACCTTTGTCAAAATTGGTATGGGCCATATTTTGGACAAATTTTACAAACGCATTCTTAAAATGACACACGTAAACGAAAATTAAACATCTGACAGTTAATGATTAAACAATTAAATTTTTCCATGGCTAACAAGAGTTAAAAGTCTGAACTTAAGTGGTTAGTAATCCCGTTTTCCGTGCGAGAGTTCAGAGAACGAATCTCGGACGGGGTTCAACCTTTTCGATTTATTATTTTGCAGGTAATGTGGTAAGTAAGATTTAAAATGTAAATAATACGTCCAAGTGATAGAAAGTGCCGAGCAAGAATTTTTAAATTATTTTATTTAAATTTCTCAATTTAAAGTAATTTCCGGTGAAATCGGAAGTGCTATTAAAAAAGTTCCGCTCTTATCATTCTGAGCGCCAGTAATAGTATTTTACAAGCAAGGTAGGACAGTTTTTACTAGTGATAGGAGAAAATGACTGGCGAGCCGTTATGTGAGCCTGTCACCTCCTAGAGCTAGCAAATTTCCTCGAATTCTATCCAGATTTCCTTGGGTTTTCTCAGCCTATCATTAATTTCCTTAAATTTCCCCGAGTTTCCTTCAGGTTTTCCTTGATTTTTTCTGAATATGCATCAGATTTGCCCCTCGTTTTAAAAGTTTCCGATTGAAGCGAAATTTTACCATTTTCCGAGCCTACTCTTTTTATTACTTTCCTAATAGTTTCTAATTTTTTAAAATTATATTGCATATTAGAAAATAAAACACTAAATTTTACCGATCCAAAATTACTTTTTACATCTTCACATGTTTTGCATAATCAAATTTGGTCAAATAACACTTTCATTAATTTTTAAGAATTTCAATGTAAACTATACAATAGTATTAAATAATGTTCTAGTTTCTAATACATAATTCATACTGACGATCTTGTATTAATACACTTCCATCTCTATTTGAACATGAAACACTGAAGATTTGGAGAGCACAGACGAGAAATGGGTAGGGTCGTTGTTAGCATAAAACCATTAGTTTAAGTGTACAAATTCAATAAGCTCCCGGTTTATATCGGGGACATTATATGATTTGGTGCAGCATCATAAATATTGAAGTCGGTTTTGTGACATACCGCATTCGACTCATTGTCCCTATTCGCCACCATTCAGAGGGTTGGTATCAGGAAAAAATTAATTGTCACTTTCCACGCCGTTCGGTCGGCCTCTCGCCGTCATACGAGGCCGATCAGGGTAAACATGCAGAAACAAATGAAAATAAAACTGCAGAGAGCTTTGAAAGTTTCAGTTAGTTAAACGCAGCTTATGCAAGACGATTTGTAGGACTTCCGTATTTATTTACGCCGGTTTTTACTTTCACTTGCCGCAGGTTTAAAACTTATAGAAATTTTTTTTACAAATAATGTTTCATTACCAGTAAAATCACGTAATATGCGATGATATATTTTTATTGACGGTTACAAGTGAAATATTTACATAACATGGAACGTAAACTTCAATATTTGCTTCGAACGCGGCTTGTTTGCGAACAATTATTTATTTTATCATTTAAATGTGAGTGAGACGATTTTAAAATAGGATGATGAGAAATAAAATCTCTTTCTGATAAATTGAATGGGTATATAAATCTTTATTTGACAACTTGGTTAATATTTAATATCATGCTAATAAAAGATTTTTATAGTTAAAATTTTACATAAGAGATAATATCACCTGATATACATTATTTAGAAATTATTCTGGCACTGATTTCATTGATAATGTAGGACGGTTGTACTTTAAATATTAGGTCTTTATCAATTAATATCCTTAAATAATTAATTTTATCTATATACTAAATCTTAGGACACTCTATTGATACATCTGTGAAATCATTATTAAAAAACCTAGATGGTGATGTCGATGATATTAAAGCGTTTCGAATTGGAAAGCTAAATCAACAACGGCCACGTCTAGTTAAAGTCAAACTTGCAATGCTGAAATCGAAGATGAGTGTAAAAGAACCTAATATAAAAAAATTTCAAGATCAGACCAAGAAACAAATACAATATTCCAAGGAGATAAAAAATTAATTGCAACATTTAGCTGAAAGTGGTGATAATAATAACCGAACTATACGCAATATGACAGGAGCTGATATTTTCTGAACGATCTATACTTAATACGATATTAATATGCACGGACTCTTTCAGCGCCATCCAATTGATCAAAAATACATTTACATTTGACCCGCTAGTCCAGAAAATTCTTATACAAATAAACAGCTTGCAAGAATTAGGGAAAAAATGTATACTCATTTGGATTCCAAGCCATATTGGAATAACTGGCAATGAAAGGGCAGACCACGCAGCAAAGAATGTAATAAGTGAAGAACGAGATGAACACATAGAAATAAGCCCAAGTGATGTAAAAGCCCACTTTAAAGCCAAACTGAAGGTAATATGGCAAAATGAATGGAACAGAGAAGAATCTAAATTAAAAGAAATTAAACCGTCCATAGAACCATGGTTTTCCCCTGTAAATTAACTCGAAGGGAAGAAGTAGAAATTACGCGAATGAGAATAGGTCATACCTACCTCACATCTAGCCATCTGCTTTTGGGAACAGCACGGCCCAGATGCCAAACCTGCCATTGCAAATTAACAATGAACTCTTGAACTGCCCGGACCACAATAATATTCGCGACCAACTGGAAATACCAGGTTCACTAATTGAATGCTTGACCAACGGAAGAAATATGATAAAAGTGATTAGTTATCTAAGACAAACAAATCTATTTCGCAAATATAATCATCCAATAGAAGAGCAAAGCGGCTAATGACCTAAGATGTCAATGCCAGTTAAAAAAAACTATAAAGTACATCAATAATAAATCCACCACTGTTACAAAAATTTATCAAAAAAACTTTTAAAAGACCAGGATATCTTAATGAAGAGCAATTTCATTTATTTGAACATACAGAGTGCAACGGCCAATATATCTGAACTTGGAATCAATGTGTAGCGGTCCTATGGTTATTTTGATTAGTGAAAGCAGAATAACAGAAGATATTGAAGATTCTGAAATATATATTCCTAACTATAACTACGTAAGATGTGATTCAAGCTCCTGACATACAAGCGGGGTGTTAATATATGTGAGGAATGATATAAGGTATCATTCTTATAAATGTTATGTTCTTGGACCTAATTATTGGTGCATTGTGGTTAAAATGAAAATTTGTAATAACGATTATTTAATAGGTGCCTTGTATCATCCTTCAAGCTCAAGCCATTCGCTTTTTCTTGAAAATTTAGAAAATATGTGTGAGGAAATATTTGATGAAAAATTTAAGTGTAAGTATATTAGCTGGTGATTTTAACTTAAATTATTTGTGTAATGATTTTCAGTGAAAAAATTTGTTAAATATGTATGGTATTATGTAGAATATACAGACGTTTATCAGATGCACTAATATTAGGTCTACATTAATTGATTATGTTCTTAGCAACTTCAACATTCAAACGGAAGTGCATGATACTCCTAAGATTTCAGACCATTTAATCATGTCAATTAATATTAATCATGATCAACCCATATTAAAGAAGATTACTTCAGTATTTAGAAACTTATACAAACAATATTAATTTAGAACTTATAAGCTGTAATTTTTTATTGAACACCTGCAATATTGATGTTTTTTATAATGATTTTGCAAACAAATTTAGAAATGTTATTAATAGTATAGAAATATGAATTGAATGCAAATAGTGTACCATGGTATGACTATGAAATAAAATGTAAAGCTAAAGAAAGGGATTTAGCACATACATTGTTTAAAAAGACTAATAACGTAACAGATTGGCAAAATTACAAAGTAAAAAGAAATACTGTAGTTGACCTACTAAAATCTAAAAAAACGGCAATACTATTTCCAAAAAATTGAGTTAAACAAAAACTACTAATGCTAAGTCATTAAACAATAGTTTCATAAATGGAATAAAATTTGAATCTATCGATGAAGCTGTAGAACTGATTCAAAATTAAAATGCATTTTAGGTAATTAAGTAATATACTCAAAAATACATATGTACGCTGACGATACGCAAATCTACTATTCTTTTGCTCTCGAAGATGCACAAATTGCTAAACAAAGGTTTAATAATGATTTACAATCCTTAGCTGAGCTGTCTTCTAAGCATGCACTGTTACTAAATGCTTCTAAATCGAGTCTATTGTTATTCGGGAAAAGGCATGATAGCTTGTTATTAAGAAATAGTTTTAACGTCACATTTAATAATACGCCTTTACAAATTTCGGATAGTGCTAAAAATCTTGGTATTATTCTTGACCCTTTATTACGTTTTCGCCAACATACCCAAAAAAATATGCAAAATGCTTATAATGTTCTTAGACTGCTTTTTCCGCATAGACGTCATCTCCATGCAAAGGTCAAAAAATCGCTTAGCGATGCTCTTGTACTCTTTCAGTTCACTTATTGCTCGCCCGTATATTCACCCTGTTTGGATCAAGATTATATGAATCGTATTCAAAGAGTGCAAAATTCTTGCATTCGTTTTGTCTACGGTATACGAAAATTCCAACACATCTCTCATAAATTCTCGGAACTTGGATGGCTAAAAATGAATGAAAGATTTAAAGTGCACACGCTTAGCTTGTATCACAAGCTATTATTATTTAAGTCGCCACCATATCTATACAATAAAATCACTTTCAGAAGCGATGTCCATAACGTCAATATTAGATTCAAAGGTTTAATTGCCCCTCCTGTACACAGAACCCACCTTTATGAGCGAAGTTTTCGATACAACATTGCGTTTCTCTATAACGGCCTTCCGACTGAAATGAAATCTCTCAAGATATCCAAATTTAAAAAAGAAATTAAAACATATATTAGTCAATAGCAGTAATTAGTGATTTCGTAATGTAATAATTGTAATTACGTATTTTAATGGGTGGTTTTAGTCCAGGAAAATTAGTTTTTTATTAGGTGTTTTTTTAATGTTCTGTCATTATTGTGTTATTGTTACTATTATTATTGTTTCCTTCAGGTTATCATTATACTCAATTTAAATACGATAGGTTAAGTGGTGGAGCACATTAATTGTGAACTTCGCCTTTTTTCGGTAATCTTTTGTCTCAATGTATTTATTTTGTTAATGTTTCTGTTAATGTTTCTGCTGCCGAAAATAAAGACATTTATTATTATTATTATTATATATGCATGTATTTATATGTGTCTATATTTTGTATATATATGTAAATATGTTAGTATTTGAGACTGTTTTCTTGTTTTCTCAATTGGTATTGTGGACTTATTGTAAATTTTTGAATATGTATATTGGTTAGTTATTTCACTGACAAATTGATGTGATTGTTATTATTGTTACTATTGATGTAAATATCACTTTCTTTGTTGTTTTATAATTGTTATATATGTAAGGATCTATATTATTTTTATATTACTTGTGTCTTTCTGCTCTTTAATTGGATTTTTATCTGTCTGGGCAGTTGTACCTTTAAATAAATAAATAAGTAAATAAATAAATAAATAAAATGCAAGCATATTGCGGAAGAATTCAATCATTACTTCATAAATAGTATTAAAGATATAGTATCCACTATTACACCTAATCAGAATTGGACTTCACTTATTAATGTGCATTCCAGGTTTACGAAATTTCGCCAAATTAATCTGTATGAACTATCAAAAATAATTAACAACCTAAACAAAAAATGTTCACCAATTGAGGTATTAAATGAAAAACTTATAAAAAGCACCATTGGTGTTATTGGACATGTATTAATGCATTTTATTAACATCCTGAGGAATTAAAAACTAGCATAGTGGTACTTATACAAAAAGCTCAGAATACAATTAATTCATGGGAGGTTCGGTCCATTAATACTTTTACCCGAGATGGATAAGATCTTAGAAAGTGTAGTTTATCAGTAATCATCAGAATATTTAAATCATAATAATATACTAATTACGAATCAGTCGGGATTTCGTCCCACCCACTCTTGTGAAGCATCTATACAGCTCACTGTAAATAAATGGAAACAAAATATTCATAATCACCAATACGTAATAGCAGTGTTTTTAGATCTTAAACGTGCATTTATTTGAGACCATTGATCGGGGAATATTAATTAAAAAATTGGAATGTTATGGCCTCAACGGTATCGAATTAAAATGGTTTAAAATTAAAAGAACGTAAACAAATTACTAAAATAAATAATGTGAATTCATCGAAGATATTTAATGATTTTGGTATTCCACAATGTAGTGTACTGGGGCCTCTTGTCTTTCTAATTTATATAAACGACATTAATTTATATCATGAGTGTGAATTTATTAATTTATTTGGAGATGACACAATATTATCTACTTCGAGTTCAGATCTACATGAAGCTAATAATAATTATATGAACATTTTTTTAGATTCCAAATTAATTATCTTAATATGAATAAATTTAAACTTAACATAATGAAAACTAAAGTAATTATTCTCACAACATACCATAAATATCAGTAGATAGATATCATTTAATTAAACATAGTCATTGGTAATAGAAATATAGCGTTTGTAAGAGAAATAAAATATTTAGGATTTATGCCAGACAACATGCTGTAATTTAATGCTCATTTTAATTATGTGTATAAACAAATAACAAAAAAAATGTATTTTTTTAGTAGAATTTTACAAAATCTATCGGTTGAATCTAAGATTACATTATACAATAGTTATTATACAGCCTCATTTTGATTACTGTGCCAAGTTACTGTATTCGCTGAAGCTCAATAAAACAGCGTCACTTCAAAAACTATAAAATCGTGGAATGAGAATTATACTCAAATGTAATCACTACACTAGTATTTCTATAATGCTGGACAGGTTACAATGGACATGTGTTTCAAAGAGATTCTTTTGTATGCTATTTATTTTCAAACTTTTACATAATCTTCTGCCCCGTTATTTTGATAAATTCATTGTACATAACTCAGTAGTACATGACTACAATACCACGAATATTACCAACTTTCGTGGTCAGATGTAATTTCTCTAACACTATGAATTCTCTATTTCACAAGGGTTTAAATGAGTATAATATATTACCTGCATTTGTTAAAATGTGGAATAATGTAAATTAATTTAAAAAAGCTATCATTAAAAATATTAGGTCACAATAGTACACTTTTAAATGATTATTGGCATACTTTCACTTCATAAGCTCCTTGTTTTACTTTATTAGTATCAATATTTTTCCCTGTTTTTATTTTTTTATGTTTTTATTTGTGATGTATATTGTATATTTTATTTGTTTCCATTTGTATGTAATTTAGATGTGTTTATATTAGGATCATCCTATTCCAATAAAGATTATTATTATTTACGGGGTGTAATGGGGTAGTGAAGCGCAAGTTAAAGCCTCTCCTACTCAATTGTTAACCTCACCTTCGCGATGAGTTCAATTTGAACTTGATGCACCCTGTTGCCGTGAGCACATCCAATTTCTCACGAAGAGTGCGGTAAAAATAACCCACCGCACACAAAGGTTGCTTTTGGAATCGTTTGGTTACCCCATCGTCGCAGTCTCCTTCTGTGCCATGGGACCACACCACTCGCCTTCCGCAACCGAGCTGGTCAGTTGCATACCTGCTCCAGCTAAAACTTCAAATGCAGCTTCGTTTTCAGTCGATTAAGGCTTTAAAAAAATGATGGAGCGTTCAAGTGGGACAAAATCCGGAGGTAAAATACCCTCCCGATCGGATCTCCGGGGGAGGGTGCCCACAGGGACACCTCATCGAATGTCGAAAAATCACCGGCAAGTCAAATCCAAGAAAACTAATTCTTTCATCTACGGCGCTTGGAATGTTCGTACTTTGAACGACAGCACTCGCACCGATCGGCCTGAAAGAAGAACTGCTCTAATAGATAGAGAACTTCACCGACTCAAAGTTGACGTTGCAGCTCTCAGTGAAACTCGATTTTTGGAGGAAGGCTGTCTCACAGAAAAGTACTACACCTTCTATTGGAAAGGTCTTCCCACTAATTCAAGAAGACAACATGGAGTAGGATTTGCCGTTCGGAATAAACTTGTATCCAACTTAACACAAGTACCACAAGGCCTACCCGAGCGTCTAATGCTGCTACGCTATAAGCTATCAGATGGCAACGTGGTAAATCTAATAAGCGCCTACGCTCCCACTCTGGATGCAAGTCACGAAACCAAGGAAAGCTTCTATCAACAGCTGGAAGAAACCCTCTGTAGAATACCTAAAAAGGAACAACTCGTTATTCTTGGCGATTTTAACGCTAGAGTAGGGAGAGATGCAGACACCTGGCTAGGCATCATAGGCAAGAACGGTTTGGGCAACATGAACGCTAACGGTCAACTACTCCTAACTAAATGCGCCGAACATGATCTAGTTACAACAAACACCATTTTCCGACAAAAGGATAAATTTAAAGGCACCTGGCGTCACCCCAGATCAGGTCACTGGCATCTACTGGACTATGTTATCGTACGTAGGAAGCATCTCAAGGACGTCCAAATTACAAAGGCGCGCATTGATAGCGAATGTTGGACCGATCATCGTCCTGTTGTCTCTAAAATGAAAATTGTTATGAGACCCAAACACCGAAGAACTCAAGTAAAACGTAGACTCCGTCTCTGTATTAGTAAATTGCGTGACCAACAAACCGTCGAACAGCTAAAGCAAAAAGTTCAAGAGAATTTGAGTGCACTAGAAGAAACCAATTCTGTAGATGTCGCTGCTACCTGGACACAAATTAAAGACAGTTTAAAAAGTGCGAGTGAGGAAATTCTTGGCACTGCAACAAGTAAAAAACAGGAGGACTGGTTCAATGATAATGAAGCTTTTATACAAGAACTTCTTGACCGCAAACATATTGCCTTCCAAAACGCTATCAACCACCCCAATGACTCATCAAAAGCAGAAGCTTTTACCCAATCTAAGTATGAAACGTAACGCGAAATCAGAAGAATGAATAACGAGTGGTGGGCAAGCAAGGCCAGAGAAATTCAAAGGTACGCCGATTCACACGACTACAGGAATTTCTTTCAAGGAGTAAAAGCAGTGTACGGCCCCAGTCGGAAAAATATGTGCCCTATTAAAGATTTAAATGGAAATCTCCTCAAAGAAGACGAGGAAATAAGAGCCCGATGGAAAGAACACTACTTTAACATTCTTAACCAGCAAAGTCAAGCCGATCAAGATATTATAAATCTTATCCCTCAATATGACACCTTCGAAGACTTAGATAAACCACTAACAACGGAAGAGATCTTAACCGCCATTGGGCAGCTAAAAAATAACAAATCTCCCGGCGCCGACTCACTCCCAGCTGAGATCTTTAAAGCGGTGTCGTCAGAGCTCATACCCTACCTCAAAAAACTGTTTGATGTCGTGTGGGAGAGTGGTCAAGCTCCGCAGGAGTTTTGTGATACACTTTTAATCAACCTCTTCAAAAACAAAGGGAGCGCTGCGGACTGTGGAAATTACAGGGGTATAGCTCTCCTGGCTGTTGGAGGGAAGATACTCACTAAAGCGATGGCAAATAGGCTAACACCTGTTATGGAAAAGTTACTTCCTGAAACACAGAGCGGCTTTTGACCAAACCGAGGCACATCGGATTTAATCTTCACACTTAAACAGCTCCAAGAAAAAGCACTCGAACATCAAGGAGAAATTCACATGGCCTTCATTGATTTAACCAAGGCGTTTGACTCGGTGGACAGGGAAGTGCTCTAGAAAATTATGTTCCGCTTAGGTATCCCTAGAAAATTTGTGGAAGTATGTCGCAATCTCCATACAAACAACAACGCCCAGGTTATGTATAATAATGAGGCAACCGAACCTTTCCAAACCCTCACTAGAGTTAGGCAGGGATATGTCCTGGCACCCCTACTTTTTAATTTGTTTACCACTGCTCTAACAATTATTGTTGACAACAAACTGACAGTCAGAGGAATAGGTCTCAGATACCGTTTTGATGGCGGTCTCTTTAACATAGGGCGCTTTAGAGCTTCCACGAAGACACGCACACGATTCATTTGTGATCTCCAGTATGCGGATGACTGTGCACTTTTAGCCTCTACGCTGGAAGAGCTTCAAGAACTTTTAGATGTGTATGCCCAGAGCTATGATTCCTTGGGACTTAAAATCAACATTGGAAAGACTAAGATTATGTCAACTCTTCATCAAGTGAACCAAATAGACATTACACTTAACGGAAATTCTCTTGAAGTGGTGGATCAGTTCAATTACTTAGGCAACGTTGTTAATGACAAAGCAAACATGGACAGCGAGATTCGCAATAGAATTAACGCTGCATCTAGAGCACTCTGGGGACTTAAAGAGAGAGTATTTGACAACCATGACCTTGCTTTGTCAACGAAAATGGCTGTCTACAGAGCGGTTGTCATTCCAACACTGCTATATGGATGTGAAAGCTGGGTCACTTACCGTCGTCATGTGAAAGAATTAGAACGTCTTCAGCAAAGACACCTCAGAAGTATGATGAAAATCCGTTGGTTCCATCACATATCAAACGTGGAAGTACTCAGGAGAGCAAACAGCCTTCCAATTGAGGTGCTTATTTCAAGAGCACGCCTAAGAGGCGTGGCGGTCAACGAAAGAGGTTCAAAGACGCTCTCCATGAAAATCTAAAATCCTGCGGTATTGCAGACGAGCAATGGGAACAACTTGCAGCGGACAGAACCGAATGGCGAGGGGTTGTGGCCAGCTATCAAGGAAATGTTGCTGCAAGAAGGCCGAATCCAAGACCTAACCAGGTCTATGTTTGTCCTGACTGCGGTCGACATGTGCTCTCCCGAATTGGCCTCTATAGCCATAGTCGTGTGCACCGTAGATGAATGGGAATTACAATAGACTACACCTTTTACTTGTTTTTTATTGTACACAATCTATCGACTGTAACATTTTTATACTCGGACTCGAGTAACGGCTAATATATATATTATTATTTCTAAGAATCTTTTAATTCTGCATGTTTCTGGTTATTACAAATTAATATGAGTTTTGTTCTTGTGTATTTCATTTAACAAGTAACCATTACACTACCTAACTACACTAGGTAACTCATTAGCTCATTATTTTAGTATAACTACCCTGTGCCTCATTTTTGTTTCGTAATTTAATAAATACTTCCCCATTTACCTTTGCTCCTTGTCTCTGTTTTGTAGATAATCAACTAGCTTAGTTAAAAGTACGCCAGTTGCACCGTATCTCTTTAGTTTTTTAATGTTTTCCTATCGATAGTTTCAGGAGCCCATTTTGTGTCTAAAAATACAGCCCTTATTATTACACCTTTATCATATTTGTACTACAGTTTCACGAACTATGTCCTTCTCTAAATCTGGATTGATTAAAGAATGAAATATTCTTTTCTATTACGTATAGTACTTTAATACTTGTTCGTAAGTTAATAACAGAAATTCTTTTACACAAGTCAAAATAAAATTGTATACAGTAAAAAAAATCACACAAAATACATATGCAGTCAAAGGCTTTATAACAATATTTCTCTGGTAATATTTTTTAAAATTTTGTTTTGACATGGGCATTTCTAGAAAATTTAGCATCAAACATGGGGTACCTCAGTGATATGTGTCATAGCATAGAACATTAAAAAATTTATAACCATTATACAAGAGTTTCTTTCCGTAAAAAGACGTTCCACAATAGTGTGGCTATTCTAGTCCTTTAGATATTATGTCATGATCATGGCTGACTTGATTAGCAAGAAACTTATGCTTATTTTTGTAAACATATACACAAATTTCAAAAATATATAAATTTGCTAGAGTAAAAATTTTTCACTTTTTAAATATACTAGGGCAATTTTCACGGAAGTCTAGTCCAGCAATAATTCTTAGCACATACTTTTGTAGAATATGTGGTTTGTATGTGTACAGTTTCATCGTACCTCAGATGGCAGTACAATTTTGCATAGTATAGAAGAACTTCCTTGCTACAATGTATAGACATAAACCGTAATCCATAGCCACAGATGCGTATTTATTACACAAGGTGTCAATATGGCTACGCCACTGTAAACGCTTGTCCCTAATATTTTAACTGACTCATAGATATCCATATCATTATCAGTGAGACAAATATCTATGCTCGTTTGCATAATAACGTTGTTTTTGTTTTATTGTTATTTAAGTTTAAGATTTATTTTCTTCAGGCTATTTAATAATGCCTGAAGACGATGTTTCAGCATTGTTTTTAATATTGTATAAATCACTATCTATAGTGAATATATTTGTGTCATCAGCATAGCACACGATATGGACATTTTGTATTTCGCTTAGGTATGCTATCACTACATTGGTATATATATTAAATAGCAGAGGACCTAAAACAGATCTTTGAGGTACACCCTGTGATATTATATATACAGGGTGGGGCAAAATGCGTCGGACCTCGATATCTCGAGTTCTACGGTAGCTAGAAATTTTTTAAAAAATTGCAAGTAAACTAGATAAAAAAGCCTATAACTGGAAGTTATTTTCGAACATACAGGACGAGTCAAGACGAAATTACAGGACTAAGTGCCTTTTCTTAATGGAATGCTATGTATATCAGTACATGTTTTGAAGCCTCTTTCTAGGCTCTATTTATTCCTATATTAGCATTGAATATCTGCCAACCACTTGGAGGTAATGACTTTTTCTGTTGAAATAATGCAATCTGCAGATGGATATTAAAAAAATTCACCACAATTATGGGTTTTAAGAAAAACTTATGTGAATACCAGTTCCGAGGCATCTAATTAATTTCCTAAAAATGGACAGGGTGGCCAAAAATTATTTTTTAATTAAGAACATTTTAAATTGAATTTTCTCAATTTTTTCAAATGGAACACCCAGTATATTTCGATGTAGAAACGAAAAACGAACATTTCTTGTAAGTACTTCCCTGGGGCTAATTGCAATCAACTTCGTTTTATTGAGCAATAATTACAAAATTCAAACATAAACTTAAAAAACGAGGTTTCTTCAAATAATTCAGTAGAAAAAATTATAATAAATGTTCCACATGTTGCCCATTTTGACTGACACACATCTCTATGCGCTTTTGAAATGAGATTCACAATGTTCCTAAAACTGCCGGTGTGATAGATGTAAAGCCAGTTATTATTCTTTCCTTCATATTTTGTACCGTTGTTGGTGTGTCTCTATGAACAATTTCCTTCACATATCCCCATAAAAAGAAATCCATTTCTGTAAGATCTGGGGATTTAGCAGGCCATTTAGTCGGTCCATTTCTTCCAATCCATCTAACTGCATTTAAATAATGTGGTGGAGCACCATCTTGCTGAAACCACATCCTATTTCGAATTCTTTCAGGGAGATTTAGCAATAATTGTGGCAGATAGTTTTCCAAAAAATGAAGATAAATAGCTCCAGTCGATATACCATCAAGGAAATGTGGCCTTATTACATGTTCTCCAATAATTCCTCCCCAAACCTTTATACACCATCTGTGCTGGTTATCAACTTGCATAAAAAAGTGAGCATTTTTCGAAGCATACTGATGGAAATTGTGCCTATTAACAAATCCATTTCTATGAAAAGTTGCCTCATCACTGGATAAAACAGTATTGAAGAAGTTGACATCATGTTGCATTTCACCTCTAATCCAATTACAAAATTCTACGCGCTTTTGGTACATTTGAATATGATATGCATGCAACTTATTTGTTTTCAAGATTCGACCCATAGACCGTCTACTTATCCTACTAATGAACTCACTTCTCTTTGACTAACATGGGGATTCTCAACCGTTGCCAGCAACACAGAAAACTCATTTTCTTCGTTTACAACACGTTTTATTCTTTCACTTTTTTTATATTCGACATTTCCAGCTCCCAGAAATTTATCGAGAAGGTTTTGGAAGCTGCTAACATCAGGAATCCTTATTTCAGGATAACGTTGGTGATAAATTCTATTGGCAAGTTAACAATTTCTGTCTGACTCGCCCAAAATAAAAGCCCTGTCTACAAGTTCGCTTTATTAAAATTCATATTGTAAAATTCAAAATATTTTAATTTCAATACAAATTGTAACGACCGATAAGTGTGATAAATGCTCCTTTGTACACGACAATTTATACCAAACTCTGGTTTTATTGCTTGTCGAATAACGAAAACAGCAAAAAAATGTACAAAAAATCATTACAGTAAAGGACTGGTTAAATACTATTTACTCATTTCAATGGATTGGAAGAAATGGTCCCGCTAAATGGCCTCATTTCAAAATTGCATAAAGACGTGTGCCAATTAAAATGGGCAACACGTCGAGCACCTATTATAAATTTTTCTAATGAATTATTGGGGGACACTCTTTTATTAAGTTTATTCTTGAATTTGACATTTATTTATAAAACGAAAATGGTTGCAATTAGCCATAGGGAAGTACTTAAAAAAAATGTTCATTTTTCATTTCTACATCACATCGTCGAAAATATACAGGGTGTTACATTTGAAAAAATTTAAAATGTTATTAATTGAAAAATAATTTTTGGTCACCCTGTACATTTTTAGGAAATGAAAATGATTCAAAAACATTAAATAGATGTCTCGTAACTGGTATTGACATAAGTTTTTCTTAAAACCGATAATTGTAACTGTGGAGATTTTTTAAATATCCATCTGCAGATTGCATTATTTCAACAAAAAAATTCATTACATCCAAGTGGTTGGGAGATATTCAATGCTAATATAGGAACGAATAGAGTCTAGCAAGAGGCTTCAAAAAATGTACTGATATATATAGCATTCCATTTAAAAAAAGGCACTTGGTCCTGTAATTTCGTCTTGGCTCGCCCTGTATGTTCGAAAATAATTTCCAGTTATAGAGTTTTTTATCTAGTTTACTGGAAATTTTTTTAAAAATTTCTAGCTATCGTAGAACTCGAGACATCGAGGTCTGACGCACTATTGCCGCACCCTGTATATCACTCTTTACCTCCTGGTTTAGTTTGACAATTTGAGTTCTATTACTGAGGTATGAACAGAGTAGTTTTAAAGGAATCCTTCTGACTCCATACCTATCTAGTTTGTTCAGAGATATTTTGTGATGAACCACATCAAAAGCACGGGATAAATTAATAAATAGTTCTAAAGCATACTGTTTCTGATCGAGGGCATTCACAATTAATCCATGAAATTCACAAAGTACTGACCCCGTATTTGCACTATTAGAGGATCCATGTTGAGAGGCAGAAATTATTTTCATACAGCAAAGGTGTTACTGTTCCTTTAAGGCGAGCTTAAAGAGTTTAGGAAAGCTATAAATAATACTAATTGTTCTGTAGTTTGCATAATCGTTTGGGTCACCTTTATTGTATAATGGTTGGACATTAGCTAGTTTAAATATTTCGGGAAATGTTCCTGAGTTGAAGCATAAATTTATTAAGAAATCTAGTGGTTGACCGGCTTGTTATACACTGCTTTATTAATTTATTGGATATGTTGTTATATACATAAGAATGATAATAATAATTTATTGACAAGAATTAGATACAAATGTGTACACATGAATATATATACACAAACATACACACATAAATATATATGCATATTTTAACTGTCGAACAAGATTAATATAAAGATAATACTAAAATGTAATAAATTACATTCAAGTGAATTTTAAAAAGAAAGATCATCTTAAACATAAAAGATCAGAGACATTAATTTTTATGTAAAACAATCCATTACAGTGTAAGAACAATTACTCTTCCACTTTTTTTTAAAATGTCATGTACTGCGAGACATTCCGAATCTCCCTAGAAAGAGCATTATCCAAAGTCATGCAATTATAATAGGGGGAACACTTAAATGCACTTGTACTATGGAAAGGAATACTGAGGAGTTCACCATGTCTCGTTACATAGTTATGAAAGTTTGATCTCTTTCTGAAATGTTTCACGTTAATGTTAGCGAACGCGAGATATTTTAAAATATATACAGGATGTAACGCAACTTATCCGAAAAATTTTAACCATACATGCATCTTTAAATAAGAAGTCGGTTTCTTGAAAAAAAAAGTAATAAAAGTCCAGCACAGAAAAAGATGCAAATTGTTAAAGTTACAAATTAATGAAAATTTGTCGATGTGTTGGTCACTGATGAAGCTATTTTTACGTGTAATGGTATAAGCAATCTATATAATATGCACGTTTGGACCATTGAGAATCCTCATCCAGTAGTTCGGAATCACTTTGAACATTGATGAACGCCTAATTGGTCCGTTCATGTTACCAAATCAGATTGATGGTCAGCAATATCTGCAGTTTCTCCGTAATGATCTTCATGGTTTTCTTGAAGATGTGTCCTTGGAGGTCCGAAGTCGGATGTGGTTTTTACATGATGGTGCGCCCCCAAATTATCGTTTAGTAGTCCGAGGTTACTTGAGCCAATTAAACGGAATACGTTGGATCGGACGAGGTGGACCTGTAGCTTGGCCTTCGCGGTCCCCGGATCTAAATCCTCTTAACTTCTTTTTGTAGGGCTATTTAAAAAATGAAGTCTACCAAATCGAAGTTGAAAATATCGATGTATTACGTGAACGTATCACAACAGCTGTCCATAATCTGCATCTTTGGGAACAGCAGGAAGGGAGAACACTTCAGCTAGTGTGACAAAATTGGATGAGATGGGTTCAGGCATACTTGAACGTCAATGGACAGAACTTTCAACAGTTTTTATAGAAATAATATGTTATTTTAACATTTCTATTAATTTGTAATTTTAACAATTCGTATCTTTTTCTGTGTTGGATTTTTATTAATTTTTTTTTTAAGAAATCGACTTCTTATTTAAAGGTGCATGTATGGTTAAAATTATTCGGGTAAGTTGCGTTACACCCTGTATAGATAGAACAGTGAGAATTGAATTTTTTTAAATATGTCTGCATTGTCATGTGAAAATTTTTCATGTGATAAGATAAATCATTAACGTATAACTTGAACAGTAAGTACCTAATACGGAACCCTGAGGAACACCAAGCTCAACGTCATGCACGTCAGATTTTTTCCCAATCAAGCGTACAACCAAGGATCGATTTTTTACGGTACCAAAGGTTTGGAAAACATCAGTGAGACCACATACTTGCCCTCGTCCAAGCACTGATATACATGCTCCAGCAGATGACAGGATGATGTCTCAAGCGATCTTCCCGAGCTAAAACCATGCTGAGATAACGTCAATATATGTTTTTTTTTCAACAAAAATTGAAATCCTGTTATATATTTGACAAGAATTTTCGAGATCTGTGGGGTATTTTTAATAGAGAAATAACAGTGAGAAGTTTGAAGTATGTTGGAAAAATTCATTCTCAATTGACTCATCAAATAGACAAAAGGTTCCAAAATTTTGTTTTCAATGCTTTTGACAATTTTAGCTGTTAGATCATCATCGCCACTTGAATTGAAGTTGCAAAATAATATTATGAACCTTTTTTACCGCGACAGTGTCAAAGTATATTGCATTTATAACAAATTTGCTTAGAGAACTCGGTAAAGAGAGGTTAAAACCGAAATGTTCGTTAATAGATTAGGTGCAACACTAGAAAAATATTGATCTGGCTACTTCTCTTTTGTCACATATGAGGATATCATTAACCTCAAGAACAATTTAGGCTGTGTCACTTTTACTTTCCCTATCTAGTATTCTGTTAAAAGTATTCCATGTCTCATTATTCTTATTTGTAGAACTATTTATTTTGTTCTTGTAATATATTTGTTTTGCTGTTTTTATAACCTCTCTGTATTTCGTTTTTTCTTTGTAAAGATCTTTAAGTCTATCACAAAGAGGACCAAAGTCGGGGGCGCTGGCGGGTCCCTAGTGTGTTATAACCATAAGCATAAATATAACAGTTTTTATTGTGAATATTGACTCTCTAAAAGTAAACAAAATGATTCCTTCCTCATTTCTAAAAATTACATATCTTTGGAATGTTCGACCTGTCATTATTTCCCGTACTAAAATATTAAAAATAATTTGCTACATCCATCCACACCTGGCATAAGTTTATTTCAGAGAAATCGGTATAAAAAAAATGGGCCAACATAATTTTGCATTATAACCATATAAAAGTCAAGTAGTCCTGTACCGCGCCGTCCTTTGTCGGCGCAATAAGTAAAGCAAATTACATCTAGTTGGCCGATTCCATTGAGTATTGACTGTTTGGTCGGGCTGTTTGGTGCGGTAACTCTAAAGTACCGCATCGGGGTTCGCCCATTGTATCCCTGTCAAAAGTTCTTCACACTTTGCAAAAGACACAATATCACTTTCACACCGTTTCCACTGTTTATTGTTTGTGTGTTTGCGAGATTAGAAGCGTTACAATGCGAGACATGCGTTAAGAACGGCATTGAAAAATTGTCGGTCTCTGTGTATTTGCTCCAAATGTTAAGTGGCTTAAGGAGTCGGTGTTGTAATAAAACTTGATGACTTGATCTTTTAAAGAGACATTTTTCATTCAATGGTTTGAGTTTAAGTAGTCTTTACTGTAAAGTTTTCTACAATAAATCGCGATACAGTAAGGAAATGCCGTTCTTTAGGATTTCTTTGGAAACTAGAGTGAACAGTAATTTACCATCTAGTTAAGTGCACGCTAGAATTAAAAATGTACATTTAGTCAGATCTAGGCTTTCCCTGGCGCCCTAAATTAGAACTTTTTTAGTTTTCAAAAATCAATAAACAACAGAAGTATTAAATAAAATTTTTTTTGTTCTGTCTACAAGTATATAGGGTAATTCACAGGAAATTACCCAGGCCGTTTCCGTATTAAGGAAAAGAGTTATTCAATTTCTGTAAAGGCTAGTCGTTACATATTTCTGGTGGTTTTATTTTGTCCGTCAAATGTTGTCAATGATAGTGACGTCTGCGACGTCGCGATGTCGGAAAGAAAATTTTCGATGACTGGAACTTTGAAAGTATAGTATTATTAAAGTTTGTTTAATTCTAAGTACTTTTTGTAATATAAACTTTTCTATTAAAACCAGTGTATTTCGAGACAAATCGTAAAAAATTATTCAGTTCAATATTTGGTAACTAACAAAAAAATTAAAATTCGCTCAAAGATAGTCACTACATACAATAGTTTAGTTTAAAGCGATTCGCAATCCTTCAAATGGTTGTGCAAAGATGGCGTTGAAGTGCAAAATTATTTTTCGATTGAAACATAGCATACACGATAAGGAACCAAATGATATACATATAATTTTGTAGTGACACATTTTTTAAAATGGCCAATGTCTTTCAAATTATCTGATATTTTCTCTTTGTAAATTTTTTTAAATATAATTTTCATTAACCCCTGTATTTTTTTGTTAATTATATAATAAATTTGATGTTTGTTGACATACAATCAATTTTTAAGTTTTTGAATGTGTTTGCTATTACGAGGTAATTTAGAAATGGTTGTGTACACCAACGAACACAAATTAAACATGATTTTGATCTACGGAAAATGTAGAAAAAATTCCTATAAAGCCGAAAGGTTATTCCATTTACGTTTTCCCAATTTACCTAAGCCAGATCATAACACCTTTATTTCTTTAACCAATAATTTGAAAAATTACGGAGGTTTTAAAAAATTAAGGCATAATAAACAATTAACTACAAATGATGCAAATACTCTGCTTTAGTATTAACAATATTGTAAATAATCCAAATATATCTCTACGGAAATCATCGGCTGAAACAAATATTTCCTACTCCTCCTGCCAAAGAATTTTAAAGAAAAATAGATACCATCCATATAAAGTACATCATTTAAGACCTTTTATTACCGAATTGTCAGTATTACATGAAGAAAATCCGATTTATTTGGAAAATGTGTTGTGGAGCGATGACAGTTGCTTCCATAGTAATGGACGTTCGGTATTGTCCTCAAAATAATCCGAGGTGGGTACAAAGAACCAGAAATCAAATTGTTTTTATAGGAAATGTATGATGTGGAATATTGAACGGATACATAGTCGGGCGTTATCTATTTCATGAAACGTTAAATGGTGTTAGATATCGGTGGTTCCTGCATCAGAAGCTGCCAAATTTATTACGAAATATTCCTCATGATAGGCATAATTCAAGAATAGCAGTTAGAAACTTGCAACGAACATATCCTGGAAGATAGATAGCAACTAATGGAGTAATCAGGTAGCCAGCAATATCACCTAACATAACTCCATTAGATTTTTTCTTATGGGGACATCTAAAAAATTTAGTTTACACTGAACCAATCGATGATATGGCAGACCTATATAACAAAATATGCGAGTGTTGCCACAGTAGATAGAAATACCTTATTGAAAGTAACTGTGTAAGAAATAGTTAAATGGTTTAACATGTGTATCCATGAAGGAGGAAACGATTGTGAACATTTACTTTGAAAATAAATACATACATATGTACATATTTCATTTAAAAGTCAAAACAAATTATTAAAAGAATTTATTTGACTTTATATTATTTCGACTTATCTCGAAAACCACTGGTTTTAATAGAAAACTGTATACTACAAAAAGTACTTAGAATTAAACAAACTTCAATAACATTATACTTTCAAAGTTCCAGTCATTGAAAATATTCTTTCAGACATCGCGACGTCGTGAACGCCGGTCATTGACAACATTTGAACGACAAAATAAAGCCACCAAAAATATATAACGACTGGCCTTTACAGAAATTGAATAACTCTTTTTGTTAATACGGAAACTGCCTGGGGAGTTTTATGTAGATTACCCTGTATATTGTTATTTTTTCTGTAATTGTATGTATTTTAAAAATTCAGTTGGAAACCGAGCTGTAATCACTTGAAATTATGTGTCCCGCATGTGCAATATCGCACAAATATTATACAAATTGCACGTTTCATGTATTGCACTTGGTATTGTCTACATTGCACAAATATTACACACATTACGCTAACAATGCATATATTACACGCAGTATTAATAAATAATAATAAATAACACCACAGGTAATGACGACCCCCTTTATCTCGGAAGGCTCTAGAAGAGCCTTGCGTGAGTGGGGGCTACACATTTAGAGACAAGAGACACACACCCAATATCCGTGTATAGTGGAAAAATCCCTCTCAAAGTATTTTCCACGACCGGGGATCGAACCCGGAACTTTTGGGTGAGAGGCAAGTGCGCTCACCTCTCGACCACCAGTCATCGTTGTATACATTTTAACCAATTTAGCATAAAATTCACAGCCAAAATGTATCGTACATATTGTGAACGATCCATCTTAATACGTCTGAAGGACTTTTATTACCCTTCCTAAAGTGTATATTATAATGTTCACCTAAAGGGTTCGAAGCGATTGATACAGACGAAAAATACAAAAATCTATACTTCCTGTTTCTTTTGCTAACACTGTAACACTGTAAAATCTAACACTGTAAATACTAACACTTTCTTAATTAACCTGAAAGGGAATTTTGAAACACAAGAAAAAGACGATATAAAGTTCAAAAATAGGGCGAGCGTAGATGCGTCTTTACTATGTACATACTTCGATATAACGTTAGGCGCGGTTAGTACTTGGAAGGAGGACCGTTTCAAAGAAGATCATGTCCTCGCCTCACATATCTACCATCGGCTTGTATATCAGTGTATACGCGGAAGCTATGCAACTTTAGGCGAGGGTTGTGTAAGTGATTTACCATCCTTCAGAGGGGATGTAAAGCCGTCGGTTCCTTGTCTATTAAATGTTAGGCAAGTAAAAGACCCCTACTCTTCTTAAGGGAAGAGGTTCGGCAAAATTCTTGGTTGAGGGTAGCTCGTCTACAGGCGTCGGTGATAGGCCTCAGTAGCGGAAATATACTGACGTTAAATAGATGTAAAAAAAGTTCAAAAATATAATATATTAATCTTTTCAAAAATAGTTTTTACAAAAATATTAGAAAATGTGTAATAACAATTGTCTGGCCCGTGTACAACACATGATGAAGAACGGAATGACTTACAATGTCTCCAACTACCATCCAATGTTCAGTTTGTAGATTCAATGTAAAGTTCAATGTTTATAATAATTATGGTGGGCTTTTGCTTGCCTGTCTATTTACATATTTTTATTATGTCAATAATAATTTAGGACGCTCCTCAGAGCTTAAGAAAGCTTGAATCGCAACGACTTTGAATTATATTGTGGCAATTATAAATTCATACGTTCAGGCAGGGTGGCCCCATGCACGTCTGAGTACATGTTAAAGATACTTTTCTGCCAGGAACCGGTTTAGGGCAAATATGCGGAAAACCCATTGTTTTTCTGCCAAGTCGACTGCTAAAAATGAAAGGGCACACTCGACGCTAAGGGCTATTTTCGCTAAAACTTGAAAAATTTTGACTAGAGACTTTTTTAACTAGTCCTTTTATTTAACATAACGCATGAGTTGCAATGTTACACAACGTAAAAGGTTTTTTTTTTCGAAATATATAAAGTCGGTTTTCATGATGCTTTCTAAAATTTTGTGGTCGGGGCGACGTTACGTCCCTATGCAACGACATTTAGAATACTTTCTAAAATTACACTCTTTGGTGAGTTTTTGATATTTCTGCATAAAAAACTCTCAGTAGACCGAAAATGTTACTTTATTTATAAAAACCTCTTTCAACGGCGTTTTTACGTAGAGCACGTTTTTCATGCGAAATATTTTTCAGATTTTGTTACAGTTTCGAAAAATTTATCGAGGGTTTTGGCGTGTTCTTTAACAATATCACAGGAGAAGTATCAGAAGGAAAATACTCATATTTTAAATCGGATAGAAGCAACGACCATTATTTATTTTATTTATTTAATTACAAAATTCTGCAGTCCATTTACATGATTAGGTACAAAAAATATAATATCTACACAAATATATACAGTGTGTCTCACTTTTCACCACTACATCCCAAAATCTCGGCATTTGTCGATCGATTTAGATCAAATTTGGTATACTTCTTGTATTTCAGGTTGTAATTAAAAAGTTAATTAATTTTTTTCGAAATTAAATACCTACTATGATTTTAAAAAATTGGCAAAAATTAGGAATTTATATTAGTAAATGAGATAGGGTTTTATTTTTACAGAATCTTGTTCGGCTTGACCCAAAACCTCTGTATACCAAATTGCGTTAAAAAATATTCATTCCTTTACAAAAGAAATCATATTTAAGATTTTAGTAATAATCACCCTACTATTCGAGTTATTTATTGTCGGATATTTACATAACTTGGTAGTCGTGTAATAATGACGCTAATTAAGCATTAGGACACATTTTTTTTTATCCAGAACACTAGTATGAAATGATTGTTCGGCATATCTTTGTTAACATGGGAGTGCTTTGGAGTGAATTTGGCAATTGTATCGAATGTCAAATTAAATTTAAATATGACTGCACAACAATTAAGTATTGCTGATAAAATTGAAATAATAAGAATTGTTGGTGATTTTTGAAAACGGAAAGAGATTACTTTCCGAAACGTCAGCAAAATACATTATTTCTGTGTTTATTCCGATTTATATTATTTGCAAAACATAACCTCTGACTATTCCTTTGGCGTAAACGTCACGGGCGCAGAGGCTTTTTTCCAGTAATTCTATTATTTTGTAGATTCGGTGATTTGTTTTGAAGAGGATAATAATACATGTGGTAGAAAACTCAAATAATAGGAACGGATATCACAACCGCGTTCAGCATTCTCGAAAACGGGCGTTACATACATTTTGCCAGCGATATACATAAAGAAAAGATATTTCCCCTTTCGGAGATGTTTATTAGCTGGTAGAAAAGTTGGAGGGGGTCGGAAGAAACATTCAGCATCACCACCGTGTTCAGCATTCTGGGGTACGCTAAATATCACCGTTGGAGAAGATGTGATAACTGTTTAACTCCTTTTACGGGTGGTTTTTGGCCGTTTGGGGGGTTGTGAAACTCCCAAGAGAAATTCTATCAGCACCATTGTGTTCAGCATCGTCAAAAGCGGAGGAGGAGGTACTCTCGTTGCATAGCAAAATATTTACAATTTTCAGCTTTTTTTCCGACTCGCACACATCTGCCCTAGAAAACACGTAACAGTCATAATATGTCCCAAATTTGGGGACGCTTGTTTTCCAGCAAATTTGTTTAAAATAAATGTTCTGCCTTCAGAGAATTGTGATATTTGTGGAGTTAGATGTGATCTGGACCATATTTTCTTCCGGTGCTCTAAATACAAAGCGTCTTATAACATATTATATACCAACCTTATTAATCATAAAAATCGATCACATTTTAATACACTTTCCCTCCTCAGTCAATTTAACAAACCAATTTCTGACTTCATCATCTGGTTTTTGGAGGATATAATTTTATTGTAAATTTTGTGTGAATATTTGAATAATTCAGTTTCGTAGCTTCTGTTGTTTTTCCTTTGTAGCATCCTAATTTATAGTGGTCCTCTAAAATTGTTTGTTATTAAAAATGTCCTGACAGACCCTAGAGCGAGAAGCGCGTGACCCTGTTCTCTTTTTCCCTTTTTGTGATCTTCAAGTATTTTTCTTTCCTCTGTTGTTGTAGGTTAGTTTGTAATGAATGATTTTCAGCGCAATATTTATTAAGTGTTTATGCAGTTTAAGTTTATTTGAAGTAGCATTGTATGGCTAATGGCCTAATCTCATAAAAAAATTTGATCTCATTCAACGGAGAATTTAATTGCCTATTGGATTCATATGCCAATTTAGTGTTATTGGGTATTTTTTATTTGAATTACTATTTTACTGTCATTTATTTTCTTAATATAGGACAAACGAAAATGTTCATCTGCTTTAGTGTCGGCTTCAACTGATTTTGATGAAATGTAACCATTATTTTGATTATAGATCATTCGCTGAAGTTCGACAAACTGTATATTTTTCATGAATAAAAGAAAAATTGTTAAACTTCTGCATTAGAAAATTGAAAATCTTTCTGCATACCGATTGTTTGAAAATAAAGTTAGTTCGGCAACCTTCCTCGGCCCAAAAGTTGGTTAGTTTCTCAATTAACTTAAATTGCGTATTCTATTCAGAGCATCCTTTTCAGACTTTTCAATAAACCAATCAGACAAGAAAATTTATCTGTAAATAAAGCTAGTTATTAGGATAATGCAATAAGATTCTGAAACCACCAAGGAATAGCACGAAACATTTAAATCCATTCGTTTCTTGGGTAGTTAACTATTTTAAATCTTTTTCTAGGTTAAATTCAATTTTGTAAAAAGTTGGCTTTAAATTACGAAAGATAAAGCCAATAATTAAATGATATACAGGGAGATAAATAAACATGAGTCAATTTAAATATCTCTAAAATTCTGTTGCGTTTAGTTTTTACATTTAAATTATTTTTGACTTAAAAATCATTACATTCTTTAAGGACAATCACGGATAAGTATACATATAGTTAATAACGTTAAATTTAAACATTTTTTAAAGGACCAGCACCAAATATTCGTAGACAGAACAATGTAATCCCCTAATTAATATGTATCACTTTGTAAGAGAAATATCACATATGCTGCGGTCTGCGGTTTATATTTATAATAAGCTTTCCAAGTCATTAAGCAGATTAGTAAAATTTAAATAGGGGCGAGCATAGGTGCGTCTTTACTATGTACATACTTCGATATGTGATGTAAAGCAACGTCAGGCGCGGTTAGTAGTTGGATGGGTGACCGTTCCAACTGTTGTAGGGTATTTCCCCTACAAGTCATAAAACAAAAACAAAAATTTTTAGAATTAACACAAAAAACACATTGATTCATGCACCATGGCAAACCATGATAAAAAGTCAACCAGACATAGATTACACCAAAAAATTACATTCAAGGTCACAAACATCTGAAAAAATTTACGAGCAATCAATAATTCAAAAATAACCCAAATTCACCGATATGTAACTTGAAACATTCATTCTAGTCATTTCACGAAGAATCATTACAAAAAACACCCCTTAACAATACAGCTCCCGTATATTCAGTGACAAGACCAAAATTACTGTCCCTACCCAATATTTCAACGTTTTACTTCATTTCGTTAATTTTCTATAAACTATTTCACATTCTAAATTTTAATTACTTTTTGGCAACCACTCGTATACGTCAAACTACCTCAAATCTTAACATTCTACTTCGTTTCATAAATTTCTTGCAACCAATTCACATTTCAAATTTTATCACTTTGTATATGTCAAACTACGTTTCGTACCTCAAGTCTTAACATTCTATTTAGTTTCATCAATTTCTTGCAACCCAATTACTATTTTAAAATTTCACCACTTTTTATAGAATAGCTCGATTCCCTTGCAACCGATATCTTCGTTCCATTCATCGCGCGTATTGGAAACATTCTCTTATCTTATTTCCATATACCTCGCATCTATCGGGAACATTCTCATATCATTTCAACTATTAAACGTCGGACCTCCGTGATTACTTTACGGGGTCGCTTCAGATTATTAATTTTTCGATCAATCAAACTTCAATAACTCCCAAGCCAAAATAAATTCAAAGTTCGTTTTTATATCAAAAAATTCCTCTTTTCTTTGTCAATTTTTCCATATAATTTTTATTTTCGAAATTCAACTTTTTTCAAACTATTGCGAAATATTGTGAAATATCAATCGTGCCGATCCAGGCTTGACGGTACCCAAATCCAGACCTAAATAGGGGGTAAAAACATTCGTGCTAGATTCACGGGGCACGAAAAACGCAACACCCAGACATTATAAATACCGAGGCATTGCCAACCCAAGGCAAGTTCCGACTTTGACAGTGACTCCGTTGTTAAGTATTCGCGAAGTGGTTTTTGAAAGTTTGTTATTTAAAAATGATTTTAAGTGTAATAAGTTGATTTACTAGTGCATCCAGTCCGGTTTTCTATTTTACTAAAGTTGTAGTACCCACCGTCTAGTTAGCCTTTCTTATTTTTCGGACCCTGCATACTTTTCGTGACCAGCTGTCGAGATCTAGCTCCCCAGGCCGAAACCTGGTTAAAAAGAGTTAAAGTCTTCGCCTTAAGTGATCCCCTCTTAATTTTAAGAAAACCATTTCGCCTTCGCGGCCCAAACAATTTTTAAATAAAAAAGTGAATTTTTTCAGAAGAATAACAGACAGACATTTTAATAAATATTTTCGCAAAATTCAACATATTGAATTTATGCTGTCGAATAGTTACCCATTGAAAGAAAATTTGTTAAATAAAATACCACCCACTCTGTTCAGTTAAAGTTCTAAATAAATACTTTGTTCGTTCCGTTTAAATCCAAGTGCTGTTTTTTCAAGAAAACCATATACAGGGTGTAGCCGTTAACCTTGTCAGAACTATAAAAGACTAATCAGTGCTAAATAAGCTAAAATTTTAAAACAAAGTGCTACCACATTTCCAGACGATATATTGACCCTAACTACAACTACAGAATTCGAACCCCAAGGCTTCTCACATCAAAATTAAGTAAACAACCGCCCTCTAAGGTCTCAGTTCTTACTCACCACTGAAACAATTTTTTATTTTCCACGTCCGAGGGCTCAATCATGTTCACAACGAAGACCGCATTCTCGCCTCACACATCTTGCAGCGGCTTGTAAATCAGTGTATGAGCGGAAGCTATACAACCTTAAGCGAGGGTTGTATATGGGATGTACCATCCTTCGGAGGAGATGTAAAGCCGTCGGACTCTTGTCTATTAAATGTTAGGCAAGTAAAGGATCCCTACTCTTCTTAAAGGAAGAGGTTCAGCAAAGTTCCTGGTTGGGGGTAGCTCGTCTACAGGCGTCGGTGTTAGGCCTCAGTAGCGGAAATAGGCCGATGTTAAATAAATGTATAAAAAAATATTTAAGTAATTGGGTAGAGAAGTAAAAAAGTTATCAAACAGAAACTAAAATTTACTATAGAAATCAGCAATGCATTTTAGACCCAGAATAGAATGGGACTCGGCAATAATTTTAATAAAAATGCAGATAATAAAAAATGGAAAATTAAATAATCCACAGAAAATTTGTTGCGTAATTATGGAAACGTATTAATATTGAATTACTAAATTTACAATAATAATAATGTTTTAATGAAATTTAAGTAAAAAACAATACAAAAATACACTATAAACAAACAATAAATAACATAAAAGTAAAACGAGTTCAGCCAAAGCAATTTAAGATAAAATTCACATATAAGACATATCATTCACATGTTAATATATCATTTGACGACTTAGATAGCGATAACCATAAAACGTATTAAAATAATGAATTGGTGATCACTGTTTCCATAATAGTATGTAAAAACACATTGAAGCCATCACAAAAGATATCCGCTGAGTATTGCACTTTATTATACAATCTGCTCATGCTAAGCAGTGGGGAATTTTTGTGTTGGTTTGTGCAAGGAATATCCCACCTGAAGGTAGGGAGATTTCTAGAACCAGTTCTAGGAATATGAAACCGCAGCAAACTTATAAATTCAGGATTATCAACAAAACCGTGTGCTAGTTTGTATAATTGCATAACGTCTAATGCACAAGAGCTCCAATTTAAATATATTAACTAAATCAGCACAGTTATAATTTACCTCTGGGTACTTTTATATTTCATAAAATACATATATTTACAGAATTCGCTGGATTCTCTCTATCGTCTGAATACGAACACTATAATTAATATGAAGATATTTTGTATTTACTGGTGATGAATAAAGCTATTATTATTATTATTTATGAACTCCACACAAGACTACAATATTCTAAAAAAACACATGCATATATAGAGTCCTACGACAATAAATATTTGAAAAGTTTCTTGTGTTCCTCATAATAAAACAAAGCATTTTTAGACTACGATTACTAATATAATCATAATGTGGAATAAAAGATAACTCCGGGTCAAAGATCACACCGAGGTCCTTTATTTGGTAAGATCTAGTTAGTAGTACATCGTTTATCGTATATGATAGACTCAGGTTTTCTAGAGAAAGACATTATCTTACATTTATTAGCATTGAGGCTTGTTTGTTAGCAACACACCACTCGGCAACAACATCGTTAACAAACAGTAAAAACATTAAAGGACCCAGGTTTGAGCCTTGAGTGACACCGCCACTGGTACCATACTCCATATATTGAAATCTATCTGTCAGCAAGGATATAAACAGTATAATAAGGTCAAGGTTATCACACAGCCCAAAATAATGAAGTTTTTTATAATAGTTTCATGGTGCACATGATCAAAGGCCTTCGTAAAATCAGTATAGATTACATCGACTTGCTTCCTTTGATCAAGTGCAGACAAATTGGGTAAAATTGCACAAATTAGTAACAGCCGATCTACCACTGATGAAACCATGCTGACTATCAGATAATTGTCAAACACTCTAACCGAATACATACAGATATCATACTTTCAAATATTTTAGCAAAGTTGGGAATAATCTAATTGGTTTATAATTGACAATGAAATATTTATTACCTGATTTGAAAACAGAACATATTTTTGACACTTTACATTGTTTTGAAAAACCCCCTACCTTAAAATTAACTAAAATAACTAACATAGCGGTAACTCAAACCAACTCATAAATTGAAAACGCTTTAATATTATGCACTCGCATAGTGAAGTTGGGTTTAATTTTTTTAACAGCTCTTATATCACAAACATTAACATCAAATACGTGAAAATTCGACGTATAGGAATTTAATTGCTGGTGTTTTCCAAAATTCAAGGTATTGGAACTAAAAGTGCGAAATGATGATAAACTTGCCAAATCTATCAATATTAACATATCAAATTGAAACGTCAGTTGAAACAAAAATCGGTTCTCGATAATCTACTGGCCTTCTTTAACAACTTAATGTCTTAATAGGCTAGTTTTACTTAAAATAATTATTACATATTGAACTTTACAAATATACCTTCATGAACGACTAATCTACACAGAGATGACTGCAAAATGAATATTGAAAGCCCAAGTAATTTTAGGCATTAATGAGAAATGTATGTTTAAAGTTTATGAGTTCAACTAAATTTCTTTAGGTCACCTTCTCTTTACACGTTTCAAAACAATACATTGCATTAATGCACTCTGAACTCTATATAAATATTTTCCAACACTTCACCTTGTAAATGTTTGTTGTGGGAGCATCCAGGCGGAGCGATTCTCATGATGACGTGCAGGACTATAGGTCCCGACTTCGGAAAGGGGCAAATATCAATGCGCGTCAAATCCTCCATGGGGATACCGCCGAATTAGGTCATCAAAAACAGTAGCAAGAAATCTGATGTGACAGCTTTCCCGATAGATTCTATTAATTTTGGTGTTATATAGGGTTTAATGAGATTTCCTTTCGGTTTGAACCTAAACGCAATTATTGTAATACGTATTACGTTGAAGAAATATCGCCTGATAATTCCTATTTATAGGCTGTGATTAAGGAAAAATGTTTCCTGTCCACGAAGAGTCAAAATTAACGTAGTGACTTAATACTTTTTCGGCCAAACATGAAGAATCACCCACGTACAGGGTGTAAAGTAAGCGTGGTTTGTGGCTTTCAATATGATAAATTTAAATAAGCGTATTTTTAAACTTTTGAGAAGTGTGATCGTTTAGTCGGAAATCAGGTGAATTTAATTCTCAGTTAGGAGTTTCGGGTTCCAGTTCGCGAAGTTAAACTCCATCTTTTTCTATTAAACTGTAAACATAAATTACGTTTGTACTTGGAAACACTTTTATTTACTTGACTTCGAATTAATATTTTAGATAATAGCAGATAATTAACAATCATAATTTATCCATTCTTTCGATTACGATACAGTAAAATGGTACGTGTCAAAAAATTATTTAAAATACAGAACATGAAAACAAATACATTATACAGGGTTTCCCGTAATAACGTGCAATAAATTTAACTGCTAATTCCCTGTCGAAAATGAAGACTTGTTCTTTGTATAAAATTTTTCAAAATAACCCTTTCCTGACCAGCTTTACGGATATCAACACTCTGAAATTTAGGTTAAGTGGTAGAACAAATCTATAATTGTATTATAGATTTGAACTTCGCCTTTTATGCCAAATGTATTACATTAATCTGTAAATTTATTGTACAACCAAAGTTGGCTAATAAGAGACGTTTTTTATTATTATTATTATTATTATTATTATATACATATCATTTATACGAAGCAAAACCTAATATGCCTCCGTCATCTGGTCACTTGTTTATCAAAACTCGAAAATGCAAGTTGAGTCCGTATAAAGACGATATCTTAAATATATATTTTTCAAATCCAGTGGGTCCTATCCCGTTAGGGGCTTTGATCGCAGTACACTACTAAATTCATTCAATTTTGACTCGCTTGAGCTTAGAAGAAATTGCACAGCACTACAATTGTTATATACAATACTGCATAACCAATTAGATTGTATTCACTTAGTAAATAGAATTAACTTTCATGTACCAAGGCCGAACGCTCGTCTGCACAATGCATTTTACAGCAATACCAGCAGAACTAACATTCAGGTTAAGTCTCTCATATTTAACATGTGCAAGATATTTAATGAAGTCGCTCATATGTGCGACCTCAACTATGACAGTCTAAACCATATTATTCATAAGTATAAAGAGTCATTTAACTGATTAAGTCTAATTATAACAATCTAATCTAATTATTATAATATCATCTTGATTAAGAATTCATCTTATTATTGTTATTTTTATATATTTTATTCATTATTTTCTGTAATTGGGTGTCAATCTGTTGAAAATAAACGTATTATTATTATTATCACAAAATAACAATCGGAAAAAGACAAAATTAGGCACATCTCGGCTACTCATCAAAAATTAAATGGCCCCCTTGGCCCCTAGATATGAATCCATTGGACTTTTACTTTTGGGACCACTTGAAATATGTTGTTTACTCGACACCTGTAACGTCGAAGTTTTAAGAGAGAGAATTTTTAAAACTGCCAATGAAGTTCGAAACTGTCCACATGTTTTAAATGGTTTGTTCGTTATTTTGAACAAATGCTTTCTTTAATATCTAAAAACAACAATTGTTGTCTTCATGTTTAAATTTTTTTACTGTTTAAATTAATCTTTTATGTATTTTGTGTTAGTTTTTTTTTAGTTTACTAATAAAATTAGCTATTCAATACTTTCGTCTTTAATTTGTAACGTCTCTTGCAATTTATAAGCACCAAATCAGTACGGAATATTATCAAATTATAATTTGACACCAGCCTACTTTTAGTATTTTACACTAATAAAGAATGGAATGGAATAGAATAGAATAAAATGGAATACACAGAATGGCTCTTACATATCACAATATGAAAATACAACACATACTTAAATGGATTATGCAGGTAAACTCAGTGTCAAGTTAGATGATCTTTTTAAAGTTCAACGGGCTTTGGTGCCTTTAAGTATTCATCTATTGAATAGAATCAGTGTGCCAGAATATAGTTTTTTATTCTATGTTTAAATTGACAGACGGTTAAATCTTTTATATTTGAAGGTAAGATATTACACAGATTTGCATTCAAGGAATTTTTTTGCGATTTCTTGAGTCTGAACCTGATCCGCCGATCTAGTATTGTAATTATGAATATCAGCATATGTACAGAACAGTGATTTATTTTTATGGATTTAAGTTGATAATATATTATATATACCGAAGGAAGTGGCATTATTTTAAGTTTAATAAAAAGCGGTTTGCAGTGATTTCTGAGTGCTGCACTAACTAATCCCCTTACTGCGTACTTTTGGTGTCTGAAAACATTTACAGAGTGCGATGAGTTATCCCATAGGATCACACCATAAGTTAGATGCGAATGAAATAATGAAAAGTATGCGGCATATAAAATTTCAGGACTTAATACTTTCTTGTTGTCTAAGGAGATAATTACAGCGTGACAGTTTACTACTTAAATTATTTAAATAATAAATAAACACCACAGAAATTAGACAACCCCCAATTCCAGAAGCCAGGGGCTTATGCGGAAGGGGGTTACACATTGAAAAAACGCGGACATACAACCATTTCCTCCGACAGTGCCAGTGCCGGAGCCAGAATTCGAACCCGGTGGTGCGATGTCCGTGTGATTAATCGCGATTGCCACATCGCGCCTTAACCCACTCGGCTATCGATTCGAAATGGGCGGACTAATTTAGCCCACTATCGAGAGTGATCCTCAAGAGTTTAAAATTATTTATGTTGTTTCCATTATTATTATTATTATTACTCTTGTTTGAACCAGAGAAAAAATACCTCTGTGTTTTATCTGGATTTAATTTCAAGTAGTTAGCAGTAAATCATGTTTTAGTTTTATTTTCATTAATTTCCATCGTCTGGTTACGATTAATCTTATTTTGGGCACTACAAGCTAACGTTGTGTCATCCGCAAACAAGATACTTTTCTGGCATTAGATGATATGAGAGATCATTTATGTACACGATAAAGAGCAGGGGCCCCAGTATCGAGTCTTGGGGTACACCATATTCCATAGTTTTAAAATCTGATTTATTTTCACCAATAATAACACATTGTTGTCTGTTTTTTAAATACGATTTTATAAGAAAAAGCGTTATTCCTCTAATACCATAACACTCCAATTTATCCAGTAGCAAGGCGTGGCTGACACAATCAAAGGCCTTGCTAAGTTTACAAAGTGTAATAGCACTTTGCTTACCCCCCCTCAAGACCCTCCATTGCCTCTACTCCATTGTGCTCATCGCTTTTGATTGATCACTTAGGCAGATGTAATTTAATTTTTTTCTCAAAAATGGTCGATTTTACAAAATTTTCTCAAGAGATAAAAAAGTTTCTAAATAAATCATAATGTCTAATTATTTTTTTAATTGGAAAAAAAGCAGGCAGAAAGATATTTACAAAATATCAAGAAGGGTAGTTAATTTCACCCCTTTGTGTACACGCTAGATGGATGAAATGATTTCGTTAGATGACTTTTGATGAGTAACCGAGATGAGCCGAATTTCGTCTTTTTTCTATTACGTTATTTTGCGATAGAAATTAAAAACCGTTTTTTGGCACACCCCTTTAAGGGGGTGCAGCTGGACAGGTCAGGGTTAGTTTGAAGAATTTTAAATGAAGAGCCCGTCTTACTTTTTGACAGGGAATCTACACTTAAATTTTTTGCACGTTATTACGGGACACCCTGTACATACATACAGATTCGGCAAAAGTAGTTTTATATATGCTCAAGTAAACGAGTGCGAGAAAGAAAACAAAAATTAGGAACAAAAAGTCGGATACGCTACTCCCAGCACGCTCCACATTTCGTGAATATTATTTTTGCGGTCGTGATGAGACGGGATGTCGAGAAATTTTAATTCGTGCGCGGATAATATAACGATCATCTGTCTCGCTTTTACGTAAGCGATTGTTGTTTTCTTTCTCGCACTCATCCTTCAGTATATATAAAAGTGCTTTTGCCGAATCTGTTGTCATCGGCAACCAAGAAATCAGGCAAAACACGGATGAAATTTATTTTTTCCTAAAATTTAATAAATAAGATAATAAAATTACATGAATTTAAGCCCATTCGAATACATTGTTTGATAAACGCAGAAAGACCTTTCTTTTGTTTGAAATACACTTTGATATGATATGTAGTTTTAATGCCATTAATTAATAAAGCCGCGGATCAAGCATAAATTCCCGATATAAAGGGGACAAGCGACGAGCGCTGAGACCGCTAGTTCACCATTCAGTCGGCATGTCACGCAGTAAACTATAAACCGCTGGTCTTCTGGTGACCTTAGGGCTATACTTATAGTGGGTTTTTAAGAGAATTCGAACCACAGACGCATGAGGCTTCGAAGCCAGACCCGGGCAGAAGCAAGCATGACCCACCACGACAAGCCCAAGTCGTTAGCTCAATCCACCACCGTCCGTCTTCTCAACAGCCCCCATATCAGCCAGACATCAACTTCCCCGTCGTTGACGCACCTCCACGACGCCCATTTATCGCCGTTTACCCAGCCCGGGCCTGTGACGTCACGATCAGTTCCGCTTAAAATGGAAACGGGCCTCTACGAAAAGCATTCACAACAAAACACACAAATGGACTCAATAATCCCTCCACCGACTACCACGTACAGCTGGCACCGCTCAAAGTCGAAAGGGGTCTCATTCCCCCACCAAAAGACGATTTTTGAGGACACTGTATGTTTTCTTAAAATGTTTTCTTAACCGCCTCTCAAGTTACCGAAGTAATTCCCTAGACGATCTCAAGGATCTTGTGCTAGGCAAAGAGAGATGAGGCCCTACAGTTTAATGTGGACTCCGTACTACTCTTAGGACAATTTTTTAATGAAAAATTGTTTCGCCTTGCGGGAATCGAACCCACTTTGCTAGGCAACTCAGTTTGCTAGCCAGATGCTTTAACACACTAAGCTACCGTCCCCCTTTATATATTCGTCCCCCATATATATTTTTATTGTATATACATAGTATTTGAGATGGGTTAAAAACGACATAATACTTAAACCAAATATCGATTGTAAACTTTGTTTTTAAGAAAATGGGTTGAAATTTTTTATTCTAATAGTCTAGTATTATTTTCTGTTTGATTAAGGTGCACCATGTGGTCCTATTACTTTGATTCACTGATTATTGATTGAAACATTACGTAAAATATAAATCAATGGCCTCTGGCGTCATACCAGTTTTATAATTTAATAGCAGTTAAACATGATTTTCGAGGGACGTTAAAAGCGTTTCCAATTTTAAACGTATTTGCCCTAAAAAGCGTATACCATTTGTGTTTAAAAAACTTTTCATGAATTGCGTAGTTAACTTGCTAGACCGGAGATGTTATTGCTATTGCTCTGTAATTATGCACGTATTCATTATTATATGAAACTCAGTTCCCTGTGATTGGTGGATTTTTTCCCCTTTTGTGCTGCAATATCATTTTCGATCACTATGCACTAAATGCTGCAGAGTATGAAACTACCATAAATAGTATGTAATAAAAGACAAATTAAGCTTATGCTTTTTGTTTTGAATTTTAGTCTATTCAACTTAAATATGCATACAAACAACTATTGATGTAGCAATGAATTGTTAATGATTTATAAAGTTGACGTTCCTGATCAAGAATCTAATAGGATCTATTAAAAAGTGGGTGGCACAAGCCGCTATTTTGTTTTTATGGGGTTGAAAATGAATAAAACGATTTTTTTGGAATATCTCGTTTTTGCTTGATTTTTCATTAAAAAGGGTTATTACCAATTTTATAAGGAAATTATTATCTACGGCCCACGTATTTATTTTCAGGAGGTGGATAGCTTCTCATTTACAGCCTAGTAGAGTACAATTTCAGGAAAACCGTTAAGAATATGCATTGTCATATGTAATATTTTTGAGCCTGTTATAAATTATATATGGAACTTTTACGATGCTTTTTCCTATAAACATATTATAGTACATAAGTTTCGTATCCACAAAATGAATGTTAAGTAGGTCTTTCATCGGTAATTGAATAAAAAAAGAGCAAACCTTACTTCCTTCTTAGAATCGATGTTTTGACAAGTTTTATTGTCTTCCTCAGGACTAATAAGGTGAAAAGTTATCGTTACCAATTTAACAAAAACATAAATATATATCCAATAGCAAAACTTAGTCTATGAATTTTTTTTTCAATATATTATGAGTTTGGTTATTTGAAATATTTTAAATTAGAGATAATGCATTCACAAAGTAAACAGTCTAAAACTACAGAAAATTGAAATCATTATAGAAATATCCGTAAATTTTGTACCAGCTGCAATAAGACGAGAAAAAGCAGCATACGTAAAACTTACTAGGAATGGTGATGTTAGAGAATTATGGAAAAAATTAAAAACTAAGAATATTCAGACCAAAGAGAAAATTGATATACCTGAAAATTTACAAAATCCCTCTAGTATAAATAATTACTTCTTAACAGCCTATAATACAGACCCAGTAAACGACCAACATTCAAGTTTTTATAATAATAGTAAATTTAATAATAATATAAAATTTTCATTTCAACTTGCTGCCCTGGAGGAGATAGAACAAGTAATTTCTAAAATTAAATCAAATAAAAAAATGCTTCTGGCCCAGACATTAGCTTGCAAATGTGAATGCTATGGCATGCCGGTCATAAAAAATTGTGTTATCCGTATTATTAACTGTTTTCTGGAAATAAGATTTTTTCTGGCGCAATGGAAAATTTCTATTGTATCTCCTATCACTGAGACAAACAATCCAAAAGCACTTGATGATTTACATCCTATTAACTTGCTTTCTATTTTAAGGAAAATTTTAGGGAAAATCATCAATTTTCAATTAACGCAGTCCTTTAATAAACATAAGCTACAAGAAAATCAGTCAGGTTTCAGAGCTGGACACGGCAAGAGTACGGCATTGGTAAATATTTTAGATACACTAATCAGAGGTCTTGATGAGGCACTGGCTAACATACTGGTTCTGTTAGACTTTTCAAAGGCTTTTGACTCAGTGGATCATAACTTACTTATAGCAAAATTATGATTTAGATGATATGTCGCTAATGTCTTTAAGTTCATATTTGGAAAATCGTCATCAAATTGTCCGTACGAACTTAGGTATGTCTTCTCCTGAGCTAGTCACATCTGATGTATATAGCGTTACAAAATTTTCAGGAGTTCATTGCTATGCAGATAGTCAACTTATTTACACTAAGTTTAGTTGCCAAGAATATGAGTTAGTTTCCAAAAATATTAACGAGAATCTTAGTAAAATAGCTTCTAATTGTAAAACATAAATTGTAACTTAATTTACAAAAAACGGCTATAACGTTATTTTGTTCAAAAAATGAATATGAAAATCTTTAGTCTAACTTAAATGTTATACTAAATGAAAGGTTAACATTTACTGACAGAGCAAAAAACTTAGGAATATCACTTACTTAATTTTGTACGTCATTTGTTGTTATTTAGAGATGAAATTCATGATCGTGGTATAATGCATTGTCAAACTCTCACATTGCCAAAACACTCTACAGGAATATTTAGAAGGCATTTTTCCTATTTTATTTTTTTTCATTTGTATAATAATGTTGAACATGGTTTAAAAACATTTAACTTAAGCACTTTTAAAACTATGATAAAAACTAATTTATTACAAAAACACTAATTTTGTTATATTGGGCACATTGTGTGGTCTGCTGTATAGAATGTAATAGAATAGATTTTTATTTGCATAAGCTATTCGCAATACTAACATAATTTTGTACACAGTCATTATTGTGATCTAACGTCTGTATATAAGTTTGTAACATTCTAAGTAAAGAGTTTTAAACTACCAGAGGATTTAATTTCAGTGGGTAAAACATTGTACGCGCGTAAGCCATCACTAAAAGTTGACTTTCTTAAGAACTATATTTTTGTATGGTCTATGTTTTAGTTTTCAGCAGATCTCACTGGATAATTGTAAAATTTAGCTCTATTAACTAAGAAAGATTTAAGATAGGTAGGTACGAGATTCTTGTCTATTTTATATATTAGAATTGCTGGCTGCATGGTTCATGACCTAAAGCAACAAAAAAATATATATTAAAATTAAATTTACTCTTTTTTAAAAGTTTTTCCTCACTTCTTCATCTAAATGATCGTTAATAACTAATTGAACTAATAATTTGTTATATTTAATTTGTATACTAGTAGTGGGGTCTTTGGATAATTTTTTATAAGTTAAATTATTAGTTCAATTAGTTAATAACCGTTATTTAGATGAAGAAGTGGGGAAAAACTTAAATCAAATACAGGTGTACCACCAAAAATCTATTTTTTACCGAAAATTCATAAAGATAATAGACCAATTTTAGACATATAGTTTCTTTTATAGGCTCACATCTTTATATTGTTACGAAATTTATTTCTGGTATTCTAAATTACGCATTCCTTAAAGATGAAAGGTACGTAAAAAACTCATTTGAGTTTGTAGACTTTATTAATACTCAAACTGTTCCTCAAAATTATATTTTGGTTTCTTTAGATGTTAAATCACTCTTCACTAATATTCCAACGGATATAATAGAACAATTAATTACAGACAGATGGCATATGATAGAAGATAACACAGCTATGTTTCTTGATGCATTTTTGCTGTTATTTAAATTCTGTATAGAAAATAATTATTTTCAGTATGAGAATGATTATTATACTCAAGTTTTTGGCTTGGGAATGGGAAACTGTATATCTTCAGTGTGTGCTGACGTATGTCCGAACTCCAAGATATTAGCCTTAAAAAACTAAACTGCGCATTATCGTTTAAAAGGTATGTGGGTGACATATTTATGGCCATTGACAAGGATAAGTTACAATTAGTGTTAGGCACATTTAATGGTTTTCATAAAAAATAGAATTTACTGTGGAAAAAGAAAAAAATAACGAACTTGCATTTTTGGATGTGTTGTTATTAGACATAACATAGGGAAATTCACAACAGATTTTTACCATAAACCAATCTTTTCTGAAAGATTTATTAATTTTCACCCAGAGCATTCTTTTAAGCAAAAAATAAAGATTATCAACAATCAACAGAGTGGCTAAAAATATCAGACCATAGTTATTGGGAAAAAATTTAAACTATATATACATAACATGCTTCTAAAAAATAATTATCCACCAAAACTAATAAAAAGATTCCTAAATAATAATTCTACATCTACCATACCGACAAACAATAATACACATATACAGGGTGATAAAAAATATTTAAAAATTCCATATAAAGGAGACTTATCTGAACAATTAAAAAGAACCATAACTCAAAAAACAGCTTTTAAGAATGAAAATACAATTAAAAATAAATTATTTACAAGATTAAAGTCAAAAACACAAAAGGAACTACACTCGGATGTAATCTATGAAATACCTTGTATCCAATATGATAAAAGCTATATTGGACAAACAGGAATAATGGAACATAAGAATGACAGTAGAAATGCATTAAAGAAAAATAATCCCACCCAACTTGTAAAACACGTATTAACCGGACATACTTTTAACTTTGATGAAATTAGAATAATTGGAAAACAAAACAATCTAAAGAAAAGATTAACACATGAAATGATTTGCATTAAGAAAAACGAAAAATGTGTTAACAAAACATCCGATATCGAAAAATTAAATGCAGCCAATTTCAATATTATCAGTAAAATTAAAGGATACAGCCGATAGCATAATAACACTAGGTATATTAAATATTCTATTGAAATTCCTCCTAGACAAACGAAAAATCTGAGCATCTGATAACGTAACATCGGGTGCATAGTATTCAAGTTAAACGTGTATGTATAGGACCATTTTTACTATTATACTTTTCGTTTACAATATTGAATGTTTTTAAGAACTGGTATCTAGTGATGTCCCAGAAGTTATATATTTTATATGACATCAAAACACAAATTTATTTGAATTTTGTGTATAAGTTTTTACTACGATGTAAATTGTTGTTTATGTTAGTCTTTTTTGTATGTATCTATTCACTTAATAAAAAGTTTTAGCTGAAATTTTAACGCGTTACGCAATTTTATTATTTTAACCTAAACTTTTAATTCTCTATATTTCTGGTGTCCTGAGGAGGTTTGTAATAATAAACGAAACATCGACAAATTAAAAATTGTGTTTTTTGACAAAACGTTGATCCCAACACCCACCAAATTCGTCAAACAACTATAAATTTTGTATCACTAAATTTGACTAATATTAATTAAAATGTGGATGAATTATAGTGTTGTATATAATTAATTTTGACCATTGCGTTAAATCCGCAGTTATTCGTTTGAAAAAGGATATCTTTCTGCCAATTTTATTACATAAATAGTCAGCATGTTTTGATAACGTTGTCTGTTGATTTAGAATAATTTCTAAGTATTTAATTTCATTTACAAATTTTACTTTTGTATTATTAATTTGTAGAAACTGTTGACCATTTATATATTTCTGGCAATTAGCTTTAGTTTCGAGAACCATACATTAAGTTCGATCATTTTTGAGTTTTTATTTATCTGCACATGACCATCTATATAATACACAAAGCTTTCTATTCATTATATCAGTGATTACAAAATGATTTTTTCCAGATACAGAAATTAATGTGTCATCCGCAAAAAGGTTTACATATCACTTTTTTAGAACGCGACTTATGTCATTCATATATGTAATTCCCGAATTGGCCTTTATAGCCATAGTCGTGTGCACCGTAGATGAATGGGAATTACAATAGACTACACCTTTTACTTGTTTTTTATTGTACACAATCTATCGACTGTAACATTTTTATACTCGGACTCGAGTAACGGCTAATAAATAATAATAAAAAATATGTAATGAATAGAAGGGGCCCCAACATACTACCCTGCGGCACCCCGTATAAGCTAGAGACTTTAGTAGATGTCCTATTGTTCACTTTGGTCTTATGGTACATCTCTTCTCAATAATGTTCATTTTTTTATAAATAATGACCAATAACTTAAAGACAATTCATTGTAAATCATACTACTATTTACAGATTTTTTGACATAAATTATTACTCCTCCCGTATGTCTGCTGTGAGACAAACAGGAGATACATTTGTAATCTAGTATAGTTAGCTCAGTCTCCTCTATACCTGAAGCTATGTGAGTTTCCATTATACAAACTAGAAGTGGTTCTTTCTCCATTACAAATTGATACAACTGCAATCTGGCCTACATATGATATTATTATGCCGTTTAAAGTATTGTAAAATCCTTAAAGGTAATGGTTATGTGGAAGAGTATAGATAATAATTTACCAACTTCGCCTTTAATGAAATGTATTATATTATTTAATTAATAAAGACGTTTATTATTTTTATTATTAATAAAAAAATACACCTTCTTCCTTATAGATTCACATACTAAATTTGGTCCTAGTAGTTATAAGTAACCGTTAGTTAATTTATCCATCCGGTAAAGCATTTAATATTTTTAGATACAAATGATTTTAGTTAAATTGTCCTATTTCAGCTTCAGTAATATATGGTAGCTGTTTGTACAGACCTTTCAGAGCCGCTCTGTATTATATCCACTTATTCTGCATATATGCAGACTCATGAAAAATTGACTTTTTTATTTGAAATAGTCGGAAAGATACGGTAACCAGTTCAAACACCCCGAAGCAAAGCTGCTAAAATCCATTCTAAAAACCGCAGCAAGCGAAATAAAGAAACAAAGGCGAATGCAAAAAGAAGACAGCGCAAGCACAGGACACGCGATCACCGCTGTTTCATCGTCACGCGTGCATTTCTTTACTAACAGCTGCCATATCTCCATCATAAATAATAGTTAAACAGTTGAAAGATAGCTTTTCATTCGCTTCTTTCGCTTGGATGATTCTTGACTGCGGTTAGATACCTCCTTGATCGCTATTGAAGCCGGCTGAGACGACCGTAAATAAATGCCTGGATTATTTATGCTAGATCTCAACTGATTTCGGACCGAATTGTGTCGGGATAGTGTACTTGCCATTTCACGAGGCTGAATGTCTCTACTACGCTGTTCTGCGAATCATCGATTCATAAATTCTAGATTTAAAGTTCAAGGCTGAAAAAGGTTTTAGTTGGCAACTTGCACACGTTCGGCAAATAATGGTGGAGATATAAAAGAACAAATTAGGGTCTTTTATTTTTACGTTTTATCTACATTTCTACTAGTGCCGGCGATGCTTTCCAATTAAGGCGTTTCCTGGATTTAGTTTCGCATACCTAAGATATTTTTACAAATTTTTATACAGGAAGTTTTGATAATAACATCGACCATGAAAAAAAATGATATACCACTTTATGAGAGTATGAATTTAAATCGGCGATAAATAGCCATAGATGTATCATCAAAATCATGCATAGATCCAGGGGTGTCGCTAGGTTTTTTTCAGGGGAGGAAAGGTTAATAATTTCCAACTCTCATTACAAGAATTTTCCCAACTCCTCTTTTATATTTATGTATTATAATATTGAGATATAGAAACTTGGGAACATTAAGAAAAATACCCTTTTTTGAAAGCATTTATCTATATGAATTTTATTTTGCTCGTACATGAATAAACTGGGTTACATATATTACATGCAAAAAGCAATAACAACTAAAATAACAATAAATAAATCATGTATATAACTCTTATCAAATCGTAATTTAATTGTTTAAAATTAAGTGTTGTACTATTGTGATTTTTTTCAGATTTTTAAGAAAATGTTTTTCAGCGATTTTCCTTATCAAAGTTCTTACTATTTCAAAGGGTTTTCCGGAAAACTTATGAGTTTTATGGAAAAGCCGATGAAAAAGTTTTGTATTTTAAAAATATACTTACCACATGAATTTTCTCAGATTTTTTATATAATATTATGGCTTCTCCTCTGCCCTTTTTGGAAAATTTCACTGTATCTCAGAAACTACGCATTTTTCCAAAAATTTAACAAGAGTGAAAAGTCGTCACTTTTTAGCAAAAACTCAAAAATTCTTTTACTGTTTTATTTCGCTCATCTTTTGTAAGTTAACAAATTAACAACAAGGTTATTACTTATAACAATTTCTGAACAAGAGTGGCAAAATCGATGTTAGGACCTTTTTTCTAAATAATAAGACAAATAAAATACGCTAATTCGAGTTTACCTTCTAATGTTATAAATTGAAAATATTCTAAAAAATTTCTTTTTTTTTAAATAGCCCATTTTTTCATATCGTCATACATCACATTATTCGCACAATTCTTAGTAAAAAGGTGATAAGGTAGGTACTATGCGCCTAAAATTGATATTTTGTGGGAAAGTGTTACCTCCTTTCGCTTATTATTTATTTTTGAGAAAGAATTGAGGCAACATATGCGGACGACTAGCTGGTTTAAGTCGGAGTAGAGAGCCGTGGATCCAGAGTATTCGTAAGAGTGGAGAAACTTACTCTTTTTGATATGTACAGCATAAGCGACAGATTTCTGTTTATTTCGAGAAAAGGAGACAAAGAAAAATTGATGTTTAATTGGGCACCATCTATAGTGAAAATAAGTAGAATTGTCTCTTTTTCTCGAACAACCAGTCTACTATGGATCAGACTGAAATTGTTGATAAGAGAAATAAAAAGATAGTTTAAAATGAATGTTAAAATATATTACATGAATAATAGATAAATCGGTTTATAAAAACTAATTGAAAATTAAAAAAATATAAATATATAACAAATTTATACGAGGATCCTAGATTGACTATTGTTGAGGTGGCTGGTTCTGGGACAGCAATCCAGGCCCACAATTGTCTCTTGTTTCAAGAATGGAGTCTAAAGTTTCCTTGGCAATTTATGTCGCTTAATGGAATGGAGTGAAAATCGTAGGAAAATTAACCGACTAAGTGGTTTATGAAAAGTTAACGAAATTTTATCTATATGAAAGATAAGCTGTGCAAAAGCTATGCAGGAATGAAAAAGCTATGAAGAAACGTATACAGAAATGTATAAGTATATATGTGCATAAACACATAAGTACATAAGTACATATAAATATATAGAAATATATAAGTATATAAAAGCATATATAAGCATATAAGTATATAAGAATTTAAGTATATAAGCTGATTTCATAAACTATAAATTGCCAAAAAAATGAAAAAGAAAAAATATTTTAAAACCATGTGGTACATATAGTATTTTAACTACTTATTAAATTAAAAAGAATTGACCTTGAATTTAAATTTATTTTAAAAATAATTGAAATTACATCAAAGACAAAAATTGAAGATTAATTAAATTTTGAATGAGTAATAAATGAAGTTACCTGGATGTTATTGTTAACGCGGATATAAAAATGTAATATCAATTACTGAAGTCCACAGTTAAAATTTATATACGTTCGAATCAGTACAAAGGCTGCAAGGAAATGATTTCCTGGTGAGTTTTACTGATAAGGTAAACTTTTTTTTGTCCTATTTACTGCAAAATAATGCTAACAAATAAACTTGAGACATCTAATTCCCTAACTAAATTGAAAGCTATAAAATAGAGAAATAGTAGAGGATGGCCATCTGTCAATGGTTGAGTTAAGCGCAACAATTTGCAGGACGCAAATTCTACAATTTCCTTTACTCGCAACTATAATAGTGGCATATGGTCGATAAAAGGAATCTATAATAACAGTTTTTATTACTTCCATACCACAGCTGATTTGCCTTTACCTCACAATTTGTAATTTCTATTTTATACATAACCGCAAATATGAACAACCGTAATAAATAGTAAAACATATTGTGAGAACTCAGTAAATATACATCTTATAGGATATACTATATATACCTAGTAATGAGAAAAGGTAAGGAAAATAACCATGGGTACTTACATAGTAAATAAAAATATATAAATTGAAAAATAGGAATCTGATGTAAATAAATGTTTTGTAGACAATTGTTTCTTGGGATGCTGAATAGAACGGAAATACATAATAGTTAATAAAACATGACTGAGTTCCTAAGACATTAAAATATGTACATAAAACAGTGTGAAATGGTTTAGCATTTATACAAGTAAAATTCTGTTAGTTGAAAACAGTTTCACTTACAAAAACTGAATCAAAATGTTACACAGATCGTGCTAAACATAAACAAAACACTAGTTTTTATATAAAACTGTTAAATGGATATAGGCCATGTAACAAATGGTTTAAAACGAGGTTTAAAAAAACTGAATTTTATTTTTTTTATTCTACATGTTTTTATTTCAATAACACAGGAATACAAGCTAAACAATGACAAAAATATTATTACCTATTTTCTTCCAAATATTTCAAAAGTTTGAACAATTTAATAACAATAGTTTTTTTGAAAATAAAATTTTTCGATTTTCGTCATTATTTGGGAAATATAACATAATTTCTGTGTAACCGCAAGTGATATTTAAACTTTTACATGCATGTTTTTACTTCTCTTTATAGTCAATTAAAATGATGCAAATGTCGGGCATTCTAAATTATTTAAAAAAATTGATTTTTCAGCCACAACTTTTATTATTGTCTATTTTTAAACAATATCGGATTCCACAGAAAAAACTAAATCAGACTGGATTTTCAACCCAAAATTTATCTCAAAAATTACAGAGAATATCAAGTGTAACACGTAAACTGGGACACACTGTATAATTACTGCTTGGCGGCTATTGTCGGCAAAATATAATGTTGCACTTTTATTTTTAGATTTTTATATCTATCTCTTCAGTTTACTAGGTAGGTAGGTAGGTGCTATAGAAGCTTTCGCTTACCAAGCAAGATAATAATATAAAAAATCAAAAGCTCTATAACTTATTTTTAATTAAACTGCCCCCATTTATGAAAGCGTCAGATCTATTATCCACATTATCAATTAAAAATTATGAATACTTACCAAGTACACTTTTGAGAAAACTCTTAATAGGACACACTTTCGATTCGCGTTTATTCAAAAACCAAAAAGAGATTGGGGTCTCGTTTGTATTTATACTATTATAAGATTTTTTTTACTGGTTTTCTACAACTACGCAGAAAAATAAAAATATCTTGTATTATTGTCGGCCTAGCTAGAGTCCCTTAAGATGAAATGAAGAAGTCATAAAAGTGGCTATTTTTTTAAGCGCATGTTTACTGAAAGCATCAGTGTCCAGCATCTGGAATTTAAAATCTTCTTGTATGTATTAATACATCAGATAAATACTAAACAAAAAAATTCTCACTGTGCACTTATAAAACCATAGAATTTAATGAGATACTACTGTGAACTTTATGACATTACAGTGCACTCTGCAAATATTCACACCATTTGATTCCGTAATAAGGGACAATAAATATAAGACTAATTGTTTTATACAAAGGTTAAGTAGGTTAAGTTCACCTAGGACTGAAAGGTCGTCGCTCTCAGGTACTTGCAGAATCGCAAGTCGCTATACGCCCATGGAGACGTCTATGGTGTATAATAGCAATTGACCATTTGAGAGGTTTCACTTACCTCTCACCACTACTCAATTTACTATAGTTTGTATAAAACTAGCAGGTTGACCACTATCATTTGTCTGTTTCATGACCTATGGCATACTGATGAGAACTAATAAGTTCGAAACCGGTCTATGTCTGGTCAGAGAATTGACAAATGATATTGGTTACCATTCTTTCATGATTTGTAAGGTGTAATTCAATGCAGGTCGGGGTATTTGCCCGCTGAGTAGTTGTTTCCTGCAAATCATATATTATAACAGTAGGTTAAGTCCACCTAGGACTGAAATGTCGCCGCACTCAGGTATTTGCAGAATCGCAAGTCGCTATACGCCCATTACGCCCATGGAGGTCTATGGTGTATAGTAGCAATTGACCATATATATATATATATATAACCAAGAAATAGCCTGCCTAAACTACTGGATATACCAAAAATATGCAGTAGTTTGGCCGCAATTCCATTTTTAGTCCAAATTCCATAACATTTTCAAAACGTTAGCCAATTGAATGAAGGAATTTTTATGTACTTTCACGTGATGTAACTAAAAAATAACTTTTTAATTTTGCCAATTTTTTTGTCATTTTTGGTATATACATGCGCGCGGCGATTTCCCGTCATTTCCGGTATTATGGGTACACACGCACAAGTTTACGTACTTATTCATTATAAAACTTAATATATTTAACATTGGTAGCCCAATGTTAAAGGAAGAACTTAACAAACTCAACATTATCTAAAAGAAAATAACATCAGTTCTGTTTAAGTTGTAAGTATCTATGGAAATAACAGAAACAGAATCTTAAAGCTGTGTATTTGTCATATAACCTCCGAATGTTCCTTTAACGTAAACGTCACAGGCGCAGAGGCTTTTTTCCAATAATTCTATTATTCGGTGATTTGTTTTTGAAGAGGATAATACATGTGGTTGAAAACCCAAATAACAGGAAAGAATATTCGTAGAATGCCACAAATAACTTTCAGACTATACAATACATACAATACATACAATACATACAATACATACAATACATACAATACATACAATACATACAATACATACAATACATACAATACATACAATACATACAATACATACAATACATACAATACATACAATACATACAATACATACAATACATACAATACATACAATACATACAATACATACAATACATACAATACATACAATACATACAATACATACAATACATACAATACATACAATACATACAATACATACAATACATACAATACATACAATACATACAATACATACAATACATACAATACATACAATACATACAATACATACAATACATACAATACATACAATACATACAATACATACAATACATACAATACATACAATACATACAATACATACAATACATACAATACATACAATACATACAATACATACAATACATACAATACATACAATACATACAATACATACAATACATACAATACATACAATACATACAATACATACAATACATGCAATACATGCAATACATGCAATACATGCAATACATGCAATACATACAATACATACAATACATACAATACATACAATACATACAATACATACAATACATACAATACATACAATACATACAATACATACAATACATACAATACATACAATACATACAATACATACAATACATACAATACATACAATACGTACAATACAAAAAAATAAAGAATATGTAAGTACATTACGGGATACAGTAAATTATAAAATAAGAAATTCTAAGAGACAAGATAAAAACATATCAACTAAGAACTTAGCAAAATCAAATTGTCAGAAATAAAGTTGAAATATGTAATAACAGCAAAGTAAAAAGAAATGAAAACTAAAATGAAAATAGAAAGTGAATTTGCATTTCATACTTCTTTATCCTTGCAATTGTCTTGAAATAAAATAATATAATCATTGGGAAATAAAAAACTCCAGGATTTGATAAAATTAAAAAATTAAATTAAAATTATCTGAATTTCAAACACCTTAGTTGATTGGCTTATATTATAAAAAATACAGTTATGAGAGAAAATAACAGATATAATAATTGGATGTTTGTACCCTATTTTGCTCTTTTAGTTTATATCAGTGTTTCTATTACACACGTTATCAAAAACGAATTAAAGGTAAAATGTGAAATATAATATTTAACTTTTTCAGCAACTGAATCTCTTAACCTCGCTCCATTTAAGTGTTGTCGTCACTTGTCGCATGATTGTTTGTTGGACATGAAGTAGTCACCAACTTTGAAAAGTATGAAAAATTCAGGAGCATAATAAATACAAAAGAATATATAAATATTTAAAGATCCAATGGATACGACCTGGATTGTGACATAAAACGCTCCTTAATAGAAACCGTAACGAAGTTAAAGAGCCACATGTTCCATTCGAAATGGGATTTAAACTAGACTACATAGGTTTCGCTTAAATCGTTCTTTTTTACACCTATTAAGATTTCATTTATTTGCGGCATTTATCGTATTTTATGTGCGTATGTAAGATAAGCAATAATTGTAAAAAACTACTCTGCGTTAATGACTTGTTTCATTTCACTTGAAAACTAATTTAGATAATCACCTGTAACAGAAATTAAAAATTAAATTTAATACACTAAGATATAAGAATTATTTATCGGGTAGTTTCTGCAAGAGCAAGATGACGTGGTCTAAGACATTTAATATAATCGAGATATTTCGAGTTAAGGACATGAAGTATACAATGTGATTCGATTTGCATCAACATAACTTTAAGCAGAGATAGATCTCGTCAAAAGAATGGGGTATTTCATATAATAAATGTCCTATAATACTGTTATGTGCCGCCCTCGAACAGAGAGATATTAAATAAATTCAAGAGTGAAAGGAGGCCTGCCTAGTTGGCTACCGGTAAAGCGGCGCCATTCCTGGGCTAACTGGTGAACTACTATTACCACAGATATAAGAAAATGGTGGAATGTGCTAGACGGACTAGAAGGATCTCGAATCACGGCTGGAAAGATCGAGAATAAAGTGCCACAGATATATAAGAAGTGGATCCCGCGCACGGAGTTCAGTTTTATATTAGATGAACAAGTGAACAAATAAAATATGAACAGTAATAAGTTGTGAATTATATTAGTGTCTATAGTTGTAATTAGTGTGATATGATAACGATTAATTATTATAATTAAGTATTAAATAAAGTAGTGGTTGTGAAAATTCTTGTTGCAGTTATTTGAATCTATGATTAGACGTGGTTACGGGAGATTGTAAACACGTAACAATACTGTTTATGACATACAGAGAATAATTTCCTGAGAATACTCCATTTTTGTAACTACACCGCGTATTATTCTTTGTAAGCTAACTAAAACTGCTGCTATCTTACCAAACACATTATATCCTTATAAAATTTCGACATTTTGCTTTTTTCAAAAGCTATGGAGCAAATTTTTCTTTCACGCACTGTTACGGATTTTATGCAAATGCATAACTAGCAACAAACATTATTGACGTAGTCAAAGTAGCACAAAAAATCAATATAAAGAAACTTTTTCCATAAATTTTATGGTTATATCATGTTGGGGGGTGCTCAGGAGCACCCAAAAATGTTTTATACTTCAAAAACCTCGTACTCCAATTGTTATTAACAATTAAATTTTTTTAACCGCGCTTTTCAACCTAAGAATGTGAATAACTCGAGATATGTAGGTCCGATAGGGACCAAAAAAACGAAATTTTTGTAATTAAATTTTATACGAATCTACGTTTACTATAGGTCTTAGGAGTGCAACCATAACCTACAAAAGTGAAATAAACTGGCCAAAATTTTTTTATTTTTTATTTTGCTGCCTAGAGCCACTGGGTGAACCGATCAGCTTCAAACTTTCAGAAAATCTGACTTTTGCACTAACAAAAACACCCTGAAAATTTGGTGCAAGAATATTAGATCTAGTCTGCGCAATTGAATTTGTCATTTAAAATTTGAATTAGTCGCCATTTTATGCCATTAAGTCCAAAACGAATCATTTCTATTTCAAAAGTTAGGTCTCGATTCCACCTTTTTGATGACTTAAATAAATTCTTTTTAAATCTATTTTGGCTATTTTTTTTGCATTTGTTTAAAACCCAATTAAAAAAAATGAATTTTTTCGGCCATTTTGAAATTTTTTATCAAATCAAAAACAAAGTTTTACTACCTTTATCTTAATTTGAAAAAAGTTTATTTTAGTCAAACTATCTCAAGCATTTTCTGATGTTGATATCTTTTGAAGACTTAGAAAGTGAAGTGTCTACGTCCGAAATGCGTTCAAGAATTTTAAACTTTTTTACTTTAAATCAAAAATTTCTGTTAACAATAATTGCGTTTATTTGCTTTTAGTTTCTAACCATCCCACCCCAATCCTTCAAATACATAAACAATATTATGTTATAAAAATTAAATGATGAGTCATAACAAAAACGTAAGTTGCTGAAAAGAGAATATATTTAAAAAAAAATCTAAAAAGATTCAAAAACGAGGAAGTTATTGTATTTTGCAACTAAGATCGATAAATAAATGAAAAAATTCTTTTCAGGTAAATGCAAAGAATTTTTTTTGTACAATTGAAATTTTGGCCAAAAATATGCGTTTATTAGCTATTGATTAAAATGCAAGAATTGAATATCTTCAGTCTAGTTTGACCAAAAGAAACCTTTTTTAAATGAAAATAAAGATATTAAAATTTTCTTTTTGATCTGATAAAAATTTTCAATTTTTTTCAAAATGGCCGAAAAAATTAATTTTTTGTTAATTGAGTTTTAAACAAATGCAAAAAATGGCCCAAATCAAAATAAACTTTTTTAAATGAAAATAAAGATATTAAAATTTTCTTTTTGATCTGGTAAAAATTTTCAAATTAAAAAAAAAAAAATTTTTGGCCGGTTTTACACTTTTGTAGGTCATGGTTGTGCTCCTAAGATCTACACTAAACGTAGATTTAATTGCAATGATTTTGATATTTCTCTAGTTATTCACATTTTTAGGTTAAAAACGCGGTAAAAACAATTAATTTGTTAAACATTTTTTGAGTACTCCTTAACACCTGCCCAACAGGATCCAGCCATAAAATTGCTTATGGAAAAACTTTCACTTCAAATCCAATTTTGACTACATTAAATTAAGAAAATATAAAATTTGTGAATGATTAGGTATATACAGAGTGTCCCAAAATGATAGGAGGAGCTCGTTATGACCGATTCTTTACAACATTCTAAGACGAAAACCTTAATACAATTATGTCGAGGTTCCAACCTTTTTCGATCGGGACTCCATTGAAGTTTCTCAAAAGAAGGTCTCCTGTACAAGGCTAACGATCTAATTAGCGGAGAAGCTCGTAATTACAGATTCTTTACAACATTTTGCGACGAGAACCTTAATATAATTATGTCGTTTTGGAGCGGGACTCCATTGAAGTTTCTCAAAAAGGACCGTGTTTTGAGAAATTTCAATGGAGTCCCGCTCGAAAACGGTTGGAGCCTCGACATAATTGTATTAAGGTTTTCGTCTCAGAATGTTGTAAAAAATCTGTCATTACGAGTTCCTCCGGTAATTTTGGGACACACTGTATAATAAATAGAAATATTAGTAAATAGGAGGACGGTAGCTCAGTAGGTTAGCGGGTCTAGGTTTTCTCTGAGTATACCTAACGAAGTGAGTTCGAGCACCACCTACTGCGAAGTAATTTTCAAATATAAATTATCCTTAAGAAGTGGTTCGTATTCCACTATAAACTGTAGGGCCCCGTCTCCTCCACTCAAACAAATCTAGATCTCCTAGACTTATGAGCCATGAGAACAATACAGATTGAGATATTCTCATAGCAAAGCAGTTTGTGGAAGCTTTTATGCGTAATATTAAGTGTTATTTTAATACTTTAATGAAACAAGAAAGTATGAAATATTATTGCCATGAGTCATAAAATACAATAGTAAAACTTGAAAAGAGAGAAATAGAGAAATTTAAAAATATAAAAATTTGATTTTGATTTTAAGCTTTGTATTTAGAATTTCATTTTCTAAAATATTAAATAATGGCACTTCTCTCTTAAAGCGCTTTCATCCTTTCTTAATTTATTAACACCATACCTGATCTTGGATATACAGGGTGATTTATAAGTAATGGTACACTTAACTGTAGATAGTAAGATTCAAAATATTAAGATTTACTCAATAATGCCTTAATGAACTGTTTATGGATAAAACGATACAGGGGGTTAAGTTAGAGAGAAAATAAATTTTTTTTTGCTTTGTAATTTAATGATTTTTTAACATGTTATCATGAAAATTGGTTGGTGGGGGTTATTTGTTGTGGGAAACCATAACACACCTTCAACTTTCATCTAGCTCGTCCTGGAGGACGCTACATGCTCTATATTTAATGTGTTAAAAGGGCCGTATCTTTTTCACCCGCACGTTTATCGAAGATTTTGCATAAAGTTTGTATTCCTCTATCATTTCTTAACACAAAAGGTATACTTGCTTTAAGTCTCTAAGTACAATAGGTTTTGAGAAAAGGGCAAATCAAGAGTTGCATGTAAATTTTTTAAAAGCCTTTTCAAATAATAATTTTGACAGGTAGGCGTTGTGACACAGCATTATCACAGTAAATAAAGAAGCATATTTATCAAGAAGGCACAAAGACAAAGAGTACCTATCAAATAATTAATCTTTCAATCAATGATTAGTTGTTGCGGAGAATTTTATTTAATTAATTGTTGTGTTTTTTATTTATTTCTAATATCTTTTTATAAAAAAATGCCTTGACGTTAATTTTTTTCAGCTTATGAAATGAGAGACATTGTTTGTGTATACTCGCAAGTAAATTTTTGTGGTCGTGCTGCACCTCGAAGGTACTTAGAACTGTATCGAAACAGAAGCCAGCCTGATCATAGGTTATTTAAAAATCTTTCTGATCGTTTGGGAGAAACCGGTGCATTCCACCCAAAACGTGATATTGCTGGATCTCCAAAAATAATATTTGTGGATCAAGAAGAAGACGTTTTAGTTCGTGTGGCACAAAAACAGCAAGTACGCGGCGGTTATCGGCGGCAACTGGTTTAAATCAGTCATCAATTCGCAGATTATTGAAGAAAGAAAAACATAAACTATATCAATCTACTCCAGTGCAAAATTTGTTACCTCATGATCTGCCAGAAAGATCGCAGTTTTCATTATTTTTGCGTAACAATCAACATAATTACCATATGTTTATGAAATGAATATTGTTTACGGATGAGGCCACTTTTGCTAGGCGTGGGGTATTTAATTGGAGAAATAATTATTCGTGGGAACTTGAGGATCCCTATTTATCCAAGGAAAAACACTTCCAGCACGAATTTAAAATAGATGTGTGGTGTGCTATCATTGGAGACTGCATACTAGGGCCGATTAAGTTACCACCAAATTCAAGTGGTGCATCCTAACTGGATTTTTTAGAAAACATTCTTCCTGAAGTCTTATATGATGTTCCGATAAATTTGGGAAACAATATGTGGTACATGCAGAGCAGGGGCCCCAGCAGATCGGTTGAGGAAGTGAATTTTCTTGGCCACCTCGTAGTTCTGACCTCAATTTTTTGGATTGTTACTTTTAGGGCTACTGTAAGTATTTAGTATGCTATTATTATTAGCCGTTACTCGAGTCCAAGTATAAAAATGTTACAGTCGATAGATTGTGTACAATAAAAAACAAGTAAAAGGTGTAGTCTATTGTAATTCCCATTCATCTACGGTGCACACGACTATGGCTATAGAGGCCAATTCTGGAGAGCACATGTCGACCGCAGTCAGGACAAACATAGACTTGGTTAGGTCTTTGATTCGGCCTTCTTGCAGCAACATTTCCTTGATAGCTGGCCACAACCCCTCGCCATTCGGTTCTGTCCGCTGCAAGTTGTTCCCATTGCTCGTCTGCAATACCGCAGGATTTTAGATTTTCATGGAGAGCGTCTTTGAACCTCTTTCGTTGATCGCCACGCCTTCTTCTACCGCTTAGCAATTCACCATAAAGTGTACATTTAGGAAGGCGGTTATCATGCATACGATGAACGTGACCTGCCCATCTTAGGCGTGCTCTTGAAATAAGCACCTCAATTGGAAGGCTGTTTGCTCTCCTGAGTACTTCCACGTTTGATATGTGATGGAACCAACTGATTTTCATCATATTTCTGAGGTGTCTTTGCTGAAAACGTTCTAATTCTTTCACATGACGACGGTAAGTGACCCAGCTTTCACATCCATATAGCAGTGTTGGAATGACAACTGCTCTGTAGACAGCCATTTTCGTTGACAAAGCAAGGTCGTGGTTGTCAAATACAAACAATTACCACATAAGAAGTATTAGCTATACAAAAAAATATTTACAGCTAAAGAGTGTCGAATTTGTCGCCAAAATAATTTTTCAAATTGTACAATGAATTTGCATGCTACTTTTCATTTGCACATTTCTCAAAACCTGTTGTATTAAGAGATTTGAAACAAATATACCTTCTTTATTAAGAAGTGATAGATGAATACAAACTTTATGCAAAATCTGCGATAAACGTGCGGGTGAAAAAGTTACGGCGTTTTTAACAAATTAAACATAGAGCACGTAGCGCCCTATAGTACGAGATAGACGAAAGTTGAAGGTGTGTTATGATTTCCCACCACAAATAACACCCAGCAACCAATGTTCATGATAAAATGTTAAAAAATCATTAAATTACAAATCAAAATAAAAAAATTAATTTTAAATCTACGACCCTTTTAACACATAGCCTACGTAGCACCCTCTAGGAATTCTCACACAAGTGAAGTTTATTTAAAAAAAAAAAAGATTTTTCATCACAAAATCAATTGCATCTAGATGCTTATCTAATTTAGGTATCTTAGTGAATAGTCTAAATATAAAATTAAAGTAAAATCTTAAAGTTGAAAACAATAGTTACAAGTTCTTAAGGGAACGGTATATGAAAGTTTAATTCATAGATTAGTGTCTGTAGTTTTCATTAAATAAAAGAAATTTTTTAAAGTTTCTTTTAACTAATAACCTATTTGTTGAAGAATAGTCAGTTTATGGCTAGGTAAATATGATTTTGGTAAATAGCTAAATGAATGAGTGATTTAGGTTTACCTCCCTATTGGGTAAACACTGTTTATATGCAAATTTCAAAGCGTAAAAAGAAGTATTTTTAAATTTGAATTGAAAATATAAATAATCAAGTGAATCAAATGAAAGATCCCTACTCTTCGAAAGAGAAGAGGCTCAGTAAAATTTCTGGTTGGGGTAGCTTGTCTACAGGCGTCGGTATTAGGCCTCAGTAGCGGAAGTAGACCGACGTTAAATAAATAGAAAAAATCCCCGTTTATCAGTATCCCATAATAGGGTTGAATAAGTCTTAGGTTATTAAGCATTGTCGGCTTAAAACATGCCAAATACTTACAATTAGCGATAGGAAGTTCAGTTTTGAAATATATTATATAAGGCATATGACAGACATACAGAAATGAAAACGGGTATTTAATTACTTCATAATTTGATACACTCAGCGCTTGGTCCTAATTTTAGAAACTTATGAAGTCGTTAAGAATACCGGAAATATGACGGGGTATTTATTTAAATTACCTATAGAATCAGGGGCAATCCACACCGGTTACAAGAAAAATACACTCAGCGTATGCCTGGATACTTTCGGAAAAATCTTTCTTTTATCATTTAATAACTTTGTAGCTTGATGAGATATTGTCATATTGCTGTATTAGCAGACGAAATTCTACTGATTGACCAGCAAAGTCTCCAGATCTTCGTTCATCAGATTTATTTTTGTAGATATGAATAAAAAATCGCGTTTAACTAAACCGTTCCCTCAAATTCGATAACAAAATCAAAAAACTTGTCAACAACTATACCAGATATGATTTTAAATGCCAAATAAATTTCTCTGATTGTTAAGACACTAGTTCGTTTACTCAATATCATAAAAGCCTTTTCATTTAAAAATATATGACTTATATTAACTTATATTTTTCAAAGAATTTGGAAATATTAAATATTTATTATTTTCTGTACTAATTCATTCCATTATTGGTTTTTTGCTTCATAATTAAAATTTTATATGTATACCTATGTAAGGCTTACTATCATTCTGCACATAACCTTATATAACAATTAACAAACATATAACCAAATGCATGGTATAATGAAATAAGACTAGCTCTGTGTTACATACTTGTTCGTACAACATTTACTTCTCGTACGAATATTAATATTTTGATTGTGAACTAAATTTATATCCGTGGTTCAAGAACTTGTAATTTTAACGCTTCACTGGCAATTTTAGTTAAGTACTTTACAACATGTTCCACCAGATAGTTTGTTTCCTCCAATTGTTTATATACTGTAATTGGTTTGCAGGAAATAGTTATAGGAATATTGATAAAACGCCATCAAATCATGTACGTACTCGGAATCATTAGCTCTCGATAGAAATTTGATTGAGTTTAATATATGGCGGAGTCGCCAGGTTAACCTGGCTACATAATTTCTATTTTTCTAATGCAATTTGAAAAATGCAGGTTAAAATGGACGGAAATATAATTTTATACAGTGTGACCTATTTTGAATGGAAATACCTCTGTAAAAAATATGTCCATTATCCGATTTTAACGGAACTTTTTTTAAAAGATAGACCGTCAAAATTCTAATTTATGACAAAAATTTAGAGATTAATTTCTATTTTCAAAACCTACTGCGATTCTTTTCAATATAAAAAATGAACCAATTTTATTAGATTTTTTTTAGATTAATTTCTAATTTCAAGATCTGCTATGATTCTTTTCAATGTCAAAAATGGACAAATTTGATTAAATTTCTTTAATGAAAAATCTAATTATACTACTGGATTCAGAAATATCTCAAATGGATAAATCCAAAATTTCGTGAAAAGTTATTGAATAATAACAGATTTATGACAAAAATAATGTAGGCAGTATTTTTCAATAACTTTTACATGATTTTTTTCTAAAAAATGAAGTAGCCTGCACTACACTAAAATTAAAAGACGACAATAAACTCATCTTAAATTTTTATAGCCTCTACAAGGCTGCCTTTTATTTCGATTTACTTGTCGAATCGTTTATTAATATCTTTTTACTGCATTCTGTAACTGTTGCCTGGTAGCTTCTACCCAAGCATGTCTTATTCTTGCACACAAATTTTCTCTATTAGTCGGGCGTGACCTGTAAACTTTAGATTTTATTAAACCTCCATAAAATAAGTTCAAATATGCTTTTAGAGGGCGGAATATTAAACATAATATTTTTAGTCACAAACTCCTCTATAAAATCCTTATTTTACTATAAAGAACATAACCAGACTGCAACCAACAGCTACCCTCCGGGCTATGTACCCCGCCGAGCACTGAATTACAAGTTACAAGTCTGGCGCGTTAAGTGTAATAATTGCATATTACCATCAAAACGCTAATGCTTCGATTGCAACAAACACCAGCCGAAAGACTGATCCTACTTAATGGAGCTCTCTTGCCAGTCGTCACACACCACTTGCAGACTGCAGTTTCGAGCTGTGGGCTCTCGTCAGTGCAAGGTAGGCATGTGACGACCGGTACGAGGATCCTTTGACTATTTGGTACATTCCGGTGTTTTTACAATAGCGACATGTAAAATAGTCATCAGGCGCCATCTAGCGGTCCAGTGTCTGTTGCAATCGAAAAATAAATAGCCTGACTGGGCTTAGCAAAGTTCAAATGTGCTTTTAGAGGGCTGTTCGCTGTTGGTTGCAGTCTCAATCCGAATAGCGGGCTACCTCTACCTATCCATCGACTAGGAAAGTTAGTATTAAGCCATTTGGTAACCACTCTGGCATTATGGATAGGGCTGCCATCTAATTGAAAGGGTAGATTTACTCTTTCTTGTATTGAAAGTTCATGATGTATATCCAAAATTAGTTTCTTAGGAACTGTAAAACTGCATGCTATTCATATTAGCTTCAAAAAAGAAAGAACCAATGAGTGTTTCATTGAGTAGCCTACACCAAACATTAACTTTTTGGGAATATTGCCGTTTACAATTAATGAGCCACTCTGGGTTTTCTGTAGCCCAAATCCTAGAATTTGACGATACCACCCCGTTTATAGTAAAAGTTGTCTCGTCGCTGAATAAAATATTTTTGAAAAAATTCTGTTACTAAGATACCCCAACGTATGTAAAAACTTGGGTTTTGTGTTTCCCGGGGTCAAACCAATTTTTTCACCTCAGCAACCCCCTCAAACTGGCCAGCCAGTAGTAGAGCGGAAGATCCCTCGAAGGATTCGACCTCAGCCACCTCAACCCCAGGCTTCCAACTCAAGTAGGGGGTGGAAAATTGATATTTGTTTTTGTGAGAAGAAAAATAATGTTTTGTAGGAGGCGTTTCTTTGAGGAAGGTGGTAGGTGACCAAAATTGTGTAACCACCCCCGAGGATTGTTTTCACCCTTCAAGGGGTGAAATTTTTTTCCATCTATAATTGCAAAATAGTATAAAAAATATGTTTTTATATGTATGTTTTTTTTATAAATTAATTTTCCACCCATTTGAAGGGTGAAAACAACCCCGGGGCCGTTTACACAACCCTGGTCACCTACCACCTTCCGCAAAGAAACGCCTCCTAAAAAATATTAATTTTTTTCTCACAAAAACAAATATCAATTTTCCACCCCCTAGAGTTGGAAGCCTGGGGTGGCTGAGGTCAAATTCATCGAGGAACATTCCGTTCTACTCGAGGGAATAACAGTTAGTCGAGAAACTGGGGAAAATAAACGGATTCACGGAAAAGAGGACACTGGGGGTGACTTTTGGACAATTCGAGAGGGTTGCTGAGGTGGAAAAATTGGTTTCACCCCGGGAATCGATTCAGCACCCTTGAAAACGGGGAGGGGGGCATTGTCTAGCCCGAGGCGCAAACATTCGGTAATTTCGTCTCATAAATCCCGACTCTTTAAATGGACTTCTTAAGAATAATTTATATGCGTTTACAAAAATTACTGTTAGCATGAAAAATAATGAATATTAGTTGTTTTTTGGGAACACTTCCAACTATACCAGTAACGTTAAAACAGGAGGCAAGTAAAAATATTTTTGAATCGATGATCATCGTACACAGAAGCAATCGTACGAATGAAGGACGACGTGCGCGATTAGATTGCGTAATGTGTATGGAATTAAATATCTATTATATGACTATTATAGCAGATTAAAGTTCAAATATAATATGTTTAAAAAAAAAACTAAAATAAACGAACCCGTTTGGAAAGAAATAAAAACAAATAGTCTATATAATATAAGAGAAAACTTATATTACAATTTACAATCTAATCATAGCTACGAAACATATACCTATATTATATACTAAGCATCTACGTTCATTAAATACGTAATGTAAACGTATATAATTAGTACTCGTGTAATTGACTTTTATTATTTATATGAAAGTACAGTTCAATATTAAAATTTTAATTTTAAAATTTGAATTAAAGAAACCAATCTAAGTTAATTCAAAATAATAATCGTCTGAAAATAAACGTTTATTTCACGTGTTCTTCGTACGTTGTTAACAATAGTTTACGTATAAACGTATATTATTGGTTACAATACGAACTTTTTTTTAAATTTTGAGGTGAAAATCCAACGATGTCAACTCAGTGTTAATTTAAGCCTAATGGCCAGTATCACTTCAATCTTCTGTTATGCATCATCGGTTGTAGTAGTGTTTCTAGTAATGGGTAGCTGTGTACTTCTAGTTTATTGTGAAGCTTGTGGATTTTGTCTTGGATAACTTCCCTTATGTAGCGAATGTTCAAGTCTGTATGTAATGCATGGTTAGATACATACCATAGTGTATCTATTATGATACGAAGGATTTTTAATTGGGCTCTCTACATATGGCAATGTGGGATTTAGCTGCACAGCCGTAAAATTCTACTCCATAGGTCCCGATGGGTCTAATAATGGTTTTATATATTAGCAATTTATTTTCTATTTATAATTTTGATTTACGTTCGATAGGCCAATATATCTCTTTAAGTTTTAGATCAATTTGTTTTCTCTTTTTGGTTATATGCTCTTTTCAATTTAGTTTACTATCCAGGTGGAATCCAAGGTATTTTATTGCATGTGCTCGTGGTATCCTCTCTTGATTAAGAGTGACTATAGGACAGCTTTCTTTTCTAAGAGTAAAAGTTGTTTTTTAATTTAGATCCATTTACCTTTACCTTCCATTTTTTAACCAGGCATCAAGTTATCTTAAGTATTCTTGAAGATTGTATGATGCGGTAAATGGGTCTGTATATTAATGCTGTGTCATCTGAAAATGTGCCGGTGGTTATTCTCCTAACGTTGGTAAGTAATATATATTTAATATATACAAGAGTGGGCTAAGTGTACTTCCCTAGGGCACTCCAGAAAGGATAAGAAAACAGTTGAAAATTTCTCCATTGACTTTGGTTAGGAATTCTCGTTGGTTTAGGTATGATTTCAGTAGGTTGAAATATTTTTTGAGGAGGCTCTCCCTTTGATCTTAAATAGCAGGCCTGGGTGAAAGACTTTGTCAAAAGCCTGGCTGACATCTAGGAATGTAGCGGTGCAGTATTGACGATTCTCCATGGATTTGTTTATTACGTCTACAATTCTATGGTATTGTTGAATTGTGGAGTGTGACTGTCTAAATTCAAATTGATGATCTGGCATCCAGTCCTGTGTATCAATATCTGGAGTAATTCGTTTAAGAATGATTTTCTTTAGCAAATTTGATATTGTTAATAGTAAGCTTATTAGGGGGTAGGATGTAACATTAGTTAGGTTTTTACTAGGCTTAGGGATCATAATTATTTGCGCAATCTTTAATGCTTTGGGCCAATACTCCAATCTTATTATTGCATATTGTATAAATGCATAAGCAGTCTTAAGCCTTCTTCTGGTAGTCTTTTAGCATTTTAGCGGTAATAAGATCAAATTCTGGTGGATTTCTTGGATTGGTTATCTTAATTTCTTCTTTGATTTCACTTAAAGAGATTGCTTGAATGTGTTGTTGCATTAGGCGGCTGCATTTAATTGTTCTTCTATTTCTTGATCTTCGTCATCATCACGTAGGGTGAAAACTTGTGATAGATGTCCTGCAAATAGAACAGCTTTTTGTTTATCGCTTTTTTGCCCAAGGTCCAGGGGGAGTATAGTATTTTCGTATTGGCGGATCTGGTTTTTGACTTTTTAGCATCCTTTATAGGTTTCCAGATTGAACTGCCTTGTTTAGTAAGGTTTAATATGTATTTTTCGAAGAACTTGTTTCTCATTTCGTCGAGTTTGGATTTTAGTTTGTTCCTGTTTGCATGGATTGTCTTCTCTTGTTCGGTGTATGAGTTCGTTGCCATGCTGACCTTGCTTTTCTTTTTTTGGCAATTAGCTTCTTGATTTCAACTGGTATTTAGTAGCTTCTTTGACAGTGATCTGAAGTAATTTGATGTAATTGTTTATTTCGGTTTCTATATCTGCTTATTCGTGGAGCCTTATTGATGGCTTACTTGAATTTGAATTTTTAATCTGTATCTGTCCCAATTTGTTTCTGAATTGTGCCAACGAAGTGTTGTTTTTTTCAGTATTATAGATGTTCTCATTGCGGAAATTATGGGAGAGTGGTCAGATGTTAGGTCGCTGTTATGTCTGTATATATTGAAGATACCTTTGGTGACAAAGAAATCTAGCATATTATTATTATCCGTAAGCCAGTATGTTTGTGTCCCAGTCGATAGAAATGACATACTGTTTTCTTGAATAACCTGTGCTAACTCCTTTCCTTTTGTTGTTATCAATTAAGAACCCCATAGTATATGTTTGCTGTTGTAGTCCCCGCCAGTGATGGATGTTGGTCCCAACGTATCAAAGAATTCATCAAATCCTATATTGTGCCAAGGTGGATGGTAAATAGTTAATATGGACGTTTCTTGTGGAAATCCTTTTACTTATATCGATGTGGCTTGTATATGATTTTCTTCGTACTTCGGTAACTCATAATGCTCTATGTACAATACAATCTGAAATGAAATATATGCCACATATAAAAGTTTATTAAACGAACCAATGTTTTCTGGGAGCTTAATAGCAAAAGACGTAAATTAACATAAAAATAAACAATAGTGTCTGATATATCCGAATAAGTATCTAAGGACTGCATTTAAGGTAACATTAGATTGCTAATCCCTAAAAGTATCTGTATAAGTGCCACCATTGGCACTGGGGAGATTTTACATTCAACAGGGTTAATGTGTAAGTTAATATGTCACAATGGATTTCAGAAAGGAGCAATTAAACTGTAAATTAAAGGGTGTGAAATATTCATTACCTTCAGTGATTAGTTAGAATGGTACCAGGATAGCTGACAGGAGTTTTTGAATATTCAATTGTAGGCTGAGTGTAAAACTTTAAGTGTTTTGCAGTAGTGGTGGATTAGCCTAAGAGTTTATTTGGGCAATACAACATATCTCGAGCTTAAATTAATTTTAGGCATCCTCGCTTAGAATATTCTCCGCACTTCTGACATCGTAAGGAATAACCCTCATTATAGCGATATTAATAATTTGTCGGCTTCCAAAGTATCCCTGGTCCCTTTGAACACCTCTGATATATGATGTAGATATGTCCCGGAAAGGGTGGTGGCGAAATTATGTGGAAGTTGATTATTGCTTCAATATTTATAAATTACTTGAAAAGATTGAAAAGATGCAAGGAAATCTGCATTGAATTACAGATAGGTCGACTGATATGATTATAATTTTTTTCAAAAGTGTACGATTTTTGGAAAAAAAAACTAATGAGGAACTATTGTTTTCCTTACTATAAATTATTATAGTAATCACGATTTTTTGAGATTATAATTAATTACTATTAATTATATTAGAGAGGAGGTTACTACCTCTAATCATCCTGATTGCAATTCTTGTGTTAAGAAAATTTGCGCAATATGGAAGGTAACACAAGTATCATTTTCAGGAACATTTTGGCACACTTTTATAATAATAATAGACGTTAACTTCTAATAGGTGTAAAATGCAATTACATGAAAAGCAATGCAATAAAGAAACAATAACAGGATTCAAAGAACTAATACATAGATAATTAATACGTACAGTACTTAGTAGTAAATTAGTGTATAGTACATCTATTACTCCATAGATGACAGGTTACATGCAACTGAATTCATTCAGTCGTATTGTCGTATTTTTGAGGTACATATATATCGTTACGTGTTTATTATCTCCAGTAAACACCCTGTACGTAGGTTCAAATAATTACAACATGACTTTTCACTAACCACTACTTTATTTAACACTTAATTACAATAATTAAGTCCTTATACACATTAGTACACACTAATTAGAAGGTTGATCTACTGTAGTCTCACTATTATAGTTCACAACTTACTATTGTTCTTATACCATATGTTCATTTGTTCGTCTAATATAAAACTGCCCTCCGAGTGCTTTCACACTTTATATACTGAGGCGCCTTGTTATCGAATGTTCCGGTCTATCTTTCGCGGCGTTTCTGGCCCTTTCTCGTGTATTCTATGAGGCAGTGGCGTAAGCGTGTACATAAGACTGCTCTCTCTTTAAGCCTAAACGTCCCCGTCAGGCAATTCAGAGTCTCCAACATACTTCGCCAATCTGTCTAAGTTCACGATTTTGATCTTGGACATCATTAATCCGGGTGATGACAGAATACGGCCCTCCCAAGGTGGGTGAAACTTCGAGATTCCTTCTTCACTTCGCTGTGGGTTGTACAACCAAACCAAGTTCCCCACCTTGAATCCCACTGAACTGACGTTCGGTCATTCGGTTACCACTCCCTGTAGGTGACCCCTTGCACGACACCAAACGCCTATATCCTGACGGCTATTTATCCAGTAGAATCGATCCCGTACTCTAGCCAAGGTCTTATTTTCGCCAAAATGCTTTCCGGATATTCCTTCGTGCACTTCCCGAAGTATTTTGTACCCGGCTCCTGGGTATCACCAGCCGCGTAGTAACTTCCTTCCCATTCGGGATCTCCCATGCTCTCCCTAATAGTCCATCTTCTTAGGAAATCCCATTGCGCCCATAAAGCCTTCAGTTCAACACTTCTGCCAGAAACATACTTGTTCTTTCCTTACAACTTCCTTTGTCCAGCCCTACGGAACCTCTATCCTAACCGCCTTCACTTCTGCTACATCCTGCTCTTTCTTTACGTTCTCGCCACTCACTTAGGGTGCCTCTGGCGACAGTACCTCTTGACATGCTCTAATTTACCGCGATACTTTTTTCAGTCTTTTACCACTTCACTGCTGCTTCGGATCCTGTTCCGGCAGTTTTGACACGGGTCGCGAATTTAATTCGTTCAGTACTTGTGTGACCATTTTCTGTATGTCCTTTAGCATAGTCATCACTTTCGTCCTTTCAGAGTTAATTTCCTCTTTCCTTGCACCGTTTCCTTCCCCAGGGTTCCATTTTTGACAGTTTCGCACAGAGACAGCTCGTACTCTGTGCCACAGGAAATCCATATAGGAGACCTCTACCTCAAATATATGGATCAATGCTTCACTACTAGTCTTATGCCTAAAGAGTTAAGGACCCGCCTGATCTCCTTGTCTTGTATGCCATCAATAAACGTCTCAACTGCCAATTGCTCCTGGAACTGCCTTGGTGCTCTGGGTAAGCCAAGTGTGCCAATCTCTCCACTGCAGCTTCAAATTCACGTCAACTCTCCCCAGCTTTTTGCATACGTGATTTTAGCTGGGTACGATATAGTTGGGAGAGGTTTTGGTTGTCATATCTTAGATATAATGCAGTCTCTAAAACTTAAAAATCTTCTTTCCTTTTATTTGAGTGCTCTACAATATATATTATCCTCTTCAAAAACAAATCGCCGCATTCTACACAATAATTGAATTACTGGAAAAAAGTCTCTGCGCCTGTGACGTTTACATCAAAGGAACAGTCAGCGGTTATCATCTTGTTGCTGCGCCACTGGAATCATCTGCAGCACTTCTGATGCTTGGCCCTTTCTAAAACTAATGCCATAGCCCTTTCCTCATTACTCCAGTTGTTCGCGCATGCAGCTGCCTCAAATATGTCGTCCATGAAGTTTGACAAAGGAGGGCGGTTGTAACCGACGGCCTAATGATGCTTCTAGCTGGCCTCTTTCCCTCAACTGCAGTTTAAGTCATTTTACGTCCTCTTCGGCCATATTCACCTTCCCCTTGACTTTACTTATTTCTTCTTCGACTGTATGAAAATTTCCCTCTATATCAGTAACCTTTTCTTCGACGCCAGTAACTTTTCCCTTAGTGTCACTAACTTCAACCTTTACAACGCTTATATCCTTCTTTACTTCATTTTTATTCCTTCAATAGCTGAAAGGATAGTATCATGTTGTACTTATATAATTTTCTTTAATTCTTCCCCGCGTCATTGCTCTTGCTCTTCTCTTTATTCTATACGTTTCCTTCCTTTTCTTCTTCATGTGTCTCTTGTTCTTTTTTTTCTTCCTGACATCGTCTTTCTTGTTCTTCTTCACGTTTCTGTTGTTCTTCTTTTTCTTTTTGGGGTCGTTTCTCTTGTTCTCCATTTTCCTCGTGACGTCATTTTTCTTGTCCTGCTTTCTGGGCTAGCATCATTTTTCTGAATTCTGCGAACATGTCTTGCATTTGCTTTTCGGCAGCCATGCTTCTTGTTTCCATTAAAAAGGTCTCGAAATAGCACTAATAGTCTAAATTAGGTATTATTCAAATACTTCCATAAATTCCGTAATAGAATGTTCTAGAAGTTTTTCTCGAAATGCCAGAAATAGGTCATATTTAATGTCTATATCATTGTCCAGTCGACAGAATTAACTATACTACTTTTCTGTAAATTTTCCCAAAATGTCACAAATTGGTGTTATTTGATGTTTATATCACTTTCCAGCTAACAGAATTTAGGTAACTGCACTAATTTCCAAATAGAACATTCTGGAATTTTCTCAAACTAGCACAAATAAGTCTTTGTCTAATGTCTAAATCATTTTCCAGTTCAAAGCACGTCAATGTCTCCAGTGGTTTCCAAACATTCTCGAACTTCCTCGAATTCTTCAGAAATTCTGTTCCAATCCCATTTCTGACACTAATTCAGTGACGTAGTCGTGCACATAACAATGTATATCAATGATGAATTTTAAGCTGTTAAAATTGATATCACATCGATCTTATATAATATTGAATATTCTGCACGTTAACAATGGCGGATTTATACCTTACATTCGTTCGTGCATAAGAAAAATAGAATGCTTGGGAGTGACATGACGTAGGTCTAGGAATTAATAAGTTTACTCTGCTTAATAGTGCTGGACAATCAATTTTTACAAAGAAATGAGATAGCAATGACTTTTCTTCGATCAAACAGGGAAATCTTATTAAAATTATTAATTAAGATTTTATTGTCGATGCATCTCGGAGGATAAAGTCCATGGCGGTTAAAAAAAAGAAATACGATACACCTTCTCTTGATTGGTTCGATGGAATGGATAGCATTACTATAAATTGGGAACCAAATTAGAGATGCATATTCCAGTTTACTTCGAATTAATAAACAAAATAAAATTTTAATGCTTTAGACGCTGATTGAGTTACGTAGTTGATGCATTGCAAAGACTTGATTGAGAATTAAAAATAACTTCTAGATCCTTAAATTCCCTACAACGCAACGGTTAATAATATTTCCATTTATAATTAAAGCGAACAAAGTTTAAGTTGTGAGTAAAAGTTAAATATTTGCATTTAGATACATTGAATTCGAATAAATTGTTGGTTCACCATGAGACTGCTCTGTTGAGCTCAGTTTGTAAATTCATGCAATCTTCCATCCTTGTTATTTTTAGATAAATTTTGAGGTCGTCCGCAAACAGAAGTTGTTCAAATTTAATATCTGATGGTAAGTCGTTAGCTGTTAGATGGTAGAACAAAAGAAAAATATTATTTTGTTTTACCATTAAAGTAAGCGAAAAGAGTTGCCTTAGTAGCAACTTTGGCCAACTGAAATAGAGCCTCACTAGGGTATGTCATTTCCTTCCTGTATATTATTTTTAAAATCCAATATTGTACATTTTCTAAATTTCTTACATGTGTGTAATATGCACCCCTCCCGTACACTCTATTAACGTATAATAAACAGTTTACAATACTTTAACGTCTAAAAAATTTCTTAGATATTTAAATTTTCCTAACAGTCTTCTAATTTTTTAAATTAAAATACTGATATGAACATCCCACTTTAGTAAACAATGGTGATTCCATGATATATGATTTGCCTTGCCGGTTGAATCTCAGTTAAAGTGGTCCCATTAGCTATTTTAAACGGAGTAAAAGCAGGTAAATTATTTTTGCTAATACCGAAGGGTACATTTAAAAAAAAATTAAGTGTTAACAGCCATGAGTCAAACCAGTTTATGGTTTTCATGACTTTCTGTGCCTTGTCAATTAGAATATCCCAATTTTCCGACGTGTAAAAGATTGCAGCGTCGTCAGCAGAACGTGTAAGTGAACCCTCTATTGGTAATGAAAATAAGGTGTTAAGGTATATATTAAAAAGTATTGGTCCGAGAACTATCCCTTGAAGGACACTATACTCAATCGTTCTAGATTCACTCATAGTATCATTGACACTTTACATTGTGTTCTCTTTGTTAAGATTACATTAAACTGTGACAGATACCACGGAAACCGATTTTTCCTAGGGTATCTAATAATTTAGAGTGGTTTACTGTTTTGAAGGCCTTGGCTAGATCCACAAAGAATATATTAAATGTTAAAAACTCTATTACATCTTGTGTGGATTTGCCTTCCCTGAACTCAAATTGACGCCGTGACAAAATATTATACTTGCCAAAATAGTTGATTATTCGGTTTTTTATTACAGTTTCGAAAGTTTTTGCCAGAATAGAGATTAAAGAAATTGGTTTGTATTCGAACATTTTTTCTTATCATCACTTTTATATAAAGGTGTAAATATGTTGTTTATTAAAAAAACATAAAGGCGGAGAGATGAAATCATCTATGTTTTTTAAAGTAAATGCTTGCATATTAGAGGTTTTATAAATGTGTTATTAAAGAAGTAGGAAAATAATATGTCAAATAACATTGTACTATTTATTTATTTAGTGATGGAAGACAGGACAAATTACCTAAGTTTGCAGTTATATTACTTAATTTACAAACATTAATAAATAACATACAGGGTAGCCTTAAACCTAATTAATTACATATTAAAGTGAAATGCAGCAGCACATAAAAAGCAAAAAAATGTAGAGAAAGATAGATAAATGCAATAGTTAGAGAGAAATAAACGTAAAAGAGAAATAAACATGGCAGAAGTTTATACAGCAAAGAGAACGAGAATAACTAATTATTCTTAAAAACCTTATATATATATCAAGGCCGTAAAGTTAATTTTTCTCGGTCGAATTCGAAACTTCGGATAAGGTCGAGAAAGATCATTTGGCCGAGGTGCACACAACATTTTTTAGGCAACTGTCTCAAAAAGTAAAATAAAATATTTTTAAAATTGTATCGTACAAATTACTGAAAATATGAATAACATTTTGCAAGAAGCCTACTAGGCTGACAGTTTTGATTCGTTTTCAAGTTAATAATGAAAACAAATGAAAACGTCACTAGATAGTTTATTGACAAGCCACACCATTTCTATTATTAGTAAATAACATAGTTATACAGTTTGTTATATTATGCTATTTTAATAATATACATAATAAATACCACCACAGGTAGTTACGCCCCTTTTATCTCGGAAGGCTCTAGTAGAGACTTGTGTGGGAAAGGGCTATACATTTAGGGACAAGGGACACACACCCAATATCCGTGTATAGTGAAAAAATCCCTCTCACAGTATTTTCCATTGCTTTGACCGGGAATTGAACCCGAAACTATTGGGTGAGAAGCAAGTGCGCTTACCTCTCGACCATCAGTCATAAACAAATAAAGCTTTGAAACTACTGCTTAGTTTTAGTTTTTCTTTAAGCCTGTAATTTGGATATTTTTTATATTTTTTTAGTATAGGTATGACAGAAATTTATATTGTGCAGTTTCAATGTCCGTCCACAGTCCCTAGGACCCAAATTTGTGAGCAGAATTCTAATGTAGGCCTGACAAATTATAAATATTTCGAATAACAAAACCCAAGTTTCTATATGTCTTTGTTACCATGTTTCCAATATGTTCTAGAAAATTAAGATATTTATTAAATAACACCCCTAGATGTCTTTGCTTTGTCACTTGAGTCAGTTGTACATTATTTATATTATATGGATAACCTATAAGATTTCCTTTTATCGAGCAAGTCATGGTGGTACATTTTTTAGCATTCAAAGGTAGTATATTAATTTCACTCTATGAAACAATACTGTTAATATACTCTTGTAATAATTGCGTATCTTTTTCGAATTCAACCTCTTTATATAATTTCATGTCATCTGCATCTGCATACATTAAACATTTAGAATATTTCTGATAATCAGGTACATCGTTGATAAATCAATACAAAAAGCAAAAGCCCCAAGTTGCTTCCTTCAGGCACGCCAGATCTGGCCAAAGAGGGAGCGGACAGAGTGGTCATTTGTTTTACTTATTTATATCTAGATGTCGAGTATGATTTTTAAAAAAGTAGTGCGTTGTTAGAAATTTTATAAGTCTGTAACTTTTTTAACAAAATTTCATGATCCACTCTGTCAAACGTCTTTGTAAAATCTAAGTATATAATATCCATCTGCTCACACCTGTCTATAGTAAAACTTAGATTGTCTGTAAATATTGTTAAATTAGTAACTATTGATTTTTTAATTACAAAACTATGCTAACATTCAGTAATTTTATTTTCCATATGCGCACTTAACCTATTGCATATTATTTGTATAAATACGGTACAAAAACTGCTGACAGTACCGATGTGGGTCTATTATTTTCTATGTTCTCTCTTGTACCATTTTTATATATTGGAGTAACAAAATTTTTATTTCCATATAGCAGAAAACGTATTTTTTTCCACAGCTAAATTAAAAGTAATATAAAGATGCTGTTCAAGTAATTTACTACATCCTTTGATAATATAAGGTGGTATACCATTAGGATCAGCAGGCATTTTTGATTTTAGCTTTTTGAGAGATATCGAATTTCTCCTAAAATAATATTATTTAGATTTACGCAATTAATGGTGTCATTATTATTTGAGTTGGCCAGATCTAAGTCATATACAGCTTCATCACCATACACCGACTGGAAATATTCCGAAAAAAGTTCGATTATTTCCTCCTTGCTAGCTAATCTTATTCATTCCATATTTTTCATAATGTGTATTACTGTCGTATCGACAATTTTTATTATTTACGAAATTCCAAAAGTCATTGTTGTTTTTAAGTTTAAAATAATAGTTTTTATTTCTTTGATGTGGGTTTCATTTGAATAAATAGAATTTTCTGAGTTTATTTGGTTTTTCCTAAAATCTTTTTACAAATGAATTATATATTAATTACAATAAAATAATAGTAGAGGTGATTTTGTCAGATATGAAGTATTATTTTTGTAGTGTGTATCTCTATTCAGTATTATAAATTTAAAGTGTGGAGTATTACACTTTGTGCATACAAATTCAACAATCTATTTCGCTTCCACTAAAATGGTATAAGTGTAGTATTGGAGCCCCACCCGCTATCATAAGTTTCTCATGTTAGGTTAAAGCAGGGTTTAACAATTGCATTGCATAATCTAACAAAACATCATGTAATCTGTTGGAGTTGGTTAACCGTTTTTAATAACCATTTTTCTAGTATCTACAATATAATTCAGAAATAAAGATGTAAAATTTAATATTCTTAGTTTAATATTAACACCATATGCAAATAAAATCGTGCTGATAACAGTGAGAATTGTAGAAAATTTTCAAATGTTCACATTTATTTTTACCATCTTGAGTCACCCTTGAATATATTTAAAATATAAAATGATTAAAAAAAAAACTATGTAATTCTAAATTCTGGCGGAGGCGCGGGTGGTAGTTATCAATTCGAAATGTTCCTAATTAGTATAATTATTACTATTATTTCGTCATTCTACTTCGTTATTATTATTACTTCATAACAGTGGCGACCCGTCAGGGATGGAAGGGTAGGCAGTGCCCACCCAATTACATAAGCATTAGTTATAAAGGTATAATTATATTTTTATATATTTTTGTTGTTAAATAATATAGTAAAATTTTGCGGTTAATTAGTAGTATTAAAATTTAAAAAATAGTTTTATTTATAATATTATTTTTACTACATATTATTCTGCCTCATATAGGTATAGATACGCTTATGAATCCGTTTAGAAACCGGGCGTAATGTTCTCTGGCGTAATACTATCTAAAGTGTCATGCGCCAAGTCAGGGCTGGCAAGCATCGCTCAGAAATCGTGAATTCATTCATAATACGTCTACGTGCATGTTGGTTATTCACTTCGACATTACGCCTGTAATGAATATCAAAACCAGACGTACGTCGTGCATGCTTAGGCTATTTACAACCTAGAGTGGGCATGCCACCCCTGAACAAAACTTGTAATAAACAATATGAATATTGAATAGAATATGTTCACAATTGCAAAGATATCAAACAGGAAAAATAACTAATGTGTTAAAATTGATTAATCAATCCTTTATGAATATCAAATATGATAGCAATTTCTAATTTGATAAATAGGGACAAAAAGAAGTTAAAATACATATCAGCGGTGCCATATAGTTAAGTTGCCTATATAACTATAATTTTATATTTATTTGCGTTTTAAGGTATAATGTGTTAGAACACATATGGCTCTATATTATCCAAATAGTTCTAAAATAATATTTAATTTTATTTTAGCAGTTTTAGATGTGAAATTAATATAATATGTAAGCGGATGTGGACACAGCCACCCTCAACCCTTTTACGTGTCGTGATGTTTCGTCGAGAATCGTTTCATTTTTGGACGTGTGGAGTCAAGCCAGCATTCACGAATCTCAAATGTTGGAAATTGTTGCTGCTGTTTTAAAATTGGTTAAGTTTGTGTAATGTTTTATTCTCTAAATTTTATGTTTTTTAAATTTGTAATCTGTGATCTTTGTTGGTATTTAGTAAATAGTAAAGTGTCTACTTTAGCAGAAAAATAAGTGTGGACAACTGACAAATTATTAATATTAAAATATTTGCCATGGTCGACGTAAGACAAACGGTAAGCGATAATTCTGATATTATACATTTTTTATTAGAAAACAGTTTTGCGAGACTAACATACGATGACAAAATTTTTAACTAAATTAGAACGACCTTACTCCTATGGGAAATCTCATTAATGTAAATTCAAATTCATCCGATAGAAAATTTTGTGTCACAGGGTATCAAAAATGTTTATGGCTTTCTGGAAGTGAAATAAAAAATAAACTTTATTGCTGGCCTTGTATGTTATTCAGTAAAAATAGTAAAAGTTCGTGAAATTCAACAGGAATAGATAATTTAAAAACATACAAGTTGATTGAAATGGGCAAAGGCATCATTGAATGTTTTTTGCGTGATTTTTTTTGTGGAGAAGTGTTAATATTATTCGGATCTATCTCCCATCCTGCCCACCCAGAGCTAAAAACCACGAGCCGCCACTGCTTCATAAGTAAGGCTTGGCATGAATTTATGCGGGATATATGTTTAATTAATTTTCCATTGCAGTAACACGTGAGAAATTAGCTTTTACCAATAGTAGTATATTATTCAATTAACGTTAAAACGAAATGTTATTTTATGATCCACAGTTTATAAATATTTCATATCTTTGAGTAAAGTTTAAATGGAATCGAATCAACAACAACATAATTCGAGAGGAAAATTAAATTGAATTAGGTACCTATATTCTCTCACCCTGGTTTGTTATGATGTTCGGTTAAGTGTTTATCGACATGCCAATCAATCAGTTTAAAATTTTGATAATGTTTGCGATGGATTTTTTAATGACATTTGAATAGTTAATATATCAATTACAGAGGACTCTAATTTCATACTGAGTTTACAAGTGATACCACTATTATTATAAAATTATTTGTTTTTTAAATATTTTCAAATCCCCTTGTAATTACAGAAATTTTATATATTTTATTGTAATTATGGAAATATTTTCCACAATTCTAAGTAAATAAAATTTATGAGATTAGTTGAGTGGTGAGCACAGGAGATTTAAAATTATTGCCTTATTTTGAGTAATCGCTAATTAACTCAAAGTCTATACTGTGGAAGAACCGCCCACTGTCTGGCTGAGGAACTGTGCATATTTAGGATGTGTAATAAGTCGTGTTTTTTGAGACAGGAAAATGGAGTAGCATTATTTTTCAGTTCTTATAGACAAATAAGGAATTATGCCTTGGAAACTTTCATTCCACTAAATTTTATGTCATCTCATATTGTCCTCTTGTCGCCTAATCAACTTTTATGAAACTATCCTTCATTCCAGGTTTTGAAACGCAATATCTAACCCCTCAGACTTGAAGAAGCTGAAGATGTGGATCTCCATAATTTGATAAAATTATGTCACCTAAAATATCATACATGTGTTTGATTCCTTAAAGGCTAAATCTTAGACTTGGAATAGTGGATGGAGATCCATTAAAGAGGTATAGACCCCTTCAGCTCCAAGTCACGCTTTATAGACTGCAATGTAATACCACATTAAGTGAAAAAGTTTTTTCTTTTTTGTTTTTGTAAGTACTTTTCATTGCCCAACTATGATAAAGGACTCATTTTTTGTAAAAAATAAAATAAAGTAAATCCAGAGGCGTAGCTACAAGGGCCCAAAAAGCGTATTTTTACTGTATTTATTTTGAAAAGAAAATTCTTTATTTGTATTGTATTTTTTATCGTTACACAATGCTGACTTTCTTCTATCAAAAAACAATTTTGTAGGGGAGTTGTAAGGGTAAAAAAAGACAGTAGCGTAGATTTATAGACGATATAAATGTCAACTTTTATTTGAATTACAAATTTTTTTTTATTTTCCTTTTGATAACCCATGTTTAAAACAACACCTTTATAATTATTTCAGTATTATATGACAAGCTTAATATTTGTTGCCACATATGGCACTTAGTATACAAATGCCATATGAATTTGTTGTCATCTGGAACAACATAGGACTGAAGGTGTTAAAGTTCCTTTTAAAACCTAGGAAATGTTTAAAATATGACAAATAATTCCAAAGCAAATACAAATTATTTTGGTGTTATACCACACGCAGTAAATATGAGGAACCTCAAAGGAATGTTGGCTCTGAATAATATTATTAGAAAAATATTCATATTCAATGCAGTGATTTTGGCTCGAGATTGCAATTTATCTGCTGTTCTTCTTGAAAAGAAATTTAAGTCGCGATTCGGCTGATCTTTTCTTAGCGAATTTGTTTTTTAAAAGTTCACTTGTCACTACGGGTAGTGCAATAATATTTTCGTTAAATATTCTATTAATGAAAAATTATTATATTATTTCATGCTTGTCATAAAGCCAAACCTCTGCGTTTAACAGCGAGTTCTTGATTAGAGCGAAAAATTCAAATGTTATGTACATCCATTCTAAACATCCAAACGAATTCTCGACAAACACTGGGGGATGAGGGTTCAGTGATATTTGTTTGCTTGGTAACTGAAACAGAACCTATACGTGTATTTTCTCATTTTTGGCGAAGTCGCCGGTATCCAAATTCTTCCAACAATTTTGAAATATAATGGAATATTGTGTATTTGTTTAGTCTTAAATCTGACCTTACTTAAATAAATACTCGTCATACATTCGTCAGTGTCTTAATTTTTTTAGTACATTAAATGCAGACTGATATATTTTGCCGAATATGTGTTCACCGCCTTCCATGTCATAGTTCTCCGTCCTGCTTCAAAAGTATGTTCTTTCCTAACCACAGATTCATCACAATCAATAAATTTTTAAACAAAACGTTTAATATGACAGTTTAAGCAGTCTGGGTATCACCTATCGCGTCGATGAAGTGAGTTTTTAGGAGGTGTCTTTAGGTCACCGACTGCAAACAACCAGTTTCAAGACACCTTCTATAGCTTTTAAAATTTCAGTATTCCTGCTGAAAGAATAATAGTTTTAAATAACTTAATAAAATTATCTATTCAAACCTAACAAAAAATCACAATATTATGTAATAGGTCGTAGTAATCACAATTGAAATTCTTTTTGATGAGACACTTTAATAAAGGCATATAAAATATAAAAGTTCCCTTTCTAAAAATTATCACAGAATGAACAAAAATAAAAGAATTATCCACTACATTGGAAAATAAGCTCTAACTTAACAGTTTTCAAAATGTCTTTTATAACCTTGTAATATTGTAAGTACAAAAAAATAACAAATTATGAATTAAAATTAACTAGTTCAAATGTGTGGAAAATTAAAACATAATATTTTTAGTTGCAAACTCCTCTATAAAATACTTATTTTACTATACTAATAATAATATTAATAATAATAATAGTAATATTTATTGGTGTATATAACAATTTTGTTTTACACAAGTCACACACAGAAAAACAAAAAATACAAATATATAAGTATATAAACACAACAAGACTTAAATGTGTATGTAAAATACATAAATAGTTGGCTATAAAGAAATAATAGCAAATGGCAAAACAGGAAACATCTGGAAAGAAGAAAACAAAAGAATCATAAGAAAAAATCAGTTATCGTGTAACAGTTTTTTTCTAGCAGTACTTTTTTCACTTTCGTTTTGAAAGCGTAGATGTTTTTAGAAGATTTAATATCTGCATTCAAAAAATTAAAAAATTTACATCCATTGTAAAAAAAGTTTTTTTGATATAAAGCCGTTCGATGCGAATTTGGCTGTAGAAGTTCTTTGTGTCTTGTGTCGTGATCATGATTGACTTGATTAGCAAGAAACTTATGGTTATTCTTATAGACATACATGCATACTTCTAAAATATATATTCCGGCTACCGTCAAAATTTTTAAGTTCTTAAAAGTACTACGGCAGCTTTCACGAAAGCTTAGTCCAGAAATAATCCTTAAAGCATACTTTTGCAGAATGAATACGGTTTATATGTGCACTGCTTCCCCAATTAACTATACCATATCTCAAATGGCAATGGAAATTTGCATAGTAGAGACTTAAGAGAATCTCACTGCTACAGTGTTTGGTCATAAAACGTAACCCATAACAGCTGGAGCGTAATTTATTACATAGGGTGTCAATATGACAACCCCATTGTAGATCAAAAGTTATTCCTAATATTTTTACTGCTTCACAGTAGTTAATATTGTCGTCAGAGAGACAAAAGTTTATATTTTTTTGCAGTGTAAATAACAGCATGTTTGTTTTGTTTTTATTCAAGTTGAGATTTTTTTTTCAGACCACTTGATTATATTAGAATAAACTAGTTCCGCAGTGTTTTTAACATTGCTCAAACTACTGTCTGTGATCAGTATATTCGTGTCATCAGCATAACATATGGAATAAACATTAGGCATGTTACTCAGATATGATATTAAATCATTGGCAAATATGTTGAATAACAAGGGCCCTAAGACCGATCCTTGAGGAACGCCTTGAGTTACATCACGTACAGAACTGGTCACATCATGATTCAATTTAACAACTTGTTTTCTATTCTTAAGGTAAGAAGAGAGGAGGTTTAGTGGAATTCCTCTAACTCCATAACGAGATAATTTACCTAATAATAAATCATGATCCACCACATCGAAAGCCCGAGAAAAATCAATAAAGATTCCTAGGGCGTATTGCTTCGGATTAAGAGCATTTACAATTAGCTCTTGATATTCACAGAGTGCAGACTCTGTGCTCTTATTCTTCGTAAAACCATGTTGTGATGTTGATAATAAATTATTTTTATATAAAAAAAGATGACAATTGATCTTTTAGAGCATGCTCAAAAAGTTTAGAAACACTACAAAGAAGGCTAATTGCCCTGTAGTTCCCATAATCATACGGATCTCCTTTTTTGTACAAAGGCTTGACAATCGCTAACTTAAATATATCCGGGAAAATTCCAGAGTTGAAACACATGTTTATTAAAAAAGACAATGGTTGGCAGATACTCATTTTACATTGTTTTATTATGTTGTTAGATATGTTATCAGATCCACAAGAATTGGATGATTTCATTTTGTTTATTATTGATATTACGTCTGATGCTAGAATTGGAGTTAAAAAAAGTGAATTTTCAAAGGAGTTTACATTGGAGTTTAAAAAATTATGATCATATGCCTTTGAATTAGTTGATGCAGACGTAAAGTGTTCATTAAAATTGTTAGCTATGACTACATCTGGCGTTGGTTGTTCATTTTCAACAATAGTTATAACATTGGATTTGTTATTATTCCCTTTTATTTTATTTATTATGTTCCACATTGCCTTTGATTTATTACTTGACGCTAGAATTTGTCTATCGTGATATTCCCTTTTTGCCGTTATAAGTGTTTTACAATACTCTTTCTGCAGAAATACACTAAAGTCCTTATAAGCCGGGTTTATTTTGGCCATGTCGCTATAAACTGTAACCATATACTTTAATTGTCGTAAATCATCAGTCATCCAGATATCCCTATGGTGTGTTTTAATAGGAGATACTTTCTTTAGTGGAAAACATAACTGAAAATAGTACATTATGGTATTACTAAAAGTTTTACAGGCTTTATTAGGACAAGCATGAGCATAAGTCTCTTGCCAATTTTCGCTCTCTAAATAATTACAAAAACGATTAATGTTTTCTTTACAGAAGTTTCTGCGTTGTATAAATGTATTATTCTCTTTGGTTTTTGGGAGATCGGTCCCTATACAAATTGACTGAGAAAAGTGATCAGCTAAATATAAGTCTATAACCTCCGTTTTAAAATTTGTAACCCTGGAGTTCAATAAAAAATTATCAATGCAAGTACTCGATGACGCAGTCACCCTTGTAGGGGATTTAATGGTAATACTAATGTCATATAAGGAACGTAACCAGACTGCAACCAACAGCTAATCTCTGGGCTATGTGCCCCGCCGAGCGCTGAATTACAAGTTGCAAGCCTGGCGCGTTAAGTGCAATAATTGGTTATTACCATCAAAACTCTAATGCTTAGATTGCAACAAACACTAGCCGAAAGACTGATCCTACTTAAAGGAGCTCTCGTGCCAGTCATCAAACACCATTTGCAGACTGCAGTTTCGAGCTGTTGGCTCTTGTCAGTGCAAGGTAGGCATGTGACGACCGACACGAGGATCACTTGACCATTTAATACATTTCGGTATCTTTGGGATAGCGTCATATAAAATAGTCAGCAGGTGCCATCTAGCGGTCCAGTGTCTGTTGCAATCGAAAAATAAATAGCCTGACTGTGCTTAGCACAGTTCAAATGTGCTTTTAGAGGGCGAGAATATTAATACATAATATTTTAGTCGCAAACTCCTCTATAAAATCCTTATTTTACTATAAGGAACGTAACCAGACTGCAACCAATAGCAATCGAAGCATTAGCATTTTGATGGTAATATGCAATTATTACACTTAACGCGCCAGGCTTGTAATTGTAATTCAGCGCTCGGCGGGGCACATAGCCCGGAAGGTAGCTGTTGGTTGCAGTCTGGTTATGTTCTTTATAGTAAAATAAGGATTTTATAGAGTAGTTTGCGACTAAAAATATTATGTTTTAAAATTAACTAATTCGATTAGCTGCATTTGGGCGATTGTGTTACTTAATAAATTGTCAGTTATTCAGTTTACAGGGATAGAAAAATATTATAATTCAATTTCGCACAACATTGACAATTGCTTTAGAGTTTGTGGTTTAATGTAGGCACTAACGGGGTCTTAAAATTTCTGAGCACTGTTAGAAATGAAACCGATATAATATTAGATGAATCATATTTGAAACTTTTAATTGGATGATAATTAATCATGTTGTTTTCCAAGCGTCTCGACAAATACGAACTAACTAAAATGTTTGGTTAAAAATGCGCATGACACTACAGCTTAGAGTATTTACGAGCATAATTCGCCATTAATACAAATACAGATTAAAAATGGAGAGGAAAAATTGAAATAGCATCTTTGTGGCGAGTCGCGTTGATAGGTTCTAATGACACTTGACTAGTTTGGGACAAAGGACATAATTGATTAGTTAATGATACGATAACCTTTTAAGGGGCTTTAGTTTCATAAACAAGTAGTTTGAAATTATCTAAAACTGTCATCCAACGAAAACCATATTGGCTATTAATCAAGTCCTTAACTAACTTTAATAAACTCCTTTATAAAACGTTGACCTAACGGGCGTCTGATAATGTTGTACATTTATTCATATTAGTGGGGTAGTAAATACAGCACGAACTTAACTTTTAAACATAACCGATACCAACCTCTAGTGTTCCAAAAATTAAACGTTTTGAATGATAAATTGCTGTTTCCTAAAAATGAATATAAATTGTAATAATACTTAAAATAATAGACAAATGATTGCTGAACTGAAATAAAATAAGAGTTTTTTTATTTTTACAAAAAAAATCATTGGTCAAATTTCTTCCGCTTGTTATTATTTTCTTACATAAAAGATATCAGTCATATAACTGTTTATCTAGCCACGGCATTTGGCACAATATTTTGGTTTAACAAAAAACACAATTTTGCTAGATATTGCGAATATTAACTTCTAGCAATTTAAAACGAAAAATAAATAAAAAAGGAGCTTCCTTTTATTTTTCAGCTCACCAAGCTAACAGAAAGAACTTTTATAGTTCTAGTTAATTCAATTGCTAAAAGAGATACATTTTCATTTTACTGATCCGACAAATACAACCAGATACACTAAATACCTTGAAAAATGTTGACGCAATTAATAGTTACTTCATCAACAGTATTGCTAATATGACACCCAATGAAAATGTAATTAAACAATATAATAATATCGTTAGAGATAATATTATTGACACCTTTGAATTTCATTCTCTATCTGAATATAAGGTCCAAAAAATTATATACAATATTAAAACAAATGCACAAGGCTCAGAGGGGTGTTGTCCTTTTGTCTTACCATTTGTCACACATATTATTAACTTTTGCTTACTGAATGGTATATTTAGAGATTTGCGTCCCTTTTATCCAGATTTATCGAAGGTGCTAGAAAGAGAGGCAGACTCGCAACTCCATCAGCATGTTTCAAAATTTCACATTTTGTCTCAGGTACAATCAGGTTTTCGTCCGCTCCATAGCTGGAAAATAGCTCTGCTGAACATCGCTGATGACATACTGAGAGGAGCTGATAAAAAATGGGTACATTGTTAGTGATTTTCAATCATGAAATACTTTTAGTTATATTGAAATTTATGCGTCTAAATAACACTGTTATCAGTTTCCTATCCAACCGAACAAAAAGAGTTAAAATTGACAACAATGTGTATGCTCCCCTCAGTGTGTCGTCGGGAGTTTCGTAGGGTTCTATCTTAGGTCCACTGCAGTATACTATTATATATACTTCAGATTTTATAAAAATATTTAAACAATGTCACGTTCATTTTTATGCTGACGATACGCAGTTATACCTCTCCTTTGATCCCTCTAAGCATATCGAGGGATCGATCGACTATTATGAATCTAAACATTACGGCTCTAGTAGAGATCTAAAAATCGTGCCTTGAATATTAATGCCGGTAAAACTACCATACTTATTTTTAGGCCCCAAAATATAAGGCCAGTTCTATTAGAACAACTTTAATTAATGTAAACGGACACAATATATTGCCCTTTGAATCCGCAACGAGTCTAGGCCTAACCTTTGACACGATGTTGAGATTCAAACCTCATATTAACAACTGTATTCGCACAGCATACATAAATTTAAAAAATATTTTTAATAACCGCGATTTCTTAAATAAAAGGGTTAAAACAATACTATGCCTATGCCTGTTGCCTCGGTACATGGTCCATGTTTAGATTCTGAGGACTGCCGTAGAATACAGGTATACAGGAATACAGGCAGGGTATTTCGCATAAACTTAATGAAATTGGATGACTTACCGGTTAAACGTCGTTTTTTACACTCGGCGTGCTTATTTCACAAAATTATTATAAATAAAATTCCAAATTATCTGCATAAAAAAATATCATATAGGTCAAATGTTCACAACCTCAACATCAGATTTAAAGGAACCCTAACACAAACACAAAAAAGAGAAAAAGGAGAAAAAGAAAAAATGAAAAGGAAACAAAAGGGGAAAAGGAAAAAAGGAGAAGAAACCTACCTCTATCCTCGCTTTCCTGCATTGTTATTGAGTTGTTGGTTATGTTTGTATGCATCGTTTGTAAGTTGTACTGTTCTTATGGGTTGTGTATGATATAGCTATTATTATAGTATGCTATATGTTTAAGATCACTCAGTCACTACCATCTGATCTTCGGCATTTTTCCATTAGGTCATCTTAAATGTTATATATATGATATTTGTAATTTAACTGTACTTGCTATATTCGCCAAATAAGACAAAAAATACTGTTCAAAATATAAATTGTTTAGTTAAATAATATAATATTCACTTTCAAGAAACTATAGAGAAATTCCAAATATTGTATAATTACAATATATACATATGAAGATCTTGTATATACAAAGAAAAAATGTATGTTATACAAACACTGAGATAAACTGAAAGAAAAAGAAGACACGAACATATTAAAGTAGATTATTATTAGCAACACAGATACAGTTTAAAAAGTAGACTAATAACAATAAACATTGTATTTGATGGTAAATTATCAAGAGTTGATGTAACTTTTTGCAACGAGGCAATGAATACTGTAATTTGAATGAAGATTGTCAGCGTATAATAAAGCATCACTTCCCGTATTAAATCTAGTTACAATAAATTTGAATAGTCGTAAAATATCCATAGAATTGTTGAATCAGTATTGCTAAAAAAAAATTTCATAACTTCTACTTACTCAGTCCATTAATTTCATTGATAAAATTCTAATTTCCAGACAACTCCAAAAAGGGCAAAAACATTGGATAGAATACCAGATAAGTATTATTTATATTCAATAAATAAACTTTGAAAATATTCCAGTAATTGAAAGTTCTATTAAAGCAATTACAAGTTTCTTTAAAATTGTCACTGATCAGTTACAAATTAGTTAAGACTTTCATTTGTTTTACGGGTAAAGTATATGCTAAGTCGTTTACAGCTTACCGTGCCGTGTAAAAACTGTGGCATCAGCATAAATAAGGATAATGTTCTTGAAGGTTTTGATATATTACGTCTAGAGTATAAAGTGTTCATTATTAGCTGTAAGACTAAGGAAATTTTAAACAGTGAACTAGAGCCACAATACACTATGCCGTTACCTGAATATACTAATTCTGTGCAGCCATGCAATGCCCTCGGACTTGAACAGGGCTATCGATATTATTTACTCATGCACAAGTGCACTTAGTTGTTTAGGTACGCCGGTTTTTAATTTGGAAACTTTAAGAACTACTAGGAAGTGCCAAACTAATATTAGTTTACCATATTACCGTACTTTACTAATACGAGGTGGGCCGAGTTCTAATTTGGAAACTTTAGGAACTATCAGAATGTGCCAAACTAATATGAGTTTATCTTATAAAATTTTCGCTAGCAATATTTAGTTTTAGATAGAGTGATGAAATTTTACATTTAAGTTTTCTTACTTTTCTCCGGGAATAAGTGACATTTTTATGACATTATGAAAGTTGCATATTGATACTGTCTGTCATTATTTATTGCCAAATAACATGAAACATGATTATGTGGAATCAATTTTAGATGCATGTTTTTTTTACAGCATTCCATAATATTCGCTAAATGTTTCAGTTAATCAGTAAAGTCATCAATTCATTCGAGTAACATGTGAAGAATGAAATATATTTTAATGTCAGCACGTATATGAATGTTTCAATGATTAAGGCGTAAATTAATATGCGTATCGAAAATAACAATGGGCCTAATATAGAACCTTATGAGACCCCTTTTATACGTATATTGAGTACTGAGTAGGATAAATAGCATAGATAATTTACTTAATTTACTATTTGCAACCTATTGGGAGGATAGATTTTTGTATGTGGTAGATATGATATTAAACCCAACAAATGAGAGAACCGATATAATTTTATGATTTATGGTATCAAATATTTTTGAAAATTTTAAAAGAATCAGTGCACTTAAGTTATTGCTATCGATAGTATCGGAGCTATATCCGGCCGAAAACCAGATTATTATGGATAAAATGTCACATTTCTGAAAAAAAAAAATTGTTGCTCCTTCATTTTTTCTAAAGTCTTAGACATAGTTACGCTGATGACGATACGCTAATCTTAGCAGAGCCTATCGAAGATCTTCAGAGACTAATTAACAAAGTGGTTAAGTTTAGCGAATAATATGGGTTAGCATTAAATATAAAGAGAATTAAATTCATGATAATTTTAAAAATCCATCAAAGCAACAAATCTGTCATCGTCAATGTCCACAACATAGAACAAATGGGTAAACACACATATCTTCTTCTTCACATAATGAGAATCAAAATAAAAATAGAGAAAGGATGAGCTAATGTTACCAGAATGAAAATAGTGCTTCGTCGAATTAATGGTTCGATTATAGTGGAGTGGATCTGGCAGAAAAAAAATCCTCAATTCGCAGTCCTCAAATTGAAGAATTTTTTTTCCCCAATTGACTAAGTCGAGTCTCGGCCTTGTTTGCCCACCTACGTTGCACAGATCTGAGGGTCGAGAGGGGGGGAGGGGACCATTTAAAAATACGGGAAACCGGTTTCTCGTCAATAAGTCGACGGGTGTTGATTTCACAAAAAATATATACTTCCCAAAAATGAAGAACTTGACAAAACACGTAATTTTGGTTCTTGGCCTCATTGACGTCGGATCATTACTTAGCGAGATATCGCGAATTAACGTCACGAGAAAGAAAATTTTTCAATTAATTTTTTCTCGGTTGCATGTAGGACTTCTATTATATTTTTCATAGAAGGGTAAGGTCACTCATTTTAAGAGGCCGGAGGCTGGGAGTGGTGGGACAATTAGTAGGGGAGGGAGAGAGGTAGGGCAAATTTCTATTAAACCCCGATAACACGTGACCGGACGGGTGAATCGCAAAAAAGTCAAAGTGACATTTCTTCAGTTTTTCACGTAGAACTCAATAAAATTGGCGGAAATCGACTATTGCGGAAATCAACCGGCTGGCGCGCGGAAGAAGTTTTGACCTTTTTTTTCAAAAAATGTTTTGGTCATGAAGGAAAGGGGTGGGGGGAATAATTTTTAAGTCAATCGATGGCTATATTTTTTATCTTAAATTTCCGTCCAACTAGAGACCACAATCCGATAATTATTATGGGAGAGAGGAGAGTGCAAAGTTCTTGCTGTATAGCGGGAGAACGGAGACGAGTGGGAGATTCTAGCAGGGCTCAAATCAGAGAGCAAACAGTTTTATTTTTATTTATCTACTTTTTAATTTTGCCCTATCCGTATCTTGCCCGCCCGCGCGAGTTACAATTAAAAAAACGAATGGAAACGGGCGATGGAGTCAGTCGACGGAGCAACGAGCAGCCGGGGGCGGAGCTTACTCTCTCCACTTCTCTCTCTCTCCTGTCTGATTCACACACGCGTGCACTTACTCCGATTGTCATAATTCTCCCGTCATTAATTGAGAGTCACTTGAGGACCAGATAGAATCACTTTTTCCTAATATATTAACAAATAGCAATCTGGCGCGCTCTTTTTGCAGAATTACTGGTATATGGTTAAGCATCCATTTAGAGTTTTGGAATGTAAACGGAAAGAAGTTTATCAAAGTGTTTTTTTTCCATTGTCGTGTTTGTTGATAGTTGCAGTCCGGCACTTGAAACTAAAATGTGAGAATGCCATTAGTTATGAATCGCCAACTCTACTGTGGTGGGGGTTAACTAGTGCCAAAATAAATTTTAGAGGCCCTTGGTTCTCGTACACACACTAAATCCCAATTTCAATTTTTGCTTCCTTTAATAATAGGGTGGGGGTGGCAAGGGGGGTGGTAGAGGAGGTGGCTAATGCCAAAAAAAAATTTTGGGACGTTTCGTTCTTGTATACAGACTAAATCACATTTTAATTTTTTTTACTCCCTTTCGTAATAGTGTGGGGGTGGTATTGAGGGTGATAGTTAGGGGGGGCGTTAATGCCAAAAATTTTTTTTTGAGACCTTGACTTTTCATACATGCCCTAAATTGCAATTTTATGGATTCTCACCTGCTTGCTTTGCCTATTTACTTTTATTTACCCCCGAACCCTTCAACGGAATTAGATCAAAATATAATCTAGTTCCAGTTCTCGTTACAATACATAAGTGTATCAGATTTAAAGTCAATATCATAAACGGTTCCAGTGTAAATGTGCGCACAAAAAAGTTACAGGCAGATAGACAGACAGAGAGACAGAAAATTTTTTTTCGCTCTTTAAAATCATGACATTTTAAGCCTATTTCAACAAAAAAAAAATTTATTTTATTTTTTCTTGAGTTACTATAATTCCACTGGACTTGGAAGAGACAAGGGACACACACCCAATATTCGTGTATAGTGGAAAAATCTCTTTCACATTATTTTCCACTGCCACGACTGGGGATCGAATCCGAAACTTTTGGGTGAGAGGCAAGTGTGCTCACCACTCGACCACCAGTCATACATAATATATTTATATTTATTATAAAAATATATCGATAACTTATTTTAATATTTGTTTTATAAAATTCCTTTAATAGTTTATTAAATGTTTGTAGCATCAATATAGGCCTTATAAAATATTACCCGTCCACGAACTGAATGAAGACCAAAAACGTAGAAGATTGGAGTTTTGTCAGATCATGCTCCATGATTTACATGAAAATCCTGATATTTTTAAGGAAATTATGTGGACAGATGAGTCAAGTTTTTCATTTCATTATATAAAACGATTAATATCAAAATTTGACTTTAGCACAGCATTGGCATATATACAGTTAATACATTTAATAGTATCACTTTCACATTTTTTTTTGATTTTTGTGTTCACTTACCAGTTTTGCACAAGAGAGTTGCTACAGTTCCAGCTACACCATATTTAAAGCAACAAAAGTGATTTATAAATTCATATAGTTGACAGCGGGACTAATCGATGAAAAGTCCATTTCGATTCCTCCTGAAGTATTCAGTATCAGATTTTACAATAAGCATCGTTTTGGTTCTCATCTTTTAAAAACTTGTATATTTAAAAATACTCATAATGCATTATTAGTTGACCTCGGTCCTGTCCCTGCCCCCGAGCCCCCGTATATTGATTTGTTAGTGCCAACTTTAAGGGTTTTAAAATATATCCTGGTTTAGTACATTTATTAAATAATGTACTTATAGGGAGTTCTATGGGGACATTACTCTTTTAATTTCTTTTAAAGTTTCTGCTCTCATATTTCGTACTATGGAAATATATATGCAGAATTTTCTGGTACTCTATTTTCATCTGTAAATAGTAGTATTTTGTTCACTTGTTTTTTCAAATATATAATGAAGATTAAATTCATTTTATATCCAATTTATTTGAAATCTCCGCTGTCCGATTTTATTTCAGTGGCTTCATTTTCCGCGTTAACTTTCTTTCATATCTTATTTACAGTGTTCCATGTATTCGGTGAAGAGTATCTGTTTTTATTACTCAAGAAATTAAAGTACTGTTTTTGCTTTTCTTTATTGTCTGACTCAACTTACTCTTATATGTTTTACGGAGTATCCATTTGTAGGATTTTATTGTCCGGAATTTTTTTATCTCTTGTGCAATTTATGGACTTTATTCACTGAATTAATTATATCAAGCGTAACCCTCTCGGACATTTTATCATTATCTTTCATTTTAATTTTTTTTTCATATTATTTCCTAAGTATATCATTTATCCAGAAATATATATTTCATTGAATCTTTATTTCTCCCAAATTGTAGGATTTCTTGTAGATGAGAGTAATATATAATTTCTCTATTTCTATTTTTATTTCTCTCAATTGTTGATTCTTGATAGTTTCATAAATTCATTAGCTAGCTGTCTGTAACATGCACTTCACAAATTATTGATATAAAATCACTTTTATCAGTATTAGATTTGGTATAAAATCAAATCAATTTGTATGCCTCTTTGTATTTGTAATGATTATTTGTATAGCAAATATAATCTTGTGAACTTATACATTTAGAGATTCTTGGAAATTTCCATTTGAAAAGATATTGATGCTCGTATCAACAGTTACAACATACACATTACATTTTTGTCTAAGAAACTCCATAGTGAATATGTTTTGATATACAGGATATTTATGATGAAAATGTTTGGATAATTTTTTATGGCGGTTTTGTAATTTTTTTTTAATACATTTATTTAACGTCGGCCTATTTTCGCTACTGAGGCCTAACACCGACGCCTGTAGACGAGCTACCCCCAACCAGGGATTTTGCCGAACCTCTTTCCTTAAGAAGAGTAGGGATCTTTTACTTGCCTAACATTTAATAGACAAGGGACCGACGGCTTTACATCCCCTCCGAAGGATGGCATATCCCCTATACAACCCTCGCCTAACTTCCGCGCATACACTGATATACAAGCCGCTGGAAGATGTGTGAGGCGAGGACGCGGTCTTCGTTGGGATGGTCACCCATCCAACTACTAACCACACCTAACGTTGCTTTACATCGCATATCGAAATATGTACATAGTAAAGACGCACCTACGCTTGCCCCTGAGTTTTGTACATAGAATTATAATTATAATATAGAGTTGTTACTTATTAAGAAAGCACACCATAAATGTAGTTTATAAAAAAAAATTATAGACGGTGCATATTACAACAAAATAAGTCAAGTAATATTAGAAAAGATAACCTACACTACTCGATAGGTTATGTTGTAAATATTGACGCAGTTTGTCGATTAATAACCACTTTTTACAATTTTCTTTAAATAAAACGCCAGCTGATTTGGAACTTTTACAATTTTACAATAATAATGTTAAAGCCAATTTTAAATCTCTGTTTAACTTCACAACAGTCTCAACTGAAACAGTTAAAAAATATTTGATGGAAATAAAATCTTTTGCCATGGGCGCAGATCATATAAACTTAGAAATGATTCTTTTATGTTGCCCAAGAATTTTAGATTTTCTTACAAACATTGTAAATTCGTGTCTGCTTGATGGTGTTTTTCCTAACAGCTGGAATATATCCCGTGTAACTCCCTTGCCAAAAAAGAAAGATGCTATGTCATTTAACGATCTTCGTCCAATAAGTATACTTCCAGTTCTATCTAAACTCATTGAGAAAATTATGCATTATCAGATACGAGAACACCTGAATACTTACGACATTCTACCCCAAAATCAATCAGGGTTTCGCCCAGGATTTAGCTGTGCGGCACTGTTGAAAATAACTGATGATATCATTGGGGCTACATATCAGCGTAAAACTACGGTATTGACACTTTTAGATTTTTCGAAAGCCTTCGTTAGAATTAGCCACGAAATTTTACTGTCTATTTTACACTTCGTTGTTTTCTCGGAGGGTGCAACTAGGCTTTTGGATAGTTATTTAGGTAGTAGGGTTCAGTTTGTAGCAACTGGTTTAGGTCAATCGTCCGAAGGTAGTGTATCATGTGGTGTTCCGCAGGACTCAATACTAGGCCCTCTTTTGTTCAGTATATACACGTATAATTTAACCTAAAAGAATGTAAAGTACATCTTTACGCAGATGATACACAACTTTATTATTCATTCTCACCAGATGAAGTAGATCTAGCAAATAATATTGTAAATGATGATTTAGAACGCCTGTTTACATTCTCCGAACGTCATAAACTTCAACTGAGCCAAATGAAATCATCAGTTATGGTATTTGCTAAATGCAGAAGACAAACTGAAAATGAGTTGGTAATTAAAATAGGAAATGAGACTTTACAATGTGCGCAAAGTACCAAAAGCTTAGGATTAGAATTGGATACTGATCAACGTTTTTAAAAAGATGTAAATAAAACAATTCAAAAAGCTTACGACTCATTAAAAATGCTATTTCTAAATCGCCACTTAATATCACAGTCCCTTAAAATACAACTTGCAGATTTTCTTGTGTTAAGTCACTTTAATTATTGTGATGCTATATATGGACCATGCCTAGACAAACTAGACATTAATCGAATAAAAAAAGTTCAAAAGTCGTGTTTGCGGTTCATATATGGTATCAGAAAGTTTGAGCCAGTTTCATATAAATTAAGAGGTTCAAACTGGTTAAACATGCAGGACAAACGAAAACTCCACTCTACAGAGTTGTTTCATAACATTGTTTCAAACCAATGTCCACCTTATTTGTTTAGTAAAATAAAATATAGAACGGATGTCCATACTTTAAATTTAAGGTTCAAAGGACTCATTACACCTCCACCACACAAAACTTCAATGTTTAAAAGATGTTTTACATATAACGTTTATTAGCTTTACAATAGTGTACCAGCATCCTTAAGTCAATTTAAGAAAATTCTTTTTAATGCTTAACATTACACTCATTTATTACTCCTCCCTATTCCTTCTATTAACTGCCTATCCTATTTTTTTCTCTATTTTTAGTTAAAAAAAATATATAATTTTACTTTCTTTGTTACGTAAGTATGATTTTAACTCGCTGTATCGTGTTCATGTATTTCTAATGTATCTGTGTCACAGTTATAGCTGAACCTTGAACTTTTTTAAATTGCTTTCAGCTCCATTTTGCAACCTTATTTCATTTATTTATGGCAAAGTGTCCATACTATGATTGCAAATAAACATTATTAATATTATTATTATTACAATTTTGCGATGTTTTCGAATTATGAACAATTGAAAAAAGTTTAAATGGAGAAAGAATACTCAGGACCGTTTTGTAGGGTTTCCAAAAAAGCCCGCGCCAAGTGTTTGAGTCTCTCCGCAAATGGCTGGTTAAATAATATCTATAACGTATGCTAAAATTCATGACTTTTGGATTCGATGATTACGAATCCGATGTTAGGATTTTTAAAAACAAAATAGCGCATAAAATATATATGTTAATACGTTAAAAAAAATAACCAAAGGATCTGAGAAGTAGAAGAAAAAGAAGAGATACTCTTCATATTTATAGTTACGAATCTGGAATGATAATTATTTCAAAAATTGTAGTTCCAATATTTACAATTGAGTAGCAATATAAAGGACAACCATCAAGCCGACAACTTGTAAAAATAATAATTCCAGATTCATTTATTGCAAAAGTCCATTCTTTTCAAGAAACAGGAAAAACTATATATTGTGCGCCTTTAAATCAATTGAAATGTTATCGTGCAACTCTTCAACGTCATCTTCTTTCAGGCAACATATGCGCTACTTAGAAATTACCCAAATCCAGAATATTGTGGCTGGGAGAAAACCGAATCAATTTTTTTGCAATAATGTTCATCAGCACTCCAATAATTGATAAAATGCAGCTTTCTAAGGCTACTTTAATGTGTTTTTGTGATTGGGAAAGTATGCTGTTACAATTTTGTTTAAAATAAAACGTAAGCTGTTAGGTAGTGGTCAAGTAAACCATTAAAATCCGATTTTGGGCAATCCTTATTTGTAAAATTTTGAGATAAGAAATGCCTAATATACTTTCTTGCCTTTTTCAGTTTATTTTTGTATAGCAGATTGTTTTGTATTTGTATCGGGTACTAAGGAATAAGTGGAATATACGTCGAATATTGAGAATAATTGGGGAATATGGAGAATGATTGAGGAATGCTAAAAAATGTGGTTAAAACTTGGAATTCGGGAATAATTGGAGAATAATATAGTAAGAATAATAAGAAATAGTTATACTTTTTTGGCAGTGGTTGATTGAATAATATGAAGGAGGTATAGGAAAAGAAGGTGAAGAGAAGAAATGGGAGAGGAAAAACTAAATATACCTAGTTTTTCGTATGCGCAAACTACTAAAAGGTCACATTTCCAATGATTATGTTAAATGAATTTTTAAGAAATAAAAGAAACGTCTAGCTAGTTTTTTCGTCCGTTTACGCATGAAAATAAACATTTATTAAAGTCTAAATGTTTAAATTCATTTCATATAAAATAAAAACGTAAATCATTAGAATTCGTCGGATGCGAACATAGGTGCATACATAGTGCAACATAGAAATACAAGAACAAAATGAACATCCAAAAAAACGAAAAACTATGTATAACAGTACTACCTACTACCATACTGAAAAAAAAAATTTGTATTTATTTTTCTAACTACAAATGCTCAAATTGTGCACCATGCATTCTAATACACAAACGTGCTCTACGAGACACCTCACATTTGGAACATTTCAGGAGTAATTGCCTCACATGCGTTTCTAATTCTGGTTTTGATGTCCTCAATATTTTCAGGTGCAGTTTGAAATAGCTTTTCTTTAATGTAACCCCAGATGAAAAATACAAGGGAGTAATATCTGGTGGTCGAGCTGGCCATAGAGTGGGTCCATAGGTGCCTATTCAGCTATCTGTCATACCTTGATTTAAATAATTTGTACATATTACAGCAGTGTGAGGTGGGGCCCCATCTTGTTGAAAATATGAATAATTTAATCTTTCTGCCACTGTTAATTCATAAAGAAAATCTTGAAATTCGTTTTGCAGGAAATTAAGGTATCTACGAGCGGTTAATTTTCCATCATAAAAATAAGGTTCCAATTACTTTTGTCCCTAAAAGAAGAGAGAATAAAATCTTTCTTGGAAAGCAGTCTCTCTACACCAATTACCAATTAAAATATTTTTATTGTTATATATTTACATTGTATTTCATTTATGTCATTTTCCCTAATCTAGATTGTTACAATCCTACACAACGTGTATATAACATCTACGGTCCCTACTCTGATTAAAGATATTCATCTTTCAGAACAGGTTGGCCGATGGACGCCAACAATGATACGCTCCTTGAATGTTAATTTCTATTTGTGATTTGTAATATTTCCCATCAAATGGTTTCATATTATTTATGTGTGTTTATACTGCAGAGCAGTTGCAAAAAATGTTCAAGATCTCATTATATTTGTTTGGTTTTTATATATAATTAATGCAGGAAAAATAAATAAAATAGAAACCTGCTTCATAAATGCGAAGTTATAAAATATAAAATTTCCTCTGGTCAAAAAACTATATACATAGATAAAATTATAAGATATTCTCAAAAATTTATAAACAAAACATTTTATTTATTTACACTATTTACAGGGATGTAGGATGGGAAGGAGGATGTATATGTCCGTCGATGTTTTGTGTAAGGTTCATATTTTGTGTATTTGTCGTACGTCAGTCTCTAGTCCGTAGATCTGTAAGTTTTGGTGGAGGAGTCTGTGTGCGTGAGGGGGGATCGTTATGTTGTGTGTATTTTCTCGTATCCAATTTAATGCACATTTTTATTGAAAAATTTATAGCGGGTCATTCCTTTTTTTATTTAACAACCATCTACAAAGTCTTATCCTCGGTTTATCTCCCTCATTTAAATGTTGAACTTGCCTAATTTTGTAGCATCGAAATCAGTTTTTGATTTGATGTGGCTCTCGTTAAATAGACTCACTTTATATCAATGTAGGAGCAGAAGCTATGCAAAGTTATGTAGGAATTGCGTAGCGGATATGTAATCCTTCGGGAGGATGCAAAGCTGTCGTTCCTTTGTCTATTAAATGCTAGGCAATTAAAACATCCCTACTCTTCGAAATAGAAGAGGTTCGGCAAAATTCTTGCATCGGTAATAGGCCTCAGTAGCAGAAATAGGCCGACGTTAAATAAATGTATATAAAAAAAATGAATTCGTATAAATCACTTTAATAATCTATATAGGTAAATAAAGTCAGCAATATACGAATTTAAGAAACAAATCTAAATTAAACGAGAATTATAATCGTCTAGAAATAAACGTTTATATCACGAATTTTTCATACGTAGCTAACAATGATTTAAATATGAATATATATTATTGGTAACAACAAAAACTGATCCGAGAAATATACCATACATAATCGTTTATCAAACGTGCCTGGGATGTTATAAAGTATTCTTTATAAATCAAACATAAAAGCACTATAAGAAGCGAGAAAACATTAAGTTATTTTACATAAAGATCAATATAAATAAAATTAATCCACTTTATCCAGAGACAACTGCTGTGTATCTATTCTGAATGCACCATAACAAATGGTCGTCTTTACTTTATGTTCCTGTCTGCTTAGCTATGTTTTCGCCGCCTTATATCGATCGTCAACAAAATATACGACTGGTGTTTACATAAAAATACAAAAAGTAAAAAGAGAATAATCGAACGAGGATTTCGGGATTAAGGAAAAGTGTCAATAAAAGTTCCAGGTTGTAATAACATGAATATTACGTTTACATCAAATTGCAGTGAGAGCAGAATATTACACGTTTTCCGAGTTTAATTTCAGATAAACTCTGAAGATACTCATGATCTGTTGGACAAACTACTGTCTGTTTATTTAACGAAAGACAGATCTATGATCATCTAATTAAGTATTTTAATTTGAAATAACTACTTAGAACGCTATTTCTAAATCAACACGCACTGTTTATGAAGTAGACAAAAAAGTGCATGTTTAGGTGCTTTTGTTGATCTGGCTTTTGATTTGGGTATTGGGTTAGGACTAATTATGTTTATTATATATATTAACGTTTTCTTTAACACAAACTCACCGGGAACCCTAATATCATTTTCCGACGACACTCTTATAAGTAATAAAAAAATAGACTTAAAAGCTATTATTTTAAAATTATTGAACTAACGATCTACGTAAAAAGAGTCATATATTACCCTTTACTTCATACCAAAAATACTTATCTGACTGTGACAATATAACGTTAGCAAATAAAACTGAATTTGTAGCATAAATGAAATATTTGGGCATTTATCTTGACGCCTTTCTTAGGGAAACTCACATGCAATCTGTTACTAACAAACTGAGAGGTTAAAACTCACATACAGGGTTGGGCAAATGTGTGGAAACACTTGATTTCTCGCTAATCTAAATTCGATAAATATCTAATAAAAAATACCATAACAAAAGTTTTTGTAGTACTCTTATTCTATTCAGTGACGTACTTTGATTTCCAACAGCTACCCTATTTTTCGAGATATGACGTCATCGGTAGTTTTTTAATTGGATCATCCTATATAATTTTACATTTTCAGATACTTTTTCATCCATTATAATGATATAGGGTTTGGTGAGTTTACGGCTTCTGGTTTTCTAAATATTAAATGAAATAATAAAATAAAGAGATGGCTGTTTACCTCTTAATTATCAAGGCTATCTGATAAAGAATACTCCTTTTTTCAAAACTTTTGCGCGAGCAAATTGTTCCGGCATTAAATCGTCTATTTCCAAACCAGGCAAATCCTGAACGACTCTCAGATGAAATTTGGTATCAGCAGCATGGAGCTCCGCCTCATTATTTGGTGTGCGTCAATACCTAAATGAAATATTTCCACAGAGATGGGTAGGTCGAAGAGGACATATTTAATGACCACCGCGATCGCCAGATTTAAGTCCCTTAGACTATTTTCTTTTTAAAATCCGTTGTCTATAAGTCCAAACCTCAGTCGTGAGAGTTGGAAGATCGAATTAGGATGGCTGTTCAAGAAATATCACAGCATGTTATTCAAAACTCCTTAAGAGCTTTCGTTGATCGATTAGGATATTGTCAGACTACTGAAAGTCTCCAGTTTGAACATTTATATGAATATTTTCTTCTCCCTCTCCCAAAAACTTCATTTCCACCCCTCCAATTTTTGAGGATTTTTTGGATTATTAAACTACATATCGAGTAGCACTAATAACCAAAGTTTCAAAGACGGACTCATTTTTATGTTGTTGAGGTACTTTTGGCTGCAATTGTCACCGTAGTATTTGCCTTATTTTGTTTGTTAAAGAAAAACTTCATTTAAATATAAGAAAAACATGAAAGAAATATTTAATCACAATAAATTGTTTTAAACGATAGAAATATAAACTGACCCATAGATAGGATCTTAAATGCATCTAAATGTGGATTTCTCAGAGACATTATGTTCTCTAACATTCACATTGTAGTCCATTTAACGAGGTACAATAAAGGCCAAAACATCAAAGTTTGTAGGACTTTTTGCAATACATTTCCTCCCCTGTTTTCGAGGGTGAGAAAAACGATGGTGACGGTTTTGAGTTTTGAAACCCTTGCGTACTACCCCTATCAAGGAAAAACCACCCTTATTTCCGGCTTCTCGGTTTTGGGCTTGTGAGAGATCGTCAGATCGGTTTTTTTTGGGGAATAATAATAAATTCAGTTAATTTACATTAGGGTAGTCCAGAGTGACCTCCGGGGGTTGAACGTGCCCCCGACTGTAATAGCAATATCCCAAAAAATAAGAAAATAAGGGCTTGACAAGGTTATTTATGGGTTTTCGAGGACAGGGATCATGATGGAAGTGCTATTTTTCACACTACCCTCCCACAACTACCCCAACGTAAAAACCACCCCCTCTTCTATGCTGTCGGTCCTAGGCATGCGGAGATTCATCGGATAAGGGTATTTATGGGAATATTGGAGAAATTAACGATTACTAAACCAGTTGACCTAAGCAATCCCCGGTAGTTGAGACTACCCTGTTCGCAACGTCGAAATCGCTCGAAAAACGGAAAAACGGGCTTCTCACCGGTTTTTGAGGGCGGTAATCACAATGGTGGTATTTTTTCACTCTATTCTCTCGAAACAACCCCGAACGTATAAAAGCATCCCCTCTTCCATGCTGTCGGTCCTAGGCATACGTAGATTCGTCGGATCGGGATTTTTATGGGAATATCAGGGAAACCAACCATTACTCAATCACAGTTGACCTAAGCAACCCCCGGGGGCTGAAACCGCCCTGCTCGCAACACCGAAATCAGGCACGGGTTTTCGAGGGCGGAAATCACGATGGTGGTGTTATTTTTTCACCCTAACCCCCGCAACTACGCCCAATGTATATAATACCATTTTTCTATTAACTATATGTGTAGCCCCCGGGTGTTGCTTTGGTCAACTATCGTTGAGTAATGTTTAGTTTCCCTGATATTCCTATAAAAACTCCGGCCTAGGACCGATAGCCCCATGCTATCCCCCCTCTCCCAGAGGGGGTGGTTTTTATACTTAGGGGTAGCTTCGAAAGGGTAGTGTGAAAAAGATACTACCATCGCGAGCAGGGTAGTTTCAATCCCGGGGCTGCTTAAGTCAACTTTGGTTTAGTAATGGTTAGTTTCCCTGATATTCCCATAAAAACCCTGATCCGACGAATCTCCGCATGAAAGAGATTTTTACGTTGGGATAGTTGTGGGAGAGTATGGTGAAAAATAGCACCTCCGTCATGATCCCTGCCCTTGAAAAGTCATAAAAAACCTTATTGAATCCGTATTTTCTTATTTTTTGAAGCCGGAAATAGGGATGGCTTTTCCTTACGTTATCAGGGTGTATTTATTGTAATAATATTTTTTTGTAATTTCTACATTGTGTAAATAAATTATATTTGATTCAGTAGTAGAAATCATCTTTGTCTTCCTGGATTTAATTTTTGATTTCAGTTCAGCTCAAACTGAAATTGATATAGGAACATAATTCGTAGGCTTCTATTGTTCGCTTTTGGAAACACTGCTATGACCACTCTCTCAAATCACGTCATTAACAATCTAGAAATATTTGTTCGAGGGATCATTGTTCCATCATAAATCCAAGTAAACCTAAGGTCTATTCAACGAAAGAATTCCGATATGACGTCATGAACGTTTGAAGTAAAATGCTGCAAGCAAACCAGTGTTTTCGAATGAATAATGGCATCTTCTATGTAATTGACCAAAATTATTCAATCTTCATCTAAAATTTAATCTTTGTATCATTTTCAGTTTTCGAGATATCGCGAATTATATTCCTAAAAGTATGTCCAAAAATTGCATATGACTGGAAGAAAGCTAGCTGTCTCTGGATTCCTAACAAATAAGGGGATAATGTCAGGTCTTGTTAAAGTTACCATTTAGTATCCAGTTGCCTGATATGTGGTATTTGATATATTGGTGGTTCCTCCCTTAATTATTATGTAATTCAGAAATATATTTCGGCAGATTTAACATCCGATAAGCAGCATTTGCATTCTTTACTTCAGCCCACAATGATTCTAATTCAGCATATTTATACAAAATTTACATCAAGTTTCCTTCTAATTACACCAAAGTTTACTGCCAAGTAGTATTCCCTAAGAAATATTTCAGATCCTACTATAAACTGTAGAGCTCCGTATTCTTTATTGTATATGTAAAAAGTAAAAAACAAACTTGGTAGGCTAATTAGCACTTCGTAAAAATACACATGAACCAATGTTTTATACACGGCGAGAGTAGTCCAACTTACGTTTTGGAATATCTCGTATAATAGGAGAAAGTTATTAGTTAAAATTATACCAAATAAGAAGTGAGAAAGTTGATTAGTTTTATGAGACAATTTATTAAATGTCTTGATTATTACCAGACACAGTTTCATTAAAGTAAAAGCCAAGGATAATGATCTTTAAAAAATATCCTCTAGGCCTTCGGACTCAATGACCAAAACTGAACTTCTGGGAGCTTATAATTATTCTGTGATAGTTTATAGACGAGAATATCTTTACGACTTTATCAGTCAAATATGAGAAGCGCAAGAATAGACATATATGCATAAAATTATGCGCTTCAAAACGCCATAAAGAAATATACTATGCCATCACTTTATTAAAATATACTACAGTAAAACATAAATGGTAGCCATAACCTTAAATCAAACTTGCCGGAGTAAAAGCGATAACATCTGGTTACATTGCTTTTAGCTAGCAGGAATGATTACCAACGATTTTACGTCGTTATCTTATTGTAAATCTTGTCATAAAATTTATGGCATTAAGAATATAGTTAAAATAGGGGATGTTACATTTTATTGTTCATAGCCACAAAACGGAAATTAAGTAATGATTAATTAGCTTGAGAAAGCGGAGAAAAAAAAAACAAAATAGAACAGTTGCTACTAATTATAGTAAAACTTCTATGATTATATATTTTTTAAGAAGTAGGCGGATATTCTTTAATTAATGATTAATTTGAATATTATATAGTAAAGAAAATTCGGTATATACATCGATGGCTTGGTCGGTAACTCCTTTTTTTAAATTATCATCGATTAATAATAATAGCAATAATAATATCTCAAATTAAATAAAAATTGCAAAACGGTTGACCAAATTGAAAAAGAAGTATTATAAATGTTTTAATTTGAATTTGAAACATAATTCTTACCTTTTTAATAACGGAAAGTAATTAACCACGTGAATTTAACTGGAAAAATTTTCAGAAGTTTTGATATTTGGGGATTCCATGTATCTTGAACTGTTTTTTTTTATTTATTATTTTGCCACCTCGTATCTTTGCCACTGGCGTTGCTATTGAAAGAAAAAGGTGAACTGAAACCATTTTTTGCTCTTTTTTCTGGTGGATTTTACAACAAAAATGACTCTGTAATAAATTAAACTACACAATTTTCTCTACAAAATGGATACCTATCATTTTTTTCATAAAACTAACCATTTTCACGTACAAGAATTACAAAGTTTACCAAGTACGTGACGTGTAAAACAATACGCATTTAGGGCGGGTTTATCAATGCAGGGCTAACACTTAACTATAGGATCAAGGTCAAACGAAACAATGGGTATCTATTGTTTTGTTTGACATTTATCCTTTGGTTACGAGTTAACCTTGATAAACCGGCTCTTAATGCGTTAAGCCTACCGCTCGGATGCAATAGTTGACCATAGACCTCGCCCTCCTCCTCCTCTCCACTACGATCTTCTCAACTGTATAACCAGACATATCCTAAATAATATGAATAAGCTATGACAGTACTGCGCCAAAATTTCATGTTATTTCTTATGGAGGTTCATTCTGGCTTTCCAAGGTCATTCATGTAAAGAGCCGGCTGAGCCGCGCATGCGCAGGTCTGTAAATAACTTCACGAATTTTTACGAAATCCAATTATTGCGCCCCCTTCTACGAGCCCCCTTGCGTTAGGGCTCCCGTAAAGTGCTCCACGCGCAGTGAATATTTTATCAACAGTACTTTTTGATGAATCAATAAAAAAGCGATTAAAAGTGGATGCCACTAGATTAGGATTCTCTATTATTCCCTCATTATTTTTTAGTATTAGTATTATATGTATTTTTTTTATTCTATATTGTGCTTACTATATATTTACTTGTGTTGTTGTTCTTATCTTTATGATCTATCATTTTTTTCTGAAGTTAGAAAAATATATTTAAAGCAAATAAAATTAAGAGATTCTTAGGAAAATAGTTTATGTAGCAACCTCACTTTATATATATAATTAGAACTTTATTTATACTGCACATCATACAGAATACAATATTCCATTTACATGGTGTACAGGATTTTAGTAGTGTGTACACTACAGGCAGAAACAGTAGTGTGGAGGAGAAATATACATTTGACATGTAAAGCTAATATTACATATAATTATATACAAAGCTAATATAATATATAATTTATCATATTATGCTAATATTACAAACAATTTAACAGTTTACTTCTACTTATGTTAAAAAAGTCTATGTCATGATTTTTTATAAATTCATTTGTAGTAATCAAACATTGGCTAACGGGCGAAATTGTGTTTGTTATTTTAAAAGTTTCATCTCTCCTTCTTAATCTAATATCAGGAACATTAATAGCAATTTCTGCTAAGATGTCAGGATCATTAATCTTATTAAAAACGTTAAATATAAACATTATCTCAGAGTTATTTCTTCTATTCTGGAGTGAGTTAATATTAAAATCTAGTAGTTGCGTTTTGTAAGATATAAATAATGACCATGAATTATGTTTTCTAAAGAATAGGGTTCTCAGTAGTCTTTTTTGGATTTTTTCTACCATATCAGAATATAAAATAGTTTTTGGATTCCATATTATAGTCCCATACTCTAGTTTAGAACGGACATATGAACAGAATAATAATATACAGATATCATAGTTAAACTCTTTACTAGATCTAGTAATAAAACTAAGCTTTCTGTAACCCTCAGATATTAATTCTAATACATGACTGTTGAAGCTAAAGTTACTAGTAAACTTAACACCTAGATCTTTTATCTCACAGCACGATCTAACGTCGTGTTATTTATCTTGTAGTCATTTATAATAGTCTTGTGAAACTGACTGTTTTACATTTGGACTCATTGAGAGTAAGGTTACATTTGCTGCAGCAGACAACAAGAGCATCTAGGTCATTCTATAATAGATTACAGTCGTATCGAAGTATCTACTCTAAGGAACAATTTTAGATCATCTGCATACAATAAGAATTTAGAGTGTTTAATATAAAGGTTTATGTCATTAACAAATAAAACAAAAAGCAAAGGTCCCAGAATGGACCCCTGTGGGACTCCTGAAGTGGGATTAAAGTTATATGACTTATCACTATTAAACTTTACAAACTGTGTCCTTCCTGTTAGGTATGAGTAATGAAAGTCCAAAGTGTTTCTGCTAAATGAAAATGATTCTAATTTTAGGATAAGTACTTGGTGATTGACCCTATCAAATGCCTTCGCCAAGTCTGTATAAATGACATCAAGTTGTGATTCATGTTTAATCTCGTTGGTAACTGAGTAACTAAATATACACAAATTGGTAACTGTTGATTTACTATGTACAAAGCCGTACTGTTGGTTGATTATGACTGGGCTAACATGCAAGTACATTCTATTATATATTACCCTTTCAAATATTTTTGACGGACATGGTAGAACTGTTATGGGTCTATAATTGTTTATAAAGCTAGTGTTTCCGCTCTTGTGGATAGGAGTTATACGTCCTATTTTAAATTTATTGGGAAATACTTTTTCTTTGAGATACAAATTAAATAACATGGCTAGTGGTTTCGCGATCGGTTCACCATATGCTTTGAAAAAATAAGCAGGTATGCCATCTACACCAATGGCTGCCTTAGGCTTTAGTGATTTAATTGCTATTAATATTTCATTTTCAGTTATATTGTTTATGTCACAGTTATTTAGATTATAGCTAGGAAAATTCGAGTCAAAGTTGTTAGGCAAATTACTTGGACTGTGCACAGATTTGAAAAAGTCTGCATAGCCATTCGCTATTGCTTCATCATTATCAAGATCAATATCGTTATAATTAAATCGATATGATATGTTACAGTTCTTTCTTTGTTCTTTTATATATGCCCAGAAATTAGTCGGGTTATCATGTATGTTGTTCTCAATATTTTTTAAAATAATTATTGTGACAAGTTTTATAAAGACGTTTTACTTGTGTTCTCAAACAATGAAACTTTTGTGTATAGTGCTCATGTAATTGTGACCTTTTCTTTGACATTCTAAAGTAATGCTCTTTTTCTTTTATTTTAGAGATAAGTTCTTTGCTAAACCATACTGGGAATCTGTTTTTGTGAAAACTTTTCTTTTTTGGTAAACATTGCTCGAGAATGTTATTTAGTGTACTATAAAAACTATTTACACAGCTGTCGGCATTATCTATACGTAATTCTTCTAACCAATTACATTGTGAGAGCAACCGCTATAGCCGAATATAATCACCTTTTCTAAAGTCGAAGGGATTATTATCGTTTACAATGTTTGTTTTATTTTCAGGTATTGCATTATTTAAATTAAAGGTAATATTTAAACATGGATGAAAGCTATCAATGCTTACCATAGGCGTATCACATTCATTGACCCTTGCTTCAGTTACATTTGTTAAAACCAGGTCTAGAGTACTTGTTCCGTTATTAATATTATTGATTGCGTACAGGTCGTATTCACTTATTAGCTGATTAATTATTTTTGCTTTGGATGTACCGTTGCCGAGGTTAAATTCCGCCCCAGTAATTTCCGTAATATTAAAGTCTCCTATTATGAATAATTTACTAGCAAAATTAAATTCGCAAGTTTGTAAGGATTCCAGAAAGCTTTCATAAATATACAGGGTGTTGCATCATGAGAGGGACATAGCTTAATAGGAGGTAGAGAACATCAGTGGTAACCGGAACCTCCCATAGAAATGTCTCATTGGGCCTTCATTACGAAGTTACAGGGTGTTAAATAATTTTTGGCCAAACCTGTTTTTTGTCATAACTTTGACAGGGAATGAAATAACGGATTCATATTTGGTACGGTTAATGTACTAACGAGCCCCAAGAGGTACATGTATAAAAAAAATATATCCAGGTCCGGACTCACTATAATTTATGTTTCTTCTTTGCATCAATAAAACATCACCCTGTATATATTTTTTTGAAATTTCGATACGATATTCGAAAAGAACAAGAAAAAACAAACAAAATGGCCTATTTCATTTTTTGTTACATCTTCGTGGTTATTTAAATACGTTGTTAAATGTGCAAGAAAATGGATTACAGAACCCTATTAAATGAGAGGCACGTGAAATAAATAGTTTTATAACTAAAATTTGCAAAAATTCTATTGAGCCTAGGTGGTCTGGGTGAATCCTAATTCCGGCACGTTTTAAAGGTCCATTTTGGTAAAAAAACTGTGGTCCTAATAAGTAATCGGGTATGAAAGAACAACATTTTTAATCAATCACAGTAGGCTTGTTCAAATTGACAGATAATAAAAAGAAATCTCCTAAACAGTTGAATAATTGTTTGTTAGTAATTTAATGTGTCAATAATCCGCATTTAGTTAATGAAAACTTGTGAAAATATTTTAACTATGCCAGTAAAATTTACAAACGTGGAATATGCTGACATAATATTCATCTTTGGTTTCTGTAATGGAAATGGTAGGTCGGCGGAAAGAGAATATCGGCTGCGTTTTCCTGGTCGTCGATGCCCTAATCATAAAACCTTTAGTACGGTGTTCCAGTATGCAGGACAACACGGAAAGTTTCCTACTTCTGCAGTTGTGGAGCGTGTTTTACAACAAGGTATGCAGGAACAAAACAATATTATAAACGTAGTTCAAGAAAACCCAAATATGAGCAGTAGACGAATCAGTTTGGCAACTGGTATTCCTCATTGGCGAGTATGGAGAACCCTAAAAAGAGAACGTTACCATCCATATCATATCCAGCAGGTACAGCGTCTTCAACAAGGCGACGATATCCCCCGCCTGGCATTTTGTCATTGGTTGTCTAACCATCGCCCAGTCATTTACAGAACCTTATTTACGGATGAGGCACAATTTACAAGGGATGGAGTAAACAATTCACGAAATAATCATAAATGGGCACAGGAAAACCCACATGCGGTACGCCAACGCCGTTCGCAATACAGGTTTTCTGTAAATGTTTGGGTCGGACTTGTGAATAGACATTTGATAGGGCCACATTTTTTTAAAGAAAGATTGAATGGTGAAATTTACTTTGATTTTCTTCAAAACATTTTACCGAATATGTTAGAAAATATCGGTATAAGAGGCATGTTGTTTCAGCATGATGGGGCCCCACCACATTTTAACCTTCAAGTAAGAGAACACTTAAACAATGTGTATCCTAATAGATGGATTGGACGCGGGGGTCCACATGAATGGCCACCAAGATCTCCTGATTGTAACCCTTGTGATTACTTTTTATGGGGCCACTTAAAAAACGAGGTTTGTTTATAGCATTGAAATTGAAAGTAGACAACATTTAATCCAGCGCATCGTTACAACCTGCGACGAAATACGGAATAATCCAGAAATGATACGTCGAGCAATTGGTGACCTTTCTAAACGCGCAAGAAAATGCACAGAATGTGGGGGAGGACATTTTGAAAATTTACTTTAGTGTCAATTACGTTTTATTTTTAAACACATTTAGTTATTGTTTTGTTATTTATTGTTAATTGAATGGAAAATATTTTATTTATTTAGATTTTAGTTTGTTCTCTTTTCCAATTTTTATTAAGTATAAAATATTGATGATTTTCTTGATCAAAGTAACTGGTTGCTTAGGCCTAAATGGTTTAAATTATCTGTCACTTTTATTCTTTGGACAAGCCTACTGTGATTGATTAAAAATTTTGTTATTTCATACCCGATTACTTATTAGGACCACAGTTTTTTACCAAAATGGACCTTTAAAACGTGCCGGAATTAGGATTCACCCAGACCACCTAGGCTCAATAGAATTTTTGCAAATTTTAGTTATAAAACTATTTATTTCACGTGCCTCTCATTTAATAGGGTTCTGTAATCCATTTTCTTGCACATTTAACAACGTATTTAAATAACCACGAAGGTGTAACAAAAAAATGAAATAGGCCATTTTGTTTGCTTTTTCTTGCTCTTTTCGAATATCGTATCGAAATTTCAAAAAAAGATATACAGGGTGATGTTTTATTGATGTAAAGAAGAAACATAAATTATAGTGAGTCCGGACCTGGATATATATTTTTTTATACATGTACCTCTTGGGGCTCGTTAGTACATTAGCCGTACCAAATATGAATCCGTTATTTCATTCCCTGTCAAAGTTATGATAAAAAACAGGTTTGGCCAAAAATTATTTAACACCCTGTAACTTCGTAATGAAGGTCCAATGAGACATTTCTATGGGAGGTTCCGGTTACCACTGATGTTCTCTACCTCCTATTAAGCTATGTCCCTCTCATGATGCAACACCCTGTATAATGGTGATCCTGATGTTATATATACACAACAAATGAGTGTTTCGAGGTTTTTTATAGTAGTTCTAACAATAATCCACTGAAAGTTAATATTTACACTTTTCGATACTAAAACAGGCTTATATTTTCGTTTTACACAACACAAGACACCGCCACCACGGCTGACTTCAGCTTCGTTATAGTTTTTATCATTCCTAAACACTATGTAACGCGAATAACATATTTCGTTGTCATAGAAATAGTTATTTAACCATGTTTCGGTTATACAGAGTATATCCCAGTTATTTTGATGTACATTGTCATAAAACTCCTTTTGTTCGAAGACCTTTTACATTTTGGTAGAAAATGTTTATACTTTTTCTAACTTTTATCTTCTTGTTTAGGCTAAAAAATTGCTATCTTTTGTTACATTAACTTCTAGTGACTCGTTGCCAGTATCTGTGTTCCGCTTTTTTTGCGGCCAGTAGTTGCAACGCCTAATTTCCACTTTCGGTGACCAGTAGTTCTCGTCATTCAACTTATTCAACATATGGAGCGGAGCACCTATTTTATTTATTTAACGAATTCTGTCGATACCTAAAGTTGCCAACAAGCAATCTGATTCACCTTGTACGGTTTTAAGCGTTAGACAAAATAATAATTAATAGAATCCAATGTATGCGCGTTTCTCTTGGAGCAGAAGATTTAATCATTTGTAGAGGAGTGGTTTAATACCCAGAAAAACTTAAAAAGTATGAATATACCACAAAAAAATATTTGTAAAAAATATAAAACGTGTTAAAATAATATAGGTGATAGGTATAAAAAGTTCATTAGAATTTCAGGCAACAATTTAAAGTAATGACGTACTCTCAGAAACACCGCGGCGGCGCTGCAATATTTATGCCCATAAAATTTATTTGATGTATTAAAGGAACAAAAATATTAAGAAGACGATTTCCAACTAAAATTTTCTTCTTCATATTCGCATTTTATCTGGGCGGATCCGCGTTATATTTGTTACAGGAATACCATAAAAAGTCCAATAAAAAAGGTCTTTTACCGTAAAGCCCTCGGTAGATTGTATATCTATGAACGACATATCCCTTTTTTGGAACCTGTCACATAATAATTAAGAAAAAACATGAAAAATTATATCTTTATGGATGGGATGGGTCCCCATCGATTCGAATATGGCGCACGCGCATAATTTCTGGTACAGGGATTGCTAGATCCATGTATACCGCGAGTAACAACTGCTGCTGCTGGATGTATCAAAATTCCACTAACCGAGCATAGTTTCCCGAGTCGAGAAAATTGTAATCGCGCGTTCACGGTAGTTTAAATAATCCCCCTGCTAGGATAAATACCATTAAAAACTGTCGCATATAACACATAGTTATTAATATATAATGTCCTAATATTAGGAGTACATACTTTAGAAGTATCCAAAAGTTTATACAAGTTTAATTATATCGTATAAACAGTGCTGTAAGATGACGGAATTATGAGTAAAAGTTTGGGAGAGTTTCTTATTAAGGTAAGGGAATCTCTGTGTTGATTTAATTAATTTAAATGAGATTTTTCATCTGAAAAGTTACGGGAAAGTTCTGTTCTCATTAAGTTTATAAAGTTTTATAGCGGAATAAAGGATACCTGAAATTAAAAAGGCACTTGGGTATATTGTAATATTGTAAAATGTACCAATAGACGAAATTCTATAAATTAGTACGTTGTAATAAACTTTGGTAATAAGAATAAAAATATATTTTGTTCTTAATTTAAAATAATCAAGGCTTATTTGGGTACAATTGTGAACTTACATTTCTTGTGACAAAATCGATAGTAATGGTAAAAATTACTGCTAAGGAATTTAAAACAAATTGGTTTGTGGAGGGGATAAATTTGCCCGCGAATGTTATGTAACACACATAAATGCTCCTTCCATCGTGTTTACTGCAAACACGAAATATATTCGATTATACTTTTAATTGTGTTATTTGTGAGATTTGTTAATAAATAGAGTTATTAACCAAATACCGGCAATTGTTTCTCGCCTTCTGATAAGGCGTGACCAAAACACGAGCGGATAGGCAATGAACGATTTTGGTAGTGGTGGTAATTTTTGTTATTGCAGAAAAACTTATTGAAATACATGAAATTAACTAATTTTATTTTGTTAACTAGTTGCCGTTAATGATATAATCTCCTTATATACTGACTTTTTCATATCTATAATATTTGTTTGGTAATATGTTTGTTACCATAAAATCAACATTAACATACCGAATTGTTGAAATAAAAAATAGATTTAAAAAGACAGTAATTGATGTTCGTAGTTATTTTGCATTTTTAGGTCAATTTCGGTGTAAAATTATTCAATTTTATTTTGTAGCCACGGATTGAAAGAAAAAATAAAAAATTGAAAAATGTACTTTTTTGAGTTTGAGTTGTAGGTAACTCCAAAAATATCAGTAGAATGCCATACAGGTTCCTATCTAGGAACCCAGCTTGAATAAATGGGTATTGGTTTCTACCCCTTCCTGTGGGGGAGGGGTGGACAACAAAATGTAAACAGATCATTGAATCTGAGATAGAAAATCAAATTTGTGGTATACAATTGTTTACAAGAATTGATATTTTCCAAGTTAGAACGATTTTAAAATTGTGATTTTAGCATCGGAAAGTTGGAAATTTGATAGGGTTTTCCGTAAATAACTTTAAAAAATATTATTTTCAATAGAAAAGTGATATGACATAAAAGAAACCTTATAAAATGAAATTTTTTCTTCCTGTCCTAGGGACAATTCTAAAGATATGGCAATTTAAAGATGGCGCTCGAACGTTTATAATTCGAGATATAATGTAACAATAAGAAATAATGAACTTGTTAAATCGGAAACTTTAAGTAACAATATTGGAATTCCACAGGGCAGTATACTGAGTCGAATTTTATTTATCACGCATGTAAATGATTTATGTAATGTTCCAACAAATATAAAGCAGTATTACAAATTATGCTGATGATAATATTTTGAAGGATGCAGAAACCCATCCCGAATAAATAGAGGAATGTAATAATTAATTTTCGAGCACTAGTGAGTTGTATGATAAAAACTGATTTATTTAAACAAAAAAAAAAGATATTATTCTATTTAGAACAAAACAAGCAAAAATTGAAACTCCCGATAACATTACAATATCAAGAGAACACAGAAATCTGATGGGACGTACAAAATTTCTTCCAAATAGATGAATATCTAGATTGGGGCATTTAAACCGATCATTTGTGTTTGAAATTAAATATAACCTGTTATAGCATAAGGATAATACAAAATATCTAAATTTTAAAAGTAGTAAAGTTATATATTTTTCTAATTTCGAGTCGGTTAAATAAAGTTTATTATTATTATTAATGTTTAAATCTCAAATATTCCAAAACAAATAAACCTAAAAGTAGCCTTTGGGAATTTTTTGGGAAAAAGTCAACTTTTTCAAATGTCACCTACTATTTTTTTTGTGACGGTATTAGAAAGAAAATTGAATTTTAGGTTGGCTTACTTAAGCATTCCCCTATATCGAACTTCTATCGAGTTATTCAATAAAAATCAAGAAATACATGAAATGGAAACAAAAGAAAATTGTAACGATGGTGCACGATATCCCCACCCACGGTCATCGAACAAAGATGTCACTTTGATATCCACAGTTATTGTGTTGTGCGATGGTACGCCATTCATCTGGTACCACGAATGTGCAACTTCAACCAGTGGTAAATTTTCGAGACATATTTTTACCACATTTTGAACAATATCCAAATATCTTTCACCGTTCAAATTCCCATCGTACATAAAATAGAGTACTTCTTGGTTCATTACTGAACAAACATATTTATTTTAAATTGTACATGATTTTCATCTTCGATCATCATAATATGTGGATTTTCATAGGCCCAAAAATGTCAGTTCTGCCTATTGTAAACTTGCTGCTGATAAAACTTTTCCTCATCAGCCCAAATCATGTTTTCTAAAAATCGAGCGTGCCAAAGCTAAACTTTCTGGCTTACAGAGACAAGCATGCCTGGCAATAACTGGTTCTACAAGCACCACAGCTGCTTTGGAAATCCTCCTAGATTTACCACCTCTCCATATTTACTTGGGGAGAGAATCTGAGTGGGCAACATATAAACTCCAACAATCGGTAATCAATATGCCGCAGGCTATCATCATGGAACGCAATGGATTGATTGATGGCCTAAACAGTCACAGCATCCTAGGTATGCCTTCTCATATGATGCCTACCAGAACCAACCATGAGCTGCCTTTTAACATCCTATTTCCTGGAAGAGATGAGTGAGATCAGAATAAAATCGACCTACAGAAGGCAGACAGCTGTTGATATACAGATGGTTCCAAAACTCCTGAAGGAACAGGAGCTGGAGTTTATAGTTGCTGTCCAAAAGTAAGAATAACCTCGACCCTGGGTGATACCGCGACAATTTTTCAAGCTGAAATATATGCCATTGAACTGTGTGTACGGATGCTGAAATCAATGCACCCTAGACACAGATCAATAAGGATTCTCTCAGGCAGCCAAGCAGCCCTTAAAGCTCTTGGATCCTATCGCTGTAATTCTAAAACAGTGTGGAATTGCCAAAAAGCTCTAATCCAATTGGGTAGGAACAACAAACTGACTCTGGTGTGGGTGCCTGTCCACTTTGGGCTGGAGGGCAATGAAATTGCCCATTGCCTAGCTAGAGAGGGTGCGGCAGCAAAATTTATAGGACCAGAATCAGTTCTCGGCATATCTTGAAGCACTGCCAAAACAAATATCCTAGACTGCTCCGAGAGCAAGACTCTCTACCACTGGCAGGAACTACCAGGATTAGCTCATTCGAAGGAATTCATTACATATTTTTTGAAATCAAGTGCTAAAAAACTGCTAGAGTTAAATAGTTTACACCTAAGGACTCTAATCGGCCTATACACTGGGCACTACAGATTAAATCAGCACCTACACAGACTTGGACTGGTGGAAAACCAAATGCCGTCTGTGCCTAGAGGAAGATGAAACGGCAAGGTATGTCCTGTGCACTTGTCCCGCTGCAGAAAAAACCCGGTTCTCATTATTTGGCAAAGGTCAACTTTTGCCTGAGGATCTGGATAATCTCTCACCCAACAATGTTATCAGCTTTATTAAAAGGCTGAACCTATTGGGCGAAATATAAATTAGGAGTGAGCAACAATAGAACCGATTGGTCGCGGTGGAGGGTCTGGTATAGACCCACTCACATTTCAACCTAACCTAACCTAACCTAACCTAACCTAACCTACGAGGAAAATCACCTGAGTGTAATTTTTACAGTCTTATAAATAGAGAAGAACGTATTGCGGAGTATGAAAAACCTAATTCAAAGGCGCTGTTGGTATTGACGCTTGAGGATGTGCTTCAAAATAACCCAGAATGGTAAATTCAAGTATGTTCACTGTCAGTTACTGGATCCACTTTTATAATGGGTCTAGCCACTCTTAGAAAATTGACAAAATTATTTCTTAATCTTTCTCTGCATCATTACTGGAAAGTTTGGAAATTCCAAAATAAATTCAGGGATAGTTCGCTGAATAATTTTCAACACATGCCAACTTCGTTTGGATAATTTTCCATTTTTGAATCAATTTATTCATTAGTACAATTCCTGTTTCACTTGGACAGAATGCCACCAACTTAATTACAATGTTTTTTTTATTTACATGACATAGTTGAGAGATAAAGTAAGCTTTCAGCAAAATAAGGTATTTATCTACTAAATAACTGGGTAGAAGATGAAGTCAGATGTAGGAAATCTTGAAGTAACTCAGCCCAAAATAAAATTTTCTTTCTAGAGGTGCCATTTGAAATAATTGACTTTTTGACAATTTCTAATTGCGACATTTGAAAACCGCCTGTGCCAATATGATACAAAATGGACTTTCCAAAGGAACATCAGTAGCTTGAACTTCCATCTAACTGCTTCACAAATTTGGTTTCATAGCTTTGAACGGTCTGCCAGATACTATTTGTTCACAAACTACTACACCCTAAAAGCTGTAAAAGATAAGTTAACATAAATTCAGAATTGAAAGGCCTATCGAACCACGTAAAAAAATGTAAAAATCTAATTTTTAATTATAAATCAGATAAGATTATAAAAATTGGGGTTTCCATTTAAAAAAATTGATTATAGACAGTTTTCTCAATTTCAATTTTATTCTTATTTTTTGAACAGTCTCTATTAATACTTATCAAAATGTTATAAAAACTCTATTAAAGTAGGTCTTTTTCAATAAAGAATTCAACCCAAATTAGATAATGAAGGCTTCCTTATAGGAAGAATTGATAATTATTTTCGGGCCTGCAAACATCATTTTTGACATAAAAATTGAAATATGTCAAAAACGGTATAAGAAATGATACAAAAAAAACGGCCTAGAATTTTGCGTAAAATCCAAAATATAATAATATATAGGGTGTCTCATTTAAAATAAGCAAGTTGACATCTACTTTTGGTATAATCGGAAGTGCCACCATATTGAAAATATTTTAGCCGGGTTTCCCCCATCGACATTAGTTTACTACCAAATTTTCAAAATTTTTCAATATCTACTTTTCGAGATATCGATCACCGCAGTTCGACTCGAATAACTCGATAAACAATGGAAAATATTTTTCTTTCACATATATAGGACCAGTTTCTTATAAAATAGCTAATGTTTTTAATGCTTACTGTAATATAGGTTTTAAAGTATCTAATCTTCTAAACCAGTATTTTGTACAAAATAAAGATAAGATGTCTTTTATAGACACATGTGGAGTCTATAGACTTAAATGTAACGATTGTAATAGTATATACATAGGTAGAACTCATAGAAATTTCAAAACGAGATTAAAAAAACACTTGAGATGTCTTAGATTAAATTCAGTTTTTTCACAATTCGCGGAACACCTAAATGAAAACCACAATTTTGATCAGAAAACTGGTTTTAGGGGGCGAGCGTAGGTGCGTCTTTACTATGTACATACTTCGGTATGCGATGTAAAGCAACGACAGGCGCGGTTAGTACTTGGATTGGTGACCATTCCAACGGAAACCGCGTTCTCGCCTCACACATCTTCCAGCGGCTTGTATATCAGTGTATGCGCGGAAGCTATACAACCTTAGGCGAGGGTTGTATAGGAGATATACCATCCTTCGGAGGGGATGTAAAGCCGTCGGTCCCTTGTCTATTAAATGTTAGGCAAGTAAAAGATCCCTACTCTTCTTAAGGGAAGAGGTTCGGCAAAATTCCTGGTTGGGGGTAGCTCGTCTACAGGCGTCGGTGTTAGGCCTCAGTAGCGGAAATAGGCCGACGTTAAATAAATGTATAAAAAAAAAAAACTGGTTTTGAAGTTTTACATTTAGCGAGTAAAAGGAACTTAAGAGCCATTAGACTTTCTTAGACACTCCAAATCTAATAACATTAATTCACTTAACCCCCAATTACAACTTGATTCTACATGTACTTTCTCTGGTTTATTTTGAAACTAGTTTATTTTCTTATATGTTCATTATGCTCCATAGAGTGTTTGACTCAATTTTTTCAAATTTTGTAGTTATTTATATACAAATTTTGTTGTAGAAACATTTTTTTTAACCTTTACTGTTTATTAATGTTTTACTTCAATTGTATACTTTCTATTGTATATTTATATATCCGTGATTTATATTTACTATTTAAATCCATAATTAGAGGGCAGCAAGTTTACTTAACACTAACTCTCCAGCAAAGGTCTCATTTTAGTGGTATTCCGGGGTCGTCTATTGGTTCACTGCTGTCATTCTTAATTTTTATTAATTTGTTAATATATTGTTTATTGGCATTGTATATTTTAGCTTTATCCTGCGGACAAAATCTTTTTACTTTCATGTAACGTAAGATATTACATTCTGTATTTTAAATTATCGTTTTCAATATTGAATAACTTATTTAAAAACATTTTTATATTTATTTCAGTCTTTATGCCTAAAGATATGGTAGTACTTGAAGTACATTATACCATGAAACCGGTAGCCAAATATAGAGTTTGTGAGATTAAGGACCTTTATTTTTGTAATATCCAACCTATTAGATACTATTGTTTTTAAAATCAGATTTTCAGCAATACTTTTACTAGTGTTTATACAAAAATAGTGTATAAATACCGTCTGTTTATTTTGCGAAGGCCACACCAATTGTAAAAGAATAAAGTTTTGGAAACAGTTATCCCATTTTTTGTGAGCTATATTTCAGTAAAAAGAAATTTGAAATCCATAGTCTACTTTGTGAGATATATTACAAAAACCTGAAAAATAGGAAACCACAAATGGTTATAGCTTCCTTATTTGAGGAGATATGAAAAAAGTTAAAGGGATGAAAATTGACGGCAAAGACAGTAAAAATAATAACGTGTATCAAAATATTCGAAAAACGCAGTTGGCTTTGAATTACGCTCTTGTGCAAAAATTAAAAGAACAAATCTCAAAGTAGCCCGTGTCACTATTAATTCCATTTATTTTTTCTCTTTCCAACGATATAAAACATGTCACAAAAATGTTAACTGACAGTGTCAATATTTAATATTTTACTAAAACCACATTTCATATCATTGAAACGTAAAAATCAGCTATGCCATAATAGTAAAAATTCAAATGAATTATAGAATAATAATTATAATTCAGTAAATTTATTACAATTGAATACAGTCAAACAAATATCTCATAAGTAAAAATACAAGTACTATGTATACATTATTATCTACTACCATACTGAAAAGAAAATATGTGTATTTATTTTTCTAACAACAAATGCTCAAATTAGGCACCATGCATTCTAATACACAAACGCGCTCTACAAGACACCTCACGCATTCATTTTGGAGCATTTCATGAGTAATTGCCTCACATGCGTTTCTAATTCTGGTTTAGATGTCCTCAATATTTTCAGGGGCAGTTTGAAATACCTCGTCTTTAATGTAGCCCCAGATGAGAAAATCTAAAGGGGTAATTCTGGTGATCAAGTTGACCGTACAATGGGTCCATAGGTGCCTATATCTGGATTTAAATAATTTATACATATTACAGCAGCAAGAGGTGGAGCCCTATCTCATGTTGTTGAAAATATGAAAAATTTAAACTTTCTGTTACTGTTAATTCATAAAGAAAATCTTGAAATTCGTTTTGCAGGAAATTAAGTAACTACGGGCGGTTAATTTGTCATCACAAAAATAAGGTCCAATTATTTTAGTCCCTAAAAGACCCACCCGAACATTTGTAGAAATCTTTTTTGGAAAGCAGTCTATTTGCACCAATATGTATTTTTAGTCAATTTAACGAGGTCCCGAACATCAAAAGTTTGTAGGATCTTTTGCAATATATTTCCCCCTCTGTTTTCGAGGGTGAGAAAAACGATGGTGATGGTTTCGAGTTCTGAAATCCTTGCGTTCTACCCCTGTCAAGGAAAAACCACCTCAATTTCCGGCTTTTCGGTCTTGGGCTTGTGAGGAATCGTCGGATTGTCGGATCGGGTTTTTTTGGGGAATAACATTAAATTCAGTTAATTTACATTAGAATACCGCGGGCCGACCCCCGGGGGTTGAATCTACTCCCGCCCGTAATAGCAATATCTCAAATTATAAGAAAATACGGAGTCGACCAGGCCTTTATGAGTTTTCGAGGGCAGGGATTATGACGGAGGTGCTATTTTTCACCCTAACCTCCCGCAACTACCCTCAACGTATAAGCATCACCTCCTCTTCCATGCTGTCGGTCCTAGGCATGAGGGATTTGTAGGATCGGGGTTTTTATGAGAATATTAGGGAAACGAACCATTACTAAACCACAGTTGACCTAAGCAAAACCGAGTGGTAAAACTACCCTAATCGCAAAACCGAAATCACTCGCAAAGCGGGAAAACGGGCTTCTCACTGGTTCTCGAGGGCGGTAATCGAGATGGTGGTATTTTTTTAACTCTACCCTCTCGAAACTACCCCCTACGTATAAAAACCACCCCCTCTTCCATATTGTCGGTCCTAGGCACGTGTGGATTCGTCGGACCGAAGTTTTTATGGGAATATCAGGGAAACTAAGCATTACTCAACGACAGTTCACCTAAGCAACCCCCGGGGGCTACACATATAGTTAATAGAAAAAGCGGTATTTTTATACATCGGGGGGTAGGGTGAAAAATAACATTACCATCGTGATTCCCGCCCTCGAAAGCCCGTGAGTGATTTCGGTATTGTGAGCAGGGTAGTTTCAACCCCCTGCTGAGTAATGGTTAGTTTCCCTGATATTCCTATAAAAAACCCCGGTCCGACAAATCCACACATGCCTAGGACCGACAGCATGGTAGAGGTGACGGTTTTATACGTTGGGGGTAGTTTCGAGAGGGTAGGCTGAAATAATACCACCATTGTGATTATCGTTCTCGAAAACCTGTAAGAAGCTCGTCTCCCGTTTTTCGAGTGATTTCTGTGTTGCGAACAGGGTAGTTTCAGCCCCCATGGGTTGCTTAGGTCAACTGTAGCTTAGTAATAGTTATTTTCCCAGATATTTTTATAAAAACCCCGATCCAACGAATAACCGGAATAACATGGAAGAGCGGGTGGTTTTTATACATTGAGGGTAGTTGCGCAAGAGTAGGGTACCCAATAAAAGTTTTTGTCTAGTCCATACTTTCTTATTTTTGGGGATATTGCTATTATGGTCGGGGGTAGGTTCAACCCCCGGGGGTCGCTACGGGGTGTTCTAATGTAAATTAACTAAATTTATTATCTTCCCAAAAAAACTCGATCCGACAATCCCTCACATATCCAAGAACGAGAAGCCGGAAAATGGGGTGGTTTTTCCTTGATAGGGGTAGTACGCAAGGGTTTCAAAACTCAGAACCATCACCATCGTTTTTCTCACCCTCGAAAACAGGGGAGAAAATGTATTGCAAAAGATCCTACAAACTTTTGTTGTTTTGGCCTTTTTTGTAACTAGTTAAATGGACTATTTCTCGTGTCCACTTATAATGCATTATTAGAAAAATTTGATTCGTACGACCAGCTATATGTCTGCTGGTCATTTCTTTTTTTATTTAACAACCATCTACAAGTTCTTACTCTTCTCGGCTTATCTCCCTCATTTAAATATTGAACTTTCCTAATTTTGTAGTATCGAAATCCGGTTTTTTTAAATATTTTTCTTGCACTGTCTTTTTTTATGCGACAGTTTCTCTGAATTTGTCTCAAACAGATTCCTTCATTTTGGTTAACATAATTCAATACTCTATTCACTTTTCTTACATTATCCGCAACATACCCTCGCCTTACTATTTTTTTTAATATGAACCGTGCGCTTTTAGATTTTGAACTAACTTCCTAAATATAGTTCGATTTGGCTGCGGAGCATCTGGGAATCTATCTCCGTAAACCGTGACTGCCATCTCAGCGTCAAAATTGCACCGACAATAAATGCTAATCATATCGAACTTGTTATTATTGGTGTACACTATAATTACTGATATAAAACCTGTCTTAGAACTCGACAACGCAACATACAACAGTGACAATCTGTCAAATTTGTTAATAACTGTATACCTACATTGTTTTTCACTAATCATGGCATAGGTGATTTTTACGATTCAATGATATGAGTTGTGGTTTTCGTAAAATATTAAATATTGACACTATCAGTTAAAATTTTTGTGATATGTTTTATAACGCTGGAAAGAAAAAAAATAAACAAAATTAATGATGTCATGGCTTACTTTGAGGTTTATTCCTTTAATTTTTGAACAAGAGCGTATGTCAAAGCCAATTGCGTTTTTCGAATTTGTTGATACATATGCTTATTGTCTTTGCCGTCAACCCTCATCCCTTTAACTTTTTTCGTATCTCCTCAAATAAGAAAGCTATAACCGTTTGTGTTTTTCCCATTTTTTAGGTTTTTGTAATATATCTCACGAAGTAGGCCATGGATTTCAAATTTCTTTTCAATGATATATAGCTCACAAAAAATGGGACCACTGTTTCTAAAACTTTATTCTTCTATAATAGATATTAAGTGAGATATTTGGGCCCTCGTAAAATAAACAGACGGTATACATGTTAAGAATATTTTGATCGCGAGGTTCCCCACTCACAAAATAAAATCTCACTTTTAACACTTATATAATCAATAACTATTACTTTAAATTTAATTTTATATGTAAAGATATCAAAATATACATGTTTTCTCTATAGACACGATTATTATTCATTGAAACACACATGCAGAAATAACAAAACTCAGAGTATAATTTTTGAAAGAAACCAAACTTTATTTTAGAGGTTCCTCCATTATTTGTCGAGAAAACTTCGAAATTTAATAATACGCGTATCTTTTATCCATTTTCGTTAATAAAAGCATTTGATCCCTTATGAGAAACTTTTAACTATGTAAAAACATTTTGGGTCAACGGTTTTTCATAAAATTTCCTTCAAACAGATCTTAGCTGTTTCTTAGCATTAAGTGCGAAAGTTTTACGGTTAAAGACGCTATTCGTAACGTACTCTTGGTTATTATATCATACTAAAACTTCAACAAAATTTCGATATATAACTTTTGCTAGGTGATGGTAGAAACAGTATCTTTTATTTTATTTTTCAACCAACCAAAAGAAAAGTTGTTTAAATCACATTTCTAACTTCTACGTTTCACAGCTGAAACTAAAAATATTGTAAAGTGTATATTAGAAAGCAGCTATTAAGCGATAAATAAAATTTATACAAAGCTTTACGGTAGGCACCATGAGCTGCCATAAATGAAGGAGAATTTCCTCCACACCCAGCTACGCTTTTATCCCACATTAGGCGATGGGATTTTTGTAATGTTGAGCTATAAAAAATTAAATTTTATGTCCAAAGGTTGAAAGGTTGTTGTTGTTGGCAAACATTTTTTCTAAGTCAAACATTACTACTTTTTCAAAATTATTTTTCTTGGAAATATGTTTGTCTTCAGATTTTAACTTGTGTCGGTTACTGGCGTCTTCTAAATGCTTATCATACTGTTCTTGCAAAATAACTCGCTCCTCCTGAGTACATTTCTCGCAGTTGCACCTGAAATTTGTCACAAGTATCATTGCTGGTGGTTTAAATAGAAAATTCAGTTTCACTTACCTTGATTTTCTGATCGAATTTATGATTTTTGAATTTTAATACCATGAGCACTTTGAGAATTGCATTATTTTTTTTGTTTGAGACAAGTCTTAATATTTTGGCAGCCCTTGAATGCATCTTTTGTTATTAAAACACTACAAGACATGGGCACCACACTTATATTTATTTTTTTTTAAATACATTTATTTAACGTCGGCCTATTTCCGCTACTGAGGCCTAACACCGACGCCTGTAGACGAGCTACCCCCAACCAGGGATTTTGCCGAACCTCTTCCCTTAAGAAGAGTAGGGATCTTTTACTTGCCTAACATTTAATAGACAAGGGACCGACGGCTTTACATCCCCTCCGAAGGATGGTATATCTCCTATACAACCCTCGCCTAAGGTTGTATAGCTTCCGCGCATACACTGATATACAAGTCGCTGGAAGATGTGCGAGGCGAGAATGCGGTTTCCGTTGGAATGGTCACCATCCAAGTACTAACTGCGCCTGTCGTTGCTTTACATCGCATACCGAAGTATGTACATAGTAAAGATTCTCCTACGCTCGCCCCACTACCATACTTATAATAATTAAAATAATGCTTCTCTGTAAGTTATCACTTGCAGACACTGGTGTTAGGAATATGATAAGACTATTGACTAGGTGACTTTTAAATAGTGTGGTATTACAATATGTCCTGAAGCAAATAATGTTATGGGGGACTTAACCGAGCTTTGCTCAAGGTTCTGCTGTGACTTAACAAAGTTCAAATAATTTTATGGGGACTTAACCTTGTTTTGCTCTAGGCTCTGGTGTGACTTAATATATTTCAAAAGTGTCCTAACTTTTTAACGAAGTAAGATATAAACAAACAAAAAATAACAAATGAAAGATCATTCGATATAACATGGACTTAACATTCTTAACTCGATTTCGCCATATTTGGACTTAACATAGTTTGCCTCTGAGGTACAGATATATATTTGTTTTTTGTTATAAATAATAAAGAATTTTAGATTTTTTAATATTTATTTAAAACTATACACTTTATCACCTTAATTCCTCAAAAAATATTCCGGTACATCAAATTACAAATTTTTTTATTTTTCCCGCTTTTATTAATTCGTAGTGTGTAAATCTGGTCATTACATACTTTGGCCAAAGCAAACATAAATGAATGGGGAATGGCTTAACTGTTTTTATTCAGTAAATAGAGTACCTCAAAACTTCTACTAGTTCAAACTGGACGATAGTCCACTAATAAGACATATAACACAAATTAGACAGCACACTGCCTCATATCGGATTAAACACTCTCTACCATATCAGACGTTACCGATTTTCCGGTAACCACTATAGTCAAATCTCAACAACTATACCTTTCTCTAACCCTATCTAACTTTTGCTAGTATTTCATACCTTTAGCTCATCTTTAATCCATTCTTGTCCCCTTTTCCTTTCTGTTTATTTTTCTTCGTCTCTTTTTGTACATTTTTGTTTCTAAATTTATTTCACGTCACCAATCGTTTTCAGAAATCAAACCTTTTCGAAATCAAAATTTTTAAAATCAAAGTTTAGGCCAGCGAGTTCTTTAAATGTAAGTGTATTTTTAAGTTTTGTTAAGCTTGTTTTTCAAGCATTGTTCAAAATTTTAATTTTATATTTTTGTAAAAAGGAGTTTAGGTTTAGTTGTTTTCACTTGTCGTTTTCGCCGATCCAGACCAGTTCCGCCCGATCCTGCAATCCTCCACCGCGTCAACGCGGTGGTTACACGATCAGTTCAGGAGCAGGCACTGGAACTGTTTCTATGTGTTAATATGAATAAATATCTTTTGAATTGAAAAATTGAAAGTAAATAGAGTACAGAATTTCTTTTCTCTTCAAATATAAAAAAATATGACTTTTATGACAATTTTTTAAATCTTAAACTGCCACTTCTTTGACACCTCGTGTGACCGACTACTTTGTCTCTTATTACCGCTAACGAGCTCTGAGAGGCAGTAAAAATTAAATTTTAATGGAAAATATATTGCATTGTTCATCCATGTTTTATCGTTCATATTAATATAAAATCTGCGATTAGGAAACTGTATTTCAAAATGGTATATTAAAGTATCATAAAAAAGTTTAAATGCCGCGTCAAAGTCATCTATGGCATGACCAATTCTAGTTTTCAAAATTAAGCATGTTTGATTCATTGAAGGATCGTCTAATTTCGGTTTTATTTGTTGAAATTCTTTTAAATATCCAACTCTAAAAATATAGTTCTGTGGTCTAATACTTCATTGTCAAACATAAGTGCCACGATTCCTAAAATTTATGAATATTTGATCGATTAGTGTGCAGCTAGTGTTTGTGAGTCTTGTAGGCTAGCTCACCGTAGGGCTAAAGTTGAAACAAGAGATTATAGAATACATTGATTTAAAATTTAAATTTTTACACAAGTCAAAGTTAACATCCCCACAAACAATAAAAGTTATATCGCTTGTACAATTAATTGAGAATTTCAGACAATTTGTTAAAAAAACATTAATATCTCCAGATGGAGATCTGTAACAATTCAAAAACAAATTGTTACATTTATTAAACACATAAACTTTATAAATCTAAGGACTTCGCATGTATACTCCCTCTAGCCCAAATTCCAACACCCCGCAGTGATTAGTAGGCCTGCAATTGAAACTATTCAAACTGAAACCAGTCATATTTATGTTATTCAGATAATATTCTTTCACACACTTAATTCCACAAAACGTAGAAAGTTTAAATGTTTGTAATCACAAATCTCAGTTAATAATATGTCGATGTTCATGGTATTTATATTTAACAACAACAACTTTGGCCGTAAAAAAATACTTATGTAAGAGAATTCATTGCTAACTTAAAGTTTCTCTCATATAAGCTTACTTTAAAGGGAGCATTAACGTCTGAAAATTTGGAATTAATTGTCTCACAACGAATTTCGGGAAAATTGCTCTTTAACAAATCAGTTAACTCTTCTACTGCTGTCTGAGGGTTTACTCTACAGACATGTAGCTCGACAAATTTTGGAACTTCTTTTATTCTATTAGATAGAGCCTTCGTGGCTTCCAATGATTATTTTCCACCTATATTTCCTGTTGTGGACTTGTTTCCATTCTCCTTCTGTTGGAGACGAAGAACCTTTTGCGCCTTTAGTTAAGTTTATATAATGATTGAATACTAATTGGGTCTCGGCTTTTAGGATGGCCGCCGATGCGTCCTTCGTGCTTATTGTTGAAAGGTTTGGCATTCCTGGGCTAATAGTATCACTTTTATTATTGCTAGATGTACCCGCCACTGACCACGACTTTTTATTAGATGTATCTATTTTCTATCTTTTATCAGGAGTTTCATTGATAGTACTTACTGCTTGATGTATAGACATCGAGGAATTCGATGAAAATTTGGCAACCGCGTAGTTGTCTGGATTATTAATACTATTATTACATTTATCTTTTAATAGAATAATTAAACGTTGTTGATTTTCTCTAGATCTTTCTAACTCACATACAAATAAGTCTGTATTCGCCACTTTTAGGTCACATTTTAATGCCATAACCTTAATGTTGTCTATGTCACTCTTTGCGGGAAATTCACTTAAAGCGTTTTAAAAAACTGCGGTTTTTGAAATCGCCTATATGTTTAATCAACTATTGACTAAAGTTTATGTCTTCTGGTACTTTTTGGCTAATAATTATGCGAATCGATTCAACTTTCTTTAAGCGCTGTAATTCCAATTCTATTTCTTCCATAGTTGCCACACTATTTTCAGTTGGGTAAACATAGCCTTCATGCTCCCCCAATTGCAGGGGCCATGATTTTTGTAAAAATACTAACTTTGGCATTTCCGAAATAATTTTTTTATCGTAATCAATTTAATGAATCTCGCGCATTAAGCGAAAGTTGGGATTGAAATTCGATAAAAATAACATTGAAAGAAATGTTCTAACTTTTATGGTTCAAGGGCTCATGGGCTCATGGGCTCCTGGGAACGGTATCGTTTTTAAATAGTATCTCTAGGTAGGAATCTATTACATATGTTGTTTTTGTAAATTGATCGAAAAGGTATGCGATTCTCTAACAAATTAAAATATATTTTAATAATCTTTTTCTTATACATACTTTCATGAAATAATATTGAATACTACTGTGTGTGAAGGAAAAATTTGGGATTGAAGTTCAATAAGATTTTAAAAAATATTTCAACATGTCATTTCTTTTCTATGCTCAAGGCTATTTAAACTACATATCTTCACAATATATTTGAATAATAACATATAATGTATATTTTTTTCTTGAAACATCATAAAAACATAATTTTTAATACTAACCTTGTGAACATACACTGCCATTTCTACGAGCACGCATGCGTCAAAGAAAAAATACCAGTATATATTTAACACATATTCGTCGTTTGAAGAAAAAATTGCATGTTATACGTAGAACAAAGTGATCTTTTTATCTCGGCTTTTCTTACTATCAAGTGCATCTTCCATATAAAACAATATACTATTTCTAGATTTATCAAAAGCATAGATAAAAGTTAAAAAATAAACACCACTTTTAATATCCTTTCTAACTGCATAAATTTCTTTGAAAAGAACGTGTAACGTATAATGCTGCTTTTCATTAGATCAAAGGTCAATTGAATTAAAAATGTCTTGTATGTGACAACGGCGACATTATGTATGGACCCTACAACCCTATCAATTGCAACCTAATGATATTAGGCATCGATGCCATTAGATTTGTGACGTTATTCCAAGTCCTACGTTATTCTACATAAATCGATCGGAAGCTTTAATAGTCGGAAGCTTAGGTTGTGAATTTATTGTTTGATTCAATATGCAGCGGACGCCAGCTAATGTGAAATTGATAAGGGAGGCAACAAATTTCATTGCGGACAGAGGAGATACAAAACTTTATAAAATGAAAAAACAATATATCCTCAATGTTCGTATTTCACAGTTTTTGCACCTAATTAGTTATCAACGCAGTGATTGAGAAGTTTATAATGAAATATTATATTAATAAATGATCATGAAAATAAGGTATTGTCCCCGAGTAAATGAAGAGAAAACTAAGCTATGCCATAATAGTAAAAATTCACTTTATAATAATTATAATTCAATAATTATTTATTACAATTTAATACAAACAAACAAATATCTCATAAATAAAAATACAAGTACAAAATGAACATCCAAAAAAAACCAACGAAAAATTATGTATAATAGTACTACCTACTACCATACTGAATGGAAAATGTGTGTATTTATTTTTCTAACTACAAATGCTCAAATTGTGCACCATGGATTCTAATACACAAACGTGCTCTACGAGATACCTCACTCATTATATTTTAGAGCATTTCGGAAGTAATTGCGTTTCTAATTCTGGTTTTGATGTCCTCAATATTTTCAGGGACAGTTTGAAATACCTTGTCTTTAATGTAACCCCAGACGAAAAAATCCAAGGGAGTAATATCCGGTGTTCGAGCTGACCATAGAATGGGTCCATAGGTGCCTATCCAGCTATCTGACATAACTTGATTTAAATAATTTTTACATACTACAGCAGTGTGAGGTGGAGCCCCATCTTCTTGGAAATATGAATAATTTAATCTTTCTGCCACTGTTAATTCATAAAGAAAATCTTGAAATTCGTTTTACAGCTAATTAATTAATTAAGGTACCTAAGAGCGGTTAAATTTCCATCATAAAAATAAGGTCCAATTACTTTAGTTCCTAAAGGATCCACCCAAACATTCGTAGAAAATCTTTCTTGGGAAGCAGTCTCTCTGCACCAAGTGTATTTTCTCGTGTGCACTTATAATGCATATTTCTATTCCGTCCGACCAAAGAATTTTGCTACATATTAGCGGGTCATTCCTTTTTTTATTTAACAACCATCTACAAAATCCTACTCTCCTCGGCTTATCTCCCTCATTTAAATATTGCACTTTCCTCATTTTATAGCATCTAAATCCGTTTTTTTTTAAATATTCTTCTTGCGCTGTCTTTTTCATGCGACAATTTCTCTGAATTTGTCTCAAGGAGGTTTCTTCGTTTTGGTTAACATAATTCAATACTCTGTTCACTTTTCTTACATTATCCGCAACATACCCTCGCCTTACTGATTTTTTTTTTAATGAACCGTATGTATTTAGATTTTGAACTAACTTCCTAAACATAGTTCGATTTGGCTGCGGAGCATCTGCAAATCTATCTCCGTAAACCATGACTGCCATCTCAACGTCAAAATTGCACTGACAATAAATCCTAATCATATCGAATTTGTGATTATTGGTGTATACCATAATTCTGATATAAAACTTGTCTTAGAACTCGACAACGCAACATACAACAGTGACAGTCTGTGAAATTTGTTAATAACTGTATACATTGTTGTTCACTAATCATGGCATAGCTGATTTTTACGATTCAATGATATTAATTGTGGTTTTCGTAAAATATTAAATATTGACACTATCGGTTAAAATTTTGTGATATGTTTTATATCAAGAGAAAATAAACGGAATTAATGGTGTCATGGTCTACTTTAAGATTTGTTCTTTTCATTTTTGCACAAGAGCGTATGTCAAAACTAACTGCGTTTTTCGAATTTTTTGATACAGATTATTCTTATTGTCTTTGCCGTCTTGATTTGTCAATTTTTAAGTAAAAGGAACATCATTTTCTTTGAAATTATCTGTATTTAGTAAAACAAATGAAAATATTTTTACTACGGTTTCCTGAAATAGTATTTTTGCATTTTTAAAAATATATAAAATAACTATTTGTGATCAACCAATCAAACAATCAAATTTATTGCTTTTTCCCTATTACAATTGTTACAAAGTGTTTAAGAAATAATAAAAATGCATATACTATAGTATATATTTTAATATATTAATCGTTAATTTTATGTAGTACACTTAAAGGCGCAGTTACACGACGTGTGGTTCGATGTACCAGAACCCTGGTGCGTGTATTGCTATGGTTCGCTTGTTTACAAACCAAAGTTGTCAATACGGTACGTAGTTAGTTTAGATTTGGGACGTATCTGGTTCGTACAAAAATGAGGAACCTTGTTTATTATTTGTCTAGTGTCCATAGCCAGTACTCCACCGACGATTATGGATGCTAGGCAACAAATTGTTGCGTGTTCTTCCTTATGTATTATCTGTATCTTTTTTTAATTGTTTAATTGGTGCAGCAAATTTTGTTTGTAATCGTGTTCATGGATCATACACAACGTTCCTATCTTTATGGTTCTCATGTTTTGGGTTCCATATAGCCACTTCTAATTGCAGATCTGCGATAAGTTCTAAAGTTTTATTTGTAGACCACACCATAACTTGCTGAATACCAGAACAACACTGAAAAATCACAAAGCACGGCTATATTGCGGTTCATGATAATATAAACTTGTACGAACCAGCACGAACCTTGCACGAACCGACGAGCTGGGGTCCTTTGATACGTGCAAATTTACCGACAGCCGATGGATCGCGCCAGCACGCGCCGCGAATCACGGGATAATAGCGAACCACATATGTCACACGGTTTATGGTTTGTGGCACGACGGGCCGGGTTCGTCGAACACGCACCATATAACTGCGCCTTTAGATTGCGTATCAATCTGTGTGGGTACCAAAAATAACTTAATCATGTTATAAAACCTTAATTATTATATAAATTTTTCCTATACAACAATCGCAAGCAAAATATATGATAAGTTGATGACAATACTATATTATTTTTATATTCAATATTTTAACCATCTACCAATAATTTCCCGAATTTCTTATTGTTATTTATTAAATATTCATTTATTTTATCACAGAATAGTAGCATATTATTATATTGATTAAATTGGATAGCTAAATTATTGTAAAATTTTGGACCATAATATTACATATATAATTGTGATATTTAAATTATATTTTGTCTTGTGTTTTGTACATGTTTCATTGTAATCAGTAAATTATGTTCATATAAATCTGTTTATGTGTAAATATTAGAACAGTTTGATATATAGGAGTTGCAGATTAAATACAATAAATTGTCTTAATAGCAGTTCAGTGGTGTAGTATTATAATTTCCTAAGATAATTTTACTTCCACATCCAGTGGAAGTATAGTAACGCAAAAAAGAAATTAATTTTTTTTGTTGAAATAGGCGTAAAACATGAAACGTCGGGATTTTAAATTTGAGCGAAAAAAAAAATTTCCTGTCTGTCTGTCTGTTGGTCCGTCTGTAATTTTTTTGTGCACTCGTTTACTCTGGAACCGTTTATGATATTGACTTGAAATTTGGTACACTTATGTATTGTAACAAGATCTGGAACTGGATTATACTTTTATCTAATTCCATTGAAGGGTTTGGGGGCAAATGGGGCAAATAAGGGTAAATAGGCAAAACAAGCGAGTAAAAGTCCATAAAAGTTAATGTAAAAAGTTAATGTCTCAATTTTTTTTTGCCATCAGCACCCACTATCGCCCCCAATACCACCACCATACTATTATGAAAGGGAACAAAAAAAATTAAAATGTGAATTAGTGTATATACAAAAACGAAACGTCTAAAAAAAAATTTTGGCATTATTATTAAAGGGGTAAAAAAGTAAAAGGTGATTTAGTGCGTATACAAGAGCGAAACGTCTAAAAAAATTTTTTTGGCGTTAGCTATCCCCTCTACTACCCCCATTGCCACACCCTCCCTATTATCAAAGGGAGTAAAAAATTAAATTGGGATTTGAACCAAGGGACCCTAAAATTTATTTTGGCATTAGTTACCCCCTCTACCACCCCCATTTCCAGCCCCACCCTATTGTATGAGGGAATAAAAAATTAAATTCGGGTTTAGTGTGTATACGGGAACCAAGGACTTCTAATATTTTTTTTATCTTAGCCACCCCCCCTACCACCCTCACTCTATTATTAAAGAGAATAGAATATTACATTGGGATTTAGTGTATATAAGACTTCTATACAAAATCTGGATGTGGAAGTAGTGATTCTTTGGGCAGCGGTTTTTATTAAGTGTTTTCGCAATATATTTGAAGACCCTAAATTTGTCGAATATGCACTTCCTCATGTCAAGTATTCCATATCTAAGAATTGATTCGATCAAAGCATGATACAATGAGTGTTAAAAGGCAAAATATTTTTTAGGTGGTAGAATTTCCAAATCAACTTGTGCTCTGCCCATTTTAAATTTTGATCTACGATAATTCCGAGATATTTAATGTTCTTTATTTGCTGCAGTTTCATAGGATATATTATACAGTTACGTTTTCGTTTATTTATACATAAGTATGTATGTAACTGAAGTGTATCTATCTTAAGCACGTTTCTTAGGCAATTTAATCTTATTTAAATGTCAGGTAATTTTAAGAGAGCCACTGTTGTAGTTTTGAAACTCTAACATCGCTTCATTGGCAACAATTTTCCAGGAGTTATTCTCAGCCAAAAGAACAGTGTTATCTGCATATGCTACTACTTTTCCATTAATTGGAAGTTGAAGTAATTCATTGACATAAGTATTAAAAGGAATTGGTCCTAGAACCGTTCCTTGAGGAATGCCATATTTTATTATATGGCCATTTTTTGCAGGGACTGTAATTATCGTAGGAAGTTGTTTCGGAGCTCAAATTGTAGCTTTTGTTAGTACCTACCTACTCTAAAAATTTCATGCAAAAATATTAATAACTATTAGTGGACATAGCGAAAATGTAAAAAAGGTGTTTCCGAAAAACGGCGTGGAAATGGTCAAAAATGATCATAGAACAATTTTTCAAAAAGTTATTTGTTCCTGATGAAATTTTCTATAATCCTATTATCTTTAAATTTCCGTAAAGTTCCATTTAGTACCTTAAAAACGCATTTGAAAGTCAGGCTATTTCTGAATATTGAACGGACCGGAGAGGAAGTGACGCGTGGTGGGAGAAGCACGATAATTTAGCGGCGCTCCAATTCCTCTTCCCCACAGGGCGCGATCTGATCGCACGATCCGAACGCTTGCGATCTCATGTTATAGTTATCACATTTTATTCCCTCCACACAGAGCGCAATCTGCGTTTTCTTTCCACAGGGATCGTCACGATCAGTTTCAAATGTTTTGGACGGGATATATTGAGTACAAATGTGATAACTATAACACGAGATCATAAGCGTTCGGATCGCGCGATCAGATTGCACCCTGTGGGGAAGAGGCCCAAGTCCGGCTGCGGGAGATACTTCCCCACCACTCGTCACTTCCCCTCCGCTCGAACACCCGAACGTCCAAAATTCAGAAATAGCTCGATTTTCAAATGCATTTTTAAGGTACTAAACGAAACCTTACGAAAATTTAAAGATAATAGAGTTGTAGAGAATTTCATCTGGTACAAACACCTTTTTGAAAAATCATTCTATGACCATTTTTGACCATTTCCATGCCGTCTTTCGGAAAGACTTTTTTTTACATTTTCGCTATTTCCGCTAACAGTTATTAATATTCTTGCATAAAATTTTTACAGTAGGTAGGTACCAACAAAAGCTACAATTTAAGCTGCGAAACATCTTTCTACGATAATTACAGTCCCTGTAATTAAATGGCAGAAAATTGACATATTTAGCGGTTTTTAATTTTTTGTGAAAAAATTATTGACCGATTTTAATGGTCAAAAACTCACTCTTTTCATCTTTGTACGAGCTATTTCGTATTATTTTTTGTATAAAACTTTTTTCAACAGGTTCCCAATGAAATTTTCTTTCCAAAATATATACATCAAATTCCCACTATTTTTCTCCTAATTATCATGTTCACAAAATGGACTGAGGAATTTTTCGAAAAAATTCGTACTACTGACCTGGATTATTAATCGCGATTGTCTCCTCGCGCCTTAGTCAACACAGCTATCGGCCACACAAATGGCTATCGGCCAGATTTGTTCCTTATTATTAGTTTCAGTTTTATATACAGTTTTTACAGTCTCATACATACCATCATCAGCACTCATATCTTCGTTAAAACCATATCGATTGGGAGATAGGATTTTATTATAATTTAAATATTCTACTACTCTATTTTTTACACATTTTTCTAAAACATTTGCAATATTGTTGATTACTGAAATGACTCTGTATTTACTGATGAACTATTTAATCTTTTACATTTTCCAAAATTCAAATATCAATGCTGACCGTTAATAATCTACTCCAGTTTATTAACTCACCTTTGTTTCAACTACTTATTATCCCTGAATGGCCAATCATTAATTTATTGTACTGGAGCTTGATTATACTTTGTGAAATTTAATGAAATGTTCAAAGTGATAGTGCACTTATTTGATAGTTGGAAAAAAGATGAGAATACAATCATTACGCAGAGAAATTCCCAACTGAAATATTACGTAAAAGAGTTCAATCTCTGCTGTCGGTAGTGGAATTCGAACCTGCATATTCAATTCACAGTTCTGAAAATATTACCTACCTATATTGTTTCCAAGAAAATTATTGGTAAGTCTTTCTAACACAAGATAATAAGAAATTAATCTGTAAGGGTTCAACATTTCAAACGCTATGTTTATATAACAATTCTCTGTGGATATTTTGAAGGGTTTTGTCGTTAACCAGACTTTACCGATCGGCAACAAAAGCACCCTTTTGAGAACTTTTAGAAGTACGGCGTTCTTTTAGTAGCAATATTATACAATTTAGTTTAGTTTAGTGCAGAAACTTTTCTAACATTTAGCATAAATATCTTGCTGTTTATACCTATCATATTTCCATCTTTATATTTTTTATAGCCTTATATTTTGAAAGTGAATGGTAGGTAAGTAGGAAAACTGTATATTGCGGGATTCTTGACATTGATGTTGCATTATGAATGATTCTTTTAAAATGAGAACTATAACATTATTCATCGCCCATTATTTATGACTTAAAAAATAGAAAGCAATTTTTAGTGTGTCGCTTGCCTCAACACTCTCTCTGTTATGATTATTCAAAATTCTTTCAAAGGGTTAAAATTAGCATGGGGGATGTCCATGACCAGAGCATGTTCATTGTTCATAGGATGTTCGTATCCTGGTGGTGCCTGGTCACAAACGAATTCCTAGATGAACTGAAATAGAAAAGAGCACATGCGTGTGGACATATAAACATATAGACAATCCTAGAAATATTATTTGAGGAAGATGAAAATGACGCAATGATTCCTCTCCACAAATAATAATAGTAATATAATAATAATAATAATAATAATAATAGCCATGCCAATCCAGAGAACATAGAAATGGACAATACTAGAGTAGCCAACATCAGACGTCGATGGGCTGAGAAGCAACTGTATGGGCGGCATGCTTATGACCTACCAAGTGGACGAGGAAGCATCAAACGCGTGGCTACAGAATGGAGACTTTTCACAGAGACGGAGGGCTTCATGATGGCGATACAAGACCAGGTGATTGCCACGAAAAATTACCTTAAATTTATTGTCAGGGCAGATATGGAGAACGATATATGTAGAAGATGTCAACAGGTTCCTGAAATCATTCAGCATATAACCGGGGCATGTCAGGTACTGGCCGCTTCCGACTATCTTAAGCGCCATAATCAAATGGCAAAGATCTTACACCAATCGATGGCAATAAAATATGGGTTACTCCGGGATACAGTACCTTACTACCAGTACACGCCAAATCCAGTCGAGGAGAATGAGTCCTATAAGATGTACTGGGATCGATCAATCATCACCGATAGACCAACCCCCAATAACAGACCAGACATTATCATTGTTGATAAAGTGAACAGGATGACCTTTCTAATAGACGTAGGCATTTCCAACATTCACAACATCGAGCAATATTATAATGAAAAGATCACCAAATATCTTCCGTTGGCTGCCGAAATTAAAGATCTATGGCGTCAAGAAAAGGTGGTGATTCTGCCAATGATAATGTCTACCACAGAAATCGTAACAAAAACGCTGATAAAGAACCTCCAGGAACTAGGGATCTCAGATAGCATAAGGAGCCAAATGCAGAAGGCAGTTATTCTTGGAACCACATCTATAGTCAGGTCATTTCTTAATATTTCCGTTTGAAGAAGATATCATCTTGCTGGAAAAGCCGATGATATTTTAATAACCCACTGAAAAGTGGTGCGAAACAAAATTATAATAATAATAATAATAATGCAATGCTTCGATTGCAACGAGAGCTCCTTTAAGTAGGATCAGCCATTGGGCTGGTGTTTATTGCAATCGAAGCATTAGCGTTTTGTTGGTAATATGCGATTATTACACTTAACGCACCAGGCTTGTACTTGTAATTCAGCGCTCGGCGGGGCACATAGCCCGGAGAGTAGCTGTTGGTTGCAGTCTGGCTACATTTCTTATTGTAAAATAAGAATATTATAGAGGAGCTTGCGACTGAATATTATGTTTTGATATTTCTGCCCTCTAGAAGTACACTTGAACCCCAGTCAGGCTATTTATTTTTCGATTGCAACAGACACTGGACCGCTAGATGGCGCCTGATTACTATTTTACATATCGCTATCGTAAAGATACCGAGATGTACCAAATAGTCAAGGGATCCTCGTGCCGTTCGTCACATGCCTACCTTCCACTGACGAGAGCAAACAGCTCGAAACTGAATTCTGCAAGTGGTATGGGACGACTGGTACGAGAGCTCCTTTAAGTAGGATCAGTCTTTCGGCTGGTGTTTGTTACAATCGAATCATTAGCGTTTTGTTGATAATATGCGATTATTACACTTAACGCGCCAGGCTTGTAACTTGTAATTTAACGCTCGGCTAGGCACATAGCCCGGAGAGTAGATGTTGGTTGCAGTCTGGTTACATTCCTTATTGTAAAATAAGGATTTTATAGAGGAGCTTGCGACAGAAATATTATGTTTTAATAGATATAGAATATATACATGTTGAGAAAATATATAATATTTCAAAAGAATTATTTATCATATAATAAATAAACAGATAAGCCAAAAAAAAAATAGATTTGTGCGTTTTCTTATTGTATATTAGTTAAATCTAGACTAAATATATGACTGTTTAAAATATGTCTGTACTTATAACTGTTTTTATTTCTTTATATTGACTCAGGAATGCATAAAATATCTATCGAAGTATAGAATATAGATAGATTTGAAAGAGATACGTAGCAGACACGGGAATTTTTCCTTGCAAGTTTGATTTATTTCTTTTTGTGTATAAATAACTGAGTAATTCCAAATTATTTTTATTTTCATATTGGTTAAGAAAAGTAAATCACCGGAATAACTTGAAGTTTTGTTCAGTATTATTTTGGAAAACCTATTATACGCTATTTCTAATGATTTTAGATAAATATTTGAAGCAGCGCAGCGCTCCAACCCAGAATTCCATACGTCTCGACACTATGCGTGAATATGATTTTCATTTATTTGATGTTCAATATTTCGTTTAAAAGTTTACCTTCTGTGTATTTTAGCAATAATAGTTATGTGTATGTCTCATATTGGATGTTTCTCAATGTAGACACTTAAACATTTAGTGAAATCCGAGCTATTTATTTCAGTCGAGTCATCAGTGAAATTTATTTCAAGTTTATTACAGTTCGGTGATTTGTGTAGCAACTAAAGAGAATGCATATAGTTTTTTTATAATGGTCAATAGTCTATGGTCAAAGTTTCAAGAAATGTAACTTGGTAGAAATGGATTAGATGAAATAGTCATGTTTTATCCTGACCTTCATGTGATAGCTTTATGTCCAACTACTTTCGAGAGAGACTTTTATAGATGTTTATGGCGGGCCATGTATTTATTCAAATTGGTTTGCGTGTTTGTTAACTTTCCCATTAATTTCATGAATATTAAACAATTGTTTTGACACCGTATCAATTAATTTAAGTAAACATACAATGTCGCTCTCCATAAATATTCATTGCATTTTAAATACTCGCTTGAAGGTAAACGTATGATTTGACACTTAAGTGACACATAATATTATATTTCGCATAGGGCGTTTATTAACAATCTATAAATTACAAAGTTCACCTTTAAAATAGTGGATGATGTTATATAACAAAATGTTTTAGATTGTAAATAACGCTCATAGAGAAAAAATATTGCATTGTGATAGACATTGAATTCGAAACGACTTTTAAAATCTCTGTCCCTTGATTCGCCCGTTTGTTCGATCTCTCTGTACATGCCGTTTTGGATAATAGTGAACCTTGTTGCACAGAGATAATATAATATATGATGAAAAAAGCGGACCTGAAGAACTCAGAAATGTTCAACTAGCTCTAGAAGAAAATCGTTACAAACAAAGAGATAAGTACATAACGAATAATTAACAACCAGAGACCGAGAGCCTTGAATGCCTCATTCTTGAAGCTTGAGTTCAATATTTGTTAAAATGTGCCATGAACTAGTCTTGCAACTCTGATTAAATTAAAATTTTTGACAAGCCAAATGCTGGATCAGGGACAGAGAAAAGTGTGCTTGCTCTTACTGTCAGTTGGCTTGCTTCTTCGTTGTTCCCCATAAGTTGTAATTGGACCACCTAGTAAAATATTCTGGCAGGTCAGTACCAGCATAGAGGCCACACTGTTTGACTCAAGAGCCCTACTAGCGATCTGGCTATCTTTGCACATGTGAGTGAATATGCTTCTTACCGAAACTTCTTTTGATTTTCATTTACACAAAATACGATGGCACATGATATCATTAATTATTTGAATATGTTAGCAACGGCATTTTACATAAACTCTCCGACTAGGGTTACATATAATACTTCTAGCTTAATTGATCATATATTTATTAGAAAGAAAAAAAAACAATTATAATATACAAAATAATCTGGACATAAAACCATCAATTTTTGAAATTGATATAACCTATCATTATATAATTTTCTTATCTATGCAGTTCTTGAACAGTAAAAAAAAGTATAGCAAAACTCCTACAACATAACACCATATTAGAAGAAACAATTAAGGGAAGAAATATGGAATGAAGTACTTAATATAAATAACGTTGAAGAGGCTTATGGAAACTTTATAATTAAATTTAAATCAGCGGTAAAAAATTCAACGGATGAAATAAAAATGGTAAAAAAAACCGTAAAATGAAGCCCTGGATTATTACAGGGCTTATTAATTATATAAAACATAAAGATATACTAAAAAGAAGATTAATAAAAAACTATATTTTTGAGCTTAAGACAGAATATACAAGATATAGAAATAAGCTAAATAAACTAATTAAAAAAACAAAAAAATATTTATATACTGATCAATTGTCGGGGGCAAATAATGATTATAAACAAATTTGGAAAATAATAAATGATGTATCAAATTCTGAAAACAGACGAAGCAATAAGCAATTCCCAAGTATTATAAATCCTGTTACAAATAATTTTATAACAGATAATATTTAAAAGGCAAATGCGTTTAATAATTTTTTCGTAAACATAGGTTCAAAAATGTTAAGTAAGTTAAATAGACAATACCCAACTAAATAATATGCAAGCTCGGTCCATATTTCTAAAACCAATGACTAGAAATGAAATTCTATTAGTACTATCGAAACTTCAAAATAAACACCCAACAGGCCCCCATGGAATGTCAAATAGTTTAATAAAGACTCTACATGAACAGTCCCTACCTCCACTATCACATATTATCAATTTAATTGTTCTAACTGAAACTATTCCCAAAGAATGGAAAGAATCTATAGTTATCCCAATTTACAAATTCGGAAATAAAATGAACTTGGGCAACTATAGGCCAATTTCTTTAATTAACAACTTATGTTTAACGAATAGATTGGCGGTGGTTGAGAGGTAAGTGCACTTGCCTCTCACCCAAAAGTTCCGGGTTTGATTCCCTATCGTGGCAGTGGAAAATACTGTGAGAGGGATATTTCCACTATACACGGATATTGGCTGTGCGTCCCTTGTCTTTAAATGTGTATCCCCCTCCCACACAAGGGTCTTTTAGAGCCTTCCGATATAAAGAGGGTTGTAATTACCTGTGGGGTTATTTAAAAAAAATTACTTAACAAAATATGGGGTGATATCAAATAAGCAGTATGGTTTCCAAACTGGTATTGGTACAGAAGACGCTATTTTAGACCTGATAAAAAAAGTGATCAATAACCTAGATGAAAATAAAAAATCTCGTAGAGTCTTTCTAGATCTAGGTAAGGTATTTGACACGGTATTCCCTTCACTGATTTTTAAAGAAATTAGATAATGTAGGTATACGTGACCCGGTTCTAAATTTATTTAATATCTATCTTTCAGACAGAAAACGAAGAACAAAAGTAGACAATGTCTTTAGTAATTATTTAAGAATTAACATGGGTGCACCCAAGGTACCACACTTGGGCCAATCTTGTTCTTGGTTTATATAAATGATATAGCTTGTATACATTTGAAAGCAAATATAATCTCATATGCAGATGACACGGCGATTGTATTTACCGGTGAGTCATGGGATAGTTTAATCTCGCAAGCTGATAATAATCTAAAATTGATTGATAATTGATTAAATTCAAATTTATTAAGTTTAAACGTAGACAAAACAAAAATTAAAGCTTTTACAATTACGACTGATGGTCAACCTCTGAAACAAAATATAACCCTGCACGGTGATATTTGCTCAAAAACACAAGATTGTCAATGCCACATTATTAAAAAAGTTGAAAGCATCAAATATCTTGGTATCATTATGGATCAATACGTAAAATGGAGGGACCATGCTTGGCTATGTAGCAAAGAGAATTAAACAAATAATGCATAAATTCTATCAACTAAGGGATATTTTAACAAAAAATAACTTATTTATAGTATATAACTCGCTAGTGGAGTCGATTTTAAATTACTGTATTATAGTCTGGGGTGGATTATATAATAAAGCACTACATATCCTGCAAGTTGCACACAATTCTATAATTAAAATGTTGAAAAAAAATTTCTATTCTCTTCTGAACAACTTTATAAAGAAGCGGGCCTTCTGAGAGTAAGAAATCACTATTCATACCACTTTTATTGTGGGAAGTTAAGGTCGAGGATAAATTTAATCAGCCCCTTAATTATTTAATGAAATTTAAAGAAAATAAAAACATTATTGTTCCTAAATTTAACAAAGCACATGCACAAAGATTTGTATTATTCCATTAAATTGTTTAACGGTCTTCCTTTAAATATAAAAAAAATAAAAAATTTAAAAAAATATAAGACTGAAGTTAAAAATTTATAATTAATTACCGCAATATATTTGACACCTTAGTGTAGATTGATTTAAATGCTTGTTCTATTACTGGTTGCTTTAAAAGCTGTAAGCATTTTATTTATTTATGTGTAGAGTATTGTTTACTCTATTCCTCCTCTTTGGTCAAGTATGCTTTAGTGTCTAGAGAAATAAGTATATGAGTGGTACTAAATATTTGAAATTAAGAGAATGTCTGTTACAGACAATGTACCAATGTTAATAATTAAAAAAAAAAAAAAAATTATCATTGAACCGATTACTTATATCGTTAATATGTCCTTTGAAACTGGAACATTGCCTGATGGCTTAAAAACTGGAAAGGTTCTTGTTTTCAAGAAAAGTGATCCAAATTTATTAGAAAATTATAGACCGGTTACAGTGCCTATTGTATTTTCTAAAATACTTGAATGTTGTTTTATGGATCGGTTATTGAAGTATCTCGAGAAATATCAGATCTTAACAAATAATCAACATGGATTACGAGGTGAAATGTCGACTACTACTGCTATACAGTCATTTTATGATAATATTTTAAATTTTCTGGAAACAGGTGAATGCCCTGTTGGGATTTTTTGCGATCTCAGCAGGGCATTCGATTGCATCGATCATAAGCGATTATTATATAAACTGAATTGTAAGTTCTGTTAACTCTGACTATTCACTTTTAACAATGGGAGTTCAACAGGGTTTCGTTTTGGGCCCCGTGTTGTTTTTATTATACGTAAACGAAATATATTCTGTTTCATCTAGAACTCATTTTACGATGTATGCGGATGATACATCTTTAATCATTTCAAACAAAACAGATGCAATTTTAGAACTTAATAGTAACAATTTATTTAATAACCTAAGTGAAGTAAGTTCTCTAAAAATTCGTTATATTTTAATGCTGATAAAACCCAGGTTTTAAGATTTCATACTAATCAAAAATATTGTGAATTGCTAAATTTTAATATAAACAATACGCTTTTATCTACTGAAGCACCAATTGCTAAATTCTTAGGTATACAGTTAGATAACAACATTAACTGAAAATCTCAATATGAGGCTGTAATTTCAAAACTTGCATCCATTACCTATTTATTTCGAAATATAAGAACGGTTCTTTGTACAGAACAACTTATCTGTTTGTATTATGCACAAGTTGAATCTCGACTGAGATACGGTGTTTACATCTAGGCAAACTCCACTTTTGCTTCTTATGTTTTTATCGCGCAAAAACGTATTTTAAAATGTATTGCAGGCGTTCCGTATACCCATCCATGTGAAGACATCTTTAGAAATTATAAAATATTAACTTTACCAAGTTTGTACATTTTTGAATTGTGTATATATATTTTTTTAAATCAGACAAAATTTATTGTAAATAGCCACTATCATAACGTTAATATTAAACAAAAACAAAATTTTCATATTCCTTTTGCTAGGCTAAAAGTTACCGCCAAATCTCCGAATTTTATAGGGCCGAAATTTTTTAACTTATTACCTGACGATATAAAATGTATTAAAAGAGAAAGTTTATTTAAATCTAGGATAAAAGAATTTTCACTTAATTTACTTTACTTAAATGCTTTTATTCTGTATCTGATTACTTTTGTGTATGTTAGTTAGTAAGTTTTGTGGCTATTCCTATACATGTAATGTCAAATGGAAAGTAAATATTATTATTATATCATTATTTAAGTTAATACTATAAAGAACAGTAGTGGTCCACAAACAACCTTTATAGAAGTTTAGGTGGACCATCTGTATCATATATAGTATTTTATATGAAAATTGCATTTAGATAATGTTCAAGTAATAAGTCCCCGATACATAAAATCGCAACAAAACTTTACGACCTCATTAAAATACCATTACTCTTTGTGTTACCTCGACCGCAAATCATCTCGCTTACCTTTATAGGTTGTTAATGCACGCCGAGTCGTTTGATGCAGGCATGCCGCCCTGGCCCGCGGTGATAATAATTATGTCGTAAAGTTTTTGTTGCGTTTTTTATGTCTCAGGAAGTCCTTACCAATGTACTATCTTTGAATAAAATTGCATATGTACTTACTTACTTACATATCTCGTCTTGAAACACATTTAGTGTACGGAAGTACTGATTACTCTTAAATCCATATGTATACCATTTCCATGTCTACCACCATTTTCGACCCTGTGCACTCAAAAGTCATCCTATTATGCCAATAATATTATATTCCGATATTTTTTTGTAATATATTCTGTTAAATAAAACGATTGTGATAATTTCTTACATACCTTCCCGGGAGAGAGAGAGAGCCTTTAGGTTATGAATATTCCTCGTTCCTATAATAAATGTGTTCCATCCTGTTTAATTCTATAGCTGTTCATTTTAAAATAACGTACACGGCAGACGCCAAAACTGTAAATTGATAAAATACTGTGTCCTGGTGTTGCCTTGCCAGAGTTTATGTACACAAATATGCTTCTCAGAGATTAAATGTATCCGTATATGCAACGGTTTATCTATTATGCACCTCATGAATAAAGCAACTGTTTGCGACATAATTTGAATGTATTTAAATCGCTGCGTTATATATATCCTTCCACAAATGTGCATTAAATCTAATGGTTGGCTTGAAGGCGAATTATGCGATTCGAGATATAAAATTACCATTTTACTTCAGACATCCAGTAATAAACCTCTGGCGATTTACGCTGCTTGGTTTCAGGTGAATAATGACTGCAATTTTTAGTTCCCTCGGGCGTGCGAAGCTTCAGGAAAGTAATAGTGTCGAATTATATGTTCAAATTATATGTAAACAAAGGCTTGATTCTTCGAACGAGGGTCAATGGTCGGGCAAAAATTTACCCCAATGCAATGGTCTCAAATGTTGTGTTTAATTTTCTAAAATTTTAATATCACCAAAGAAAAAATGTAAACTTGAATCTTGTAGCAGGAATAATATTTCGTGTTTAATTTTTCGTATAACATATTCAAGGACAAAAAAGTTATTTAGTTATGTATACAGGGTGTCTCACCGCAAAATGAATCGATCGATATAGAGAAAAGTACGCATCAGAAAATTTTGAAAATTTAGATAATTACTAATGTCGGTGTGGCCAATCCAACTAAAATAATTACAAGCAGCTGGCACTTCCGCTTATACCGGAAGTCGATACCAACTTGCTTATTTCAAATGGAATGGAAAGAATATTTTAGGGTTTTCGAAAAGAACATAAAATTCTGAGTCGAGAATATGTAGCATATCCTATACCTAAACCTAGCCATTTCAGAGATATTTGACATATTATAGAAAATTTGACAGGTGCAACGGTTTGCAAGAGCCGTTATAACTTTCTTGGTGTAAAAGATCCTCATTTGCTTCTTGTCACGTAAGAAGAACACCATACCATATCATACCAAGTGTTCCGTTTTTCGCGTTACATTTTGTCAACTTCAAACCGCGAAAACTTGTTTAGGTCAAATGGAACACCCTATATTTTTTACGTCAAGTTGTGTAAAATTGAATTTCCTTTTTTCTGGTATTAGTATTGTGGGGGTTAAAGTTACAACTTTTTGCTCTCTGAACACATGAGGATTTGAGTCACTCTAATAATGCGAATTGTGGCTATTAAAAAGTCCATTTCTAGTAAATTTTGCTTCATCTGTCCATATAATATTTCCCAAATAAGAATCGTGAGCCTCAGACCTCATTAGAATAAACTCACAAAAATTCTGTCTTCTTAGAAAATCTGTTTTTTTAATCCTTGAACCATATGGAATGAAAACGGGTGAAACTTATGTTTTAATAAGAGTCTGTGAATTAAATCCTTGCATAGTCCCGACTCCAGAGCAGCTTGTCTTAATGACATCCTTGGAAATGCATGAAAACATCCCAGAATGACTATTTCAATGTTTTCGTCATCAACAATAGGCTTTCTTCTTTGCATTTTTGCCTTGACAGAGCCATAATTTTAAAAAATTTCCAGTATGCGTTTTACAGTGTCTGGTGACGGTTTCCGTTTCTCTGGATATCGAGTAGCAAATGTGCTGCAAGTTCTTGATATTACTTTATCACATTCTCCATAAATAATAAACAAATTTAAAAAGTCTTCCTGGGTGTAATTTAAACGTGCTGGCATGTTTTAACATAAGCTAATGCCTGATTGTTTCTAATCATAGCTATTTTGATGAAATGATTACAACAATTCATGAATTTCTAATCAAATCGCAAATATTTCAAGAAGTTGTAACTTTAACCCCCACAATGCTAATATAAAAAAAGGGAATTCAATTTTACACAACTTGACGTAAAAAAATACAGGGTGTTCCATTTGACCTAAACAAGTTTTCGCGGTTTGAAGTTGACAAAATGTAACGCGAAAAACGGAACACTTGGTATGATATTATTGAATTTATTTCAGTTGTAGAACGTTGTTCTTCTTGTGTTCTTTTTACGTGACAAGAAGCAAATGGGGATCTTTTACACGAAGAAAGTTATAATGGCTCTTGCAAACCGTTGCACCTGTCAAATTTTCTATAAAATCTCAAATATCTCTGAAACGGCTAGGTTTAGGTATAGGATGTGCTGCATATTCTCGACTCAGAATTTTATGTTCTTTTCGAAAACCCTAAAATATATAGGGTGTTCTATTTGAAATAAGCAAGTTGGTATCGACTTCCGGTATAAGCGGAAGTGCCAGCTGCTTGTAATTATTTTAATTGGATTGGCCACACTGACATTAGTAATTATCTAAATTTTCAAAATTTTCTGATGCTTACTTTTCTCTATATCGATCGATTCAGTTCCCGCTGAGACACCCTACCCTGTATTGTATATGTTTACAATCCAGCCTTTTTTTTTATACATTTATTTAACGTCGGCCTATTTCCGCTACTGAGGCCTAACACCGACGCCTGTAGACGAGCTACCCCCAACCAGGAATTTTGCCGAACCTCTTCCCTTAAGAAGAGTAGGGATCTTTTACTTGCCTAACATTTAATAGACAAGGGACTGACGGCTTTACATCCCCTCCGAAGGATGGTATATCTCCTATACAACCCTCGCCTAAGGTTGTATAGCTTCCGGCGCATACACTGATATACAAGCCGCTGGAAGATGTGTGAGGCGAGAACGCGGTTTCCGTTGGAATGGTCACCATCCAAGTACTAACTGCGCCTGTCGTTGCTTTACATCGCATACCGAAGTATGTTCATAGTAAAGACGCACCTACGCTCACCCCCTACAATCCAACCTACTTTTGAAGAGTTCACATTTGTATCTCAGAAATTAAAAACTGGATTCATTTTAAATTTAGGTGACAGTTTTTATACTCTTGCTTGAATAGTTTCGGGGTTACTTTCAATATTCAATACTTAATAATAAATCAAATTTAGTATGATGGAGTATTTGACGATCCATTATCAAGCTAAAGCTGAAGCTCAGGCTGAATCGAACATAACTGAAAGATGATGTACTAAGTACTGAACTATTTTCCTAGCAATACACTGTGTACAAGAGTGTAAACTTCACTTAACAGAACAAACAACAGGAGGTGGGGTGTTATTAGCCTCCAAAAGCGAAATAAGGTGAGAAAAATTGCATTACCAATTATTTTTAATGATTTTATAAGCAAGCATTGATGTCTTGTGCTGTAAATGCTACTTTAACTTCAGTGCAGTATTTGTTTTTGTAATATATATGCCAACAAACACTAGTGTAGCTAATTTGAAGCATTTGTTGATTGTTTTGATCATTTTGATTTTATATTGAGTAAAAATATACACTAGACACAGCATATGACAACTATCAGAATCAGAAATCTATATCTTCAAACTCTAAACAATTTTAGTCATTTGTAAGAGAAAACCTAGTGACATGAAACATATGGATAAAACCTATGAAAATTTGAAGGAAATTGTTGACATATTTAGTAAGTTATTTAGCTCAGCATTTGTAAAATTACACGATAATATAAACTATAATAACAATAGAAACAAAACCTTTTTCATAACGCACATAACATTAATAGAAATTGAAGAAGCTATAAAAAATTACAAAACAAATTTACATCAGGGTCGTACTTAATACAATCTTTTGTGGTCAAAGACTGTGCATATGTGCTATCAATTCCGTTGAATATAATATTTAATTTATCATTAAAAACATCAACATTCCCGAAAGACTGGAAAATAGTAAATGGGTGTTCAATCAATTTTTAAATTGGGAGATCCAGCTAATGTAAACAAATCTCTATTCTAAGTAACTTCGCGAAGGTATTTGAGATGATCTTGTATAACCACATCATCTATTTGTCTACCAAAACAATTATATCATCAATCAACATGGTTTTATGGCTAACAGATCGACCATCACAAATTTAGTAGGTTAGGTTGATGCATTGTGCACAGACTTCTCTAAGGCTTTCGATAGAATTGACCATAAAATATTGCTGAACAAATTAGAGAACTTTGGTTTTAATAACCAGCTATTAATGTTCTTTGGATCATACCTGCAGAATAGATACCAGTTTGTATTCTACAATGGCTTTCAGATCATCTATATACTCATCGACATCTGGAGTTCCGCGGGGCAGTATCTTGGACCTATGCTATTTCTATTATTGGTTAATGGCTTATGTGAAACTCTTGAATGTTATATGCAGACGATCTGAAACTCTTTAACAATATAAAATCTGAAAAATGACTGCCGAGAACTTCTAAAGGAACTTAACAAAATCAGTCAGTGGTGTTCACTTAACAAGTTACATCTGAATGTCGGCAAATGTAGTTGTTTCATATACGAAGAAGATGAACGGATTTCAGTACGACTACTATGTAACGGGAACGATACTAGAGCGCGATACATTGATTAAAGACTTGGGTATTTATTTCGATCTTGAGCTGAGTTTTGGAGAACATATAAGAATTAAGTGTAATGAAGCAATTAGATTGTTGTTATATGCTAAACCCAGTCAGGCTATTTGTTTTTTCGATTGCAACAGTCACTGGACCGCTAGATGGCGCCTGCTGACTATTTTACATGTCGCTGTCCCAAAGATACCGAAATGTACTAAATAGTCAAGTGATCCTCGTGTCGGTCGTCACATGCCTACCTTGCACTGACGAGAGCCAACAGCTCGAAACTGCAGTCTGCAAGTGATGTGTGACGACTAGCACGAGAGCTCCTTTAAGTAGGATCAGTCTTTCGGCAGGTGTCTGTTGCAATCGAAGCATTAGCGTTTTGATGGTAATATGCAATTATTACAATTAACGTGCTAGGCTTTTAATTTGTAATTCAGCGCTCGGCGGGGCCCATAACCCGGAGAGTAGCTATTGGTTGCAGTCTGGTTACGTTCCTTATAGTAAAATAAAGATTTTATAGAGGAGTTTGCGACTAAATATATCATGTTTTACTAAAGATATTGGCTTGTGTAAAATACAAAAACGCTCCCGCCTTGGGATCCATCATAGGGTTGTTTGCCTGAACAGGACTACGCAGCTAAAGGAAGTTCTCAAATAGTGTGTCAAAAATTTAGTGCTCTCTACGACAAGAAAATTTAAAAGATATGGTAAAAAAATTCAAATTTTTCTGTACATGGCACCATTCTTTTAATTGCATTTTACTAATTATAAACAAAAAACAATCTCAAATACTATTTTTTATTAACATGTATCATAACCCAGTTGCCAACTTTTTTGAAACATTTAAGCACTTTGACATTTTATTTATATACGGATTATTAAAAAAAAAAATTAAATTCATTTATATTTTACCAAATCAACGTATACACTGATTTTAGTGAAAAGATGCTAAAAATCAAACAAATCATGTTTTAAGCCCCGAGATACTATATTCTTAAATATAAAGGAAGTTAAAGGCCCAATCGGACCACAAATGTAAAACACTAGTATATTACTCCAGTCGAGATGTATATTGGAAACTGCATTAACCCCCGGATGCGTTTTCCTTTCTTTAATCGAAGGGGAAGGTCATGGTCTAAATACATGTTTCCGGGAATCCATCCCTGCTGCGTTAACCACCATCTTGATTTGAATGGTTAGTTTCATTTTTATTAAATAACTCTTATTTTCAACTTTAGAATGAAAATAGTAATATTTAAACTTGTAGGTAATTTCTTCTCTAGACTAGATGAACAAATTTGTAAAAAACGGAATTCCTCACAAATTTGGTTCTCATCCCTTTACCCCTAGGATGAATATTTTAGGACTTACACCTTACTAAATTATTCTTCGACAACTACATGGTTGTTTACAATGCACTTCAAACAATAGTATATTGCTATATTAGGAGTAAAAGTGATGCCTTTGTCACAAGTCTGTAGGTTTGCCGGTAGTCCAGCGATTACAGACGAGTCACAAGTGGCTTTTACTCCGAATGAAAGATTCTATTTTTTTTTCAAACGTCGATTAACTATAAAAAAGTAAAGATAAAAAATTTCGAATTTCACCATCAAAAATGTGTCCATCACATACGCTGCGCCGGCCAGTGTGGTGCAGCACGTCGGTCACGGCAATGGGAAAATTAAAAGTTCTTGAACACAAATTTATGCGACTCATCTCTAATTCTGGAAGGTACACCTCCCTCAGAGATCTATACGCACTTTGGCATGACATAACCTCAATAGTAAACTACGTCCAGGCCATCTCTCAAAAATTCTACTCTCTCAAGCTGAGCGATAGTCCGCTAACAAGAAACATAACACAAATTAGACAGCATAATGCCCCATCTCGGATAAACCACACACTGCCATGCAAGACGTTATCGATCTTCCTGCAACTTCTGTAGCGAAACTTCATCGACTATAACTTCCGCCTACCCTATCCACCTTAACTGATATTTCATACCTGTTGTATCTTTAAATTGTTCTCGTAGCTTCCTTTCTGTTTGTAACTTTTTTGTTTCGTTTGTTTCATGATTTTTTTTTGGAGATTTTTGTCCCTGAATTCATTTTCATTCAAAGTTTTCACTGAGGGTGCAAGGTTAAAGCGGGGTAGTGGGAATGAGCGGCGATAGGAGGAGAGGGATGGGCAGGTTTGTCAGTGTACCTGTATGTATTGTAAAAGTTTTATGTTTTACTCCACCATTAGTCCTCCGCATCATAGATGGGTAGATTCTGGTGGAGTAGTTTATGTGCATGTCGGTGGTCATTGTGTCGACGTCTGTCTGTAAGATTACGTGTCAACTCCGATCGCTGAATTTTGGTTGAGAAGAATTTTTGAGCCGTATCGTTGATGGATTGTCTAATATGGGGGATCTCAGCCCTCTCGTGCAATTCCGCGATAGCAGTAAATTTGTTGGCGTTGAGTAGTAGTGTAAGTAGTTTGTTTTGTAATGTCTGTAGACATAAGCACTGAGCGTCCGAGATGGTGTTCCAGGACGTCTTGTATAGTCAGTTTGTTGTCAGTAGTTAGTTTGATTCTACGGTTAATGAGTGCGTAAATTCTGCTTAAGGCCGTGTACACAGACTGCTGATGAGAAACCTACATACTTCTTACTATATCAATACGTCACATACTACATGTACGAATAGTTCTGACGCTATTCATACATCCTGCATGTACGAATAGTCACTTCATAAAATAACGCACACCTATGATATATACACGGTTGACTGTTGATATTTTTCTAACGCATGTGTAGGAAAAACTCGTAACAGATTATTATCATTTTCACCAACAGAGCATATATGGCTTAATCGCAACATGATTAGAGAGTTGCACATCGCTTTACTTTTTCATGCCGAGAGAACCAATTGCAACTGTGTAGAATATCTATGTTTAAATATCATGAAGTCATTATTAAAATTTGTGAGCAAATAAACTCCCTACATTTAATAAATATGTGTTCATTTATTTTATTTAGTTTATGTCGACAACAAAGGTAAATAAATTCAGGCCAGTAACGCTGGAAAATAGTAATTTTTAAATTTAGAATTTTTGTGTTTGCCGTGTTCGTTCTTTAAAATGAATAGCTATAAAATGTAACAGGATAGGACACATTTATTATAGGTATGAATATTCACGGTATAAGCTCATTTTAGGGAAAGCGTACAGCGAAACCGGCAATTCGCGGAACCTTTTTACTTGATTGTACAAAATGCATACCTAGTTTGTATTAAGGAATATTGTGTGTCTGGTGGCAATATATCTTACACTTTAGGTGCCGTCATCGGCGACTTTTCTGGATTTTACGGAGGCTATTTAGTTTTACGTAAAGGTAAATTAAACAATACGTAGATTTTACCTGAGTTTTTTGTAATAAACTTAGATAATTGTTTGCGCCTAGAAAATTTTATTTATGGATAAATAATTTGTTATGAATTTTAATTTTAATATTCATAGGATCCTGGATTTCTTATTCTTAGAGACAGTTGTAAACTTTTGTCTTACACTGTCTCGGATGTTCACAATACCAAACCACTTAAACTCTACACTCGAAAACGCTGCGCGTTTCGCTAACCATGTTAGCATCATCAGGATATGATTAAAATTAAGTAAGCTTAATAGAGGATCATATATTTATACTAAATTAATGTCATGGTTTAATGAAAACCGCACTAACCACTGAGCTACCGTCACTACACTACACTAGATTTTTCTATTCTTCCATATTTGAGATGGGCCATATGTTCCTTGAATCTAGCTACATATGCCCGTTTGTGTTGTCCAACAAACTTCAAATTACAATCTTTCCTGATTTCCTAAATCCCGGGCTTTTTGTTTAATTCAATTGTATCCCTTGAGTTGCCTAAAAGTTGTTATAATTTGTTTCCCTATAAATGGACAACTATCATGTCTAAGCTCATAGAAACACTCGCAGTAGGACAACGGCCAAATGTTGATTTGAAGGTTGCTTCAGACATCTAAGAAATACAGAAATAATAACAATACGCTCACAAGAAGACACATACCACTGCAACGAAGAAGGGAGCGAACAGAATTAACACAAGAAACGAACCACTTTCCCTTGGACAAGCCTTCATCAGTAGAAATTCAAATATAGTTCTAGATTAGCCTAGAGTGATCCAAAGTCCTGTTAGAGTTTTATAATGATCTAGAACTCGATCATAGTTTGAAGTGAGCACTCTATTATAGTGGAGCCAGAAAGAGTATATAGTAGAGCTAAAAATCAGTGGCATTCTCGTCAAATGATATATTCTGTGTAATTGCCGTAGTCGACCAAATGGGTTGAATGTGTGAACGTGCCGCATTTATACCTAATAATTCGAGTAGCTCGCCATTCATATATTTATATAGGTACAGGTATATATAAAATAATAATATTGTTCATATTTCATCATTCAATTTTTTTTACTATATAGAAAATCGAAAATATTTTAATTTAGGACATGGTAGCTCATGCATACTGCAGGGTCCCCCGATGCTAATTTATGTATAGGTGTCAATCTATATATAAAAATTTCTTTTGGGGGGGATGGTAACCCTCACTTGCGGGCGGCAGCCCTTCATCGGTAGAGCATCGTGAGTAAGGAAGTATTTTATGCTAAAATGAAAAAAGATACCTGGGCGCCACGCGACAAGAAGAATTATTATTAGGTTTTGCAAAGTCACGGAAGACAAAACACAATACTCAGCCTCTGATTGCTAAATAGAGATAGAGACAGAGAGAGAGAGAGCTAATGAACAAAAGATAGTAATTACGTATATTTGACAATAGAATATTTATTAAAAATAATTAATATATTATATGTACAAAATGGAAAAGAGATAATTTACGTATGCGATCTCACATTGTTTTAGCATTAATGCCCATGATTTTTAAGGCTTGGATAAAGCGCCTCCCTCTAGTATACTAGGCTATGGCTTCACAAAAACAAAAAAAAAATGATAGTTTGATAGTGTGTAGATCAAATTTGATAATAATATGTACAAAAAAAAATAATAAGTATATATATGAATATAAAAAAAATGATGAATAATAAACATAGCCTGTTGCTTATGATCATCTGATGGAATGGTGTTGCTAATGGGGCCCAGTGGCAACCAAAATGGCGGCGATTGTTTGACGTCAGGTTGATGGATGAACCCAGGAATGGGGCTCTTTTCCAGACTCTCCAAACCCTGCATCACGACGGACCGCGCTCCCAAATCAACAAAAAAGTTATGAATAATCTCTTACAGAAGGAATCCTCCTATCCCAAGAAAAAACCCTGAAATAAAATAAAAAACACTAACTATCGGCATATGCCAAAAAAAAAATTAGAAGGGAGAAATATACATAAAAAAGGCAACTCACCTTCCTTAGAAGGGTTTTCTATTTAAGGTAATAGTGGAACTGCGTGAAGTTCCTTATCACTCGGCACGAAACTAAAAATTAAAAGTGAGAGAAAACCTTAGTATGGTTGAGCAATTGAGCGAAAGAAAAGTGTACTCACTCAGAGAGGATGTCGAATCCACCTGGGGTTTCACTAAAACGGACGAAATTTTTTCGTGGGAAAACCACTCCTAAACCATGGCGTGGGGTGTAAATCCTTATTTTGCGAAATTTTATATTCAAATCCCCCGTAGAAAGAGTAAAACTGTGCAAAACCACAAATCCACAAATGATCTTATCACTCCTAAAGTCTGGTCCGGAATGTACTCGAAATTCAAAGATAATGAAAAAAAAACTAAGTCCCTGATAAGAATTCTCGGTTGGTATCCAGTGTAACTTATGCTGTTAAAAATATGTCAGCGAAACAATATTAAGGAATTCAAAGAATAGCTTACAACAGTACTGGAAAAATACCCAAACATATGAGGAGAAGATCATAGACAAGAGGACGGAAGAAAACATATATGTTTTCTTTCGTCCTCTTGTCTATGATCTCCTCATATGTTTGCGCATTTTTCCTGTACTGTTAAGTGGGTTTTTATGCATGTTAATTAAGATTTAGTAATTAATGTTGTTATAAGAGTAGCAAAGAAATTAAATACACATCATCAACAAATCTCATCACATGTTTTATTTCTAAGCAACCAGTAATACATATCAATGCCGTGTGTGTGGTATCATGCCATAATTAATTGTAATACAATCTCCTTATTAAAAAAAAAAAATAGCAAATAAAAATGCTACAATACTTAACAAAATCTGAAGGCTTTCATTTTTTCGAAATATTATGGAATTTACGAAATTCATAAACCCGCACGCCCCTGGTTCTACTGTTTCCTCTTTTTGGCCAGACTATAGGGTTTTGTTGTCAAGTAGTCTGAGTGAAATGGAGCCACATAAGTGAACTACTTTCCATAAATCTTGTCATGGCATAACCTAATAAGTCGGTCAGGAAGAACAACGGATAATGAAATAAATCACACAGAACAATGAATCACGAAATGGGTCTGGAGACCCCTGAATTTCAACAGCAACAATGAATGACAAATTGTGCGAAACCCTAGATTCCTCAAACGTCCGCCAAAATATCTGGAATAGGTTTCCCATTGTTTTGCAGTAAAGGACAAGAACATGGCGCACAAAAATAGGCTGTGGCACCTCGAGAATATGAAACAGAAATACCTGAAAACATATTTCAAGAACCAAAAAGGAGAGACTGTAAGGAAACAAATTAAAACAACACATGTATCTACAAGGACAACTTTAACTTTCATCGAGGAAAATAAACCAATATGAAACCTGACCAAAAAGATATATGCAGCTCATGCTCCAAACAATGATATATGGGGTTAAAATACGGTAATGACATCGGGATATCGTCCAATTATTTACAAAAATAGTAACACTTGGAACAATAGGAAACACCAACGATATGAGAGAAGAAAACTACGAAAATTAAGAAACATGCGCCCGCACAATAAAATACTGCAAATGGGCGCAAAGAAGAGACCCAGCATATCTATTGAAGAGAGCACTAATGCTGAACAGTAAAAATCAAAAAGAGCATGCTACAAAACAGTCAATGCTTAAATAATGACGAATATGGGATACTTTTAAAATGAAAAGTCAGTTCATCTATACTGGTTAAATTTTTATTATGCCTATATTGTCTTCCTAAAAGCAAAAATGCTTCACTCTATTCTTAAAGAAAATATAAAACATTCCCCTGTGCTTTTATTGTTTACGACCGTTTTGCAGCTTGGAAATTTCTCTATAAGTAGGTGTATGTTTTTATAAGGGAAAAATTTCTCGTGAACCTTTTTAGGGATATATTTTCTTGATAATACTCATGTAGTAAAAGTTAAACGGCTTATAAATCCCTGCACGTACTAAAATCTGCGATCGTGGAGGTTTTCATGCTTTTGATATAAACCGAATAATATTTGAGATTTAAAAACAACTGCGAAATGATGTAAAGGAAAGGCTTGATAGGAAACACTTATTCTATTTATTGCTATTGAAAGTTCCATATGCCTTTCACTGAAAAAAGCGAGAGACTTAATAATATAATTGAGGAATTGATACGTAAAGATATTCTGGAATAGATAAAATAACTTCCCATATCTTTAAAAAAAATTTGAAAATTATGTACTTAATGAATAAGTCCCTAGAGCCAGGTAATTTTCAGTCAGCTTTAAAGGTTGCCATAATTAAATGGATTTACAAGTTTGGATATAAAGCAGAGTTCACTAATTATACACCAACGTCACTTGTCAAATCAGACAAAAATACTTTGAAAAAGTAATAACAATTAAAATCATGATATACATAAAAGAATATCATTTAATATCAGATAAACAACATTGATTTAGGGAAACTAGGTTAACGCAACATGCTATGGCAAGCATCATAGATGAAATCCATAAATAATACTGAACTAGCATTAATATCGCCAAGCGAGCATCTCTAGTGAGTTAATTGAGGAATTAATTTGTATGAGATTCCACAAGGGCCTAAGACCAATGTTATTTATTTTGTATATCAATGACTTCTTTAAATTTCCCATCAGTGGGATAATAATTAGTTTTTTAGATAATACTGCTACCTTTTACAAGGACAAAACATGAAACATCTTAGAAAATTAAGTGGAATATGAATTTAAATTGATTTAATTCAAATTGATGTAAGAACTGTTTTCCAAAGGTACCTACATATAATAGTTATGTATATATCGCCACCAAAATTTTAGTGTTTTGTAAAAACAGTTATATCTTCAATACTAATTGAAAATTGAAGAAAATTAAAAACGAAAAGAATATATCACAATGGTGTGTTACTGTACATGACCTTTGATTGACCGCGAAAATGTCGTACAGCCTAAGTTAAACCTGCTAACTCTTTTTCTACGGTAGTGTAGTTTTTTTGGCTTTATTTAGTGCACGACTTGCATATGCAATGGGTATGTAATTTGAATTTGACAGGATTGCACCAAGGGCCTCTCCCGAAGCATTGGTTCTAGCAATGAATTGGTTACGATCTGAAAAATCTGAATATTGTAGCAAAGGTGGACTTATGAGTGCCTGCTTTAATTTTGCAAATGACCTTTGACATTCCTCACCCCACTGAAATGTTACGTTTTTCCTCGTAAGTGGCAATAGTTGTGACAACAATTATAAACCCGGCAGCAACAATTCTATTTCTTACAATGAATGTCCATTATCCAGGCATTGTTAGCATTGTTCCACCACTATTTTCTGCTTGATTTACAATTAGTTCCTCTTTCGATTCACTTCCTCCTATATTACCAAAATATTAATCCTAAAATAATATTTAATATATAATTCAAATATGCTTCTAGATGGTAGAATATTGAAACATAATATTTCAGTCGCAAAAATCCTTATTTTGCGATAAGGAATGTAACCAGAGTGCAACCAACAGCTACTCTCCGGGCTATGTGTCCCGCCGAGCGCTGAATTACAAGTTACAAGCTGCAGTCTGCAGTTTCAAGCTGTTGGCTCTCATCAGTGCAAGGTGGGCATGGGACAACTGGCATGAGAGCTTCTTTAAGTAGGATCAGTCTTTCGGCTGGTATTTGTTGCAAGCGATGCATTAGCGTTCTGTTGGTAATATGCAATTATTACACTTAACGCACCAGGCTTGTAACTTGTAATTCAGCGCTCGGCGGGGACATAGCGCGGAGAGTAGCTATTGGTTACAGTCTGGTTACGTTCCTTATAGTAAAATAAGGATTTTATAGAGAAGTTTGCGACTGAAATATTATGTTTTGATTTATTTTTCCATGGCAACAAACACTGGACCGCTAGGTGGCGCCTGCTGATTATTTTACACGTCGCTATCCTAAAGATACCGAGATGTACCAAATAGTCAAAGGATCCTCTTGTCGGTCATCACATGCCTACCTTGTACTGACGAGAGCCAACAGCTCGAAACTGCACTCTGCAAGTGGTGTGGAATGACTGGAACGAGAGCTCATTTAAGTAGGATCAGTTTTTCGGCTGGTGTTTGTTGCAATCGAAACATCAGCGTTCTGTTGGTAATATGCAAAATTATTACACTTAATGCGCCAGGCCTGTAACCTGTTATTTAATGCTCAGCCTGGAGAGTAGCTGTTGGTTGCAGCCTGGTTGCGTTCCTTATAGTAAAATAAGGATTTTATAAAGGAATTTGCGACTGAAATATCATGTTTTAATTTAAGCTATAGTTCTTCCAGTGGCTTCAATTGCACATTCCAATATTCGATTTTTCCAATATAATACTGTTCCTTCTTTTCCAACTCATCAATATTTATTACTAAAACTTCATTTGGCTTGACTGGACTGGCAGGATGACCATGTAATATGCTTTTTCTTCAAACGTCAGGAAATCATGACATTTCTTACTCATTTAATGATATTAAAGTTTGACATTTTAGATAGATGTGTGTTGTCATTAGCAACAGAAGTAAAAGTATTTTTCTTCTCGCTCGAGTAGACTTTTACTTCCGTTCCTAATAGCAACGCACAGCTACATTTTTTATCTTTATTTTCTTTATAGCTAATCGACGTTTGAAAAAAAAATAACATGTCTTATTCGGAGTAAAGCCATTTTTGTAACTCGTCTGTAATTGCCTACACACTGGTCACAAAAGTATCACTTTTACTTCTAATAAAACAATATACTATTGGCCCTCGGAGTTCATGTAAAATGGTCCATCTACGTTTCGTATAAAATTTATTTAATCTTCTACATTGGTCTTCTCACATCTATTATGTTTATTGTGTAACTATTTTGTCTATTTGTAAGAATGCCTTACCCTACTTTACACAATATGTTTTTCTTATTACTAATATAGTAAAATGCAGTAACAAATAGAGTTGTTGAACTTTGAAATACTTGACCAATGGCCAATTTACCGATTATGTATTTGTCCATCCAGCAAGTTGTGTTACTATACTTACAACCCTTGACTAACTTTAAACTTGTCATATATCATAGAATATGTTTCCCTGGCTTCTAATCCATTCGTTTTTTCTTGTTTCAGATGTGGCAGAAACGACCATATATATTGGGAACATGACTATACTCAAATGGAATAAACCGAAATATAATAAAGTAAAATTTAAATAAACCGAAGCCTTAAAACTACGCAACTAAAGCAATAAATTCCTATTTAAAAACTTAACTCTAAACAATGTCTAAGACACTTATACTAATAATTGATCTGGATACGATAATGTCCGATTTTCTTGCTCACAAATTGTGTGATAACACGACAGACCTGTACCGCATTATAGTATGACCCTATAATAACCCATAAATACCCCTTTATCCCTTATAACCCACACCCACAAAAATGTTCAATTTCCGCCTCGACGACTCTCTCACTAAAATAATTCTAATACAATTTGCATTGCTTTTAAGTCAAGTAAGGGGCCACGAGAACGAACGCCGATTGGGGGGCGATTTCAGGCCAGTTGGAGGTCGAATTTACTTCGCGATCGCGGCTTCACCAGGCAGCCAAGGCTACAGCAGAGCTTTCAATAAGACTTTAATGAACATTACTCAGAATTATTTAGCTAGTAGGTCTAATAAGTTTAGTTTTAACATAAGTTTGGAGACTATTGTGATAGACTTGCCAGAAAACGGGAGTTTCAGTGCCGTTTTATTGGAAACAGTCTGTGAAAAGTTCGAGGGGAAACGAGTCGTGGCTGTGCTGATTATTGGCCATTCTCCGGCAGCGTTTACAGTGTCACTCACGGCGAAGCATGCAGGAATTCCAGTTCTGTGGGCCAGGGGTCATAGTGGATTTTTGCCCGGATTTAGGAGTATGGTAAGTGATTTGATTCTGTAGAAATGAAATTACAAGAATAGAATAGAATGCTTATTTACCAATTTTTGATACACATGTTATGTACATTTGGCACGTCTAAATAATAGTGAGTAATACTAATTATTAACTCATACAGTTCAAATTTCACATTTAAGTTTCATTACATAAAAGTAATATTCTTTCCTATTATTTGAGTTTTCTAGCACATGTATTGTTATCCTTTTCAAAACAAATCACCGAATCTACAAAATAATAGAATTTTTGGAAAAAGCCTCTGCGCCCGTGACGTTTACGCTAAAGGAAAAGTCAGAGGTTATGTTTTGCAAATAATATAAATCGGAATAAACACAGAAATAATGTATTTTGCTGACGTTTCGGAAAGTAATCTCTTTCCGTTTTCAAAGCTTTTTTTGGAAGAACTTTTATTTTGCTGTGTATGTCAAATACACAGCTTTAAGATTCCGTTTATGTTATTTCCATAGATACTTACTACTTACACAGAACATAGAACTGATGACATTTTCTTTTAGATAATTTTGAGTTTGTTAAGTTCTTCTTTTAACATTGGTAGCCAGGTTGTACAAATATCTACAGAACAATTCAATACGCATGTATCTTCATTTAATAAGATTATTGCTGATTCTTTAATTTTTTTTTTTTGGTACCTGAAAGAAAAATTAAAGAATCAGCAATAATCTTATTAAATGAAGATAAGTGCATATCGAATTGTTCTGTAGATATTTGTACAACCTGGCTATCAATCTTAAAAGAAGAACTTAACAAACTCAAAATTATCTAAAACAAAATGTCATCAGTTCTATGTTCTGTGTAAGTAGTAAGCTGTGTATTTGACATACACAGCAAAATAAGAGTTCTTCCAAAAAAAGCTTTGAAAACGGAAAGAGATTACTTTCCGAAACGTCAGCAAAATACATTATTTCTGTGTTTATTCCGATTTATATTATTTGCAAAACATAACCTCCGACTTTTCCTTTGGCGTAAACGTCACGGGCGCAGAGGCTATTTTCCAATAATTCTATTATTTTGTAGATTCGGTGATTTGTTTTGAAGAGGATACCAATACATGTGGTAGAAAACCCAAATAATAGGAAAGAATATTCGTAGAATGCCACAAATAACTTTCAGACAATATAAAAGTAATATTAAAAGTATGTCAGTACACAAAGATTATAAAGAAAAGCATTATAGTTACGCACAAAAACAATAAACTTCATATAAAACAAAATAAATGTATAAAGACAGATTCATTACTCTGATTTTTTCTGGAACACTGTTAAATAAAATAATACAGTTGTAGTGTAATGAGTGTTGAAATGTAGATGTTTTATGCGCCGGAATCAGCAGCAGATCTTTGTGCCATGTATTATATTGATGAATATCTGTTGGGGTGGAGAAATTGCACAAATTATTTTTTGCATAAATTAGGAATTTGTATTTGTAAATGCAAGGAACTGTAAGAATATTATATTTTTTAAATAATTCCCTACAACTAGTTATATTGTTTAGGTTGAAAACTAATCTAAGTAATCTTTTCTGTGAAATAAATACTCGCTGTAAGTATTGAACGTCCCCAGGTTAATATATTCAATGATCAGTGTGAATGAACTAAAGCATAGCATACGCTTAAGAGGCCTGTCAGAGCTATTGTATCTTTCAGCTGCAGTATTGCGAAGTAAGCTTTATTAAGCAATTTAGAGACATGGTCAATATGGAGTTCCTATGTTAGTCTGCTATCAATATAAGTAAGTGCCTAGGAATTTTGTAAATGTTGAAAACTTTATGTCATCACTAGAGGGTAGTGCTCTTCTAAGATTGAAGTTAATAAAAACGGTTTTAGTGTCATTGTGAATATAATTTGGCAAATCATTAATGTATATCAAAAATAAAAGAGGGCCTAATATTGAGCCTTGGGGAACACCCAAGGTTACATCATGGGTATCCGATTGATATCCATTACACTTTACCACTACTTTTTTATTATGAATGACATGATACGGTCGTAGATGATTTTTTCTAATATTTTGGAAAATGCACTTAGTATAGAAATCTGCCGATAGTTTTCAATGTGAGATTCGCAACTTTCTTGAAAGATTATGGATGCTATTTTAAGAGTATTAGGAAATTCGCCGTTATACAGTGTTATATTTATGAGATCCAGAAGTGAAGATTAGTATGTTATCACATATGTGTCTTATTATGTGCATTGTAAAACCGTCTAAACCAGACGACATTTTATTTTTAAGATTGTGTATGACATTAGTCACATGGTAGGAAAAATATTGAATTAGGTCTATATTCAGATAGTATACAGGGCAAAGATAAGTTAGATCCAAAATGTTCGTTAATATTAACAGGGACGGCATTGGCAAAATATGCTGCAAAGCAATTAGTGACTTGGTTTCCATCTGATGTTAACTTGTTTTAAATACTAAGGGTTATGGGGCGTTGTCCAGCACTTGTCCTTCCCAGTTTGTTATTAACTAGATTCCATGTTGCTTTGGTTTTATTATAAAATTCAAATTTGGAAATTTTTATGTGTTTCCTATATATTTTTTTGCAATCGTTGTAATGCATTTTTAGAGCTGGACAGTTTGAATGTTTCGTTTCATAATAAATTTTGCAAATTGTGTTACCTTCTTCAATTAATGCGTTCGAGACCCATCCCTTATCACTTTTGAAAGTGGGACGCTTTTTAAATTGTTTTAATGGACAGCCAACGTTAAGGCACCACGTAACATTATGCAAAAAAAGTTTAAATGCATCTTCAACATTAAGATTAAAAATGATATCTCAGTTTACCCTTTGGGTATCGTACCACCCTAATTAAGTGTGTTGTTTTCTTTACCGGGGACCACCTTCAAGCGTGGTTATATATTTACTTTTGCATTTAACTTACTTGTGTATGTATTTGAAGGTTTTACGCATTTATTATTATATAAGGTTCTCTAATCAGACCCACTGTGGCCAAATTTATTTCAATTTATCCTACTGCGAATGGAACCCTCAGTGATTTATGTTAAGTAAGTAAACTAATAATTTATAATAGTTTATGTTAAACTTGAGCTTAACGCCCTGAGATTTCCGAGCTAGAGAAATTTTGTCGTGGGCACGTTACATCACTTATCCGGGCTAAGTAGTGTCTGCGATCTGCTACGCCTCAGCAGCCCAAGTGTTTTCTTTTTGTATTATCTTGTAACCCTTATTATCCGACGTATTTATGCTCTTATTATAACGTAGCACTATTTTAACTTATTGTTTATAGAATTGGCATTTCATAGACTTATTTTTACCATCTACGGTGAACAGAAATTTAGGACGTTGTATTTGGGTAAAATGTGTCTGGAGAATTCTTGTAAAGTAACTATTGCTTGCATGAGCTCGTTTACATTTTCCAACATAATATTTAATTGATGAATAGCGGCGGTAGTTTCGCCAAGATTAATTTTTTGATTAAGTTTATCTAATTTAAACATTAATTTATTGAATTTTCATCGACCGGTTGGTTAGTTTGAGCTGTATTCGCTGCGACCCTAGGATGTTGTATTGTGCTGGTTGGCACGCTATTTGTGTTACTTTTTCGGGCTGTCTTGCGGTCCTCCAAAATATTACTTTTGGTGGAGGTGCCGGGACATAATGTTGATTTACAGGTTCATCATTAACGGGGTTATTAGTTGTTATTTGTTGCAATCTCAATAAGTACACTGGAAATTGTAGATTGCATGCAGTATGATTTCCGCCGCAATCTACACATTCCGGTGCTTCATCCATAAACCTTTTTGCAATCGTATGTTCAGTGGTCCCCAGCACATTTCACACACTTCGACTGGCGGTGGTGGTTAGAGGCTGCGTGCCCCCATAACTGGCATCTTCTACATAACGTAAAGCACTCTAGCTAGCTGAGCTATCGTGCCGGTAAAAGCGAAACATAAAGGAAATGAATTAAGAATGTAAACTTTTAGAATAATTATTTTTTTTACTTTTAAGGATACCCTCCTCGCTTGTATATTATGATTTTGGAAGACCCTTTTATACACCTTTTTAACACTACTATTAGCAAACTTATTGTTGTTAGCTAATTTTAGGGAAAATAGATGGGCATAGTGATCCTACAACATGGGATCAAAAATAGTGACATTATATGACTCAGGTGATATATTGGTTGCTACATAAGCAAGACATTTGACCTTTTATATTTGTGAAAATACGCGTTGGTTCCCTGGAAGTGATAATTAAATTAAAAGAATATATCACAGAGTAGTTTAGTGAATAAAGTGTTTTCAATTAAATTTATATTAAGATCACCGGAAACCACGATGTAGTCGAATTTTCTGCCAGCTAAAGTTAATACTGACATGAGATTATTAAAAAATACGTTTATGTCTCCTTTTGGATGCCTATAAATGTTAACAATAACAACTGTAGTATCAGCTGAGACACATAAGGAAATACCACACATTTCGATATCACACTTCACAGAAAAATCATTAAATATACCAACCCGGGTGGCACTTATATCATTTCTAGCAAAAATCAGTGAACCACCATGAATATGATTACTGCGAGAAAAATTACAGTTTTAAAATTATTCAGACATATATAATCAATATTTTCCGATGTGATCCAGTGTTCAGATAAACATAAAATATCTAGTGGTGAGAGGTAAGTGAATCCTCTCATATGGTCAATTGCTACTATACACCACAGATGTCTCAATGAATGTATAGCGACTTGCGATTCTGCAAGTACCTGAGAGCGGCGACCTTTCAGTCCTAGGTGGACTTAACCTACTGTTATAATATATGATATGCAGGAAACTACTACTCAGCGGGCAAATACCCCGACCTTACAAATCATGAAAGAGTGGTAGCCAATATCATTTGTCAGTTCCCTGACCAGACATAGACCGGTTTCGAACTTATTAGTTCTCATCAGTATGCCATAAGTCATGGAACAGACAAATGATAGTGGCCAACTTGCTAGTTTTATACAAACTATAGAAACTACTTCATTAGGCAACGGTCGTGAAAACCTGCATTTTACTATCTATATTTTTGTCAATTATCATTAGTTCCAATTCATTTACTTTATTCATACAACTTTATATATTTAGTTGACATATAACATAAGCATTTGTTTTTACGTCAGGGTTATTTGCGATAATCTTGGATATAAAAAATTATCATTGATTACCTGAGACAGATTATCTGTTGTATTTAACATAGTTGAGTTGCATTTAGGGATTTTTATTTCAATTATTATATTTTATTTATTGCAACTGCTATCATGTGACAAAGAAATATCATCAATTTGATCAATAATAATAATTTGAGGAAAGTCGCTTGGATTTACAGTACTAGTAATTAATGTATTGTCATAATAATAATTATTTAAATGGATAAATACTAGATTTTTCATTGTTTTTACAGAATATATTGTTCATAATTTTATCAGCTAACTTAGACATTCTTGCTTTATTATTAGGAAATTTGTTGACGTCTACTATACGCACTTTCCCAGGTGTATATTTGATCAGCTTCCACACAAATTCCTCAATTGTTTTGTATTTTTTTTGAGTAAACTTAATCATTAAAGAAACATTATTTAGAAATTATTTAACCAAAACTTTCACACTGATGAGAAATTTTTAATTAGTGAAAATATAGATATTGTCTGTATATTACTGGCTTGTAAACGATATCGATCTACTGTGTTTTGAAAACTATGACTAGCCATCCCTATCAGTGCTACTCTTTGTTTTCTAAATTTTTTTAGAGCTTTATCTCTTAATGCCATAAAATATTCTAATTTCTCCTTTAACCAAGGGGCATATTTTTTTGTGATTTTCGATGTAATCACCGGAGCATGTTTATCAAATACAGATATCAATAAGTTATTAAACGTTTCTACTTTCTCATCTACACTTTCCAAATATAATATTTGATTAAAATCAGTTTCTTGTAAATCTAGGTAAAATAAATCATAATTAAAAAATTTTAATTTCCTATATGTACATAAAATCGGTATAGCGTTTTCAAGGTCAAAATCAAGTTTGTACGTAACCAAGCTATGATCAGACAAATTTGGGAGATCTGTGACAGTAGTATCAATTACCTTTACATTTTCAGAGCAAAGAAATAAATCCAATAAGGTAGTGGAGGTTGGTCCAACCCTCACTGGCTCTGCTACTACCTGCTCTAAGCCGAACGATTCAAGTAATGTGGATATTTTGGTATAGTTATTACTAGTCGCATTTAAAAAATCAATATTAAAGTCACCACCGCACAATAGATAATCGTATTTTGGAACAAGTGTGATCAGTATATCCTCAAAAGTATCAATAAACTCTACTACTGAGAATTGTGGACTTCTATATCCACAAATGTTCGGTATTGTTTAATGACAAGTAATCAATTTTATTGCATTTATATTTCATTTTGATATAAATAAGCACACCTCCTCCTCTCTTACCTTGCTGTCTGTCATAAAGATAAATTTTATACCCATCCAGCGAAATAAAATTATCTGCAATATCATTATGCAACCAAGATGCAGTGATAAGAATTGCATCGTAATTATGTTGTTCTACCAGAATCCTGAAATCATAAAATTTAGCTGTTAATGATCTGATATTTAAAACAACAACAACAATTAAGTTATTTTTTGTCCATCTCAAAAACAAACACTGTAAAAAAATGGGAATATAACATGTATGTATGTACTCATTTTACTTAAAATTTATAGGACCAGAACCAGTTCTTGGCATATCTTCAAACACTGCCAAAACAAATATCCTAGACTGGGCTGAGAGCAAGACTCTCTACCACTGGCAGGAACTACCAGGATTAGCTCATTCGAAGGAGTTCATTACAAATCCTTCGAAATCAAGAGCTAAAAAACTGCTAGAGTTGAATAGGTTACACCTAAGCACTCTAATCGGCCTATATACTGGGCACTGCAGATTAAATCATCACTTACACAGACTTGGACTGGTGGAAAACACCGAATGCCGTCTGTGTCTAGAGGAAGATGAAACGGCAAGGCATGTCCTGTGCACTTGTCCTGCTGCAGAAAGAACCCGGTTCTCATTATTTGGCAAAGGTCAGCTTTTGCCTGAGGACTTGGACAATCTCTCACCCAACAAATTTATCAGCTTTATTAAAAGGCTGAACCTATTGGGTGAAATATAAATTAGGAGTGAGCTACAATAGACCTGATTGGTCGCGGTGGAGGGTCTGGTATAGACCCACTCACATTTCAACCTAACCTAACCTAACCATGTACTCATTAGAATTAGTAGAACCAGCTGACAGCCACATATAAAATTCATTAAATACATAATTTCATTAAACTGCATTTTCAGTCATTTTCATTTCTAATTTTTATAATTTTAGAGTTATCAGATTTTCGCATAAAAATATTACCGTTTTTTATCCACAAATATTTCATGTTATTCTTGTTAAAGCCCTCCTTCGCTTTAAGTTTTTAAGCTTTTGTTATAGGCTGTTAAAAATTCATTTATATATATTACATTACTATCTTGAACTAATTGTTTTAATGATTTATCTAAATGATCTGTTGTAAAATCAGTTTTTGTTTTACGACATTTTAGTACTTCATCTTTATAGCATTTTTTTGTAAATGAAATTATTATTTTAGATGTATTTTTATCTTTGCTCGACCGCAGGCGATAGCAGCTATTTATCATACTCGTATCCAATTTTACTCCTAGCGCCGAGCAAACCAGTTGAGCTGCCACTTGGATATTCTCCCCTCTACCAGGTTCCGGTACTCCAGTGATTTCCAAACAATTAATGCGATTTTGTTGATCAGTTTCATTTAATTTGGATTTTAGATATTCGTCCTCCTTTTGCAAATCAGCCACAACATTAGTTATTTCATGTAATTTTTATTTATTTATTTCCTCCACTTGATCACTCCTGTGTTTTAAGTTATTAATTTCTTCGTCATGTTTTTCTAGTGACCTATTAATATTCTGTTGTTCGGAAAGTATCTGTCTAACAATTTGGTAGACATCACCTATAGTGGGCTGTTCGGCGGTACATATATTAATATCACACTCTTATTTTCTAGTGACAATAAATCGTGAGTTGAATTTTTTTCTTTGCAGATTTCACATTTCCATGTGGTCTCACCAGAAGTAAGTGACGTCATATTTTTCTCCAATATCCCTGCACAAGTGAAAGTCTTTGTTGCATACCGTACATTTAATACTGTTATTTGATTTTATCCGTCTATTACAGCCTTTACCACAATCCGACATGTTGTGAACCACTGACTGTTTACAATATGTCCAGATAGTTGTTTTTTGTTATAAATTTAGAGTAAAGAAACTAGTTCTATCAATTTACACAATAATTTATGGTGGTAGCAAAAAGTAGCTTAACACACTGCAATCATTGTCACTTAACGAACATTTTGGTCCAAACCACTAATTTTAAAACTTTGTTTTGCTTCCAAAAAATACATAAATCAGTGGTAACGAAGTCACCTTGAACACATAGCGAGCAATTAGCAATTCAATTCAATTTTTCAATAAAGTATTATTATTATATAATATTTCCGCATTTATATGAACATTTGAAATTTTGAATGTACTAACACATCAAGCATTAGGCAAAATAATAACACTTTAAAAAACAAACTGTTGTAAAATATATCAAAACAACTTCTTTATCCGCTAATACTAGAAGAAATTGGATTATATAGCAGAATTCAGGCATTTTGAAGCAAAAAATGTCTAAAATGAAAATTGAAAAAACCGATTGAAAAATTTTTACACTCACAAGTTAGAATTTAAACCATCAACAATGAAAAAAATTTCAAGATCCTGGCCAGGAGCTTTCATCCTTTTTGGATATATTTAGGTGGTTATAATACGATTTACGTTGGTTGATCTATATTTTGGTTAAAAAATCGGCAGCTACTGGAAGCGGCTTGGACCTCACCATCCGGTGGGTCTTTGAAACCGAGGAATTCACATGACGTGACGAGTTTCATGGCGTATCGACCGTGCCTCGCGAAAAGTGATTTTATGCTTCACATTTGCTTTGGTTTTTTTTCTACGGAAACCAAATCGAAAAAGTGTTAGTCATGCAAACTTTCATCCAAATCTGTTAAGTAGTTTCGGCGCTATCGTGCTAAGACACATACTTATATACTTATGCACACACAGACATTTCTCAAAAACCACTTTTTGGGTTCCTGGAACTTCAAAACGTAAAGATTTGATGTTATCTCAATTTTTGATTTTGGATCAATTTTAGTAACTTCTCACAATTTTATTGTGGTGAGGTTAAAGTGGACACGATTTTACATTCACATCAAAATATTATCTATCAAAAAATGAAATACAAAGAAAATGTTTGTGAAAGACTAGGATTATAAATAGTATAAATGTTTACTTACTACCTATCTATTTAATCAAGATAATGTCAAACTTTAACCTGGCAGAACTATTTCCTGTAAATTACGAGACTTGTACAGTATTGTTAAACATGGTTACTTGGCTTATAAATTGACTTGATTATTTTTATAATGATTTTTTTTTCTTATTACAAATACAATGTTTTTATGTTCAAGTTAATTCGAACCACAGTCCATTCTCCTGTTTCAAATAATTCGATATGCTTTACAACCACCGTTCTGTGAACTGAATTCAAAATGGATTAGTTAAAAGTAATTAGTACGAATGATCATTTTAATTTATTTTCTGATTTACATTGGTAGGTGAACGTAATATAGCAACGCCCTAAGCCTGTTTATGCACCTGCGGATAAAATGTTGGCACGAAATGACGGTTTTGATAATGACCGCACTCTTGCCAACCTGCTCAAATGTAAGTAGTCATAAACACGCCAGTGTGCAGAGTAAAGCAAATATGCGGACTGGTACATGTTAAAAGTCAGCTACAAAAGAACACAGACGAAATAAGATACAAGCTCAGCCATTAGGGCATAATATTATGACGCAACTCTCTGGGAGTAATATTGCGCAACGCGTGATGTAATGTTACCTTATCTATTTTATCATATTCATTTCAGTGATATTTTATAATAATTTCACATCATGCTCATAGATTAGTTATACACGAGGGCCACACCAAATATCCCGCTTGATATCTACTTTAGAAGAATGAAATTTTAGAAACAGTTATTCCATTTTTTGTGAGCTATATTTCAATAAAACGAAATTTGAAATCCATAGAGATATACAGGGTGGAGCAATAGTGCGTCGGACCTCGATATCTCGAGTCCTACGATAGCTAGAAATTTTTTAAAAAATTGCAAGTAAACTAGATAAAAAAGTCTGTAACTGGAAATTATTTTCGAATATACAGGGCGAGCCAAAACGAAATAAGAAGACCAAGTGCATTTTTTTTTAATGGAATGCTATGTATATCAGTATATTTACTGAAGCCCCTTTCTAGGCTCTATTCATTCCTATATTAGCATTGAACATCTCCCAACCACTTGGATGTAATGAATATTTTTATTGAAATAATGCAATCTGCAAATGGATATTAAAAAAATCACCACAGTCACACTTATGGGTATTTAGAAAAACTTATGTGAATACCAGTTACGAGACATCTAATTAATGTTTTTCAATCATTTTAATTTCCTAAAAATGTACAGGGTAGTCAAAAATTATTTTTCAATTAAGAACATTTTAAATTGGATTGTCTCTATTCTTTCAAATTAATTTTTTGTAAGTACAGGGCTAATTGCAACCAATTTGTTGAGCAATAATTACAAAATTCAAAAATAAACTTAAAAAAGAGGTTTCTCGAAATAACTGAGTAGAAAAAATTATAATAAATGTTCCACATGTTGCCCATTTTGATTGATACACATCCCCATGCGCTATTGAAATGAGGTTCCCACTGTTCCTAAAACTGCCGATGTGATAAATGTAAAGGCAGTTATTATTCTTTCCTTCATATTTTATACTATTGTTGATGTGTCTGTATAGACAATTTCCTTCACGTAAGTATCTCCATAAAAAGAAATCCATTTTTGTAAGATCTGGGGATCTAGCAGGCCATTTAGTGGGTCCGTTTCTTCCAATCCATTGACTAGGGCAGATATTATTTAGGATGTGGCTATTTATACATACTGTATGTATACGCAATTGGCTATTTATACATACAGTATGTATACGCAATTGGCTATTTATACATACAGTATGTATAAGAAATTGGCTATTTATACATACAGTATAGCCGTCGAGGGCAAGGGACATTATCTATCATAAACAACTATACTACATCAAAAAATATTAACATATTTAACCCAACGAACTAACCTAAAGAAATATTCGTATTACGTATTTTAGTTAACAAAATGTGGTAAAAAAAAAACTGTAGCAAGCGGATTCGAACCGTCGACCTCACGTGTGAGAATCGGGAACACTAAGTATTACACCACAGACTGCTGATGGTTAACCTTATAATTCTTACTATATCAATATGTTTGAACGTCATCGCGCATGTGCGGCGTGAATTGCCTGGACAGTATGTATAAATAGCCACATCCTATTATTTAAGTGGTCTCTAACTGCTTTTAAATAATGTGGTGAAGCACCATTTTGCTGAAACCGCATCCTATTTCGAATTCTTTCAGGGAGATTTACCAATAATTGTGGCAGATAGATTTCCAAAAATGAAGATAAATAGCTCCAGTCAATGTACCATCAAAGAAATGTGGCTCTATTACATTTTCACCAATAATTTCTCCCCAAACGTTTATAGACCATCTGTGTTGGTTATCAACTTGCATAAAACATTGGGGATTTTCCGAAGCATAATAATGGAAATTGTGCGCCTATTAACAAATCCATTTTTATGAAAAGTTGCCTCATCACTGAATAAAACAGTATTGAAGAAGTTGACATTGCATTTCACCTCTGGCCCAATTACAAAATTGTAGACGCTTTTGAAAATCGTCATCAGATAATTCCTGGTGCATTTGAATATGATGCATGCATGCAACTTATTTGTTCGACCCACAGACAGTCTACTTATTCCTACTAATGAGCTCACTTTTCTTTGACTAACATGGGGATTCTCAACCGTTGCCAGCACCACAGAAAACTCATTTTCTTCGTTCACACGTTTTGTTCTTTCACTTTTTTTATATTCGACATTTCCAGTTTCCAGAAATATATCTAGAAGGTTTTGGAAGCTGCTAACATCAGGAATAAATTCTATTGGCAAGTAAACAATTTCTGTCTGACTCGCCCAAAACGAAAGTCATGTCTACAAGTTCCGCTTTATTAAAATTCATATTGTAAAATTCCAAATATTGTAAATTCAACACAAATTGTAATGACTGATAAGTGTGATAATTGGTCCTTTGTACACGACAATTTATACCTAACTGAGGTTTTATTGCTTGTTGAATAACGAAAACAGCAAAAAAGTGTACAAAAAAAACATTACAGTAAAGGACCGGTTAAATACAATTTCGTGGAAAATTCCAGAGATTATGTGTAAAATAAAAGTTGATTATTGCATCAACCACACGATGGAAATGATAATTGGATTACTGCAGAGCCAAGAACAAAGAAGGAAAGCAACAAGAAGAAGGGAAGAGAAGTAAAGGAAGGAAGACGAGACGAGAAGAAAACAAGGGATCCAAATTTAAGAAGAATTGCAGGTAAATTCTACAGGTGAGGTTAAAGAGGAAATGTAAAGAATTAGAATAGTAAAATAATGATGCCACAAAAAGATAGCTATCGTCTTCCTCTCATTGATGGTACATTAACTACCTTAGCAGGAACAAATTGGTTTTCAACTTTGGACCTTAAGAATGGATATTGGCAGGTGAGCATGGATCGTCATAAAAGAAAGAAAATACTGCGTCTTCTGTTAACAATGGAAAATATAATGGTAATGGAACATTTCAAGAACGTTTAGATAATTTATAAGTATTTAATCTATCGAAAAAACAATATTTAATACTTAATCCAAAGAAATGTATGTTATTCTAAAAGTCGAATTTCTCGTCTTTGGAGAACGAGCTAAAGAAAGACAGAAACAATATAAAACTAACCAAGACCTCGAGAAAAACCAGATATTAGAAATCCTCTAGGATTATCCACTGAAATTTATGGTAATATTTTCTGAAATACCTGCTCCATCTATAGACTTGATGAAGACAAGACCACATAGAGCTGAAATAATGATTGCGGAATTTGTCCATTAAAAACAGCTCTTTACTCTAATTCAGTTTTGTTGGATCCTCGTCATGAAGGAATACTCTTACTTGATATCGACGCGGGCAATATTTCTATTAAAACAATTTTATCGCAAGCCCAGGATGCTGCAAAGAGTAGTTGAACATTCCAGCGAATTTCTACCAAAATCAAAGAAATAGTGTTGTGCAACCAAAAAACGATGATTTGACATTTTGAAATCGGTAGATCATGTTCATAAATATCTATATGAATGAGCTTCTTTTACAGACGGCCCATGAAATATTTTATTAGGTTCATGCAAATAAAAAACCGAAAAGGTAAATAGGTCTGTCCATAAAATTTAGTTTTTAATTGGAAATGATAGATTTATGGGTGTTATAAACCCCTACAACGTTTTTTAAAAAGTAGTCATTTACTGCTGCGATACTCTAGGTGTTTCTATAGTGATGTAGTTAATTTTGCGATTGTCATGATATTTGTCATAGTCGTATTTATCTGTGCTTTGAAAGAAAATCGAATATCATAATCCCATCTACGTTCAGAAGAGTATGTGAATCTTCTTTCTGGAAACCCTCCTCCACATTTGACAACAATAAACAATCTCTATTTGATGTTCTAAATAATAAAGACACTGTTACTTCCGTGAATTTAAACTTTGTTTTAATGAGAACAATAGTAACGACACAGAATAAACCTAACGCAGCGTACAGATGATCTGGCGCCTGCCAAGCTTGCAAGGATCTGACATCATATGCGTCAATCTTACTGAAATAAAGCAAGCAATTTTTATAGCCGCTGCTGTTGTTCTGATTAACTTTTTTCAGCCACAGTTTTAATATTATTATTATCGGGTAAAAAAATTTTTGTTTTTCACTACTTTTAATGAAAATTAATTTTTTTGTGGACAGACCTATTGCGAGATTGTTAGAAAAATAGCAACAATACCATCTACCCGCATGACAATGCTGATAGTCATTTTTACTGAGGACATACATCGGCCCTTAGCCCAGCTCAGGTGAGACCATCAAGAAGATTTCTATTTAGACCCAGTCCTCAGTTCGAGTGGTAAATTGCTGTCTACAATGGTATTTATTACAGTTATTGGGAGTATACATACTACCGTCACTAGCATGTCTATTGTAAAATAATTGTTTAAAGATTTGTGATTAAACCTAATTTTTAATTTTATTACAACGTTTATTTACTATGGCGCATAATTTACATACACCGGGAGACTCACCTACTCTTTTCTACAGTTTTAAAAATAAAATTCCGAAATTCGGAGAAATCAAATATAAGTATTAATGGCTACATTTTGACCATTCGGTGGTAAAAAAATTACTTCTGCTATGACCAGAAATTAACACAACTTTCTTATTTTAAATAGCACCCTGTATATTTAAGTCGCTTTCCTCATAAAGGTATAATTTCTCCCTCCAACGCTTTATCCAGGTTTAAAATCTGATGAAAAATAATCTTGGGGATGGCATTTATTTGTTATATCTAGTTGGCTTTGGAATTCAGGAACACATTTTAAAATATTTCAAAGTGGACTTTGAATTTCAATAAAAGGGTATTTCTCAACAAATTAAATGTAAAATTGGCCTATTTTGTTCGTTTGCTTGGATTTAGAAATGTTTTTCCAATTTTTCCATTCCATGGAAATTCAATTTGTCATAACTCCTATTTTTTAAATAATACCCTGTATGTTTAATTTTTTTATCAGATAGAGTAGTAAATTTGAATTAGATTGGTTTTTCCCGATTAAAAGTTGAATATAAATAAAATTAAATATTAAACTTTTTGTAGAAGCGTTCAGAATTTTGTGTCCATATCTTGCAGAAAGCTATAAAAAGTTGTTTGTAAGCCTACAACAGGTGCTCAAAATGACGCCCACCTATTTCAGAAGACTTGTTTACTCTTCGAATAGTTTATCTCTTAACACTTTGTAATATGACTGGAGTTATGGATTCAAAGGCATTTAAAATTGTTTTTGAAGTTCTTCTAATGTTTCAGACGGCGTTGAGTATACTTTGTCCTTTAGATAACCTCAAAGAAAAAGATCAAGTGAAGTTAGGTCTAGTGACCTAGCAGGCTACTTAATAATTCCATTAGTAGATATTACCTGGTTGTTTCCCACAAAACTAGCTTTATGCGGCGGTGCTGCATCTTGTCAGATGTACATATTTCTGAAATTTTTCAAGGAAAGTGCATCCAGTTAGTTTTCTATTTCATTTTGCAAAATGCTTAAGTAACGCGCTCCGGTTAGTGGTCCTTGAAATAGTGTGAGACCAATAATTTTTGTACCGAATATTCCAGCCCACACATTCATTTCAAATCTATCCTGATATTTACCTTCAAACATTTCGTGTAAATTTTCTTTAGACCAATAATGTAGATTATGTCTATTGTATATGCCATTAATCGTAAAATGGGATTCATCATTAAACAAAATTCTATTGATTAAGAATTCGTGTTACCAGTTACAAAAGCCAATCTTCTGTTTCCGTCGTATTCATATAATTCTTGATGCAATTGGTATTTGTAGCATTTAAAATCATGTCTTACTGTCTCACGACCAATATCTACCTCTCTTGCCAGCTCTCTTGTAGAAACATTTGGGTATACATGCGTAAGCCAATAATTTGTCTCAATTTCTTCGTTTACAATAAATCTGTCCTCTGCCATCTCAATATTTTCTGCATTTCGGAATGACTATTCGAGAATTTTAAAATACTGCCGATATGGCTGACGACGATCGGGATATCTTTCATAATATATACGTGCGGACGCATGGGTATTTTTCTGACATTCGCCGTAAATTAAACGTAAATCTACCTTTTCATTTTTAGCCCAGTTGCCAGGGGTTTTAAGTCAGAATTAATTGTTACCTCGCTAATTTTTTCACGAAAGGCTAGTTTTTGCTAGTAGAAAATGGCTCAAAAAAGTTTACCAAAATCTACCCCCCGCGAAACCTTATAAACAACCTTACTAATATCTCGAATAATAAAAAACGGGTAGCACCACGTCAAAGAGCGGGAAATTTTATACAAAAATAGTTTAAAAACTTTTTTTAATAAATGTTTCCCTTAGCATGAGAAATTAATACTGTTCGGCTCAATATTTCAAGCGCGTCGCACAGGGAAATGGAGCATTTCTCGACCGCCGCTACATAATACAGACAATTTGTACCCATTAAAACCGAAAAAAAAAAAAAAACAAAAGTAGCATTTTAAAGGGGAAGAATTCAGCTTCCCAATGTTATAGGTACTTACTTTTAATTTTTATAATTTTTATTTCTTACAAATCGCACGTGAAAGTTAAGCTTTATATTTTTTTTTACTTTATATTAAAACATAAATATTAAATAAAATACTAATTTAAAAAAAAATCCTTGTAGGTATAGCTTGTTTATATCTTATACTTCAATCTAAGATTAATTTTCATCCTCTAAAGTATCCAGGGTAAAAAAAATAACTTTTAAATCATTGGTATTTTTCCAACATTTATTTAAAAAAACTTTTATACTATTTTTATGTAAAATTTCCCGCTCTTTCACGTGGTGCTATCCATTTTTTTTATTATTATTTTTCGAGATATTAGCAAAAAACTGAATTTTTCCGTTTCAGAGGGTTGTTTATAAGGGTTCGCGGGGGTAGATTTTGGTAAACTTTTTTGAGCCACTTTCTACTAGAAAAAAACTAGCCTTTCATGAGAAAATTAGCGAGGTAACAATTAATTCTAACTTTTCATCAAAATTAGTCTCTGGCAACTGGGCTATTTGTGTATATTGCATTTTAAATCGTATATTATTTTGAATAAAGCACCTAATTGTAAATTTACAAATAATAAATATGCCTCTAGTTCACTCAACAATAATGTTTTGACAGATGCTGTGTGCAATTTTTCATCTGTTTTTCATGGCTTACTGCAAGATATGGACACAATTCGAAACGCTTCTACAAAAAGCTTAATATTTATTTTAATTTATATTCAATTTTTATTAGGAAAACCAGTCTGAAGCAAATTTACTTCTCTATCTGATAAAAAAATAAAACATACAGGGTACTATTTGAAAAATTAAAGTTATGATGAATTAAATTTCCGTGAAATGGAAAAATGGGAAAACATTTCTAAATCCAAGCAAATGAACAAAATAGGCCAATTTTAAATTTAGTTTGTTGAGAAATACCCTTTTATTCAAATTCAGTCTAGTTCGAAATTTTTTAAATTTCTTCCTGAATTCCAAAGCCAGCTAGATATAGCAAATAAATACCATTTCCAAGGTTATTTTTCATCCTACTTTAAATCTGGAAAAAGCTGAGAAGAGAAATTACAGATTTATGAGAAAAGTGACTTAAATATACAGGGTGCCTTATAAAATAAGAACATTGTGACAATTTCCAGCCATACCGGAAGTAATCTTTTTATAGAAAAAGTGGGGGGGAGGTAAGTACTTTCTGGGTCACCCGGAATGTGAATGGAATTTAATAGTATTAGAATTTAATAATATTTTTGCCTTCGTCAGAAGGGTATCGTCAATTTATAGAACAACAACCTGCTAAAACTAAAAACTTGATATATTATATTGTATTTTGATCTTGTTTATAAACTGATGAGACAGCAGTGGTAAATAAAAATAAGTAATTTATAACTTCAGTCTATGCCCTGCTGAGAATTACACATAAACGTCAAAATTGAAACAGACACGAGACTGCAAATTGGGGTAAATATAAAGAGAAATTAATTTCATTATATTTGATGGAAAGCCCGTTTAATTACGTTTTATTTTGTAAACGAAGTTTGCTGAAATGAACACAATCAGTATAGGTTTACAATAACTAAATGGTTTAACCAAGATCTTTTAATCACTGTCGTTAGCTAATTAATAGCAATTTTAGGTTTTAGGTAAATTAGAACTGCAATCAGTTACTAACTTGGTAGAAATCTAAACATATAAATAAAATTGGTGTGTATGTCTGTGATTTCGAACTTGCATTTTCAGCAATTTTTATAATAGCTAAATAGAAAATAAAAATTAAAAAATTCGTACGTATGTGAGGCGTATCTACCTCTATTACTAGTTAGATATTTATTGTTATTATTTTTATATTAGAAAAGATACCTTTGATATCTAGGTCCGCTGCTAATGGTATCTATGACAGAGGAATAATATTTCAAGATTGATATAAATACATAATTATATAATATGGCACTTACTTGAATAGAATAACTTATACCAAATATTCATATTAATAGTTCTTTTATTGTGAGGAAATAAAAAATTAAACTCAAAAAGAAATTAAATTCGACAAAAGAAACTTAATCCCGACAAAGAAGAAATTATTCCCTAAAAAAATTAAATCCAACAAGAAAAATTAATCCCTACAATAAAATTATACCCGATAGAAAAAATTATTAAACCCAAAAGCAGCAATTGGAAATTTGAGTACTGGTCTTGGAATGATGTCCTACTAGATTAATTTTGGGAAACGAAAACGCAAGGAAGAATAATTTGAAAGAGAAATTTAAAAACACATTTTATTTCTAGTTTTCCATTTAGAACATTTTAAAGTAAGTAAGTAATACGACAATTTTATTTCTCTTTTTCGTATAAAGAACTAGTCGATCATTCAGGCAGCCAATTAATCAATCAATCTAAATTTAACATGTCACTGTCACAAGGTACAGAAATCAATACTAGTCAAGAGCTATTTACTGCCACAGTAGTTAGGTTACCACCTTTTTGGGTATCAAAATCTGAAATTTGGTTTATTCCAGTAGAAGCACAATTCGGCTTGTGCAAAATTGAAAATGATAAAAAAAATATGATAACATTTGGCACATTTGCCGTTGGAAATTGTTTCCAATGTCTATGATGTGATTGGCAATCCACTAGAAAGTAGTGTTTATGATAACCTGAAAGAAGTAATTATTCACAGACTAACTACAAGTGAAGAAAAAAGTTTAGATGATTTGTTATCAGGTTCGCAAATGGGTGATTGTAAACCTTCTGATTTGTATAGGTCAATGTTAAGCACGGTGGGGGCTTTTCAAATGGTTAGTTAAAACAACAGTTTTCGTGGTAATTACTGACACACCCTAATAGTGTCAATAATGAACTTTGTCCCTTACAACAGATTGTTCAAATGTTTCAATGAATGCAGTGTTGGAACAAGTATATGATGAAAAATGTAAGCCTTTGGCTTTCTTTTCACGAAAACGTAATAACTTTCAAAAACGATAATTCTACTTTTTATAAAGAACTTATGTCTTTACATTCAGCCATTAAATATTTCAGATATTTTTTGGAGGGAAGAAAGTTTATTTGTTTTACGGATCAGAAACCTTTGACAACAGTTTATTCTCCACGGTGGACAGTAGTCCCAGATAAATACGTTAGATGGAATTTATAGCGCAATTTTTCAAACGTTAAAGATAAATATAATATCATTGATTATACGCTTTCACGTGTAGATAATTTATCTTCACTAGAACAATGTATTCCTAACAATGCTCAAACGCACACACTAGTAGATCATATATTTGCAATAAATTCTCCAAATTTTAATTTAAAATCGCTGAGCGATGAACAAATTGGAGATGTGGAACTAGAAACATTAACAAAAAGTCAATTGTCCAAGAAAAATTATATTAAATATGTATTACATAAAGTTAATAATCCAAATTTGTAAGATGAGATTTGGTGTGATGTTTCTAATTCCAAATTTCGACCCTATATACCCACCAAAATAAGATGCGCTACTTTTGAAATTTTTAATAATTTAACTCATTCAGGAATTCGAGCAACTAAAGAATTAGTTAACAGTAAATATTTATATCCCAAAATCTATCCACTATCGACCTATCCACTGCACCTTATGGAAAAAACATATATCCATTGTCAGACAGCTAAAATAAATAAACGTACAAAAACTCTTTGGAGTTCTTTTATGTTTTGGTAATTGGTAAATTCTAAGTCCCTAGACGACGTTTTGAACATATTCACATATATATTGTAGGTCCATTAACTCCTTCCAGAGATTGCTCTTACATTCTTACTTTAGTTGAACATATTACTAGTTGGCCAGAGGCATATCCTTTATGTAACATTACAGCAGAAACTGTTGCTGAAACATTATTCCTGCAATATATATGTCGTTTTGAATTTCATAGAATACATACTACAGCATATCATTCTTAAAGTAATGGGTTAGTTGAAAGATTTCACAGAACAATAAAAGCAACGTTGATTGCCAGGTCTAATTCCAGGAATTGGAAGAGTGAACTTCCAATCATTTTATTCGATTTGCGAGCAATAGCAAAAGAAGATTTACAATGTTCTTAATATTTTGGGTCAACGGTTACGTCTTTCTGGGGATTTTTTTTATTAATTTTCACAATTACACAAACCTGCTGATTTTTATAGCAATATTACGTGAACATTTTAATAATCTCAAACTGGCAGATTCAAAAAATCATATTTTAGAAAAGTCATTTGTTAATCCTGACATACAAACATGTGATTATATTTTTAATAATAAAGAGGAATTAAAACCGTCTTTATCGCCGATGTATGAAGAACCTTTTAAGGTGGTATCTCGTACTGGTAAAGTTTTTTGTATAAATAAGCATGGAGCAGAGTCTTCAACGAGTACAGACACAGTGAACCGGATTATCTTTTAAATGTTGTTAACCCGGATGTGAGTAATTCAATTTCTAAAAGAAATAGTTAGATTCGCCGTTGTTTGTTTTGATGTTTGATTAAGAGAGATACCTTTGACATCTAGGTCCGCTGCTAATGGTATCTATAACAGAGGAATAATATTTCAACATCGATATACATCTAATTATATAATATGGTACCTACTTATTTGAATACAATATTCATATCAATAATTCTTTTACCGTGGTTGAACCCACAATCTGTTCATCCGTTTCTTTTTAACTGAAGAACTACTGGGTTAATATTTATTAAATTTACGCAGTCTATAAATTACATTACCATCTACATACAAAGTTCTGATAGAACTCTCTTATCTCTGAAAGTATTTTTACAGCCTTCTCTATAATTCGGTTTAAATACTAATGTAATAATTTCTCTCTGACATTAAAAGACCTTCTTAAGTTCCCGAGACAGGCAAAGTAAAGCAAATAGTATGGTGAGCTAATACAAATTAAATAAGAATTCCTCATTTAATGTATTTTTCATTTTCACAATAGCAAAATAAGCCTTGTTCAACAAATATGTGCTACGTGGGTATCAAATGACAGCTTAGAGCCAATATGTTTACCAAGAAGTTTGGTGGAAATTTTGTCACTGTACAGTATGGTATCATCTGGCAATGATTTTTCCACTTATTCAATATTAATTTATCTCTTAATTAATCTCAGGTACTGATTTCCTCTAGCGTTTAATTTACTTTTTGTTGGAGTTCTTTACGTGTGAAGTCATCTGCAAACATACCAAAGTGGCCATTAGTTATTTGTTCGGGCTTTTTAATGTATAAGATGAATAATAAAGCCCCCAAAACAGATCCCTGAGAAACTCAAAGTACAAATTCTTGCAGATTTAATAAATCATTCCATAATTTTACTCTCAAGGTTCTGTCTTCCATGTAAGATATTATTAAACTTATTATACTACACCTAATCTCAACTCAATCTCAAAGTTTATGGCTTAGTAGCTCCCTATTTATACTATTGAACGCTATTAATAAAGTCAAATTGTATATACATATGCTAACAAATAAAAAGTTGTTGTTCCTGTGGATCTGTTTCTCAGAAATCACATTGAACTACAGTTAATATTTTTTTTAACAAACAAGTTAATACAGTTATACGTGATTCTCAAACCGCATATCTCATATTTTTTGCAATAGTGCTTATTTGTCTATTGTATAATTTCCAAGTCTCATTCGTTGAGCCCTTTTTATGAAGAGGTATTAATAATGCTTGTTTGAGTATATCTGGAAAGTATCCAGATACCTTTAAATGTACTACATATAATAATTGAAACAGAATGGAATAAGGATTTTATTGGACGTTCCTAAGATAAAAAAAAAGAGAACGTTAACTCCATTTTAAAAAATTTGTCCTAAATACTGAAGTTAAATTAAGGCTACACAATTGTTGATATGTTCATGTATTTCAATCTTTTTTAGCATAAAAAAATTAACACATCCGAAATGAATGTTCAAAAGTATTCTCAATTCACCAACGATTATACAGTAAAATAAATATCATTTTTAGTGTTTAAATATGTGATTTGCAAATTTCTAGTGTAGTAGGTTTTAAAAATTGAAAACCCCACCTGTCAATATTTTTTAGCGCAACAATAGGGTAGGGTAAACCATATAGTTAGTTATTGGACACTTAAGGATTTAATTTTTTTTTAAATTGCTGTGGATTTTAAAAACTTTTTAAAAAAATATTTAAAATATGAATAACCCCAATCAACTTCTTAAAGCTTATTTATGAGTTCTCTTAAAAACATACCATTTTCTAAAAATAATAATTATGCAAAAAGATACAAAAGGTACAGTTATTGGATAATTTTTATAGCAATAGGACAGAAAAAATATAGTTATTGGACAGGTGATAGTTTTTTCAAAAACAATCATGTAGGCATGAAAAAGTATAGAATTAACTTTATTTGTTTAGAAAGAACGAAAAAAGCAACAAAATAATATTTTTAGATCAATAAGTCTTATCAACTAGGTAGTTTTGTTTATTTCGTTTATGTGGAGTGCATATAAATCATCTATTTCCTGTTCATCATCGGACTGTTCATCGGGTCCTTCATTTAAACTAGAATTGTCATTCTCGTCACTTTCAATTTCTTTGTAACATCGATGGCAAAAAAATTTATCAACATCCTCTTCTTCCTGTATGTGTTCTTTAGGTTTCTTCGGTATGCATAATCTATGATATGTTTTTTCACATTTATCACAATATAAAAATTTAGCTTTAATTGTTTCCAAACATTATCACAATGTGGTTGAGTTTCCTTCTGCTTAGCTTTTTTTACACTATCTAGTTCTTCTTCCTCACATTTTCTTTTCCGTTCTCTTTTTTTCGTTTTCTTCTTCTTCCTTTTTCTTATATCACCTGTTTCTTGTGTCTCATCGATTTCTTCAGCGGGTTCTTCATTTAAATTATAATTGTAATTTTCATCACTTTCAATTTTTTTGTGACATCGATGGTGAAAAACTAATTACTGTGACATTACCCAGTAACTTAAGATCATATTGGTCCCACTTACTTACATACAGAATTCTTATTTTAAAGCAAACTGTGTGAAGTGTCCAATAACTATAAGGTGTCCAATTACTATCCGGTTTACCCTATCCGCAATTTGTCCTTGGACAACAGCACAATTTTACAAGAAATGTCCACCCCTATTGTCGAGGCAATTTAGCATTTTACAAACGATTTTTAAGCAGTAAGACGGATTGAGATGGGGTTTTTGCATTCGATTTAGGACGGCATTTATAAAAAATGTCCACTTTTTATCTTATACACATGGGAAATGCATTCTGTGCAGACCAAAATGCATTTTAAAAGTGCATTTTTTGAGGTCATTAAAAAAATTTTATTTTGGAAAATAATGAATAATCTTTATGTTAATAATTTATATTACACAAGTGTTTTATTTTTTTTGCCTCCACGACCAATTGAGTAACGAAAAAAATATATATATATTTTTTATTGAAATAGACTTCAAATGCCATGAAACATCGAGATTTTAAATTTGGGAGGGAGGAAAGGGAGTAAAAAAAATCAAAATGTGATTTAGTGTGTATACAAGAACGGAACGTCTTAAAAAATTTTTGGCGTTAGCTACCCCCTCTACCACTCCCACCCTATTATTAAAGGGACTAAAAAATGAAATTGGGATTTAGTGTTTGTACGAGAACCACGGACCTTTAAAATTTATTTTGGCATTAGCCACCCCCTCTACCACCCCTCCATTGCCACCCCCACCCTATTATTAAAGAGAGTAAAATATTAACTTGGGATTTAGTGTGTATAAGACTTGGATATTTAAAGAAGTGATTGAAATACAATTCAATTTCTTACATTTTGAATTTATGAAAGTGTAAATATCTTTCAACGCTAGCAGAATATTTTGATATTGAAAACTTAAGTAAGTCTTTTTAATAATTGTAAATTAAAAAAATTCCTTTTAGTATTTATTTAAAATACGTTAAAGTAAATGTTTCAATTTTTATCAAATTTTATGTAATAAAAAGTAAATAATTGCGTATTACATATTTGACCACGTGTTATTTAATTCTAGTGTATCGTAATATAAAAATATAAATATATAAATTATTAATGAATTAATTATTAATTAAATAATTAATACAAAATTTATATACATAATAATTTAAAAAACCCCGACTAACACAGTTTGGATCATTTTATTCAGTTTATTCAGTTGGAGTACTTGGACTGATGGAAAATGCCGAATGTAGTCTATATCTAGAGCAAGATGAAACTGCAAGGCATGTTCTGTGCACTTGTCCCGATGCAGAAAGAACCTGGTTCTCATTATTTGGCAAAGGACAGCTTTTGTCTGAGGACCTGGAGAGTCTCACCCAACAAAAGTTACCAAATTTATAAAAGCTGAACCTATTGTGTGAAATATAAATTAGGAGTGAGCCACAGTAGATCAAATAGTCGCCGTGGAAGGTCTGGTATAGACCCGCTCACATTTCACCCTACCTACCTATTTACGAACAGACTTCTAGCAAAGATGGCGGCCCACCAATTTAGTAGTATACTCAGAAAAAAATTGCATGATACTATTTTTACATTATGAACCTACATCTTTTTATATTGATTGGGCTAATAGTCGTCTCCAATATAATCTTTATGGGGAACGGTAGCTCAGTGGGTTAGCGTGTCAAGATTGCTCTCTGAGAATACCTAGCGAGGTGGGTTCGAATCCCACCTACTGCGAAGAAATTTTCAAATGCGAAATTGTCCCCAAGAAGTGGTTCGGATTCCATTATAAACTTTAGGACCCCGTCTCCTGTACTCAGACAAACTTAGATCTTCTAGACTTAAGAGGGTCACTCAGGTGACCTGGAAGGCAATAAATAAATATTTATTAAACATTTAAACAAACATTTACAGACAATCCGCCTCTGGAATGTTTCGACGCGATGCAGGCCCTACCGATCATAAATTGCAGATAAATAAAAAGCAATGTGTGATTATACTTTTGTATCATCTATGTTAATTGAAATTTTCCATTTACGAGTAATATTTGAACAGAAATCATTATGTTGACAGCACGGCAGAATTAATTCATAACATGCTGTGCTCAAAAATATGTAAATATATTAGGCAGAGGATAAAATATCCGAGCTCTATAATCTCACAGTAAGTTGAAAATTGCTCTCAATTTCCCCCTTCATCCATCTCTCGAAGTGTGAAATCCCAACTTTAATCGTAAACTTTTATCTGAGGCCTCGAAAGCATAAGCTTTACGCCTGTACATATTTTTTATGCTCTTTACATCAATCGCTAAAATGGAACGTAGCTTTATTAATGACACTAATAAAAATGATAAATTTTCCTTAATATTTCACAGAAAGAACATATATTTGCTTTTTGTAATTCCTGACATAGTAGCTGGTGAAAATAAAGAATTTGAATCCATCAGAAATTTTAAATTCAAATGAGGCCATCAGAGATACGATTTTATTATCCAACACGCTTGAAGAGAGGTTTAAGCAAAGACAACTTTTGTGTTTTATTATGTAACCCTCTATAAAAAACTTCTTGGAGAAAAATTTGAATATTAATTATACTGAAATTGTGAATGTGCCTACGGAATGGGGCAAAAGGCAGATCATGGTGGCCTCTGCCTATTTTTCTGACGAAAAAGGTAGTCCACCTCCAGAGGAAGCTAGGAGCCTCATTAATTGGTGCAAGAGGAGAAACAAACTGTGCGTTATAGGTTGTGACGCTAATGTTCAATATCATATATGAGGCAGTACAGATGTAAATACTAGAGGCGAGTAACTTTTTGAATATTTAAACATAATATTTTTAGTCGCAAACTCCTCTATAAATCCTTATTTTACTATAAGGAACCTAACCAGACTGCAACCAACAGCTACTCTCAGGGCTATGTGCCCCGCCGAGCGCTGAATTACAAGTTACAAGCCTGACGCATTAAGTGTAATAATTGCATATTACCATCAAAACGCTAATGCTTCGATTGCAACAAACACCAGCCGAAAGACTAATCCTACTTAAAGGAGCTCCCTTGCCAGTCGTCACACACCACTTGCAGACTGCAGTTTCGAGCTGTTGGCTCTCGTCAGTGCAAGGTAGGTATGCGACGACCGACATGAGAATCCTTTGACTATAGTACATCCCGGTATTTTTACAATAGCGACATATAAAACAGCCAGCAGGCGCCATCCAGCGGTCCAGTGTCTGTTGCAATCGAAAAATAAATAGCCTGACTTGGCTTAGCATAGTTCAAATGTGCTTTTAGAGGGCGGAATATTAAACATAATATTTTTAGTCGCAAACTCCTCTATAAATCCTTATTTTACTATAAGGAACCTAACCAGACTGCAACCAACAGCTACTCTCCGGGCTATGTGCCCCGCCGAGCGCTGAATTACAAGTTACAAGCCTGGCGCGTTAAGTGTAATAATTGCATATTACCATCAAAACGCTAATGCTTCGATTGCAGGGAGCTCCTTTAAGTAGGATTAGTCTTTCGGCTGGTGTTTGTTGCAATCGAAGCATTAGCGTTTTGATGGTAATATGCAATTATTACACTTAACGCGCCAGGCTTGTAACTTGTAATTCAGCGCTCGGCGGGGCACATAGCCCGGAGAGTAGCTGTTGGTTGCAGTCTGGTTAGGTTCCTTATAGTAAAATAAGGATTTATAGAGGAGTTTGCGACTAAAAATATTATGTTTAATATTCCGCCCTCTAAAAGCACATTTGAACTTTTTGAATATTTGTTGGAAAATAATATCGACATTAGCAATAAGTGTAGCGAACCCATCTTTATATATGCGGCCAGAAAAGGGATAAGACGTAACCCTTTCGGATTCAATAAAAACTAGCATGTTACAAATGAGCCCTTCATGTTGGATCATAGGCATATCCGATTCGACTTGGAGGCAGCTGTGACAAGCTTCGAGGAATATAAAGCCGACTGACTGAAGTGTCTACAAAGAACACTTAAGGATGGAGGTTGAGGATATCACACACCACATCAACACAATAGAGGAATAAGATGTAGCCTCATATCAACTACAATACTTTATGACTTCGTGTTATGGTAAAAGTTGTCCCATTGAACAAAAGGCAGTCCAAAGAGATGTAACCTAGTGGAACAGGGAACTTAGTTACCTCAGGACTGAGACTAGGAAAGCTTTTAATAGAGCCAAAAGCTCTGAAAACTGGGAGAACTATAAAAAAAATCCATCTCGAAGTATAACAAAGAATTGAGGAAGTCTAAAACAAGAGCATGGAAACGGTTCTGTGAAGGGATAGATGAATTAGTCCCAGCAGTCCATTTACAAAAAGTTCTTCTAAAAGAACACTGAAATGGAATAGGGCTGCTCAAAGAACTCAATGGTGGAGAGAGTCAGCAGGAAAATATAAGAGCTTCCACAGGCCTATCTGAATGAGGATGCATATCGTTCTACCAAGGAAGGGAAAAGACTAGCTGCAAAAATAGTCACCATTAATAAAATTAAATGGGCTACTTTCAAACCCTTTAAATCACCAGGCAAAAATGGCATTTATCCTGTCCAACTTCAACACGGAATTGAGGAACTTAGCCTTTGGGTATATTCCTCAAACTTGGAGGGAAGTCAAGGTGGCGTTTATTAAAAAAATAGGCACCATATCGCCTCCATTTCTTCTAAAAACAAGAGCAAATACAGGATCCATATATGAGCATCGAAATCCTGACAGGAATACCCTTTCACTCAAAACAATTTCCTTACAACCTGGCAAATCAACAATAAATGCTCTACATGGGTATAGGCATTGAAAACTCAACCTCTGCAAATACTGCAGGAAGCTAGCTGTCGGAAAAGCTCTTCTTTGACGAACCCCGACGAAAATTAGCGGTCTCTTCTCCGAAACTACGACATCCCATAGATGAACATTTTAAGCTGAGTAGATCAAATGCAATCAATACTATGTCAATTGGGAGGATTGAGGCCAAGTCTGTTTTCGCAATGTTGGAAGACGTGCCCTATGGACTTCATAGTCCTTAGTGTTTGCACTGAGCACGGCTCTGTTCGTGTGATATCACAGATCCTAGAGACCTCAGTGTTCTCAGAAGGAGCAATTTGAGTCGTATGGATCAAATTTAGTACATGGTCTAAGTTTTCCCAAATTAGAGAGTGAAGGTGGACGCCGCTGAGATCTTCAAAGAATACATCGAGGTCCGCAGACTAATGCTCGCAGATTGCAATATAAAATTGCTTTTTATTGCAGATCCCTTGGCTGTGAATTTGCGCAGCGACAGTTTCTATAGGGCCTCTATTGCCTATACAAAGTCTTTCATTGATGAATAGACGACACTGACTTTCACTGGACTTTTCAATACTAAGTAACCACTTTTTAAAATCAATGTTACAAAGCTCAGTAGTCTCTTTATCAAATAGGTTTCCGAGATCATTGAACATGAAGAATTTCACCAGTTTCCATACGTGTCGCGAGATTTATCATCAAGGCGCATGCTACCTCATTGCGATAAATTTCACTATAATCGAGAAGTTTGGTTTGGTTTGTCTTTTTTGACCATAATTAACCAGAAAATGTATTTTAGAAGCCAGGGGCGTATGTGGAAGGGGGTTACACACCGGAAAACGTGGACATACAACCATTTCCTCCACAGTGGGTTCCGGAGCTGGGGCTCGAACCCAGTGGCGCGATATCCGTTCGATTAATCGCCATTACCACCTCGCGTCTTAACCAACGCGATTGTCGGCTAGATAAATAAATGTTATAAATAAATATTTTAACCGCATTCCAGATTACTTGAATGACCCTCTTAAGCCTATGTGAGTGAAAGAGACGGGGCCCTACAATTTATAGTGGAATCCGAACCACTTCTTGGGGGTAATTTATAATTGGAAATTACTTTGTAGTAGGTGGGGCTCGAATCCAGTCTCTAGGTATGCTCATGTATTTGATTTAGTATTTTTGGACAATTTGTGTTGTGAATATCATGCGACTTTCAATACTTATCTCAAATAAATTTTTTCATTACCTTGAACAACTATCACTTAGCCACATGGTCAAATTAAATTTATAGTTGTGTTATTGCAAATACTATTCTGTATTTGTGTATGAACTATTTTTCAACTATGTCACAACTAAAATAACAAGACAAACACTACCAAGAATATATATTGTGTTTGAGGATATATTGTTTGGATTTAAAGAGAAAACTTTATAAATATTTAGGTGCTTAAAAGTGTTTGTTCAAACAATAAAGCCAATAAAGCAATTAGAGCGCTGACTACAAACTTTGCCCGAAATAATGTAATTTATCACTTATTTTATGTCAACATGGGAAACTAACGGCATCAGCCAGTTTTAGTGCTCTAGAAAATTCACTGCTGGAAGTTAACAGTTTCCATACAAAATAGATAAATGTGTAAAACCAATTAAAACCCAGTTTGTAGAGACTTAACCTGTTATTACAAACGAGAAAATTTGACGCCAAAATTTAACAGTAATTAAGGCAAAGCTTTTTATCAATTAGGAAAAAATAATCATTTATAACATATCACAATAACTGCTAAGTTTATTTTTTTAGATTATCTTTGTAAAGCTAAACAGCAATTATGTAAAGTTAACAAGGAAATATTTTATACATTTTCAAGCAATATAAACCGAAGAGTAGAAAGTATAGAATGGCTAGTCATTCAGAGGCAACCAGATGGTAAGCGATGCCTCTCAATACATGTGATGATGCCATAAGGGGCTGGTGAGGAAGAACTTTAGTGGACTGTGCACTGAACGAGCAACCACGACAGATGGTGTCAAACATACCATATAGCAAAAAATTAAGCGAACTAGAATAGATACGTGTCACAAAATTTCTACCAAAGCATCATGCATAAGAAGAAGAATCAATGATATTATCGACTCAATTAAGCCAGTTTTTAGTGTTTGTTTTCACATAGTTTTATGTATATAATTAGTTGTTCTTCATTATTTTTAACATTACTGAACTACAATTAAAAATACCCTGTATATACACCACTTTATTAATAATTGGGTAAGGTTTTTGATAATAATTTGAAGTCTGACTTATGACCATTTTGGTGATTTATCACTTACCCTTTGCAACATAACAATGTAAATACCCAATTTCCCTTGTTGCTATCTGAAAAGATGGACCATTAATTATAAAAATACATTCCCAGTAGGACGTTATCTCCATTATATCCTAATGCTTGACCCTTGGACGCTCGGGAGGTTAGGAAAGGACGTTAAGAATATATTAATAAAGTTTTTTATATGAATAAATGTTTTCCAACGCTGTCATGAGTTTATTATGTGTTTAAAATTCGGAACTTCTGTAGAAATTTCAGTTAAAAAATGGATTCCTGTTACGCTTCATACATATATGTAAACGCATTAGTCGGATAATAAGATGAGTCCCACTGAGTTTCAGCTACTATACCGAAAAAACAGAAGATTGCAGTAGTATGCGAAAATATTTTTTTTCTTTCTTATATATACAGGGTGTTCCAATAGTGCGTCAAAGCCCAATAAGCGGCCTTATTAGAAGACTTTGGAAATTTTTTTTTTTTATGGAATTAGTATAATGTCATAAGTCGCACGTTTTAAAATATTTTGAAATATATAGGGTGACTCGCTACAGCAGAGCATCTTTGAGGTAATTTTTTTTAATGGAACATCCTATATATTTTTACATTTATGAATTTAGCGTAAAATTTCCTTTCCAACGACCTTTAGATTTTTTTATTTTTGACGTGGCTTTGCCGAGTTACTCCGAAAAATATGAAAATTTACAAATTAATTCGCTGTGTGTGTATTACTATGTTGCGGACCTCTAGCGTATGCGACCCACTATATGCCTTAGCGTTTTGTGGGCCGCATAATAACAACCGCTACTACGTCCGTAGCAGAGTTTCGCTATTGTCCACGGGAGCGCGATATACTTCCAGCTGATGAAAAGCAGAGCCATTTTTGGGTTGGCGATATATGGTTGATAATCCTACAAAACTCGGTTTATCCAAGGCATCCTGGTGGATTTTGGGATTATCAGCACAGGAAAATTTTCTCCATCTGTTGTTGTTCCGTTTAGCGGAATATTTTGTTGTGAGTAAATTTTAACTGTGGAAGCAGGATATTTAAGTATACAAGGTAAGCTAACCTCTTCACGCCATCTTACCCGTTCTCTACCCACGTGTTTCACAAATTTACAGGCTTTCCTTTGGAAGTATCGTGTCGACTTGAAAGGCGGACGACCCCATTCATCCAACTGTGGCTTTCTAGGAACATTGGTGGATTGTTCCCTCATCAGTGAGGTAAATTATATTTCTTTTGTAGGTTATGTCAGATTTGAATTGCTCACATTGGGCACGCTTCACGTGCATTTCCGACTTTGCAAATTAAATTGTGATATCTTTAGGGTTCCACGGACGGGGCTTCTACACACATCAGTGAAGTTCCACGGACGGGGCATCCACACACAGTAGAAAGTTCTAGGGCTGGAGAGACTATAATCAACCCCCATCCTCGGGTCAATTTCTTTTGTCCCGAAGACATCACCGTAGGGCTACAGTTTCTTCAACGTCGAAGTCGGTATCGTACCATCCTAGATAAGTGTATTGTTTTTATTTACCGGGGACCACCTTCAGTGGTTCTGCGCGGTTATATTCGATTCATACCTACTTTTGTATTTAACTTGTACATATTTAAAGATTTTATGCATTTTTATTTATTTAAGGAGGTTCTCTAAATCAGACCCATTGTGGCCGAATTTATCACCATTTATCCTCACGTTGTAAACCGATGTGTAGCTACACGAGGCATTTTATTAATGTTGTAACTTATTAATCAAGAAATTTTCCATATCTTTTTAACATCGCCAGGTTATGTGCTAAAAAACCAATATTTGTAAATTCCGTAATATAGTGCATTTCATGTTTGAAGAAAGTGTTATTATTTCGTCTGCGTCCACTACGTATGGAACCCTCAGTGATTTGTGTAAGTAAGTAAACTAATAATTTGTCATAGTTTATGTAAACTTGGGCTTAACGCCCTGAGATAGTCTGAGCTAGTGAATATTTATGTGGGCACGTTACATCACTTATCCGGGTTAAGTTCTACCTGCGATATCTGCTACGCTACAGTAGCCCAAGTGAGTTTCTTTATGTAATATCTTATAACCATTAATATCCAACGTATTTATTTGCTTATGTACGTGTAAATCGTAGCAGCTATTAATTAAGAAGATTTATTTTGCAATTATGAGGGATGTACTACAACGACACAACCACCAAACATTGATTATAGTCATACAGGATGTATTTTATACTAGCGCTAGTTGTATATTATTGTATTTTTGAATTGGCACGTTAGTTCTCTACAATTTTGTGAATAATATCCTATACCTAAAATCGATATTTCCAGAGATATTTTTACTTTTTCATCAAAAACCGTTAAATTATAATACTTTTCATTTCGAACTGATCTACTAGCCATGATTTTGACATAAAGTGAGAATAATTGAAAGTTATCTTATTGACGTTTAATTATTAACTATTGAGACCAAGTATTTATGCTTATTTAAAGTTATAAATTAACTCGAATTTATAAGGAGCGATATCCGGAAAGAAGACAGCCCTCTAAAAAGTCATTTGAGGGGTTGATGGAACGATTTGACAATACAGGGAAAGTGGAATATGAGAAAAAGGAGCGAACAAAAAAATATGGTAAATGAAGAAAACTAAACAGTCATACTTTTGAGCGCGTTTGAAGATCCCCGTCGTAGTATAAGACAATTGGCAAGAGAAGACGATGTAAGTCGATCTTCAGTCCATCGAATCCTACAAAAAAACAAATTTCATCCCCACCGCGTTCAACTAATCCAGGAGCTGATTGATAAGGATTACGAAAGCAAATATACAATTCTGTCAATGGGCAAAAAAATAGGACAACAAAAAAATTTTTTTGACTTTGTTTTGTTTGCCGATGAAGCAACGTTTCATAAAAATGGACATGTTAATCGCTATAATTTTCATTATAACGGCACAACAAATTCTTACATCTCAAGAACAAACAGCCAAACAAGATGGTCACAGTTCAAATGTGCTTCTAGAGGGCAGAATATTAAAACATAATAACATAACTCCCCTATAAAATCCTTATTTTACTATAATGAACGTAACCAGACTGCAACCAACAGCTACCCTCCGGGCTAAGTGCCCCGCCGAGCGGTGAATTAAAAGTTACAAGCCTGGCGCGTTAAGATTAATAATTGTATATTACCAACCGAACGCTAATGCTTCGATTGCAATAAACACCAGCCGAAAGACTGATCCTACTTAAAGGAGTTCTCGTGCCAGTCGTCCCACACCACTTGCAGACTGCAGTTTCGAGCTGTTGGCTCTCGTCAGTGCAATGTAGGCACGTGACGACAGACACGAGGCTCCTTCAACTATTTGGTACATCTCGGTACCTTAGGATATTGCAATACAATCAGCAGGCGCCACCTAGCGGTTCAGTGCCTATTGTAATTAAAAAATAAATAACGATGACAAGAGCCAACAGCTTGAAACTGCAATCTGCAAGTGGTGTGGGACGACTGGCAAGAGAGGTCCTTTAAGTAGGATCAGTCTTTCGGCTGTGTGTTTGCAATCGAAGCATCAGCATTCTGTTGGTAATATGCAATTATTACACTTAACGCACCAGGCTTGTAACTTGTAATTCAGCGCTGAGTAGGGCACATAGCCCGGAGAGTAGCTCTTTGTTGCAGTCTGGTTATGTTTCCTATAGTAAAATAAGGATTTTATAGAGGAGTTTGCGACTGAAATATTATGATGTTCAGTATAATAATAGCCTTGTTATTGTATATAGGTTATGTTGATGGGAATAGACCAATAAATTATAGAAAGCCAATTTCTGATGATTGTCAATGTTTCGATTTATTATTAAATCATTCTCAGGACTAATCAGGAAGGCTTTCCGTGTCATGATTGAATAAATAAATAAATTTATAAACAGACATTTAGGTACAACAAAACAAATAAACGGATAACAGTAGAATATCTAATGGTCAAGTTCAGAAATTGGTTTTCCATAATTTATTGGCCTATTCCCATCAACACAACGTATATGGAATATTATGTTTTAAACAAGATGGTCGTTGAACGTTTGTGGGGGAATTGTTGGGGATTATGTTAGGACCACATTTTTTGATGGACGTGTTAATGGTCAAATTTATTTGCAATTTTTGCAAGACAGCTTGGAAAAATTACTGCAGAATGTCCCCAATGATATTAGGGAGAGAATGTGGTACCTCCATTATGGAGCACATGTGCATCGCACTGGAGATATTCACGAACATTTAAACGACGCTTTTCCAAATATTTGGATAGGAAGAGGAGGACCCAACAGTTGACCTGCCAGAAATTCCGATTTAACCAAAATAAACCTCTTTTTGTGGGGAAGTGTATAAAACTACAAAAGAAAATACGAAAGAAAGAATAAGGGAAGTTTTTGAGGAAATTATAGAAATGTAGATATTTTAAGAAATGCTAGTAGATCATTCGAAAATCATCTACAGAAATGCATAGACTTACTGGGAGGTCAATTTTAACAATTTTTATAGACACTACCTATTATATATTTCATTAAATTAAGTTCAAAATAACTTTGAATGGAAGTATTTGAACATGCTTTATATATATATATATATATATATATATATATATATATAACTCTTTTGTACTATTAAACGAGTATTTATAAATTTTTAAGACTCAAATGTGACTTAATTAAACTGTGAAAAAATACTACTGACGCAACCAAGACACACTCAGAAAAATATTTAATGCTATTCTCAATTATTCTCACTTTTTGTCAAAATCGTGGCTTCCAGATCAGTTCGAAATGAAAAGCAATATAATTTAATGGTCTTTAATGAAAAGGTAAAAATATCTCTAAAAACATCGATTTTAGGTATAGGATATTATTCACAAAAATCGTAGAGAATTAATGTGCCAATTGAAAAATACAATAATATACAGAGTGTTCCAGTCGAAAAAAAAAATAAGAAAATTCACTTTGAAATGTTCTGAATTAGCGCTAATATAAAATACACCCTGTAGACTTATAATCAGTATTTGGTGGTTGTGTCGTTATAGTACATCCCGTGTCTACATAATTGAAAAATAAATCTTCTAGTAATAGTAATACACACAGCAGATTAATTTGTTAAACCTTGTTCCAACCAAAATTTTCATATTTTTTCGAATAATGAATAAAATCTGAAGGTCATCCGAAAGGTAATTTTACGCTGAATTCATAAATGAAAAAATATATAGGGTGTTCCATTTAAAAAAATTACCTCGAGGATGCTCCGCTGTAGCGAGCCCCCTGTATATTTCAAAATATATTTAAAATGTGCGCTTGTCGACACTATACACTTCCATAAAAAAACTATTTTCCAAATCTTCCGATACGGGACTTTGACACACTATTGGGACACCCTGTATATTGTTTTTTAGGTTTTCGCGGGTGTTAAATGAAGTGTTGTTCTACTTCCGAGTGCTCTCTCGCGTCGATGATCGGTTCCTCCCAGAGCCACGGGTGTTTAAACGATGTATCGGCAGAATCTCATCAGCCTTCTTCAGGTTCTCGCTGAACTCAGTTCTCTCTAACTCTAATACATATAGCACTTTCGTCCAGTTGTCACATAAGGGTAGTTTTTCTATGAGTTCGAATTTTTAATTATTTAATGAATGGTACTTTTAAGGTTTCTGCGCGCCAACCGGATGACGCGATGTTTTACATGTGACTGAGATTCAGTATGGAAAATCCCGATCCCGTGTGGTTATCAGATGAGGATACTATTGGTAGGTTGACGTCTCTCCTACTATTATTCCAAACTTAAACTTCAACGCTACTGAGTATTTCGAAGTTATTGACTTGTGAACTTAATCACAGTACCTCCAATTCTAAAAGCTGTGACAGATAATGACATAAAAATACTTATAAATGATCCACAATTATCATCATTAAATTTTCCTATCACAGTCAACCAGTTGAAAGGTGTGAAGCGTGTAACGGAAGCTGCTAATTCTGTCATTGGTCAAATTTCTTCGAGGCAGGTAGTACCCAAATTTGCTAATAAGGCACACTACAAAATAATAAAATAAATATTTAAATATAAAAGTGTTCATATTTTCATGCGATATTTTTCTCGTATATTTAATATATATGTATGAAGTGTTGTTGTACTTCCGGGTGCTCTCCCGCGTCGATGATCGACTCCTCCAGGAGTCACGGTTGTCTAAACGACGTTTCGGCAGAATTTCATTTACCATCTTCAGGTTCTCATTGAAAGCTGCCTACTGCTGCTTCTCGTTGCTCGAACTGAACTCGATTGGAGGAGTCGATCATCGACGCGGGAGAGCACCCGGAAGTACTACAACACTTCATTTAACACCCGCGAAAACCTAAAAAACAACATATATATATATATATATATATATATATATATATATCCCTATTCTTCAGTTGTTTTAATTATCATAAAACGCATATTTCAAATATTTGCATTATTTGGTCTGCCATTGTATTGATTTTTTTTTAAATTACCATGATATAAATATCTTATCCTAGTCAAATTAGACAAACATAGGGCGATCGGTGGAAAAAATTCCTAGAAAGTTGGAATTTTTTTTCGCTTCCTTTGCACTTGGGTAGATATATATCAAAAATCCCCGAGGGTGGTGGCTGAGCTCGAGGAGGGAGGCGGGTTTAAAGGTACCATTTTTCAGTTTTTCACTTATATCTCGGAAGCGATGACTCCTATCGGTGTTTACCCTCTTACCAAAATTAAAGCCGACAAAATTTACTACAAAAATGGTTCTATAAATTTTTGTCGTAGGACTAACCGTAAGAGAGGGGAGTCAGGTGGGTTACAGGATCAACCTTCTTAGTGATATTCAATCAATATGTGACTTAATAAAAAACACTATGCTGAATGCTGCACAGTCACTTTTGATGGCTACCTGGATACTGCCAATAGCACAAAAAGTGCAGAACAGAAACGTCGCACCATCACCACCGCATCAGTCGACATTAGTTCCACCTAAGATATAGTAGCGATGGCTCAGCAACAACACTTTTTAGGTAATGAAAAAAATAAGGACAGACTCATCAATGCTGTCTCAGAAAATAATTGTAGAGGGGATAGAAGTCAGACAGGGTGATGCTGATGCAGACACAACTATTGTACGGTGCGCGCCTTGGAGAAACCGGGATATGGTTGTGATCTGCTGGTCCTGTTGATCACTTTAGCTCCAAGGGAACGAGAAATAAAGCTTTTCAAATGAGGAAAGCAAAAGTTATTCCTCCAAGGAATTGCAGGAACTTGACTTTGTCAAGAGCATTTTGTTCATTCACGGTTATAGCGGCTGCGATACAACCTCTGCAATTTTCCGAAATGGCAAGTCAATAATTGCTAAATTACTCATGAGGGATAGCACTCTACATTTAATCTCCAACGTATTTTATGCAAAGACTTCAACACCTGAAGAAGTTGTGAACGCCGGGGAACAGTTGTTCCTAGCAATGTACAGCGCCGGAGCAATAGACCTAGACAAGCGCTACGCAGCATTCCTAAAATCTACTGCAAAGGTGAAGCCAGATCTCCTCTCTCTACCACCAACCAAAGACTCTGCACTGCAACATTCACACAGAGTCAAGTTCAAAAATGACTGGGCAACAAACTGGAACCTACTGATTGGGGTCGGATGAAAGGAGCAGATAGAGATCTTCAACCCTTGACAACCTTAGATCAACCTGCCTCAGCTGCCATCCTTTCAACAATATTCTACAGCTGCACCAAAGGCTGTGGTGCACGTTGTGGATGCCGCAAGGCAGTTATTCGTTGCTCATCAAAATGCGGTAACTGTGAGGGCGCATGTACTACCGACCCTCCAGTTGAAGACGACAATTTAGCATATGAGGATGACCCGGAAAACTTGATAGACCCCCGTGACACCCTTCAATGAACTGTTGGACCCAATACATTCAATTTATTGTAAGTTTTATTCAAATGATCTATATTGTAATTCGGTTTTCAATGTTTAGGTTGGAGACGGAACTGCAGCATATGAGGACAACTCGAAAGACTTCATGGGCCCCAGTGACTCACCCCCCTCCTCTAATGAAGTGTTGGACACAATAAATTCAATTTAATGGAATTTTTTCAAATCACAAGACTAACTCTGTATTAAATGCGGGTAAAACACATTTTTTTGAGTAAATTTTATCAGCTTTAATTTTGGTAAGAAGATAAAAACCGATAAGAGTCATCGTTTCCGAGATATAAGCGAAAAACTCCGCACCCTCTGGGACTTTTGATATATGTCTACCCAAATGTAAAGAAAGCGTTTAAAAAAAATTCCAACTCTCTAGGAATTTGTTTCCATCAATTTGTCTAATTCGACTGAGCTATCTGCAAAATTTTGAAGATGAGACTTTAACGAAAAAACAGTTATAGCATTTTAAAAGTCCATTGGTGGAGTGTGTGAGTCGGAAAACAAGCCGAAAATTGTAAGTATTTTGATATGCAACGAGAGTACCTCCCTCGCTCGTTTTCGAGAATGCTGAACACGATGGTGCTGGTAGAATTTCTCTTTGGAGTTGCGCAACCCACCAAACCACCCTCAAAGGGGATTAAACGCTTATCACATCTTTTTCACCGGTGAAACTTAGCGTATTCCTCCGTTCTCGAGGATGCTGAACACGGTGGTGATGCTGAATGTTTCTTCCGACCCCCTTCAACCCCCAAACGGCTAATAAACACCCCCGAAAGGGGTGAAAAATGCAAAATGTATGATACTCAGCACGGTGATGATGGTCAACATTTCTTCCGACCCCCTAAAACGGTTAACTTTGCGTTTAACCCCGTTTAAGCTTGGTTTTTGGCCATCTGGGGAGTTGCGCAACTCTAAGGAGAAATTCTATCAGCACTACCGTGTTCAGCAAATATTTACTAGTTCGTCCGACTCACACACTCCACTATATGTAAAAGGCAAGTTTTAATACAGTCATTTGGTGCTCAAAAAAGAGGTTACCTGGAAAGTTTTCCGGGAGTTTTGAAAATTGGTGACTTTATGGATTTCGATGTGCTCTATCCGAATTTCTACTTTACCACCTCGTATCTTTGCCGCTCGCGCCGCCATATTGGAGAAATGGCGCCTAAAAACAGTGCTTTGACAATAACTCCTTTCCGACTCATTTTACGATAAGAACAGTTATATAATAAATTAAACTAGAGAAAATTTCCTATAATTTGTGTAATAACTTTTTTTGTGAAATGAATAGTTTTAGTGTACGAGCGCCGCAAATTCTACGACATGAGTTTTGGCCAAAAAACTCATTTCCACACCACCATGTAAGTAAGTGGTGTGTTTTTTTTTAAAGAAAATGAATAATTTCAGCGTACGAGTGCCATAAACCATTATACATTTACACCAACATCCATTTGCAATAACTGCGTTACATTCGTTCGATCGAATACATCTGATGCCATTGTCGTATTTGACGGATATCCGGAAGATGTAGCAAACCGTAGTACCAAATATGAGGAGCGATCCTGACGATCACGAAAAACCATTTCAGTAGACATACTTTTTGCCGAGACAATGATCCCAAGTGAGTCAAAAGATAAATTTCTGAGCAACGATGCAAACAAGAAACTCCTCATTGGAATGTTGAAGACAAAATTTAAAGCTGCGAACTTCATGGTCAAACAAGCCAGGGAAGATGCGGATACGTTAACAATCAATACCGCAATCAGCGTTTCAACGGCATCCTATTCCGTAATAGTTGTCGGCGAAGATGTAGATCTTTTTCTTTTGATGGCTCTATCTACGCGTTCAAACATGTATAATCGCAAACCAGGAAAACGAAAAATTTCGCAGGAAATATATTCAACAAAAAGTGTCATAGATAAAACAGCCGCCGATCATATATTATTTTTGCACACCTTCAGTGGCTGTGATACGACATCAGCACTCTTTAATCAAGGAAAAATAAAATGTATTAATGTACTCCGAAAAAAATCCACACTTAAACCCTAAACCCTAAAACCTAAATGCCGATCCAGAGATCATTGCTAAAGCTGGAGAACGCTTAGTTATTGCATTGTACGGATTCAGTGGTGTGAAAACTATAAATATGCATGCCTCACAAAATCAGCATATAAAATAGTACATTATACACTAAGGGAGAGAAGCGTCTTATTTTTCCTGAGGCGTAATTTGAGGCCCGAGGGCAACAAATACATCGAGCGAAAAATGGCGGTCTTTTCCTAGGTGTATATATTATTTTTTCCACGATCGGGAGTAGAAACATTTATTTCATAAATAAAGGATTATAATAAATTGGAGCTAAATTACAATATTTAGAAGCCTTTGAGATATTTCCAGTCAACGTATCATGGCAACAGATATTTGTTTACAAATACATTTGTCAAGTGCGAAAGTTGAGTTTTGGTATTTTTGGTATGGAAAACCAAGAACAACCGCAAGATATCGTTGAAGCTGCCGATGCAGCAGTTTTAAACTTATTATCCACAAAAATCAAGAAATTTTTATGATATGTATTGCATTTTGTTTAACTATTGGGCATGAAATAAAAACTCCCTTAGGGAAATTATTGTCTTATTTCGTCCCTAGGGAGTAAATGCTTTACTTCTGTCACAATTTTGATGCCATAGAAATCGATTTCTACTCCCGGTCGTGGAAAAATAAATTTAATATTGCATCGCTATCACCAACAGAAGTAGCAACACGACAGCATTCGTTCCGAACCTATCACCATGTTCAGCAGTGGTATGGGAATGAACAAAATGCAGAGCAATGGGAAAGGAAAGAAACAGGAATGGGCTAAATCTTGTTAAAACTTATTTTTTTGCAAATCCAAGAAGGGATGTGAGAGAGTTTGTGGATGCTGAAAGGCTGGATTAAACTGCTCCGTTATATACACGAATTGTAGTGGTACCTATGAAAATTTGCAAGTTCCATCACAAGATAGCGATGAAGAGGAAGAAAGGGAGACTGTTCTTGAGCAAACGTATGATGAAATCGAGGACGAAGAGGATTGCAATGAAACTGATAAACCCATCACGGATGACGTGGAAGAAATTTCTATATGTGACGTTTCGATCGGTACTGAAGACGATGAACTCGCAACACCTGGTCGATCTAGAATAGTGAAGTGAAGGAGAATTCGCTAATTTTTGGAATAGTGCATTGCATGTGGATTAGGCCTACTGGGGATACCACGATAAAAAAAACGCGCCACTTACTCTATCTCATGGTGGTGTGAAAATTAGTTTTTGGCCAAAATGCATGTTGTAGTAGACTTTGCGGCGCTCGTACGCTAAAACTATTCATTTTACAAAAAAAAAAGTTTATTACATATATTATAGGAAATTTTCTCTAGTTTAATTTATTATATAACTATAGACTGTTTTTATTGTAAAATGAGTCGGAAAGGAGATATTGTCGAAAAACTGTTTTAAGGAGCCATCTTTCCAATATGGCGGCGCGAGGGCAAAAATACGAGGTCGCAAAGTAGAAACTTGGAAAGAGCACATCTAAATCTATAAAATCACCAATTTTCAAAACTGCCGGAAAACTTTCCAGGTAAAAATACCAAATGACTGTAGTATTTCCCGCAGGATTTTAATTTTCAAATAAAAAGAGAAAACAAATTTACTTGATGTTTTGGTCCTTGCTAAATATTCCCTTCACGTTATATAAGTTTCTTATGTCCTTCACAGAGAGTGCGAAATGACAGTATGTATCCGAGTTGGGTCATTAGCTAATTTATAAATTATAAATTAACTCGATAATTTTTTCAATACATCGCACTGTATATGGAAATTAGGCGCAGTTACGCGTGCTCTATTATATTTATATTACCCAACGCAGTTGCATAGATATGGAAGAAGATGCAGCTTACTACATAAGAGTCCACTTAATTTTTCTAAACTTAGAGTAACTTCAAAGAAATACTTGCTTTATGAAGCTTGTTAATGAAGTCTAATTCTTTCCGAGCTTTCGCCACCAGCTAATTGTTTGCTTTAAACAAATATTTAACTTTGTCGGAATAAAATGGCTCTTTAGACTGCTTGCTTTACGTAATTAAGTGTCTCAAGGAAAAGAGACAATAGTGAATTGTCAATCTTCAGTTCCTTTTGTTTATTAGAAATCTTAGCACCGTATTATCTTTTTAAGAAAGAAACTTTGAAGTAATGTGACGTTTACTATGGGAATTAATTTTTATTTTCAATGTTGGAGAATTAATATCAGGAAATTTTAGTGACTACCTATAAGAAATTATTTGTTTATTGGTGTCAATTATAATAAATATTTAGCTTCTTTTATCAACTTTCCTAACAAATTAAATACTTCTGATAGTTTATTGTGTGTGACAGTACAATACTGTTTAAACTCGTTAGATACATACAACAGATAATAATTAAATACAATGAGATAAGACCCAATGGCAAAAGAAAGTCAAGAAACAAGTACTAATAATAATTGGAATAAAAGGTAAGATTAACAACACAGACAAGTCACATTTAAAAACCATTACAATACGTGATAAACTCAATCTCATAAAAGACATTTTCTTTCAGGAAACTTTTGACTTTATTGGCAAAAGCAGTATCATTAAGTGTTTTACAGTTATTTGGCAGTAAGTTACTTAAGTAAGTTGATAAATACCTAAATGAATTTATGTTTCTTGTCAGATGAAAAAAAGGAGCTATGAGAGGTTCATTGCTTATATTATAGCAATATTGAGTTAGATAATGAGATTGATGGTTTCTAACAAAAAGAATACACTCTAAGATATATTGATTTGTACATAACTCAATAAAATGGGACGAAATTTGTCGATGCGAAGTTATTATGGATAAATTCAACAAAATTGTCAACCACATATTGTTTTCTGACGAATCTACATTTTGTATGCACGTAAACCAGCGCAACTGTAGATAATGATCAGACCAAAACCCACATTGGATGGAGGAAGTTCACACACGTCATAAGACCCTATTTTATAAACGGAAATTTGATCTTTTTACGATTTTTTTGTTACTTTTGTAAGAGCATATTATTCCAGAGAATTATTCTCGAATAATAACAATTCCAATTTACCAGAACAAATATGGTTTCAAAAAGATGGAAAGTCTGATATTTTGGACGTGTGGTTCCTGTTAAATGAATTGGACACAGGGGGGCAATCGAACGGCCAGCTAGGTCTCCCGGTATGACCCCGCTTGATTTCTTTCTGAGGGGGCGCAGAATAAATGTAGTCGACAAAAATAAGCTGCAAACTATCAAAAGAAAATATTTGTTGTTCATTAAAACTTGTTTTCTTTCTTTTTTTGCCATAACTATTGTTTTAATAAAATTTAAAATATCCAGAACATTCATTAAAATATAAACTTTTTTCGTATCATGCATTTTTATCAACCTTGAACAATTATGCTTTTTTATTTTCTGTAAAAAAATTTAATCATATTCATATCCTCCACTTGTGTAATTTTTATAATAAATTAATATAAACTCATGGACAAAATTATCGAATATTTATTGTTATCACTATTACTTGAATATGATTTCAAATCGTCGTTGTAAATTTATGTATGTGCTGATGTTATCCATCTAGTAGGTGAATATATTCAGTTGTTTTAAAATATTTTGACGTTAAATTCATTTTAATGGCGTATATTTTCTAACGCACGTTTTGTCATTTGAAAATTCTTTACATATTCAAGGATTCTAGCGAATTGAGTTATTTGTAGTGAATTAAAGTAAGTGTTAGTGATTTTTATTTGTTCCTACCTCTATTTAAGAAAAAAATATGCCATCAAATAGATACTGCAGTGAAACTGGAGCGGCACAAATTGTAACTCTATATGAGGAAGGATATAGACAAAAAGATATCGCACGATGTCTTAGGAGAGGTCAGTCTACAGTATCGACTATTTTAAAAAGGTATCAAGAGACTGGAAATTTTGTTCGAAGACCCGGCCAAGGGCACAAAAGGTACCCAACAGCAATTGATGACCGTTTTTTTATCCTTAATTCTACCCGAAATCGCACACTGACATCCACATATCTCAAAAATGAGTTATTAAATGTAAGACAAGTGAATGTTACTTCGAAAACGGTTAGACAAAGATTAAGAGAGGTAGGTTTAAAGCCAAGACGGCCTGCCAAAATTCCACGTCTTTTCCAAAATCACAAAACTCGTCGATTACAATTTGCCAGAGCACATATTCACTGAAATATCGAGAATTACAAAAATGTTCTATTCACTGATGTGACTAGAATATAGTTATGGAAGCCAGATGGACGAAATCATGTCTATAGAAGACTTGGGGAATGATACACTAGTTGCAATCTCGTACAAACTGTTAGTTTTGGAGGTGGCGGCATAATGCTTTGGGGAGGTATTAGTTGAGAAGGACGCACCAAACTCGTGGAAGTCGTTGGACGAATGACTAGTGACTGGTATATCGAAAACATTCTCCAAGATCATGTTTTGCCATATGTGGGCCACATTGGATACGATAGGTTCGTATTTATGCACGATAACGCTCGACCCCACGCAGCTGGCACAGTGACTAATTACCTTGATGCAGTCCAGATTCAAAGATTAGATTGGCCACCGTATAGTCCAGACTTGAATCCCATAGAACATATATGGGACCAGCTAAAACGTCGTATATGACAAACAAATCCTGTTCCAACTACCCTAGAAGAAGAAGAAGAAGATGCAATTCCTCAAGAATACATTCAAAATCTAATTAGTAGTATGTAAAAAAAGATGCAAGCAGCCATTAGAGCTCGAGGTGGGAATACTCGTTATTAACTATGCCCTATTATTCTAATCAAAAAACTAATTTGCTTAACGTGGTAGCATTTAATTTGAAACTAATTATTCTTAATTTTTATAACATTTTGCATTAATTTGTTTTGCATCTTCTGCTAATGAAAACTTACTTAAAATGTGTGAAATAAACTATTTCTATCTTGTGTAATGCGTTTCTTTGATTAAAATTTTTAAATACAAAAGAATTGAGAAAATTTAAAATATTCGACAATTTTGTCCATGAGTGCACATCATTTCGGGCTTTTCCTTTAATAAATTTCAGAGTTGTAGAAAGTTATTTTCAAAATTTAATATTTCCAAAACGGTTAAGCTTAGGTATATGATGTGCTATATGAATTTCGTTTAGAATTTCGAGAAGAATTGAAATATGGAATAATGTGGTCGGTCGATAGCCGAGTGGGTTAAGGCGCGAAGTGGCAATCGCGATTAATCACACGGACATCGCACCACCGGGTTCGAATCCTGACTCTGGCACTGGCACTGTCGGAGGAAATGGTTGTGTGTCCGCGTTTTTTCAATGTGTAACCCCCTTCCGCACAAGCCCTGGCTTCTGGAATTGGGGGTTGTCTAATTTCTGTGGTGTTTATTTATTATTTATTATATACAGGATATTCCATTAAAGAAAAAGCAACTTTCTTCCATCATAACTTTTTCACTGCAACCTTAGGCGAGGGTTGTATAGGAGATATACCATCCTTCGGAGGGGATGTAAAGCCGTCGGTCCCTTGTCTATTAAATGTTAGGCAAGTAAAAGATCCCTACTCTTCTTAAGAGAAGAGTTTCAGCAAAATTTCTGGTTGGGGGTAGGTCGTCTACAGGTGTCGGTGTTAGGCCTCAGTAGCGGAAATAGGCTGACGTTAAATAAATGTATAAAAAAAAAACTTTTTCACTGATCCTGTATACTTAATTTTTCTTTATTGTATAAAAGATTTTAAAAAACTCTAAAACTTTTGCATCTTAACATTTTTATCAATGTATTGCCAACGTCGCGTTATTTTTTCAAGAACATCAGGATCAGGAACCTCAAACTTCTATTTTGTATCTAAAATTATGCATGATAAATATGTTTTCGACGTCGATATAAATAACATACGTCAACACACGGATAAAACACTGTAAGAGTTATCGAACAAATTACTAGATTGTAATATTTCGAGTCCTCATCTATCCGTTGTGGTTTTATATTCAAACTAAATCGTTAGTATACGAACAACAATAACAAATCAATTTAGTCTTCTTGTATCATTCAATATTCAATATCATTCTCGTTTACAATGTTTTATTGCTAAACAACACGTTCACAATATGTATTCTGAAAGCTATTCATATATAAATATATCACGTCGCATTAAAAACAAGAACGTGGAGGACAAGAAAATTCGCTTTGACAAGGTACTTGTAAAGTGATGTGGCAAATATATCCGTCCTCACGTTCTAATTTATACCAAGTAAGCACGGAAATCATTCAAATACTTCCATAAGGACGAAATTCCAATAAAAGCGACAAACTACGCGTGCTGAACGATTTATCATTATAATGTGAAAGGTATCCCACAGAAATTTCAGACCTTTATACAAGTTATGTTTTTAAGGACGCTTGTAAGGATTTAGTTTTCCTCTGTGAGTGTAATTTTATTCTCCTAAAATAATATAACGTTTCTACAATAACATATAATATTGAGCGATCATTTCTATTTTTATTTATTTTTTGTTGGGAATACAAATATGCCTATTTATTTCAATTCCTATGTTAATGATGAATCTTGATCTAGATGTATAATAAAATAATATTTAAATTCGCTAGTATTTTTGATATTAATAACAAGCAAGATACGGTAATTAATAAGAAGCAATGTCATGATCCATTTCTTGTAACGCTATAGACGGCTAGCCGGTCGATGTTCCCTTTCATCGTCTCTTTACATCGTCTCTTTACATACCGGGTGTTAGAAAAGTATGGGAACGGTGGAAAATCTCGAACAGTTTGCATCAAATCGAAAAATAAAAAAATACGTGTTAAAAATTCTTCAAAAAACTATCTACTGATACCAAATGAGCTCCCCACCCACCACCCTGTGGGGAGACTTTAAAATTTCAAATCTAAACCCCTATTTATTATTGCGGAATCGGTTCTACGGCAAAAAAATACGTAAATTTAATTCCAGACGTTTTTTTCGATTCTTGCATGGTGTCGCTGTAATCGCAAAAAATAAAAAGTAAACATTACTATTTCAAGAGTAGCGTCTTGTGCCCATAAAAAACGTCCAATTCAAAAACTGAAAAATACGTATTTGTTATTTTTACGAAATCTATCCAACGACATTGGATTCGACTCTCTCCCCTAACCCAGTGGGTGGGGTGGGGGCAACTTTGAAATTTGTAATGAAAATTCCTATTTTTTTTATAGCGGATTCGGATTCTGCGGCCAAAAATACGTGAATTTTATATCGGGCATTTTTTTCGATTCTCGCAGTGTCACTGCAATCGCAAAAAATGTAGTGGAAACATGAAAGTTTTGAACGCATACTTAAAAAAATACGAGAAGTAAAACTACTGATCTCAGAGTGAATGATTTCCTGAGCTGTTTTGAGAACAGTGATTTTACACGGTCGTGCGGAAATCACAACAACTATTAACATTCTGTAAATTTATTAGCAGCTAGTAATTTCCAATTTAAATTTTTTACAGGGCAATAAAAAACTCGATATAAACAAAACCAACAGTGGTTTTATCTCTTAATTCAGCCACTTCAGAAAAGTTCTTGATCCCAACCAGTGAAGGCAAGGAGGTAACTCAGCCATTTAGGGCAAAGTGAGGATTTCGGCCAGTTGAGGCAATTAGTATACAGCTTAACTGCAACACTAGCAGGTTTTAATTTCAAGATTATAGCAGGTGTTCAAAATGGTGCCCATTGACTTCTTGGCATTGTCCGAGACGAACGTAAAAATTTTCAACAGCACTTCTTATCATTTGAGGTGGTATTTCTGCAAAAATGTTTATTATGCGTCGCCTCAGCTCTTCCAAATCACGAGGTTTAGTGAAATAAACCTTACCCTTCACATAACCCCAAACAAAATAATCAAGTGGCGCGAGGTCGGGAGATCTTGCTGGCCATTCAATAGTTCCTCTTCGACCTATCCAACGATTTTCGAAAGTATCATTCAAATAGTCCCTAATAATATCTCGATAGTGTGGAGGAGCTCCATCTTGCTGGAACCAAATATTATCGAACTCATCACCAGCAATTTCTAGTATTGCGAGAACTATTTGATTTGTCAACATTTCCAGGTATTTTTCTCCATTCAAATTTCCATCTATGAAAAACGGTCCTATGATTCGATCCCCGAAAACTCCTGTCCAAACATTTAATTTTTGTGGATACTGCGTATGTGTTTCAAGCATCCAGTGAGGGTTTTCGTCACTCCAATATCTGAAATTATGGCGATTAACTTTTCTACTGAGTTCGAAAGTTGCTTCATCGGAGAAGACAAGTAGAGATGACAAAAAATTTGGATTTCGGTTACTCCTTTCCATCATTAATTCCCTAAATTCAAGTCGCCCATCAAAGTCATCTTCATTTAACTCTTGGTGAAGGTGAATTTTGTAGGGATGAAATTTCAAAAGTTTCAAATTCTTATGAACTGAAAATGCACTCATATCAAGCTGTTGACTGACTTTTCTGATTGATAATCTTCGATTTTCAACAAATGCCTGGGTCACTTCCATTTGTCGAGCTTCCGATGTTTCAGATTTTGGTCTTCCAGATTTTGGGCGATTTTTATTTGCCGTTGTGTCTAGTAATCGTTTGATGGTACGGGACGCAGTAGATATCGAAATTCCCACTTGATCTACATGGAAAGTTTCGTTGAATAAAATCACAACTTCATCATAGCCATCATTATGCAGAAAAATGCGCGAGAACTAATGAAAAACGAAATAACTTTTTCCGTACAAAAGTGCGCTACTGCCTCTACAAAAGTTGGAAGGAACTGAACGTTCTCGTAGAAATTTCAGAAAACAACTACTGTTATTAAGAACACTTAAAAAAAACATTCATAAAAACCAAGATATCACAAATATTGTTTTTTAAACTGAATGTTTTTTGTCAACACGGGTAGCTAGAGTTTGTAAATATTTACAAACTTATGGACGCTTAAGGTTTATTTCAATTTTATGCGATTGCCGCGACACTTTGCGAGAATCGAAAAAAATGCCCGATATAAAATTCACGTATTTTTGGCCGTAGAATTCGAATGCGCTATAAAAAATGGGCATTTTCATTACAAATTTCAAATTTGCCCCCGCCCCACTCACTGGGTTAGGGGTGGGAGAGTCGAATCCAATGCCAATGGATAGATTTCGTAAAAATAACAAATACGTGTTTTTCAGTTTTTCAATTGGACGTTTTTTTGTGGGCACAAGACGCTACTCTTGAAACAGTAATGTTTTATTTTTATTTTTTGAGATTACAGCGACACCATGCAAGAATCGAAAAAAATGTCCGGAATAAAATTTACGTATTTTTTACCGTAGAATCCGATTCCGATAAGAAATAGAGGTTTCCATTTGAAATTTTAAAGTTGCCCCTCGCCCCACCCACAGGGTGGTGGGTGGGGAGGTCATTTCATATCAGTAGATAATCTTTAGAAAAATTTTCGACATTTTTTTATTTTTTGATTTGTTGCAAACTGTTCGAATTTCTCTTCCCTTAAGAAGAGTAGGGATCTTTTACTTGCCTAACATTTAATAGACAAGGGACCGACGGCTTTACATCCCCTCCGAAGGATGGTATATCTCCTATACAACCCTCGCCTAAGGTTGTATAGCTTCCGCACATGCACTGATATACAAGCCGCTGGAAGATGTGTGAGGCGAGAAAAGCTTTTTTGAAATGGTAAATAATCCTTGCTTAAACCAAAAGCTTTTTAGCGTAGAAATGAGAGGAAACTTACTGCCACGGGTAAATAGTTCCATGTAAGGGAGAACAATAAAAGTACAACTAAATAATGTTCAATTTGAAATAGAGAATTTAATATACGACGTTCCTCAAGGCTCTGTTATGGGATCGCTATTATTTATGTTATATATAAAGAACCTTCTTAACTGTTTAACTATTAGCCATTTAACAATGTTTGCTGATGATATAGCAGTGACATTAACAGCGGATACAATAGAGCAAAATCAAATATTAACCAAACTTTCCAAGAGGTAAATACTTGGTAGCAGAGAGATAAACTCATCCTGGATGTGGATATGACGATAATAATAAATTTTAGTTTGCAAAGACAATTGCCCACGGTATTGTGTTACATGATAATATTATATTATTCCATAACATGAAATTACTGGGTACTTATTTAGATGATAAATTGTTGTGTGAAAAGCACATTGAGCACGTATGCTCATAATTTAATAAGGCCTATTTTGCTACATTGCAAATGCAAAGTACATGATAACGCAGGGTTATTGAGCATTTAGCCAAAAAAGACTCATTAGATTTATACTTCAAATGAGTTATAATGAGAGCTATAAAAATATATTTAAAATAAAAAAAAATACTAACGACTCCATGTTTATTTATACTAAAGTGTTTAATGTATACCAAAACAATATAGATTCTTTGACACAAAGAAATAATTGTCATTCATATAGTATAAGACGTGATGATCTTCTTAGTATACCACTACATCCTACTTCAAATTATAAACATTATCCATATTATAATTGTGTTTTTACTTTTCAATAGTCATCTGGCTGATATCCGAAATATGTAAAACTACAGAGCCTACAAAACTGCAGTCGAAGATAACTTACTTGAAGGTAGTTTTTACAGTGTTGAATTGGAATTTTTGAATAGAGAATCTTCAGGCCATATTTATTTGTCTTTTTTTCCTCGTAACAATTTTGTGAAATGCTTTACAATTCACTCTTTATATTTCTCTTATATTTCATGTTGTTTAAACATGTGTATTGTGCTTACTTATATATTTTACATAATTCTATTTATAAACTATATTCACTTAATCTTTTTATCCCGTAACATATTCTATCTTTATACATATCAATTTTTACAAGTGACTTACCATACATACATTCTGTATCTAAAATGCTCAATAATTATTATTATTAGTACTATTATTATTATGATCTTCGGGCAACCTCTGTATCCAACTTTGAAGTACTATAACTTCCGCTTATCCTATCCATCTTTAGTATAATTCATATCTATAAATCTTTGAACCCCCTTCCTATCCCCTTTGTTTCCTGTTAGTAGTTTTTTCACCAATCCCCATGTTCCATTTATTTTTGCTTCTTTTTTCCTTCTGAAATAAAATTCTTCTCCATTATATTATTGGATATCTAAACTTTAATAAAACAGAATTTCGATATACCACAGATTAGGCAGGCTTATGCGCAGCCTGACATTTTGCCGTCTCGTTGACTGGTATATTCGTTTAGGTTGAGGTGCTCGCACCAACTATTAAAGTTTAAATTTATTATATAATTTCTAATTTGCTAAGCAAAAAGAGATAGGCTTAAATTAAAATTTTTATTTCGCCGAACTAGATCCGCATCGCCCGATCTTACAATTGCTACAGTGCTTAGCATTACGGTTGTGGTTATAGGACCGACCCCGGGGCGGGGAGGAATTTTAATGTATTTTAATTGTAATAAAGTCTTGTTCAATTAAAAAAAATGGGCGTTCCAAGGGAATACATGTTCTTGCCACACGTCTTTCTAGCAGCTTGTATATCAGTGTATACGCTGAAGCTATGCAATCTTAGGCGAAGATCGCGTGGCCAATGTAAAAACTTTTTAGAGGCCCTTGGTTCTCGTATACACACTAAATCCCAATTTAATTCTTTACTCCCTTTAATAATAGGGCGGGGGGTGGCAATAAGGGTGGCCAATGCCAAAAAAATTTTAGAAGCCCTTGGTTCTCGTATACACACTAAATGCCAATTTAATTCTTTGCTCCCTTTAATAATAGGGCGGGGGTGGCAATAGGGGTGGCCAATGCCAAAAAAATTTTAGAGGCCCTTGGTTCTCGTATACACACTAAATCCTAATTTAATTTTTTACTTCCTTTAATAATATGGTGAAGATGGCAATGGGAGCGATAGAAGGAGTGACTGATGCCAAAAAATTTTTGAGACTTTGACTTTTCGTACATGCCCTAAATTGCAATTATATGGACTCATACCTGCTTGTTTTGCCTATTTACCCTTATTTGCACCATTTACCCCCGGAACCCCTCAACGGAATTAGATCAAAATATATTATAGTTCCAGATCTCGTTATAATACGTAAGTGGATCAAATTTCAAGTTAATATCATAATCGGTTCCAGAGTAAACGTGCGCACAAAAAAAGTTACAGACAGACCGACAGACAGAGATATTTTTTTCGCTCAAATTTAAAATCTCGACATTTCATGACATTTTAAGCATATTTCAACAAAAAAAATATATATTTCTTTGCGTTACTATACTTCCACTTGACGTGGAAGTAAAATAGAGATTACTAAAATTGTTGGTGACAATGTGAAATCGTCAAGAGAAGCTGCCCCAGAATTTAATAGAAGAAATCCAAATCGACAGCCGCCCCTTACCGACACCGTATCGTTTAAAAATAATAAAATAATTTAATGATACCGATTGTGTTTCAGAAACAAATTCTAGAGGATCTGGCCACCAGAGGTAGCTTAACGATCTCACGATTTTAGCATATTTCGAAAACCCTCGTTCAAGTTTGAGGAATGCTGCTATAAATTTAAACAAGTCTCGAAATACCATTTAAGAGGTACCTTGAAAATCGTAACCGAAAACCATACAAACCTAAATTTTTGCATACTTTGCAAGTAGGTGGCGAAGAAAGAAGGTTTGAATATTGCTTGTGGGCTCAAGAAGAGTATTTAAATGATTCAGATTTAAAAAAAAATCATCTATAGCGATGACGCTACATTCACTATAAACGGTGTAATTCCCTCACAGAATTGTAGATTTGGGCAGAGGAAAATCCGAATTAGGTAATTAATTGCAGAAGACAATATTGACAAAAAATAAATGTCTGGTGTGGTATTTTCAACGAGCGCTTAATTGGTTCCAATTTTTTAAATCAAAATTTAGACAGTTTAAATTTTCTGGAGTTCTTGAGAAATCAGTTTTGGAACAAGATTCAAAACCTGCAGAGAAGACAACAGTTATATTTCTAATTAGATGGATGTACCCCACACCATGCAATAATTGTCAGGACGTAGCTCAACCAAAATTTTCCCCGTTGGTGGATTAGACATAGTAGGCCATTGACAGCCTAGCCGCCAAGACTGCCGGATTTAACACTTCTTGATGTTTATTTGTGGGGTATTCTTAAAAACAAAATTTATAAAATCTCGATCACAAAATGGGCAGGAACTATGTGACACATTACACTACCTTGTCAAGAAATCTCAAGGGAATAACTTAGAAATTTGGTTCATAATAATCGTGAGAAGATAAATAAATATTTAGAAGTTGAAGGCGGCTTAGTAAAGAGAACCTACATTTAATTGTTCTCTTTATTTATTTTGTAATATTTTTAGGTAAACTTTTTTGTGTCACATCTTTTTAATTATTTGTTTGTTAGTCATTATAGTGTGAAAGGATAAATATTGTTTGATAATTAAAAATTTCTAAATTGAGCATTACTGTTTTTTTTAACAATGCATCATTCATTTGACAGTTACTTCAGTCAAGGCACTCTTCATAATTACCCAATCCCATGAAACACTTAAATTTCTTCGGCAATTTCTGAATTTTTATTTCTCTCAGGAAAAATCAACGAAATTTGATACAGACACATTTACGGGGTTGCTGAATCCAGTGGTGCACTCAGATTTGAAATAAAGAAATCGCTAATTGACCTTTCACAGCCAATTTAATTTAATAGTTTTTCAATCCACATCATCAAATTTTTTATTTTTTTGTTTTTTTAAAACTTTAATTAAAACTCTGTAAGTGGCGCAAGTAACCCGTAAAATATGTTTTATAAAATTTTGTAATAATTCACCATTTTCTGAGCCGAAAAAAAAAATCATAGTAGGCCACGCTATTATATTATGTAAAATTTAATTTAACACAAAGATGTTCTCTTTTCAAAGATCTTATTTAAAAAAAGATATATCTAAAAATCAGTCATTAAATAAACTTTGTATATGGATGGTTCCAAGTAAAATGGGACACGCTGCATATTATATAAATTATTCTGTAAAATATCGATGACTAACTCATAATTTTATCATTATCAGTACTTCCTCAAGCACGTTCCTTTGAGGTAACATCCCGACACCGCAGGCGTGAGCAACATGCAACGTGCTTTCGAAAACTGTAATAAAATTATTTCTTAATTATCGGTGCCCGTGGGACATTATAACTGAAAATGAATTTGACGATATATTTCCTGAGGGTCATCAATTATTTGTTCTGACCGCCACTATGCCCACACCTACAGTTTCTGTTGAATGATTTATCATGCTTAATTTGCAAAAAAAGAAAATTTCTTGAGTCAGAATAAACTTTCTTTCACTTAAACTGTAAAATAATCCTTTATACAGTGTGTTAATATGTCCTCAAATGGGGTATCGTACTCTTGTAAATTTTGTTATTTTTGATTTGCCGAGAAAAGTCATTCTTTATGAAAAGTTCTGCTTCGTAAAGAGGTGTCAATACAGGATATTCTAAAAATTAAAAAATGTGAAATCGACTTTAAGCGAACTACCTTTTTTACATTTTCAATGACAATTTTATGTAACAAAGTATTTAACAAATTGTAGTACAGCAGGTGGAGTCATGTTAGCAATTTAATATTAGGTAATTCGGACTTTAAATCTATTCCATATGTCGATGAAGTTGGTGTTAAAATATCATTTCATTTCAGTTACGTGTATATATTTGTCATTTATACTTCTCCTAATAACTCTGCTGTTGTTTACATCTCATTTGACTCCTTTTTCTTCATTATTTATTTGACTCTGGTCAGTTGCCAAAAATTCAGAGATGGGCCAATTACCAAATATTCCAAAGTGGGTTAGTTGCCAAAATATTTCGAAGTGGGTCAGTTACCAAATATTTCGAGATGGGCCAATTGCCAAATATTCTGAAGTGAAACGATTGCCAAAAATTTGATTAATTGATTGGTTGATTGATTACACCTATAGGCATCCAATTAATACCTATCCGGCGACTTCCTTTGATGTATGCTGATAAAAGGTTGCGGTTTCCTTTGAACTCATTTTTTATGTTTTAGGTAAAACACAATTTTCCCACAGTCATCAAAATTTTCCCACGCTCAAGTATCCTCATACATACGTATATAAGGCTTACTTTTCCTTGATTGAGTCTCATATAAGATACACAATCCCTTTCTATGAAATGTGTAGCCAACATTTCTGAATACTGTGTTTGTTAGAAAAAAGGGCACTAAGATACTGATGTAAAGCAAAACCAAGGGATCATCATCTTTTATCCCTCACAAAATATTAACGCTTACATGCACCTTTATTCTAGAAATAGTACGCCTAATATATAAGAAAATACTTAATACACTACATACCGATCCTCTGCCTGAGCATAACATGAGACAAGCGTTAAATTTAATCCTGCCTCTACCCATCCCCAAATCAACTTTAATGAAGCAGTCAGTAATATACGAAAGCAAAAAAATATACAGACACATACCCCTGTCTCTCAGAAATATGACTCAATTAAAGACATCCAGAGAGGCGATGAAAGACATATTGATTCAGAAAGCCTATTATAATCTTAGTGAATATTATGACGATTCATTTTAAAATGTTTTGTTTCTTGCTACCTTCCTTTTATGATATAAATGCGAGCTTATATGTTTCTACATGTGTTTATTTGTATATATTTTAAATAGACCTTCTGTGTTCTCTTCACCTCACATCTATGATTCGGCCAGTCTGACCTATATATACGGCATCTCAGTCGTCAAAGACAGAAGATATAAAACAATCGGGGGTATATGAAATAAAGTATGACGACTGTGATGCCGTATATATAGGTCAGAGTGGCCGTGGCATAGATGTGAGGTTAAGAGAACACAAAAAGTCTATTTTATACAATAAAAAATCAACTGGTTTCGCCGAACATTGCATTGAGCAAAATCACTTTTTTAACGGTAGTAGTGTTAAACTTTTGCATAATGCAAACAAATGAAAAATCCTAGCATTGCTTGAAATTTTAGAAATTAAAAGGCCCTAAGAAACCATAGAAACGTTGCAAATACACAAAGAGATTTTATGAACAATCCTGTACTAGGCACCGTAATAAAATTAAAATTAAGTTCGTAGTTCCGGGCCGCATTGTTAAATTTAAAGAAATAGCAAATCAAGTTATTACCCCCCTCTAAGTAGGTAGAATATTTCAAAGATATACATTGGGAACCAAGACTTTCAGGACAATTTTTAAGACTCTTTGATAATGGTCGCAAGGCCGAAACATATGTCAGAAAAAACTGAATAAAACTCATCAAACAATAAACCAAGTGCGTATTGTAACTATTCTTTTGAATATTTATAATTATTCTATTGAATATATGTCATCAAGAACCTACCGCAGATTCAATCCAATTAATTCTTTTTTTGTCCATTAAGTGATTTTTTTTCATTTTCTGTGCATTTCTCCTATTCTGTAATTGGGTCGCATTGGGTTGAGCACTGTAAATAAAATAAAATAAAATAGAATAGAATAGAATAGAATAGAATAGAATAGAATAGAATAGAATAGAATGGAATGGAATGGAATGGGATAGGATAGGATAGGATAGGATAGAATAAAATGGAATAAAATAGAAGAAAACAAAACAGAACACAACACAACACAACGAAACGAAACTAAACAAAAATCAGGAAATACCTGTTTTCATAGAAACTAATATTTTATAAGAACTATTTCCGATTCTATGCATTTTACCAAGTAAATTCGTTGTTCCAAGATTTCAGAAAAAGATTAAAAAATGTGTACTAATAGGATGTCTAGATGTAGAATAGAGTTCAACTTAATTGAATAAAATGTTATTTTTTTTAAGAGGTTTTTCCTTATTTTGCAATTAATATTCGTATTTAAGCTTTTAAATACGAGATTGAAAATTGTTTTATAGAAACAATTTCGCGTTTTTTTCTAAAATTGTCTTAAAATGATGCAGCGACGTATTCTGAATATTTTATAGATAACTGCTCTAAAAATTTTTCAAGTGACAAAACATTAATTAAACCTCTAATTGATAACCATAGCCGCCGCGTAACATTTACTTTTAGAAAATGCAATGTAGTTGCTTAACGGAATCTATCACCACAAAAACACTGATAAATCCTTAAAACATCACTTTGGCTGTATATAAGCTCTACTTACTTTATAAGGAATATTTTTTAATAGTAATAGCAGTAATTATAAACTAGCATTAGCATTCTGAAAGAATGCACAAGAATTTCTAATATAAATCTTCTTTAGTACTTCGTAGTATATCAAGACGAGTATAATATTTATTACTTTCTTTTTAATTTTGTCAAAAAGAAAACGATACATGTATTACAATATAATCGCCAAAGATAGAAAATAAAACTTCGCTAATGAACATGAAGTTGAAGACAATTGGGAAAAAATAATTAATGTTGTTGAATCATATACTATTTTATGAGAATCTAATTTCACATATGCTAATGATAAATATCCTTGTTATTAAATTCCATTTTCCATGATATTACCGTCTACAGCATTTTTGCTTGTTGTTTTAGAAACATTTTAAGAATAACGTCGAACATCCCAGGTGCCTATCTTATTTTTCCAATGACTACCAATAAGTTTCATTTCTAGTTTCGCCTCACGTTTGAGCACATATATCAAGTCCATCCGATGAATTATTATTCAGATGAGCCTTTCCTTTCCTAACAAGAAGCAATCGTAACAATCTGAAAACGAGCTAGTCTCGTGAGACTTCCCAACGACATATCCGACCTACAAATTATCTTGTGGACTATCAAACTGACTACATTTCCTATATCGAGGCAAAGGTGATCAATATGTTACAGAAGGGACCAAGGATGAATTTTCCACGAGAGTAAAATTATTTTTTTTATCTTTCTTTACTGTTTATATGTCATCTGAAATAAACTTTGAATTTTACCCAATTTTTAAAATACTATTTTCATTTATTTTACTTTTGCGTACTTATATATTACCATTTTCAATTTCAATATTTGGAATATTTAGGATACAATTCATAAACAACTACGTACAAATTTACGTCTTCCATGTCCTTAGTACGATGAGCTATTTTGATCAAATACAAAAAAGTCCGGAAATGTTAAATACTTTGATACAAAAAATAAACGATATAATACAAGAATCCCAGAAAATAAAACTTACAATTTAAATATGCCATCTGTCCCTTTTTAATGAATTTAATGATTTCTTTTATTGTTTTTACCAATGGTGAAATGAAAGAATGACAAGAAGAAAATTGCAGTTGTGACGTATTTTTGTATGTACTTAGTATTTTTTTAAATAATTATTAAGTATCTTTGTCCAGAAATTAATATATAAGATTCTATAAGCCTCCCTTCCATATAATAATGTTGGTTTTAATACCTACCTATTTTATATTGAACTCCTTTACTGATGTCCAGTTTTGAAATCTGAGGAATAAAACTAATTGATAAGAACGGCCGAGAGTGTTCGATCGCCTGCATATGGCACTGATTAAGTAAAGGAATTCAATGTCCTGTTATAAAAATATATGGTTGGATACTGCTATTACATTATTACACATAGAAGTATAGTCAAATTTTGGTATTGGTTCATTCGGTATATATTGGCTCTCTTAAACACAAGGGTCATGAATTTCTTTGAAGTGGCAGCACAAAAAAAATGTCCCTAAATTGCATGGGGTTTTAGTAGCATTAGATGTGAGTAATTTCGTTTGCAGTGCCTTTATATTAAGGGTAATAATACGTATTTCTCAAATCTTAGGGGTTTTGGGCTAGAGTTTCGTATTTTCGCAGTTTTACAGCAAGAGTTTTGTACAAAAGAGAATTGATTTATAAAAAAATTAGTCTTAGTTACTACTGTGCTGCCATCCAATAGAAAATAAATAAAAGCAGCGACGGATAACGAAAACTGCCATGCAGATGTTAAGTAGATCATCGACCAACAGATGGCGCTCAATTTATCAATAAAAGAGAAGAACTTGTCCACTTCTATTTATTAACAATAGATGGCCACGGTATTGTAACAAGATATGGCTGTGGTTATGTCTTTTGTACGAAAAGCCATGAAGGTACGGTCGTGAGCAAAAGTCTTGTAACGGTATTTTGCTAAAATCTAGTTGTGTACATCTAACTTTAATTTTTGTGACATTGCCAGTTAGTTGTCATAATTTATTGCAAGTGTGCAAAAAACTAATATGCCTCATATAAGCGATTTAGTTAAATCTGGAGTTATTGCTAAAGCGGAAGATGGATGGTTAATGAGACAAATTGCACTACCTTATAATATTGACAAAAATTCGGTATGTAACATTTTAAGGAAATGGAGAATAAACGGTACGATTAGTAGAAATCCTGGATCAGGGCGACGAAGGATATCAACTCAACAACAATATCTGCAATTGGTAAATACTTTAGTAGAAAATCCATTTTACTCAGTTATTCAGGCTGCTGAAGAAACGAATTTTCCTGGATCGAGTAGTACTGGTCGCCAGCGAGTAAGAGAATCAGAGCTACGCTGTCATGCAGCAGCACAGAAATACTTACTTAAAGCTGAACATAAAGAAGCTCGAGTAGGACTTGCGCTTGAATTTTTAGCGCATGATGTAAATTTTTGGAATAATGTAATCTTTACAGAGGAAAAACTTTCCAGTCAACAGACAGCGGTCATATTCGTGTTTACCGCCCTCCGAATACTCAATTCGATGAGAAATATATATCTAACAATCATAAAAGTGGTAGATTTTCCGTCAATATGTGGGCTTGGATAACGGCACGTGGTCCTGGTGTTCTGTGGCATATTGAGGAACGATTTAATAGTGAAACGTATATTAGGATTTTAGACAATATTATGCTCCCTTCTGTGTCACAATTATTTCCTAATAATGAGTTCATATTTCAACAAGACAATTATTCCGTTCATACTGCTCATACCGTAACTAACTGGTTTCAAGGTAACAGCATTAATGTTCTTAACTGGCCCAGTCATAGTCCAGATCTTAACCCTGTGGAGGAAGTATGGGAACTACTCGTAAGTTGTATCCAAAAACGAAAAGTGAGACCACGGAATGTCGAAGAATTATTGGAAATAGTAAATAATGCATGGGAAAATATTATTACTAATGATTATTGTACAAGGTTATTTAGTTCTATGCCAAACAGACTTATAGAAGTTATAAATAGAAATGGTGCAATAACGAAATATTAATAGTTGGTTTCTTGTTAAGTAGGATATCCTTTGTCCTTTGATCCAGGATTTCTACTAATCGTACCGTTTATTCTCCACTTTCTTAAAATGTTACACACCAAATTTTTGTTAATGTTATAACGTAGTGCAATTTGTGCCATTAACCATCCATCATTAACTGTAGCACTAAAGTAAAAAATAAATTAAACGTGATATCTGTTTTATTTCGGCTACTTATTACATATTCAAATAGAGACAGATTTACATTAGAAAAAAAAAGTTGTCCTATTTTTTCTGCTCACGACAGTACTTAAAATAGGGTTGTTAAAATTTTCAAATTACACGCAAAATACGCACTTTTTGTGAATGTTCGAAAATTATACACAAAGCAATGAGAATACACAGCTTGACAATCGTAGATCACACCATTACCAGCTTCTATAATTAACTATTCTTATTGCCTTACTTTATATGCTATATAATTGTTGTGCATTATTATTATAACAATGAATATTTTTTTCATATTTCTCGGTATTTATTTATCTAAAATAATTGTCATCATAGATGACGCTACAGCTCCTCGTGGGCCTTGGCCTACTTTAGATTTCATTTCCGACTTTTCCTGCCGAGGACCCGTCTTCTCCATCATCTTACTTCAACAACGTTCAGATCTTCTTCCACATTATCTAGGTATCTAAGTTCTGGTTGTCCTCGCCTTCTTCTTCCGGCTGGTCTATTTAGCATGGTTTTTCGCTGTAGGATCACTGTCTTCCATCCGCATTACGTGCCCTACCCATTTTATTTCTTTTTAGTCCCGCCATCTGTTGGTGAATAATGTAACTTCTAGGATCCATTGGATCGTTTGGCCGATAGCGGCGTTGATTAAGGTGCGAATTGGTCATTGGTGCCAATAGCGATTAATCACACGGGTATCGCTCCACCGGATTCGAATCCCGGCTCCGGCATTGGCATTGTCCGAGAAAATGGTTGTATGTCCGCGTTTTTTCAATGTGTCTATTGAATGTAAATATTTTATGGATTAAATGTCTTTAACGATTGCCGAGATCGCTTCAGTCATTAAGCTGATAATTTTTGGAAATAGAAATCCAATAATATCCGTCTATTTCTAGTCACATGTCAAAATTCATCCAATTATTAAAGGATACACTGAAAACATTACATCCTATGCGAGATTATCACTTATGTCATTATGTTGTTATGCAACGAAAAAATTTTGACAGTTTTATAATTTATTTAAATGTCACATTCCCGATTTGACATATTATTAGAATTTAAAAAAATTATCTCACCGAATTTACCACGTGCACTGATAAATCCCTATAATGTTTTGTAATAATGGCCCTCAAGCTTGTTGCTTTAATTACACTCCGCCTACTGCTTCGGGTAATTACTAAGCAACGAGCTTTCGGTTCATTATTAGAAAAAATTATCGCGAGATTATCAGTGCCCTTGGTAAATTACAGCTGATAATTTATACATGAAAAAGCTGTCTTAATTGCAATTAAAATATATTCCGTCAAGCAATTTTTACTCCAATTTCAATTTTAGAGTTTTGATAGTTATAGACACTTTTAGTTCAACTAAATTAAAAATGGAGACGATGCGTGATGTAAGGAATCGAAGTAGTTGTACAAAACTATACGCAATGGTTTATATATTTAAACGGTTTAACATTAATTTCTAAAATCAGTTGTTGTGGTACTTTTATACACAACGCAAAATTCATACATTCTAGTGGTGAATCTGACAAAAGACTGATCCTCTAACAAAACGGTCAAGGACGGCTTATAATTTATTTAACTTTAATATAGATAGATATAAACTGACATTTTATTATACGCCATAGAATGAAGTTATGATAATAAAGTTCTGGCGCAATAATAAAATTCCTTAGTACGTCTCTACACATACTGAAATGCAATCTAGAACCTCGTTAAGCAGACGTATTTTATCTTGCGACCTAGTAGAATTAAGCCACATAATCTTTCATAATCCTCAAATAAAAAGCGGAACATTAAAAACCCAACACGTTTTGAACGAGATATATTTGAGCTTTATTAAAACTGAACAAAAAAGACAGTAGAACAAAAGAGTTCACTAATGCAGACAAATAATAAATTTTTTGATTGTTTTCTTAGATAGGTCCGACCAGGTGGATTCCGTATGAAATATTATATACAAATGTTTGATAGCAACATTTTAATATGCGAATAAATAAACATATCGACATTTACGAGATTGCCAAATATGTATAGAATTTTTATTTAATATAAAGTCGAGGACTTTTAAAATGTTTGGAATTATATGTATATGTAAAAGTAAAGAAAGTAAAATATAAAGTTGAAACAAGTACATCCTCTGGAACTGAATATAAGCGAGTATAGACGAGCCGTCAAAGAATACAACTTTAGGGAAATCAAGAAAGGAATCATAGAGAAGGCCATATGGATATTGAATGAACCAAAAAATACTCCTGGCAGTGCAAAATGTTATCTAAGGATGCTCAAAGATCAATATACACCCCAAAACCGGAAGGTGGGACCTATAAAAATAATAATAGTAGTAAGTTCAATTATTTATGAATGGAATAATTTTTCGTTACATAAAATAATCCAGAGCTAGTTTTTTAGTTTCATCTTAGCAAAATTCAAATGTAAATATTATGCACAGCAAATAATGGAACACAGAATTATATAATGAATGATGCAGGGTCAGTGAAAAAGATAATTATAAAATAAAAAACCGCTACCCAAGGAATCATTATTTCCACATCTAGATTTTGTATCCAAGTCTTATACACACTAAATCCCAATGTAATATATTATTCTCTTTAATAGAGTGGGGTGGTAGAGGGGGTGGCTAATGTAAAAAAAATTAGAAGTCCTTGGTTCTCGTATACACATTAAATCCCAATTTAATTTTTTATTCCCTTAAACAATAGGGTGGGGGTGGAAATGGGGGTGGTAGAGGGGTAACTAATGTCAAAATAAATGTTAGAGACTCTCGATTCAAATCCCAATTTAATTTTTAACTCCCTTTAATAATAGGGTGGGGGTGGCAATGGGGGTGGTAGAGGGGAAGCTAAACATTTTTTTTAGACATTTCGTTTTTGTATACACACTAAATCACATTTTAATTTTTTTTTTCCTTCCTTTCATAATAGCGTGGGGGTGGTATTGGGGGTGATAGTGGGGGGGGGATGACTGATGTCAAAACAATTTTGAGACCTTAACTTTTCGTTCTATGCCATCAAAACCCCATTGTATCCCAACCCATCACATTCTAACCTATTTTACTCTATTCTAAATTATGCTATGCTAAGATAGGGGAGGAAACTATAAAGGAATTCTTTAGAGCACGCTTCCCTGGATTCAAAGATTCCAACTTATCGCCAGAAGGCTAATGAGTAGTAGGTCTAGAATCTGGGATATCCGTAGGAAACTGGCCGGTAGCAAAAATGGTGTAAATGTGGATAAAACGAAATAAGGTATAACCTTATTTTGTACCATGTAAACCGTCGGAAATAGACGGCATTTATTCAATAATATTACAGAAGGAAAGAGACCTTTTATTACATAGGTTGATCATGGCATTCAAGTGATGTAGTTTGGATCTATGATACACACCAAGATCCTGGATATAATTGGAGTAAAGATTATTCCTATACCGGAGAAAATTGAACAGGTATGTGCAAAGTCCTTAAGACCGCTAAGTCTAATATCCGTTGTATTTATAACTGTTGATAATCTAGTGTATAAACACATTAGAAATCAAATCTTATGTCTGAAGAATGTCAACAGAGACAACATTACCAGCTAGCTAACAGCTGAGTATGATTCAAAAACAGAGAAGTGACATTAGTGTCTTTTTTTATATTAAGAGAGCGTTTAATAGCACATCCCCAAGATCTATCACAAAAGCATCAAGGAAGAGAGGAATTGACGAATCCTGTTACACATTGATAGACTGCATGTTCAGGAAAAAATTGGTATATGTATCCACAATGGAAAGGGCATTGGCGACTCGGGTTCTACCTACAGGAGGCCTTATTTTTGTTGCTGTGAAAACTTTTCACTTTAGAAACTCCCATGGTTGAACAGGTACGGGTATAAAACCCTAGCCTATGCAGATGATTCGATCATCCTAACTCAGAGCAAATTTAACAATGGTAAGGGAGCATATGCAGTAGGCGTTAAATGCTATAACAAAAAAATTAGAATAGTGGTGGTGGAATTAGAGGTGAATGATTATAATTGTCGAGGGAGGTAAAACATCTAAGAGTAATAATAATAATGTGTGATGTGTCGTGTATTGTATAATATGTAATACGTAATGAGAAATGAGTAATGAATAATGAGCAATGAGTAATGCGTATTATGTAATATGTCATGTGCCATGTGTAATGTGTATTGTGTAATGCGTAGTACTTCATATGCTATATGTCATATGCGATAAGCAATATGTAACATGTAACAGGTAACATGCAATATATGATATAATACTGGAAACATCACAATTTTACAGCTGTTACAAAAAAATGGGGCTTTTGTTTATTGATAAGTAGGACGGACTATTCAAATTTTTGAATCGATATAATTTTTAGCCGTGTTATCCTCTTTCTTTTTACATTTTTCGTTAAAGTTATCAAAAATAAGCAAGAAATGTACTTTACATAAGGTTACAAAACTAGACAAATCAATATTAAGAAATATGTAATAAAATTTTTGTTTCCCATTATATTGTTCTTGCAATAAAACGCTATTTTCGTTACGGCTTCGATAGCCATTACGTTATGAAAAAAAAAATGAATGGACTGTATTTATAGCGTAAAAAATGTTATTAAAAATGGCGAGAAAATCAAGATGAAAAAAATAATAATAATAAGAAAAATAGACATTTGCAAAACTTACAACGAGACAGACTGCGGATAATAAATTCTCCTCTTCAACAGCACCTGGCTTCTTCTCAGAGTCTTTGGGGGCAGAATTTCAAGGTTTAACCATATAAATAAATTATCTCATTGATAATCCACACAATAATTAATCCCAGCACTATACCGAGGGGCGACAATATTCTTAAACGCAATGTTTATTACAGCAAAAATTAGTACTTTAATTTAAATTATTATTATTAGTGATTTCAAACTGGATTTTAATTGCAGCAGCGTACTGAGCGGATCTCAACCTACTTGGTTTTTATTATCACTCCGAGTTGACAAATAATAGAGTTTTTAAATGGTCGCGCTACCAATCGTTTGGAATAATAATAATAATATTAATGATGAAACAAGAACAATTTTTAACAAACAGCAAAATATTAAGAAAGCAAAAGAAAAAATGTATGGTTTCACTCAAGGGATCTAAGAAAAACACATAAAATACACCGCATTAGATAAGATTAATAGATTAGATTAGATTAATACAAAGTTCAGCTTTAAATCAATATAATGATTACTAACAGTTTTTCTTGCATTATTAGAAAATATTTTTTAAATAGACCCAGCATTTAATAAAGTTTACTTTTTAAATTTTATTGAGTGAGATTTATATTTTTCAAATTTCGCAATTTATAATATTCACTTAAATAGAAAATAAAGGAGGTGGGGTATTTTATTCAGTCGTAGCATATCTATATCTAATTAAATAAAATGTTTAAATATTATGATGGTTTAAAAATTTCACAAATAGATAATCTCCGTGTATCAAAAATAAATTGCTGTATATATGTTTTCTGGAATCAACTAGATGTACTTTATCTCCTAATAAACGTCGTGAACAGTTGTTGGTAAACACCTTGTATACAACCATAATGGTTATATAATTAAATATACAGAAGACAGATAGAACGACAGCAAAAAATGATGAAGAAATGTATCTAAATCTAACAAATGGCACTCGGATCGCAAGCGATCATATTTGACGACAAGAAATATGAGTTTACCTGTTTTTAAAACATATTTTCCGGGAACTCTTTAATCTGAGAATTTAAACTATTTTTCAGTACGACATCGACAGCGTTATACGAAAAAGATATCTGAAATATGGCTAAGTGATAATGAAATATCATCATGAGACGTTAAAGCGTTCATCGGAGCAACAAAAATTTTCACGCTATATTTTTAAAATACTCAAACCTTGCAATTTTTCATACTATTATATTTTTCTATTCTAGTTACCATTTTTTGACTAGTCAGATAAATTATTATGTCGATACCGTATGATATGAAGGCGAAGAGAGGTGAATAATAATTTTCACAAGTTTCAACCAAAATTCACTTTGATTGTTGCAATAGTAACTGAACGATTGTAGTTTCGATCTACAGTTATAGTTTCGACCTAAAATTGCAATTTCAAACTACAATTGTAACTTCGACGTACAATTGTAGATAAATTAGTAAGTAGGGTGTTTAGACCGGCGCTGGCACTTGTGACGTCATATGGGGCGGCGCCAGGGGAGGCGGATGGATTATTAGAGGGGAGATGATAATTAGAGGGGAGAAGTAATTAGTGTGGTGGGAGATGATTAGATTGGTGGGAGGTAATTAGTGTGCTGAGGAGATGCAGAACCGGTATTCCTTCAAGGTCAACAAGTGTTGGCACAGCGGGCGGTCCGTTAACGGTGAGGGGACACCGAACCAGAATTTCTTCAAGGTCGAACGACGTAATTAGATATACTATAGTTTTCATTGTTATATTGAAATATCTTACTTCAAATCGTACTTTCTTTTAACTTCAGAATAAAAATTTTAATAAATTGTTGTTCTATACATCGAGATGATTAATTTGATACTCAACATCACACATTTTGAATGATCGGAAGTAAAAACCGGCAGTTGTTACTTTACTGTCGATTCTGGTGTACATTGATATGGTAAACAGAGTTTTACACTTGAAATTAAAATATATTACTTGAGTGTAATTTTTTTACCTTAGTACAAAAATATTGATAAATCATTATTCTATACATCGAGATGATTAATTTGATAGCCAGCATCATGATGAAGCTATAAACACGGGGCCACTGGCGACAGAAAGACGGACGGTTTGACAGACAGACGAATAGGTGGACAGTCCTCAAATTTACCCTACCACTCTCACGCAACCTTGCAGCATTGTATATAAATTATCTTCCACTGCTTAATCTTGTTCGATTTTGACCCTTTGACCTCGACTCCGCCCTTCCACTTTACTCGTGATCATCTGATTACTTCACTCGACTTTGAAAAATTCCAGCTCTGGGCTCCCATTACTTCATTTGAAGGGACCACCCACGTAACCTTGAAAGAATACCTATTCTTGATCCCCAACAAGCTAATTACCTCCCACCAGTCCAATTACCTCTCCCCTTTAGTTATCCACCTTCCGCAACTGACCACTCCCCTTATGACGTCACAGAAAATTGGTGGGAGGGTGTCAGCTCCGATATAAACACCCTACTGACTTATCTACAATTGTAGGTCGAAGCTACAATTGTAAGTTGAAGTTACAATTGTAGATCGGAGCTAGAATCGTTTAGTTAAAATTGCAACAATCAAAGTAAATTTTAGTTCAAACTTGTGAAAATTATTATTTGGCCTCTCTACGTCTTCGTAGTGTAACTTTATCGTTGAATAAATATTATCAATCTAATCAGAAATTTATAAATAATTTTACTTAATTTTTTTCAGGACATGCGGAGAAAATTTGACAAATTATAAAACTTAACCGGTGACTTTATATTTTCTATATTGATTTATTAGCATGAAAATATTTTAATCGATTTTGATGTTAATAGCCTTACAATTAGGAACTGCAACGATTATTGAACATAGACATTTTTCAAATTTACCTCACCGCATTGTACGGTCGAATTGAACGAAGGTTCTATTATGTCTAGTCATATGCTAAATCTAGTTTAAGAGAATGAGTTTTTTATCAATGGTGTCGAAACCCACTGTGTAGAAAAACACGATTTTTTTGCCTTCGATTGCTCACTGTCCATATGTCTTGGATAGTAGTTGGAAGCTATGTTTCTCGAATTCTCCATATTTACCCTATACTGTGGCTGTGATAGGAGACCAAAGAATATTTGTAATAATGTAATTTGTAATTCTTTTAACTATTTCACAACTATATGTTATTATATTTCTGTGCTTGTATTAAGTATTAAGCTTATTATTGAAAACGCGGTAAAAGAATTTTTTGACAATTTCTGCATTCATATTTCCAGCATATGCTGATTAAGTTCATCGGTTGAATTACAAATCACCCTGTATATTGCTGAGTTTCACCTAATTCTGATAAATACTATGGCTGATTTGATAAAAGCAACATTACCAAAACTACTGCCGCACCATTTGGAGAAAGTGATTTAGAGAAAGGAGAACAAATCCAGATTAATTTGAAGCCTCTAGGAATTGATAGCAATCTGCTGAGATTACAACTTTACGGCATATTTTAGCACCAATTTCTTATCTCCCTATCCCAGGCTGAAGGTTTACCAGCTTTTTACTCAAACAAACTTGCTAATGTTGGATAAGGTGATTATCTGTGTACAGATGTAGTTTTTATATTACAGTTATTTCCAAGACAGCGAATTTAAGGAAAGTTGGAAATGAAAAATTTTGTATAATTATATAAAGATTGTAAACGAAACTACGAAAAACTACATTTAAATACAAATTTCAGCCAATATTTTATACCACACATGTACTAAATATTAAAACATTTGCTAATTGTATGAACAAAATAAAACGCAATTAAATTAAGAAATATACATATCTAAGAGAAATGTTGCACGAAAAACAATACATGAAGAGAAAAAATATATTACGAAAATAAAATCGACCATTGCAAAAATTACCCAAAAAAATGTGGGATGCACTAAAACCCTTAATATCGGGGAGAAAGGGTTATGATATTAAAAAAATTAAAACTCGACGGAAATGAGCAAAAAGTTATTCTTTTTGACATTAATAGCACAGATAAAATTATATCAGACATATATACACCTAACCATCTTGATTTTATTGATGAAATTAGAACACCAAATAATGGCACTTGCTACATTTAAACTTATAGACTACAAACAATGAACTGAAAAAAGTCGTATTTTCTTTGCCAAATAAGGATAGCCCGGACGAAATAACAGAAACATTTCTTAAAAATATATATTATCACTTTTAAATATAGTCAATACTTCCCTAGATTCTTAAAATACCTACGGTTATACCAGTATCTAAAGTTAATGATGTAAAAGAAGCCAGTCATTTGAGATCTATCAATATGTTAGTGACTATAGAAAAACTCATCGAAAGAATAGTTTACGAACAAGTGTCTAATTACATAATAGAGAAATTCTTAAATCAATTCGGATTTAGAAAAGGTCACAGCTGTGAAACTGCAGTACAAAACATATTATATGACTGGAAAGAACAACATGAAAAATTTGTAATGATAAGGGCTGTACTTCTAGATATAAAACGAACTTTTGAAACCAACGAGGGGGAAAGATTGATTAAAAAATTGAAGGGATATGGTATAACTGGCATACCTCTAAGTTGGTTAGTAGATTACTTATAAAATAGAAAACAATTTTATTTACTTATTTATTTTGGTTACGACTGCCCAGGCGGAAATCCAATTATAGGGCAGGAATTTTACAAACATAAAAATAAATCTAAATAATAACTAAAACTAAATAACTTAACTAATGGAAACAATTAAATGATAATAAAACTTAACAAAATAAGTCTATGATTAGTATAGTCATAAAAGTTGTAACCGCATGGTAACCTCCTTCCTAAATGTACACTTTATGGTGAATTGCTAAGCGGTAGAAGAAGGCGTGGCGGTCAACGAAAGAGGTTCAAAGACGCTCTCCATGAAAATCTAAAATCCTGCGGTATTGCAGACGAGCAATGGGAACAACTTGCAGCGGACAGAACTGAATGGCGAGGGGTTGTAGCCAGCTATCGAGGAAATGTTGCTGCAAGAAGGCCGAATCCAAGACCTAACCAGGTCTATGTTTGTCCTGACTGCGGTCGACATGTGCTCTCCCGAATTGGCCTCTATAGCCATAGTCGTGTGCACCGTAGATGAATGGGAATTACAATAGACTACACCTTTTACTTGTTTTTTATTGTACACAATTTATCGACTGTAACATTTTTATACTCGGACTCGAGTAACGGCTAATAATAATAATAATAATAAAAGTTGTAATCTAATAGCTTAGAAGCTACAGTTGTTGTGCAGAATTGAGAACCACATTTCACATTTGGATATACTAGTATTAAAAATATCTATATTATTATATAAAGAATCATAGTTGGAACACATACGGTACAGGGGCGAAAATAACAGCAAATTTGTTCTTGGTGCAGGCAAATAGAATAGAAACGAATACGAGCGAGTCTGCAAATTAGGTACATTAAATCTAATGCAACTAAGAATTTTAGGGCAGTCAACAGTGCCATTTAAAATCTTAAAAAGGAATACAAGAGAGTGATACGTCCAACGTAGCTGAAGATCTCTCGTGTTGAATCTATGTAGTAAGTCACAATGTGGAAAACCTCTCTCTGGGTAAGTTCCAGAACTTTTGAACCAGAGGTATTTAAGAAAACGCCTCTGAGGTGTTTCAATGCTATATTTATGATTTTCATAACCAGGACTCCAGACTATTGAAGCATATTCAAGTCTTGACCTCACAAATGAATTAAAGAGAAGTTTCTGTGTATTTTCGTTAAATTCTTTACAATTACGGATAATGTAGTCTAAATTTTTGAAGGAATTAGCGGTGGTTTGATTGATATGGCTAATAAAAGATAACTTTGGATCGAATATTACTCCTAGATATTTGAAATGACCACAGCTCTTCAGTTCATCATCATTAATTGTATAGATAAATTTTATTGGATTTTGTGCACGAGTGTATGTCATAAAGCTACACTTTGAGATATTTAACTGTAAATTGTTTACACTACGCCAAGACTATAGTTGTACAAGATCGTTTTGTAAATCAACACAGTCTTCTGCACTAGTAATAGATGTAGAAATTTTTAGGTCATCTGCATAAAGTAATGTTTTGCAGTTGATGCCAATGACGATATCATTTTATAAAAATGTTAAAGTGCAATGGCCCAAGCACAGAACCTTGGGGAACACCTGATATTTCTGAAATATCCATAGACCAAAATCCACGGTATCGTACATTTAGTCGTCTATTTACCAAGTAGGATTCAAAAAAGTTTAGGAAGTGCTCAGTTAGTCCAAATTCGGATAATTTGTTTAGCAAAATTCCGTGGTCCAGTTTGTTGAAGGCTTTAGAAAAATCGGTATAAATGACATCTACTTGGCCTCCAGTATCCAACTGTTCAGCTATGAACTGAGTTATGCACACCAGATTGCTGGTGGTAGAGCGATTTGGCATGAATCCGTGTTGATCGAGGCAAATTTGAAATTTGACGCGATTAAAGAGAATATCGTATATTACGTTTTCAAATAATTTACTAAAATTGCACAATATTACTATTCGCCTATAGCACATCTATCATTATTTTTGAATACCGGGCGGATCCTAGATATTTTCCAGACTTCTGGAAAAGTAGCAGTTTTAATAGACAAATTAAAAATTCTAGTTAGCGGTTTTGCAAATAAAACGGCACAATCTTTAAGAAGAAAGGCTGGAATACCATCAGGACCTGTAGCGGTTTTGGGTTTAATTTTCTTAAGTGCGTTGAGTACGTCATTTTCGGTAATATAAGGAATGCATAAATTGTTAGTATTACAATAAGTGCTATTTATATCATAAGCAAAGTTTGTAGATGCGGAATATGACTCTTGAAAGTAATTAGCAAATGCGTCAACTATTACTTGTGGTTCGTTTAATATGGAGTCATTATAGGTCATAACGTTAGGAATAGTGGATATATTTTTTCTGCTGTTTACATATGATCAGAAGTGATTTGGATTGGACTTAATTTGGCTCTCAATATTGATAAGATATTCTTTGTGCGCGTTATCATACTATATCCTATGTAAAACTTTATTTGTAGGAGTCTTATATATTATGTAGCCAAGTTGCTAAATAAATATTTATATAAAAAAAACTGTTTCGGTGCAGAATCAAAATAATACTTCTTTACAAAGAACTAATTTGTGCAATAAGCTGAACAGTAAACTTTAAAATGCAATATTATTAAAAATAAAGTTATTACAAAAATAAGAATTACCCAGAATTTTGGATTTGCAATTCAAATTTAATTATTTTTTATTTCATTTATTTTCATGATAGTAATTTAATCATCCGTAGGAGTAATATGTAAACATATTGGTTCTCAAATTAATTTTATTTATTTTGATATTTTTATATAAAATCAGTTCCTAAACGAACATAGGTTATTTCCGTAACGCGTTTTACATAAAATTACTTGAACAATTATTTTTAATTGGTTTTAAATTAATGGCGGAGTATCCGGTCACAACTAAACTTATGTCATAAAAGTCCATATAATTGGCACGAGCGCTCTTTACCACATTTACCTTCAAATCTCTAAAGCAAAATTGGAATCAGAACGTGTTTATTATCGATATCCAGTTTATGGTTGGGTTTCTTTTATTACCGCCATTACGTTGAATAAAATTCCGTTATAATCATCGTTTGCGAGATTTTATTCGCCGGATGAAGAATACTCTTAAAATACATTAATTGGGTAGTCCCGAGCTTAAGACGCATTTCCGATGAATTTTCTGCGTTTAAATCCAAATATTCATCGACTCGGCAGATACTCAGTATTGTTCACTTCGATGGAAAACTTCATCCGGAAAAGGAAATGTTCAAGATTTTGAAAATAACGAATAATAGTTTTCGCTAAAAAATTTCCCTCAGAGACCTAGCGACAATTTCTCGTCTGTTAAATCAACTTCGTTGTAGTTTCATTTTAAAACGTTCTATGACATAACTTTTCCCTGCAAGTCAAATTTTATTATAGTTTTTACTTTCAAAGTTGTTACTTTGTGGCAGATGATTTAGATACCTAAAATAATTTGAATCTGGTTAAGTGCAAATTACTGCAGATTGTAGGAAAGAAAATGTCTACAATGAACTTATCTTTTAAATAGAAGATATATTTCTAAATACGTTATTAGAAGTTATAGTAGAGGTAAGGGATTAAACAATAAATCTAAGTAGAAAATAAATTACTGGTAGAATTAAATTAGAGTGCAAATCAAATTGATGTCGTAGAGGAAAGTGTTGAAAATAGGTACTTAAAGATGTTATAGAGAAGAACAGTATAGTTATTTAAGGGGTGGAAGTTATATACAGGGTGGACCATTAATTATAGGCCATAGTTCAGGGGTAGATTCTTTGTGCCAAAATATGAGGATATAACCAAATATAAAATGTAATATAATGTAAAATGTTGCTGTGGAAAAAGATACAGGGTATCAAAGTTCAAATTATTTTTTCGTCTCTTTGCAATAACTCAATAGCCTCTTGACTGTGTTACCTCCTTTCCCTTATTATTTATATTTCGGAAAGAATTGAGGCAACATATGCGGACGACTAGCTGCTTTAAGTCGGAGCAGAGAGCCGTGGATCCAGAGTATTCGTCAGAATAGAGAAACTTACCCTTTTTGATATGTACAGCATAAGCGACAGATTTATGTTTAGTTCAAGAAAAGGAGACAAAGAAAAATTATGTTAAATTGGGCACCATCTATAGTGAAAATGAGTAGAATTGTCTCTTTTTCTCGAATAACCAGTCGACTATAGATCAGACTGAAATTGTTGGTAAGAAAAATAAAAAGATTGTTTAAAATGAATGTTTAAATATATTACATGAATAATAGATAAATCGGTTTATAAAGACTAATTGAAATTTAAAAAAATATATAGATATATAATAAATTTATACCAGGATCCTAGATTGACTATTGTTGAGGTGACTGGTTCTGGGACAGCAATCCAGGCCCACAATTATATCTTGTTGCGAGAATGGATTCTAAGGTTTCCTTGGCAATTTACGTCTCTTAATGAAATGAGGTGAAAATTGTAGAAAAATTAACCGACTAGGTGGTTTATGAAAAGTTAACGGAACTTTATCTATATGAAAGATAAGCTGTGCAAAAGCTATGCAGTAATGAAGAAGCTATGCAGAAACGTATATAGAAATGTATAAGTATATATGTTTATTAACATATAAGTACATAAGTACACATATAGAAATATATAAATATGTAAAAGCATATATACAGAATATAAGAATATGACTATATAAGTATACAAGAATTTAAGAATTTAAGCTTATTTCGTAAAATGGATGTTATTGTTAACGCGGATATAAAAATGTAATATCAATTACTGAAGTCCACAGTTAAAATTTATATACGTTCGAATCAGTGCAAAGGCTGCAAGCCAATGATTTCCTGGTGAGTTTTACTGATAAGGTAAACTTTTTTTGTCCTACTTACTGGAAAATAATGCTATAAAATACAGAAATAGTACAGGTATGGCCATCTGTCAATGGTTGAGTTAAGCGCAACAAATTGCACGTCGCAAATTCCCTTTACTCATAACTAAAATAGTGGCATATGATCGATAAAAGGAATCTATAATAAAAGTTTTTATTACTTCCATACCACAGCTGATTTGCCTTTTGCCTCAGTTTGTAATTTCTATTTTGTACATAACCAACAATATGAACAGCTGTAAATAAATAGTAAAATATATTGTGATAACTCAGTAAATATATTACATCTTATAAGATATACTATATATACCTAGTAATGAGAAATGAAGAAAAATAACCATATGTACTTATATAGTAAACAAAAATATAAAAATTGAAATGTAGGTATCTGATGTAAATAAATATTTTGTAGACAATTGTTTCCTGGGATAATGCTGTAGAGAACGGAAATACATAATAGTGTAGAAAAACATGACTGAGTTCCTAAGATATAAAATATGTACATAGGCCATGTAACAACAAATTTTCGCCAAATTTCTTAGAGGAACTTTTTTATTCTAAGAAACAATAATGTATATATTACATTACCGCCGCAGGACCTGTTCTGATGATGAATTTTTCATGTTTTTTTTTTGACGAAACCTAGTGGTACTTCTGACCAGAAAATCTGATTAGAGCGCCGTTTCCACGTATAAAACGTACACTTGATAGAACTTGATAACTCCAACCGTTTTCGAGGAAAGTGCCGTTAAATCTTTCAATAATTTTTTTGAAAGACAAATTCAAATTTAATGAAACAAAGTGTATTTATTGAAAAATGTTCTGTGGTTACGTTTTATTGAAAAATACATTTTCCTGTCCTCTAATAAAATTTGCTGCATGTTGTATTTTGTCCCACAGTTCTTCTCTTGAGTTGATAATATTTGCATATACTAAGAACATCACATGTCCCCACACATAATAATCCAAAGGATTATAATCAGGACTCCTTCGTGGCCAAGCAAACTCACTTCTTCGACGGACCCGTGGGAAAGTCTCATCAAGATAATTTCTGACTTCAATGGAGAAATGAGAGGGAGCTCCATTTTGCATGAACCACATCCTGTTCCATATGTATAACATGAAAGCGTGTAATATATCAGCAAGAGTATTTTGAAGAAAAAACAGATAGGACTGTCCATTTAGGAGAAAGGACAAATGGTTCCAATAATTGATCGCCGATGATACCACACCAAACGTTAATCTTAATTTTTTGTTGAAAATGCCTTTCTTTAACGGCATGAGGATTTTCTACTTCTCAGTATGGGTATTTCCATAGCTAAAAACGCCTCGACGAGTAAAAGTTGCTTCGTCGGTAAATAAAGTGTTCTTAACAAAATTTTGATCCCTGTTGTGTTTATTTAGAATAAATTGACAAAATTGTAGCTTTTGTGGAAGATCCCTTCGAAGTAAGTTTTGTACAGGAGTGAGATGAAACATTCTTTACGCAAGACTCTTAGGACAGATTGTTTACTCACCCCTGTTGCCGCTGCTAAACGACTTGAGCTAACTTAAAGATATTCATTCATACTAACTAAAATTTCTAGTTCTTTATCTGGAGCAATTCGTTTTGGTCATCCTACATAGTCATAGTTTCTCCCAAACGCGAAACAGATCTTTGAAAATCTTATGGTCTGATTGTATTTTATTTGGACATTGCAATGAGTATCTCCTCACTGCAGTACATCCGCTAAAATTATTTTGTGCGTAAACATATATCATTATCCCCCATTTGCCTATTTGAAAAATTATTATGTCTAGTCATTGTAATTAAAGAAGTTAAAGAAATTAGCTCGAGGAACACAAGAACAAAATAAAATGATTAAATGACGTAAATGACAGAACTAAAACGTAACCAAAGCACACTTTTCAATAAATACACTTTTTTCATTAAATTTGAATTTATCTTTTAAAAAATTATTGTAATGTTTAACGGCACTTTCCTCGAAAACGGTTGGAGTTATCAAATTCTACCAAGTTTGCCTTTTATACGTATAAATGACGCCCTCATCAGATTTTATGGTCAAAAGTACCACAACATTTCGCCATAAAAATAATATGAAAAAAATTCATCACCAGATAGAGGTCCTGCGGCGCCCTCTATGATCTAACTTGATGTAATACATAAATTATTGTCTCTTAGAATAAAAAAAGTTTCTTTAGCAAATTTGGCGATGATCAGTCAAGAGGCTGTTAAGTTATTGCAAAAAAAAAACGAGAAAATAATTTAAACTTTGACGCCCTGTATTTTTTTCCATAGCAACTTTTTACTAAAGCATATTTAGTTACATCCTCATATTTTGATCCAAAGAATTTACCCCTGAAATATGGCCCATTATTAATGGTCCACCCTGTATAGTTATACTCATGGAAAATTATGAAACAAGTAATTGATGAAACAAATTATAGTTGATCATAAAAATTATTAATTGTACATTCTATTCGTCATCTTATATTTTATTATACCAGCGTCACTTAAACTCATTTTCTCGCTATTATTGCCTAACACAAATGTATAAATAAATCTTGGAATAGTGGTCTTGTTCTGCAATCTGCAATCATGCTATCCGTTGAAATTTTATAGATTAAAAATCACTGTAAGCTGAAATTTCAAAATGGTGTAACTTTATAAAAAAATCAAGATTTTTAATAAAATTAAAAACTTATCTTTATATTCTCGTCCTTACTCTTATAAAAATACATTGCAAATATTTTACAAATAATAGTGCGCAGCGCAGTTTGACGTGGGTGCCATGCTCTATTGCTAAGTTATAGCTTACCAAAATTCCACGGCCCGCCCCTGGTTCATCGGTCCCAAAACCTCATGGGAAATGATAACACGAGTAATTGAAAACACATTAATTAATTACATTTGATAGTCATTACATTGGCATTCGCCATTTCATATTTCATATAACAGCATAGCCTCAACAATTACCCATTTTAAAAAAACAGATAATCATAAGTAACTATTATAAGTTTTTTTTGAATATTTATTTAACATCAGCCTATTTACGCTATCGAGGCCTAACATCGACGCCTGTAGACGAGCTACCCTCATTCATCAACCAGGAATTTTGTCGAACCTCTTCTCTTTTAAAGACTAGGGATCTCTTACTTGCCTAACATTTAATAGACAAGGCCCCGACGGCTTTACATCCCATCCGAAAGATGGTACATCCCCTACACAACCCTCGCCAAAGATTGCATAGCTTGCGCGCAGAATACTGCAGGATTAGAGACCGCGATAGGACAAAAAGCTGTCTTTTACTGTCGTATTCAGCGTGAAGCCTTATGGGTATTTGGTTAAAGCCGAAATCCCATCCTGTCAATCTTTTAGAAAGACAAACGGAAAGAAAACAACAACTTGACTCCTGACTTAACATTAGTTCGTAGAATAAAAATAGCTGGGACGACTTTGATAAGATTTATTATCGGCAGAATCGTGGGCTAACATGTATCATTTGTTTTGTTCATAACTTTTCAAAATTGTAAAATGATGCAGTAAGCCTAGCAGTACTAGATCTAGTTATTTTAAAGATTATAACAGGACATTTTTAATTAGGTCACGTAATGTACTCTGCAGGGATATTAAAGGCTTTTGAAAATCATGATAAGTTTATTAAAGACTGTGCCACTCTTACACAGCCACTAAACAATCTTACTACTAAAGTCGAAATTTTACCGAGGAAAACGTAACACTTCAGTGGAACGAAAAATCTCAAAGGTCGAGAGATCGGTTTCGAGAAATGAAAGCAGACACTCGTAAAACCCCCACTGTAACAACATCCAGATTTTTATATGGTAACCAATTCAGTCTCAGAATCGACGCGTCGGGTCAGGCCCTTGGAGCAACACTGTCAAATTCATATGAGACTTGTTGCATGCCAGCCGTGGACTAAATAAAGATGAGAACTATTGTACGGCAGCAAATGAGTTATTAGTGGTAACTTGGGTGGTACATCATTTTCGTCCGTTTCTTTACTATAGAAAGTTTTATCTCTATACAGAGAAGTACGAGAGAAAAGTTGTGAGGCGAGGACGCAGCCTTTCTTGTGAACACGAATTTGCCTCCTCGTTTGGTAAAATAAAAAATGTTTGTGCCGGAGAGCTTCGTTGTGGGAAGCCTTGGTGTTCGAATTCTGAAGTTGTGGTTCGGGCCAAATGCTACACCTTGTATGTGAGTTCTGGAACTTTGTATGCACTTGGTTTTAAAGATTTAGTTTAATTAGGACGTTTTGAGTTCTTATTGTCTTTGTTAGGGTCAAAAGCTACACCCTGTAGATAGTCTTTCTTGAAATGATAACACTTGTTTTTAGAACGAAATGGAAATTCTATTTAAATTACATTAACAGAGTTTTCACCGTGGTGGTTCGATTAATATATTTTTATTTAACAATTTAGGGAATAGGTAACTAGTTCATAAAATTAATGCTGACCTTAGTACCATAGCTGACTTGACTAGCCAACATCATCTGCATATTTGATTCGACAGCAGGAATTCAATCGTGTATGAATTTTGCGAAAAAATAAGATTATTTGATTATTTATACGCGACGGCAATTTGATTTAAAAACTCTTTTTTACTTGGTATCGGTCAAGGAAGCAAATTGCAGTAGCTCGGTTACCAAAAATTAGGCTATGGCCAAAGTAGGAAAGCGAACTAGCCAGTCGGATCTAAAACTTTAGTTAATTAGAAACCGGAAAAAAATACTTGTATATTAACTTTAAAATAACTACTAATGATTTCATTAGCTTAATAACTTCTTGTAACTTGACTTAACTTTACTGACTGACGAACTTACTTGCGAAAATTTGACTTGCCTTGAGCACGCCGTGCTCGGTTTTTTATACTGTTCGTCGAGGCCAGGTGTGCCGAGGTCTGGAAAAGGTCTGGATAGGTCCCGCGCCATTCCGTGTGTGCACGATTGCCCAATATTTCACAATATTGCATCATCCAATGGGAAATTTTGATATGAAAATTATATGATCGTATCGGCATTGAAATGGAGAATTTTTTGATATATGAATGAAGTTCGAATCGACTTTAGTTTGGAAATTATAAATGAAAATAAGTTGAAGACATTAATTAAATTTGGAAAGACTCCGTAAAGTCATCCCGAAGGTCCTGCACTTGGAATTGAATATGATATGAAATTGTGCCGATGGATCCGCGGTGAACAAAAGAAAGTGAGTTTTGATAACAAAATGGGGTCTGAATATGATACTGGTGCATTGGGAACGTGACTGAAGTGTGATTTAATATACGAATGGAAAATTGAATTGAAAGCTGAGATGAAGCGAAAGATAATTTATAAAATAATTTGAATTGGGGTCTGGAAAGTACTTTTGATATCGTCAGTGGCCATAGGAGCGGTATTTTTTAGGTCGATATTTTGTAACAATCGGTTCGTAAAATGATAAGTTCAAAGGTATGGAAATATGTATTGCTGAAAATGTAATTCCGGAGGACAGAGTAGTGCGGAAAATATGCCAAATTAGCGTAATGTAAAAGTCTTCAGTTAAAATAAACAAAACGTTAATTAAAAATTATATTAAATTTAAGTCGTAATCCAATACTTGTATTGAAGAGTCAACAGTGTGCCTCTTGACCAAATTAGCACTTAGCAAAGTTTATAGTTCAGTTTCTTGATGGAGAAAGGTAGAAAGCTCAAAATTAGATTAGTGTTTATAAACATGTCTATTGTATGTACCTTGAATGTTACTCGAAATATATTCGGTAGTTAAACAGCATATTTTACAAGTTATTGCATAAAAACCGTGTTATTTGACTGAGTTGAGGGTAATTCGTTAAAACTTAATACGTTACTTTCATGCTCACAGCTCTGTAATAATTCTAATTAGCCTTAGGATTTAGTATTCGTTTCCGCTTTTTGATACAGCGTACATATGCGACAAAGTAACTAGTTTCAATGCATCTTTGAGAGGTTTCCGTAGAGAAATGTTCACTTGGGTAATTTTCGATGCAAACGTTGTTTGAAACTAGTTTAATATTCTCGACATGTCCACATTTATTTTACCTACAAGCGATTTCGTTGTATTTTATCATGAAGCGAAACAGGTTTTGTATAGTTATTTCCTACAGATTTCCATTTTACGAGTAAATTGATTGAAATTAAACATCGGTCATTTATTTTATTGTTTTAAAATTTCAAATACTCTATATCGAACCAAGTAAATTAAAGAAATGTAAATGAAATTAGTAAACCAGCCTCTTTGAGTGAGAGGAATATGACTAGTATATGCGTCAATCTAGAATGACTTTCCGTATGTAGTTTAATCATTTACAGCTTGTAATCTTTCGAGCTCCATTTGAAAGGTCAATTATCAAGATTTCTGCAAAACAAATCATCCATTTTCTCCTACTAAAAATAGTTGTACTACCAACAGCATCACAAAATCACTTAATAATTATGGGAGATTTTAACATGCCCGAGATAACCTGGCCTGCCTTTCTGGACTCACATGTGACCGAATCATCTCAATTACTGATTAGATTTAATTATCACCTCTAATAGAAACGTACTAGGTGACCTCACATATCTTTCACCAATTGGGAATTCCGATCATGTTGTTCTGGGGTCTAGCATTCAAATTCGCGTTGACAATAAATCTCGAAAAGAGTCTGTAAAAAGGAAATACACAAATTTTGCATCTCTTAATAACTTATTAGCAGTTGACTGGGATACGCTTTTAAATGTGGATGATATCGAATTTTGTTGGAATATTTCAAACAGAACTTCTTTAACGCTGCCAATAAGAATTCCCATTACAAAACTGTTGTAACTGTTCCATCAAAATCCTGGATCAATGAGGATATCATGACAATGATTAGGCATAAAAGAGCACTATGGCAAAAATTTAGACGCAGCAGAAGTGATGAGATCTTCCATACTCACAGACTGTTTTCAAATCATCTGTAGCTACGCATATCACATGCCAGGAATGAATTTGAACAAGGGTTGGCAGTTAGCAATGATCCCAAGAGACTGTACAAGTATGCTCACTGTCAACTAGACTCGACAGTTGCTATGCCTCAGCTCAGAAGGGTGGATGGATCCATTTCTAATAATCACATCGAAGTAGCTGATTTGCTTGCCAACATTTTCTCTCAGGCCTATACAGTGAAATCTTCTGATGCTTTGCACAACATTCATCATCTTCCTCGAGTGTTGGCTGATCTGACAAATATTAATTTATTGATTTCCAAGAAGAACAAATTGCTGAGAAAATTCGTGCACTAGACTTGTCGGCTGCACCTGGCATTGATGAAATATCCACCATGTTACTTAAAGCTTGCATTAACTCCATCTGCAAATCACTCAGTATAATAATGAAACTGTAATTTCCTTCTGGGATATTACCTTCCGAGTGGAAACAAGCATGTATTAAGGCAATTTTTTAGAAAGGGGATAAGTTCAGCTCGGACAATTTTCGTCCAATTAGTCTTACTTCCGTTGTTGTCAAGATGATGGAATCAATCATTGTGGACACTATGCGACCTTTTCTCCTTGTACATCAAATTATTCCTGCCGAACAACACGGGTCCATCCATCCCAAGTCGCTCAGTTGACACTAATTTGCTGTGTTGTGTATCAGACTGGTCTCTCAGGTTAGATCGTGGTGAATGTGTTGACATCGCTTATTAAGAAACTGGAACAATTTGGCATACGTGGGAGGTTACACATGTGGATTCAAGATTTCCTTACCGATCGAATGTTTTTTGTTAAAGTTGGTACTGCAGTGAGTGATAGCAGAAACGTGCTCAGTGGGATCCCCCAGGGATCTATCTTAGGACCCCTGCTATTTATCGCATACACATCCGATCTGCGGCAATGTATCAAATCCCAGTGTTCTTTCTACGCAGACGACACAAAAATCTACTGCAACTCACTAGCGGATCACGTACAGCTGCAAGAAGATTTAGATCTCATTCAGAAGTGGAGTGAAACATGGTTATTTCCATTAAACATCGATAAGTGTGCAGTACTCCGTTTAGGAAAGCACAATCCACGCTTGGGGTACAATATTAACAGGAAACAACTGACTTCATCCGACTCTCATGACGATCTGGGAGTCATCATTACGCACAGTCTTTCCTGGCTCAACCATATTGCCCGATAAGTTAAAAAAGCCAAAATATATCTTCTCAATAAAACTTTCGTCTACTTGAATCCCACCAGTTTATCCAAACTTTATAAATCATATGTTCGTCCAGTACTCGAATTCGTAAACAGTGTATGGTTTCCTACCTTGGTACGCGATTCAAACCTTTTAGAGAACGTTCAACGCCGCGTAACCCGGATACCATTTGGATGCTTCCGCCCATGTTACGAAGGTCGGCTTGCACAGTTTAAACTTACCTCACTGGCTGCCAGAAGACGCCGGGGCGACCTTATTACTACCTTCAAAGGAATACGAAATGAATTATCTCCAATTCACAACTTATTTACTCTCGCTAATGACAATAGGTTACGTGGACATCCATTTAAGATCACCAGGGACCCCTTCAGAACCTCTGTTCGCGAATACTTCCTTTCAGTGCGCGTATTCGATGCGTGGAACATTCTCTCGTCTTGTGTTGTGTCCGCACCCAGTGTAAATTCGTTTAAATGTAGATACGACAGACATGTAACGAGTTGATTTGTTTCTGATCATTTACTTCGTATTTTTTTTCTCTTCTAATTTAATGTATTGGTGTTTGACCTAATGTCTTTTGTTGTTGAGCATAATTTCCCCTGCTCTTATTTCTGTATAATAAGTAAATAAATAAAATGTCTAAAGCGTCAGATAGTAAAAAAATTGGTTGCACAAAATTAAACACACAGATTAGTCACATTCTAGAACCTATTGGGGATCCACTTTGTAAACTAATTTATCATTCATTTATTGAAGGAGCATTTCCCTCTTCGTTAAAAAAATAATATTGGTGCCTATTCGCAAAAAAATTATAAAGATCTAATTTAAAATTACAGGGCAATATCGTTACTGTCTGCCATATCCAAACTTCTTGAGTGGCATATTCAAGTGGGCTTAAATCTTTCTAATATTGGCAAAAATAAAAAGTGTGAATCCCAGTTTATCGATATGTCTAGATCATTCGATAGAGTAAAACATGAAATGTTAATAAAATGTTCGCATATGGCATTAGGAGAGTGCCAAACTTATGGATAAAACCTTACTCAGACTCAAAGAATGGAATTGAAACATGATGGTTTTCATATCAATCTGAAATAAGTATAGTGTTAACTGTAGTTCCACAAGGTAGTACTTTAGGCTCAATTCTCTTCTTGATTTCCACTTCTTAAAAAGTACGTGAATTACATTTGCTGGTGCCTTATTGATTGATTCAGTGGCAGATAGCGTGCTTTCACGAAAATGGAATATCTGTATGAAAAAATATTTGTTAAATGTTTTATTGTAAGATAAACATAACATAACTTCCCACGTCCTAGAAATTTATTACTTTGGTCTTTTGCAACCAATTATGAACTGTGGCATTGTTTGCTAGGGCAATTCAAGTTGAATTAATGACCTATTTAAAATGTAAAAAAATAATTCGGATAATAATGTTTAAACATTATATACATTCATGTTGGCACTTGTTTGTTTCTTTGAAAATACTGACTGTTTCAACTTTGTGTATTTCGTCGCATTGTCTATTTGTTAAAAAGAATTTCGATCAATTTACGTAGTTGGATGATCACAATATAAAATACAATTTTAGAAGTGCAAATAATATCCTCAAATGTGCCTTTAGTAGGCGGAATATTAAAACATAATATTTTTAGTCGCCAACTCCTCTATAAAATTCTTGTTTTACTATAAGGAACGTAACCAGACTGCAACCAGCAGCTACTCTCCGGGCTATGTGCCCCGCCGAGCGATGAATTACAAGTTACAAGCCTGGCGCGTTAAGTATAATAATTGCATATTACCATCAAAACGCTAATGCTTCGATTGCAACAAACACCAGCCGAAAGACTGATCCTACTTAAAGGAGCTCTCTTGCCAGTCGTCACACACCACTTGCAGACTACAGTTTCGAGCTGTTGGCTCTCGTCAGTGCACTTAACGCGCCAGGCTTGTAACTTGTAATTCAGCACTCGGTGGGGCACATAACCCGGAGAGTAGCTGTTGTTTGCAGTCTGGTTACGTTCCTTATAGTAAAATAAGGATTTTATAGAGGAGTTTTCGACTAAAAATATTGTGTTTTAAATAATATCCTGTTACCACAATATAAATTGTCTGCAATAAGTAGTAATGGTGAAGCTATTATACCCATTAAAATTTACAAGCACATTCCAAATCACATAAAAGTAGTAGTAGTTTGGAACTATTTAAATTCAATCTAATGAAAATATTACCAGAAAAACCCTTGCATTTTGTAGAGTAATATTTTAGCACCTCCGTTTCACCCTGGTGTAATCAGTATGTTTTAAATATTTGTGATATATTAAATAATATTTTTTTTAAGTATCGATCAGATCGCGATTTGGTAGAAGTAAAATTTTACGTAGGTACATAAGGCATCCAAATGTAGTGCATTCTGTGTGTCGGATGGAACCTCGAAAAATATGAATTTTTGCCCCCGCCCGTCTTTTTGAGAACGCTGAAGAACACGATGGTGGTGGTTAAATCTCTCTCCACTGACACCCCACCTCCCAATACGGCCAAAAACCACGTGTCCGCTGTCTCTGACCAGCCAAACCTGTGTTACCTCCGATTCCGAGGATGCTGAGCACGATGGTGATGTCGAGACCCCTCTTCGACCCACACCAACCACCCAAACGGCCATAAACCGCCCCTGAAAGAGTGAAAAGCGGATGGGCCGTCTTCTCTCGGTTAAATCCGTGGTATCCCCTGCTTTCGAGGATGCTGAGCATGAAAAAAATATCACACCTCTCCTCGCTCTGCAAACGGACAAAAATATCATTACACTTTTACTTCTTACTAAACGTGTAAAATTATCATTATATTTCGCCGGTTTTTTTTTTTCAGCTGGACAGTCAATACCTGTAATCATTACCAGGTACGTATTCAATGGTCTGTGAACTTACTCACTTACTTCACAAAACCGCGTATCAAAGGGGTAGTTCTTGTCTGTTTGAGGGATCGGTTCGCTTCGGGAAGAAGATCCAACATGATCATCATGCCCAGCATCCTCGAAAACGGGGGTAATACAGGTTTGGCTGGTAGGAGGCAGCGGATACGCGGTTTACTCCTTCAGGGGTGGTTTTTGGCCATTTGGTTAGTTGGCGGGGGTCGAGGAGAGGTCTCGACATCACCATCGTGCTCAGTATTGTAGAAAACGGAGGTAACATAGGTTTGGCTGCTAGGAGACGGCGGATACGCGTTTATCCCTTTCGAGGGCAGTTTTTGCCCATTTTGGGAGTGAGGTGACCTCGGAGAGAGATTTAACCGCCGCCATCGTGTTCAGATTCCTAGAGAAGGGGGGGGGGGGAGGGTCATACTCGCGTTAGGCTAAGAAAAATTTATATTCCTGTCCTACTGACAGAATGCACTAATTATCGTTGGCCAAAAGTGCCAAAAAGGTCTTGCCTTTAACATTGATTGATTTCAACCGAACAATAAAATAAAACTTGAAATATGACTCTTATAGTGACTTAAAAAGGATTTAAGGCTTTTAAAATTTTCATTAAGTTTCAAATTAGAAAACTAGCATATGTGTCAGGTATTTCTCATATGCATACGGTATTTGCGTAAGATGCAAAATTTTATTAATTTTATTTATTCTGAATGCTAATGGCGAGACGGTTTTTTTAACTTACTTACCAATTTGTGAATACAAATGACATTTTTTTAAATTATGGTGTCCATTAAAGGCACTTTTGATAAAGTGAGATTTTATTTTTTGGTATGGGAAAGTTCTCTTCACGAACTTCATAAAGAAAATAAAATCACTACATATTTTTTGTATAAATACTACTAAAAGTATCACTGAACATCTGATTATTAAAACATATTTGTTTGTTTCCATGGCTTTGTTTATAAACAACCCTTGCTTTTAACACTAGTGTAAAAATAGCTCATTTTTAACACTAGTGACAAACAAATGAAATTTTTAGCATTATTTTTAAATGCTAATAAGCCTACTTTTAGTAGTGTTTACAAAAACTATATTTTAATAATAATAATAATAATAATATCGGATGGTATCATAGCACAGAAAATTTTCACAAAGAAATATTTTTTTCTAAAGGTTTATGTGATTATCTATGTATGCTATTGTGGCTATTGAAATCATTTGTATAAATACAGCACATATAAAATTAGATCCTCTCAATGAATTGATAGTGGGCAATAAATAAATGAGCTGAATAAAAATATATTTTTAGGTTGTTTAATTGAGGCAAGGTATATATATAATCTTATACAATCAGAACCATATTCATTTTCCAGTATTTTTTCAGAATCAACAATTTTTAGCTTTAATTCATAAGTATTTGTTCCCTAATTGCTTGTTCAGGTTCGGTGATGTATTTAACTAATTAGCCTCTGTGTATAATTAACTCTTTTATTTCATCCCTGTGGACGCTCTGCTTTGACAGTCAAATTACATTCCATGAAAAATAATTACCACCTCACTTCAACGAACTGGAATAGCGATGAATTAATTTTAATTTAGAAATAATCGATCATTCTCTGTTAATGTCGTAACATTCGGAGGAAATTTATAATATCATTCACAAAATTATTTAGAAAGATTCTAGTATCTTTCTTATAATTTAAAGAAAAATTAAGTTCTTATTTAAATGGACATGAGTTGATTACTAATTATTGCTGTGAAGTGGCACAGTTATATTTGCAGAGGAATCATAGTTTTTCTCTCTGTGGACAGCGGAAAATTTTAATGGATTATCAATAGATTCACGCATTAACAGTTATAACATTTAAAAAGCTCTTTAAACCTCAATCAAGTGACTTTTAATATTTAATGCAATTTTTCAATCTGATAACTAAGGCAACGTTCCAGTAAAAGTCTGTTATCATCTGTGGCGACATAGACAGAAATGGTAATATAGTAATATAGACAGCAATTTTAATACTGTTCACTAATATAAAATTTGATACCTGACACTGACATAGGGACCCCGCAAAGAAGCATATTCATTTTAAATCTATTCAGTAATTATTTAACCAAAATAACCATATTTAGTACATTTTCTTGAAATTACTTCTTAGTTTTGCGTCATTATCGATAAACTGTCATAATCTGGTAGCTGAGTCATATTCGGTTAATTTTTTTTCTAATCTGATGTCCTGCCTTTCAATATTTTTATAACTAAGTTTTGCTTTTTATTTTAATGAATCATGTAATCTGTCTATTTAAGTGTCTTAACCAGGTCTTGCATTTGTTTTTAAAAGACTTAATATTAACACTGCTTTACCTTTTATATAGTAGTAAATATTTATAAATATGAACAATAACTAACTAAACTCCTACGCTTGATATTATAACAGGTATTTACGCACTGCACTGGCACATCTCATAAGTCCACCGTTGACTACTGAGAAACGATTTACGAGTTTTTTATGCTAGTAGGCCTGTCCGTTTTATTATTTTTAAACCAGTGCAGTCGTAGATGGGTCATTCAGGCTAATTATATTGCCAGTCTCGGACTCGCCTGCGCAGTTTCAACTACCATTCGAATCTCGATACCATTGCTGAATATATAGGACAAAATATCAAGTTCAGTGCGCACGGTACTGTGCTTTAACACTGACCAGTTTCAATTATCCTCGTATAAAGTATAACACTATTTAGTCCTGGCGTCAGATAACAACAACTTCTTTGGCCAACAGTTTTATTAGCTCTAAGTTCAGGACAGTTATCTTGCTTAAACCTTGTGTCGTAGTCATGACCAATGCAAAAGTTCATGACCTTGTTTTTATAGGAGTTCTATAAACATTGCTAAACAAATTGTGATTGTAGCAATGAAAAACATAGTATTTTTAAGGGCATTTGGTCCACAATATTTTTTAAGTGTTTAATTTTTGGTATAAATCCTCTAATCTTTTTTGCCACATATTTGTAGGTTCCACTTAAAGTGGTTATCGATTATAATACCTAGGTATTTTACTGAACTGGCGTTTGATACTTGCGTGTTGTTATCAATATTTAAGCATCTAAAGAAAGGTAAGTAATTTGTATAAGATGTAAAGGGTAAATAATGTTTTTTTTTTAAATTTACTGTTAGTAGATTATAATCCAATTATAGTTTTAATTTCTTGAATTCGTTTCCGGCAACAGTTATTAAGTTTTGCCATGTATTGACTTTATCCGAGGAACTGACGTTGAATCTGAAACAAATACATATGTAAATATTTTATCACACCACATACATAACTGTACTATTATAAAACATATTGCTCATAAAAATATTAAAATTAAAGAATGGATCACAAATGGACTAGTGAACTCTATAAATAAACGTGATTCCTAATAATAAAATAATAACTCAAAAGATTTATGGAACACTGTCAACTCGATAACTAATAAACCAAATATATCCACTACTGAAATAAAAGCGATGAAAACAGAGTCAGGAGAAATAGTTCCCGATAATTTAAAAATTGTGAATGAACTTGTACATTTTTTCACTAATATTGGTAAAAATATAGCCAATAAAATACAGCCTAATCATACTAATGTAGTTGCTAACAGGCGCACAATTAGGAACTCCATTTTTGTAGCTCCCACAACAGAATTAGAAATGAAAAACATTATCCGTGACATTAAAAACAAAAAATCGGTAAAATTGGATGGAATAAGCGCGGTTACATTAAAAAACATCTCAGACATCAACTCGTTGCCTTTGAGATTACAAGTTAACAACATGCTTGAACAAGGTAAATGTCTTTTAAGTGTGCAATAATAAAACCCTTATTTAAGTCAGGAGATCCACAAGATACCTCCAACTATCGCCCTATATCACTTATTTCAACTTTAGCAAAGAAATTTGAAAAAGTCGTAAAAATTAGAATATGCAGTTTTGGAGGAGTTCTGTATAATGTTTAATGAATTCATTGGCAATTTCTGTTTTATTTGATATTGTACTGTTGTCTATTTTCATTTCATTGATTATAGTTTTATTTTTATTTTTATTACATAACATATTCAGTGTTTTCCATAAATTTTCACTACTATTAGTTAAATTTTTTTTATAGTTAGTAGTATAGACTTCTTGTAGCTTTAATTATTGTTTAGTTTAGTTTATTTCTAAATGTTATATAATTCGTTTTTACTACTAGGTCATTTGGATATAATAAGGTTAAGTTATATAATTTTTGTGTCTTTTCTGTTTCCCTAATGAGTTTATTTGTTATCCACTCTTTCCGCTTCCGCACTGTATCTTTTTATAAAAATATCCATCATATCATCAGGATTCGTATGTTCCAGTTCTCTTCAATCTTCTTTTCTTAGGCCAGTTTTTAATTTTCTATATATAATATATTTTTTAAGCTTAGCTTCCGAACTAATATAACATTCATTTGACAAATTATTTTCAATTTCATCAAAAGTATTATGGAATAGTGATCAGTAACTTTATTTGTGTTTATTATAGGTAATTATTTCTGTTCGATTTAACAAAAAAATGATCAATGCAAGTCTTTTCGAAATTTTCAACTTTCAGGTATTCATTTATTTGTGATAATATGTAATTTTGAGAGCTGTTCAGATTGTCTTGAGCATGTTTTTCCTTATCAAGAATATTTGCTTGTGTCCCCTAGAAGTATACTAATATCGCGCTATATTCGAGATTATTTAGGTAATCTACCAAATCTATATTGAATTGTTTTATACTGGTACAGTAAGGTCTGTAGGTAGAGGATAGAACTATTGTTTTATTATGAAGCAAAATATTTAATTTTAACCCACTAATATTGGCTACTTTATTTATAGAACATTTACATTTTATATCTGATTATATATACACAACCACACCATCATTGCGATTTAATTTGCCGTAGCTGTAAAAAATTTCATAGGAATTAATTTTGTAAAGGTCTAAAATCTTATAAGGTTTCGCTTAATACAATTACATTACAATGTATCCGATAGTTGTTCTAAAAGGACCATTAGCTCATCTACATTTTTGTTTATACTCCTAATATTAGTTTGAAAAATTCTTAAATCGATGGATTCATTATTAAGCTGATTATAATGGTTTATATTTTAGACAATGTTTGTTTTAACAATACTTGGAGTGTAGTTCTTTATGAGAGGGTCCATGATATTTATTTTTGGACTACTCTATATTTTTATAGTAAAATTGGAGAGCATTTTCTATAGGTAACGATTAAATGCAGGAAAAATTCTATGAAAATCTAGTATCTAATAACCAATACATAATAGACACCCGAATAAAATACTGAAATTACTACAAGGGTTAAATTAATCCAACAATCGAAGGGCCATTAGCAGAAAAAATCTATACTCTTTCCTCGTAATTTTTTAAGATTGCATCCCAATTCATGTTCCCCTAGAGTATTAGGGTGAATATTAAAGTAGACAAACTATCTAGACGATAAATGGAAGCACTTAAGATGTCATCCTTTTGTTTAATGTTCGATGCAAAATTTGTAAGGAAACTTTAACTAGGACACAAAATGTTTACTCTATGCTCTAGTTAATCAAGCACATATCAGTTGCAATTTCGGACAATTTTTAATTAGTTTAAGTAATGTGGCAAGTAAGTTTTTCAGGAAACATTATTTTACATGGTGCCTGCAAAGTATAGAGCAGTAGTCGAGTTTTGTTAAAAGCACAGAAAAATGTTGATAAATGGGAAGTATCTCAAACATGTGCACAAGAATAAAAAATATATTAGAAATATGTTTTACAGAGTATTAGATATAATTCAATTAAAGTGATTATGGGACGACAGAAAGAAAATGATGTAGAAGAAAAAACTAATAATTAAATAAAAATCAAGCAGAAAAATATGCATACACTACAAATAGTCGAGCTCAGATTTATGATGTACTTAAAAAAGGCAATAAAAACTGTATGACCTCATTAATATACCGTTAAACTAGTCTCAAAAGTAATTGCGCCCAGGTACGTACTTGAAATATTTAGATCAGCAACTCAGTCGTTCAATCCTAACAGCGCGTTACAGTCTAGTATTATCAATTTGTACATACTAATACATACGAATTTTAAGTACGGCTCTGTACTATTTCATGCGCAAATTAACTCGCTTACCTTAGGTTTTTAATGTGCGTCGGCTTGTTTGATGACACCTTGTCGAATAGTCCAGTGGCGGTAATAATGAGATCGTAAAGTTGTTGTAGCCTTTTCTGACTGCATCGTAAACCTGAACTCGATTATTAGTACAATAAAAATGTACCAAAAAGTCCTATGACTTGGAAAAATTGTACACTCGAATTTGCCATGCTCAATGTTATCAGCACCGCTTAGAAGGTCTAAAATCAAAAAGGTGACCTTCCCCCTTTTACTTCAGCCGCTATCTTGAAAAATTTTTGAATCGTTTTATCTCGTGTTCTATTGGTCGCACGGAAAATTTATTGAACAGAAAATGTTGTAAATAAAATTCTACATATTTTGGGTAATTGCCGCGATGCCGAGAAGTTAATATTTCGAGCAGGATAGGGCGCCGAAGTTACCAAAAAAGATTTTTTTAAAACAGTGTTGTGAAATTCAACTTACCAGCTGTTTAGGTAAAAATATTAGCCATACACACGTATCCAAATAAATTCGATCCATTGATTTTTAGATTTCCAATTAAATTTTGAAAAGAATTAATTGAACATATCTACTGCTAGAAATATTAACTTCTCGGCATCGCGGCAATTACCGAAAATATGTAGAATTTTATTTACAATATTTTTTGTTCAGTAACTTTTTCCGTGCAACCGATAGAACACGAGATAAAACGATTCAAAAAATTTTTAGGATGGCGGCTGAAGCAAAAGGGAGGAGAGGTCATCTTTTTGGTTTTGAACGTTCTAAGTGGTCCTGACAACATCGAGTAATTTCGAGCGTGTAATTTTTTCCAGGTCGAAGTACTATTTTACAGTACTATATGCCTATCATCCAGAAGTTGTCCTCCACACAGTTCTCACATACGTCATCAGTAATTCATATTTCGCAAGTACTTAGATATTCCAATTCTCAGAGAGTGTACTACCGTAAATAACATCTAATTTTGTTCTAAAGCTCTTTACATTATGATAACAAATTCTCGGACGTGTTTCCCCTTTTCCAATAACAAAATGCAGCCTAATTATTAGTCATTTTTCTTAATTTTTCCTTTCGTCTGTTAATTATTTATGTTTTTTATCCCACTAAAAATTATAAACTCGCAATAAAAATACATACATAAAATAAATACAAAATATAACGTTTCAAAATAATTCATTGGTATACAATTTTAATGTCCTTTAACTTGTTCAACTTCATTTCTTCTATATTCACCATTAGTCCTAACGTTTCCCTTATTATTCCGCGGGTTTATTTACTGGATTAATTCTTGGTCTTGTTAATTTTTCATGCAAGGCATTTTCTTATTTTAAAGATTCATTTTTATCGGTAATCTTTTGTATTATTTCAGTTGTCTTCCTTTTGCTGTATTACATATTTAACAGAAATGAGAATTTTTTGAAAGAAAAGTTGTTCCTGAAAATCTAAATTCCGTTCTCTGAAGATGCGAACCGTTAGATGAGCCTTAGTTTCACGATGTAATAGCTGAGAAAATACTCTAAAAAATTCTATGCAGTGGCCAACTCATTACCTGATCTTAATTCCCTCTATTACTTCTATTAAGGACACTTAAATTGTAAGATAATAATATCTCTTAGAAAAGTATGGGAAAGAATTAATTCAAAGTTATAACATAATATTTTAGACGCAAACTCCTCTATAAAATCCTTATTTTACTATAATACCTAACCAGACTTCAACCAACAGCTGCTCTCCGGGCTATGTGGTCTGCCGAGCGCTGAATTACTAGTTACAAGCTTGGCTCGTACATATTACAAACAGAACGCAAATGCTTCGATTGCAACAAACACCGGCCAAAAGACTAATTCCTATTTAAAGGAGCTCTCGTGCCAGTTATCCCAGCTGTTGGTTGTAGTCCGGTTACGATCCTTATAGTAAAATAAGCATTTTATAGAGGAGTTTGCGACTGAAGTATTATGTTTTAATATTCTGCCCTCTAGAAGCACACTTGAACTCATGCTAAGCCCAGTCAGGCTATTTATTTTTCGTTTGCAACAGAACTGGATCGCTAGGTGGCGCCTGCTGACTGTTTTGCATGTCGCTATCCTAAGGATATCGAAATGTAACAAATAGTCGAAGGATCCTCTTGTCGATCGTCACAATCTACCTTGTACTGATGAGAGCCAACAGCTCGAAACTGTAGTCTACAAGTGGTGTGGGACGACTGGTACGAAAGCTCTTTTTAATAGTCTTTCGGCCATTGTTTGTTGCAATCGAAGCATTTGCGTTCCGTTTGGTAATATGCGTAATTATTATACATAACGCGTAATTCAGCGCTCGGCGGGGTACATAGCCCGGAGAGTAGCTGTTGGTTGCAGTCTGGTTACGTTCCCTATAGTAAAATAAGGATTTTATAGAGGACTTTGCGACTGAAATATTATGTTTCAATATTTTGCCCTCTAGAAGCACACTTGAATTCTAGTTCAAAGTTGTCGTTCACTGTGCTGAAGTTTTTAAATCTTAACAATCAATGTTTTTAATTTATTTCAAATAGCTTCACCAGCTTTAATAAGACTTTTATTACAGAATAATTACAGACAAGTTAACAATAATGCACAATAACCACTGACTAAGAAGTTTTAAAGGTTAATTTTAAGCACATTAATGGGAGTTTGTTTTACCATTTCTAAGAAAACATTAACAAAGCGATAATTATAAAGTTATTCCGTTTTGTACAACTTAGCTTTTGTTGTGGCGTATGCAAATCGTTTCCTTTGCCAGTACTGTATTCGTGGTTAAAACAATTTACAGTTTAATTACCACAGTGTTCTCTTAGATATCCCTAATTTGCGGTAAATTATTTATTGTGGCGGAGTTAACTTTAATTCAGTAAATCATGACTTACAACTGACAATCCATTTAGATTGTATCAGCCGAGGCTAATGTGTAGGATATCGAGTAGAATGAATTTTAACAAGGTATTCTTCATTGAAAATATTAACAGCGATACAACTGAATAACGGAAGCATGTCATTATCGTATCGACAATTTTTAAGCGGATAACAAAAAATTTAACAACAATAGTAGACAACCGCCAAATACAAAGCCAAAGGCTACCCGGAAGGGGGTAAGACATTTGAAAAAACGGAGATAACTTCCATTACTCACAGACATTGTCGTGTCGTTACTGGTGATCGAGCCCAGAGCATAACAGTGTCATACCAGACTGAATTAATTTGCCACATAACGCGCTCTAGCCAACTCAGCTACCGCGCTGGTAAAATAGCCAATAAAAATATAGTATCTATTTAACTTTACTGATAACTACTAAATTTAATTACAACAAAGAAGTCGACCTGCATGCGACACCTAATCAGAAAAACCGACTCAGTGGCTCCAAGCTTATGTATTAGGCTTGCAACCAAGGAGTACCGCGTTCGAGTCCTGGCTAGGGTAAGAATGTGGTGTTTTTCGTGTGTTACCGAGTTGATAGCAGTGAACTAGATGAGATTGTATGAGAGACAACACGGCTAGTTGCTGTACCACTACTGAGTTCGAGTCTCAGCTGCGGCAGATGGCAATGTCGTACTATAATCGTTTATTTTTATGTGTCCTAATCGAGTGGTGGAATAGCTAATGCTAAACGCTACCAGGACGTTAATCTAAATAAGGTGATTGAAGAAAAAAAATGCGAATTGATAATAATTTTTTTTTTATTTTAACGCCTTATTTGGATTAACATCCTCACGGAGTTTAGCATTAGTTATTCTACCACTCAACTAGGACGCACACACAGACGATTATACAACGACCATTCCCTACGACTTTCCCATCTGCCGCAGTTGAGACTCGAACTCAGGAGCGGTACAGCAACTAACCATGTTGTCTCTCACACAACCTCGTCCAGTTCACTATTACCAACTTGGTAACACATGAAAAACATCATTAAACATTCATATCCTAGCCAGGATTTGTAGCCGGGACTCCTTGGTTGCAAGCCTAGCACGTAAGCGTTGGGCCACGGAGCATATAAACAACGAAAATTTTACACCCGTCATTGTAAACACTGACAGACAGACCATTTAATTTTCAAAGCATGCTTGTGTTGCATTGCAAAGTAAGAGAATAAGAAAATATTTTATAGGTGTCTGTTTTTACTTTATTTTATGCTCAGGTTCTGGTACCATGTTTCAAATATTTTTAAATCTTCAGAATATTACAAACCAGTTAATAATTTTCATTTTTTTAGCTGTACGAAATTTGATGCTCAACTCTTTATTGCTGCACTAGATTTTAAAGCTTAGCAAAACAGTAATAACTGAATGTTCCATTAGACACAGTGATACTTCTTCCTTAGCTTTTACAGGTTCATAAGATTCACGAATACACTTTACATTGCGCCATAGTTTATCGCTACTAATTTTGTTGGCGCTGTGAATCATGTTCAACAACATGCATGGTATCCATAATTGATGAAACCTGTTCTATTTTAGCCATAAAAGTGACACAGATTGCATCCTCAGAAGGATATCTGGAGTTCAAAGGCAGTCTTCTTACGTATATATGATTGTAAATATACTTATTTATTTTTATTCTAATTTGTTATAATCTGCCATAAGAAAAAATCTATATTTTTAAAAATCTCAGTTTTGATTCTTTGATTAGGTAGTTGTATCAGTTTAAATTAAAAAAAAGAATAGCTTCCAACCTAAGGGCTAAGTATACAAAAGCAGTAGTGTTCTAAAGCAAGAGATTCCAAAGTAAAATTAAAATTTTTTCAAACAATACACGAACAAATGATTTAAATAATTATTTTTAAGGAATACTTTTATGTCGAAAAGGTATGGCATTGAATAAATGACAAGGTAAAACTTTAGTCAAAATTTAGTCAATTTACCTGTTTGTATATAATTTTTAGAAATGAACCAATAAACTTGTTTTCAATATACTAAATTTTTGTCTTTTAACCAAAGCACGGACTTTTTTTTGACATTTATTTAACGTCAGCCTATTTCCACTACTGGGGTCTAACACTGACGCCTGTAGATGAGCTACTCCCAACCAGGAATTTCGCCGAACCTCTTTTCTTTCGAAAAGTAGGGATCTTCTACTTGCCTAACATTTAATAGACAAATGACGGCTTTACATTCACTCCAAAGGATAGTATATCCCCTAAACAATAAGCCGCTGGAAGTGTGAACGATTCATCTTTTGTAGTCTGAAGGACTTTTAATATATTTCAAAAGTGAATGTTAACGTTCACAAAAATTAGGGTTCAAGATGACTGTTTCAGATGGAGAATAATATGAAAATTTATACTTACTGTTCGTTTTTGCTTAACTGCTGCTCTAATGGTATCTATCGGACGTCGTGGGCTTTTACTTGCTTGTCTTATACACGTATTTTTATTTCAATATCAATTTTGGTCGCTCCTCAGAGCTTGAAAATGCTTGAAGCGCTACTACTTCGAATTGTATTCTGCAATTACAATTTTATACGTTCAGGCAAGGCGGTCCCATGCACATATGAGGACATGGTAAAGATACTTTTCTGATACCGAATCACTGAGGAACCGGTTTAGGGCAAACCGCGTTAAAACTCATCATTTCCCCGTCAAAATCGACTGCTAGGAAAAAAAATTAAATTGATACAAAGTAATAATAATATATTAACACTGTTTAACAATTTCGTCCAAATTTATAACGTGATTTTCTCAGTCTTTGTCACAGGGGAGAATGAAAAGTGAGCATCGGTGTCAGCTGCGGAGTGGTGCAGTTTCTCGGGCTCCAGTTGGATAGTGCTTGAGTAACTACAGTGGAGACAATGTTTAGTGGGTCGAGGAAAAACAAAACTTTTTAATCACATCAATAAAAGGCGCGGTCCATGTGATAACAATTTTTTTTCAAATCTGTTTAACAAAACTATTCAGGCTGTGACTATTATATTAACTTAACATATATTAATCAGAACTTTTGGCTAAAAGGTTGTAGTCACGAGCAGCAATAGCGCTACAGTCGAACTTTGCGTGTTTGGGGAGGCTGATAAGTAGTATATCGAAAAAACGGTAATTAACGAACAGAACAAGCGATAGATGAACAGGCATAATTTGAACTAGGAGAGGCTTGGTGCTGTGCGAATGGCTAAGCAGCCACAGCTATCTATTCCCAATATAGATAGATAGATAGAACTAGAAGACGGTTACTTTTATTACATTACACAGTGCACGAACGTATGGAAACGGAATATGGGAAGGCAGGTGATACGAAAACTTAGAATATTCTAACTGACTCTAATGGCAGAATTTTATACATGGAGAATGATTACCAGCATTTGGATATCGGGCTCATGCACGTCTGATACGAATAAACACTCAACAGTGTCATTATATCAAGTGTTATACGAACTGTGACCGGGCTCATACTCGTTCACGACCTACCTTGTTAAAAGCGATTGTGAATGAAACACACAACCCAACAGAATTTAATTTAGAATAATATTTTTATTAATATCATTATAATTCAAAATGAAACAAGGACTATTTTGATCAAATTCTATGAATAAATGGCCGCGACATAAGAGTGCAGTACCGAAAAGTGAGATACTATGTAGTTCTCTACATTTGAAAATTGCATAAAACACTTTTCATTCAATAAATATAGCTACTTCAAACCAGTGTTTTATAAAAAAATAATAAAAACGTTCTGAGATTAAACGACTACAATGGCTTTGGACGAATTTAAATGAATTTAATTAAAAGTGCAATGCGACACTCCAGAAGGAAGTAAAAGGCTTACCTTATTGTGCCTTTTCAACAGGACGAAAGGTTTCTTCTCGATTGCAGCCTGACAATTTTCATTACTGTATAGTAAATTGCACGCAACACAAAAAGCAGTTTAAAGTTAGGAGAAAATTAATTTCAGCTTGTCAATTACAAATTATGCCATTAATTTTAATTAAATTTGCGAGAAAATTTATCACCTGCGTCTTTCTCTTTCTTTTAGTGCTGTCTCCACAGACGTCCCTCGACACTGTCGCGTGTTCCTTCTTGTTGACAAAAACATATAAAAAAAGAAAGAACGCTCATTCATTCATCGCCCAGGTTTAAAGTATTAAACGCACTTAAAATAAATTAGAATTTGTATTATAAATCTAAATTTATTAATAGTAGTTACAAGCATAGAGATAGGATTGAAACATATGGAATATGGCAAAATAAAATAAATTTACCCGCTGTCTCCTTGGTGGCTATTATGAAACATTCTTATCTATAGAATCTCACATAGTATCTCATATCTACAATGTAGGAAGGCTACTAAGTCTTCATATATGTGAACATCTTCCTTTTTCTGATGGATTTGGTATATTTATGCTAATTTTTGCATATACACCACAAGTACTTAATCGGTAAATCAATAATAGTACTAATAACAATTCATTAGGAATCATTTCCTATTTTAAATTAATCTGCAATATGACAAAATAAAATAATAATACAATAATACAATGTAGGAAGGCTACTAAGTCTTTATATATAGGCTGTCCATTTTATCAGGGCCCTCGAGAATATCTCACTTAATATCGGTTGTACAAAAAAAAATATTTTTACGAAAATTGTGCCGATTTATATAACCTACAAAATGGTTTAAAGACATTTGAAATTCATGGCCTACTTTAAGAGTTATGGCGGAACATATCGAAAATGCGGAAAACGTCTAGGCCAAATATCTCCGTTATTTGAAGAGATACGAGAAAAATTTTAAGGCGAAAATTTTTAATATACCCCCATAGAAAAAATCCATTGGGGCTATATCTGGAGAACGAGGGGGCCATTGAATAAATCCATTGGTACCTATCCAATGTTGAGGCAAAATTTCGTCTAAATAATCTAGGTAAATCTGGGAATTCTGGGGAGGAGCGCCATCTTGTTGAAAATATTGAAAGTTGTGTCGATTCTCTAAAGGTAGGTCATCTAAGAATTCATTAAATTCAGTTCTCAAAAAGTTTAGGTACCACTGAGGTGGCCATCATAAAAATAAGGACCTATTAAATTGGGCCTAAAATATCTATCCTCACATTTATTGAAAAACGATTTTGAAACCCAGTCGGCCTATGCCAGTTTGTATTTTCAGAAGTCCATTTGTAATGAATATTGCGATTAAAAAATCCATTATTGGAAAAATTTGCCTCGTCGGACCAAAGTATTTTACGACATATTAATGGATCGGCACGCTTCTTTTCCAACAGCCCCTACATCCATCTTGGTTTGTCCCCCGCTTGTAAATTGTGAACTTTTTTGGCTTTATAACACCGGTAGCCATTTTTCTTTAAAATTTTTCTAGCACTTGTTTTATTTGTATGACAAGCAATTTGAATTTCTCTTAATGATGTTTCCAAATTTTCTGTATTTTTATTTGTTACATAATTAATAACTCGGTTTACCTTATTGACATTATCAGTAACACTGTTCAACCTTGTCTTCTTCTTTAAAAATGAACCATTATTGTTCAGTTTCGTAGCAAATTTTCTGAACAGAGTTTTATTGGGCTGTAGTGCTTGTGGAAATCTGTTTCTATATTCTATTTCAGCTAATCCAGAGTTAAAATTGCATTGGCAATATTTAACGAACATATTATAACGATCAATGTGAGTGAAAATCATGTTTGAAAATTTTAAGTGAGTGTGATAGAGTGAGAGTTTAAGTATTAACTGAGATGATCTGTCAAAAAATTAAATTGTCAAATTTGTTCATAGCCAATTATTTTAAAATAATTGAAATAATAGTGAAATTATGAAATACAAACAAATGGATATTATACTTAAATTAATTGGTAGAGACATTTTAACTTTCTAAGCAAGGAGTGACGCTTTTATGGAGGATCTCTTTACATTGGCATAACTGCGAATACTCTTTCCATAATTGCTCCATGTTGCTCTCTTGATTATTATTTTGTTTTTGTTACCTGAATTTACTTTATTCTACTTAATTGTGTTAATTTTTTATTATAGCAAAGATTTGAACAACTTATTGAATTATTTTATTGTTTTATTTAATCATACTTCCCCACGGCAAATGCCTGTTAAAATTTTTTTTGTTGGTTTAAAAAAAATGTTTTTATAATTACTAACGTAGTACCAATGAATAAATATGGCATGTGATATATCGTTGAAAAGGGAGGAAAATACTTTATTTAATGGCGCCATTTCCCGCCCATTTCAAAATAATTTTTTTAACAGCCTGAAGGGTAAATCTCAAAATACAGCTGTTTTGAAAAAAATTAGATAAAACCTCGTTGAAACACTCTGTTTTGCAAAAAATTTTCGCCTTAGAATTTTTCTCATATCTCTTCAAATAACGGAGATATTTGGCCTAGACGTTTTCCGTATTTTCGATATTTTCCGCTATAACTCTTAAAGTAGGCAATGGATTTCAAATGTCTTTAAGCCATTTTGTAGGTTATATAAATCGGCACAATTTTCGTAAAAATATTTTTTTTTGTACAACCGATATTAAGTGAGATATTCTCGAGTGCCCTGATAAAATGGACAACCTGTATGTGAACGTCTTCCTTTTTCTGATGGATTTGGTATATTTATGCTAATTTTTGCATGTACACCACAAGTATTTAATCAGGTAAATCAATAATAGTATTAATAACAATTCATTAGGAATAATTTCCTATTTTTGGGGGCGAGCGTAGGTGCGTCTTTACTAAGTACATACTTCGGTATGCGATGTAAAGAAACGACAGGCGCAGTTAGTACTTGGATGGTGACCATTCCAACGGAAACCGCGTTCTCGCCTCCCACATCTTCCAGCGGCTTGTATATCAGTGTATGCGCGGAAGCTATACAACTTTAGGCGAGGGTTGTATAGGAGATATACCATCCTTCGGAGGGGATGTAAAGCCGTCGGTCCCTTGTCTATTAAATATTAGGCAAGTAAAAGATCCCTACTCTTCTTAAGGGAAGAGGTTCGGCAAAATTCCTGGTTGGGGGTAGCTCGTCTACAGGCGTCGGTGTTAGGCCTCAGTAGCGGAAATAGGCCGACGTTAAATAAATGTTTAAAAAAATTTCTTATTTTAAATTAAAGTGAACAATGTCGGCTGGTAATGTAATGTAAAAAAACTATATCTGTATATCTAAATTTACATTCAATTCTTAAAAATACTTAAAAGCTAGCAATTTCGACTAAGTTTTATAGACCATTAAGATGACGGATCCCAAAGGGCAGTCGATCCCCGGCATTTACGAATAATAAGAAAAATAATAGATAGCAATTTCTTTGTTTGACATTTATCCTTTATTTATAAGTTAACCTTGCATCGATAGACAGTGCTTAGTAGTTCCATATTTATTTATTTATGTCGGCTTGGTGGTGTAATGAACAGTGTCGCGCCCTCCCACGCAGACGGCCCGGGTTCAAAACCAGGTCACAGCAAGTCGATAAGATATAGTGGATGGGTGGACCTGCTCGCGTTACCATCTTTCGAAAGGGATGTAAAACTGTGGGTTCCGTGTATCTACGATGTGAGCACGTTAAAGATCCTTACCCCACGACAAACTGTGGCGGTTCGGTAAAATTTCCAGGTTAAGGGTCCTAGTGCCTACACAGACACACTGATGAGCTTATCTCCTGGCGTCGGTGAATGACCTTGGTAGCGGAATAGGCCGACGTTAAATAAATGATGAATGAATAAATGAAAATGATTTAAAAGTTTGAAATATTTCAATTGTCTCATAATATCGTCATCACTTATATTATCAAAACCTTCCATTCTTAGCAAAAAATAATTTTGATTTTACACGTTATTATCCCAATTTAATTTCTTACTCCCTTTAATAATAGGGCGGGGTTGGCAATGGGGGTGGTACAAGGGGTGACTAATGCCAAAAACATTGTAGAGTTCCTTGTTCTCGTATACACTAACCCCCCACCCTATTATTAAAGGGAGTAAAACATTAAATTAGGATTTAGTGTGCGTACGAGAACCAAGGGCCTCTAAAATTTTTTTGACATTAGCCACTATCTCTATGGAGAACTATAAAATGAAGCACTTTGTTCTCTTTATTAAATTATTTTAAACAAATTTGTTAAAAGAGAGTGCAAGAAATTAAATAATTTCATTAATCCTGTGCCATGAAAGTTAACTAATACATATGGTAAAAGTTAAAATCCTCGAGAATACCGCCTTTGATACGACTATTTTTTAATATGGCCAAAATATTTGTCAGCGTCAGGAAAGTAAAAAATAAATTAGATGTCGGTATTAGAGTAAAGCCATGCCCCCTAATTTTCATTTCATTTGCAATTCGCATTTTATTTATGTATTCCGTATTATCTCAATGATTGCACAAAACGAGGATACGAATACATGTTACAGAAAGTTGGTATATAAATGAAAATTAAATTATATCCCTAATTGGATTACTAAAAAGATATTTTCATCAAGGTTTTTAATTCATATGCAAATTTCGACACGGATCTCTATTGTGATTCTAACAAAGTCTATTGTATTTTTGTAATTTAATAGTTTTGGTTAAATTTTAAAATTATGTAAATAATTTAATAGGATTATTTTGACCCTTTTTAAAACAACTTTTTTATGAAAACGTATACGTCTTGCCCTTTTGTATAAAGAACCATTATCTTTTTTATCTCTACTTGATTAATTGCGTTTCCTTTAATACTGTGAACATATTTTAAGACAAACTCAAGGTGAATAAAGAAAAGATATAAACCTACAATTTCTTATAACCCATTCTTTATCAACATAAACTTTTTGTTCGAGGCTAAAACTAAAGTTTCTTTAATTTCTCTCTCCGAAGGAATTAAAATCGGATTAGTAATTAACTTTGTCCAAAAAAGCTGTTGTTGCACCAAGAGTTATATACACGGACAAAGTATAGTTTTGATTCCCTGATCAAGAAGACAAGGTTCATTTATCTTTAAGTGTAGATACCTTAAAGTGCTTACTTGTGATGTAGTTGAATATTATATTGTTATTACGTTGATTCTAGTCATAATAACTCAATATATTTGAGATTTTGGTCCAGAACTGTTACAGCTCATCTACTCATGAGCTAAGTAAGTACCCAAAAATTATTATACCGTAATGTAAGGTGCGAATTCATCGCCATCGAATTAGATATTCGCCAGGCTTTAATTTTTGACTGTAAATGCCATCTTTACTAAAGATTCACTCAGAAATTACTGCCACCATTCCACTTAAAACGTTTTGGAGTAAAAAGTTTTTAAGCTTGCGAGAAGCATTTTATGTAACAATTTGGCAAACGGTGCTTTTAGGCGTGTTTGACCGCGGTGAATCCGAAAATGCCTGTTGTTCGATTGAAAAATGGACCGGAAGCCCGTTATTCATGATGGCGTCCAAGATGGTGGCTATTTTTGAAATATTTCTAATATGAACTTACGATGGCGACTAATATGACGGATATGTTTGTAATATGGCGAATATGAACATGTAAAGAGAATCCAGGGCGTATCGGGGGGTCTTCGACACCGTTAAAGCCAAATTTAATAATATCCTACTCATATAGCCAATCGGATGTTCGTAATTTAAGATGGCGACTATTCTTATAGCATTGATATGTATACTACTGGAATTGTATGCGCTCAGAAGAAGGAAGTCAACACAAAATCAGATTTATTAATTATCCAGGAAGAAAGAAAGTAAAAAATGTATTAATTTAAACTGTTAAAAGCTATATAACGGGTCACATGTCTATGGCACGTTAGAAATAACACTGAAGCATGAAAATCTCTAAGATTAATTGCATGTCTCTAATCAAGTGGCACTTAAGATAGAGTACAGGCACACGTTTTAAAATATTTGAGACTAGTAATCATTCAATGCTGTTTACGCATCGCATGTGGAGTGGCTGCAAGTGCATGACTTTAGGCAAGACAAATTTTCTGGCAACCACAAGTCCGGGTGGCGCATCCCGTCTTGCACCCACAAGTTAATGTGTTCTTGCGGGCTTTCGGAACTGATTCCAATGTCGTGAGAACCAGAACAAAATTCCCATCTACAGCTTTCCATTCCATTTCTTGAGGGTCTGGTAAGGGAGCGTCTGACAAGTGGGCGTTTTTCCAAATGCAGTGCTGCGAGTGAAAAATGTAATTAATGGTGTTTATTAAGTGCTAGACATGCGTGGTCTTTAAAAGAATACTTACTTGATAATGACTTCTCGGTATATGTAGTCTTAAAGCATCACTTGTGGGCGGAAGACAGGCTTAACTGTCCCAAATAGAATGTGTCGTGCTTCATCATGGTGGCACCTGTAAGATTAAAAAGAATGATTTTAGAGAGTTTCAATAGAGGGACGCGGTAGCGAAGTTTTAGTTTGATATTCATAAGTGCTAACCTTGCCAAGAGCAGGTCAGATTACTTTAAGTATCGTGCCCATAGAGCCGGTTTACTGACGATGGCAAGTTTGGATGTAGTGTCCGAACCGGTGATTGCATGGAAATGTAAAATATTTTCTCTCTGCATTGGGACAGAGTTTCTGCATCTGCAATCGCATGGACTGGAATGTATTTTCTGTCCTTTGCCGTCCCAGATATTAGCTAAACTTCTGAGAATTTCATTGTGTGGAAATGGTGCACAGCTAAAAGACAAATATCAGCGTCTATCCAGAGCAGTAATACTACTTCCGATTGCCAAACAAGACTGAAGCCCGGAGCCCAAACTTTTCGATCACTTTTGCTATCATGTGTTTCAGAACTTTATGATATCACTCCCGACTTTTCACTAATGCAAGTCTACACTTGCAGGCAGGTCCTGGGCTCACCACTGAACCAGCGCGGTGACCTGAAATGACTTGCGCTGCGCGGGTTAGAACACATCTGTTTCACAAAACAAAATGCATTCGGCATCTCTGGCACTTTATACAGTCTATTAGTTTGTACTCAGATCTACAAACATTTAGTAACGTAATGCTTTTCCTAGGCTTTCTAAATAAAGAAGGATAACTGGAAAGCCCTCAGGTCGGAGTTGAAAAAGTATTTTCATTTTATGGGATTTAAACATTTGATACCGACCACAATCATGAATTAATTATTGACTCGCAGTGGATTTTTTAACTGTGATATTGTCATATTTAGTTTCAGCGGTGTCGCAAACGCCCTGGAATCCTTCTAGAAGTATATATTTGCAACATTTTAATAATAGCCGCCATATTGACCACCATATTTAATTATGGATGAGCCAAATGACTAAGGCATTATCAAATTTGGATTTAACGACGTCGACAACCCCCAGATATGTACTGTATTCCTTTTATAAGTTCATTAGCAATATTTCAAAAATTGCCGCCATCTTAGACGCTATCCTGAATAACGCGCTTCCGGTTTATTTTTCGATCTGGTAACATGCATTTTCGGATTCTGTCGAAAACCCCTAATGGCACCGGTTGCCAAATTATTGTCCGAAATGCTTCTCGCAGCAGTTAGAATTTGAATTTCTGTTCCTAGTCTATCTAGGAACGATAGATGATTAATAAACAATGCAGGTTTCGTCGTATTCCTCTTGAATTCTTGATATTTTTATCAGAAGGTGCGTCCTGTGTGATATTTTCATTTTCGATGATAGATTTTATATCCGGAATCAAAATTTATATAAAAAAGTCGCTATTATTTTAATTACCATAATGATATTGAAATTTTAAGGAATCTTAACTCCAACCAAGCAAAGATTAAATTTGTGTCTGAGGTTAATATTGAAAACGTCCATAAACTCCAATCTGCACTCCTATATTATTAAAAATTGTAATAATAAAGACATAAAAGTTCTTCAGGTGCGGAGGATGGTTTAATATAGCCTCCGAAATTAAATCAGCATAAACTTTTATATTCTCCAGACGGAATTTAATAATTAAAAAACATATTTCAGTCCAACAGTTACGCGTTGAAAACCAAAGCGTTCGAGCAATCTGGTAAGCAGGCGTCATTCTTGTGTTGTATTTAATTAACAGTTAATTTGCATGGATCTAGTCATTTTTTAAAGAAGGCTTTCTTAAATAAAATGTACTTAAATTATTACGACCTAAAAAAATAAGAAACGAGGTTCCAGATATTACAAATCCCTATAGTGAGAGCATTAGCAATAAAAGAACAAGTAAAAAATTACAATTTATTATAAAATATGCAAAGTACAATGCAAACAAGAAATTTAAAGGTATTAATATCAAGGTCTAGGGTTATCTAAGCTAACGCTAGGAGAAAAAAATATGAAATTTAAGAAAATTTTACAAGAAGGGAAAAGAATAATAATAATAATAATCACCTTTATTTATAAAATTGCAGTATAATAAAAAGAAAATACATTTAAAATGTTGGCGGTATTCGACCTCAGGTCGCTCTTCCATACAACCAACAGAGAGAAAAAGTAAATTAATGCTAAAAAAGAGCAACATCCGAAAATTAATATTATTAAAACAAACATATCCTATCTATTTGAGAATAACCAGGCTTTGACTTGTTTGCAGAATGAAGAGATATTAGACAGAAATTTAATATTCATAGGTATTTTGTTAAAAATTTTAACGGCATTGTATGAGAAACTCCTTTGATACTATACAGTATTATGCTTGGGAACATTATACAGATGCCTATGGCGGGTAGTGCGTTCATGCGTATCACTACCTCTTATAAGTTTAGAATACAAATATTCAGGTGTTTGATATTTATCAACTTTATAAACTAGACAGGCTAGATGATATTTAAACCTTTCATCTAAGTTTAACCATTCACTTTCTGAAAATATTACGGAGATGTGGTCGAATTTACGCAAGTTGAAACTAAATTTAATGCAGGCATTTTGAATTTTCTGAAGAGTAGTTCTATCTCTACCCAACAAAGCAGGCCAATATACAATATCACAATACCCTAGCTGAGATAGGATTAAAGAATCGCATAATAGCAACTTAATATCAGAACTAAGTACCTCTCTATGCATATTTAATAGTTTTAACTTGCCATAAGATTTTTGTACCAATTTAGTAACTTGAGTGGAGGATCTTAAGTTGACATCGACATATAAACCTAAACTCTTTGCTTCATCAACGGGGGTCAAATCTTTGTGTCTAAGTATAATTTCAAAATTGGGATCACTAACCACTTTTGACCTGTCCGTCCCAAAAACTAATAACTCGGTTTTAGATTCATTCAGAGCTAATCCATGAGCATTAGACACCTCAGCAATTGTTGCTAGATCAGAGTTAATCTTATCCCTTGCTAGTAAATAGTCATCGAAACCAAAATAAAAATATAATTGGGTGTCGTCCCCATTTGATGAATGGAACAATGCATTAAGAATGTGTGAAAATCAGAAGCGTAAATAGAAAACAAAAGTGGTCCAAGGATACTACCCTGCGGAACACCCTTGATTAACGGGTTTAAATTCAGAGAACTTATTATTAACGCAAACTCTCTGTCGACGGTTACTTAAGTAGTTTCGGAAAAACGTTATTGCAATGTCACCTAAGCCAAAATAAATTAATTTCTTGCACAAAATAGTATGGTTTAACGTATCAAACGCTTTGCTGAAATCTAATAATATTAAGCAAGTATTATTACTGCCATGCTAGCTCTATGCAGATCATCAGTAACCTGAAGTGGGGCCGTAGTGGTGCTGTAACGGGAACGGAATCCGCTCTGATGTGCTGGTAGTAATCTATTATTAGCAAAGTGCGTATTTAACTGCTCCGCTACGATTTTTTCAAGATTTTAGAGAATGTAGGCGGTATACTAATAGGACGGAAATTAGAAATATCTAAGGAGCTAGTATTTTTCGGAGCGGGGATAACATTTGCGTCTTTCTATTAAGAAAAACACCCTTAGATAAACAAGAATTAATTATAAATGTGAAATATTCACTTAGTTGGGGAAATACTAAAGACAACATTTTAACGTTAATTCCATCAGAACCCATGGCTTGAGATTTAATTGACTGTACTAGCTTATTTACCATTTCCACAGTGACAGGAGAAAACGAAAATTCGCTCACAAAATTTGGAAATTTTAAACCGTTATATTTTTCAGTAATTAAATCATCCTTACCCTGCACTTGCGGTATGTTGCTAATGAAAAAATTGTTTACTATATTTGGGTCAGTAGTTTCACAAGAAATGTCTGTGTTTTTATTAATGTTAAGTGATTTTAAAGTACGCCAGAACATTTTAGGATCCGATTTAAATTTAAATTGTAAGTATGTCCTTTTTTCTAGTTTAATAGATCTGTTTAAGAAATAATGCATTTCTTTGTACTCGTGCCAGGAGATATCGGTTTTAAGTTGTTTACATCTACTATGAGCTGCATTTTTTATTTTAATCATATGTTTCATATTTTTCGTTAGCCAGGGAGCAGGTTGCTTAGTTGATCTCGCAGTTTTAAAGGGTGCGTGAATGTTAAATAAGTGCAATAAATTATTATTCCAAAATTATAACATTTCATCAATATCCTCTATAAGTAAATATGGCCCGAATTAACTGAATTCAGATCCTGAAGAAAGTCATGGTAGTTAAATTTAGAAAAATCACGGTAGATAAAAAATTTAGGCTCTTGCTTGTCGTTTTTAATTTTTAGATTACATGTGACTAATGAGTGATCAGAAATATCGTCCATTTTGAGAACATTTGACTCAACTACAATATTATTACTGGATGTTATAATTACATCCAGAGTACTTGGGTTGCCCGTAACCCGAGTGGGAAGCTCAATTTGTTGGTGTAACCCGTAGTTGTTTAACAATTGTGATGACATATGAGTGCTATTGTTATTTCTGTTGAGTAAGTCTATATTCAGATCTCCTCCAAAAATTACATGATCAAATTCAGGTAAGAACATAAGGACTATATTTTCTAAATGATCTAAACAAAGTCTGAGATTAGAATTAGGAGGTCTATATAAATTCCCCAAGCAAATACTTTTACCAGAAATATTAATTGTCACCAAGAGGCTCTCCAGTTGACTACCTTGTAGGTCGGGAACATCTAATATTTTATATTAAAATTTTTTTTTAATATAGAACGCAATACCCCCTTCTCTGCTGCTACGATCGCTCCTTATCAATTTATAATCTTGAATACTAATACCACTAGTTGGAAATGATGAATCTAGCCAAGTCTCCGAGAGACCCAGAACATCTAGTGACTCCTTGATAACAGTTTCTGAAAACAAGTCAAACCTTGTGTGACCTAATATTAAAGTGGGAAAAATTTAACCATTTACAGTGTGACATTGTAGACACATGTGTGAGGTATACAAAGGCTAAGAAGCTCCATAATATAAGGAGTGGTTAATTAATATATGAGGAATAATGAAAAGTCTAGTCAATACAATAACAGCGCCTAATTAAATGACAATAAGTATAAACATAATCCCATAATGGGAAGAAAGAAAAACAGACAAGTAAAAAGCACATATCCCATATACTAGAATATCATACAAGCGTAAGAAATAAATACGTATTTTTAAATACAAGCAAAACATATAAATTTATTTCATGCCTGTCCTCACCAAGAAAAGAAAGACCTGCAAAAAGCATCACTAAATGAACTAAAAACATACACAAAAATTAAATATAGTCGACTAGTTAATAAAGTTGTAGATCTGCCTCACAATTAATCACATATTTTCTGTTCTCATTATCCTTCCAAATATAAATCTTCCCACCTGCAGACCATGCTTTCTTACTTCCAAATTTCTTCTTAGCTTTGATAAATAAATCATATCTAGCTTTTGTCAAATTCTCAAATATGGAAACGCCTTTGTCTTTTAAATTCTTTTTTGCATTCATTACCTAAGGGCGTTTAATAAACCTTACAAAATTAACAAGAACGGTGCGGGATTTTTCGTTAGGTTGGCCAATTCGGAACACGCTATCAATGTCAATTTCAGTACAGTTGACATGTAATACTTTTTTGAAAAATTCAACAACATTATCCAAAACCATCTCTCCATCACGCTCTTCTCGTAAGCCTTGAATTCTTAAGGAGTTTTTTTTCGTGAGTTGTTGAAGAACATCACATGTGTTTTCAATAGAGGAGATTGTTTTTTGGTTATTCGTAACTTTTACTTCAATATTATAGGAATTACTTAACTTTTATAATAATTGTAGATTTTTCTGGCGCTCCAGACTTGAAGGTTGCCCTTGTTGATGAGGTCCTTGCTGGACGTATAGTAGTAAACTTCACAAATCTCAATGTTAAATTAGATGTTTGAAATTATCCAGATGGGAGATTTCTAATTATAATTAAATAGATTTTCTTAATTCGTAAATTGCAAAGTCAGGGAAAATTCAATAACCAAAAGTCCTGTACCAAATAAGAGCAAAATGATCCAATAATCCAAAAGCCAAAATAATCAAAAATAGAACAGTTGGTGATTTCTGTACCGGAAAATCTGGCCCTGCAATAGGTTTATAAGAAATCTACCTAAAAAGTAAAAACGATCAAGATATTCAAATGCTTTTAAATTGTTCTCTAATTTATGCCCTTTATGCCAGTATATCACATTCCATACAAACTTTTAAATAACTTGAGAAAAACGGTGATACTTGTTTCCAAGGAACCCTGAGCTACACTGGAGGAAAATTAAAAACTAAAGACATCAACAATTTTTTCTTTAATTTATTACACACTTGCTCGAAATTCGCTTCGCCGTTTCCAATGCATGCGCAACACCTTCGACGCATTTCAACTGTAGTTGTGCCGAGCCGAATCTCTTATTTCATTGTATTGAATCCGACGTTAATTTTTGCAATTAAATACTACCGGTTTTGAATTTATTCGTTATAGACAAGTGCTTTAGTATATCCTCAGACGTAAAAATCAAGTGGTATTAGGTCTGGGGATCGTGCAGGCCATAGAATGGGGCCAGTTCTGCTAATAAATGAATTGGGAAATGCATATAAATAATAATAATACATAATACGATAAATTAATAATTTATTTGATTGTTTTGTATGGAATAATTATTATAACAAATTGTGTACGGGAAAATTAGCCGGTCTTATCTACATTTTCTAAGAATAGGTTAGGTATGTGTGTAATAAAAAAATTAGCTTGCACCAGAGTGTAATGGAAAGCATGCCTTTTATCTGCACTAAGGACTGACCAGACTTCCCAAAGGCTTAGACCTAGCATTTCAGCTACATTTCTGATGCTTCTGGTGGGATCATCATTAAACATTTGGAGTATACGTTCATCGACAGCAACATACTGCCTTACGTTGATTCTGGGTTCCCCGTAGTTTAATTGCCTATCTCCCGTAAACGTCGGTAAGTATTTGAGAATGTGTAGCGACTGGGTAATCTTCTGTTAGGATAATGGTCGTGATAAATATCTCGTGCCGCACGTGCAGCACCATTCGCTCTGCCATACGCCATAACAATGTCAGCGTATTCTTCGTTGGTGTATGTAGTCATTGCAGCGAAAAGATAGTAACAAAAACAATAACGCACTTTAACAAAACCAGCACCAAGATAACAATTATTATCGTCAACGAATACAAGAAAGTTCGGCGACGCGCACACGTTAAAAGTAAATGTCATAATATTATGACATATGTCAAATAATTGAATGGGGTACACAATTTTTAAGGGTAATATAACAATACCTTGATAAATAGTCGGCTATTATATTGTCATCAATTTTCCGAGAGTGTGATGGTTGTCAATTTGTCGAGACCATATTTGGCGTTAATAATCTGATTAAAGCCCGAGAGCTTTAGCTCGAAGGATTTATTTAGTCTTCGATTATTAACGCCAAATGTGGTCGAGGAAAATTGGAGAGCACTCGAGAAAAATTGTGACAATATAATAGCCGCTAATTTATCAAAGTTGAGTTATATTTTATTAGATTATTTCTTGAATGAGTTAATAATTGGAGATAAATAAATTTCTACGTTTTTAATCAACATAAGGAACAGCTATATAATATGTGTTTATTAAATCAAATTAACCAATAGAAGTAAACAAAAACAAATTTAATTAAAAATTAATCACACAATTATTCTATGTTATATTAAATATCAGCGACTATTTTCAGTCAATGCCATGGCAACTTGAAATAGCCACTGATATTCTTCGTTTCTAAGGAATTTCAAATGTAATTTGTTGAAAAATTCTATTTGACTCATGAAAAAAATAATCAATGATATTTTTCGGCGAATTAAGCAAAAAGCTTTGGTGCAATATAAGACAAAGTGCTTATATTATTTTTCTCAAAAATTGAGATTAACGCCTTACGGATCGTACCACGGCCGGCTCTAGGACGGTATAGTGTATACGAGTACAGGTGAAATAGTACAAAAACTTAAAGCCGGCAAAAACAGTCAATATATCTTTATTGTTTTTCTTAGGACAGGCATTTCTATTTTTCCCGGCTTTTAGTTTTTATGCGGTTTCAATTGTGCTCGTATACACATGACAGAAAGAGACAGGAGAACGATATTACTTGCGCAAGAGGCGAACAAATTCTTTTCGTATACTCACTGCAAGTTTATCCCACAAATCAGTTTACTTCCATTGTAATTAGCGTAGCTAAGAGTTCCTTGTAACAAAATATCATCGATTTTCTCAAGTTATTTAAGAGTTTGTACGGAATGTGATATACCGTTAGAAGAGGCATAAACTAAAGAACATTTTAAAAACATTTGAACATCTTGATCGCTATTACTTTTTTAAATGCAATGCAAAGTTGCATTTTAAAAAAATGTCTACATATTGTCGGGACTTTGTTAGCTCACATTTTTTTTTTCATTTTTCATCAGCGATACTTTTCGATTTCATTGGAAGAATGATACATTAAAGACACAGATAAAAATTAGTTTTAGCTGTTGGAACCATACAAAAATTAGTTATAACAGTTAAAATGCTGAATTTTGGGAAATTTTCAAAAGTAACAAAAAAAATATCTCGGAAACCGTGAGACTTTGTATAGAGGTCTTTGGGCTAGATATGTTCCAAATGGCCTCACCTATACACCCTTTCTACTTGACAAATCATCCGCCAAACACCCTGTGGACGTAGTCAGCTCGACGTGGCAGTGTGGTATTTGGGAGTGGCAGCAATGTATACCGTACGCTGGTAACTCGAATCAAAATCAAACAGATTAGACCCGGTTCTCTCTATGTTTTTTTGACACTATGAAACTGTAGTCGAGGTTCAAGTTGGTCTGTCACGTTCCAATTTCTTTCTAACCTCAAAATGTTAAACTATTACTCTAATTTCGAGATATTTTTTAAAGTTATAAAAAAAGTGGGATACGCTGAGTCAACTAAGTTTCGAATGCAGTTTCATCTTTCACAAAATATAAAGAAAACTTAAACTGGTCTGTTGTACAGTCTTTCTTTTAGTAAGTAATATTTATTTTTAATCCATTTTCCCTGTTTTGATATTGTTCTTGAACGTTTTATAAATTTTAATTTATAACCGCTACCGAATTTTAAATACTCATAATGTAATTTCTGTACATTGTCAGAGAATGGGATGTTTAATATTTTTTATATCTCACTAAGCAATAAATTTCATAAATTAATATTTTATCGGGAAAGCAATATTTTCATTTTATTTTTTAATATATTGTGTATTTGCATTCCCTGTCTATGGCTAATTTATGAAATAAACAAAGAATCGTATTTCCGCTATTTATCTGTCTGCCTCGATGTTGAACACAATAGCATACAATATTACATTTGGATAGTGAAATAAATAAAGAAACAAGCTAGGTAAATAAAATGATTTCCAGTACGTGCAAGGAAAAGAACAATTTTAAACTTGATCCTTTTAACGAAGTAATCATGAAAGAAAATACACGAAATAGTATTCTTCAATTCTTTCTGTTCCTGGAATTGAAATAAATTTTTCAAGCGCTTTACTCTACTCATAGGTCGTTATGTATCATTGACCCTTTACTCGTGCAGATACATTTCTTTTACTAATAATATTTAATAGTAGAGAAATATATTTTGACAACAATTTTCATAAACCAAGAACTTAGTATTATAATTCCTAGAGATATTTTCATAAGATACGATATAAATATTATATTTTATCGCTTCCCGTCCGGTCCGTAGCCAGCGTTATTCTCTAATAACAAAGCAAGCAAGCAATCTTTATTCTTTAGTAACAAATACCCAAAAAAGAAAATGTTTTTAATGAGTAAACTTTGAACTATTTTATATTAAAAACATATCGCAAAATAAAGAACTTTTGAGTTCTAATTACAATTTACTAATTAGGTCAGCTCGAAATGCATTGTTATTTTCTTTACAAACTGCTCAGACAATTCCCTTAACGTTCTATTCATTATACATTGTGTTGTAATAATATCAAAAGAAAAAAATGTTAATATCCTCAATAGTAAGCTAAGTAAAATAAAATCTATAAAATTGTTACTGGTGTTCCATTTTATTATACTGCCGTTATAACTCAAAATGCAGTACCTAAATTCCAGCAAATTATGCCTATTTATTTTTTTAAAGGTGTAACTGCCCAGGCATATAAAAATCCAAATAAAGGGCAGGAAGACACAAGTAATATAAAAACAATATAGATCCTTATATATATAACAATTATAAAATAAAAGAAAGTGATATTTTACATCAATAGTAACAATAATAACAATCACATCAATTTGTCAGTCAAATAACTAACCAATAATATACATATTCAAAAATTTACAATACAATCCACAATAACAATTGAGAATAACAAAAAACAATCTCAAATGCTAACATATTTATATATATACACAAAATATAGACACATACAAATACATGCATATATTACTTAATTAACAAAAACGCGTCTTCTGATGTTACCAATTTTACAGTTAAAAATATCCAAGTCAGCCTGATATTGGTTATAATGTGAGTACATGAAGTAAATAGGTGAAAATTTTAATAAATTTAGTGGTCATGGTCAGGGGTAGCAGACTTAACCGACAAAATAAAAAATTGTTGTACACAATGGTCAGGCCGTCCATCACATACGAGGCGCCGGTGTGGTGCAGCATACCGGCCACGACAATGAGAAAACTAAAAGTGTTTGAGCACAAATCTATGCGCCTCATCTCTAATTCTGGAAGGTACACCTCCCTCAGAGAATTATATGCACTTTGCCACGATATAACCCCAATAGCGGACTACGTCCAGAATATCTCACAAAAATTCTATTCTTTCAAAGTGGGCGACAGTCCGCTAACAAGAAACATAACACAGATTAGACAGCATAATGCCCCATTTCGGATAAAACACACCCTACCATACCAGACGTTACCGATCTTCCGGCAACCTCTGTAGCCAAACTTCACCAACTATAACTTCCGTTTATCCTATCCACCTTTACTGATATTTCATACCTTTTGAGTCTTTAAATCTTTCCTGTCCCCCTCTTCTTTTCTGTCTGTTTCCTTTTATCCCGTTTATTTCTTGTATTCTTTTTGTACATTTTTGTTTAAATCCATTTCCATTCAAAAATTTTCAACAACTGTAATTAAAATTGAAAATAAAGTTATATTGAATTGAATTGAGTGGATGCGAGCGAGTTTGAGAAGATGGTATATTAAAGTGAATACAGTTAAATAACTCAGGACAGTCAATTTTGTTAGTTAAAAGTTTATGTAAAAATAGTACAGCAAAGTACACACGCCACGTCATTCAATTTAAACCTAGCTACGAGCTCAGATTGAGGGGTGCCAATAGTTGAATAGACACCCTCAGATTTATAGGACGCGCATTTAAGATGCTTCCTCTGAAATAGGAGTTTCATAGTTCGGACTCCAGATAACTGAAGCATATTCTAACTTAGGTCTAACAAAAGCGCTAAATAGTAAAGTGATAGTGAAGTGTCTCGAATTCCTCATAATGAAACCCACATTTTTATTGGAATTAGCTATCATACAATTAATATGAGGAACAAAAGTTAGTTTATAATCAAAAATTACTTACAGAAAATCTATTGAATTAGTTTTCCTCGTAAAGGACATAGCCTTGCATTTCGATATGTTTAGCGGTAACTTATTGATATCACACCAATTATTAATTTTTGGGAGATCTTGCTGTAATCTATTACAATCGTTTACAGAGTTAATCGAGGTAAATAGCTTGAGGTCGTCGGCATACATAAGAACACTGCATGTCTCAATTTCCTGACAGATATCATTAATAAACAGTATAAAAAGTAGGGGTACAAGAACTGAGCCCTGCGGTACTCCTGCAGTTGCTGAGACATGAACAGATGTGAAACCATGATAATGCACGTTTAATAGCCTATTAGACAGATATGAACAAAATACATTAATAAAGTGCGAGGTTAGTCCAAACGTTGCTATTTTTTTCAAAATACCATGATCAAGCCTATTAAAAGGAGAGGTCAGTATAAATTATAACAACCTGACCACCCAGATTCAATGATGTGGCGAGAAAATTGGTAATACTTATGAGATTAGTGGTTGTTGATCTACCAGCTAAGAAACCATGTTGATAAACTGAAATTTGAGATTTAACATCAAAATATATGAAACAACTTCAAAGAGTTTGCCAAAATTACAGAGGATAACTATAGGTCTATAATTCTCAACTGCACTCTTGTCGCCTATTTAAAATATAGGACAGATTTTTGACCTACACCAAATTTGAGGAAATGTTTCAGACTGAAGCGCTAAATTAAAAATAGTAGTCAGTGGTATAGCAAAGATAATAGCGCAATCTCTTAATAGAAATAATGGAATTCCATCAGGACCCGTGGTTAATTTGTTTTTAAACCTTTTCAAAGTATGAGCACATCTTCCTCTCTAATTAGTGGTACATTAAGCTGTGGGATATTGAGTGCGTTGTCATCTGCATTAACGTATGTAGATGATGAAGTAAAATAAATAAATAAATAATAAATAAACACCACAGAAATGAGACAACCCCCAATTCCAGAAGCCAGGGGCTTGTGCGGAAGGGGGTTACACACTGAAAAACGCGGACATACAACCATTTCCTCTGACAGTGTCGGAGCCAAGATTCGAACCCGGTGGTGCGATGTCCGTGTGATTAATCGCGATTGCCACCTCGCGCCTTAACCCACTCGGCAGACATTGGAAAAAAGCGAACTGGAAATAACTAGCAAATGCGTTGACTATGCTTTGTGGATCACTTAGCATACTATTCACTTTATGACTTTTCCTTATCATTTCAACAGCAATATATGTATTAAATGTGTTACGAAATAAAATATTTCGATATTTCAAGTATGAAAACAGTTTAAGTGATGACACAAATTCCCATTCAAAAGCAGACACTTATTAGTGAGAAATTCATAATTTAAGAGAAAAAATAAAGAGGTTAAATGAAGTTTATTTGTTATCTATCATAGTTACAATTGTGGGAACAATTTTATTATTAACAATTAATTTATGAATGGATAACTATATTTAACATTTCAGAAACAGATCCTTTTTTATCATACAATTTCTTTTTTAAATTTTATTGAGTTGGCCATTATACAGGGTGTCCGGAAACAAAATAGAAAAAAAAAATAACTGTAGATTCCTTAACTCAAATTAATTGGGGTTCTTCATATAACATTTTTCAGAATACCTCTTCGTTTTCAAGTTATAGCCCCTTTAAAGGGGTAAGTTAAAAATTATTTTCATTTTTTTACTCAAAAAATAAAATTCCAAGAAACAAAATATTTAGCATATCTACTACACTTATTGAAAGGCATCTTGTGAATTTTATTCATCTCCTTGAGTGCTCCTCCAAGGGGTTGAATGGGCAACCCCTAATATATTTTTAAGAATATTTTTAAAATCCATTCATTTTACATTTCAGAATAAAATATTGTTACGTACCGGCCTCCTCTAGGCCATATACGCACTAGGGGATAACTCGGATGGCAGAAAGTAAAAGACAGCTTTAAAAAATATATAAATGACATTTATTTAATTTAAGACAATATGAAAGATGGGTGAACTTAAAACTAATGGAAATGAACAAATCTTACTTACATAATTATTGTCACTGCCCAGCACTCCATCAGGCCAAGGAGATATTTTTCTGTACTTTTAATTGCACTGTCTCAAACCCCAAACGTCAATGATATTAAAATTTATCTATGACCTGTTCCTCAAAATTATTGCAGTCTATGCAATTGCTTAATTAAACTGACACACATGTTTTGCAATACTTTGTTTAAATTTAATATTTATTAATTTTGCAATATATAAGAAATAATGTAAACAAATTATAGAATTTAGGTTGATGACTTTGTACTTTAAATTTATTGAATATAATTTATCTTTTAAAAATATATGAAATTTTTTCTCTTCCTTTTGACAATATTTTTTGATTTCCTTGTTAATTCTAAAACTTTCTTTTCTTTAAAAAATGCCATGTTACCAACTATTTTCGTGATCAAAAATAAAATTTACGTTCATGCATTTCAATCGTTACTGATACCGATAATGTTTTTAAAGTTTTAGTAGGCTGCTATAAGCGAATAATCTAAATATTCATTAACAACTTCTATGCAATAATAAACGTACACATTTTTTAAATCAAATTGACAAATATTATATTTATTAATGGAATAATATATTAAATGCAAATAGTAATATTAAAGAAGTGAAAAAATTTAAAAATGTATTAAAATTCCAAAAAACAAAATATTTGGCATATCTAACTACAATTATTGAAAGGCATCTTGTGAGTTTTTTTCATCCCCTTGAGTGTTTCACCAAGGGGTGTTTCATCAAGGGGAGGAATGGGCAAGCCCTAATAATTTTTTAAATTGTTTCACTTCTTTAATATTATTATTATTATTTGTATTTAGAATATTATTCCATTAATAAATATAACATTTGTCAATTTGATTTAAAAAATGTGTACGTTTGTTATTACATAGAAGTTTTTAATGAATATTTAGATTATTCGATTATAGCAGCCTACTAAAACTTAAAAACTTTATCGGTGTCAGTAACGATTGAAATGCGTGAACGTAAATTTTATTTTTTATCACGAAAACGGTTGGTAACACGACATTTTCTAAAGAGAAGAAAAAGTTTTAGAATTAACAAGGGAATCAAAGAATATTTTATTCTGAAATGTAAAATGAATGGATTTTAAAAATATTTTAAAAAATGTATTAGGGGTTGCCCATTCCACCTTTTGGTGAAGCACTCAAGGGGATGAAAAAAATTCACAAGATGCCCTTCAATAAGTGTAGTAGATTTGCTAAATATTTTGTTTCTTGGAATTTTATTTTTTGAGTAAAAAAATGAGAATAGTTTCTAACGTACCCCTTCAAAGGGGCTGTAACTTGAAAACGTAGGGGTATTTTGAAAAATATAAAGAGCCACAATTCTATCGAGTTCGCTTATGTGAAAATAAAATAAATGGGAATGTTTGAAAAGGCCATGAAAAAGCTTACCTAGATTTACAATTATTTGTTTAGGCAGCTTTGATCAAAATAGCCACGACAAAATATTTTATAAATAATGTACTCCTATTCAAGAATAAACTTTGGAATTAATTATTACTGATGCAAATGTGTTGGCCTAGAAAAATAGGTCACTCCACTGCGGCATTTAAGATCAGAGTAATTTTTCATAAAACACAGTTTTTAAATTATCTCTTCAACCGGATATGATGTATGAATTACGTGAGCTAATTTAAAATTTCCAGTATACAACTTCATACATTTTGGGGTAAGTACCTACGTTATAAAAATAGCTGTAGGATATCCGTTGGGGTTGACGTTATTTGTAAAAGAAAATTATAACATTTTTAGGAATAATGCACCCAGTTTTCTTGAAATTAATGAAGTTAACTAAAAAATTCTACAAACCATCATCAAAATGATACTACCCTTAAAAATATTCCACCACAACAAAACACAACAGTCCTGAAACCATATATCGAATTGAAATATGCGAATTGTAACGAGAAAATTTAAAAATAAATGTTCTCCGGGATATGATGACATGCTTGTTTTCCTAGCGAAGGAAATATTAAATGTAATATTTAGTTTATTTGGTAAATGTATCGTTCTCAACAGGAAAGTTTCCTGATGTTTAATAAATTGTGAAAATATATCCATATTCTAGAAAATTATAGACTAATAACTATTCTCATCGGTTTTTTAAAAATTATTGAGAATATCATATCGTGTGAAACAACCAGCATGGATTTCCATCTGGTAAGTATACAATAATAATAATAATAATAATTCCACAGTTTGCCCGAGCATTCAACAAAATTCTTGAAGATCCAACAAGATTTCCTGAATTTTTAGGTCGAGGAGTAACTTACCTTCTGCCCAAAAAAGGAGATCTGAAAGACCCGAAAAACTACAGGCCAATCACCTGCTTGTCTGCGATCTACAAACTTCTCACGTCATTGATACATAGGCAAATCAATGAACACTGTGAGATGAACAATATAATTGTGCCAGAACAGCGGGGATGCGTAAAGAGATCACTTGGATGCAAGGATCAGCTAACAGTAGATGCAGTAACCATCAAACAAGCTGAAGTAAAGCGCCGAAACATCAGTATGGTCTACATAGACTACAAAAAGGCATTTGACTCTGTACCTCACGACTGGCTAATAAAAGTGCTAGAAGTATACAAAGTTAGCCCAACCATCGTTCGGCTACTAACATATGCAATGGCGACTTGGGAAACCCAGACAAGAATTGGAGGAAGCACTATCTCGAACATCAAGATTAGAAGAGGCATATACCAGGGGGATTTGCTGAGTCCATTGTGGTTTTGCCTCGCTCTCAACCCCCTCTCAGCAATATTGAATGACACCACCTACGGTTTTCGAATAGATTCCAAGCAACCAAGCTCGAGGCTCAGCCATTTACCATTTATGGATGACATCAAGCTCTACGCTGAGAATCCAAGACAATTGTAGACGCTAGTAACTAATGTCAAAACCTTCAGCGATGATATCAGAATGGAGTTTGGTCTGGAGAAGTGTGCCGAAGTACATGTCACAAAGGGAAAATTAACGCAGCAGCCGGAGAATATTCGTGATTTTGAGCAAATGCTGCCAGAAGAAACTTACAAGTACCTTGGAATTCTGCAGAATAGAAGGATAGACCACACCCAGCTAAAGAAGGAGTTCAGGGAAAAATACAAACAACGCCTAAATAAGCTCCTGAATACTAAACTCAACGCTAGGAACATGATTACAGCGATCAATACATATACTGTCCCTAGTCTGGCATACTCATTCGGAATACTAAAGTACTCGGATACAGACCTGGAAGACCTAGACAGAATGACGAGAACTACACTTACAAAGTTTCGAATGCATCACCCAAAGAGCGCAGTTGAAAGACTATACATGCCAAGAACACAAGGAGGCAGGGGATTAAGCAATGTTCAGAAGATGTGCCGAACGCAAGAGAAGAACATGCGCCTCTATTTCTACAATTCAGACAGGGTCCTCATTCGGAAAATAGTGGAAAGTAACAACAGATATACACCATTAAACCTCAAAGATCGACAACACGAGATAATGATTCGAACGAACGAGGATATTCAAACAGCATGGCAAGACAAGGTACTCCACGGAAAATATCCCAATGCCTTAAACAATCCAGAGATCGACAAGGAGACCTCGCCTCTATGGCTTAAGGAAGAAATATTATACCCAGAAACTGAGGGATTCATAACAGCCATTCAGGATAGCATTATCCGTACTAGAAATTATGAGAAGTACATTCTTAAAGTCCCCGGCGTGAACGATGTGTGTAGAAAGTGTAAGGCAGCGGGTGAAACTATCGAACATGTCACTGGAGGCTGCCCCGCTTTGGCTACGGGAATGTATTTGGGAAGGCACAACAAGGTGGCGAAAATCATCCATAGAAAATTGGCACTTAACTTAGGACTCATTACTAATCCACCGCCCTTCTATAAATATACACCTCAAGCTGTTTTAGAAGACGAGGAAACATTGCTGTACTGGGATAGACCAATACAGTCTGATAGGACCTTGGATCACAACCGCCCTGACATCCTGGTGGTCAAAAAGAAAGACAAGAAGGCCACTGTTATTGATCTGCAGCAATCTGCAGAAAACGGAGATGGAAAAGAGAAACAAATATCAGAATTTGGCTATAGAACTTAAACACGTGTGGAGATTAGAGGAGGTTCGAATTATCCCGATCATAATTTCGGCCACAGGCGTGGTGACGAAGAAGTTCTTGAATTATTTGGAGAAACTTAATCTACCTAGAGGCCTCGCGAAGATTATCCAGAGGACGGTGATTCTCCAGACATGCCATATCACCAGAAAGTTTTTGAACGATGAAGGATAGAAAATCGAAATATCCACCGGATTAATGGGACGTGATGAATTTCATCCCCGTTAACCGAGCCGATCCCCAACAGCAATGGGCTCGGGACAGGCCCGGGTCTCCACAGAGCCGAACCCCAACGGCGCGCGCGAGGGGTCGGTGAATTTTTTCCGGCTTCGGCCGAGAGAGTGCATGGCTTAAGTCCATAATAATAATAATAATAATAATAATAGTAAGCTCAGCTCCCGCTGAGAGCAACATTGTCTTGAAAGAGGAGGAAAAACGGACAAAATATCAAGATTTGCTCTTCGAACTCCGCAGGCTTTATCCAGTCCATTCTGTTAAAATAGTGGTACTGATTATAGGAGCCCTCGGTGGAATGAGACAGACGCTGCTTTCAGAACTAAAGATCATACCGGCATGCCGAGATTCGGCAGAGATCTTAGCCGGCAGAATGCAGAAGGCTGTCATCCTCGGTTCATTACGTCTACTCAGGGCACACGATTCGCGGACCCGGTAGTCACTCACCCCACGGGCGTGGGGAGTGGCTATTGGTATTACCAGCTCCCCTCTGTGAGGGTCGGAGCCACAGAGTAGGGTGACTGGTTTTTTGTAAAAAAAAAAAAAAAAATGTTTATTTAAAATGTACCAAGGAATAACAATGGCACTACAACAGTATGATAACATTAAAATAAACATAAAATACACCACAATAAATATCACAAGTGATATTTGTGCGTGGGACAATTATTACAATATGGCAAATAAATAAGGATAAAAATTTAATGTAATAGTAATGAAGAAATAGCTATGGTATAGGTGACATTACAGTATACCACTTTGAGAACAACTATAAACTAAGTTGAAGCATATATTATATACACATGTGAACACACACTTACACATACGATCATAAGTATTACGAGTATGCTCACAGAATGCACAAGAATTCACACTAGCAAACCTAACTACACGCTTTGACACAAACAACAATACAAGTACATTTACTTATAACAAAAATAGATATCTTATACAATTAAAAATTCTACGCAATGAAATGTGAACGGTTTAACGTTAAATTTTAAACTAAACGTTTTCAAAATAAACATTTTAGATGCAGTAATGGTAATCACAGTTTTAGCATTAATAGAAGTTTTTTAAATCAATTTGCCTATGTATATTTTCTCTGGGTGTATGATTTATTTTCGATATGAATTTTCCAATATTTTGAAATGACAGAAAAATAGAATAAAAATATTGCAAAATATAGATTTTTCAACATAAAATCAATTATAATAATAATGATAATAATAACTTTCTACTATTCACTTTTGCTGTACATTTGTATAGATTTAGAACACACGTAAATAAGTAGTAATTAGTAAAATTACAAATAATGCACTGTATACAACAAAATTAATACAATACAAAACACTACACATTATTAAAACTTTAAAATATACATTGAATAAAACTACCTCCATAATATATAACTTAATCATTACCGTCATTACTAAAATCCTCTTACAAGGAATAAAAATATTTATTTATTAGATATTTCTTAATTTATTTTTGAAAACAGAAAAAATCTGTTGGTTTTTTATGTCAACAGGAAGTGTATTGAAAATGCTGGCGCAACAAACATACGCACTTTTTCTAAAAAGTGAGAGATTATAATTATTAATTGATATTTGATTGGCTACACGATTGTTATACGTATCTGTATTTGAGTTTAATTCAAATTTATTTTTATTTTCGTAGACAAACACGTCTGCCTCTAATGCAAAAATTGAATTTAAGGTTAAGACGTTATTTTCTATAAACACTGATCGACACGAATCTAGTGGCATGAGCGAAAACATGTGACTTGTTTTTCTCATTCAATGCGAGAGGGAACTGGCACTTTGACACTCGAGCTTTCCTATTTTGTTACTCGGGCGCCAGTTCAAGTTTAAAGTGATTGAACAACGTCTGTAAGCTGGACTGAGCAGCTCAGTGAAGAAATGGTTAATTCCAGTGGGCCAATAAGGAAAATAGACTTTCACAAACACAACAGTAAAACGGAGTAGTTCCAAAAAAAATAACAAAGTATATTACTCCTCTTCCTGCAATTTACAATTCTAAGTTAAAAAAATATTGACATACATAAGTAACTAAGCACAATTTATACAGGTGGTAAAAAGGGTTAATAAGCAGTAAAACAAGATTAATGGCAAAAGCAATATAACGTTATAATGAGCAGTAAAATGAATGATAAAGCGGTTAACAAGCGGGCAGTGCACGAATACCAGAAATTAAGAAGCATACAGAATTAAAACAGCATTATGTGACAGGTTATGAAACATACCGGAAACTTGGCTAGTGCTTAATAACATTAAACAGTACAGTGAGCTAAATATCAAGTAATGAGCAATTATTGTGGTTTTAGTCGTGAAAGTTCTAGTCTCGGACTCAATAAAATATACAAGAATAAAAAGTTAACAATTCAGTAACAGCCCGTAATAAACAGTACTGTGATGAAAGGTAATTGAGGTTAGGAGACACCTGCGAAAACCAATGGCTAGGTGGAAAAAAGGAATGACAGCTGCCGAGCTTCGAAAAACCAAGGGCTAGGTGGAGGGAAAAAGGAAATCACAAAAATAAACAAATTCTCAGAAAGTATCAATCCGCAAAATTAAGCAAAATATCAATCAGTATAATACAGAAAAAAATTCATTAACAGTAAAATACAATTGAATCGGTTATTTCAGAAACAAAATAAGTAATATTTTAGGAATTTTCAGATTAATGGGTTTTCCGTATCTAAGAATAAAGTTTCATTGTTTGGTGCAGGAACCACCGAAATACCAAGACGGCTTACAGGTTTAAATCAACCATGTGCATGACGTTTGGTGCATAAACAACCGAATTTCCGGCACTTAGGTTGTTTCTGCATCAAGTTGTCAGCAGTCATCAGATCAATTTTATAACCTCTAAAAATATTGAAATCTGGCGATAATATCCACATGCCAACTGAACCTGATTATCGTGAAAGATTGCCCATACTTGAGACAAAGTTGGAACACTTAAAAATGCTTCTTCGGTGGGTTGAGGATACTTACAAACCATTTTATGAAGACATTATTGAAAACAGTGTAAAAAAACAAAGAAAACCAAAAGGAATAAAAGAAAATAAGAAATAGCCAGCGTATGTACTACGTTTTTAATGTATATTTTCTTGTGAAAAAAATGATATTTCAAAATTCCTGTCGTTTACTGCAAAAACAATCTAAGTACCAAATTTCAAACTATATCTTTGGATAGTTTTAATGCACTGATTAAACTAAATTTTCACCTGAGCAACCTATACTATACTGTTCAACAGACAGTCTTAATTTCATAGTTCTCGCTGTGGTTAAACGTCAGATGTTTTTTTGGTTTCCTGAAAAGTTGTCAATTGTAACTAAGGTTATTTCTGAAATAATCGATTCAATTGCACTAGCCAAGTATTTAAAAATATTTTATCTTACTCTTTACAAGTTCAGCGGTGGACCCTGGTACACTAGTAGTCGACTGCTCGCTTCAAGCGTTGGAACCACTTCTGATTTCACCGGCCGTTACTGTCGGTTTTATAGCCACGTTCCCTACTACCGAATTGCAAGAATTTGACATACCTTATGAACGCGCATCGACCGAGGTGCTTGCTACGAGACAGCGATGCCGGCCATATTGAATTATTGCGAGTACTGGTAAATTATTATTACGTACGTCAGTTAGTAGAAACAAAGTATTTTAAATATTGTATTACCTAGAATCTGTTTCAAATAATTATTCTAACCAACTACGAAAAAGAAACGGATTTAATCGGCCACTGATAACTAATTATTAAATTAGTTGCTTTAAAGAATAAACAATAATTCATAGTTTACAAATATTCTTATTCTAAATAAATGTTCAGGTGATCAGATAGTAAATGTTTCTGGTAATATGCTATCATTCGCCGAAGGCGCTGAAGTATAATATATATTTTAATTTAACAGAAAACAAGAAAATACTGATCTAGAGGGTACAAATAAGTATAAATCCTGTGCATATTTTATTAACGAAACACGTAAAATAAAGACACGTTGTGTTTCTGCACATATACCCCAGAGGATGATTAAATATCTCATGTGAGAATATACGAGTCTATAATATACATTTAGTAGTTGCCCTTTCGATAATATTGGCTTAAGATTTCGAATTGCAAAACATGCAGAATGTAGTTGTTTGCATACAAATTCTATATGATTTATCCAAGTGAAATTTTCGTCTAGTGATAGGATTAGAAATTTGATGGATACCGATCGTGAAATTTTACCTTGATTAGTTATTAGACTTAAAGCAGGCAGTTGTCGTCTTTTATGAAGCTGTATATAAGTTTTATTTACGTTTAGGATCAACTGAATTCGTGTACACCATGATGAGAATTATTCTAGTAGGTTGTTTGCGGTATTATTTAATTATTCTGGTGAATCAGCCATAAGTCAAACCAATTTAGTGTTTTGACTTAAATTCGTTTCCAAATCATTAATAAAAATTAAAAATAGCAGAGGAGAGAGGAGACTGCGCCTTGAGGCAAGCCGATGTTAATGTTTCTTTCATGTGAGTATTTGTTATCAAATTTTACAACAATTTTTCTGTCAATAATAAAAGATTCAGTCCATTTACTAAGATTTCCTCGAATCCCTAGTGATTCATTTTTTTTATTAAGAACTTTTGATTTAGGCAGTCGAAAGTTCTACTTAAATCAAATAATATGCTTAGGACATATTTATTAGCAACTAATGATTCGTAAACGAATTGTTCAAACTCATATGCAGCTGTTACGGTCGAATATTTACGTCTGAAACCGTGTTGATTTTCACTTAACATATTGATTGATTTTAAATATTCATAAATTCGTGTCTGCACAATTTTTTCGAAAATTTTTGATATATACGAATTTTGTGTTATACCTCTCTAGTTTCCCATCAGTATCATTTCGCCTTTCTTGTGCAATGGCGTAACGTGCCTTAATTTTAAATTGGTGGGAAATATACGAATAGAAATTGATAGGTTGAAAAGGTATACATGAATTGATAATATTAAAATTAATTGCATCAGATCCTATCGATGTTCTATTGGTTATATTTCTCAATGCCTCATGTATCTCGTCTGGCTCAATGTTTTTCTGGCTCAATGTCTCTAAAGAACATATAGTTGTGATTATCGGGACCAAAACTAAAGTCTATCTACATTTAGTTTATTCAACATAAACTTCTTCAGTCTTGATAGTTTTAGGTAATTATATAATTTCCGGTTTCAAAATATCGAAATAAAAGTCATACTGTAGAGTGTATGCATAAGATATCTCATATACAACCTAGTATTGATTACCACTATTATATTTAAATTAGAAAGTTGTTAAAGTGACTCAAATTTTCAATTATAAACTGATACTAGCGTGCGTGGTTAGAGATGAATGATCATTCTTTGCTTACATTCATCTAGTTGATTATCACTGTTCAAGATTATGTGTTCCATAGTTCGCTAAATCATTGACATGCACAAGAAGGACTATCGGGAATAAAACTGACCTCTGGGGTACTCTGTGTGTTGTCAGAGAAGTTCATATTATAGAAAACATATTGCTGTTTATCGGCGATTTATTTAAAGCTATACTGTTAAGAAAAAAAATTGTAATAACTGCCATAAGAGAACATGGCCAGAGAGCCTCGATCTCAATCCTACATAAAATGCCTCTATCGGTTAGTATTAGTAAATCAACAATTATAGCCACATAAGAAACAAAGATGAGCCAGCCAACTTCCTAATTCTGTATTTTATCGATTATACCACCAGAAGCAACTTGAATTTTGTTTCCAGTTGGCAGAACAGAGCAGCTGCTACATACATGAACGTGATGTCATTAGGCACAAATCAAGAGGAAAAATACACGAATATAATTCTGGATGCTACATATTTGTCGCATCGAGGAGTTACAGCTGTGCATATAATATACTAACCTGATACAGAATCCTTAATATTAGCTCTTACAAGATATCCATTTCGCTTTCTTGTACAGGGAACGGAGTTGTTTTAGTTTTAAACCAATTTACAATGCTCTAAGAGCTTTAAATGCTTCAGTGTTGCCAGGACTGCATATATTATCGGTGTTATATTACTGAGATATTTCCAATAAGAGCCAGCTGATGCGGTAGGAATCAACTACACCAGCAATTGATGAGGTTTTAGTGCTCTAAGCAAAACTCGATGCAGCACTTAATGTTTCTGGCGAGGCAATGGATATCTTGGACAAGATTGACAAAATCTGTTTTAAATATCATAATGGCAGATATTAGTGAGATAAGATTGCAGCTGTTCGCGATTAAATGGGGAAAATTTTCGATAACATTTAAAGAAAGCACGTGCTAAGAAATAAAATGCTTATATAAAAGAGGGACATTTGTACGTAAATGAATAAGTATACAATTCTGAAGAATTAATAATGAATGAGGGTGATAACTGAGATGAACTCGAAATCAACGGTAATATATCAGAAAATTTAGAAACTCATAAAGTCAGCAGAACTCCACACACATCTTCAAATACCACAATCAACCAAGCCGGACTGAACAAAGAAAAGGACGAATCTGAAAACAACGGAAATTAGTTAAAAAAATGAAAATTTCATATCCACTTACTAATGGGCAACCAACCCAATTTAGATTTAGTCCAGAAAAAATAATAAATAGAAATAGAGGATAATACATAAAAAATGTGACATTGTTTATACTTTTGTGGATTATTACACTGAATTAGGTATGAAATATGCAAATAAAATAAAAAAACTGCCAAACTTTAGAAATTAAAAAAAATTATAATAAAATTGATTTATTTAACTCGTACAACCCCTGAAGTAATAAAATACTAATAACACTTCTGAAACCAAAAAAATGCCCCGGGTTTTGATGAAATATGAGTTGAAACTCTGAAAGAAATATGTAACGAAATAACGAGTATATTAAGTACAACTACTACTACAACTAACAAAAGCACCAGTAATGGACAAATAGGCATAATAAAACCAATTCACAAAGGTGGTGATACTACAGATTTAATTAATTATAGATCTCTCTCACTAATTTCCAATATTGCCAAGATCTTTAAAAAAAATTATAAAAAATAGATTAACAAATTTTTAAAATAAATATGCTATATTATAGCCCAAGCAATTCAAATTTAGTGAAAATAGGTCAACTGAAGATGCAACAGCTTGTTTAACACAACACATATACAGTGCAATGGATAACCGAACTCTCTGCTTGTGCGTATTATTGGTCCTCGCGAAGAAATTTGACACGGTATATCATACTCTACTTTTAAATAAGCTTGAAAATGTGGTTTGAGGGGAAATGCCTACGAATTATTAAAAAGTTATCTATTCAATGAAACACAGCGTGCAGTACTCTTAGTAAACATGCATTTATAAAATATGGTATTCCCCAGGGTACGGTTTTGGGGCCGATCCTTATTTCAATATACATCAATAGCTTACTAAGTTTGAATGGGACAGGAAATATACTTTGCTTTGCTAACGATACATAGTGGTCTTCAAAGCAAATACATAGGAAAATTTAAAAACAACGGCTGAACAACAATTAAAAAAAAATTATAGGCTTGATACCAATAAACTTCCAGTAAATTTTAACAACACAGTATATTTTCCAATCACTTCCTATGCGAACAATCCACCTAATCTAGGGCCATTAAATATTAATAATAAACTAAGCATATCTGAATCAGAATCCATAAAATATTTATGGGTAATTGTTTGCAGGCATTTCAGTTGGAATTTTCAAATTAAACATGTAGTAGAAAAACTAAGAGAAATTCTGCCAAGAATTGAAAAACTATCTTGAAGTTAAAAAACTCAAAATATTCTATTATGCCTTAGTTGAGTAACATTTGAAACATGGCATAATTGGCTGGGAAGGCGCAAATGAGTATCGCCTAAAAAACTTAAATGTAATAGAAAAATACGTATTATTAATATAATATACAATAAAATTTACACTCACTCAACAGATGACTTATTTAAAGTAGCTAACCTTTTTGATTGGCGTCAACTGTATTGTCTGAGCGTTGTTGCATATAATTTCAAAACTAAAGAAATCATCAAAATTATTGGACATCTTTATGCACCAAGGCACAAACAGGATATCTGTCACAATCTCAGATCAACCAAAACTATTGGACAAAAGAGTCATACGTCCACTTGCTTTCAAAATTTTCGCGTACACCTATTTTCCACTGTGTTAAATCAGGATTGTAATTAATTAACTCTGACATTTGAACTTTTGAAAACTCAAAAAAAATGCCTCGACCGACAGAGCCAGACAAAGTTTTGTTGCTCTCTAAATTAAAAGAGGGGTAGTCCATAGGAAGGGTTGCTACTTATTATGGATTAGATAAAAGCACTCTTCTACGAGTGAAGAAGAGGTGGGAACAAGAAGGGACCGTGACTAGAAGGCTGAGTTCTGGAAAGCCCAAAATTTCAAACGCGGAGCAGGACGGAAAATTTTTGGATAATTTAAGAGAAAACCTTTTTAACACGGCCAGATAAGCGGTTTTTGAGACCAACTTTCTAGGATCGTAGGTGAGAAATTCCTAAATTATAAATTTCGCAAGTGCAAAGAAAAATATATTAACAGAAGAAGATAAGCTGCCCCGGATAATATTTTACCTGAATTGTATATACCGACCTATATATTTTTGGAACACAGTAATATTTTCTGAAGAAATGCTACGTTCTACAAGTGCATAAATAAATAAATACGTGGGACCATAAGAGTTGCAAGATATTACTAAAAAGAAACTCACTTGGGCTGCTGTGGCGTAGCAGATCGCAGACACTACCTAGCTCGGATAAGCGATGTAATATGCCCAAGATAAAATTTCACTAGCACAGGCTATCTCAGGGCGTTGATAAACTATTATACATTATTAGTTTAGTTACACAAATCGCTGAGGGTTCCATTCGCAGCGGTCGCAGACGAAATAATGACACTAGTTTTAAACATGAAATGCACCATATTACAGAATTTACAAAATAATGTCTGGTTCTCTAGCATGAAACTTGGCGATGTTCAAAAGTTGTGGCTAATTTTCCGATTAATAGGTAACAGCATAAATAAAGATGCCTCATGTAGCTACACTTGGTTTACAACCTAATAAATAAATTAACATAAATCCGGCCACAACAGATCTGATTAGAGAACCTCCTTAAATAAATATAAATGGGTAAAATTTTTAAATATATACAAGTTAAAATGCAAAAGTAAGTATAAATATATATAACCATGCAGAACCACTGAAGGCGGTCCTCGGTACAGAAACCAACATACTTATCTAGGGTGGTAAGATACCCAGACTTCGACGATGTAGAAACTGCAGCCCTACGGTAGTGTCTTCGGGAAGAAAGGAATTGACCAGACGATGGGGTCGATTGCAGCCTCTCAAGTTGTGGAATTTTCTACTCCTGTAGGTGTGTGTGGGCGTTCCAGCCACGTCTGTGGAACCCTCTTACTATTGAGGGAAGCAATCCATCAAAACCCTTAGAGAAGGCTACAGCTGAATTGATGGGGTCGAGTCTGTCTTACAAACCAGCGAGATACTTCTAAAGGAAATCCTATATAATTAAATCCTGCACCAGCAGTTAAAATTCGCTCCCAACAACAAAATATTCTGCTCAACAGAATAACAAAAAATGGAGGAAATTTTATTGGTGCTGATAACTCCAAAATCCACAAGGATGCCTTGAATAGCACAAGTTTTCAGGGATCACCAACCGTGTATACGCCAGTAAATCGTCTCTTTCTCTCTGAATCAGCTGCTCGTTTACGGGTGTATTGACCAGTAAATTCAAGATTTTCTGAACGATATGTTTCACTACGAAACAAATCTTTATGATTCTCTGTCAACGTTTGGGCTTGGATAAGTATTCTTGGTCCAGGAGTAGCCTGGCGCATTGATGGTCGGTTTTATGCAGTAGCTTACCTTGACATCTTGCAAAATGCTTCCTTCTGTGGAACAATTATATCCCAATGATTTTAACATGACAATTGCCCTATCCACACCGCTCGAATAACAACACAGTAGTATCAAAATAACAATATTGAAATATTACCATGGCCGTTCTGCAGTCCTGATATGAACCATTTAGAAAATGTTTGGGGTTTAATTGTCAATAAAATTTATAAAGAGAACTTTAGACCTGCTAATGCTGAAGAATTGTGGCAAGTTATTCAAAACGCGTGGGAAGAGTTGAGCGAAAACCAAAATTATTGGCAAAACCTTATAGAATCTATGCCCAGCAGACGGGATGCAGTGCTAGAGGCTAGAGGCTAATGAGGCCATGACAAAATATTAAAACAGTTTTAAATATATTTGTGTTTATTTTTATGTCATCTTTAACCTAATCTCAAAATTATTCGTTCACAAAATTACAATTTTGCAAAATCGTTGTTACTTAATTTTGAATGTGTACGAGAAAGTTTTGAAAGCAAGTGTACCTTGCTTCCCAATTTTATAATATCATACTTGCAAAAATAAAAACTCAAACCAGCTCAGAACATTCAAGAAACAAATTATAAAATGGATTATTCAAATACCTAGACAAAAATGGGGCTGAAGTTCTACTAACAAAATACCTAAAGATAAATATCCTTCAAATGTAGCCGCCTTGATCAAATTGAATTTTTAATACTGGTAATTACTAAACAATAATTGTAACATTTTGCTTGTCATGTTTTGTGTATATATATTTTTTATTTTTATACATTTATTTAACGTCGGCCTATTTCCGCTACTGAGGCCTAACACCGACGCCTGTAGACGAGCTACCCCTAACTAGGAATTTTGCCGAACCTCTTCCCTTAAGAAGAGTAGGGATCTTTTACTTGCCTAACATTTAATAGACAAGAGACCGACGGCTTTACATCCCCTCCGAAGGATGGTATATCCCCTATACAACCCTCGCCTAAGGTTGTATAGCTTCCGCGCATACTTGTGTATATTTAGTTTGCATAAACATTTTAATCACACACAAGCGGGATTTTTCATGTTTCTGTGATTTTCTGTTGTTTATTTATAAAAGAAATTCTTAGTATATCATACTGTAGATATTATTACTACAATTTATTATTATTATTATATTAATATGTTGTATGCATGCACTTAATACCTAATAACAGCTATAGTTTTCTAATATTTTGTTTATTTTTGTCACTGTTTTTTAAATTCAATTCGAGTATATATAAAACATCAAATGAATCAGCAGTACATTGCAGCTCACCTCCCTAACAAAAAGCACGTGCAATTGTATCATTTATCACCATTTAAAAAATTGTCATTCTTTCCTTTAATAGATTAAAAGCATTACTACACATGTACCATGAAAGGCGCCACGGGATAACATTTTCCGCAATAGATGTTATTAGGTTGAATATCGCATAACATTTCTTATACATTAATAATTTGAGTAAAAATAAAAAAAGTTCTTATCTCACTAAAATCTTTTTATTTTTGATAAGGCGACGGGTTTCATGAAGTACAATTTTGTTCACATCATCATTGTAGTTCACAAAACCGATCGTCTCAACAAAAATAAAAAGAATTTAGCGAGGTAAGACTTTTTTTGTTTGTTACTTAATATGAGCAACTAACTCACTTGGGGTCTACTCTATGGAATTAATTAATTTATTATGCTAGTTTTATATTACTCCAGGCAATGGGTAGTTTTACCATGCAAAAGGTCGTAGGAAATTTGGAACGGAAATATTTGCAAAAAACTTATTTTAAGCACCATTTTGCCAAGACGGGGGCGCGAGCGGTCTTCCCTTTAGGTCGCAAATTCAGGGTTATAATCAAGAAGGTACATTTTACAATTCCACCAAATTTAATTTTCTTACCACCTTTTGCGTGGTAGATCACTTTTTTCTCCCCATTGCTTGGATTATATCCACAAATATATCCAGAAAACTAATTCTTTTAATCTTACTAACCCCTTTAATATCCACACAAAGAAAATTAAAACATTGTATTTGTAATATAATAACTTTTAAACCTTGTAAATTCAACCATTAAATATTCTTGGGTATGTTAATTAGTCAACTGTTGAAATAGAAACTCTTATTGTCCTTGTTAAATTGTGTATGGCATGGAATAATAAACTGCGTCTAATTAATTACACTACACCTAGAATATAAATGGTTAGTTCAGCAAACAGATAACATGATATATTATAATTAATCTATTATAACAGCATAAACTGTTTGCTAGCTATTACTGTGTATATATTAACATGGGAATTAATAAACGGGTTATAATGGTTAAAATGGTTATTTAAAAGCATTTTCCACGACGCCGCGTTATATTAGTCTGCTTGAAAGACACTAAAGTATTTATACGGCTCGACTTCAAGCTAAATTGGTGCTTATTTTTCCATCGTGACGGTTCTTAACTTTTGTTTCTCGCGTCTTTTTGTTTTTACTCTAGGGAAATTGTTACGCCCTCCTTCTTTGGTATATTATCCGATATGTATTTTAATTCGTTGGCTCGTCCAAGAGAATTAGTTCTTTGACAGCTTTAGTTGATGGAATATTTGTAAGGCATACTTAAACTTAATTAATAAAATTAACAGAAACATCGTAATGTGTCATCGAATTCAGATAGATAAAGTTCTAGTTTCGAGTACAATAAATATTACATTATTAAATACAATTTTAAAATAGAATAACTAAATGTTGTACAGCTTCCTTTGCGTGAGAAAATAGAAAACAATTTAGCTTTAATTAAATTTTAGATACTGAGTAAATTTAAATACCAATAAAGATGTAAGTAAATGCAAAAATGGCAGGCTTACAACTCAGACATATCGTAAAACACGTGGTTGTACAGTATTGATTTTAACTTGTCTTCGAATATCTTGATAGATCGTGTTGTTTCTCTAATCTGGATTGGTGTTAAATCTTTTTATATTTCTGCATATGAAGGGCACTTTCTAAGACTGCTTTGGCCCAACCGGAAAAGAATTGTACATGTACTGAGATGTTTGTGACCCACCCTGTATAATTACTAAAGAAATCCCGATAACGCGCACCAGTCAAACGCTTGTGGGGTATGTGTCTTTATTAAACATAAAATACTGGTAATTATATCACCAGTTAATTAATTACTATTTATTTATCTGAAGGATAAGTAAATAAAATTGGCAATTTACGTGACCGTCTAATTTTACTAGTAGTAACGAAAAAAAATAAAATTTTTTGTTGAAATAGGCTTAAAATGTCATGAAACGTCGAAATTTTAAATTTGAGCGAAAAAAAATTTCCTGTCTGTCGGTTTGTCTGTCTGTCTATCGGTCTGTCTGTCTGTAACTTCTTATGCGCATGTTTACTCTGGAACCGTTTATCATATTGACTTGAAACTTGGTATACTTATGTATTGTAGCGAGATCTGGAACTAGATTATATTTTGATCTAATTCCATTGAAGGGTTCGGGGGTAAATGGGGTTAATAAGGGTAAATAGGCAAAACAAGCAAGAGTCCATAAAATTGCAATTTAGGGCATGTACGAAAAGTTAAGGGCTCAAAACATTTTTTGGCACCAGCCACCCTCTTTACTATCACCCCCAATACCACCCCTACCCTATTATGGAAGGAAGTAAAAAAAAAATTAAATGTGATTTAGTGCATATACAAAAATGAAACGTCTAAAAAAGTTTTTTTTAGCGTTATCTACCCCTTTACCAATCCCATTGCCACCCCCACCCTATTATTAAAGAGGGTAAAAAAAAATATAATATAATTTAGTGTGTATACAAGAACGAAACCTCCAAAATATATTTTAGCGTTAGATGGGCAATGGGGTGGTAGAGGGGGTCTCTACCACCCCCATTGCCACCCCCACCCTATTATTAAAGGGGGTAAAAAAAATGTAATTTAGTGTGTATACAAGAACGAAACGTCTAAACAAAATTTTTGGCGTTAGCTACCCCCTCTACCACGCCCATTGCCACCTCCACCCTATAATTAATTAAAGGCAGTCAAAAATTAAATTGGGATTTAGTGTGTGTACGAGAACTAAGGGTCTCTAATTTTTTTTTACATTAGCCATCCTCTCTACCACCGCCACTCTATTATTAAAGGGGATAAAATATTACTTTGGGATCTAGTGTGCATAAGACTTGGATACAAGATCTGGATTTGGAAGTAGTGATTCCTTGAGCAGCGGTTTTATTAGTATAGGACATAAATTTAGTTGTGTGTGTGTAGTAACCTTTTTTTTATTACCCCAGGTCCTTTTATATAAAGTTTAATATTATTTGTTTCTGTCTGATACTATATACCTTAGAAAATTAATCACCCTGGTAAACTTGAACACACTTCTATTAATTGAAAGATCTAGTTAATTTTATATATTATTTATGTTGCATTTTATTATTCAAGATTGTACTGTACATTTATAGTTGAAGTTTATTTTCTATTTTGCTGTAAAATGAAACCATTTATATAGTTTATTATTTGTATGACGAAAAAGGTAAAGGTGAAAGAAAAGACGATAATCGATGGGAAAAATGGTCATAAAAAACCCATTTTATTTCATAATAATTGATGTGGCAAATAGCCATACATGAAATCAAATATAAATTCAAATATTTGAATCAAATATTACAATAGGAGAATTTACGTCGCTATAGTAATGACCATACTATATACATAGAGTCGTTTGGTGCAATAACAAGAACGGACTTATACAATAGTTTTCCGTGTTATTTTATTAGTAATTAGAGTTGTGGCAACGGCCTGGTAATGATAATTTGTAATTAGAGTTGTTAGCAATCGCTAGCTAGTAATGGTTTATAATTAAAGTTGACAGCAGTAGCTAAATAATGATAATTTACAATTATAGTTGTTAGCAATAGCTATATTGAATCGAGTGCAAATAGAGGACAAGAATCGTATCATAATAATAATAACACCACAGGTAATTACGACCACCTTTATCCCGGAAGACTCTAGAAGAGCCTTGTGTGAGAGGGGGCTACACATTTAGAAACAAGGGACACACACCCAATATCCATGTATAGTGAAAAAATCCCTCTCACAGTATTTTCCACTGCCACGGCCGGGGATCGAACCCGGAACATTTAGGTGAGAGGTAATTACAATTTTACAATTTAAAATTCTTTATTCAATAATATTTACATTTCATATTCTATTTTATTTATGTCATTCATCATATGGTTTACAATGTGTATGGTATCCCGACGCGTTACAAGTAAGCATCAAGCTTAGAAACGAGACGGGGGGCCGATCTTATGCCAAATGATAAAAACAGAATTAAAAATTAATAAAATAAAAAACGTTCTCCAAAAAAAGGTTAAACTAAATGTCAATATATATACAAAATGTTTAAGAAAGTAAAAATTTAATGAGATATTATCTGATATATAAAATTATCTAATAAACTCGCAGGAAACTCATTGCCGAGAAAAAACCTGCTTAAAAACAATATATATTTACAGTTAAAAATGCACCGATGGTTTCAGTGATATATACAAAATAAGAAAAATAAAACAACTATTCGAAATAAATTAAAATAATATTTTTATTTAAAAAGTATGTATTCAATGTTCCAGAGACACATCAAGTCATCACAGTTCCACTTGTACCTGTAAGAAAATTATAAGTTTTAAAAATTGTGTTATCTATCCGAATAAATCGGAAGATTTTCATGTATGAGCTTATGGGTATGCTCAAAATTATGATGTTCCCGTATGTCTACCATATTCGTGGTAAGCGGGGAATTATGTATCTTTAATTTAAAGAATTTTTGAGAAGTTTCTATTATATAATCCCTGATTAGAGGGATGTTATACTCTCTATGAAATGTTTCTATAGGAGTATACCTATTTGTACTTGTAAGTAATCTAAGGATTTTATTCTGTGTCCTTTGTAGTCTATTACATTGCGCATCTGAAATTGTGTTCCAAGACGCGCATGCATAGGTAAGGATCGGTTTTAACAAAACTTTATAAAGGGTTAACTTGTTATCCTTAGTTAATGTGCTCCTTTTGTTGACTAATGGATATAGTCCACTTAAGGCAGCATACGTACTATTTATTACTCTGGTTATGTGAGGTCCGAAGCGTAGTCTCGTATCCAGGGTTACCCCTAGATACTTGACCGTGCTCCTTTCCTCAATAACCTTGTCATTAATTTTAATTTTATTGAAGGTTTTAGTGTTTGTAAACTTCCTGTGCATCGTAATGATTTCAGTTTTTTCAGCATTTATTTTTATTTTCCACTTTTGGTGGTATTTTAGTAATGTATTTAAATGGTACCTCACTTTTTGTAACGCCGTGACGGCATAAAAGGACCTGGCGTAAATTGCCGTGTCGTCGGCATAGAGGATTATGTCTGTTGACTGGCTTGTCGGCGTGTCCGCGAGGTATATATTATACAACAGGGGTGACAATATAGCCCCCTGCGGAACGCCGGCTGACATGCGTTTAAGGGCCGAGTGGGTACCATTTATGTTTACTATTATTTGCCTGCCAAACAAATAACTTTTCATTAGTGAAACGATATGCACAGGAAATTTACAAACATTTTTAAGTTTATAAATTAAGCCGTTGAGCCAAACCGAATCGTAGGCTTTTTCAATGTCTATAAGCAACATCACGTTGCAATTTTTTTTGTTATAGGCCAACAAGGTAAGGTGTCTTGCACCACTTTAGAAATAGCGAGGGTAGTGCTATGACCTTCTCGAAATCCAAATTGTATGTTGGGTAAAATTTTATGTCTTTTGCAGTATTTATTAAGAATTCTAAGAATTCATGTAACTAAAACATATTATTGTAGGTAAAATGGAAAAAAAATCACACAAACTTGTGGCTATAGTAGAAAAATCCTCCTAGAGTACCTTGAATATCAAGTATTCTTACAAAACCTTACGTGAGATGAGGCGGACCCGAGGGTCATCTATTTGCTTTATAAAACTGCAGAAAATGAGTGAAGTTTGACTAGTTTCTGATAAAGAACCTTGTTCTTGCATAGCTCTAAATATATAGTTCTTGAATATAAACTTGTTACTTTGCAAACGCAACTTTCCCTAGTAAGATATTCAGCATGTGGACTCATGACTGAAATAATAACTGAGTAAATTGTAATATAATTCTATCATGTTTTCTTGTTAAAAATTAAAACTAATATTTCATAAAAAAATGTTCTTGTTAAAAATTAAAACTAATATTTCATAAAAAAATCTAATATTCTGTTAGTACCACAAATGTGCCAATTTCCCCTATTCCACACTCTCGAAACCAGAATGTGAATGCAATTGTAAATAATAAAGCAGTTTCGATATAAGCAAGCTATTAACCTTAGAAATTTATGCTAGCGGAATTTCTGGGCGCTCGGTATAACGTTAGGTAGCCGGCGTCTCTTCCCCAGCTTTTGCATGGTTAAAGTTGCCCCTCTTCAAGAATTCGTTAAAACAGATGATGTTTGCGGCTGTGATAAAATAAGTGAAAAGAATAGGGAGATTACAAGATCGTTTGATTCGTAGTTAGGCAAATAATCACTCAATAATACCATGAGCTCAGCGAACAACTAAGTTCTGCGACTCAACTCAGGTGTGTCTCAGATGCAATCTCCAGGAGTCCAGCGAACAGTTAAGTTCTGCGACTTAGCTCAGGTGTGGTTCCAATTGCATCTAACCTCTGTGGGGCAGCGTGTTCTTTTATATTGTATCTTTGATTATTCATTGTTAATTAACAAAATGTATTACTGATTTAAGAAGGATACCTAATTCTTGTATTAGGTACTACCTAAGCCATCCTACTCTAAGAGTGACACCAAAAGTCGAGGGCATATTGTATCTATCAAATGCTAATCTATTGACAGCTGGACTTCCTTAAGAGAGCACCTCATTACCTCCCCTTTTTGTTATTTTTATAAATGCTCTTGAAATTCATTTGAAATTAACGAATGCCTTCCATGTTACTCAGTTTACTGATGATATTATGGTACTTGCTTCAGTGGCAGATAATGTACACGAGCTGTAAAAATAATGGACACATTTGCCCCGCATTATGAACAGTTATTTCAACAAAACCAGGTTAAAACTTAATGTAACTTTAAATCGATTGTGGACGATTACCAATAATATCTTATTCGTAGGAGCCAATAATATATCTATTAAACATTATTATTCAGTTCATAATAACTTAAACTCGTTGGAACAGATTGAGGACAAAAAAATATCTATTTTGTTTGGCCACTCTGTTCTTGTACGAGTGTAGAAATACTTTAAAGTTTTTATTTTGCACATGTAAATTATAGCATTCTCTGCTGTGGTAAGTCCAACAGCATTAGCAATCTATTAATTACGCAAAAAAATAATAATTAGTACTCTATTGTTCAAACATTGTACCCACTCGTGCAGGAAATTGTTTGTGTTACTTGAAATACTAACGCTGCGAGCTCTATGCATTTTATTATGTTGTTTGTTTATCAAGTCTGTCAATCAATTTATACAGTTTTTTGTTCAAAATATACAATACATGTTAAACGTACGAATAACATTTTGTTGCCTAAACATAAACTATCTACTGTTAGTAATGGTGTTGATATTCACGCCCAATAAAGTATGCAATTATCTCTTAATCACTTGAAAGAAGTATCTATCTTAAAGCTATCCAAATTAAAACTAAAAAATAGTATTAAAAAGCCGATTTATATCTTAAAAAAATCTTTTAGCATTACCATTTAACACCAGTGTGAATGAATGAATGTAGTTTATTTATCTTAAGCATATTACATGTCACAGTTTTATTTAAAAAATACAGAAGAGTTGAATATTACACACTTATATTGTATTCTAAATATACTTATGTCTAGAGTCTATATTAGCTAAATAACCTACTTTAAAGATCTAAGGTGGTTTTGAAGATTTGTTTCGAATACTTTTACAGGGCTAGCATTTTTTACGTCATTATTTAAAATATTATATTGAATGAGACAAGAATGGAACAAACTAGTCATTGAACTGATTATAGAAGTTGTATTAATATAAATGTTATGTTCTTGCCTAGTACTATATTGATGGACATTACGTGTAATAAAATCCAAAAAGACCAAATAACATTTTTTGGTATTTTAAGTAATTTGATAGTAAATTATTAACAATCTTATAAATAAAAATCATTGTATGCATGTAAAGATAAATTTTAATGTCAAACCAGAGTTTAAGAGACATTTAGTATGACATTAATATTTGTAACATGTTACATTCTAAAATAATTAGCATTGCTTTATTTAGAAGTTTTTGTAATCTCTCCGTGTTAGCGTTTGAGGTACAGATAGTGAATAGCAATATGTAAAGTATGATAGGATTAAAGAGTTAGATACGGTCATTTTACTTAAAAACTGATAAATACTGACTGACTCTTATAAAGAAACCAACCATTGTTTTACCTATTTTCTTTGACACATAGTCAACGTGATCATTTAATTTTAGTTCTCTATCTATAACAAGTCTTAAGTTTTTCATATTATTCATATAGTAACGCAAAAAAAATTCAATTTTTTTTTTGTTGAAATAGGCTTAACATGTCATGAAACGTCGAAATTTTAAATTTGTGCGAAAAAATTTTTCCTGTCTGTCGGTCTGTCTGTCTGTAACTTTCTTTTGTGCACACGTTTACTCTGGAACCTTTTGTGATATTGTGAAATTTAGTACACTTATGTATTGTAACAAGATCTGAAACTAGATTATGTTTTTATCTAATTCCGTTGAAGGGTTCGGGGGTAAATAGGGTAAATAAGGGTAAATAGGCCCAACAAGCAAGTAAGAGTCCATAAAATTGCAATTTAGGGCAGGTACCAAAAGTTAAGGTCTTAAAAATTTTTTTTGGCATCAGCCCCCCTCCCCCACCATCACCCCCAATACCACCCTACGATATTCTGAAAGGGAGTAAAAAAAATTTAAATGTGATTTAGTGTATATCCAGTTTTTTTAGCGTTATCTACATATTGCTTATACCTTGTTTCATAGATATGATCAACAGGCTCTAACCCATTGCGATAATTATATTGGCTTGTAGCCACAATTAAAAAGTATAATTAATTATCGCAGGTCTAAAATTTGTGCCTCGCTGAAGAGATCGTTGGAGAGGTAAGTTTTTTCCCTACCGAGCATTATTTTAATGATTCCATATCTTAGTCTGGATTCTATTAATCTGTAGTATACTGTTTCGAGAAAAGTTTTCATAAATTTTAATTCATATAGCAGATCTCTTAAATTATTTACTACGCTAGCTATGTGAGTATCCCAATATAAATTTGAGTTGAAATGAACTCCTAGATATTTAATTGTAGTGACTTTTTCTATTACCAATTTGTTTGGATCTTGCGTAATCTGTAGACAGTTCAAAGTCGGTAGGGTATTTTTATACGAAGAAAATGGCAAAAATTTCGTTTTTGAAAAATTTATCATTAAAAGCTTTTTGTCGAAAAAGTTTTTATGTTTTCTCAGCCTGTCTGCTTTAGTATTTAACTGCCTAAGAATTAGCTATGTAAAATAGAGCCATATCGTCTGCAAAACTAATGATTTTTTCACTAGAATTTAGACAGAGTAGCCCATTTACATATAGGATGAATAGTATTGGCCCTAACACGGTTTCTTGTGGAACACCGTATTGAATAACTGATTCTTTACTTTGAGCTGTATTTATTTGAACGAACTGTCTCCTATTAAGTAGCCTTTCATTAGTGTTAATGGAGTGCCCATAAATCCTACATTTTCTAAGCACTCTATGACTTAATAATGACAAACAGTGTCAAAGACTTTATAGAGACATCTTAGAAAATAGCAAGCGCTGGCTTGCTTGCTCCGACTGACTGATAAATTTCTTTATTAAGCATGCAATCGCATCCTGCATTGACCTGCCCTCTCTAAAACCAAACTGTTTTTCTGATAATATATTGTGTTTAGTGAAAAAGTTGCTAATTCGTACCTTTAGAATCTTTTCAAAAATTTGTAGATGTTACTCACCAGAGATACTGATCTATAGTTAGATATATCGCTCTTTTCTCCGCTCTTTTATAATGGCTTCACTACCGCTATTTTTAGTTTATTTGGATTAAATCGTTTAGTTTGTTTCGGTACACTCGATATTCTGTTCCTAACTCGGTGTTTTCTGGGTTTCTTTGTAGTTTTTTAAATAGTTTATTTTTCTTACATATAGATTTTACCAATCAGTTCTCCAACACTTCCTCTTAATTTCTGTTCTCTTCTTTTTTAAAATGGTTGTGCATTGGTCTATTTCTTTTTGATTCTATTTATTGCTGTTGCTTTATTCATATCTGGTGTAATTTGAATTTCAGTTTTTCATAACCTATATATTCTATAGTCCACCTATCCGTGGGTTGGTGAATGTTTTCTATTTGAATTAATTCGAGTGCTTTTTCAAAACGGTTGTGCTGAACTCTGAGACTAACGATACTACTAACGACGAACTGCGATACTAAATAAGATTCTTGTGACGTAGCACTCACCCCTATTTCACAATGCATACAATTAATAACACACTATATTGGCCATTTTAACAATAAGTCGATTCATATTTAAATATTTCCTGTTTTAATATGAATATGGAGTGTAAGGCTTTGATAAAAAATATTTATTGAAGAAGGGAAATGTTCAAGGTTTGATAATTTTATGGTTAAAGTTGGAAGCAGTTTGCATATTATGCTTATTAGGCAACTTAACTTCTTATGTCACTTGGAATACTCCCTACTTCTAACTTTACGCAAGTATAATGATTCCTATTTTACATATATATACAGCATCGGGCTTTCGACCCTCGTCTAAAAGATTTTACATATCTTACCATATACAGATATGATATCGAAACTATAAATTTTTGTGCCTGGCAATAACTAGACTCACAAAAAAGTTAAAATACATGAAAGTGAGGACAATTATGCCTTGGCATTTTAAACTTAATTTTATTCGATATTTTTCAACAACACACAAAATGCTGACAACCAACAAGTAGGTTTGATAGATATTAATTTTGAAAGCGCATCTCTTATTTGTCTTGTTTCAATCAAAACCTACCTTAAATCATTGTACATCTCTAAATCATAATTTTAATTGGTTGCGTTGAATAATTTAAAACCGAATATCTTGAAAACGGTTACTGGTAACGCCATTTAGAAGGTATACCTTGTTTACGTAAAAAAGACAGAAAAACAGAAATTTTTAATTTAAATTTAAAAAAAATCGCAAAAAGTATTTGACGTATAAACGGCACGCAAACTACCGTAAGTGGCGCCCTCTACAAATAACAACAAAACCATGAATTAATTTTAATCTCTCGCCTCTAAAAACCTCTAATCACAAAATTTCTAAAAACTATTTCGATTTTTAAAGAAACTATTAAAAAAAACAAAAAAATTAACTCTGACAGCCTGTATCTCTGTTAATATCAAATTCTGGATTAAGCAAGTATGATAAAATCGTAACATTTTTACGTAAAAATTCTGCTATTGTTCATATAGAACACCTTGTATAAATTAATAACTAAGCCTTACCCTAAAAGTAATGTTGAAATCAGCACAGATCACACTGCTGATGACAAAAATAAATTTTTGGTATAATGAGCAAATTACAATTAAAAAAAATAAAATTGATTATGCTAAAACCAATTTAAAAGTTAAAATTTAATTCCTAATCTAATAAGATTACCATTACTGGTGATGTCAATATAAATGCATTAAATCTAAATAATGTTTTGTCAATGTTTTAGATCTTACGGATTTTGTCCGTAATTATTAACGAGCCTACACGAATAACAAATTATTCACAAACCCCAGTTGATCCTATACGTGCTAACAACAATTATTAATTATTCTGATATTATTAATACAGAAACAGATCATTGACTACTATTTTGTGCAATTAGTAATCCAAAACAAACTATACATGTTAATAGAGAATTCAAGTCGCTCAATATTGGTTTATTTTCCAATGATTTGCGAAGTACATCAAGGCAGGCTATTTTTACATCAAGAACATACGACGATAAGGTGGAAATTCTGACAAGAAATGTAATTCCATTGTTTGATATTTAATAAAATTTACACGGCATGGATCACAGAAAATATCAAACTTTAATCAAACAACGTTACAAGGCCCTCACTAATTAAAAACAATATAGAGAACTGCCGACAATTATTATTATAATGAGTTGCGTATCTATCCATTAGCCTCAATACTCAAGCAGATATGCTATGTTACTTCATGGGCGTATAGCAACTTGCGATTCTGCAAGTACCTGAGAGCGGCGACCTTTCAGTCCTAGGTGGACTTAACCTACTATTATAATATATGATTTGCAGGAAACAACTACTCAGCGGGCAAATACCCCGACCTGCATTGAATTACACCTTACAAATCATGAAAGAATGGCAACCAATATCATTTGTCAATTACCTGACTAGACATAGATCGGTTTCGAACTTATTAGTTCTCATCAGTATGCCATAGGTAATATTTTTTCACTTCCGGTTTCGGGGGAGATTTTTCTCTTTTTCTTAGTATAATAACAAGTTTGTATTTTATTAAAATTGGTGTTTAAACCCCAATCTCGATAAAATTTGCTTGTTTTGCCTCTCTGGGATTGTATTATGTCCGCCATAACTTGAGGGATATCGTTCATATAAAGGGTGAAAAGTGCTGGTCCAAGGGCTGAACCTTGGGGGATGCCAGAAAAAATAGGGGTAACAGGAGAGCACGCTTTATTGACTACCACTTGAAAATTGCTGTTAGAAATGTACGATTGTATCATTTTAATGATACGTAAGGATAGTCCCCGACATGGAGTTTGTATAGCAGACCAGGATGCCAGACTTTGTGAAAAGCTTTTTCGAGGTCAAGGGCGACCAACCCGTGTATTGACCTCGATTGATGTTGGTTGTGATGATCTTACCAACTCGAAAAACCTGTTGAGAAGTTGAGTGGCTTAAGCGAAATCCAAATTGATCCAAGGGTATCTAGGACTAATAGGGCGATAGTTAGAAGGGAGGTTGTGCGGTTTCTAGGTTTGGGAATATTTTTAATTTTAGCAGTTCTCCATACAATGGGATAATATGTACATCTAAGACAAGAGCTAAATACTTTAGTGATATATAGGATGATGGGAAGAGGGAGGTGTCTAAGGGCATAAGAAGGGATATCGTCCAGTTCGGGCGCTTTCCTGGGATGCTGTTTGCTAATAGCCGATTGTATTTCAGAAAGGCTAAAAAATATTGGATTCGTTTCAGCCGACAGGCTGGTTTCATTTAGGGTGTCTATGAAGAGTTATACTACATCAAGGGTGGTTTGAGGTATAGGATTGGGCTGGAAGGAGAGGTAATCGGAAAGAAGACAGTCTCTCTTCGTCAGTTTGAGGAACACTACCGGTGGGGGTGTGAAGGGAAGGAAGTTTGATGGCTTTTCGTAAAAACATGTTTGGGACATAATAAGGATTATCAGGCTGGGAGGCAATTAATTTTTTGAGTGCGAAACCTTGCTAGATATATCTAAAGATCCAGGCGGACGGAGTTCTGAACGCTGGGCGACCGGAGTTTGGAACGGTGTGACTGGGCCTCCTAGCTTGAATTAATGCTGTCGTTGAGAATATGTACGTTGTCTGCATAGTTATAATAAAAATGAAAATTAATTATTTTGCCAAAAATAATGGGGATCGATAACAGGATGTATAATTATTATTAATATTAAAATAATTTATCTTATAAAGATTCTAAGCACCAAGTAATGTTATTGAATTAGAATTTCATTTACCTCGAATCACTTATACACTACACTAATATTATTAATTATTATTTCACTGTTTCATTTTTTAAACCTGCTCAACTACAATGAAAAAAATAAAACAAGTATAGTAATGAAAACAATTTTCTTGAACTATTATTAATTTATATACACAACCTCACACTTCTTTATGGATACTCATGTCTCTGTCATCTATAATATGGACCAATAACTACACTACAGGAAATAATCCTAATGAGATCTGGGTGTCCAAGTCTCATTTCCGTTACTTACTATACATCTGTCAGGAAATAGGGGGCTATCCTATTATCCTATTGGTATACTACTCTATTATTTTCACACATATCTTAAACAAAGTTTTTTGTATAGCATACGCTCAAATATAGACATTACGGATAATTTAATATTCAATTTAAGTAAGTTATGATACTGTGTAAAATTTAAAAAATGCATAGTATATATTATTATATAAAAAAGTTATTGATTGATTGTATTAAAAGTTCTTGAGTAGTTTATTAGAATATATACCGCAGTTCCATCATCATAAATTATTGGCTTATAAATAGGTAATCAGATGTCAATTCTAACTTTTGTAAATACTTAAAATGTCAGAATCTGATCAAATTAATTGTGGAACTAAAAATATAAAGCGATAAAGACACAAGTACTACGTGCCTTGTAAATTTTTGATACAAAGAAATACTTTAAGAAAATGATCGAACTTTGAAATTTATTACATTGTCTCTTGAGATATTTCATCTTAAACTGATGAAAGTCAATAAAAGACAATCCATCTGATTCAAGCCTTGTTAAAAAGTGTATCATGAAGAAATGTACACTGTACAGGGTGGGGAGATAGTGCGTTGGACCTCGATATCTCAAGTTCTACGATAGCTAGAAATTTTTAGAGAAATTGGAAGTAAACTAGATAAAAAAGTCTATAACTGGAAATTATTTTCGGACATACAGGGCGAGCCAAGACGAAACTACAGGACCAAGTGCCCTTTTTTAAAATGTACTAATATACATAGCATTCCACTATGTATATCAGTACATTTTTTGAAGCCTGTTTTTAGGCTCTATTCATTCCTATATTAGCATTGAATATATCCCATTTGGATGTAATGAATTTTTTTGTTGAAATAATGCAATCTGCAAATGGGTATTAAAAAAACCACCAAATGGAAGACACTGTATATTTTTCGACGATGTGATGTAGAAATGAAAAACGAACATTTTTTTGTAAGTACTACCCTTGGGCAATTCCGTTTTATTGAGCAATAATTACAAAATTCAAAAATAAACTTAAGAAAAAGGTGGGGGCGAGCGTAGGTGCGTCTTTACTATGTACATACTTCGGTATGCGATGTAAAGCAACGACAGGCGCAGTTAGTACTTGGATGGTGACCATTCCAACGGAAACCGCGTTCTCGCCTCACACATCTTCCAGCGGCTTGTATATCAGTGTATGCGCGGAAGCTATACAACCTTAGGCGAGGGTTGTATAAGAGATATACCATCCTTCGGATTGGATATAAAGCCGTCGGTCCCTTGTCTATTAAATGTTACGCAAGTAAAAGATCCCTACTCTTCTTAAGGGAAGAGGTTCGGCAAAATTCCTGGTTGGGGGTAGCTCGTCTACAGGCGTCGGTGTTAGGCCTCAGCAGCGGAAATAGGCCGACGTTAAATAAATGTATAAAAAAAAAAGGTTTCTTAAAATAACTCAGTAGAAAAAATTATAATAAATGTTCTACATGTTGCCCATTTTGATTGACACAGATCTGTATGCGCTTTTGAAATGAGGTTCCCATTGTCCCTAAAACTGCCTGTGTGATAGATGTAAGGGAAGTAATTATTCTTTCCTTCATATTTTGTATTGTGTCTCTATAAACAATTTCCTTCACGTATCCCCATAAAAAGAAATCCATTTTTGTAAGATCTGGGGATCTAGCAGGCCATGTAGTGGATCAATTTCCTCCAATCCATTGATTAGGGTAGGTATTATTTAAGTGGTCTCTAACTGCATTTAAATAATATGTTGGAGCACCATCTTGCTGAAACCACATCCCATTTCAAATTCTTTCACCTTCTTCACCATTCTTTACCAATAACTATGGCAAATAATTTTCCAAAAAATGAAGACAAATAGCTCCAGTCAATGTACCATCAAAGAAATTTGGCCCGAGTACATGTTCTCCAATAATTCCTCCCCAAAGGTTTATAGACCATCTGTGTTGGTTATCAACTTGCATCAAAAAGTAAGGATTTTCCGAAGCATAATAAGGGAAATGAAAAGTTACCTCATCACTGAATAAAACAGTATTGAAGAATCATGTTGCATTTCACCTCTGACCCAATTACAAAATTATAGGCGCTTTTGAAAATCATCCTCAGATAATTCCTGGTGCATTTGAATATTATATGCATGCAACTTATTTGTTTTTAAGATTCGACCCACAGACTGTCTACTTATTCTTACTAATGAGCTCACTTGTCTTTGACTAACATGGGGATTCCCAACCGTCGCCAGCACCACAGAAAACTCATTTTCTTCATTCACAACACGTTTTATTTTTTCACCTTTTTTATATTCGACATTTCCAGTTTCCAGAAATTGATCGAGAAGGTTTTGGAAGCTGCTAACTTCAGGAATCCTTCTTTCGGGATTACGTTAGTGATCAATTCTATTGGCAAGTAGAGAATTTCTGTTTGACTCGCCCAAAACAAAAGTCACGTTTTGAAGTTCCGCTTCATTAAAATTCATATTGTAAAATTCCAAATATTTTAAATTCAATACAAATTGTAACGACCGATAAGTGTGATAAATGCTCCTTTGTACATGACAATTTATACCAAACTGAGGTTTTATTGCTTGTCGAATAACGAAAACAGCAAAAAAATGTACAAAAAAACATTACAGTAAAGGACCGGTTAAATACTATTTATTCATTTCAATGGATTGAAAGAAATGGTCCCACGAAATGGCCTCATTTCAAAATTGCATAAAGACGTGTGTCAATCAAAATGGGCAACACGTCGAACATCTATTATAAATTTTGCTAATGAATTATTTGAGGGAACCTCTTTTTTTAAGTTTATCCTTGAATTTGACACTTATTTATTTGTAAAACGAAAACGATTGCGATTAGCCATAGGGAGGTACTTACAAAAAAAGTTCGTTTTTTATTTCTTCATCACATCGTCGAAAAATATACAGAGTGTTCCGTTATGATTATTCAAAAACATTAACATAATGTCTCGTAATTGGTATTCGCATAAGTTTTTCTTAAATCCCATAATTGTGACTGTGGTGATTTTTTTAATACCCATCTGCAGATTGCATTATTTCAACAAAAAAATTCATTACATCCAAGTGGTTGGGAAATATTCAATGCTAATGTAGGAATGAATAGAGCCTAGAAAGAGGTTTCAAAAAATGTACTGATATACATAACATTCCATTTAAAAAAAGGCACTTGGTCCTGCAATTTCGTCTTGGCTCTGTTACCTCCTTTCTCTTATTATTTATTTTTGAGAAAGAATTGAGGCAACATGTGCGGACGACTAGCTGGTTTAAGCCGGAGCAGAGAGCCGTGGGTCCAGAGCATTCGTAAGAGTGGAGAAACTTACCCTTTCTGACATGTACAGCATAAGCGACAGATTTCTGTTTATTTCGAGAAAAGGAGACAAAGAAAAATTGATGTTAAATTGGGCACCATCTATAGTAAAGTAAGCAAAATTGTCTCTTTTTCTCGAATAACCAGTCTGCTATAGATCAGACTGAAATTGTTGGTAAGAGAAATAAAAAGATAGTTTAAAATGAATGACAAAATATATTACATAAAAAAAAATAGACAAATCGGTTTGAGACAAATTAAAATGTAAAAAATATATATATATAAAAGACAAATTGATACCAGTATCCTAGATGGTCTATGGTTCAGGTGACTGGTTCTGGGACAGCAATCCAGGCCCACAATTGTCTCTTGTTGCAATAGTTTCCTTGGCAATTTACGTCTCTCAATGAATGGGGTGAAAATTGTAGGAAAATGAACCAACTATGTGGTTTAATGAAAAGATAACCAAAGTTTATCTATGAAAGATAAACTGTGCAAAAACTATGCAGGAATGTAGAAGATGTATCTCAGAATTTAAATATCTAAGAATATAAGCATCTGAGCAAGTTAGCTGTGCAAAATTAATTAATTAGGTTAACTGTGCAAAAGCTGCAGGAAATATATTTATTTAAGCTATACAAAAGTAATTTAAGCTATACAAAAGTAAGCTGATTTCTTAGACTATAAATTGCCAAAAAAATTAAAAGGAAAGAGAAAAATATTTTTAAACCCATGTGGTACATATAGTATTTTAACTACTTATTAAATTAAAAAGAATTGACTTTGAATTCAAAATTTATTTTAAAAATAATTGAAATTATACCAAAGGCAAAATTTTAAGATTAATTACATTTTAAATAAGTATAATGAAATTAGCTGTATGTTAAACACTTTGTAACTGGGATATAAAAATTGTAATATCAATTACTGAAGTCCGCAGTTAAAAATTATAAACGTATGAATCAGTACAAAGGCTGCAAGCAAATGACGTCCTGGTGAGTTTTACTGATAAGGTAAACTTTTTGTCCTGTTTACTGGAAAACAACGCTACCAAAAAAATGTGAGAAATCTAATTCCCTATTGAAATTGAAAGCTATAAAATATAAAAATAGTACCAGTATGGCCATCTGTTAGTGGTTGCGTTAAGCGTACCAACTTGCCTTGTAGATTCCCGTACTCAACTAAAGTAGTGGCATATAATCTATAAAAGTAATCTATAATGATAGTTTATTTTATTATTTCCAGACCAGCTGATTTGCCTTTGCAATTTCTATTTTATACATAACCACAAATATTAACAGATGTAAATAAGTAGTAAAACGTATTGATAAATCCGTAAATATATTACATCTTATAGGATATACTATATATAGAATGAGAAAAGGTAAGGAAAATAACCATATGTACTCCATAGTAAACAAAAATAAAAAAATTGAAAAATAGATATCTGCTGTAAATAAATGTTGTAGACAAATTGTTAAATGTTTGTTTCCTGGGATCCTGTCTTACAACGGAAATGAGATACATAATAGTGTAGAAAAGAGTTCCTAAGATATAACGCTAAGTACATAAACAGCGTGACATGGTTTAGCAGTTATACATGTAAAATTCTGTTAGTTGAAAACAGTTTCACCTGCAAAAACTGAATCCAAAAAATATACAGGTCGTGCTAACTATCCACAAAACACTAGTTTTTAAATAAAACTGTTAAATGAACATAGGCCATGTAACAGCTCGCCCTCTATGTTCGAAAACAATTTCCAGTTATAGACTTTTTTATTTAGTTTACTTGCAATTTTTTTAAACATTTCTAGCTATCGTAGAAATTGAGATATCAAGGTACGACGCACTATTGCCCCACCCTGTATAAAGAAATTTATTAGATATCACTGTCGTATAGTAATAATTCAATTTTTGTATATCTCTCGCTATCAATAATAATAATTATGATTAACTCTAATTTAAGGGAATGGTATAGCTTTTATAATATTTTGTTTTATATTATTTTCCTCTTTTATGGGTTTTTTCCACCATATATATCTTCTGATCACAAATTCTACAAAAATAATAAAACTAATCAGTATATTGGAAAAATATCCTGTATCATTGATACAGCTAATAGTGATGGTTCCTTCTGTTTCGTTGATAATAACTTAACCTAATGTAAAGGAAGGTGATATTTTGTAAACTTTCAAACTCATTGACCTGATGGATTGCCATCTTTATTTATTAAGGACTGTTCAAACACACTGGCAGTTCCATTACCCTACATATTCAATTTAGCCATAATATGTTTAGTTTCCCTGAGAAGTAAAAAAAAAATCAGAAATTGAAAATTACGGAGATCTACAGTTTATAGTGGAATCCGACCCTCTCCTTAGAACATAACATAATCTAGACATTTTTTGTTATACATGATGGTGGTATGTTCATTTTTACAAGGTAAAATAGAGAATTAAAAGTTTCAAATAATAGTGAAAACCGCTTTTTTCTAACAGTAGATATTAACAAACAAACTTGAAATTATGAATTATTGTTATCAGATCTTGGTGACGGAATTTGAAAAGTAGCTGTTCAAAATAAGTAAGCTGTGAAAACAACAACACATGTCAAAAATATTCAACTTGTCATTGTTGCTATTTTGTGTAGTATTTTACTTTTCTATTTGATTTTTGTTTTGTTTTTGGAACTAATTCTTAGACTTATAATAATTCATAGAAATGAAGAAGCATTTTTGACATGTTAGCGATGTACTTCGAATGCATTAGACATGCAACTCTTGCTGCCAGAGTCTGTGTGGTGCAGTACCCTAAAAGACGTCATCACGGTGAAAGAATTTTTATTCGACTGGCACATCGTTTACATAAGACAGGAAGTGTGCAACTTTCTGTATATCAGAGACACCGTAGAGGTCGCATCGAGGAAAATGTCATAAATGTATTAGCGTATGTGCAATTTGATCCTAGTAATAGCTAAGGACTTGGGAATATGTCGAACCACCGTCCGAAATATTCTGAGAGAACATATGTAAGTTATTTATGTATAAGGAATTAGTTCATTATAATTAGAAACATAGTTGGATTATGTAAAAAAAATCTTATAAAGTTTATAAAATTTACATATTAAGATAATGATATATAATAAAATTTTTTGTTTTACGATTATGTGATGCTGTTACATCTTGGAGTTATCAACAATTTGGAGTAAGTATAGAAAATATATGACATGTAAAAACAACATTTTTTCACATATTCCTCAGAAGAACATTTAGAAAATAAAATAGATTTGTTTGATTTATAATTTTTTTAGGCTGCATCCATATCACATAGTCCTCCATCAAAGTTTAAATGCCCGCGATTGCGTTCAAAGACAGGATTATTGTAACTGGCTGTTGCAAATGATAGAGGAAGATCCTGGATTACTTTTACGTATTTCGTGGTGAGATGACGCTTCATTTAAGAGTGATGGTACTGTACCGGCATAATATGCATTATTGGTCTGAAACGAATCCGCGCTGGATGCGAGAGGTCCAATCTCAGGGTTGTCGGTCTATAAATGTTTGGTGCGGAATTCTAGGTCGACAAATAGTTGAGCCTTTTATTTTCAATGAAACTCTTAATGGAGAACGTTATCTAAATTTCTTAAGAAACGAATTGCCACTTCTTTTAGAAGACGTAGCTTTAGCAATTCGTCGTGATAAGTATTTCCAACATGATGGGTGCCCGGCGCATGTTCAGCATTTTTTAGCCCAGGCATATCCTGACAGATGGATAGGACGTGGAAGTCTAGTTCATTGGCCAGCTAGGACCCCAGACCTGACTTAGCTAGATTCTTATTTGTGGGGGCGAATAAAAATCTCGTTTTTGCCACCAGACTCACTACAAGAGACGACATGATCGAAAGCATAAGAGATGTCATTCAAATTATTTCGATGACAGAAGTAGAGACTTCTGTTCAGTCCACTCGTCAGAGAATGAATTCTTGCATCGAAAATGATGGACGACATTTTGAACATCTTGGGCGCCACTTATTACACTATAAATTTTTTAATGTGTTGTAATGTGTTTTTGAGTTTACTTTTTTGGACATTTGATTTGTTACATTGTTTATTATTATTACCATTATATTTGCTGTCATTGTTATTAATTACAAATTTTTATATTATGTAATATATATTTTACTGAATATTTTTGAGATATGTTGTTTCTTTGTTGTGTCATTTTCGCAGCTTACTTTTACCGTGTAAAAGTGAGCATACCTTTGCATTCCATTTATTATAATAATGCTAATTTTAATCAGAATGATGGAGTTGTTATATATGTTCATAATTCTATAAGATCAATAAATGTATTAAATATAACGAGGTAACATTTACCAAAATTCTTGGCGAAAAATCTAACATAAAATTTAATATTACTGCCATTTACCGACCAGCATCCACAAATACACTTACGTTTCTTGAGGATATAAATAAAATAACAAAAGTAAACGACAAATGTGACCTATAATTGACACAAATAATAATTTAGTACAAGAATATCTCAACGACCTTTGTGTATCAGGGTATTATCCGTAAATAAATGAAAATAAAAGAAATATTAATCTTATCAGTTTACCTTATATTCTAAAAAGTAGAATCACAAATCACTATGAAACTATTTTAACTTTGGTGGAAAATCAAATAGAATTTAATAAACGTGTTATAACCCACTCTATTGAATTCCAAAAAGTAGATCATGAAAAGCTAATAAAAATGCTAGAAAAAGAAAAATGGGATGATGTATGTAATCAATCTGACATTGAAAACTAAATTTAAACATGCAATAAGATCCTGTACAAAAACTTTCTATAATATAAGCAAAAACACAGAAAACTGAAACCCTGGATCACCCAAGGATTAATAGTATCTATAAGCTAAAACAAAGATTAATATAAAAAACAAATAATATTATATTAAAACAAAAATATAAAAAATTTAGAAACTTATCGACAAAATTAATACAGAATATAAAACATGACTACTACAAAATAAAAATACAAGAAGCTGAAAACGACATTAAGAAAATGTGGACAATAATTAAAGAGTCAACAAATGAAAATAAAACCCAAAATAAAGTTGATAAAATTAATCTTGAAAATGGCACAGTATCGGTAGATAAAACGGAGATATGTAACACATATAATATATATTTTTCTGAAATTGGACACAAGATAGCTGAAAAAATAATGAGCAATAATCCGCAAAATTCTTACCATGAACAAAATGCTAACCCTACCTTAAATTCAATTTTTATGTACCCTGTTTCAGAAAATGAAATAATCTCTTGCATAAATGAGTTAAAAACTAATGGAACCCCGGGACTAGGTAATATTAAAGCAAGTGATATAAAAAGGACCTACCAATATAACGGGTGTTAGAAAAGTATGGGAATGGTGGAAAATCTCGAACAGTTTGCATCAAATCGAAAAATAAAAAATACGTGTAAAAAATTTTTCAAGAAACTATCTACTGATACTAAAATGATCTCCCCACCCACCACCCTGTGGGTGGGGCGAGGGGAAACTTTAAAATTTCAAATGGAAACCCCTATTTTTTATTACGGAATCGGATTCTACGGCAAAAAATACGTAAATTTTATTCCGGGCATTTTTTTCGATTCTTTCATGGTGTCGCTGTAATCGCAAAAAATGAAGAGAAAACATTACTGTTTCAAGAGTAGCGTCTTGTGTCCATAAAAAACGTCGAATTCAAAAACTGAAAAGCACGTATTTGTTATTTTTACGAAATCTATCCAATGACATTAGATTCGGCTCTCCCACCCCTAACTCAGTGGGTGGGGCGGGGGCAACTTTGAAATTTGTGATGAAAATCCTTATTTTTTTTATAGCTGATTCGAATTCTACGGCCAAAAATACGTGAATTTTATACGGGCTTGTTTTTCGATTCTCGCAAGGTGTCGCTGTAATCGCAAAAATTGAGTGGAAACATGAAAGTTTTGAACGCATACTTAAAAAAATACGAAAAGTAAAACTGCTGATCTCAGAGTGAATGATTTCCCGAGTTGTTTTGAGAACAGTGATTTTACACGGTCGTGCGGAAATTACAACTATTAACATTCTGTAAATTTATTAGCAGCTAGTAATTTTCAATTTACATTTTTTACAGGGCAATAAAAAACTCGATTTAAAAAAAACTAACAGTGGTTTTACCTCTTAATTCAGCCACTTCAGACAAGTTCTTGATCCCAGCCAGTGAAGGCAAGGAGGTAACTCAGCCATTTAAGGCAAGATGAGGATTTGGCAGTTGAGGCAATTAGTTTACAGCTTAACTGCTACACTAGCCGGTTTTAATTTCAAGATTATAGCAGGCGTTCAAAATGGTGCCCATTGACTTCTTGGCATTGTCCGAGACGAACGTAAAAATTTTGAATAGCACTCCTTATCATTTGAGGTGGTATTTCTGCAAAAATGTTTATTATGCGTTGCCTCAGCTCTTCCAAATCACGAGGTTTAGTGAAATAAACCTTACCCTTCACGTAGCCCCAAACAAAATAATCAAGTGGCGCGAGGTCGGAAGATCTTGCTGGCCACTCAATAGTTCCTCTTCGACCTATCCAACGATTTTCGAAAGTATCATTCAAGTAGTCTCTAATAATATCCCGATTGTGGAGGAGCCCCATCTTGCTGGAACCAAACATTATCGAACTCATCACCAGCAATTTCTTGTATTGCGGGAACTATTTGATTTGTCAACATTTCCAGGTATTTTTCTCCATTCAAATTTCCATCTATGAAAAACGGTCCTATGATTCGATCCCTGAAAACTCCTGTCCAAACATTTAATTTTTGTGGATACTGCGTGTGTGTTTCAAGCATCCAGTGAGGGTTTTCGTCACTCCAATATCGGAACTTATGGCGATTAACTTTTCCACTGAATTCAAAAGTTGCTTCATCTGAGAAGACAAGTAGAGATGACAAAAAATTTGGGTTTTGGTTACTCCTTTCCATCATTAATTCACTAAATTCAAGTCGCCGATCAAAATCATCTTCATTTAACTCCTGGTGAAGGTGAATTTTGTAAGGATGAAATTTCAAAAGTTTCAAATTCTTATGAACTGAAAATGCACTCATATCAAGCTGTTGACTGGCTTTTCTGATTGATAACCTTCGATTTTCAACAAATGCCTGGGCCACATCCATTTGTCGAGCATCCGAAGTTTCAGATTTTGGTCTTCCAGATTTGGGGCGATTTTTATTCGCCCTTGTGTCTAGAAATCGTTTGATGGTACGGGGCACAGTAGATTTCGAAATTCCCACTTGATCCACACGACGGAAAGTTTCGTTGAATAGAATCACAACTTCATCATAGAGGTCCTTCTTTGTCGCCCCACCCTCGCATCATCAAAAGAGAAACTCTCTCTTCCTCTGTTAAAGTAGCCATTATGCATAAAAAAACGCGAGAACTAATGAAAAATGAAATAACTGTTTCCATACAAAAGTGCGCTCCTGCCTCTACAAAAGTTGGAAGGAACTGAACGTTCTCGTAGAAATTTCACAAAACAAATACTTTTATTAAGAACATTTTAAAAAAAACATTAATAAAACCAAGATATCACAGATATTGTTTTTTAAACTGAATGTTTTTTTGTCAACATGAGTAGCTAGAGTTTGTAAATATTTACAAACTTATGGACGCTTAAGGTTTATTTCAATTTTGTGCGATTGCAGCAACAGCTTGCGAGAATCGAAAAAAATGCCCGATATAAAATTCACTATTTTTGGCCGTAGAATCCGAATCCGCTATAAAAAATAGGGATTTTCATTACAAATTTCAAAGTTGCCCCCCGCCCACCCACTGGGTTGAGGGTGGAAGACCGAATCCAATGTCATTGGATAGATTTTGTAAAAATAACAAATACGTATTTTTCAGTTTTTGAATTGGACGTTTTTTATGGGCACAAGACGCTACTCTTGAAACAGTAATGTTTTTTTTTTCATTTTTTGCGATTACAGCGACACCATGCAAGAATCAAGAAAAATCTCCGGAATAAAATTTACGTATTTTTTGCCGTAAAATCCGATTCCGCAATAAAAAAAATAGGAGTTTACATTTGAAATTTTAAAGTTGCCCCTCGTCCCACCCGCAGGGTGGCGGGTGGGGAGGTCATTTTGGTATCAGTAGATAGTTTTTTGAAAAATTTTTGACACGTATTTTTTTATTTTTCGATTTGATGCAAACTGTTCGAGATTTTCCACCGTTCCCATACTTTTCTAACACCCGGTATTTTAAAACCATTGAAACATATAATTAATTTAGTATTGGAAACTGGAAAATTTCCAGAAATATTAAATAAGGCTGTCATAAAACCCATTCTAAAATCTGGAGATCCACTTGACGTAAAAAATTATCGCCCAATTTTGTTGATCAGTAATTTTGCTAAAATCATAGAAAAGTGTACCAAGTCTAGGTTATTGGAACATATCAATAAATATAATTTAATATCACCACTTCAATTTGGTTTTAGAGAGAAAATGTCCAGGGTTGATGCAACATATGCTTTGACTCATGAAATATACAATTCACTAAACACTGATCAGAAGCCTTTGGCGATATTCCTGGATCTCGCAAAAGCTTTTGACACAGTCTCACAGAATAAACTGCTTCAAAAACTAAATAATTATGGTACTCGCGGTATATGCAACGATCTGATCAGAAATTATCTAACAAACAGAAAACAAGTTGTGTCGATTGATTCGGTCTACAGCTAAAATAGAATTATTGAGTGCGGAGTTCCACAAGGAACAGTGTTAGGACCTATCCTATTTCTATTATACATCAATGATATGTTAAAACTAGAAATATCTGGGGAAATCGTTACACATGCTGATGATGCCGTATTAATATCCTCAGACTCGAGTTGGAGAAATGCCAAAATTAAAGCAGAACGTGGTCTTTTCAAAATAAAACAGACGCCAATCTATTAACATTAAAACAATCAAAAACTAAATTTATCACCTTTTCCCTAAATGCCGTTGGTCAAACAGATCTAAATATTAAATATCATGAATGTAATAATGTATCAACTTGTTCCTGTAATAGGGTTATAGATAGAACTGAACAAATAAAGTACCTGGGGATATATGTAGATCAATATTTAAACTGGAACAATCATGTTGAAATGTTAGGTGGCAAATTACGAAAATTATTTTATAATTCTACCAACTCCAGAACATACTAGATGTGAAAGTCTCAGTCAATGTTTACAAAGCGCTAATTGAATCTTTAATAAAATATGGAATAGTAACCTGGGGGTCAGCGCATAACAATAATTCAGAAACATTTTATTAAGATCATTTTCAAAAAACCTAAACAATATAGTACTAAATTATTATTTGAAGAATCGAAATTGCAGGATATTGATACTATATTTATAATCTTATTATTAAACTATACAAGAAAAAAAAATTACAAACCTTAAGGACTAATAGTAACACTCGCTCTCAAACAAATAAAAACTACTTAACACCAAAACCCTCTAAAACTGCATATGTTAAATTTATAGATTATAGTGGAATAAAACTGTTTAATCTACCGCCGCCCTGCATAAAATAATCAAATAGTTGCAAACTGTTTAAAAAGAACATGATTAAAAATGAAAAAATATCTAATTACTAACATATAATACTACTTTCTTTTGACTCAACTATTACTGTAGTGTGTTAGATAATTTAAATATTTACATAACATAAAAGTTTTATAATCTCTCGTAATATAATTTATCTACCTTTCTTTATAGAGATTTCTATAGGGAATCTATAAAAGTATATCTTCTTTTTGGTGACTGTATTGTAATTTATGATATTAGCATTAGCGTTTTGATGGTAATATGAAATTATTACACTTAACGCGCCAGGCTTGTAACTTGTAATTCAGCGCTCGGCGGGGCACACATCCCAAAGAGTAGCTGTTGGTTGCAGTTTGGTTACGTTCCTTATAGTAAAATAAGGATTTTATAGAGGAGTTTGTGATTAAAAATATTATGTTTTAATATTCCGCCCTCTAAAAGCACATTTGAACTATGCTAAGCCCAGTCAGGCTATTTATTTTTCCATTGCAACAGACACTAGTCCGCTAGATGGCACCTGCTGACTGTTTTACATGTCGCTATCCCAAAGATATCGAAATGTACTAAATAGTCAAGTGATCATCGTGCCAGTCGTCACATGCCTATCTTGCCCTGAGGAGAGCGAACAGCTCGAAACTGCAGACTGCAAGTGGTATGTGACGACTGGCACGAGAGCTCCTTTAAGTAGGATCAGTCTTTCGGCTGGTGTTTGTTGCAATCGAAGCATTAGCGTTTTGATGGCAATATGGAATTATTACATGCGCCAGGCTTGTAACTTGTAATTCAGCGCTCGGCGGGGCACATAGCCTGGAGAGTAGCTGTTGGTTGCAGTTTGGTTACGTTCCTTATAGTAAAATAAGGATTTTATAGAGGAGTTTGCGACTAAAAATATTGTTTTAAGTCTAATAAATGTTGTTAAAAAAATCTTATATATTTTAAATTATATTTGTTACAATCTTAAACACACTACTTAAACGTTTTTATTTGAGAAATGCTTTTTACACTCATTTGCAAATGGGCGTTGCTTGTAAAACAACTAGACGCATCAAAGTAAACCACTAAATTTCACTCTCGGCCTGACAGGCCTTAAAGTCTCTATCTTGTATTGTGAACGATCCATGCTTTTGATGGAAGTCTGAAGGACGTATTTTTTTGTTCGAAAAACTTAGAAAAATTGAAAAAAATAGGAAAAAGAAAAAATTAATTTTCTTTTTCCTCAACCTTTTCTAAATACTAAATAAAAAATATTACGTTCACAAAATTTTTAGGGTTCAAGTGACTGTTTCAGACGGAGATTAATGGATAAATCATACTTACTGTCGTTTATGCTTAACTGCGGCTCTGATGGTATCAATTGGAAGACGTCGTAACACTATAAATCTAACACTGTCTGTTTTACACTCTCTTAAAATTTAAATCTGAAAGGGAAATTTTGTTAGAAAACACAAGTAAAAGACAATATAAAGTTCAAAAAATGTATATTAAATCTTTAAAAAAATTTATGTTTTTACAACAACTTCTTCAGAGAAAATGTTAACAAACAATGGTCTGACCCGTGTACAACACATGGTGAGGAACGGGACGATTCATACGGTACCAACTACCATCCAATATGCAGTTTGAAAAGCTAACGATGCACAAAAAGATTCAAGGAACAGTTCATGTAACTGAAATTTTGGTGGGCTTATGCTTGCCTGTCTTTATAAACGTATTTATTAATTCACATAAATTTTGGTCGCTCCTCGGAGCTTAAAATTGCTTGAAGCGTATCTACTTCGTTTGTATTATGCAATAACAAATTTTACGTTCAGGCAAGGCAGATCCCATGCACGTGTGAGTACATGGTATAGATACTTTTTTGACTCCGAATCACTGAGGAACCGGTTTAGGGCAAACCCCGTCAAAACACATCATTTCCCCGTCAAATCCGACTGCTAGGAAATGATGGGGGTCCCATGTCGCTAAGGGCTATTTTCGCTATAACTTCCGATATACTTTGAATAGTCGTTGGACTAACTTGTCCTCATATTCAACACTTCGTAAGAGTTGCAGTGCTTGACAACGTGGATTCGTAAAAGGGTTTTTAATCTTGGAAATTTGGAAGTTCAAGTCCAATTTTAGAATACTTTCCAAAATTGGGTGGTCGGGGCGACATTACGTCCCTGTGCAGCGACATTTACTACACTTACCAAATTAACGCTCCTCGAAGAGTTAGCGAAAATTTGGCATAAAAAACGCTCCGAAGAGCAAAAATATATTTCCAAGAATTAAAAACCTCCTCCACGGCGTTTTTACGTGAAGCACGCTTTTCTTACGAAATATTTCCTAAGTCGGATTTCGTTACAACGTCGAAAAGTATATCGGGGTTATAGCGTTCTTTAACAGTATCCCAAACTCACCCTCACTAACAAAATTTTAACATCATCTTTCTTTTACAGGAAACAACTTCTTTGGAAGTTCATTTGGCGCCGACCGGGCGCGAGTTGGTGCAGGCATTGCGAGGTCTCCTGATGCAGGCACACTGGCACACTTTCACTGTGTTAGCCGACCAAACTTCGGCAACGGCCTTGCGACGCCCAGAGTTGTGGAATACGCTCAGCTCGATGCCTCTGCATCCCACCCTTGTCGGATTGCAGTCGCCGCTCCGGCCTCAAAGTTTGTTTAGGTAAAGAACAGATAATTTTCAAAAGGAATATAAAGCGTTGCATTCAGTGGGCAATGTAAGGTCCGGGGTATTCTTTATTCATTATTTTAAATAGACTATCAGGTTTATCGCTGCAAAAAATCGATATTTAAGACGCAAGTGATTTGAAGTATTGCAAATTTATTTTAAAAATATATATGATTTTTTTTTATTGGAGTAGGTATTTTCTAATATTTATTTTTCACTTATCTATTTGCATTGTCAAAGATAGTCTTGTTATTGATGCCAGGAGAAGGCCTGTGCGATTGACAATGATTTAACTATTTCGCTGGCGCTAGGACGATTCTGAATACGTATTTTCTATATTAAGTTATTTGGTACGAAAATAAACAAACCAATGATCTATTTATCTATGAATTTACTTTCTATTATTTTAACCTCTCCACAATAAAATTGTGAGAGGTTACTAAAATTGGTTCTAAAACGAAAATTGAGATAACATCAAATCTGTACGTTTTGAGGTCCTAGGAACCCAAAAAGTGGTTTTTGAAAAATATCTATGTGTGTGTATGTGTATGTGTGTTAGCACGATAGCGCCGAAACTACTGAATGGATTTGAATGAAACTTTGCGTGTGCGTTTCTTTAGTGCCCCAGAAAATCTGAAAATGGTTGAGATCGGATTATGTGTAGTGCCATTTTGACGCAACAAGTTGTTTATTTTATAATTACTTTCAATTTGCAATGGAATCATTGAAAAGCAGTTAAAATTCTAATTTCAACGATATATCACACTTCCTTTCGATTGGTTTCCGTGAAAAAAATTAAAAACAAAGCAAATATGGGATAGATCGCATTTCGCATGACATGATCGATGCGCGTAGCCGTTACCTCGTGAAACTCGTCACATCACGTGTCAATTCACGTGTGAGGGTTTCTTCACTGCTCTAGAAGTAGAGCGGATTACGTTTAGTGTCGTTTTTAAATATATATACAGACAAATCGAAGAATTAACCTACAAATATTCCTCTAAAATCTAGTAAAATTACTGAAATGCTAATGTTTCATTTAACAAAGACAGCCGCGAGCGATCGGATTGCAATGAGCAAATTTTGACGATTGTCATTGTCATCGTTTGTCATCCGATAACGTTGGTGTCATGTCATGTTAATAAGATTTCTGCATATTTGTAACTTTTAGTGGATTGTCACAAACTTTAAAGGTAGATGTAACAATATCAATATCATATGCTTTCTGTACTTTCGTTGGTGAATTTATCGTAGATTATCACTTTACCAATTTTCAGTTTGTTGCTTTACCAATCTGTAGTATTTAGGATAACTTGACTTTCTTAGTCGTTCAAGTGATGTTAAAGTTGTTAATATCCTAATATTATATTATTCAACGTGTGATAATGTAGGTAATAACTCGCGTAGATGATTGCAAATTCATTAAGTTGAGGATTTTTTTAGTGCCCCAGAAGATCTGAAAAGGTTTTGGATGAGATCGGATTACGTTTAGTGCCGTTTTATCACACAATTTACTCTTTTCGGCTTCAAAGATCCACCGAGTGGGGAGGTTCCAGCCGCTTCCAGTAGCTGCCGATTTTTTATGTAAAATTTCCCGCTCTTTCACGTGATGCTATCCGTTTTTTTTAAATTATTATTGTTGTTTGAGACATTAGCAAAAAACTGAATTTTTCCGTTTCAGGAGGTTGTTTATAAGGGTTCGCGGGGGAAGATTTTGGTAAACTTTATTGAGCCACTTTCTACCGGCAAAAAACTAGCCTTTCATGAAAAAATTAGCGAGGTAACAATTAATCCTAACTTTTCATCAAAATTAGTCTCTGACAACTGGGCCATAAAGTGTGACGGAAGCTATATTGAGAATACAAAAATTTAAAATACTTTGTTAGATTTTTGTGTTATTCCATCCGTTTGTTGGCCGAATTCCTATTCTCTCCAATTTTTTATTTGTGTTATGTTATTTATTCATTTTTAAATTAGTGTGGACTGTTGTATTATTTGATATTATTCATGGTGTTCAGGAAATCCACTGTGAATATTATATGTTTCGGGAAATTAATTCGTTGCAGAAATATTTGTTAACAAACTCATTCATAGATCTCTAATTTGTTTTACTTCTTGATTTTCAGTGTTTGTAAAATACATAAAGAAAAATAAAAAAAATAAAGCCGTCCATAGATTCATAGATTATTATTTTGTTTATCCTCGTAGCAAATATTTTTTCTTAATTTTCATAAAGAACCAAAGTGATAGCGAATATGTAAACATCTCGTCGATGTATGAGCTCCTAATGCAATATTTACTTTATCAGAATATATACTTTATTTATGCCAGGCCAGATTTGAAGCGTTTGATCATCTAAACCATGACATATTAGTTAAAAAAGTGTCTTTGGTTTTGCTCCCAGTCTGGTTGAATATTTTAAATCATTTCTAATTGAAATGCATTAATTTTCCCTCTATAGAGGCTTTAAAACCATTGTAATTCATACAGAATCTGGTATACCTCAAGGTTCTATGCTTGGACCTATACTATTTAATATATTTGTCAACGATATCGTCTCCCATCTTTATTGTAATTCACTGTTGTACGCCGATGACTAGTCGCCAATTTTTACTACTATTAATAGCAAGGACGACACCAAGAGATTACAGAATCTTATATAATGTGTTCGTTCGTCTTGCTTATACTACAACTAGAATATTTTTGTTTGATAATTCTACTGCAGACCGTTACGCGGTCTGAATGATGTTATTTGAATTCATAATTTTATTTTGATAACAATCCGTTTTTGTTTTTATTAACTTGTTTTGTATCTTCCTTTTGACACTGTAAACCTAGTACAATTTATGTTAATTCAAAATATAAAGATCTTTTAAATTGGACATACACATGTAAAACAAACTCTGGAAGGAAGAAGACGACTCAGATCTACACTGTGTATCAATCAGTCAGTGTAAATTTTGTTGCTGAAGTGTACTTTAGTGTGACAAATCGTACCGTAGGTTATTTATAACTGTATTCCTGCTTATTGTACAAGTAACAGATAAAGTTCTCTAGATTTCTAACATGTCTCCAATTGTAAAGGATGATCGTGATGATGAATGAATAAATTTTATACACTTTTCTAAGCATTCATTCACAAGAAGTCAAATTGCTTTTTGGTTGTATGTGTAGGCATGTAGGTGTGGCACGAGAGCTCCTTTAAGTAGGATCAGTCTTTCGGCTGGTGTTTGTTGCAATCGAAGCATTAACGTTTTGATGGCAATATGCAATTATTAAACTTAATGCGCCAGGCTTGTAACTTGTAATTCAGCGGGGCACATAGTCCGGAGAGTAGCTGTTGGTTGCAGGTTCCTTATAGAAAAATAAGGATTTTATAGAGGAGTTTGCGACTAAAAATATTATGTTTTAATGTTCCGCACTCTAAAAGCACATTTGACTAAAAGTAATTTTATTTAAAATAACTGAACAGGTTTAGTACATGATTTTAACTTAAATACTCAGTTTACACAGCTTTAAAATAATAATTTTTCGAACACTGAAATTTCGTGGTTTGAAATATTAAGTTTTAAATATAGAAATAAATGAATACGATTTTTAATTAATCTGAAAAATTCGCTTTGATTTTAGATGCGCGAGGGCAGGATATAATTAATTTAAAAACTATTTTTTGCTCGTGCTCGGTTATTGATATGGTTTGTCGGGGAATGAGCGTGCCGAGGTCTGGAAAGGTTTGAAAATGTCCCCGCCCATTCCATGCGGGCTCGATTGTGCAATATTGCATCATAATTGAAAAGAAAATGGAAAATTCTGAAATGAAAATTATACGATCGTCTCGGCTTTAAAATGAGAAATTGATATATAAATGAAGCTCGAATCGAATTGATTTCGGAAAATTAGTAATAAAATTGTATTAATTTTGAAATGATCCCGTAAATTCGTCCAAAAGTGCAAGGCACTCGAAGTTGAAATGAAATGAAAATTTGCTGGTCGGTACGCGGTGAACGAATGGAAATAAGTTTTGATAATGACGGGGGACGGTAGTACCGGTATTCGATAAAAATAATTGAAACGATATTGAATGTATGTTAATATGTAAATGTAAAATCGGTAGAATCGAAAGGGAAAATAATTTATAAAAAGTTTGGGTGGTTGAAATAAAATATTTTGACTATGGGCATGGAAAGTAGTTTGGATGTGCTTTAAGCTCATGTGGGGGTGGTATTTTTTAGGATGCGTATTTATTACAATTTGGCTGTAAAATGACTAGCTTGAACGATTGAGTGTTTCTATTGATAAAATTGGATTGTTTGAGAATTATCGTTGGTTTGTGAATTTTTTCAGGTTTTTATATAAGAAATTGTAGTTTTTTATAAAATCAAGTGTCTTAAGGATTTTCTTATTATAGTTTGACTAGGCGAGGTGAAAAAGTTAATTTTTTGCAGACTTTTGCAATTTTTTTTGTTTCTATTTTATGAAATATACTATAACACGGTATGAAAACTACTACTTTCAAAGCTTGGTATACAAATAACTATTCTGATTCCAAATTAAGTCTGAAAATCCTATAAAATATCTGTCGTAGAAAAATAGTATTCCATTTTCTATTTACAAGGATTAAATTTAGTCCTTTGGTAATTTAAATATTACGGTATTTTTACGAAAAATATTAATATAATTAATTATATCAGCAATTACAAGTGTGTTTTGATATACCTGGTTTACATAATATTTTTATATCACATTTTTATTGATTTCATTCCTTTTATCAAATTCGCAGGACATAAATCTCAGTCAGCCTAAGCAGAGTGTACCCAGATTCTATAAAGAAATTTTCTCAACGGATCTTTTCCCGCATCGCTCGTACATTATCAATTATAGGTGTTCTATTAATATTGCGAGACAGGCGACAAAGATATGTCATTTATCATTTATATTGTAAGTTACAATCTCATCGTCAAAACGTCCTGTGTTTACATCTCACTAGTTTAAATGTCGTAAACCTTATAATAAGTACAGACGAACACTTAGAAGGCTGTGTTTGGCGTATACGAGTACATTGAAACAATACTGCTTTGTGTTGTGAATTGATTTAACAGTGGCGGAGTCAATGGTATTTATTGGTTAAAATGCATCTGATTTCGCTGAAATCAACGCAGAATAGAAAGTAGGAAACTTTAAAAGTTAATATATACCAGGTATTTTCTACTGGGATTAGAATATTAAAAATTATTTAAGAAATTCTTTTTCTTGAATACATTTTTATAGGTTACATACCTTCTGGTCTCCTTCTGCTTGGAAGCACCCCCATAAAAAGTTTATTTAAAGACCGATTTAGATCAGTTTTTAAAAAATATGGATCTTTGTATAGCGCGCCTTTGTACTATATTAAATTTTACAGAAGATACTAGGATTTTTTTCGGGGCAGAAAATGGTGAAACCTATTAGCGATTTTTTTCATTCAAATTTGAGTACACCACTAAATTTGACAACCCACCGACAAATAATAATACACAGATACAGGGTGATATAAAATATTTAATAATTCCAACTATAAGAGATTTATCTGAAAAATTAAAAAGAACCATAACTCAAAAAACAGATAAAATTAAAGCAGCTTTTTAAGAATGAAAATACAATTAAAAATAAATTCTTTACAAGATTAAAACCAAAAATACAAAAAGAACTACAGTCGGATGTAATCTATGAAATACCTTGTAATCAATGTGATAAAAGCTATATTGGACAAACAGGAAGGTACCTAAAACAGAGAATAATGGAACATAAGAATGACAGTAGGAATGCATTTAAAAAAATAATCCCACCCAACTTGTAGAACACGTATTAACCGGACATACTTTTAACTTTGATGAAACTAGAATAATTGGGAAACAAAACAATCTAAAGAAAAGATTAAAACATGAAATGATTTGCATTAAGAAAAACAAAAAATGTGTTAACAAAAAAGCTGATATCGAAAATTTAAATGCAGCCTGTTTCAATATTATTAGTAAAATTAAAAGATAAGGCCAATAACATAATAACACTAGGTATATTAATATTTTATTGAAATCTCTCCTAGACAAACAAAAAATCTGAGTATCTGATAACGTATCATCGGGTACCCAGTATTCAAGTTAATCTTGTTTGTATAGGAATACTGTTATACTTTTCGTTTCTCTACAATATTGATGTTTTTAAGAACTGCTATCTAGTTATGTATTTTATACAACAAAAACACAAATTAAATGTAAGTCTATTTCCAACTATTTGAATTTTGTGTATAAGTCGGTGTAAATTGTTTTTTATGTTAGTTTTTTTTTATCTGTATCTATTCGCTTTTTAAAAAAAGTTTTTGCTGAAATTTTAACGTGTTATGCAACAAATTTTATTATTTTAACGTGAACTTTTAATTTTGATTTGAATAATTCCATAGAATTCTTTATATTTCTAGTGTCCTGAGGATGTTTATAATATTAAACGAAACGTCGACAAATTAGAAACTGTGTTTTTTGACAAAACGTTTATTCCAACACCCACTAAACTCGTCAAACAGTTAAAAATTTTGGATAACTAAATTTAATTAATATTAAATATACTTTTTATGGGGGTAGTTCTAAGCAAAAGCGGACACATTTCTGATTTTTTCTCTCAGCAAAAATCCAAAAATATGAATCATTCAACGAAATTTGGTTCAAACACATTTGAGTGGTTAGCAAATCCAGTGGCGTACTCAGATTTGAAATAGAAAAATCGCTAATAAGATTTTACTGATAAAATTGGTGAACTATGCATTTCCTTGTTAGTTCGTAGCTATTATTCAATTTGCCGTCTACGTGATATAAATTCGTTAGATAAAATTCAGATAAAACCACTTACTGTAAAAGAAGCTCGATATTTTCCGGTTCATTTCAAGAAATAAATATACTGAACAGATTTTAAAATTGTTACATGTTCAAATAATTTATTATACAGGGTGTCCGGAAACAAAGTAGAAAAAATTTAACCTTAGGCCAAATTAATTGGGGTTCTTCATATAAAACTTTTCAAAATACCCCTTCGTTTTCAAGTTATAGCCCCTATAAAGGGGCACGTTAAAAACTATTTTAATTTTTTTACTCAAAAAATAAAATTCCAAAAAACAAAATATTTTGCATATCTACTACATTTATTGAAAGGCATCTTGTGATTTTTTTTTCATCATCTTGAATGCTTCACCAAGGGGTGGAATGGGCAACCCCTAATATATTTTTAAAAACATCTTTAAAACCCATTCGTTTTACATTTCAGAATAAAATATTTTTTGATTTCTTGTTGATTCTAAACCTTTTTGTTCTCTTTAAAAAATGCCGTGTTACCAACCGTTTTCGTGATAAAAAAGTAAATTTACGTTCATGCATTTAAATTGTTACTGATACCGATAATGTTTTTAAAGATTTAGTAGGCTGCTATAATCAAATAATCTAAATATTCATTAACAACTTGCAATAATAAACGTACACATTTTTTAAATCAAATTGACAAATATATTTATTAATGGAATAATATATTAAATTCAAATAATAATATTAAAGCAGTGAAACAATTTATAAATTTATTTAAATTCCAAAAAACAAAATACTTGGCGTATCTATTACAATTATTAAAGGGCATCTTGTGAGTTTTTTTCATCCCCTTGAATGTTTCACCAAGGGGTGGAATGGGCAAGCCCTAATAAATTTTTAAATTGTTTCACTTCTTTAATATTATTATTTGTATTTAATAAATTATTCCATTCATAAATATAATATTTGTCAATTTGATTTAAAAAATTTGTACGTTTATTATTGCATAGAAGTTGTTAATGAATATTTAGATTATTCGATTATAGCAGCCTACTAAAACTTTAAAAACATCGGTATCAGTAACGATTGAAATGCATGAACGTAAATTTTATTTTTTATCACGAAAACGGTTGATAACACAGCATTTTCTAAAGAAGGGATAAAGTTTTTAAATTAACAAGGGAATCAAAAAATATTTTATTCTGAAATGTAAAATGAATGGATTTTAAAAATATTTTTAAAAATATATTAGGGGTTGCCCATTCCACCCCTTGGTGAAGCACTCAAGGGGATGAAAAAAATCACAAGATGCCTTTCAATAAGTATAGTAGATATGCTAAATATTTTGTTTTTTAGAATTTTATTATTTGAGTAAAAAAATGAAACTAGTTTAAGGGGCTATAACTTGAAAATGAAGGGGTATCTTGAAAAATATTATTTGAAGAACCCTAATTAATTTGAGCTAAGGAATTTACAGTTAATTTTTTTCTACTTTGTTTCCGGAGACCCTGTATACTCGATTATTACTTTTAGATAAATTCATCATGATGATATAAGAAAAAATATTTTACCTGTTTTTTATGGCTAATTTATTGTACCGAAGTTGCAATAACGTTAAAGTTATAATAAATTAGTGATATAAAAGTGTTTCCTCTAGTATCACTTTCTTCGTATATCAGAGAAACATTTGTTTTAACTGTATAATTAAATCTATCGCTTCTCATGTGTACATAATTCATTAATCTACTGCATATATGATTTTTCTACAGACCAATTCATACAAAAGCAGGTATATTGTGGTGTCTTGATAAGGTCTCAAGAGTCCCCGAACTGGGAGTGCAAGAATAAAATTTGGCAACGCTGTAAAGGGATAAAACTAGCTCTGAAACGAATTTTTCGGGATAGCTCGGTTTTCATTTCCTCTACGATAAAAATACATCAGGCCAAAAAGAAATCTATGGAAATTTCCTATAAAAAAGATAGGGGGGGTCTTTTTTCATATAGGCAATAGTTGTTTCAAAATCTTGCATTGAATTTGAACTTATGTGATATTATGAATAATTTAAGTACTCTATTCCACACCACTCTTGAGGTTGAGTAAGTACTAGGTGTGTTTTTATGTGGTTGCCCGGCAGGCCTATCCACTATTGTCATACTTCTTAAAATGTTGTCAAATTAATAATTTTCCGTTTTCTCCTTCTATAAATTCATCGATCCATTGTTCGAGGAAATCCGAGCCAATTTGAGAACTTTGAATTTCTGCTTCAGTGACGGCTTCTATTTCTGACGAGTCTTCAATCGGTTCAGCATTCAAGTAAGATTGCCCATGGCAGTTGCCGCAAACTGGTGAGCAATTAAGTCCCAATCTCCGACAGCCCCACACTGGTCCACAGCTTTTCGTACAGTTGCAGAAAATCTTCTTCAAAAGGCAATCAGTTGCAGGACGTTGGGATGGTGTTATTGCTCACAATATGGCATCTTTTAAAATCAACCTCCACTGTTTAGGATTCAATACATTACCCAACAATTTCTGTATTTGAAAATAAACATGTAATAGATGCTGTTGAGCTGCGTGATGAGCGGGTGGTAATGAATTCAATTTAACTAATTTGCTTTTACTCTCAGCTTTAATAAACCAAGAATACCGATAGTTATCGATGGAAACTTCTTTAACTGGAGCGATATAGATTGCGAAGAAAAATGTTGTTCCATTTGAAGTAACTATATTAGGAGAAGTACGAGTCTTACTGAAAACTTCAGCTACAAGTTTCAAGTCCTGCCGTTTTTTCATCACTTTCAAAGCTGCCGTCTTGCCTTTATTGAACAGAGCAGATGTAGTGTCATACCCAGAGAATGCGTGCAGAAATAATACCTTTATGGTGCTCAAAGCTTCGCGAAGAATAAATTTTTCGTTCGACCAACCCTCCGCCTGGTTTGAGGAGAAACATTTATTTATCAATAGGCGTACGAGCAATTAAGATTATAAAAAGATCCACTTCTTCCTCAACCACAGCCGTAGTATTTTTACATGATTCCTCGAGCGCTGTTTAGACTCTCAAAATGTCAGCATCATGTTTAGCATGTCTAACAATATAATTATTTGCCTGAAACATCGAAATCAATCTGGTTTTATTTTTATTATTAGAAAGGAACTTCTCTTGGTTTACAGTTGCAATCATCTTCTCATCAAAGTAAACGTCAACAGATGGAGCTTTTGAAGACCGGCGAAACTGCTCCACAGCCTTCACACTGTTGCTAATATTTTCATAACCATCAAAAACAATAATGGAGTTCGTGCCCAAGTGATTTTGCACATAATTAACATATTCTTGGCAAATAACACCCTAGGTTTCATGTTGATGCCATATAGCTCGGTAAATCTCTCATCGACGACATAAGTGGCATTTTCGAAATTTGGTTCAGATTTAGATGGCCGGAAATTATCATAGAAAGCTGACTTGTTAGTCTTGCGCATACCAGCTTCGTCAAAGAGTGACACCGAATATGGAGCCAATTCATAATCCAAGTAGGTGTGAAACTCTTCATTTCTTCTCTTCATGACAGTAATTCTTTGAAACAATAATGGATCGATGGACACTGTGGTATCATGGACTATAATATTGCTATTGACAGTTAATAGTGGAAGCACTTTATCTGCACGTAAGAATTTAATATCATAGAAATTGTTGCCAATTATGTTCTCTATTGCAGCAGTTCCAATCATATGAGCATCATGACATGTTATTTTTCCATCACCAGTAACCCCTTTTGCAATACACATAATTTTCGACACAATTGGGAAGAGATTATGAGAATCAAATGAATCTGATAGTTTATGAACATTCTCAGTATCTCTCTTTATGAAAGATTCCCTTGCGTTAACATGCTGTTCCCAGAGTGAAAAGAAAGCCCACAAAAGTTGCCAAGTTATTCGCTGATGTTACTTGCAGTCAATAGTCCAAAAACCCATTTATTCACGACACTTTCATTTGTACTTCTTCCACGAGTAAAACTTTGTTCTTTATGTTTTAACCCTCCGTGCAATAAAAAGTGCTATTGCGTAGACGAAAAAAGACTCTATCATTTTTATAGAGAATTTCCATAGCCTGGAATATTTTTGTCGTAGAGACAGAGCACGATTTAAGCCCTTTACAGCCTTGCCAAATTTTATCCTTACATTCCCACGTCGGGGAGTTTTGAAACTTTATTCAGGACGCTACAACCTACCTGGAAAACCATCATTTGCTTTTGTATGAATTGGTCTGAAGATTAGGCTCATTTTTCACTAAATGTGGTGGGTGGATTACATGACATTATCTCCGATAATACACCTAGAGCATTGATAATACCGAGATAATTTTGTCATAGACTGCTGAAAGCGTGTTGCTTGGTAATAATTCGAGGTCGTACCACCATAATATTCTCAGTTTGAACTGAAATCAATATGAAGCAAATGCAAATTAGTAGATTACGTATTTTCACTCGCAATTCATAATACATTTTTTATGGCCGACGGTCTCTTGGCTATTCGATATTAGTTAGGAGGAAACAATATCAGTAATAAATAAAGATATGAATTTATTCTGAAAATACATAAACCTTTGTGAGTATCACACATCAACCGGAAACAATGATAATCCATGAAATCACTGCTTAGGAAAATAGCGGATTAACGGGATATCTAGTTGCTAAATTAGTTTAAAGGTCGTAAATAGAAGTATTCAAAGGAAATTGATTTTCGAAGTGGAACCAATTATGGCCGATGATAAGTAAGATCATATATTTTAAAAGAACGGTACACTGGGCCAATCATGGATAGTACAGATGATCTGTCTTCATGCCTATTGATTGACACTCAATACGTTTATTATTTTTCAATTAAAATAGAGATGAAATACCAAATAATGCACCCACATTCTGGATTAGGTTGGGAGGTGAAGTGGCGCTCACATGCACCTATGCCATAGTAGAGAAGAGACCAGTACTCCCACTCGGCTGGAACAGTTGGATAAGATTTCAGTGCGCAAGCATGCTCATGTGCTTAAATTATTTGACGCGCAGTGGACAGCAGTGATGTAATTGGGTTGATGTTTATTATTTACTCGAGCAGTGTACATGCAAAAGTGCGTGGGATGGAAACTGTGGATACGCAGTGGAAAAAAAATAAAATCGAGTAAAATAAATATCAAAGGGACCGCCTCTACTATGCCCAAACCTCGAAAGTCTGCCGATTGTACTACCCCCGCAGCTGGTGGCATTCCCGTCAGGATGCTCATTTCTTAAGCCAACCAATACGTGTGATGAACTTGAGAAGGAGCCCGGACGGGGTGTCACCTCTTCTGGCCCAAAATGGATCCTCTTTTTGTCGAAAGGGCAGGGCAGTGGCACAGCACATGCTGGGCAGTCTCGCCTTCTAGAATACATCTTTTACACTAGGAATTGTCTACATTTTCCAGTGTATGAAGGTGCTTATTTATTCTGCAATGCCCTGTTAATTTTTTTTTATTAGCCGTTACTCGAGTCCGAGTATAAAAATGTTACAGTCGATAAATTGTGTACAATAAAAAACAAGTAAAAGGTGTAGTCTATTGTAATTCCCATTTATCTACGGTGCACACGACTATGGCTATAGAGGCCAATTCGGGAGAGCACATGTCGACCGCAGTCAGGACAAACATAGACCTGGTTAGGTCTTGGATTCGGCCTTCTTGCAGCAACATTTCCTTGATAGCTGGCCACAACCCCTCGCCATTCGGTTCTGTCCGCTGCAAGTTGTTCCCATTGCTCGTTTGCAATACCGCAGGATTTTAGATTTTCATGGAGAGCGTCTTTGAACCTCTTTCGTTGACCGCCACTCCTTCTACTACCGCTTAGCAATTCACCATAAAGTGTACATTTAGGAAGGCGGTTATCATGCATACGATGAACGTGACCTGCCCATCTTAGGCGTGCTCTTGAAATAAGCACCTCAATTGGAAGGCTGTTTGCTCTCCTGAGTACTTCCACGTTTGATATGTGATGGAACCAACGGATTTTCATCATACTTCTGAGGTGTCTTTGCTGAAAACGTTCTAATTCTTTCACATGAGGACGGTAAGTGACCCAGCTTTCACATCCATATAGCAGTGTTGGAATGACAACTGCTCTGTAGACAGCCATTTTCGTTGACAAGGCAAGGTCGTGGTTGTCAAATACTCTCTCTCTAAGTCCCCAGAGTGCTCTAGATGGAGCGTTAATTCTATTGCGAATCTCGCTGTCCATGTTTGCTTTGTCATTAACAACGTTGCCTAAGTAATTGAACTGATCCACCACTTCAAGAGAATTTCCGTTAAGTGTAATGTCTATTTGGTTCACTTGATGAGTAGTTGACATAATCTTAGTCTTTCCAATGTTGATTTTAAGTCCCAAGGAATCATAGCTCTGGGCATACACATCTAAAAGTTCTTGAAACTCTTCCGGCGTAGAGGCTAAAAGTGCACATTTTTCCTGAACATCTGAAGATCGTGTTTGCCAAGCTTACGATTGGGAACAGCCAAAGCCATTTTGCTGTACCTACAGCTGTTTAGGCTATATCACCATAATATTCTCAGTTTGAACTAAAATCAATATAAAGCAAATGCAAAAATTACCAGATTACGTATTCCTCTAACTATAGGACAACTAATTGTCTTTTTTAATATATCGTATCAAATTAGTTATAACCTACTGTAATGCTAGAATGATCATCTTTTTTTAAATGTGCTAGCGCTAATTACCATAAAAAATCTGTCGTAGGTAGAATGAAATGTCAGAATTAGTTTCTACAATAGGCACAACTAGCCTGAACGTCCACTTAACTTTTCACAGATGGAACTAATTTGTTATCACTGTCGAAGTTATGTCTGCGAATGTTATCTAGTTCCTTTTATTTATTTATTCTGGACCTAAATCCATAAATACGATTATGATGTTATCACTATTTTGGGCGCCACATTCAAATAATCGAAGTATTATAATTTTGTGTTGGGTTTAGAATCATTCATTGTCTGTTACTTGCTTTATTTCAACTGTTGCACAGTGGGGCAGGAATTCGAAAACGTGGCATTTAATCGTAAAATGAAACGAGCTAAAGGACTATATGTTGTTGACATATGGCAAGAGAGCATATAAGTGTATTATTTGTACAACTATCTAACTTCACTTAAGGCCACCTCGCCTACTACCACCTCCGTGAAACTGTTGTTAAGTAGTATTTGCGTATGATCGAAGCGCCAAATTTTATATAACTTTTAAGTGGGTAAACTCATTTATATCTGTAGTTTTTGACTTAAATTACTATGGATCCAATACCATTAGGTATTTACTCAATATATTGCGTTATTTTACTATAGTTGTTTAAGTTATATAGTAATTATAATGTCAAAAACAAGCCAATGCAAATAGATCAATAACTACAACATATTTTGTAACCATAGGACAAGTTTACTTCCACATACTTCCACATTGTGAATTTGATGTATTATTATACGTGAACTATTTTAGTTTAAAAATTAAAGTCAAACTAGTACTCATGTGTACTCCTTAAAATTTTCTTGAAATTTTAATTAAAAATTTTAATATATGCTGTTTGAATTTGTCAAACGCAAAACTAGGGAAACTAGTGTGCCCGCTTACTAAATTCTCTCAAAAATTCATCAAATTTATAAACTAATATACCAATTACAAGCTTTAAAACAGTTAATTATCAAAATTCGGGAAAGCTTTACATGAAACAGGTTAGGAAAATGCACTCTCGTTATAAGGGCAACACAAAAATAACACAAATAAATATCATTGATTTTAGATTTTATTAAATTAATATTAAATGTTTTATTGATATTGGTTCATTATTTTATATTATTTCTTGCTTCTTCTTTCTGCCTTAACGCTTCCAATATCGACTCCCTTGGTAATGTAAATTAGTTCTGACCCGGTGATCAGTAGTTACAGATAACTTCTCAAAAAGAACATTAAAACGTTTTCCTAAAGAAGTTCTTGGGTTACTAACCCCTCCAAATATTTCAATATCAAACATTTAAAACAATACAAACAATTAAAAAAATAAAACCATGAATAACAATAGGTCTAATAAATTCAATTCGGCAAAGAGATAGTGCGAAAAAATAATTAATAAAAAATTACACAATAGGAAAAAAAACAGGATATACGAGATACAGAAACGCATTAACCAACTTATTAAGAAAAACAAGAAACGATTATTATAGTAAAGAATTAATGGATGCGAAAGGCAATTACAAAAAAATTTTGCAAACAATAAACAGTGCCACAGCTTGTAATACAAAATCAGGTAGATCTGCGATAAATGTTAATTTTAATGATGAAAATGGTAAACAAATCAATAATAATGAAACGAAAGCAAATCATGTAAACAGCTACTTCATAAATATTGGGGAAAAAATGGCAGGAAAAATCGATAAAAGCACTGAAAGAAATAAGGGCCTGGCCCTTATTTTTTAAGACGAAAATATTTATCCCAGCCTATTTCTCCAGCCCACAACAAAAAATGAAATTATATCGATCATTTCCAATTTAAAAAACAAATCGGCTCCAGGTCCAGACGGTATATCTAGTGAATTTATAAAATGTATACATCAGCATATAGTTAAACCCTTGGTGCATTCAATAAATTTATCATTTAAAACAGGTGATTTACCATACCAATGGAAAGAATCTGTTGTTACACCAATTTATAAATCAGGTGATACCACTAACGTTATTAACTATAGGCCCATATCGGTAATTAATTATTTCGCAAAAATTTTTGAGCAGTGCCTCAAAAATAGATTAATAGATTTTTTTGATAAGTATGATGTGATTACGGACCGACAATTTGGCTTTAGGAAAAACAAAGTACTGAACATACTGTGCTAGATCTACTATATGAGACAATTTCTAATTTAGACTCGAATAAAAAGTGCTTAGCGGTATTCTTAGATCTGGCTAAAGCTTTCGACACTGTGTCACATTACATTCTACTGGAGAGATTGGAACATGTGGTCGTAAGAGGTCTAGCATTAAATATATTTAAGAACTATCTCAAAAATCGAACTGAGAAAGTAAAAATTGATAATTTTCTCAGCGAATCGCAGACTATTACTATGGGCGTGCCTCAAGGAACAGTATTGGGCCCAATACTGTTTCTTGTGTATATAAATAGCATGGCAAATCTAAAAAATTTTGAAGGTCACCTAACCTCTTATGCGAATGATACGGCTATGGTTTTTATTGCTGATTCTTGGGCAGAAAGTAGTTTATACATTGCTTATGAATATTTAAATATTAGTTTACTTAGTTTAAATGTAGATAAAAGTAAATTCTTGACATTTACTTTATCAGCTGATGATCAACCATTCAAGGAATTACTATTCATAAAAAAAATTGTAATTGTTATTGCCGACAAATAAAAAAAAACAAATAAAATCAAATATCTTGGAATAATACTAAATCAACATTTAAGATGGAATGACCATATCGAATATATTACAAAAAAGATTAGAATACTCATACATAATATATATATTAAATAGAAATAATTTGCTTATGGTATATGACTCCCTCGTTGCCTCGATTATTGGTTACTGTGTTATTGTTTGGGGGGATTATTTAAAAATCCATTAAAAAATCTGCAGGTTACACAAAACAGCATATTAAAAATAATATTAAACAAACCCAGACTATATAGCTCTACTCTGATTTACAAAGATGCAAATGTATTTAACATCAAAAATACCTACGCTTATCACTCTCTATTATGGACTTTTAAATCAATTAATATTTACAGCACTCAAAATTATTCAACTCACACTTATTTAACTCGTTCTGTACAAAACAAACACATTACTGTACCAATATACAAAAAAACACATATTCAGCGATTTATATTCTATTATAGTCCTAAATTATATAATGTTTTACTACTCAGTTTGAAGAACATAACAAAAATAAATAGATATAAAAAAGGAATAAAACAGTTTATTTCAGAATAGCAAGAAATTATAGAAAATATCTTAAATATTTAAATATGCTTACATTCTTAAAAAAAAACAGAACTTCTGTAAATTGTACTACATTTTGATGTACTCTTGATTCCTTAGCACTATATACTTTTTTTTCAATATTGTTTCCTTTTAAAATAAGCTTAATTAATAAATTGTCTTCTTTTTCCTTCCTCTCTTTTTATATATATATAAATCAATTGTTTATATTAAATTACATTAAAAGTACACCTGATTTCGTGGTGACACTACGCAAAACAAACCATTGTGTTTAGGCGTTGGTTTCGCTACAAATGGGTGTAGAAATATTTATTACTTTGAATAGAATTATACGTTACATAATATGTGTACTTGGGTACTTGGGTACAAATTATACGTGTTATTATTTTTATTATATTGTTGTTATTTATATTATTTATTATTATTTCAAATGCGGAAGAAGATGATGTTTCTTCATTAGCAACATTAGATGATTCATGAAATAAGGCATCAAATTAACGTCAGTTATTAAAGATTAGGTAATATTGCCCAAAAGTGTTAAAAGGTTACTTTCTTGTATATAATTAAGAATAAAAGTGTACAAGGTGCCCCTAATTACATATTGACAAGATGAAAATTTACATTGGAGTTTTAATGTTCATAGATTATACGATAATATAATAACTAAAACTGAAATGCTCCTGTTTAACTGATGAAGTTTGGACTATACATTGAGACATCATGTGTAATATGTTAATAAAATTAAGATTAGGAGTATTATTTTGACAGGGAGACAACGCCATGTGAAATTAGCTAGAAATATAAATAGTAGTTCAAAAATCCCACTTACTACAACCGCCATATTGGAATACATCATTTTAAATTTTTCTTTCGTACCGCACAAACTTCTTTGTTTTTAGTAACACCACCAAACGTTTAAATTAATTCCGAAATAAACGTTTTACGCCGCTATATTGAAACCGCCATTTTTGATTTCTACATTTCAACGTCAGATTTAAAATTTACACCCCCAAAAACCTTGATACACGATTTTTTTCAGGGATTGTTACGGAAAATATAATTATTGGCATGTTTTCGAATTCCTGCTCCACTGTCCGTTGTCAAAAAACTAGCGCAACTTCATTGGCTTTTTCTTTTGACATACTTTTTGTTAATGTCCACGCCATTTAAAAAAAATGAGATTAAAATATTTTTCGTCGCTTCGAAACGCTCTGAATAATGTTGCAATTAAATGTTTTTCTAAACATAACGTTTTTGTATGGATTAAAAACGCTTTCAGCTAAAGCTATTTTGCCCAAAATGTGTACACTCAGTTTACCGTCTCCATATTAATTATTATTACTTATTCATTTGAAAATGTATATAAAAAGGGAGAACTTATGCCGTCAACATTTAACATATTGTACAAAGTATCAGCAAAACAGCACTCACTGATATACTAAGGTAGTTATTTATCAAAGTCAACTGGGATAATGCCATAATATGACAGCCCTTTCTCGAAGAGTATAAAGGGTGGTCGATAAAAAATGTTGAATTTACTTGACTTAATAAATATCACGAATACTTCTACAAGATGCTTTCCCTGAGTAACCATGGCAACATCAAGGACATATGCTCTCATCCCTGCAAAAGAAACACTTTGAAACCTTATTATTTAGAACACGAATAGGAAAGATAAGCATAGAATTACTCGTTGGTTGGACATTGTAGCGGGTAACGCTGAAATTGTTCTCAGACGGGCGAGTCTTATACGCTTTCAAGTGTAGTTTCAAAGATTTTTAAATTATATAATCGCGACGATTTGGTTACTGCATTATGTTTGAAAGTAATTTGTTCAATTTTATCAGTAATAAAAGTTCTAGTCCTTATTAATTAGTCGATAATATATCTTTACTAAAATTATTTGCTATTAAATTATTGAGCTAATTTACTGTAGTTACAAAATATCGGAACGAAGCCAAAAGGTTTTTTAGCTTTTATCATTAGGTTTTGTCATGTACTGCGTAATGTTATGGTTATATACAACTTTCTATATCTAAATCAGAAATTGTTGAAGTATTTTAATGTTATGTTCATAAAGTTTTCTTAATTAACATATACGAAAATTTATACTGCTTTACCCATAATAGAGCACGTTCCTCTAAGGGTTAATAGAACACAAAAATCTAAATGCAAATCCTACAATCACGTTTAGTATTTGAGTGGGTAACCGTTTCAAGGGAACACGTATCCTTACCCCGCATCTTCTAGCGACTTGTATATCAGTGCATGCGCAGAAGCTACGCAATCTTAGGCGAGGGTTTCTTAGTGGGGATGTAAAGCTATCGGTCCCTTGCCTATTAAACATCACGCAAGGAAAAGATCCCTACTTTTCGGAAGAGAAGAGGTTGGGCAAAATTCCTGGTTGGGGTAATTCGTCGTGTCAGTAGTGGAAATAGGCCGACATTAAATAATTGTATTAAAAAAAACATTGTATAAGATGCTTATCGGACTTTTTTGAAAATAACTTGATTTCTTTAGGTATAATTGATATATTTGTCACTCTCTCGTCTCCCGATGATGGCAGTTTGGTAGGCGAAACGTTCATATGTACATTATGCATTATTTTTTAATTTAGAAACCTCTCAAAGTTCGTAATACTATTCAGGTACATTTTCCTTGATATGCTTTAAATTTACTGATCTATTTTCAAGTGTTCTACTTTTACCTAATACTAACTTTCAGTCCATATTTTAATATAATTGGGCTTTCATCTCTTCAGATATCATATTTACAGGACACCTGACGGACAAATGGACAGAAGACAGAGAACAAAATATTTCGTATGTTGGCTACGATAAATAAATAAATAAATAACACCACAGGTAATTACGACCCCCTTTATCCCGGAAGGCTCTAGAAGAGCCTTGTGTGGGAGGGTGCTATACATTAAAAGACAAGGGACACACACTCAATATCCGTGTATAGTGGAAAAATCCCCCTCACAATATTTTCCACTTCCACGACCGGGGGTCGAACCCGGAACTTTTGGGTGAGAGGCAAGTGCGCTCACTTCTCGACCACCAGTCATACGATGGCTAACAAAATGACAAAAATGCAAGCGGGGTTTGCCTTGGACACAGTTTCTCAATTTAGAGGCAGAAATTCACTTTTCCTGTTAGAAGGTTCACTGTCAGAAGACGGTTATTTATCGCAGGTCGAAATTTTGATTGTTATTCTTTTGGAATGGACAGTTGTAATGCCTGCAACACTTTTACGATAGTTGTTATAGACTTAACAATCTTAAAGAGATTAATACGTGGAAGTTCAAAATAAAAATAACCTAATGCAAAGCTATACGTATAAGTCAAAAAAAATTATACTTACTTCAAAAATTTCAAAAAAATTATTAATTAAGATCTAATAGCTAAACATAAGTAAATAATTTACATTAAATTACTAATGGTTAATTTGTCTTATTAAATACATTAACATAGTTAGGAACCATTTATATTAAAGTAGAACTTTGCATTCAAAATAAATAATCAAGATGCGACTCTACTAGAGTGGCCCACATAAAAGCAGCGTCCCAATAGGTGTTCCTCTGGAAAAATTACGATTACAAGTATTAATCAGAACGAAATGTGTCGATTAGTGTCTACTGGAGTGGTCCACTTAAAGACAGCGTCCACAGCGAGTAGCTTTTCCGGTTTCATGTACTTATAAAGAGGAAATAATTAAAAAAAAATAGAAATTAATTATAAACTGTATTGAAATTCCGCACTTATAGGCACTGTTTTCAATGAATTTCTTTCCTGAAAAATATATTGTTGCAGATTTATGAATAATTGTGAAAATATTGCGGAGGCAAAGTGACTCATGAATCTAAACTGATATGTCCAACTCCGGATACAAAAATGACAAGAGTTACTAATTTTTACAGAAAAATGAAACAAATTTTTTACAGCCTGGTAAGCACAATATACAGTGAAGAGTATAATACGTCGAATTTTGCCTATGAAGATTTGCCTTAAATTATGTTACACGACAGAATTTTATTAAAATATTTTGATTTGTACGAGAGGCTATTGAACAGAGGCTAACTGTTGCAATAGGTACTTCCTTTTTCTTAACATTTAAAATTTCAAAAAGTATCCTTGTTAATAATTTCATAAAAGCCTCCGTTTGCTAAAGGTTGGTAGGGAACTGTCATTATTGAATTTAAAAACTATGGACTGTAAATCCTTAGGCCGATAATTCAAATCCGGCTCGAAGAACCAAAATTATTTTAAAAAATATAAGTATTGTTTGAATTTAAAAAAGATTTAAAAAAATCATTAAAAGTATCAATCATGTGGTTGTAATGCCACTTACTACTTCACAATGCATCTCGATCATTGTGGTATGGGGTCGAGTTTTCTTGACAATTTCCCCCAGCAGCAGAAGATGTTTTTAAATTGATTTACAATGCACATTGAATATATTGAATTTGAATAATTATATAAAAACTGGTTTAAATATGACTATGTATGTGGTGCCAGTATAGCATGTTTATGTTGGTCGGAATATTAACTGACAATATTCCATTTCAACTCTTGGTAATAATTCTCGCACTTTTTGTAAATGATATGGATGTAATTTGTCTTTTTAAACTATATGTACGAGAAACCCGCTTTGCTGCTTTACTCATCTAAGTACATACATTTCATAAGCATCGTTTTAATCTCTCTATGAGTTCAGTTAATTCTGATTAAAAAGAACATTAAACATTGTAAATAAAATACTCATGTAGAGTACTTTGCTTTATGAAAGCATAATTTTACATTAAAATGTATACTACGAGAACGTTTACAGCAAAATACGCACTATATGGCATGTATCTAGCATGTTGTATAATACGCAATTATTGTTTCAATATGCATTTAAAGCTGTGCATTGCTACTAGAAATTTTATCATTCATCGGTTGTATAGGGGACTTTTAAAACCTGTATCTTGTTAAATGATTTAATCGAAATTGTAATAAGAAACTGTTAGCATATTTAATTGCTAAGCGGAAACAAATTAAGACTTGAAAAACATGAAATGTGAATTGTCTGGTTAGGGCTGTCTTATTTTATATTGTTCAGGGACAATTTGTTTAGTTTATTGCTAAAATACATTTTGTTGTTCTTGTTATATTAACTCTTTAAATTCATCGTGCGTCCATTTCGTACATATAATTCTTAATAATATAGTAAAATAATTTTAAGTGCATTATGCGAGGTAATTTTATTTTTAATATAATGTTTATATATAATAAAAATAGTTTCGTTGTAGTATAAGCGTAAGGGGCGAGCGTAGGTGCGTCTTTACTATTTACATACCACAGTTTAGGCAGCCTTGTGCAGCTCTGCAGTACCTCATTTCGATGAAGGTTCCCCGTTTCAGATTTAGGTATTTGTGTCAGTAACAAAATTAGTTCTTGTTTAGTTTTTTTTAATTTGTTTTAACAAAAGGAGTCAGGACTTCTCTCCTCATTTTCTATTAGCCGAACCAGAGCCACCCTGCCTGGCCATGTAACCCGCCACCGTGAACAGCGCAGCGCGGTGGTTGCACGGTCGGTCGCAAGGTAGTCTCCGGGGAGTCAATATTATGTATTAATTTTTATAAAATTTGTTTGATTTGATTGATTGATTTACTATGTACCTACTTCGATATGCGATGTAAAGCAGCGTTAGGCGTGGTTAGTACTTAGATAGGTGATCGTTTCAAGTGTTATTGTACGTTTCACGCATTAACAATATCAAGGTCAAAAGTACTATAATTTGCAAAATAACTCAATTTTAAGGTCACCTTGTCAAATCACAATAAAAAAGTCCTTCAGACACTCAAAGTAGTCAAAAACTACAATTAAACCAAATTTATCAACAGAATCATTCAATCATCTAAATTAACCGATTTATAGCCAAAACATTACAAACGATTGCCCTAAAAAATACCGCCCCCTCATTATCTGCATTCACTTCAAAACCACTATCCAAACTATAAGTCAAAATATTTTAATTCACTTCCGAAAACTTTCTACAAACAAATTTCTTTTCAAATCAACTTCTAATTCAATCTTTTATTTACACCTCAAAACATACTTCATTCAACCCATCATCCCATTCATCAAAAATTTCTTCACTTAATTACCATTCATATGTTCCATACGCGTTGCCAGCAACGCACGGCTACCTTCACTTCAATTCTCAAAACTTACTTCCATTTCTTTTCAACACCTGCAACGGAACATTCTCAATATGACATTAATATGGATCAAATTACGACTTTCAACATTACTTTATGGGACCAATTCAGTTTTATCACTTTGTTCAGAGAGTTAATTCATAGTTAAAAAACTAATTTAGCTTCAACTTTCATTTATTTATTGAAGAATCATATTTCTCATTGTTATTTATAATATATTTTTCAGTCCTGAATTCAAATTTTTCAAAACAATTGCGCAATATTTCACAATATCGAGCCACATAGACTGGCCGGGGACCTATCCAGCTCTATCCAGACTTCGGCGAGCCAAGTCCCCATCGTATCGTATAAATAGCACGACGAACTCAAAGCAAGTCTGTTCCAGTGTCTTATCCATGTTATATACGTTCGAGAGTTATTCATTGTAAGAAGTATACTAGTGCATCCATTTTGGTTTACCCACATTTAAAAAAGTAGTTATCGTCAGTCTAGTTGTTGTCTACTAGTAAGCTTTCGAGTTCTAAAACAGAAGGACAGTAGATCCTGGAAAAACTTTAGTTCCGTCTGCCTAGTGGACGTAATATACTAGTAAATTTTTCGGTCTCACGCTTTAAAATATAGTGCCGTCTGTCTAGTTCCACTTATTTGCCGTAACATCAAGAATTTCCCTGTAACTAAGTCGCTGTTCTATTTCCTTGGACAACCCAAGTAACGAAATTGTAATTTAATAAAGTGCTGTCGCTTATAAAATAAAAAGCAAATTTTCTCAGTCTTAAATAATCTAAATAAAAGCAAATACAAACAAAATCGTCTTAAAGACAAAATTTCTAGTGTCGATAAGCTAGCTATTTATCTCTATCTTTTGTGTTTATTCTCATTAATTTGGTGTCAAGCGTACGCCGAAAGATATTACTTATATAAGAGAGCTATTCGTTATAGGTACATATATATTCAATTCCTCAATTCCTCATTGATATTTGATTTTGTTAATTGTGACTATTAGAATTATTTTTTTCCTTTTTTTTTTGGGGTGCATGTATTTAGGATGACAGCCTCCAGCAGCACTAACGGGAAAAAAGGCGAATTAAACCGTTTCAAATTATTTTTTTTATCTGTATATAATTCGTCATTAAAGGCTCATTAATAAATTATAACATTGAGGGATAAACTACCCCATTACATAACTCCCTATCATTTAGAACAGTGCAAACCCGTGCGTGATGTTCGTTTTCTTGTAAATAATTGTACCCAGAAATAATAAATGCAAGAGGTGTTAGCTGCAATTTTTTTAAAATTTTTATTAAGTAACATCTTTATTTTATATGAAGCAGTAGGAACCCAAGCCATGTGGGAGCCTCTTAGCAAGGTTGCAGTTACATACTCTTTGTTTGCTAGTGGCGCCCTTGGAGCAGGTTTCTGTAAGTTTCATTATCACTTATTACTAACACACGAAACCATTCTATAAATTTTGTTATACGGCTGAGCTGGCATTGGGCACGCGTCCAGGCTGCTCCAGACATTTTACTATTTTATTTCTTATTGTTTTGTGTTATAAACTCGGAGCGTAGCAAGCTTCGGCGATGTCGGCGTGTTGTTTATTTACCCTAACTAGAGTATGACTGTTTGAGGCGCTTTTTTCATACGAGCTGCGCAGTTGAGTAGTTTATTGGACCCCATACTCTCATCGCTCCGTTAGATCAATGATATTGTTAAAAATGTGGTTTAGAAACGTGCTTTGATACGTTTTTTTATCAACCTGCTGGATAAGAATGATTATTGCGTTCTGGGTTCGATCCCCAACTTCGATACTGGCAATACCATGGGTAACGGATGTTCATCTGTATTTTTTCAATATGTAAATCCTTCTGGACAATGTCGGCTTTGGAAGGTTATCTTCTATGTGTAGTGTATTTTTATATAGAAAATCCTCCCCCCCAGTCAGCGACTGGCGACACCAGAATTGTGTGTCCCAAGTAAACGTAAGAATTACATTAAGTTTTATTTTTTATTATATCCACTTCAGCATGTCCATCTATTAAACTTTGTTGTTTTGGTTAATAACTTATATTTTATACTAGAAACAACACCAATATATTTTTCAACTCACAACTTTAATTTTACACATATTTTCCATTGATTTTCTTTTGTTAATGTTTTTTGTATCCTGAAAAGCAATACACGCAAAAACAAATATTTTGTTAAGAGTCGATTTTTCTATAATACATAGCGAAACAATAGAACACATTTCATACAAAAAATGTTCATTACGGATTTTGGATCATGATGTCGGTACCAACATTAAATGGAATATTTCAGCAACATTGCATAAAAAGGTATATCTGCTTAGTGTTTACTTTGAACTTCACTGAACTACGAATGATAAATCAGTTGATGTGAAAATGTCTCCATTCAAATGGATATTATTATGAATCGGATAGCTCATACAAATGCAGTGATCTATTTAATACGAGTAGAATTTATAGCTGTTATAACAAATGAAAATTCAGATGATATAAGCAGTCTTATACTTTATGACGAACTCAAATTGTAGTTATATTTGAATTATAACATATTTAAATCATTAAATTATAATGTTAGTTTATATATTTTTTTATTCCCTTTATTATATTTATGCTTATATATTTATATTATACATGTGCGTTTGATATTTCTAATATTTTCCATGTAAAAGTCTTAAAAAAATAAAATTTGTTGTTATTCTTTCCTTCTATTTGGGTTTTCTACCACATGTATTATCTTCTTCAATAACAAATCACCGAATCTACAAAATAATAGAATTATTGGAAAAAAGCCTCTGCGTCTATGACGTTTACGTCAAAGGAACAGTCAGAGGTTATTTTTTTTAAATAATATAAATCAGAATAAACACAGAATAATGTATTTTGCTGATGTTCCGGAAAGTAGTCTCTTTCCGTTTTCAAAGCGTTTTTCGTAGAACTCTTATTTGTTGTGTATGTTAAATACACAGCTTTAAGATTCTGTTTATGTTATTTCCATAGATACTTACTACTTACACAGAACTGATGATATTTTCTAGACGTTTCGTTCTTGCATACACACCATATTACAATTTATTTTACTCCCTTTCATAATAGTGCGAGGGTTGTATTGGGGGTGATAGTGGGGGCGACCGATGCCAAAAAAATTTTGAGACCTTGACTTTTCGTAGATGCCCTAAATTGCAATTTTATGGACTCTTCCCTACTTGCTTTGAACCCTTCAACGGAATTAGATCAAAATATAATCTAGTTTCAGATCTCGTTATAATACATAAGTGTACCAAATTTTAAGTCAATATCATAAACGATTCCAGAGTAAACGTGCGCACAAAAAAAATTACAGACAGAAAATTTTGTTTCGCTCAAATTTAAAATCTCGACGTTTCATGACATTTTAGGCCTATTTCAACAAAAAAATAATATATTTTTTGCGTTACTACACTTTTACTGGACATGGAAGTAAAAAGAACAAATTGGTGAAATTGCATTTATTATTCCCTTGAATAAACTAAGGAAAAATAACAAATTATTACTAAATTAAAAGACCCAACAGGTTCTAAAGATTAACAAATTGAATTATGTGTCAAAATGGGCGCCATTCATTGCCACACAAGCAACTAGTCGACGATTCATTGAAGCAAGAACCCGTTAAAAAATTCCTGTCATGTTCCTGATAATTCCGCACCACATCGCTATACGTTCACGTAATTCTTCAAGATTTGTCCCATGAGTTGAGTAGACAAGACTTTTCAAATAACCCCCAGACAAAATGGTCAAGAGGATTTAGATCGGGGGATCGGGGTGGCCAAGCTACTGGTCAGTTTCTGCCAATCCATCTATTGGGATAAGCTGCATTTAAATAATTTCGAACAACTATTGTAAAACGGACAGGCGCACCATCGCGCATGAACCATATTGTCCTTCTGGACTCATACAGCATATCTTCCAATAGATCTCTTAAATTGTTTCTTAAAAATCTAGATAATTTATCCCATGCAATCTATTAGGCAGAACAAATTGTCCTCATAATATGTTGCCAAGTATACCTACGCAAACGTTGATGGAAATTTTTTTTTGATACCTGGACTCGAAGAAAACATAAGGATTTTCTTCTGCTCATATGTGATTGTTGTGAAAGTTGACAACACCATCCGCGTAAACCTCGCTTCGTCCGTAAACAAAATTTTTTGAATAAATTCAGCATTTCTTCAACATTTTCGCACAAACCATCGGTTCTACCTTCTGGTCTCCCTTCTTAGTAGATCGTCTGGTTTGGGCGCTTGCACCCTTTGCATGTGGTAGGGATACGGTCATTATTCATGTAACACCCCCCAAACAGACGAAGCTGACACACCTTTCTGTAACGCTAGTTTTCTAGTACTGATTTGGGGATTCGCAATTGCTGCATTTAATATTGCTTCTTCTGTTTCTGAGGTCCTAATAAAATGATCTGGGCCAGAATTTTCCTTGTCTGAATAGAACTTATAACTTTCTCGTAACGAACGATCTAAAAAATCTTTCGCAAGGTACCTACTATTCTATTTGAGAAAGCTTCTCCGTACAATCTTCTCCGTTCAGTAGCATTATCCAAGGCCTCAACTATACATTTGTATATGTCATTGTATAGGTATATATTGCACTTTTATAGATTCTACGCCAACTTATATCTGTATCAATAACTCATTTTCTGAAACGACAAAAAGCTCTAAAATATTGTTCACATTAAATGTTAATATTCTTGATATTTTAACTGAAATTGCAGACAATAAAAATGCTATCTGAAACCAAATAATATCTTTAACTAATAGATAAATATATATCTTTTCTACTACTAGTGTCTGTTACTTTTTAATTCTGAAACGATGTACACCATATAAGCGGAATACATTATGTATGATGTTCAGTATAAATATAGTACTCCTATCTATCTACTTCATCCCCAACGTTGAAAACTATAGATAATACATCCTTATGTCTGTCCGAGGATCTCAATCGACTTAAATTCTTATGTCATTCGATACTGACACGATGTCAACTTTTTAAACGCATAGCTCAATATGTGCTGCAAATAGCTTACGAGTTAAACAAAATGTAACTGCACTCTCTGCTCGTACTCACTATTTAAGCAAGTAAGAAATAATAATAATTCAATTGAATAGTTGAAAATAAGGCTATAGATAGCTATACTCTTACGAAGTATGCTTGGATGTGTTTTACTTTCACTTTATAATGTTGATGATAATGACTACTTGTAGTAATTGTAGAATGGAGAAATGTGAAACTTGTTCTAATTTATGGCGGATGCGCCGATGGTAGTAAGGTAAAATTGGTAGCACAAAAGCATTCAACGATATCAGCTTATCCAATACAGTGGACCTTTAAAAATGATGCTTTACTTGTGTATAAAACCTAGAGTAACTTATTTATCAACAGATTTATTTTATTATTTTATTAATTTATTTTTTTTTTAATCGATAGGTGATAAAATTCTTCCACTTTAATACAGGGAATATAATATAACAATATGTATAAATTTTCAGTTAAAAAATATATACTTAGTAACTATACTAATCGGTCTATTGTTGTGCAGGTAAACTATCTCGTTAATATATTTTAGGTTGTAAACACCAGATGCTCGATCGGTCTATCTTATTTCCACTCTGACTAATATCTGTATTTCTATGGTTTTTGGAGTGAACAGTTGTGTCTCCATTGGTGAAATTTGTTAAAAGATGTTTCCATAATTGCTTATATTATCGATAATTAGAGTTATTTTGGAAAACATATACAGGGCGTCTCACCGGGAACTGAATCGATCAATAAAGAGAACAGTACATATCAGAAAATTTTTAAAATTTAGATAATTACTAATGTCGGTGTGGCCAATCCAACTAAAATAATTACAAGCAGCTGGCACTTTCGCTTATACCGGAAGTAGATACCAACTTACTTATTTCAAGTAGAACACCCTATATATTTTAGGGTTTTCGAAAAGAGCATAAAGTTCTGAGTTGAGAATATGTGGCATATCCTATACCTAAACCTAGCCGTTTCAGAGATATTTGATATTTTATAGAAAATTTGACAGGTGCAACGGTTTGCAAGAACCGTTATAATTTTCTTCGTATAAAAGATCCTCATTTGCTTCTTGTAAAATAAAAAGAACACAAGGAGAACTACGTTCTACAACTGAAATAAATTCAATAATATGATACCAAGTGTTCCGTTTTTCGCGTTACATTTTGTCAACTTCAAACCGCGAAAACTTGTTTAGGTCAAATGGAACACCATGTATTTCTTTACGTCAAGTTGTGTAAAATTGAATTCCCTTTTATCTGATATTAATTGTGGGGGTTAGAGTTACAACTTATTGAAATATTTGCGATTTTATTAGAAATTCATGAAAATAGCCATGATTAGAAACAATCAGTCATTATCTTATGTCAAAAAATGCCAGTACGTTTAAATTACACCCACGAAGACTTTTTAAATTTGTTTATTATTTATGGAGAATGTGATAAAGTAATATCAAGAACTTGCAGCACATTTGCTACTCGATATCCAGAAAAACGGAAACCGGCACCAAACACTGTAAAACGCATACTGGAAAATTTTAAAAATTATATCTCTGTCAAGGCAGAAATGCAAAGAAGAAAGCCTATTGTTGATGACGAAAACATTTAAATAGTCATTCTGAGATATTTTCATGCATTTCCAAGGATGTCATTAAGCTGGAATTGGGGCTATGCAAGGATTCAATTCACAGAATCTTATCAAAACATAAGTTTCACCCGTTTTCATTCCATATGGTTCAAGGATTAAAAAAAACAGATTTCCTAAGGAGACAGAATTTTTGTGAGTTTATTCTAATGAGGTCTGAGGGTCAGAATTCTTATTTGGGAAATATTATATGGACAGATGAAGCAAAATTTACTAAAAATGGACTTTTTAGTAGACACAATTCGCATTATTGGAGTGACTCAAATTCTCATATGTTCAGAGAGCGAAACTTTTAGGAAAGTTGGCAGTTCAATGTTTACTGTGCCATAAGAAATGATAGAGTGGTGGCATTGCAAGTTTATCAAAAAAATTTAAACAGTAAATTAAATTTTCTCTTCTGCTAATATGTATAGGTAAATTTTTTTTTTTTTTTTTTGTTAGGTGAAAGATATCTGAATATCTTACAAAATTTGAATAATAATTATTTAGAAAATTTACCTCTCGCCGAACATAGAAACATTTTTTATCAGCACGACGGAAAGAATATTCGTAGAATGCCACAAATAACTCTCAGACAATACGACGGTGCTCCCCCACATATTTATTTAATTAATAATTATTTACAAGAAATTTTTTATGATCAATGGATTGCCAATGATGGACCTTTCTTATGGCCTCCTCGCTCGCCAGATTTATCAGTACTGGATTATTTCATTTGGGGAACTATTAAAAATAAAGTTTATGAGAGCCCATTAACAACCATTGAAGATTGTATGCAAAGAGTAAGAAACACGTTTCAAAACATATCACAGGATTCAATTAGAAGAGCTACCCATGAGGAACTAATCCGAAGGTGCGAAAAATGTGTCGAGGTTCGAGGGCGGAATTTTGAGCAATTATTACATTAAAATGAAATCATATTTTAAATTGATCTTATCTCTGCTATTTTAGTTCATGCCATATCTGCAATTCGATTAATACCTTGGTATAATTTGAACGTGCTGGCATTTTTGACATAAGAAAATGACTGATTGTTTCTAATCATGGCTATTTTGATGAAATGATTACAACAATTCATGAATTTCTAATAAAATCGCAAGTATTTTAAAAAGTTGTGACTTTAACCCCCACAATGCTAATATCAGAAAAAGGGGAATTCAATTTTACACAACTTGACGTAAAAAAATACAGGGTGTTCCCTTTGAACTAAACAAGTTTTCGCGGTTTGAAGTTGACAAAATGTAACGCGAAAAACGGAACACTTAGTATGATATTATTGAATTTATTTCAGTTGTAGAAAGTTGTTCTTCTTGTGTTCTTTTTACGTGACAAGAAGCAAATGAGGATCTTTTACACGAAGAAATTTATAACGGTTCTTGCAAACCGTTGCACCTGTCAAATTTTCTATAAAATGTCAAATATCTCTGAAACGGCTAGGTTTAGGTATAGGATATGCTACATATTTTCGACTCATAATTTTTTGCTCTTTTCAAAACCCTAAAACATATAGGATGTTCCATTTGAAATAAGCAAGTTGGTATCTACTTCTGGTATAAGCGAAAGTGCCAGCTGCTTGTAATTATTTTAGTTGGATTGGCGACACAGACATTAGTAATTATCTAAATTTTCAAAATTTTCTGATGCGTACTTTTCTCTATATCGATCGATTCAGTTCCCGGTGAGACATCCTGTATAAACAATTATATTATTTACAAAAAATATTAGTTAGAGTCAAGAAGTAAAAGAAATAATGGACGAGATAATATGATTGATTTCTCATTATTGTAGGCAGGGCCGGCCTTAGACGTTTGCCGCCCTTAGACACTCATTTATTTGCCACTCTATATTATATACATCAGATTTTAAAATGCCAGTGTCAGTCTTTTATAGAAAATAAAGCTGAGTTGGACGAAATCCAGACAATAACAAGTAAGCAAAAATGAATAAACGGTTCTACCATACAAAAATAACCATGAAACAAAATTTTTTTTAAAATTAATAAATTTAAAATTTGCCGCCCCCAAAAATTTTCCGACTAGTCTACTTAGTGATAAGACAGGCCATCAATGTATGTTAATGACATTTTTAGAATTGTTTAAAACACATTCATTTTATTGTATACACATTTTTAACATGTTCATTATTATTTTATAATTGAGAGCAAATTTTACTTCTGAATTACCTACTTGCTTGTATCGCTTATAAGTTAATAAATGTTTGATCGCTTTTATATATAATTATCTAACCTTTAATTTTGTTAACTAATTTTGGGCGTATTGATCTACCGATTCTGAAAGTTTTAGCTAGTTCCATACGCACTTCAAACATTTCTTAACAGCTTTTAATTTTTATATTGCAGAACCAGCAACAAGACACTGTTGACTCCACAGTATTTGCAAACAACCAGCGAATATAGACACGGATTTCAAGACGATAGACAACGGTCTGCAAAATATTAATCGCCATCTTTTTATTTATGATTTTACTGATAAATTGTAATTTTAAGTTGATAGATCTGCAGATTTATCCGTTATTCCACGAAATGCCTTTGAAGATTTCAAAAAGAATAATGATTTAGTTCTCACTGCAGCTAACAATTCAAAGATAAACATTTATGGAAAGAAAATATTAAAAGTCAAGTCTTAAAGGCTTCGACGCGATTTTACCTTTGTTTTCAATATTGCTGATATCAGTTATCCTATTATTGGAGCAGATTTCTTATTTCATTTCGGAATAATGGTTGATTTGAATAATAAACATTTAATTGATAACAAGACAAACCTGTTAGTAAATTGTTATGTCAAAAATTGTTCTGTTTCATCATTAAAAATCTTTTCTATAGAGAATGACGATACAAAATTGCTTCACAAATATCCATATTTAATTAGTTCACCAGATTTTTTATTACATGTGAACCATTATGTTAGACATAGAATTGTGACAGGTCATTCACTATTTTTTCATCTGCGTTGATTAGATGCTAATAAATTTAATCTAGCAAATGGTGAATCTACGCATTTGTACGCCTTCTTTATCGCCTGTTTCTTCACCGCTTCATATGGTCCCTAAAAAAGATTCAAACGATTGGAGATCTTGCGACGATTACAGACAATTAAATACTATCACTGTACCAGACAGATACCCATTGTCCATGATTTCCATTCCCAACTACACAGTTGTACAATTTTTTCAAAGATAGACCTAGTCCGTGCATATCATCAAACACCCGTTACTGAAGAGGATATTCATAAAACTGCCGTTACTAAACCTTTTAATTTACATGAGTTTTTATGAATACCTTTTGGGCATACTTATAGCATGTAAAAATAGTATAAAACATTACGAACATTGGAAATTTCAAACCCCTTACATATATTTAGCGCTGAATAGCATCGAAATGATATAAAGGATATCAGCTCCTGGCCACATGTCTTAATAGTTTTATAACGGCAAAAGAAACACTTGCCAATTCAACCGTTATTACACATTCTAGCAGTGGCTATAATGTAACTTTGTCCCTTACAACAGATTACTCAAATCTTTCAATGGGTGCAGTGTTGGAACAAGTATACGATGGAGAATGTAAGCCTTTAGCTTTCTTTTCACGAAAACTTAATAACGCTCAAAAACGATATTCCACTTTTGATAAAGAACTTGCGTTTTTATATTCAGCCATTAAACATTTCAGATACCTTTTGGTGGGAGGAAAGTTTATTTGTTTTACGGATCACAAATCTTTGACAACAGCTATATACTCCACAGTGGTGGAGGGAAGTCCCAAACAAATACGTTATATGAAATTTATATCTCAACTTACAAACAATATTCAACATGTTAAAAGTAAAGATATGATTTATCTTAACTGGAACAATGTAATCCTAACAATGCTCAACCTCACGCACTAGTAGATCCTATGTCGACAGCAAATTTTCCAGATTTTAATTTATAATTGCTGAGCGATGAACAAATTGGCGATGTGGAACTAGAAATATTAAGAATAATTCGATTATCCAAGAAAAAAAAATTAATATTACAGAGTTAAAATTCCAAATCCCAAAGATGAGATTTGGTGTGACCTTTCTAATTCAAAATTTCGACCATATATACCCGCCAAAATGAAACGCGTTATTTTTTAAATTTTTCATAATTTAACTCATTCAGGAATCCTAGCAACTAAAACATGAATTAACAGTAAATATTTCTGGCTTAAAATGAATACAGCCTGCATTTTATGGACAAAAAGATGTATTAATTGTCAGGCAGCTAAAATAAATAAACATACAAAAATTCCAATTGGTAAATTCGAAATCCTAAGGATGTTTTGAATATATTCACATAACTACAGATCAGGGCACTCAATTTGAATGCAGGTTATTTCGACAATTTTCAAAATTCCTAGGATTTCATAGAATACATACTACTCCATATCCTCCTCAAAGTAATGGGTTAGTTGAAAGATTTCACAGAACTCTAAAAACAACGTTAATTGCCAGATCTAATTCCAGGAATTGGAAAAGTGAACTTCCAATTATTTTATTTGGTTTGCGTGAGTAAGATTTACAATTTTCTTCTGCAGAACAACTGTCTTTCTGGGAATTTTTTATTAACTCTCATGATTATACAGATCTGCCGAATTTTATCAAAATTACGTGAACATTTTCATAATCTGAAAGTGACATATTCAAAACATCATATTTTAGAAAAATCATTTGTCAATCCTGACATACAAATATGTGATTATATTTTTATCAGGAAAGAGAAATTAAAACATTCTTTATCGCCGATGTACGAAGGAACTTTTATGGTGGTATCTCGTAGTGATAAAGTTATTTGTATAAATCTACAATTCGTATAGAAAATGTAAAACCTGCTTATCTTTTAAATGTTGTTAACCCAGATGTGGATAATTCGATTTGTAAAAAAAGAGTTAGATTCGCCATTGATTGATTGAATGTTTTACCGTTTCTTTTTAAGAGGCGAAGTATTGTGACGTATTTACTACTATTACTAGTTAATTATTTATTGTTATTACTTTCATATTAAGAACGATATCCTTTGTATCTAGATCCGCTTCTAATGGTATCTACGACAGAAGAATAATATTTCAAGATTGATATGCATACATAATTATATAATATGGTACTTATTTGAATACAATAGATTATACAAAATATTCATCTTCTATGGTGGTTGAACCCACAATTATAACAAGACTTTATGAAATCTTAAGCAATATCCCGCTGTATGAACTCTCTAGAATGTGCATGACCCTTTCTAGACGCTTTACATATTACAAAATAAAAACTAATAATATGAACTACTGAGGATAATATATCAATGTCATAGTGTACTCCCGCATCTTATAGTTAAATCAGATGAATCTGCTGATAAATTAGCGACGTCGAGATTTCTGACAAAATAATTTTATTTGGGTTAAGCATGAACTGAAACGAATGGAGGATCTTCTCCGTTAAAGAGAAATCAGTATCAAACTTTATTGATTAGATTCCTATAGACATATTAAAGTTTCTGTTTCTAACTTAGATTAATGAATATGATAAGTATTTTTCAGAGGAAGGGGTTCAGTGGACCAGCGAACCTATTTTCTTGATTTATTGTGGTATTTTATTTGCAGAAGCTCCCGGGATATAACCTACTTTTTTACTCACTCGTGTCAAATATTACTAATATTAAATTTTCATGGACAATAAATTCTTAACGGGAAAATACATTGAGAGAATCGAAAGAGATTTGTAAAATAAAAAAAAACTATGAGTGAATTTGACCGGATTTTCATCCATTCTTATTTAAATTGAGTAGAAATTGAGAGATTACATCCATACTCATTTATTTTTATATCCTTTATGGAAATTTCGTCCAATTTTTTACAGTAATTACGTTATAGAATTATAACAAGCTGTGCGTGGAACAACTTTGTAGGATTAAGCAGCATTTCAGAGTCAACTGTATACATGAATAGAACTTGAATAGTGTTTGAACTATTCAAACGTTTATAATAGTTAACACCTCGGTGTCTACATACTGCGAACTGAAAGCCTCTATTTTACATCCCACCGTAATCGATGGTTAATTGCAATTCTAGTTGACTGCGGTTTTACGAAATGTTCATCTGGTGTGGTTTTGTGTTAGTTTAGTTTTTGTTTGTTTCACCTCTTATTTATAAATTTGCAGGGTGCGTGATTATTCGGGACTTTCATTGTATTTCTAATAATTAAATAATTAAGTGTTACAGTTCAATTTAACATTTAGACATTATTTAAAAAAAATCTCTAAATCATTATTTTATCTCTTACATTTAATGTCTAACGAATTCGTGTTATCCGTTGTCACGCATAATATTTATTATTTAGTTGTCTATATGAACCCGCAATTGTAAGGAATCCGTTGCACTTAAGTGTAGACATGGCATTATACATTTTGTTGTGTAGCGTGCTGCATATACTTAGGCTCTCTATTTCTGTAATTCTTAAACTAGGCAACCAATAACTTTTAATTAGTTTATAGGTAGATTCCTATAACCTACTGACGATCGGTAACACAGATTTATTTCTTCACAATAGTTTTTGGCTTCCGGTAGTCTGTCACTTTTCACGTGTAGTTCGCTCGAACGCTTGGCAATTTATTAAGTGGTATTTTTACGTGCTCGTTGCGATTTTTGAAACAAGTAATTTCACCATTTTGGGACATTCGCAACGTTATATTTTCGATTTTCCATTTATGTTTGGACGAGTGCATATTTTTATGGTATTGGAAATCGATTGTCTTCATTGGAAGGATCTATACGTAAAAGCCATTTTTGCCAAATTTACACGAGGCCAAGGACATCCAAGGTCAACAACATTTCTCTAAGAAAACCCTCCGAAACGAGGGTTTTTTATTTTTACCTACGGTTTCGCCTAGTATTTCGTAGTTTTTCCTACGTTTTTTTGTCTCCTGATACGAATAACTTTTTTTCCACTGGTCTACACGTACTTATGTTACTTCTCCTTGCTGGACTGGAATTTCTTTTTTGTGGAGGAGCCATCCATTTTCTGGGTTAATTGATAGGCTGGAAGTTGCCATTCTTGAAATTTGAGCCGAAGCTGAAGCCCTGCTGCCTGCAGTTTGTATCCTTCTTGTACCATATATATATTGATTTTTTTTTAAATATATTGTATATTTTGCTGTAAAAAATTTCACCACTGCTAATTTTGCTAAACATTTTATGAAAATATTCTGTCAATTAATTAAAACATCTATGATAATTGTTGGGGGTTAAGCACTTACGTAAGACGCGTATACCCAGTTAGATACATTTTTCTTTAGTGTTGAATTTGTCTGTCATACCATACTCTACGTTATTGTACTGTTGAATGTTTTAAAGTTAACCTACTTCGTTTATTGTTATTAAAAGATAAAACTGAATTTGAATTTTTCATTATCGTCTCGCTAAGTAATTTATTTAGTAAATTTAAGGCTACATTGTACTTGAGCTGGTATTTGGAGAAAAAAAATTTACTTGGCGCCCTGATACATCAAAGAAATTTAGAACCCCGACCATCTCCACTGTCAGTCGGCCGGCAAATACCGTTAGTCAACAGACGACGACCAACTAGTTACGTCAGATTGTAGTTTTAAAATTTGACGTAGCATAAGTTATACTTTTTCTGGAACAAGTAGCTCAACAGGAGTACTTCATTATTAAAAGATCAAAAAGATTACATAGGCGGATGCCAAAGCAGATTTTGAAGGCTAAACAAAATTATTAATAAGCAAGGACTAGCCGGAAAATTTGGTTAAGTTATAATTAATAGAAAACCAAAAATTGAACACGAAATAAAATGAAAATGTAAAAGTGGGGTGCTATTTAGAAGTTGAAAGTGGTTTTTGCGATTTTCGGCGAATCGGAACCTTCTAGCAGAAAATATCCTTTACAAAATTTGTAGATGATAAAAAGTCTAAAACTTTCAAATCAGGCATTTTTCGACATAACCTCAAATTTTCTGAGAAAACGGAGGAAACCCGATTTTTCGGGTTTTAATTTTTTTCTGTCGTAAAAATAATTCAATGTACATGAAATGATGTAAAAGTATACCATTGTTTGCATTGAATAAACATGATTTTTTTGGAATCTGGAAAACAAGCACTTCCCGAGATATTTACATTATTCGACAAAAGAACCAAAATCTTCCACGGAAAACTATATTGGTGTCTTCTGTTATTTAAGTATTCTATCTAGGCTCACTCTAACCGTTGAAATATCTACTTTAGAATGGTCTGATATATTGATGGTTTAATTTTCATGAAACCGCTTGAAATTGAGAAAAACCAAGAAAATTACTTTTCGAGTCACCAAATTTTCAATATTTTTTATTTTTATTTGTAAATAATGGATTAAATTTCAATGACAGAATTTACTTCAATGTAATATTACTAAATTTGAATGAATTGATTTGAAGAAAGTGGCGGAAACACGATGATAAAACTGTCGTCATCATGGATCAAGATATTGATCTACTATACTAGTACTTCTGCATCAACCAAATTGAATTGGTCTCAGTATTTTTTCCACAAACCAGGCTCAGGCAATGAAAAGAATTCATTTTATACATCTAATTGTTTCAAACACGAATCGTACACAAATATAATATCACTCTTTTTTGAGTTAACAAGCGGGCAGAGCATGGATACCAGAAATTGAGAAGCAAACAGAATTAAAACAGCTTTATATAACAGGTTATGATACAGAGCGGAAACTTGGCTAGTGCTCAATGACGTTAAACAGTACGGTGAACTAGTATCAAATGATGAGAAAATATTTGTTGGAAGGGGTTTTAGTCGTGAAAGTTCTAGTCCCGGACTCAATAAAATATACAAGACCAAAAAAAGAGTTAACTATTCAATATCAGCCCGTAATAAACATTATTGTGACGAAAGGTAAATAAGGTTAAGAGACACCTGCCGGCTGCGAAAACCAAGGGCTAGGTGAAAAGGAAAGGACCACCTGCCGGCTGCGAAAACTAACGGATAGGTGAAAAAGGGAAAGGACACCTGCTGGCTGCGAAAACCAATGGCTAGGTGAAAAAGGAAAGGACACCTGCCGGCTGCGAAAACCAATGACTATGTGTGGGGAAAAGGAAGTCACAAAATTAAACAAGTTATCAGAAAGATGTCAATCAGTATAATAAGCAGAATGTCCAAAAAATATCAATTAGTAAAATAAACAGGATGTCAGAAAATATCAATCAGGATAACAAGTATTTAAGAATTTCTTACTCTTTCCAAATTCGCGGTGGACATTGATAGATTGGTAGTCAGCTTCTCACTTCAAGTTCTGGAACCACTTCTGATTTTAATTAAAGTTGGGTTGTTATTTAACAATCTGTTATTTTATAACTGTTATTTGCAAATAATATTAACAGATTGTTATTTGTCTTCGAAAATAACAGATATGCGAAAACTGTTATTCAGAAAACAGAAGTACGTAATATAGGGCGCGATTCTCAAACATCTATCACACAGATCACATACACTAGATGAGAAAGTTAAATAGGACCACGTGGAATCGAATATCGGTGGTTTAAGTCTGTGCTAATATAGTTTCCCCTGCATCCACAGAGAGGCTCTGTGCCTCAGATCTTTAACTTGTTGATTGCAAAGTAACACTATATTATCAACTTCTGTCACTGTGTAGTGTCAATTGTCAAATATCGCATTTTTGATATTTATAATTTTCAAAATCTGTTAGTTTTGTGGTAGTAAAAAGCGTGGAAGAAAAATCGAAACTTGTTAAGTTGGCGTGCGTTGGTGGTTTGTGTTGCAGTTGTACACGTATTTGTTGTTTTCATTATCTTTGCCATTATGAATACAACAGACGTGATTTATAAAAACAAGTGTTGTGTACCGGGTTGTAATGATAAGACAAGTAAAAGACATTGCTTTCCCAAAGATGTTAATTTGTTGAAAAGGTAGATTGACAATATTAAGCAGCCACGTTTGAGGGAATTGCTCCCTGAATAAATATATTCATCTTATTACGTGTGTGATAGACATTTTGTTCAACAATATTTGGTACCAGGGACAAGAAGAGGACTTCGTCGGCTTTGTGTTAATATATAATATGTTTTATACATTTAATTCGATATAAATTTTTGTATTCTGTTCTGTTTAATTTAATTCCTCATCAACTTTTCAACACTTTCAATAGATTATCTAGAACAATACACTGAACTCTATTATAATAGACTTTATTATAATAGAGTTCAGTGGAACAATAATGTTATATTCAAATTATCCGCCTGTTGTGTTTTACTTTTCCTCGCAACTGCCAGGTGGCGCAAAAGTTAGTTCCAGGTTACAATACAGAACTTCCTCATCTAGTGTATGTGATCTGTGATCTATCAGTGAGTAGCAGCAGCTGAGAGAGCGTATTGTTGCTATGAAAAACATCGCTACTGACGAGTGAAGGCAGCCAATAGCATAGCAGTAGGGTAAAGTAATATTTACTGCGATATCAACACTCTCTGCTAGCTATTATTTTTAAACTATTATTTTAAACTGTTATTTTTTAAAAATAACAATAACAGATCGAACTTGTTATTGTAAAATAACAGTTTTGCCCATTACTAATATTAATCATCGTAAGTATTTGTCCCCATTCTGGGGGTACGTCGGCTTTCCACCCGATAGGTGCTTGCCGCAGTTTGTAGTATAACCTATATTTCGTGCTAGTGGCTGGCTGGTGTATGGGTTGATCTGAGTGTGCAGTTTTGTGGTGAGAAGTGTACATGTAGCTTGATTTATATTAGGATATGTAAAAGATTAGGTTTTGGGTATTAGTAACTGATTGTGGTAGGTGGTGGCATCTTTTTAACTAAACGAATCTATTAAAAAAATGACTCTTTTCAGATTCGGCCTGAAGGGCAAATAAAATAATAGTAGTAATGTTTTTTTTTTATTTTTATTATGTATATTTTTATATTTTTTTTGTTTTTTTTTTATTTGAAAATTTGCTTGGTTTTTATTTTTTAGTGTTTTGTATTTTTTTTATTTTTTGCATTTTTTCCAACAATATATACAAGTTTTAACGGGTGAAGATATAGTTTAAGGATGGGTACTAGGGAGCAGCGTAAAATTTCGGGGTGTGGGGATCTAGGAGGGTGGGACTGTGTGAAATGACGAGTGTATTCGAAAAGTTCGGCAGCAATCTTTTTAGTATGAAGTCTGAGAGAAGCGGGGTACCAGTGATGTTATGTAAATCGGAATTACGTGTGCGAGATGGAAGATGTAATGAAATTTTCAGGGTTTTATTTTGAACTGTTTGCAATTGTGCTTATAAATATGGGGCTATGAGAGGATACCAGATGGGGGAACCATAGGTGAGGATAGGACGGAGATAGGATTTGTAGATTAAAGTGGCTACATAGGATGGGGAATTTTTGAGGATAGGAAATAAAGGAGAGGTGCGCCGCCAGCATTTGCCAGTAATGTTGGAAAGGTGCTTTTTATGATAGAGTTTGCGGTCCAACGTGACACCGAGATATGTAATATCCTCGAGCCAGGGGAGATTGTAACCGTAACGTGTTTTTGCTTTTTACTAAAATAGATTGCCTGAGTTTTTGTTAAGTTAGTGGTAAGTCCCTAGTCTTTGTAGTAAGTAATTGTCACGTCAGTCTGTCGCTGTAAAATGTTGGTCATAACTGCAGGGTTTACGGAGGTGGTAAGGATAGCGGTGTCATCTGCATAAAGGCAGAGGGTAGTGCGATGATCTAAGGGAGGGGGTAAATTGTTGATATAAAGGTTGAAAAGGACAGGACCAAGGGATGACCCCTGGGGGATGCCAGATAATATGGGGGTGAGTGGAGAGCAATCTTTGTTAACTTTAACTCGAAATTTGCGGTTAGAAGTGTATGATTGCATCATTTTTTTGATGCGAATCGCAATGTTCGCGACATGGAGTTGATATAAAAGTCCAGGATGCCAAACTTTGTCGAAGACTTTTTCAAGATCTAAGGCAACAAACCCTGTGTATAGTCCTCGATTAAAGTTGGATGTGACAATTTCGCCAACCCGGTAAAGCTGCTAGGTGGTGGAATGACTGGTTCTGAAACCGTACTGGTATTTATTTAAAAATTCAGAGGCATCCAGACTCTGTTGGACCCGACTGAGGATTAGGATGTCTAAGATTTTGTCTAGGGATAATATGAGGCTGATGGGGCGATAATAACTGGGGCGGGCTATTTTATAGCCACGCTTCCCTACCATGGCACCGCGAGAATCCCCACTTCTTACAGACGCGTATGAACCAGTGTACTTGCTACGAGATAACAAGGACGGCTGCTTTGAATTATTGAATATATTGGTAAATTATTATTACTTGCGTCAGTTAGTATAAACAAAGCATACTAAATATTGTAATGCCTAGAATCGGTCTCAAATAATCATTCTAACCAACTGCGAAAAAGAAACGGATTTAATCGGCCACGATAGCTAATTATTAAATTAATTACTGCAAAGATTAAACAATAATTCCCAGTTTACAAAAAATATACATACTTTAAATAAATGTTATGGTACTCAAATAATGAATATTAGTCCGGGCGAAATCAGTCATCGATCGGGAAAATTAATTCGGATGGAATATTTTTGTGCCATCTTATTCAAAATGTGCTCCTTTAAAAGAAAGGAAGATGGAAATGTGGCCAGCAATTGTTTAAACAAAGTTTATTTAAAACAAATGCTGAAAAATGCCTGATTTAGGTTTTTTTTATTATCTACAACTTTTGTAAAGGATTTTCCTCTAGGAGGTAACGTTTCGCCGAAAATCGCAATAAACCACTTTCAACCGCTATACAGTACCCCCATTTTACAGTTTCCCTTTATCTCGTGATTAATTTTTGTTTTATCACTTAGTTATGCTGAACTAAATTTTCCGGCTGGTCCTTGCCTGTTAATAATTTTTTTTCAAAAAGGTATTGGCACCAGTCTAACGGCAAAAATCCCTGAAGTAGTAATATAGTAGGTTCAAATGAGCATATTTCTACTTGTTTTATCGAAAAATTGAAAGGACTTACAGTGTATATTGCACCTGATACTTTCTAGGACAAATATAATTTGCTCCAAATAAAGGTAAGTCCCGTTACGTTTCATATACTAGTTGAAGGAGAGAAGGTCTAGTAGTTTCTTCCTTTTTTATTCATTCATGCCATAATAATATTTAAAATTCATGTTAATGTTAAAATTTCAAATAGTTGGCTTCTCTACAGCATCTTATCGCATTTTGCGGTTTTCTTATCATTTCCTCTAGTCGTTGATCATTGTGTGAGCAATAATTATAATAAACCTAACTAAGTAAAGATGTTGCTGACTCATGTCGGCCGAAGAGAAAAATTTTACGACCAGGAGGACCTTAGGTACAGGACTGCCACCCTCAGCAGGGGTAGTCCGTATCCAATATCGAATCAAAATAACTTTCAAATTTTAGCCATTTCCTGTGGTTCAGAAGTTATAAGAAAAACTAAAATATGACGTCACATGACTCCTCTACCGAAAACCAGAAGGGCTTTAATATCGGAGTAAATATAGATTTGCCGAGAAAATGTCACATAGCGCATAGGAAAATAACTTTGTTTTGGTGACACTAAGAATACCTTGAGTTTTCTCCTTCGAGTAGGTGGGGGAATCCTTTTTTTCGCGAAAAAGGTGTAAATTGGTCATTTTTAAGGGTGGTTTTTCAGCTTTAATTTATTTTGGACCCTTTAAAATGCTAGTTATGAAACGAGTACCGTTTTATTGTATATGTTCAAGGAATCTTCAGTTTAAATTTCGTGAAAATAATAGTCTCCCACGGTATATATAAATATACTGAAAAAATGTGAAAAATTGAATTACGGCTAACTTGACCAAAATTAAACAGAAGCGAAGACGAGCACTTCTTGCAGTAGCACATTTAGTATAACTACTAGAAAAAGGAAACATGAATAAAATAAAGTAATAATCAATATATGTAAAAAGTATAATAAAAATCAAGTGAATTTAAAAAAAAAAAAATTATGTCTTACCTTCGAGAGTTTTTTAATGTAATTTAAAACCTGTTCACAATCACCTTTTATTATTAATATTGTAACTTTTATAATGAATAATTACACATATACTTGTGCGCGGATACGTATAATACCGAAAATGACGGGAAATCGCCGCGCGCATGTATATACCGAAAATGACAAAAAATCGACTAAATTAAGTTATTTTTTAGTTACATCACATGGAAGTACATAGGAATACTTTAATTTTGGTACAAAAAAAAAATCGTTCGACCAATTGGGCAAATTGGGAAAAGTGTTGAAATTTTTGTGGAATTTGGACTAAAAATGGAATTGCGGCCAAACTGTTGGATATTTTTCGCTAGAATTAGGCAGGCTATTTCTTGGTTATATATGTTACTGTCGTCTAAAATTCCATCAAATTCGATTTAATTTTGGCCAAGTTAGCCGTAATTCACTTTTTACGTTTTTTCAGTATATACATATATAGTCTGGTCGATCGCGATTAATCACACGGACATCGCACCACCGGGTTCGAATCCTGGCTCCGGCACTGGCACTGTTGGAGGAAATGATTGTATGTCCGCGTTTTTTCAATGTGTAACCCCCTTCCGCACAAGCCCTGGCTTCTGGAATTGGGGGTTGTCCAATTTCTGTGGTGTTTATTTATTATTATTATTATTATTATTATTATTATTATTATTATTATATTGTGCTAGAATCGTTATTAGCAGAACAATCATATTCCATATATTTGGCTATTTATGATAATAATTTAAGGGAAAATATTGTAATTTAAAAATGTTTAAACATGTAGTCATAAAAATCAAATAATATCGTCACATTCAGAAAAATCATCACATCTACTTAGTAATTAAATTAGTTTTAAGGCAATTTTAAGAAATAGCAACAAGAGTTAATTGTGTAACACTCACACAAAAATGTATATTACTAAAAATATATATAAGTTTATATTATATTAGTTTCAGACAATCCTACTGTCTGTCCTAATGTATACCCTCCGAATCCGTGGTTCATTGGTCTTTGTCGAAAATCGTCATGACAAACCCCTTGGCGTATTTGTGTCCCTGTGAAATTCCCAAAAAAAACAAAAAAAAAAAAGACAAAAAAATTAAAATAAAAACAAAACATATAGCATTAAAAGAAAGGTATATGCGTGTTGATATAAGTATACAGATGTATAAAAAATGTTTTAGTGTATAAGTGTTGATATGTATGTGTGTGTGTGTATATATATATATATATGTACATCTGAAAAAAATGATAACAATTAGGAATAAGTAAAGAAAATGAGAATGGAAAAAAAATAATTGAAAAAAAAAGAAATAAGAAACATAAATACTAATAAATATTAAAGGGGATTAATTATTAATAGATAATATATAAGTTTCTACGTGTGTGCGTGTAGGTGTGTATGTGTATATAGGTATGAGTTTGTGTAAACAAGTGTATATATTTTTTATTATGTAAGTTTATTATTTTATGGTTTAGATTTCTTGCAAAATTGATTTTTTTTTGTTTTTCTGAATGCAATCTTAGATTATTATATAACAACATAGCACTGTGCGAATGGTCACGCTACCCAAGCCATATTTTCGAGTATAGATAGATAGATACACATATTGTGGCATGCGGTGTACCGATTTTCTCTAAATTTGATCTGAAGGTTTCTTGAATATCTACAATAAGAGGGTACCGTTCTCGTCTCTGAACTAGTATTTTAAAGGGTACAAAATAAATTAAAACTGAAAAACCACCCCTAAAAATGATTAATTTACTCCTTTTTCGCGAAAAAAAGGTTCCGAAGCAGAAAACTCAGGGTATTCTTAGTTTCACCAAAACAAACCTATTTTTGCTACATGAAAATTTTCTCTGTCGCCTTCTTCTGGGTTATTCTTACTCCGCTATAGGTACAGTTCTGCCATTTATGCGACATCGAATCAAAAGAGGTTACAGATTTTAGCCTATGGTTCTCAAGCATAAAATATCATCAGTTTTCGCACACCCCAGCGACATCATCAGGTGGTTGTGGACGGACGGATAGACAGCTGACAGACATCACGCCCTATGAAAACAGATTTAATATTTTGGCTCGCGGGGCCTAGACAGAGATAGAGATATGACAAGATAATGAAGACGACACCCCTCTTTGACGTGCGCCGACAAATTTCCCAGGGTCATCAAAATTTCCCCAGGCACAATCGTCACCTTACCTACTGTACTGTGTATCACTGTACAAAATCGTTCATCTTGGCTTAAATATAAAAAAAAGTTAGGTTAGATTAAATATAAACAATCCATCTGTATCATAACTATAAATTCCAGAGACGATTTTCCGCAAATATATACATTACAATATGTGTCCGAATATTGAAAACATGAGCCTGTCATCAGAATAATTTAAATTGCCGTTGCTTTCCTTTAACCAGGTACGAAGCTTGTCTTTCCCAAATTTAATACATCTTCAAAATTACGAAGGGAACAGATCAGTACCTTATTCCCACCTATTCTGGTAAGACCTCAAATAACATAGAACTTGTATTAAAACCAATATACATGGTGGGGCAATAGTGCGTCGGACCTCAATATCTCGAGTTCTACGATAACTAAAAATTTTTAAAAAAATTGCAAGTAAAAAGTATTACTGGAAATTATTTTCGAATATTACAGGACCAAGTGTCTTTTTTTAATGGAATGCCTATGTATATCAGTACACTTTTTGAAGCCTCTTTCTATAGTCTATTCATTCCTATATTAGCATTGAATATCTCCCAAGCACTTGGATGTAATGATTTTTTTTGTTGAAATGGATATTAAAAAAATCAGTACCGCCTCAATTATGGGTTTTAAGAAAAACTTATGTTAATACCAGTTACGAGACATTGAATTTATGTTTTTGAATCATGATTTTTCAATTAAGATTATTTTAAATTGAATTTTCTCAATTTTTTCAAATGGAACATCCTGTATATTTGTCGATAATATGATGTAGAAATAAAAAACGAATATTTTTTGTGAGTACTTCCCTAGAGCTAACTGCAATCAATTTCGTTTTATTGAACAATAATTACAAAGTTTAAAAATAAACTTAAAAAAAGAGGTTTCTTCAAATAACTAGAAAAAATTATAATAAATGTTCCACATGTTGCCCATATTGGTTCCACATGTTGCCCATATTGGTTGACACACATCTCTATGCACTTTTGAAATGCGGTTTTGAAATGAGGTTCCCACTGTTCCTAAAACTGTCGGTGTGATAGATGTAAAGGCAGTTATTACTTTTTCCTTCATATTTTGTACTGTTGTTGGTGTGTCTCTATAAACAATTTCCTTCACGTATCCCCATAAAAAGAAATCCATTTTTGTAAGATCTGGGGATCTAGCAGGCCATTTTGTGGGTCAATTTCTTCCAATCCATTGATTAGGGTAGGTATTATTTAAGTAGTCTTTAACTGCATTTAAATAATGTGGTGGAGCACCATCTTGCTGAAACCACATCATATTTCGAATTCTCTCAGGGAGATTTACTAATAATTGTGGAAGATAGTTTTCCAAAAAATGAATATAAATAGCTTCAGTCAATGTACCATCAAAGAGATGTGACCCTATTACATGTTCTCCAATAATTCCTCCCCAAACGTTTATAGACCATCTGTGTTGGTTATCAACTTGCATAAAAAAGTGAGCATTTTCCGAAGCATAATAATGGAAATTGTCCCTATTAACAAATCCATTTTTATGAAAAGTGGCCTCATCATTGAATAAAACAATTGATGAAGTTGACATCATGTTGCATTTCACCTTTGGCCCAATTACAAAATTGTAGGCGCTTTTGAAAATCGTCATTAGATTATTCCTGATGCATTCGAATATGGTATGCATGCAACTTATTGGTTTTTAAGATTCGACCCACAGACCGTCTACTTATTTCTCCTAATGAGCTCACTTCTCTTTGACTAACATGGGGATTCTCAATCGTTGCCAGCACCACAGAAAACTCATTTTCTTCATTCACAACACATTTTATTCTTTCACTTTTTTTATATTCGACATCTCCAGTTTCCAGAAATCTATCGAGAAGGTTTTGGAAGCTGCTAACATCAGGAATCCCTCTTTCAGGATAACGTTGGTCATAAATTCTATTGGCAAGTAAACGATTTCTGCCTGACTCGCCCAAAACAAAAGTCATGTCTACAAGTTCCGCTTTATTAAAATTCATATTGTAAAATTCCAAATATTTTAAATTCAATACAAATTGTAACGACCGGTAAGTGTGATAAATGCTCCTTTGTACACGACAATTTATACCAAACTGAGGTTTTATTGCTTGTCGAATAACGAAAACAGCAAAAAAAACAGTAAAGGACCGGTTAAGTACTATTTACTCATTTCAATGGATTGGGAGAAATAGTCCCACTAAATGGCCTCATTTCAAAATTGTTTAAAGACATGTGCCAATCAAAATGGGCAACACGTCGAAAACCATTATAAATTTTTCTAATGAATTATTTAAGGCAACCTCCTTTTTAAATTTATTCTTGAATTTGACACTTAATTACTTATAAAACGAAAATGGTTTCGATTAGCCATAGGGAAGTACTTACAAAAAATGTTTGCTTTTATTTCTACATCACATCGTCGAAAAATATACGGGGTGCTCCATTTGAAAAAATTGAGAAAATTCAATTTAAAGTGTTCTTAATTGAAAAATATTTTTTGGCCACCCTGCACATTTTTAGGAAATGAAAATGATTCAAAAACATTAATTAGATGTCTCGTAACTGGTATTCACATAGTTCACAAGTTTTTCTTAAACCCCATAACTGTGACTGGTGATTTTTTAAATATCCATCTGCAGATTGCATTATTTCGACAAAAAAATTCATTACATCCAAGTGGTTGAGAGGTTTTCAATGCTAATATAGGAATGAATAAAGCCTAGAAAGACTCTTCAAAAAATGTACTGATATACATAGCATTCCATTTAAAAAAAGGCACTTGGTCCTGTAATTTCGTCTTGGCTCGCCCTGTATGTTCGAAAATAATTCCCAGTTATACATTTTTTTATTTAGTTCACTTGTAACTTTTAAAAAAATTTCTAGCTATTTTAGAACTCGAGATATCGAGGTCCGACGCACTATTGCCCCACCCTGTATAGAAATTAAAACCATATGTCTGGCTAGCATCTTATGAAACAGAATTACTTTATGCAGTTTATAATATTCTATTATTTACTTATTTAGACATAAACAATCAACGGGTAACGAGTTACAGGATGGTTAAATGACTAATAATTCATTAAAAGTACAAATATATACATCAGATGTGTAGTACATCATTTGCATATATGAATATTAAAAATATAAGTATAAAATGTATAACGAGGAAAACAGATAAAGTATTAATATTATTAGTACGATATTATGCAACTCTAAAATATTTGTTATTCATTCCTTGGCCTAACTAAAAGCAATCATGTTTCTAAATCAGCTAATATATTATTCGAACTTAGATTAGAATATTAAGTTACACCGATGACATCTTAAAGCTTTTAAGAATTTTCTCGTCCTGAATTGAAATTTAAATACTTATGTTTCCTGGGTCACTCCCTAAACTTCCATTTAAAAACAGATATTTGAGCCTGATAAATTTATAAAACATATAAAAACGGAAAATTCACTGACATTTCTTGGTGACATATTTTGTCTGTTACTGGTTTATTACCAGTTTCCGGATGTTTTTCCTGCTGAAAAGTCAATACATTTTACGAACAGAATGTTTCAATTTCAGAGCGTGTTATTTAAATGTACCCCAGACAATGGCCCGGATGTTCAGTGAAATAAAACGTTAAACTAAATCCAACGATAAAGCATAAACCAAGACCAAATAAAAGTTTACGTAAGTATTTCCCAGCCTGATGCAACTCACTGAAGTTTCTTTGAAGTATTATATAAAGATAAAATAAATTAGAATTTAAGAACCATTGCGGAGCGTTTCATATCTTAATTATTTAGACAAAGGCATTTAGGCATTTAGATTTAAAAAAATTTGTGAAGTACTATTTTCTTATAAAGCACTTTTGGAGGTAATTTAATTCCAATTTTGAGGAATAAACCGTGGAGGATTTAAATCTATAAAAATATCTAAATATTACTTTAATTACTTAAATGAATATTTTTCTATAAAAAAAATTGTAAGTATATGGACTAAGTTTGCAATTCTGAACATGTTCCCTTAATGACATTTTTCGATTACCTACCATGTGTTTTAAATTTTCATATTTTTTAACCATCCTCAGTGGCCGTTATCGACAAAGTAAATTTTTTTCAGCACGAAAACATTCAATCTTGCTTTCTTGTTGAGTCCAGGGTAAGGATACATTGACAACCCATTTAAGAAAATTCACAGAATCAAGAAACCCGGTCGGGATTGGCAGCTAATTTTCACTCTCTGTCATGTAAAGTCGAAGGGATTCATATACAGCAAGATGTTGCTTTCTGCGCCATCTGGATATGTCTTTTCTTTTATAAAAATAAAAAATATTTTAAAAACTTGCTTTTCTGCAAATAATCGTACTAAAAAGTAATAATTAAAAAAACACTAATGTACGAATGGAAGAAAAGCAAGGCGTACGCACTTTGTATGATTGTATGATATGGGTGGAATCGTTGTATACATAGTGCCTTCAGTCATGCGTACATGAAGATGATACATATATTTACATATAAAGTGCGCACGCCTTGCCCTTCTTGCATTCGTACATTAGTATTTTTTTTTACTTTTTAGCACGATTTTTTTACAGAAAAGCAAATCTTTAAAATATTTTTTTATTTTCTACTTTTTAGTCATACTTTTTGGGGAGTTTACCCCCCCCCCCTCAAAGATTGCTCAATAAAAATTCGTCTCTTAACTATTTGTTTTGATTTCTCGCTCCTTTGTTTTGCAGATTTTCAATTTTCACCCCCGCGCCCCCTATATGCGGATATATGCAAAAGTACCTGTATAATACTGTATTGTCATCCGATCTTAGTAACTATGCAAATTTCATCAATTGATTATGTCAGGAAGTGTGTTAAATAAGGGATGCAAGATTTGAAGACAATTTTCACCCCCGTGCCCCTTACATTCAGATATTTGCAAAAGTAACTGTGGAATACTGTATTGCCTTCCGATCTTAGTAACTGTACAAAATTTCATCAATTGATTATGTCAGGAAGCGTGTTAAATAAAGGACGCAAGTTTTGATCATAAACATTGTGCACGGATTGTGAGTTAAAGAAAAGCAAGCAACAACATAAATCAGTTAACATTGGTAATAACATGCGAAATGAGTTGTTTATCGTTTCATCTTTCAAATAAATACCTGTCTTTAGCTTGTCATCTTATTACGGCATTGCTATTGATGTTTGAATTTCCAAATTTGTCATTCCGGCTATATTTGTATACTAGACGGAAGTACGTCTTCAAAACGGAAGTACGACGTCGACAGATACGAAAGTCGCTTAATTTAATCCTGTGACAATGACATTTGTAAATAACGTGAATATAGACACAAACTAGTATAAACACAACCTAAAATTTTAAGACATAGTGAAGTTAGGCGCAAATGGGTTTCCTAACCTAAAAGTCGAACATTTAAGTAGGATTTTTGCAAGCATCTGCCCACGGTCGAAACCGGTAGGAGGTACATAATCTCAGAGAGGTTTAGAACAATTTTTAGAGAAAGATGGTCGGCGTCCTCCGAGTACAGGCCGAAACATTATCTACGGAGACCCCGGAAGGCGTACAAGATCGGGTGGGGTGGCATTTTCGACTATACCGACCACGGGGAATCGATTACGACGGTTATCAAATCGATCCAATCACTCCCGAGGGCGTTATTCGCCATTATACCAACGACTTGGAGAATTGAAGAACCGAAACAAGTTTTATTGAAATTCACACGTGTGGAAGCTAGGATTTTAAGCAAAAATCCGAACTTTGCACGAACACTTCCAAAGTTTCCCAAGCCACACGAAGGCGCGAGAAGTATAGTTATCGACCAAGTCGACCGCGAGGAATCGATTCCGACCATTGCCGAATCGGTCTGATCAACGGTTCCTGGGAATTTTTTTTTTTATTTTTTTTTTGAATTTTAATGCCTTGTTTATATTTACGTCCTGGCGGAGTTTAGCCATCGCTACTCTTCCACTCAACTAAGACGGCGAAATGAGATGCCGTTCACCCATCCAAGTGAGGGACTCGACCAACGCTGCTTAACTTCGCCGATCGAGGTCTCAGCGCTTAAACCGATGACGGTACCTCACTTCAAAAGTGTGTTGTGGCCAAACTGAAGGTCAGAAATAACTAAAACGTTACTGGAGGACAATGAGGACCTCGATACACTTTTTGCACCACTTTTGACCGACCGCCCAAATTTTGACTGGGATACTTAGTGACTCTGGAAATAGCAGTTAAAGGCAACGCGACCACTCGTTTTTGAGTAACTTCAGGTCATAGAATCGATTGCCACCAGTTTCAATTCGATCCAACCTACCGTTCCGGGAAAAAGTGTGTGCTGTAATCAAACTAACGGTCAGAAATAAGTAAAACGTTACTGAAGGATAACTAGGACCTCAATACACCATTTTCATCCTTTTTGATCGACCACCCAAATTTTGACCGGGGTACTTAGTGACTCTGGGAAAAGGAGTTAAAGGAAACGCGACGTGGGAGGTCAAACTGTGCTAAGATCAAAATCAGTAAGTTCCTAGACACCATCGAAGCCAGTAGTAAGGCACTCAGAAAGACATGACTGACAGTCCTAAGTTTTCAAATGGGAAGGGAATGGTCTTTCTTCTTATCTGATGCAACTAGTGAAGACGAAGAGTATGGTTTGAAGCAAATGGCAGAAGTATCCTATGACATTGTACTTTGCTACTACTTGCAGTGCTTTTTTCTTCTGTTCTGTTTCGTCTGTTAGAAGTAAATTAATAAGTATGTCGATATTAAAATTTCACGGTTCTTTTACCTCATCTATCTTAATAGCTAACTATGAAACCACGTAATGTTTCATAATGAAAAAAATAAATGAAATCACTCCTGACCAACCATCATGTTTATCTTTTTGACTATTTACTTCATGATGAGCAACATAACCTTTGCTTAAATCAAACTAGAAGACAATAACAAAAAGCGCTTTATCGTTATCGTAGTCCCCTGCACCTTCTGATCACCTTTACTTTCTGATACAAATTACAAATTCATGAAATCGTGAAAGCTTATTTTTATCCTTATTTATTTAATTTTGACAGACTTAAAATTTCTCTTATTAATATGCATTGATGGTAGAGACTAAAATATAACAAAAATCGCTTTATTGCTACCATAACAAAATACAGATTAGAAATTTGTGTAGAGCTGATTTTTACCCTTATTCATTTTAACAGACTAAGTTTTTTTTCTATTTTCCCTATTAATGTACACTGATAGATGGTAAAGAATAAAATATTACCGATGCGAAATTTATAAAATCGGGCACAGTGTATTTCACTAGTTTCGTGTCGGTAGTGAAGTGCTGTCGCCTCGATATAGGGTTCCACATCGAATCTTCGGTGTCGATAGTCGATTCTTATGCATTTTCGATTCGTAAGTGCTACACTAGTTTATTTCTTTCAGTGCAGTAATGACTGGTACTATCGATATTTTCTTTTCTCTTTTGGCTTTAAGGTTCATATAATGACAGAAAAGGACGGAAGATATCGAAAGTACCAGGCATTATTGCGCTAGACTGTACGTGTATTACACTATATATGTATTCCCGTATGTAAAGGAAATTCTTTGAAATTGTTTGTACGTGGAAAAAATAAGTAGCGCTAATTTTTTTTTGCATTACATATGGAATATATTTTGTGCTGCTGCTTTTCTTGCATAATTCAATGGGTATCCTAGCCAACGAAAAAGATACCCCTACTACGGTAGTACTACTAGAAGTAAACACAGAATATAAATTCCAGTAAAGTAATCAATTATTTACTTACGTTTGGAAAATAAAGTTTTTCTCCAACAAGTCCCATGTTAGATTCCGATTGTGAAATCCAGCTTCAGATTTTTTGTTGTATTGTTATGAAAACAATGTTGAAACATTCACTGTACATGATTTCAACAATTTATAACCTGTAATATTTTTGGCTATCGTTATATATTAATAAAATGTATTTCACAATAATCACATTTAAAATAAGCTTTACTCATTTTAAAAATTTCTGATCGGCAATATTTTATTCCTTACCATCTATCATCAGTGTACATTAATAGGAAAAATAGAAAAAAAACTTAGTCTGTTAAAATTAATAAGGGTAAAAATCAGCTCTACACGATTTCATAAATTTTTAATCTGTATTTTGTTATGGTAACAGTAAAGCGATTTTTGTTATATTTTATTCTGTTAAAATAAAATAAATAAGGATAAAAATGAACTTTCACGATTTCATGAAATTTTAATCTGTATCAAAAAGTAAAGGTTGTCAGAAAGTGCAGTGGTCTACGACAACGGTAAAGCGCTTTCTGTTATTGTCTTCCAGTTTGGTTTAAGCAAAGGTTATGTTGCTCATCATGAAGTATATAGTCAAAAAATAAACATGACAGTTGTTCAGGGGGTGCGGGGAAGAAGCCACATAGCAAATTAGCTTGGGTTAGCGTTAGGTGATGTGTTATTACTTTCACAAATATCGATTTTTAGTCACATTTGCAATCTTTGACCGATAATGATGTATGTTCTATAATTTTCATGTTCAAATTTTCTGTTCATCACAGCAATTTTTCTCATACTCACTGCCGTTCTGTTCAGCGCCCTGCCCTCCAAAATAAATGTTTCCACAACTGCACCTTCCATGAGGAATAAGCTGTATAATTATTCAATACTCATCAGAATCGATTCAATCATTCTTAGGTCCTACAAGCAAATACCTCCTTCTGTACTATGTAGTGATGAACAAACTGATGAAACATTTAATTGTGAGTTCAAATTACTGTGAAAATAAAAATAAAAAAGTTCTAAATCTGTAATTATGCAATTACGAGCGTTGTTTTAATTATTACAATTAATAATAGATAAGTGCGGAATTGAATTAAATAATACAGTTTTAATTAGTGCACAATTAGTCACCTAATTGGTAGACTGTGTAATTTATAATATTTCATTAATTAACGAAAGAGTTTACTGCAATGTTTCAATTTATGATATATTACTAATTATCACGCGTATTTTCTATTATTTCACGAGATATTACAATCTTCCTTTTTCCATTATATCATATCAGCATTAGGAAGTTAGATTCCGACTTCGTTATTTCTCACTATGTTCTTTCATTATTGGTTGTAGGCCCTTGACGTTATTTTTTAAGGAATATAGTTATGACAAAATATTTTATCTTGATCTTTCTATACTGGTCCAATGCAAATACCGATATGCAAAATTTGATCAAAATAGCTGTAACTGTGTAAAAATATTATTTAATTATTTTAACTTTAACCTCCAGAGCTTCCGTCCCTGCATTATTTTGGGATGACGGGTTAGGTCATACTAGTACTAAGCGAGTATCTATGTGATATATTTAATCAAACTCGTTAGGGCCGTTTAAGAAAATAAAATGCTTTTCATTTTTTTTGACGGATTTTTTAGAGGTTAACTCTTACCTACATTTGAGCTAGGACCGAATTTGCGACTTAGCCTCTGACCGTCATGAATACGCAAAATCGATCCGGTGCTTTGGGCTCTAGTTGCGAATACAAACGCATTAGAGAGGCGGCAAAAGATATACAGAAGACACATATTTTTACACAACTATGTTTAAATTTAATAGGGTATTTGCACTACATAAAAGCTCACTTCAAATGAGTCGGTAATAGGCCTCAGTAGCGGAAATAGGCCGACGTTAAATAAATGTATCGTCAAATAGGTTAAGATTAAACCAAAAGTAAAAAGTAGATAAATGAATCCGTTAATTCAAGTTTTCCACAAAAATATTCAATACTGCGTTTCCCTATATTTAGGCCAGTAGTTCAAAACAGTAGGTAAATAATTGGTTCAAAAATAAGTACGTTAAATAGCATGATTCTGGGTATCATCACTGACATCTAAAAAGCTGCACATGTGTGGAAGTAGGAAGGAGAGAGAAACATTACTATTCCACCACAAACAGCCCACTTCTATAGACAATTAATTTATATGCCGAAGAGTTGAGAAGATTAAGTGGTACTGCGAAGTTCTTTTTACAACCAAGAAATATCACAATCTGCAAAAATTATAATAATAATGCTGGCATCATTGTATTATTAGCACCTTGGTACTGACCTTGAGTATTGGTAAAGTTAGTTCATAGATAAGAGATATATTGTGGTAAAGTTAATTTGGTATTCTGTTATGTGCCAAGTTGACGGTTAGATTTTAATTAATTCAAATGTGTTTGTCTTTCTTCGTTTAGCCGTGGTTTTGGCTGGTGACGAATTAACTTGCTGAATGGTTATAATACAGCAAAATTCCAGAACTGCTTATCCTAAAAGCAATACAATATTTCAAAACTATATAAACAGAGGTGGCGATACGTTGAATAAATTTAAGCATTTTTTAAGATTTCAATGTATTTTCGATATATGCATTATAAGACATTCTACTATGAAAAATTATCCCAAAATGTATAATAATAATTTTAATAATAATAATTTCGCCTTCTAGGCTTTTTAAAAATATTTTACACGTAAGTAATTGCTACTAAGAACACCTCAAAGCTGTTTGTTTAAACTACTTATGGAAATACTTCTGCATCCTGGTACAAATCGCCAATTATATTGTAGTGTACCCATAAACTACATGTGTTATATGTAATCATTGATTAGGAGATTGTGAAATATAATTATCTGTTACTAGATAATGTTATTTATTCCATATTTATTCCATTAGTAGTGTCTATAGGTAAAAAAGTGGTGAGAGATCGAGAGCCCATTAGTCCATTTAACGAGGTCCCGGACATCAAACATTTGTAGGATCTTTTGAAATACATTTTCCCCCTGTTTTCAAGGGTGAAAAAAAAGATGGTGATGGTTTCGAGTTCTGAAACTCTTGCGTACTACCCCTATCAAGGAAAAACCTTCCCAACTTCCGGCTTCTTGGTCTTGCGCTTGCGAGGGGCAGTCGGATCGGGTTTTTTGGGGGGAATAATAATAAATTCAGTGAATTTACATTAGATTGCCCAGGAGCGACCCCCGGGGGTTGAAAATACCCTCGCCCCTAATAGCAATATTCCCAAAAAATAAGAACATACGGACTCGATAAAGTTTTTTATGGGTTTTCGAGGGCACGGATCATGATGCAGGTACTATTTTCCACCCTACACTCCCGCAACTACCCCCAAGTGTAAAAACCACCCCCTCTTTCACGCTGTCGGTCCTATAGGATTATCAGGGAAATTAAAGATTACTAAACCACAGTTGACCTAAGCAACCCCCGGGGATTGAAACTACCCTACTTGCAATACCGAAATCCCTCGAAAAATGGGATAACAGGCTATAAAACCACTCCCTTTTAGATACTGTCGGTCCTAGGTATGCTGGGATTCATCGGGTTGGGGTTTCTATGAGAATATCAGGGAAACTAACCATTACTCAACCATAGTTGATCTAAGCAATTTTTCACTCTAGCCTCCCGTAACTACCCACAATGTATAAAAATACCCCTTTCTCTATAAACTATATGCGTAGTTATATATATATATATATATATATATATATATATATATAAGGGGTACTTTTATACCTTGGGGTAGTCGCGAGAGGGTAAAGCGAAAAATAACACCACCATCATGATTCCCGCCCTCGAAAACCCGTGAGTGATTTCGGTGCTGCGAGCAGGGTAGTTTCAACCCCCGGGATTGCTTAGGTCAACTGTGGTTGAGTAATGGTTAATTTCCTTGATATTCTCATAAAAACCCCGATCAGATGAATTCCCGCATGCTTAGGACCGACGGCATAGAAAAGGGGGTGGTTTTATACGTAGGGGGTAATTTCGAGAAGGTAGAGTGAACAATACCACCATCGTGATTACCGTCCTCGAAAACACGTATGACGCCCGTTTTCCCATTTTTCGAGTGAATTTGGTGTTACAAGCAGGGTAGTTGCAACCGGGGGTTGCTTAGGTCAACTGTAGTTTAGCAATGGTTAGTTCCCCTGACATTCACATAACAACCCCGATTTGACAAATCCCTGCATGCGTAGGGTCGGCTGCATGGAAGAGGTGGTGGTTTCTATACATTGGGGGAGCGTAGGGCGAGAAGAAATAACACTACCATCGTGATCCCTGCCCTCGAAAACCCGTCAAAAACTTTGTCGAGTTCGTATTTTCTTATTTTTTGGGGATATTGCCATTAGGAATGGGGGTAGGTTCAACCCCCGGGGGTCACTTCGGAGCAATCTAATGTAAATTAACTGAATTTATTATTATTCTCCAAAAAAACTCGAATCGACGACCCTTCGCAAGCCCAAGACCGAGAAGCCGGAAATTGGGGTGGTCTTTCCTTACGCAAAGATTTCAGAACTCGAAACCATCGCCATGGTTTTTCTCACTGCCGAAAACAGAGGGGAAAATGTATTGCAAAAGATCCTACAAACTTTTGATGTTTTGGTCTTTTTTGTAACTTGTTAAATGGACTACATTGAGAGAGGTAGTACGAGAGGCGTAGATGAGGCTAGATGAAGATTATATGATTTATTTGATGTTGTAATGTAATGTTAAAACTGTAAGTTAAAGACCATCATCCATTTTCTTTAGATAATTAGGTACTTTGTTGATTTCTACTGTTTCGCGAATTTGTCACGTTCTCTGAAAATATATGGGTGCAATTGTTTTTGTGTTGTCCAAGTCTAATTATAATCTGCTAGGAGGCAGTGTTGAACTAGTGAAATATCTTGTTGTTCTTTACATTGGACAAACCGATATACGTTTTAATAACATAATATACATGTAATCAGGAACACTGACTGCACCTTCATAATATGATAATATATCCATTCGTTAAAGGTGAGACTTCTGAAGACGAGAGTACGCCAGTAATTTTAGTGATTTCATGCCCATGGAAAAGAAATCAGTTGCTTTCGCCCTTTATTTGAAATTTTTTTCTGCTGTAATATAAGTCTGGTATTAATGAGCTCATACTATGAAACCGGTGTACGAACAATTGGAATGATTTACATGGCTGTTACAATTCTGTTTTCGTTCAATAGACGACATATTTTAAAATTGTGACACTGTCATTTGATTCACCAAAAGTTGTAAAACAAGTTGCCTGAAATTTTTCAACAGCGAAATTTCACTTGTGGTCACGTTGAAGTTAATGTAATTTGTAAAATGTAACACATAACCCTTAAGTCTTATATTGGTTTATGTGGGTAGAAGCTTTTATCGTCTATTCTCTGATTGATTTTCTCATTACGATGTAATCAGATGGAAATTAAAAAAATATATATTGCTCTGTAATTATTAGTGGTCACTCCTTTGTGGCACGATGTTTTAATATCATACAAATTTGTATAGCTTCATTACATATTTTTTATTCTATGCGTCAAGTAAGTAATTGTTTGAAGTTTTTGTGATATAATAATATCGGATATGGTTTGTAATTAATTGCCCAAAAGTGTCGTAAGAGAACTAGGGCTGCGACCCAAGGATGATTTTAATGTAAAAACACTTATTGCTAAACAGATGAAAAGGAAATTAGCGCAACACAAATTGTGTTAATTTCAGCTTTAATTTATTACTTATTGCTTTTGATTTTATAAAAGTAAGACAATTTTTATAACGTGTACGCGGACATGGTAAAACGTAGAGAGAACGCGCATTTTTTGTAGAATGCCGTATTACTCAAACTGTGTATAGAGGTTAAAGTTCACAGTAAATTATCGATTTCAAATTCGCTGCTTTCCATTATTATACAAAAAAATCAGCAGGAGAAATGTACAGAAAACATTCCCATGACATGCTAAGCAAAAATCGAATAAAATATGTTTATGCGTGTCTTGTAAACAAGATTTTTTAAATCTTAAGAAAAGAAATTAGTAGATAAGGTTAAGTTAAATGTTCAAAATGTTTGCCACTTATTTCGAGATCTAATTCTATTTTAAATGACAGTTAACCTAAAACTTTATTTATTAAAAAGTACGAATTCAGTTTTCAGCAGGATAAATTCACTCAAGATGCTATAGTAAGCTTGACTGAACGTATGTACTGTGCTCTGGATGAGAGCAGGCCCTCTCATATGTGTTTGTTGACTTAGTAAATGCTTTTCATACGGTGAGTCGTGCACTTCTTATAAGTACGCTTCAGGATATGGGATTCAGAGATAACATATTAACTCTATTCAAAAGTTATTTGTCAGGTCGGAAACAGTGCGTGAGGATAAATGATGTGTGCAGTACATTTACAAATGTTCATTACGGGGTTCTTCAAGGAACTGTACTAGGACCCATCTTGTTTATCACGTATATGAATAATGGCTTGCATTCAATTAAGAGCGAGGCTGTTGTTTTGCGGACGATACGGCATTCTTTTATAAGGGTGATAATTGGAATGAATTATAAACTACTGTAGAAAGGGACACGATTAAAATTGTAGACTGGTTAACTGTAACGTGCTTACTATAAATCTCGTTAAAACGAAATATATACCTTTTAGTCCAACTGTAATGTCCTTACCACAGTTCAAGCAAATCGGCATACAAATTGATCCCTCATATACTAAAGTCATCCAATGAGATAAAATATTTAAGTATCATGATGGCTAAACATCTAAAATGGGATACTCATGCAAATTGTATCATACAAAAGTTACGCTGCATATTATACAAGTTAGGATACCTAAAGAAATTTGTCAATCAGCGGTACCTAAGAATAATTTATCACTCATTAGTAGAGTCTCATTTATCATATGGTATCTTGGGTTGGGGTGGTATCCTAAATGTCTGTTTCAAATTTAGAATTCATACAAAAAAATTTTTTGAAATTGATACTTGATGTGAAACCTACTTACCCGACAGAACAATTGTTGGAGGTCGGAGTTTTGGATCTGCGACAGCTATTCTTTCTAAAGGTAAACAAGCCAGAATCTAAATAAAAACAAATTACAGTTAGCCAAACATTCGTACAATACCCGAAAACAAAAAACAGCCTATATAACACCTAAAGCTAACAAAATTATAGGTCAAAAATGCCCCAACTATTTAGGTCCAAGATTATATAAAAGCCTTCCTCAAAATCTGCAATGCGATAATTCACACAAAATATTAAAAAAGAACTGAAACATAGGTCAATAAGAACAATTTTTTTTTTTTTTTTTGAGGGGGCAGAAAAATCTTTGCCACAGAGTAGAATATTTTTTATATTATTGTTTGTCTTGATTAATGTCATAGCAGTGAAAATTGAAATTTCTTTTATTACTTGCAAGTTTTTTTATTCAACAATGTCGTCACTAAATTGAATTCAGTTCCTTCTATGAATATAAACCTTCACTTAAGCGTTATAAATAATGTGTAAAAAGTCCCCATTGATATCGTCTCCGCTTCAAAAGTTATACGGGGGTCAAAGGTCAAAAAACTGGTTTCAAGTTAATATCTCGCTTGCTATTCGGACGATAATTTTTGCAGTTACAAAAGTTGTCGATAAGGAAATGCTCTATAAGGTTATTTACATTGTCCACGTAGGAGCTACCGTTTCCACGTTATATGTCGCACAAAGAGTCAACATGATGAAATAGTGCTGCAATGGTGATGCATTCGTTTCCCCATCACCTTCGAGGTAGAATACAAGGCGCGTTTTTTTTACCTGGTTTTCCCAATAGGCCTAATCCATGTCTTTGTCAAAATAGGTGGAGAATCAACACTCCTTTTCTTCATTTACTTCTACCGGGAGCAATGATTCCTCTTCTACGATTGCTTTAGTGTCGTCACCATCAGTTTCCTTAAAAAGGTTTGTTCCTTCGTATTCAAAATCTTGCGGGTTGATATCTTCAGACGTATCTACTGAATCATCACTGGGTGGTTAATTGAGATAGAATTGGCCATGGCAGTGTCCACAAACAGCAGAGCCTGGCAAACCAATTTTTCTGCAACTGCAGTTCGTCCCACAATATTTTGTGCAATTGCAGAAGATCATAATATGGAGGAGTTTATCGGGCGCAGGTGGTGGTAACGGCATGACAGTCCCTAAAACATGATCTTTCATGGCCCATCCCACTGTTCAGGATTTAGTTCATTACCCAACCAAGTTTGTACTTGATAATAAACCCGAAATAGATGCTCTCAGGCGGCTCCAATTGTCGTTAGAAGTGATTATAGTTTTACAGGTTTATTGAACCTAGCGAGCTCAAGTATTGATAGTTATCAAGTGAAAGCTCCATATATCACCAATAAGAAATGTATTCGATTATTAACAATAACTTCTGGAGGACAAATCTCGATTGAAAAGTGTGGAAGTTGAATCGCATCCAGTTATAGCGTGTAAAAATAAAAGATGTTTGCAATTTGTGTAATAACCGATGCTATTAGAAGGATATATTTTTGTCTGAACATTTCCTTTGCTTGGTTTAAAAAAAAAATTCGCTGATGTAAAGAAGCACTTTCTATGAGAAGAACTAGCAAATCTACATCTTCCCCACAACAACAGCTAAATTTGTGTGATACATATGTGATATTTCAAGTGCTGTCTCTATTATCAGAACGTCAGCATCGTCCCGAGCTTTACCTTGCATATATAACCAAAAGTATGAACTGTCGTAATAAAGCAAATCGTTTACAAACTGTTTTGTGAGAATTCAGTAAATATATTACATCATATAGGAGACACTATATAATAGGAGAATGAGAATGTTTCACAAGTAAGGAACATAACTACACATACATAGTAAACAAAGTATAAAAATGAAATATAAATGAATGTAAATGTTTTTGCAGGCTTGACATCGACAATAGGTTCTGAAGTTGTACCAGAGATACATAATTTAGTGTTAAAAAACTGGGCTCCTAAGATACAAAAATATGTACATAAAACAATGTGAAATAATTTAGCAGTTATGCGAAGAAAATTCCTGATAGTTGAAACAGTCTCACTTACAAAACCTGATTCAAAATGTTATAGAGATCGTTATATACCAGTTATTATATAAAATTGTCAAATGGACATAAGTCATTTTGTCATAATCTTTAAAATAATTCACAACCGCTGAAGGCACTTACTACCCTTGATGTAATTATTTTCATTGCATGTTAGTAGTTTTTGTTTTATTCAAAACAACTATAGCGGAAACAGGATGCGGCAATAATATACGTTGACGGCTTCACATTACTGTAAGTAATAGCGAAAAATAGTCGACATTTTAGCTGTCACGGAATCGTGTTAGCTCTTGGGATTTTCATGCAGAATAAGGTTTCTGACTTCCATCGCACATCGCAGCGAATATGAGACAAGATTGCGCTATCACATTTCTTTTATAATAATGTGAAGCCAGCTGAAGTTGTTCGCTTCTCTCCTGAACAGGATAGTGAACAGGCACAATCATGGTTAAGTATCTGTAACTGATGTTCTCAAGAAGAAGAATTCTCAAGACAGAACGGAGTTCTTAGTATATTTAGTGCCGATGACCGATGACCAATCCTATAGCATTAATATAAAATGAATATCATGATTATTCGGACTGTTCATTTCACATCAAATTAACGACAAAATAATGTAAATTCTTCTTATCATTGTCTTCGCAGGTGGATATATTGTATTTGTTAGACACTATCTAAAACCGTGATATTGCATGCAGATTATATATATATATATATTAAAACATAGTATTTCAGTCGCAAGCTCCTCTATAAAATCCTTATTTTACTATAAGGAATGTAACCAGACTGCAACCAACAGCTATTCTCCGGGCTAATCGCATATTACCTCAAAGGAACTCTCGTGCCAGTCGTCCCATACCACTTGCAGATTGCAGTTTCGAGCTGTTGGCTCTCGTCAGTGCAAGGTAGGCATGTGACGAACGACACGAGGATTCCTTGATTATTTATTTGGTACATCTCGGTATCTTTACGATAGTGACATGTAAAATAGTAAGCAGGAGCCATCTAGCGGTGCAGTGTCTGTTGCTTCCAAAAATAAATAGCCTGACTGGGCTTAGAATACTTCAAGTATATGATATATATATATATATATATATATATATATGGTGTAGTGGTGAGAGGTAAGTGAATCCTCTCACGCGGTCTAATGCTACTATACACCAGACATCATAGATGTCTCCATGGTGCATAGCGACTTGCCATTTTGCAAGTACCGAGAGCGGCGACCTTCAGCCCTTGGTGGACTTAACCTATATACCAATTTTTCATGATTTGTAAGGTATAATTCAATGCAGGTCGGGGTATTTGCCCACTGAGTAGTTGTTTCCTGCAAATCATGTGTAATAACAATATATATATATATATATATATATATATATATATATATATATATATATATATATATATATGAAAAATACTAGGTTCTCGGGTTGAACCGCGTCGGAGATTGTTAATGTCTCGACGTTTCGGCTTCCGTTTTGGAGCCATTTTCAAGAGAAAATGTGGCTCAAGAAAAAATTGTCAAAGAGAATAATGCTAGGAGTTCGTGGAACTGGTCCGATTTCGGGGTCTCAATCTGCCTACTCCTTAGAGCGAACTTGAACTTGAACTTGAATTGAATTATAACACTCAAGAATTTATATGCAAATCAAAAAAAAAAACACAAAAAGTATATAGTTTGATGTTTATTTGAATACGAAAATATAATGATTGCTGAAAGTTAATTTAAAAGGCTGAAGGAAAACCAACTCTACTGCTTTTTCTAAATTATGGTTTAGATTGCAACTAATAAAGTCAGTTTTTAAAAGCCCATTTAAATTGAAATATGAAGATATTCTGTGTTCCTCTAGTACTTGGAGCTGCTACCATATTGGTGCCCACCAAATTGTACACTGGTGTAACTGTAGCCTCCTTTGCCTCCACCACCAATGACTCCATAACCTCCTCCATAAGCTCCACCACCATGTCCGTCGCCAATTCCTCCTGCACCTCCTCCTACATTGACTGTGTGAGGTACTGGAATAACAATGGTTTGTGGTACTCTTACAGCATACGGTTGAGGAACTGTTACTGGATAAGGTTGTGGTACTGGTACCTACAATTAAACGTGACGTTAGAGAAAAATGTTTATCTTGATGACAAAAAGCATACCTGAACTGGGACTTGAACGGGTACCTGAATGGGTTGAGGCACGGGATAGGGTACGGGACGAGTTACTGTTACTGGGACTGGTCTGGGAACTTCAACGGGGTACGGCTGAGGCACAGGTACTTGTATTGGACGAGAAACCACGACTGGGTAAGGCTGAGGAACAGGTACGGGGATAGGACGGTTTACAGTCACGGGGTAAGGTTGGGGTACAGGAACTGGAACATTTTGAGTGATAGTATGAACAGATGCGCCTCCTCCTGCACCAATGCTACCTTCTCCTAATGAACCGCCACCGTAGGATCCCTCTCCGTAGCTTTCGTGTCCTCCTCCAATGTCACCTTCGAAGCCTCCATAGCTCCCGCCTGATATATGGCCGGAGGAGCCAAGGGAGGCTAAAGAAGCAATGGCAGTGGCGACCTGTGGAACAAGCATAGTTAATTAACTGTATTACAGAGATGCAAAGTATTTTCTTGTCCCTTAGGAGGTCGACCTTATTGATAAAGTTATTTAATGATTGCATGTCTTTATAATTTGTAGAAGTGTTATGAGCGTTGGCCAATAATACTGTTGAGTAGCCCTTGCTTACTACAAACTAACCCTAATGCGATAGGTTGGGAGAGTTGAAACTTTTTTGCACAACCTCTATAAAGTTCAATTTTTGTTGCTCAAATACAGGAACAATATGTTTCATTGTAAGAAAAAATAACTTTATTGTATGCCTTCAATAGCAAAGAAAGTAAATTGACACTTTCGTCCTAGAAAATTATTTGCTGCATCATGGTAATTCTTACCAAACTTGCTTTAGGCATATTAGCGTATTTGGCATAAGCTTCTCTATGCTAGTTTAGAAATAAAGAAGTTTATTTATATCGTTTTTTCTTATTCATCCATAAAAGATTATTGGCAATAACTACTCGTACTCATAACAGTAATATATTGCGCTGTCAGTTGTACAAATGACCAGAAAGGCTATAATTTTGAAAACTTAATCTGTCACAGTGCGGTCAATTTCGTGATCAAACTATGCAATATATGGGGTAAGTTTATAATCAGAAATGTGGCTGATTTTGGACCCGTGGTCAGAATCCTGTGTATAAAGTTAATAAGAAAATAAAGCAAACAATTTTTATTGTCAAACTTTCACATAAAATAGTTGTTTTGATTTTGTTAAGTACTGAAATCACATGGTTGTGATAACCAATTGATAAAGATGAATATTTGTGTAACGAGTTACAGCACGAAATTGTAGTATATCTAGTATATATACCACCTCACTTAACGACATTTAAGCTGCTACAAAATATATTGCTTTTCATAATTAATACATTAAAATATCTCACATCGTTTCAAATAGATATATTTACTATAGTGAAACCTGTCTAACAAATATGAATTATATAATTTTTTTTCCTCCCATATAGCTTGAAGTAATATCTCGCATTTTTAAAGTTAGAGAAAATGTGCAGCCCCTGGTGAATACTTATAAATGAACGAGTTTGATATACTGCAATTAAAAAATACCTAAACATTTACAAAATAATTCTTAAAAATGTGTTATTTCTATTTTTTTAAATGTTCTACTTACTAGAAAGAACTTCATTTTACAGTAGATGAGGAACACAGAACGATTTCTTGAAGTATTCCTCGATATTATATTGAATGAGTTCTCCCCTCTTTTTCCGTAAACTTTATTGCGTACTAATTAATGCATCTTTAGATAAACCGATGAATTTTCACATGTGGATTCATGCTTGGTCGCCTAGCTGTTAATTGACCAATGGCGTGCCAATGGCGCAAAAAATATCTGATATACGAATATTTTACCAAAAATAAAAGAGTTAGTCTAGTTTCTCGATTATAGAAATACATCGAATTGAGAAAAAATGTGATTTTTTTATGTGAATCAAGTTTAATTCCAACTATATTGAATAAAATCTTCAAATTTACTAAAATTATAGTATTTTTATAGGAAAAAAACAAATCTCTATATATCAGACAGATAAAAAATCAATATTTTAATATAATTAATTGTCACATTGTTTAAAAAACCATCACAGTTTTATACATTTGTGAAAATAATTATTCATTATTAACAAATTAACTTGAAATACATTGTTTTATTGAGTAAAAATCAATTTTGTTATAAAAAATAAGATTTAAAACACTAACAACGTAAACGAGATATAAAGCGAAAAAAAATGGCTAAGTTTGGGCCACTATATCTCAGTAAATTTTCATCGAAAAAACTTTTTGAGACCACCATTTTAAAGGAAATATCATCACCTTTTTTTTTATTACAAAGCTCTTTTCTTACTCTACTCAAAAAAAAGTTATAGGCAAAAAAGTGAAAAAACAAAAAAATTGCTAATTTTGCTTTTTTTAATTATTTTTTGATACTTTTAGTACAAAAAATTGTTTTTTTAAAAAGCCATTTCGATGGGAAATTTGATTCTCTAAAAAAGTTTCACAATTAATCAAGTGACATTAGATCCTACGATGTAAATAACAATGCAGCGGTATATTTTTCAGACTTTTGAGCACTGTTTGTACATAATGTGAATTTTGTTGTTTATACAGAAGCACATATTATCACTTAGCCTATGAACGTTCAAATATTATACTTAAAAAATGACTATTAATTACTCTGGCAAGCTTGAATCACAGGATTGAGAAACTGATAAATATGTTAAATAAAATATAATAATTCGTTTGAAATTCTTAGTCATTGATGTGTTCAATTCTGCAAAAAATCTTTAATAAATCCGCCTAGTATAAGTATTCAACATCCAAGGACTGAGCTACTCATTTAGAAAGCTATTAAAAAAAAGAGTCCTAGGATGGATCCTTGTGGAATTCTATCTGAGAGATATAATTTAATAAGTCTGAGAGGTCGAGTAAAAGGCCAAATTTTTCCTGCTTGTAGTAGAGAAATATGCGACGTCAATTTGAAGTTTCATATCGATTGATTCAAGCACACGTTGAGTAAAACACTAAATTGGCTCAGTGGCTCGAGACCGGGGAGTTATGAATCAGGGTATTGATGTTTTGGGGCGATTTGCATATGTTGCCAACACGATAGTAGTGGATTAGACCCACGTTGTCTGAGAGACAACACGCCTAGTCGCTGTTACCTCTATGTTCGAGTCTCAGCTGCGGCCGATAACAATGTCGTAGAAAATGGTTGTTATGTAATTGTCTGTGTATACGTGTGTCTTTGCCAAGTGGTGGATTAGCTAATGCTAAACTCCGTCAGAATATAAATAATTAAAATTTTTAAAAAATTACACAATGGTACAGTTGGTCGTCATTGTAAAGGAATTCTTGACATGATAATAAATACTATCATGTAGAAGAATCTGCAGACCTTTATAAAAACAAATTATTGTTATAAAACAATAGTTAGTAATTTTGGTTCGGTTTTCGGCTGATGCAAAACTTAGAAGAAAGGCCATATATAATGCCAATTTGTATGAATGATTATTGTAACAATAGGTGTCCTCTTGAATGTTCATATGAATGCGATGATTGGTCTTATCCCTAAGAAATTAAAACCATACCTAAGTGAAAAATGTCTTATTTGAAAAAGTAGTTGAAAACTAGATTTAAAACTGTTAATACCACAAAAGAAAAATATAAAAGTTTTTAGCTGAATATGCTTTTTTTTTTAATAATTCGATGAACATGTGAACGATCCATCTTCTCGCGTCTGAAGGACTTCTTTATATTTTCCAAAAATGAATATTAACGTTCACAAATAAGGGTTCAAAACGACTGTTTCAGATGGAGAATAATATAAAATTTATACTTACTCTTCGTTTATGCTTAACTGCTTCACTGATGGTATCAATTTGTCGTTGTAACACTATAAATCTAACACAGTAAGTACTAATACTTTCTTAAAATTAAACCTGAAAGGGAATTCAAGAAAAAGACAATATAAAGTTCAAAAATATATATTAAATCTCTTTCAAAAATCATGTTTTACAACAACTTCAAGAAAAATGTTTTTGACAAACTATAGTCTGGCCCGTGTACAACACATGGTGAGGAATGAACGGCTTATAATGTACCAACTACCATCCAATATGCGGTTTTTGAGCTAACGATTACACAAAAAGATTCAAGAAAAGTTCAATGTTTATAAATTTTTGGTGGGCTTTTGCTTGCCTGTCTATTTACGTATTTTCAGTTCAATATCAATTTTGATCGCTCCTCGGAGCTTAAAAATGCTTGAATCGCAACGACTTTGAATTATATTTTGCAATTACAATTTCATACGTTCAGGCAAGGCGGTACCATGTACATATGAGTACATGGTAACTATACTTTTCTGACACCGAATCACTGAGGAACCGGTTTAGGGCAAATCCCGTTAAAACTCATCATTTTCCCGTCAAAATCGACTGCTAGAAAATGATAGAGGACCCTTGTCGCCAAAGGCTATTTTCGCTAAAACTCTCGATATACTTTGAATAGAGATTGGATTAACTTGTCTTCATATTTAACACAACGCATGAGTTGCAGTGCTTAACAACGTGGATTCGTAAAAGGGTTTTTAATTTTGAAATTTCCAATTTTTGTTACACTTTCTAAATTTTGGTGGTCGGGGCGACATTACGTCCTCGTACAGTGACATTTACTACACTTTCCAAAATTAGACTCCTTAATGAGTTATTGAAATTTTTGCATAAAAAACGCTCCGTAGAGCGAAAATATTATTATTTTTTTTTTGCATTAGGAGAAAATATTATTAAAAATATAAAAACCTCTTCCAACGGAATTTTTACGTGAAGCACGCTTTTCATGCAAAATGTCCAAAAGTCGGATTTTGTTACAGTTTCGAAAAGTTTATCGAGGGTTTTGGCGTGTTCTTTGACAAGCACAGAGATAAAATCGCTATTTTTAAGTCGCAATTAAGACAATTAATTTGTATGAAAAATTATTTAAGCTTTTTCTATTAACTTCCCTTTCGGCTATTATTTTTTTTTTGTAGTATCTATCTTCTAAGAAGGGGTGATACTACCACATTCTAATCCTATAAAATGGCGAAACTATTTCTTTGATGCATGTATTATTTAAAAAAATGAAATTTTACCTATCTTGGGTTTAAGTATCATTAGCTACAGCACTGGCTTAGTGCATCTAGATGCCCAATTTGATATGCATTGGATTGTAAAAATCGGTGCAATACGTGTTAACATTGTATGGTCTGCAAACAAGGTGAATTATTTTATCTTATTACTAATTATAATGAGCTGAACGTAATAAATTTCTTTTGAAATATTTTTACCCAGACAAGTGTAAATTATTACTACACAGTACACAACACTAGAAATTGATTAATTATATAGGTGAATTGTTATGACCTAGGATTTCTTTCGAGAAATGTGAATATTCTAGGCATGAAACAACAAAATTCAAAATATTTCTTGCAATAAGTTACGCCAACTCTTTTTAATATATATCATACTGCGCTCAATTCTTCAAACTTACTTATAGTGGAGTCAGGCAAGCATCAAATTTTAGTGAAAAAGGAATTGTTTCCTGTGCCAGTTTTTCTTTAACATGTTAGTTAACATCGAATACTATACGAAATTGACATTTTCTGCCTCTAGCAACCGCCGTTACGTAATTTATCGGCCATTTTGTGCAGAATCTACCATTTTGATCGTTCTCTCTAAATATAGATGAGTATATCTCGGTATGTGCAGGTCCAAAAAAAGCGAAAAAATTGAGACTGTTCGTTATGATCGATTATAATATAAAAATTTTATCTCTACACATAACCTCAAAAAAAATAAAACCTGAAAAAACTGCTACATTTTGGTTTTTTGGTTATAACTCCGGATGTTTTAAGTGAAATTTGATGAAATTTTCAGAAGTTATACTTTATAATGTGAACTGGCTTAAATTTCAAGTGAAAATATTTAATACAAGTCTCAAAAATTGACTTCAAATTTTAAAATTGATTGGCCAGTTACTTTTGTGCATCGCATCGTATGAGGTTCTTTCTTTTTAATGTAGGTTTTCTTATGCACTTTATGATGGTGAACAGGAAAAAAATTTAAACTTGAAAAATTGATTTCTTCTATTTTTTCGTCAATTATTTCGAATAATTTCCCTTTCTTTGATAAAACTCAATTTTTTTGTATTATTAATTAATTTTTGACATATTCTGATCTAATTTTTCGAAAGGGCATTAAAAAATCATTTATATATAAAAAAAATATTACGAAAGGAATCGATTTTTTGTGTTTCTTAGTCAATTTTTTGAAGAAATTCCACTTTTTTTGATAAAACTATTAATATTAGTATTAATAATTCATTTTTGACATATGTTGTTCTAATTTTTCGAAAAAAATTTAAATTCTGTACAAATACCATTAAAAAATTAAATAATTAAGAACAAATGAATATTTATCATGATTAGAAATTCAAAATTGTCGGCATGATTTGAAAAATAATTGAAATCAAATAAACCGCCATAATTTAAACATGAGTTATAATAATTTGTCCTACTATGAATTGTTGTATAATTTTTTATGGATATAGTACTGATTGTAATGCACGAAAAATTCAGAACGTTTGAGGAGATTGCACAATAATTTTTCAATTAGAGTAAATATAATTGATATACAGACAGCACCTCCCATAAGCCAAAAAATGTTTCTACTCCACAGTAAAAATAAGCAGCAATTTATTTATGATATATGAGCAACGAGAGTCGAAGAGAGATGTCGAGAGGTGTCGCCGGCTGCAAGGAGAACCTGCTGATCGACAGATGTATCACGCAGGACTCCATGCAGTATAAGCGGAACCTCTCTATGGCCTGGATCGACTACCGCAAGGCATTTGACATGACATCGCATGAGCTCATTGTTCACTTGCTCCGATGTCTTGTGATATCCAGTTCCGTAGTGAGTATTGAAGAACTGATGCCCTCTGGAGGACTCGCTTTACCATAACGTCGTGTAACGATAGAGTCCAAATAGAATCGGTAACATTCAGAAGAGGAGTATTTCAGGGAGATTCCCTCAGCCCCCTTCTGTTTTGCATCTCACTACTGCCATTAGCCCACGGAGGCTGTCGGTATGCATTTCGGGTTGGACAAATGCGTACTGATCCATCTCAAGAGAGGACGATGCGGTAACTACGGAGAGGACGCGCAGCTCGTGGATGGAAGCATCTTACACCATCTAGATGCCGGAGAGTCGCACACTTACTTGGATGTCGGGCAACGGTCCACCCAAGAAGTTAGAGTAGTGAAAAACGCTCTCCGCGACAAGTATCAGCACCTACTCCAACAGATCTGGTCTTCCGAACTGTCGGGGAAGAAAAGGTGTCTGCTACCAATATGCTTGCCGTTCCCATCCTTCTCTACTCTTTCGGAATAGTGAAATGGACTAGAGAAGAGCTTCGTCAACTGGATGTAGTAACCCGCAAGAAGATGCATCTCAATAGGAACTTGCATCCTAAATCGTCCGTTCCACAGTTATATATCCCTCGACATCGGGGAGGCCGTGAACTCTTGAGATTGGAGAGTCTCCATAGCAGGATGGTTCTGGATGGAGCATGTAAGATCATCAGGAGTTCGGACCCCCTCCTCTGCATGGTCCGAGACCATGAAAATGCAGAGGTAGGAGCTTTTTTATTTAAGGCAGCACGGAGAGCAGCCGATGAACTCGGTCTCATCTTCGACGTCGAGCGGGTGAACCCCGACTCTGTCACCGAGTTGGAACGCGTTCGACTAATAGCCCACATTAGAGCTGCAGAACGCAACATCCTTCTACAGCACCATAAGAATAAGCCATTGCACGGAGTCTTCTATAAAACTATAGAAGACCTCGGCTTATTCGAAAGGCTGACCTTCGCTTTTTTAAGGTCAGCCGGGCTGAAGTCCGAGACCAAGGGATTCATAATGACTTGCCAGGATGGTGTATTTAACACCCTCGTCTATCGACGTCGTGTCATGGGTATGCACTTACTGTCGGCTTACCTGACATACGCAGTCTCGACCTATATTCACAGACACGACGCAGCATTACGAGTGCTTTATTATCATCTAAGGCACTCGTATGGGATAGACGAAACACCAGTGCTGCCTTACGCTCCGGGGGATATTGAGTCCGCTGTGGGGAATGAGAAGCGTCTAATTTATTGAAACTACTCCTTTCCCACCGTCAGGCAAATACAAGCCAACAAGCCTGACATAGTACTCCTCGACCACCAACTCAAGACAATGTATTGCGTGAAATTCTCAGCTTACGCTGAGAGCAACTTTGTCTTGAAAGAGGAGGAAAAACGGACAAAATATCGAGATTTGCTCTTCGAATTCCGCAGGCTTTATCCAGGCCATTCTGTTAAGATAGTGGTACTGATTATAGGAGTCCTCGATGGAATGAGACAGACGCTGCTCTCAGAACTAAAGATCATACCGGCATGCCGATATTCGGCAGAGATCTTATCCGGCACAAGGCTGTCATCCTCGGTTTATTGCGTCTACTCAAGGCACACGATTCATGGACCCGGTAGTCACTCAACCCACGGGCGTGGGGAGTGGCTATTGGTATTTATTACCAGCTCCCCTCACAGAGTAGGGTGACTGGTTTTTTGTAAAAAAAAAATGGAGAAAATGCAGAATACGATAATGTAATTGTCAGTCAATATATAGACTCGCTAGTTTTATTAACACATTCTGCTTCATCTTTATCAGAAAAGATTTATTTTTATAAACCTATGATGAAATGAAAGATAAATATTATTCACAATATTCTTACAAATAAACAGATTTAAAAGAACATGTGTTATTTGTACATGCTTTTTGTGGTTGCGATACTAGGTCAGCATTTGGAGGAATTGGAAAAATTTGTCTTACTTTGCAAAAATATAATTTATTGAAAAAAGACACATTTGTTTTCTACGATCTTGAAGCAACAGAGACTATGCTATTTTCAGCAGCCGCAGATTGCATACAAGGGTTATACGGATCAAACCCAATTTAAAAAACAAGTTTGGAAAAATTGAGATTTAATTGCTTTCAAAAATACACTTCAACAGCATGTAAGTTGACTTCGTTACCACCCATCCAACGAGCTGCAAATCAACATTCTTTAAGAGTATACTATCAAATCCAAAAATGGTTGTTCCCAGAAAATAGTAAGCCTGCATGCAACTACGGATGGCACATGACCTCCAGTGGCTTATTACCTGTGACTCTTCCGAGAAACCTTAAACCACTACCAGATTCACTTGTAAAATCAATTGCATGCAGTTGTAAATCAATAGGTAGTAAGTGCAAGACTAGAATATCTTCTTGTAAAAAACTGAGATTAAAATACACTGTAGCATGTAAATACTGCGAAGGCTTACATTGCTTTAACTGTGAAGATACATATTTGGTACTTGAAACAGAAGAAATTAATGACTTGGATGAAGAATTGGAAAATAATTCTGACTTGAAAGTCTATAACTGAAAGTCTAAGTACATGTGGAACCGATACAGAGTTGGAGGACAGTGTTAGCGAAGCTTCTACACTATCATTTACTGATAGGTTGATTGATAAAAAAATTGATAGAAATGAAAATGATGATACACTTTATAATTATGCTTCAAGCGATACTGAAAATCAGTCTGAGCATTCTTTATCAAGTGAGACAAAACCAAGGCGATTAATATAATTGCTCACGTATACATATTTTTTTAATTTCGAGTAAAATGTTTCCATTTCTTATACACTATTTGAATACAATAAATATACATTTGCATAACAAATAGTGCTATTAATCTATACCTAAATATAAATATGTATACGTATAATTTTTTTATATTTAATTGGTTTTTTGTATTTTTTAATGCTGTTTCGAAAAATTAGATCAGAATATGTCAAAAATTAGTTAATTGGGGTTTATCAAAAAAGAAAAATGAAAATTTTCGAAAAAATTGGCGAAAAAATACAAAAAATCGATTTTTTCACTGGCCAATCAATTTTAAAATTTGAAGTCAATTTTTGAGACTTGTATTAGATATTTTCAGACAGAAAGTTATTGCTCACATTATAAAGTATAATTTCTGAAAATTTCATCAAATTTCACTTGCAACATCCGAAGTTATAACCAAAAAACCAAAATGTAGCAGTTTTTCCAGTTTTATTTATTTTGAGGTTGTGTGTGAAGATAAAAATTTTATATTGTAACTGTTGATAGCCTATATCATAACGAACAGCCTCAATTTTTTTAGCTTTTCTTGGACCTACATATATCGAGATATACTCGTCTATGTTTAGAAAGAACCATCAAAATGGTAGATTCTGCACAAAATGGCCGATAACTTACGTAGCGGCGGTTGCTAGAGGTAGAAAATGTCCATTTCGTATAGTATTTGATGTAACTAACTAATATGTTAAACAAACTTGACACGGGAAACAATTCCTTATGTTTTGCTTGTCTGACACCACTCACTATTAGTTTAGTCACAAATTTAAAAAAACCTTAATTATTATTCTTGTCAAATTATTGTAGACTACATGGAGGGCGGCAACATTTTTGACTTCAGGGAAGAGTTTGGGGTAGTTAGAAGGTAAACAAACATCCTAAAAGTCCCCGACCATAATAGGTAAGCCTTGCGGGGGAGGGCTTCCAGAAAGCCCTAAATTTTCATTTTTTTTCGGTTTCGCGCTAATAACTCGAAAACTATTGGCCCTAGTAGAAACATTATTCTTATCTTTTTGAAAGCTGACAAAATTTTCTACATTTTTTAATTTCAGCGAAGAGTTCCTATCTTCAACCGTTATCGAGTTACCTCCTTCTGAAAGTCGCCGATATCCGGAAAACGCTGTTTCGGATTACATTTTTCGTCATACTCTGCTCCTAATACCTCAAATCTTCTTTGTAAAATAAAATACAACCAAATCAATTGAAGAGGATTAAATTGACTTAAGAATTATTATATTCTATATATTATTAATTACTGAGATGATGGATTTCAAGATTATTTGCCGAAATGTGATAGGGTTATTGCTTAAAATCATACCTACATTTTATTCCATTCATTTGGTTTTTTTAAATCTATTTGTCAAGAAACGAAAAGTACATATTTTTCAGGTCACCGTATATGCCAACAATTTATTTTTAAGTCATAAATAATCGCAACGGTAAATTTTGTTCATTTAAAAAAGATTTGTGCAATGCTTTAGGCCATACCTACATAAAAAACGCGTACAAATGAAAAACTGAAACTTCTATTAAAGTAAAGTTTGCGTTAAAACTTTAGCATTAGAATCTCTCTCAGGATTCTTTCCAACTACAGGCGATAAATCATTTATTGACGTTTTTTTTTTACAGAAAGCTGGCTGATATATCAAGGTCTACAAGAGGGGTGGTAATCCTCATGAGCGACCGATCAAGTGCTACCAGGATCCTGGATGACGCTAAACGTCTTAACATGATGGACGGTCACTTCGTTTGGCTTTGGATCGACACCGCTGCCACTATAAACGTGAAGAACGTAACAGAAGACGAAAAAGACGTTAAAGACAAACCGGATGACCGCGTCAAACGTAGCTTAGAGCAAAGTGATATAAGTGATATGCATGTAAATTATTTATTAAAAAACGACCAGATTCTTTTATTTACTCGTAACTATGGCGTTGAAAGTTCTAAATTAAAAGATCGTCAGGTTCACCATAACCTCTATTCTAGCGGGAATGGTGACAGTACAGGGGAACTACCCTCGGGACTTCTTAGTCTTAAGCCACTTCCGGTTAAAGTGGACAGACATTTGGTTAAAGGTGCCGTGCGTTTATTAGTAGCGACTTTAAAACTTGTGATAAGTCGGTCGCCGGAGTGGATGTTGAATAACTTAGTGAATGGGCAACTGACCAACGACTGTTGGAAAACTCCGGTTACGAAAGAAAATAATTTTATAAGTGATTTTGCAAGGTAGGGTTTATTATAATTTGTATTTGTTATTTTTTTCAGTAGTGATAGCCACAGCAAAATGGAGTTCGTTGATTAAATTTGAGTTTATTTTCTATAATTTGTGTGTAGCAACATGTTTACGCATATACATTTGATATATATTTTTAAAATTATTATAAAAGAGCTGATCGGTGCAACGAAAAACTTTTTAAATAATTCAGCCTCTTTAAATGGTTATAAAATTTATAACACGATGAGTCTACGTCAAGATTGTCCCAGTAATTGGGAATGAGAAAGAGATCTTAAATATAGAAAAGATCAAAAATATTCCGCCGAAGGACGTTTTACTCTTTTCTATTAAATATTTTGTTGATTTTTTTTCTTTCTGTCAGAAGCGATGATATTTAATGCAAGGGGTTGAAGACAAAGGATCCTGCACTTTATCTTATATAAAATGGTTCTCGGTTTTTCTGACTTTTTAGTATGTTATAGATTTCGATTTCCTGATTAAAAGTAATATGGGCCGGCCCAATCTGATCCTATGACTAGTTTTTGAGGTACAGAGTGTTATAGTTAAAAAGTGGTTATTTTTATAAAATATATTCATGAAAATTGAAGGATTCGATATTGACAATTGAAGGATTCGATTGTTTTTTTTTCTTTTCAGAAATGTCTTTCCTGTAACGTCAGATAATATATTGTGATAAAAATATGCGCTTATATACAGGGTGAGCCACACGAAGTGAATTTTTAAAATCGATGTGTTTATGCTGAAACAACAAAATTTTGAGGAAATTATTTTTGAAATGAAATATGAGACAAAAATATCGAAACACGTGTGACTATAATTTTTAATTTTATTGAAGATGAAAATTTAAATACATTTAATACATTGATATAATATTTATAGTTAATATTACTTTACGGTGCAATAAACCCTGCAAAAATAAATTTGTACACGTGGAAAAGTGAACTTTACAATGAAATGTACTAAACATAAAATGTATTTTATATCACTGATAATTATTTTCACTTTTTAAAAACATTTATTATTAACTTTTACAATTATTTTATATATATGGTTAAATACACTTGGTACAATAAAAATATATGTCTATATGCGAGACTTGAGTATCATAACTAACTTTGTCGCCAGTCTTGGCCATATTTATAACATGGCTGGCATAAGCATTCTAGGAATTAACGCTATGCCAGCGTTTTACATGTGCACATTTATTGTTCGGGGAAGTTTTTATCTTGATGAGGGTATCATATTACCTGATAATTTAGTCCGAATGGTTATTACAATGTTTTGACATTAATTGAGAATATAACAAATATATTAATTTAGCATATAACATGTATGTATGTAATTTTATAGGTAATTATATATGTATATATAGGTATGTTGTGTGTATATGAAACGTGGAAAATTCACAAATGAAGTTTAGCAATACCTCTGATTGAAAATGTAAGTATTTTTTATGTCCATTAATTGACGTAGATGCAGTCTACCCAGAGACATTATCCACTTCTTTGTATTGTTTTTAAATAGTTTTACGTAGTTAATTTTTTTTAATTCATGGGGTAGTTTATTGAACACTCTTTGTCATAAGAATAGAAAACAGCGTTTTCCAATACTTTTCCTAGCATGAGGTACTTCTAATGCGTTCCTGCTGTACCTGGTACTATACACATGATCGATTTTTTGGGTATTGGTTAGGTTTACTTTTTCATGACATATTATTGAATGACAATATAATTGTCTAATATCAAGTACATTTGCTTGTTCAAATAGTAAATTGGTTGGGGAGGTAATTTCTTTTTGATGAAAGATTTTTAAAATCCATTTTTGCATTATATCTAATTTTGTTAGGTGACAATTGTATACACCTCCCCAAGCAATTATACTATAACGAAGTTGTGATTCCACTAAAGCATAATAAACTGTAGTGAGTAGATTAACGTCTAAAATGTTTTTGAGATACTTAAATTCCGCCAGGAGACTCGTTAATTTTTGTGTTAATTTATTAATATGAACGTCCCATTTAAGATGTGAATCAATAATAATTCCCAAATATTTAGTATTACACTTTATTGGAACCTGGTATAAAGAATTATCGCATTCTATTTCCAGTGATTTGAAGTCATAGGATTTACTATTACTCGTGAGAAATGGTATGTACATGGTTTTACTAAAGTTAATTGTTAACACTCTAGAATCTAACCACTGCTTTATCATTTTAAAATCTCATTGTGCTGTTTTGCTAGGATTTGCATTGACTATAGATTTGTATATAATAGCATTCTGAGTGGATCTAGCTTCTCAAACCCAAACTGGAAGTCTGAAAGTATATCATGTTTATTAAAAAAGCAATAAGTATGTTTGTTATTACTGTTCCACAATTTTAGAAAGAGTGGACATCAGCAATATTGGACGATAATTAATGCATTCGGTTTTATCTCCACCCTTGTATAAAGGCTTTACAACTGCTTGTTTTAGGACTTCTGGGAATTTTCCTGTCTTTAATATTAAATCAATTTGTAAACTAATGCTGGAATCAATGCAGAAGCAGCTGCTTTTATAGCTTCAGCCATAATGCCATCATAACCCGGAGCTTTATTATTTTGCAATTGAAGTATTACATCTTTTATTCCTTATTCATTAGTATCAGCAAAATATATTGAATTCATTAGTTGCTTATTATTTATAGGTGCTATATTATTATTGTTATTTTTGATTTGATCCGCTAAGTTTTTTCCCACATTTACATAATAATTGTTCAGGGTGTCTGCCATTAGCTTAGGATTGTTTATTAGAGAGCCATTTTTTTATTTCTTTCATCTCTGATTTTTTATTTTGTTCCATACTAAAGTAGAGGAAGTTAGCCGTAGGTCGGTCTCCCCCCACCACTGACCTTGACCTTGACCGTGCACCTGTGGTCCGTTCCTTCAAGGCCACGGTGGCATCGTAGGTTCGCATAGCATATACCGTGACCTTGACCTTGGACGGCCGCAGTGCGTTTCGACTTCAAGGGCGCAGTGTTGCTGTTACCCAGAACGATCACTTGCTGTGACCTTGGCCTTGGCTAACACTATTAGAGAATGCAAGGACGGAGCTTCCTCCTTGCCACGCAACTCGTAATGTGCCGTGGTTTGATATTTTGTGACGTAGTATATCTTTTCTATAAAAGAGTGAAAGGAGTTAATATGGGATCATTCTTAACGTCAATTTCCTAGAGTAAAGAAGCAAATATGTATTCGTGCAGTTTTTGTGGTGCAAGCTTCACTCGCAGTGACAATATGCGACGTCATCAGAGGGAGGCGTGTAACAGTTTAAATGGTAATGGACCGCCAGCAAAGAAAGTGAAATTGGATTCGAATCCATCAACATCGGTAATTATGCAGACGTGTTATAGCTGTAATGTGACTTTAACAACTAACCAAATGAAGTCTCATAAAAGAACACTACAACACAGAACAAATTCATGTGTACGTTTGATGGATGGTACAGAAATTGTTCGCAGTGCTTTCAAATATAGAATCATAACATACCGAGTGCATAGTGATAATGAGAAACTGGACTATATAATATTTTTCAACGAAATTCGACATAAAATATTGAATTTACTAGAAGAAATATTATTACTTCATAAAACTGTGAAAGTAAACATGGAGACATTTGCCAGCTATATATTACAAGCACAAGAAATAGCTGAAATTAAATCGTTTAATACGTGTAATAAAATATTGGATCAAGTTGTGGATTTAAACATTGCACTCGACACTTTTATAGACATGATGGTTGCGCAAACTACTGAGTTCCAAGAGCGTGATTCTGGTATGTAAATATCTTCTGGTATGTGGAATAACAATTGACATTTTTTTTTTTATTTTTAGGGTGGGCCCTCGAACAAATAAAATTTGTTGAAATTAATATAAACAAGTACAGTCCAATGGGTGGTTCATCATATATCAAGTTACCAAAGTTCATCGCAAATAAGAAGGCCGTAGTGAATATAGAAAACCAGGACCAATACTGTTTTGCTTGGGCAGTCACTTCAGCATTGTATCCTGCAAATGGTGGTACATCTCAAATGTCATCTTATCCACATTATTCAAGAGTTCTAAATTTGACAGGTATGAATTTTCCAATGAAATTGAGAGACATTTCAAAATTTGAGGAATTGAATAATATATCTATTAATGTGTATGGGTTAGAAAAGAAATTCGAGAATAATAAAGTAAAATATGATGTTGTCGGACCTTTGCGTTATTCTCAGAAGAAACTACGTATTCATGTTAACTTATTATTAATTTCCGCGGAATGTGATCAGAATCATCATTGTAAATCGGATTGTGCTAAAACTCACTATTGTTGGATAAAAAATTTATCTGGATTAGTATCAAATCAAATATCCGCTCACGGACATAGAAAATATTTTTGTGATGGGTGTTTGCTGTATTTCTGTAACGAACGTCAGCTAATGTCTCACCAAACAAATGATTGTAATCATATTTACACTACAACACCATCGACACAATTTCGGGTTGATAAATATGGGAAACGTGTACCGGAAAATATATTAAAATTTGAGAATTTTGACAGACAAATGCAAGTACCATTTGTAGTATATGCAGACTTTGAATCCATTTTGAAACCGATAAATACTTGCGAGCCAAATCCTGAACGCTCTTATACCAACAAAACGTTTATTCATGAACCTTACTCTTTCGCGTATTACATAAAATGTTCCTTTGATAATAGCATTTCTAAATTTGAACTATATCGCGGATCTGATGCAGCAAAAGTATTTGTATCATGTATAGAGGCTGATTTAAGGGAAATTTATAATAGATATATGAAAGATGTAATCCCCATGTCCCCGCTTACAGCGATAGAAAGAGAAAATTTTGACAATGCAACCATCTGTGGTATATGTGAGAAGCCTTTTGCAGAAGGTGATATAAAGGTGAAAGATCATTGCCACTTAACTGGTAAGATACGATTCGGTGCCGCGCACTCGATCTGTAATTTAAATTATAAACTACCAAATTTTGTACCTATCATATTTCACAACATGAGTGGATACGATATTCACTTATTTGTAAAAGAGTTATGCGCTCATAAAGATAAAGTTGACGTAATACCACAAAACAAAGAAAAATATATATCTTTTACAAAACATCTTTACATGCATGATTACGTTACTGACAAGGGGGAAACAAAAAATAAATATTTGCGGTTACGTTTCATCGATAGTTTTAAATTTATGTCAGCATCACTACAAAATTTAGGGGAAAATTTAAATGAAGGTCAAATGGTTACAATGAAGAACTTTTTTACCGATAATGCAAAATTTATTTTAATGCGACGGAAGGGTGTATTTCCATATAGTTTCGTAGATAACTTAGAGAAATTAAATAATCGTGTTCTACCCACCAAGCAGGAATTCTATGACAGCCTAAATGAAACACATATATCAGATGACGATTATGAAAGGGCTAAAAATGTGTGGGAATTGTTTGAGTGCCAGAGTTTGGGTGACTATTCAGACCTGTATTTAAAATCAGATGTCCTTCTTTTGTGTGACGTATTTGAAAATTTTCGTAAAATTTGCGTGAATAAATATAAATTGGATCCAGCTCAATATTACACAGCTCCAGGTTTATCTTGGGACGCTATGTTGAAACTAACAGCGGTAGAACTTGAATTGTTAACAGATATCGATATGATACATTTTTTTAAAAAAGCTATACGCGGTGGTGTCAGCCAGTGTACAGAAAGGAAGCATATCGCAAATAATAAGTTTGTACCCAATTATGATCCCTCAGAACCGTCGTCATTTATCACATATCTTGATGCTACGAACTTATACGGTCATAGTATGTCCCAAGCATTACCAACAGGGGGATTTGAGTGGCTGTCCGAAAGAGAAATTATCGACTTAGATGTTACTAATATTTCAGACGAGAGTCCACACGGGTATGTTTTTGAAGTAGACATACATTATCCGCAAGAGTTACACGATTTACATTCAGATCTCCCTTTCTTAGTAGAAAATATTATACCCCCCCAATCAAAATCAAAATCACCAAAATTAATCCCAAATTTGAATGATAAGAGACGATATGTTGTGCATTATAGAAACTTGAAACAAGCCATTGAAAATGGTTTAATGGTGTTAAAAACCCATAGAGTACTTAAGTTCAAGCAGTCGCCCTGGTTAAAAAAATACATCGATTTAAATACGCAAATGAGAAATTCAGCGACCAATAAATTTGAAAAAGACCAATATAAATTAATGAATAATGCAGTATTTGGTAAAACCATGGAAAATGTTGATAATAGAAGAGATATAAAGTTGATTACTCATTGGGAAAATGTTAGAAGAACTATAGGTGCAAACGCATTAATCGCTCGTCCAAATTTCAAATCTTGCACAATTTTTTCTGAGGATTTTGTAGCGATTGAAATGAGCAAATTGCAAGTAGTCTATAACAAACCAATTTACGTAGGATTTTGTATTCTTGAATTATCGAAGACGGTACTGTATAATTTTTTTTATGGTGTTATTAAACGTCAATTCGGTGCTAATGCTTCTTTGTTGTACACCGACACCGATTCCTTAATTATGAAAGTTTATACAGATAACTTCTATGACTTTATTGTACAAAATCCAGAAAAATTTGATACTTCTAATTACAGGGAGGGAAATAAATTTAATATTCCAAAAGGCTCGTCTGTGCTTGGGAATATGAAAGACGAATTCCCCGAAGATCCTATTATCAGCTTTTATGGTACTGGAGCGAAAGCGTACTACGTGCAATCGGTCGGTAATGAGTTGAAAAAAGCCAAGGGAGTAAAGAAATCTGTGATTGAAAAACAACTTACAATAGATGACTACAGAAAAATTGTTGAGCAGGGCGGGTTAATATTTCGTAAAATGAATACTTTCAGAAGTCACTTGCATGATATCTATACAGAGATGCGGAATAAAGTTGCTCTTTCTTATTATGACGATAAACGTTTTGTGATTCCCAATACCACTAAAACTCTACCCTGGGGTCACTCAGACATAACATTTTTTCAGAGTGAACCAGAGCAGAATTTAAAGTGGTTAATATCAGCCTTAAATAGTGTCGTTGAACGAAATGTTTTAAAGGATGATGATAAACTAGATGTGTTACTCAAAGCAATGAATGAGTTGAGTGATTAATTGTTAATAATGTTTCTACTTGTTAACGCAAAGGTCGACAATTATAATATTCAATTGAAAAATTCATTGTGATATTTCATGTTATGTGTAAGTCGAAGTAAGAGATATTTGTATGAAATAAAATGTTAATTTATAAATAAAGATTTAAATTACTAAATGGTATTTTTATTGTATGAGTACTGTAGGCAATAAGATAGAGAGAGACGATAGGAAGAGTGGGGTGGGAAGTAGGGGGTTAGTTAGAGTGTGTAGGGAAATAATTTGAACCAATAGGAACAAGAGTGGTAGGGAGTGGAGGGGTTAGTTCAGCGTTATGGGCTTCAGAGATGCTACAAAGATTCTTTCCGTCTCCAGCTCTCGAGTTGTAAGGAAGTGTGCAAAATAGTGCTGTCTGCTCTATTCCTAGCATTCTTTGTGTTCTGTGTTTTGTGTTTCGTGCCCGTTTCTCGTGTCCGTTTTGTGTTTGTTGTGACAATGGTAGGACAAAAAAAGATTGGTGTTTCTGGTGGTAGCGGTAAGGGAGGCGCTTTGTTGAGTGCTGTGGCTGCATACTTAATTAATTATATGCCAGGGCAAGACGACAATGGCGACGCTTGTCCGGGTAATGGTGTGGCGAACAATGGCGACGCTTGTCCGGGTAATGGTGTGGCGAACAACCAGACGAGCCCTGGCGTGGGTGACAATGGCGACGCTTGTCCGGGTAATGGTGTGGCGAACAACCAGACGAGTCCTGGCATGGGTTTACTACCGGATATTGAAATCCCGACGGATTTGACCGATTTGAACGATGATTTGCTGGGTGATTTCGATTTCTCCGAATTGGACGCGCAGGCTTTGGCTTCAGATGAAGCCAGAGCTAGTACATCTAATGGAGAGGCCTACCCGAACGCCGCGTGGTCTAGGTTCCCTACGGTTACGGAGACAAATTCTGAGGACGAATTTCAACCTGCCCAACCAAAGATTTATTCGCAGAAAGGCCAAAAGAAGATGACGACGCATCCTTCAACATCTACAAAGCAGCCGCAGGTAGAGAATACCGAGAAAGATGATGACGTGTCGATTCTTAGAAGAATTTTATCGGCGCAAGCATCTGTACCTGCTCGCCTGAGCCCTATTCCCGATGTTGGCTCAGACGAGGGGCAGGTAGAGATACCTGAAAAGCCTAAGAAAGCAGCAGCTAAAAATAAAAAGCCGTTATCGGGAAGGAAACCGGTGGTTAAAAAAGCTGCTGCAAAAAAGTCGGTAGCTAAGAAACCGAAAAAAGATGCTGCAAAAAAGCCGACGAAAGTGCAACCGGTATGTTCGAGCGCGCCGTTGCCAGGATGCTCTCATGCGGTGTTGCCAACGCAGGAACCCCGTAACCGTGCTCTGGTTGTGAATGAAAGTGATTCTGATTCACAATCGGAGTTATTCTCCCAAGAAGAGCAAAATGAAACTTTCAAAAATTTCTTGAACATGTATGAACAGTTGCAGCGGGAGGATAGGGAACTTAAAAGTGCAACTGATGATGACAGCAAATTAAAGGATCACGCGCAGTCCCTCAAAAGGAAGGCGGAGATGTTGAATTCTCGGGCCGATGAAATGCTCAGAGGCATTGCGAAGCGTCGCAAAGCCTCTGAGAGATGTACAAGGAAGCTAAATGCTATAAAAAAGAAACTGGGAATAAGGTAGTGCGTAAACACACTACAGAATGTTGCATTAAAAATGTTTGTACATAAATTTAGTATTAGGTTAGGGTTAAGAGAAAAAATGTAAAAAAATATAAAAGTAAAAATGTAAAACTGAAAAAAAATGAGGTTAGATTAGGTTAGAAAAATGTAAAAAATTTAAATGTAAAAAAATAGGTTAGGTTAGAAAAAATGTAAAAAAAAATTTAAATGCAAAAATGTGAAAAAAAAATTAGGTTAGGTTAGGTTAGGTTAGAAAAAATGTAAATGTAGAAAGTAATAACACCCCCCCCCCCCAACCCCCCCCCCGCGTCACGCGCTGGGTTATGGTTAGTTCAGGTTTATATATTAAAAAAAAAAAAAAAAAAAAAAAAAAAAAAAAAAAAAAAAAAGCGGGTCAAAAAATTAAAAAAAGGTTTCTGCGGGCGAAGCGACCGAAGGCTGCAAGCGTCGCCCCCGCCTCTGCCAAAACCCCCCGCGCCCACCCACCCACCCGGGGGGGGACCAAGGTAGCGCAGTGGTATAGCGGAAAATTGTTATTTAATTTTATAATTATAATTTTATAACTCTATAATTTTATAATTATAATTTTATAATTCTATAATTTTATAATTCTATAATTTTATAATTTTATAATTTACGTGTTGAAAAAAATCCCTGCAAGTGCTAGGGATTGAACTACCAAACCTTCGTTCACAAAGTTTACAAAGCAAGCCACGTTACCACTGGGCTACCTTGGTCCTAGGAAACTCTTATACTTTACTCTTATACTTACCTATAACGCGAGTTTATATATATATTTCATGGAATTTTTGGTAAATTGTGTATTTAAGTATATAATTAGATTAGAACTGTTGTATTCATCGTAGATGAAATAAAAAATAAATTTTAATACATTTATTTATACACAAATATTGGACAAAAAAAAAAAAAAATATATATATATATATATAAACAACTGAAAAACTTCCAAAGTACACTCAGACACGCGTAAGGGGTCATTTTCGACTAAACTGACCACTGGGAATCGATTCCGATAATTTCCGAATCGATCCGAACACTACCGAACGCGTTATTCACTGTTTTGTCAAGGATTGGGGGAATAAAAAAATCAAAACACGTTTCAGGGGAGTTCACACATGCAAAGGCTGCAATTTTAAGCGAAAAGCCGAACTCATGCCGAACACTCCCGAAGTTTCCCGAAGCCACCCGAAGACGCCCGAGGACACGCGAGGTATCGTTTTCGACTAAATCGATCACTGGGAAGCGATTGCAACCACTTTCGGAGCGATACGACTAGCCGTTCCGGGAAAAAGTCTGCTGCGGCAAAACTAAAGGTCGGAAGTGAGTAGAAACGGTACTGGAGGACAACTGTGACCTCGATACACCTTTTGCAACACTTTTGACCGACAGTCCAAATACGAATAACCAATTTACTTAAATAAGTACCCCGTTATTTCTTATATTAAAGCAATTTTTTATTCTTTACTTTACTACTGTTATTTATTGTATATGAAATGAAATAAAAAAAGAATAACTCTTAATACATTTATTTATAAATAACAAAAATATATATACATAAAATAAAACAGAATTATCCGTCCGAATCATGCTCCACCAGAATGACTGCATCCTCATCTTCATCGGCAGATTCCTCCACCAGAATGGCTGCATCCTCATCTTCATCGGTAGATTCCTCCACCAGAATGGCTGCATCATCTTCCGAGTCAGACGATTCCGCTGTGTCCGTCGATGATTCCTCCAGAATTACTCCATCCATCTCGTCTTCGGAATCATCATTGGGCACAGTGTCCATCGACCATGTGGACGGAGACCTCTCCAATGGTTGGTATTCTTCTGGTGAGGTGGTGCTATCTGCTACACCACCCCTTGTCGCCTCTCTAACGCGCTGCAGGTAGGCACGATACCTTTCGCACAAAACGAACATGGTTGAAGTGGAAGATACAGTATTGTCTTGTACTTCAGACATGTTGGAGCGTAGAAAGTAAACTGAGGGTGGTGAGGGCTTTCTTATGTATATATAGCCCCTACCACCACCCCCACCTCATCACTCCCCACCTCACTACTCACACAAATAAGAGTAGAAAGTGTCCTAATACTCATATTTTTAACACCATCAATATCAATAGCACTGTCAACATAAGCAATAATCGAAGTGAAACACAGATTTCTCTAGTAACATTGTGTTACTTACATTTAAATATTTAGTAAATAAAACAAAAAATAAGATTCAATTTAACGTTTATTTAACACTTAAACTAGTTATATAATATTTACAATAAACTAAAAATTAAATATATACATTTATTTATCACTAAAACTAATTACATAATTATTTACAATAAACTAAGAGATATATACATATTTACAAAAAAAAACTACAAATTATCTGTCCATATTGCAAATATTGCAGATTTCCACTCGCCTAATCTGATAGAGTGGATCTCTGCAAGATTTGCAATATCCCCGCCTGCCTCTCATTATCCTTGTAGTGGCATGGTAGTCCACATGACGATGTCTCCCAGGATCCACCCTAGACTGGTATCCCAGAAAACATCCGTGGCAAAGATTGTATTCCATACCACCCACTACTTGGACCGCAACAAAGGTCATGGTGGTGCAGAAGATGCCATCCATCGGGTTCACCCTTGCTAAATATTCTGATGTTATCCACCGCTGCCCTCTTTGGTGGGGAACATCTACGACGATACCCTCATCATCACTTGAATCGTCTGCACCCTCTTCAGCGTCAAAAAATTCCTCATCGTCTTCCTCGTCGCTTTCCTCATCGCCTTCCTCATCGTCTTCAACTTCTACCTCGTCGTCTTCGGGAGCAGCCAAGTCGTCCTCTACCTCTTCAAGGTACCATATATTGTTGAGGACATCTAGGGATGCTAACCAGTCCAGGAATCTGAGGTTAGCCCAACCAGCAGGTACAGCAGCCATATTAATACTTGGAAACGAATATATAAGACAGTAGACGGAATGATCAACGTTGAAGTTTGCAAAGCAACTGATCTAACGTGGAGTTACACCTCCTCTTTTAAACATGTTGCTGGTGACGTCACATCATCTCTAACGACATACCATGGCTCTAATATCGGCAATTCCAGCGACTACTTAAACAAACAAGGCCATGAGGAGGAACTCAGTTATTATTCAGCTGTCATACCGTACACTTGTTTTTAAAACAGCAATGTCTTGTCCAAGAGAGTGGCAATCGAAACCAACAATCGCCGTATATCCATATAGTATGGATGGTGCAATTCTGTGCTATAATTGTTCCCAATTCTGGGCAAAGCAGCAAATTAATCCATGTACTGGACTATGTTCAAATTGTATAAAAGAAAATCCAGTGCCAGTGAATACCGTCCGAAAAGCAGCATCACGTGAGCGTCTGGAGCAAGAGTGCTACAAGTGTCTACAACCCACGACTCGTACAAATTTTGGAATTATCCGAGATGTTTGTGAGACATGCAAGGTGGAGCACCCATTGAGGCAGCGGTGTCTGGTTTGCAACAAGTACACTGGTGATTGTTGGAACAATATTTGCAGCAAATGCAGAGACGAGAAGACATACAGTGTTTTACTTTGTGAATATGTTGGACATATTTATGGAGGTGTGATGAAACACAACAGAGAATGTTTCTGTCAGGAAGCGTTACTGTCGAGACGGGGGGATTTCATCTGATTAATTCCATAAATATGTATTTGTATTTTTTCTGTATTATATACGTTTTAAATAAATATATTTAATCTATAATTCGTTGTAAATATTTTCTTCTCAATAAAATTTATTAAAATGATTTTCTTGATTTCATCTAATAATTTTTAGGAGTAAAAATTAATTCAAAAATTTTAACAAATTTGCATTTGTATATATTTTTTCGTTAATGTGTATATAATTACTAAGGCTTTGGAGTCTTATATGGGGAAAATAAATAAAACAAATATTAATGGAATACACACATTTTATTATGAAATTTCTAAACATAAGTAAAATATTAGTTGTTATAAATATACACATTTTATATAAAGAATGTGACAATATTAAATAAGAGCTGCTTCGTTAATCCAAGAGTTGTGGTCATTAGAGAATCCGAGCCACTTCACAAAAACCTTGTTCCCTCTCCTTCTTAAAACCTTTTCCACCAAGTAGACATCAGGGTATTTAGCTTTTTGTAGCTCCATTTCATAAAAGCACCCCTTTATTGGTTGGCCATGAATGTCCTGGAGTGTATATGTTGTGGGATTTGTTACATTTATTTTAACGATCTTGAAAAGTTCAGTTGAAAAATTTGGTGTGAACCCCTTTTCAAATATACCTTTATATTTACTGATTCGAACTATATCGCCAATACGAAATTTAGGTTTCAAAGCAATTTTAATGTGATTATAAGCATTTAAACGTGTAGTTGGTTTAACATCAGCAGGTTTCATACCAGTCGTACGATGTATTTTATTATTGTACAATTTTGTAATGTCGGATAGAATGTCAACCCATTTGTATTTACCTCTAGCTGAGAATTCTTTATATAACCAGGTTTTTAATGTTCGTATTACTCTTTCTGCAATTGCTGCTTTTTTCGTACTATACGTGGAGTAATGATTAATGATGTACTGTTTCATTAAAGCAGAAAAGTTTTTGTTGTAAAATTCCGTACCCTGATCGCTTTGTAGATTTTTAGGAGAATAATTTGATTCTTGTAAAATACTTCTCATAGCCTTAGTAATTTCAACACCAGTTTTATTTTTTAGAGGTTTAGTCCACAAATATTTTGAGTAACAGTCGATCACTACGAGAATGTATCGATAACCATTGTTTTCATCAGCGTATGGTTGCATTTCAGCTAAATCCATTTGCCATAAATCACCATAACCTTTGATTATTGTTCTTCTTCTACGGAAATTTCTCCTACAAGCTTTATGCAATTCGTTAACAACTTGTAATTTCTCATTACTAATCACCATAATTGAAGTTTAAGTCAGGCGTTTATATAGATAATTTAGGTCTGTTTTTTCACTTTTTTCCTAATGTAGCAGCGTTGTCCGTGACTTCAGCCACTATTTCATCTATCACTTGTTGATTACGATCGTTCCTCCCAGCTTGTGCCACAATATTTCCAAGTGATTTCTGTCGCACTGTCATACCTTTCAGACGGGATTCATCGAGAATGTGGTGCACTTTGCTTATTGCATCATATAAAATAGTATAATTGTCCTCGGTTAATTTCTTAACTCCAGAAATTTCTTTATTAATGTGTTGCAGAGCGTCATTAATCATCTCGGTAATTTTGCTGTGTACAAACTTACTATATTCAGTCCACTGATTCTCCATAAAAGCAATGTGTGACTTTTTAATGTCTTTCATACATTTATCGATATTTTCGTCTACATAGTTACGAGTTACACCATCTTTTTGATTTATTGGTTCACCAATGTTCAGTAAACGCTTATTTTGCATATCAAATTGATTATCTGCGGTAAGTTTAAAACCAATACCTGGAGGTCCATGTACGATAATCGATTTATTATTATTACTTCTTCGTCTACCGAACTTGTCAATTGTGTTGTTTACAACAGCCATTTCTGTTTACGTCTGACCCCGTTTAAGCATTTCACAATATTTTATACTAATTAAATAAGTGTGAAATGAATTTTAACTTCACTAATAGATTATCCTTTCTTCCCTCATTTCTTCCAATAAACTGACTATTTCGTTATTGACACCATTGTTACCAACCATTTTTGAGCTATAGAGCAGGCGTAGGCGGTCCACCAGTTCTTTCGGTTTATTCCAATATACATAGTCAACACCTCTATTATTGTATAATTTATTAATAGGAACACCTAAGCCAGTTTTAGATCTCGTCACAACTGTAGAAGATACCAATGGTTCTATAATATTAGTGAATTTCTTCCATTTAGCTTTATTCAAACCCTGTTTCATATCATAATTTTTATATGGTGCTTTTGTCTGTTTTAAAATCCCCCCATATAATTGACACTCTTTGTCGCCAATAATAGCCTCATTACTACGCGAAATTTGTGGTTGTTTCATAAATATCATATCATATAACTTAGGACTGCCAGAATACGTCCCCACCTTCTTAGTTCCACGCCACAATGTGATATTTCCATTAGAAAAGCGTATTTCAGCATTACCCATTTGTAGTTTTTCTGTATGGGGGTCTAAACGTACACCGTATATAGTATCATACCTAGCATTGTCGAATTTCAGATTTTCTAAATGTGTTTGCACTATATCACATTTTCCTTCTGCGCCACTAATAGAACTTTCTGAACATGGAGTGCTCATTAACGACGATCCCGGTGGTGTTTCCAAAAAATATTGTTGACTTGCATTTTTGTCACCATCTTCATCACTAGTTTCAGGTGTTGCTTTAAATGTACTAGTACTAGCTCTTGCACTTTCTATCGGTTGTGTTGGTTTCTGAGGTTGTGTTAGCGATTGGTTATGTGAAGCAGATGATATAACCTTTAATGGTTTTGTTATGGGTTCATAAATTTTTTCGAGTGTTAACTGATTCTCAACGTTTCTTCTCTTCACAGAGTTGAATTTTTTGCGCACTGAATCGGTGGCCTCAATCAATTCACGTTTCAGTCTTATTTCTTCTCTCATGTTTCTACCTATAGCACTACTGAGTTTATTCTCACCATTGTCATTCATGTCTAACAAATGCAGCCTCACTGCTGAAGTTATCCCGATGCTATCTGTAGACCAATTAAAATTTTAATTACAATACTTCATGGATATATGAAACTATCAAGTTCTTTGCGATATCTCCCTTCATTTACTTCTCTATCCTTGTCAATTACAAGAAACCCATATTTGTCTTTCCAGCACTCTGCACACATTTCTTGAAATTCTTTATAAGTCACATCCGGTGAGACATGGTCTGAGAAAATGTGGTGTAAATTCATATCATCCTGCTTAAAAATTGCTATGAAATTACTATTATCCCTTACCAACTGTTTAGGGACGCGGGAATACGTTTGTGCCAAATAGAAACAATCTACATGTTTATGACGCCCCATTGAGAAGTATGCTCGAATAACATCTTGCTTTTCACATATAACATCATCAAATATAAATATAGACTCAGGCTCAGCGTCGGATGGTTGCACTATTTCCGCGTTGTTACTGAAGGTGTAATATCCTAGCCCCGTAATCGGTGCTAATATATCGCGTAAATATTCATACTTGGGTTGATGTAAGGACTTTGAATATAAGTAAATGTTTGAAAAACGTAGCCCAAGTGGATGAGTAAGCAAAGTTATTAGTAAATTTGTTTTGCCACAACCACTTGGACCTATTAAGAGTCCGCGAATAGTTGAGGGAAGTAGCGGGCCATGGCGTGATTCGACTTGTAGTCCACACCCTACTTTTTCATCTAAATTATCTACAGCAAGTTTCTGTTTCTGCTTCACAATGCGCATCGTAGCACGGATGGATACTATATAAATAGATGTACGTATTGTGATTGTTATTTAAATGGTGTCAACCGAGAAGCACACACGTGAAAATCGTCGTGGTTTAAAGATTGGTAAGGGGGTAGTCAATTCTCTAATAAATAAGCTCCCATTTGAACTACACTTACCGGGAGGTTACCAGTATTGTGGTCCAGGCACCAAATTACAAAAAAGATTAGCCCGAGGTGATCCAGGCATAAACAAACTCGATGCTGCATGCAAGCAGCACGATATTGCATACGATCAAAACACCAGTAATTTAGCAGCCCGACACAAAGCAGACTATCAACTTGAACAAGCTGCCTGGAAACGAGTTAAATCAAAAGACGTAAGTTTCAAAGAAAAGGCCGCCGCGTGGTTAGTTACAACTATAATGAAGGGAAAGCAACGTCTTGGTATGGGTTGTACGTCAACAACACCCCGTACTACAAAGAAACGTATAATTAAAAAGAAAAACAAGAAAAAAACTAGAAATATAGCTTTTGGTGCTGGAATAGTACGTAAAGTACGTGATGACATACGTAAAGCCGGTGGTAAACGAAAAATCGCTAAGGACACAAAAAAAGTTACGCAAATTGCGCTTCAAGCAGCACGACAACACATGAGAGCAGCTGGTGGAAAACGTAATATTCGTACACCTAGGATAATACCAATACCGAAAGTGGGTGGAATTCTACCATTAATACCCATTTTTGCTGGATTATCAGCTTTGGGTAGTTTAGCTGGCACTGCTGCTGGTATAGCTAAAGCTGTAAATGATGTTAAAACGAGTAGAGAGGAATTAGCTGAAAAAAATCGCCATAATAGGCAGATGGAGGCGATTTCTATAGGAAAAAGTGGTAAAGGGCTATATTTAAAACCATATCGCAAAGGACTAGGACTTTATCTAAAACCACAAAGTTCAAAAAACTTCTAGATGCTCTACCCCGAAAACCTCTCACTAATATCGATCTTAAATATTATGCAGAGAAGATGAAAGTGCCCTATTTTCGGGGGATATTTATGCGGGACACTCTACCATATTCTGGACCACGTCATAATGAGTCGGCCATCATAAATCTAGACAGTATAAATGGCCCTGGAACACACTGGGTTGCATTTAAAAAACGTGGTAGTTTAGTCACATATTTCGATAGTTTTGGTGATTTACCCCCACCGACAGAATTAGTTTTATATCTGCGCAGAGGTTCAAAGTCGACCGACAAAATTTACTATAACTATGAACGCCAACAAAATTTTAACACAGTGTGGTGTGGTCATTTGTGTTTGAAGTTTCTCACTACAAAATAACTACAAACGCTTGTGAAATAACATCTGCAGACCTTGAAATGGATCGGGAAAGCATCAAGCAGATGGGTCAATCACTAATCGCATTCTCCCGTTTACGCAGTCTATTGAAGATGAGCAAACAACAACTGGCAAATATGCCTAAAGAAGTAATGATTGGATGTGCTGCACATGAAATTGCATTAGTATGGGACAAACTACCCCAGCATCTCCAGAATGATATTGATATTTTAAAATATCAATACTGTCAGGAACATTATCATGATGATGATGATGATGGCGGTGGTAGCAGTGTTGATGTTAATGATGGGCCGCCGCCTCGAAGAATATTTTGCTGCTACTGTAAAGTGCGCGATGTCAATGTTGCATCAAATAATGAGATACAAACGTCTCCGTCATCCAGCAAAAAACGAAAATTACACCACGATTATTGCTGTAGTTCACAATAAATTCATGAGAGAACACTAAATATCATCAGTCATGTCGTATACGTTCACTCTATCAAACCGATCTAGTGTGCTCAGTGCTGAGTTTTATCCTCCCATTGAATTAGATACTAATAGTCGATATGGGTTAGGATTAACAGGCTTCTATTCTTACAATTCTATATTCAATGTGGACGAAACCAACAATCGTTTTTGCTATCGAATTGGACCAAAAGTAGCCCCCACACTTATCCACATACCTTGCGGAGCCTATGAAATTGAAGAGATATATCGTGCAATACTGAAAGCTATGCCCGGTGATAAGAAAGAGGAAAAAGAAAAACTATTTCGACTGCGAGCGAACAACAATACGCTAAAGTGTGAGATTTGGTCAAAATATGGAATTGACTTTACACAAGCAAACTCTATTGGTAATTTATTGGGATTTGAATCGACTTATTTGCATCCAAACACTAATCATGAATCAACATTACCTGTTGATATTATGAAAGTAAGGATGATACGTGTAGATTGCAACATTATCTCTGGAGCATATCTGAATACCCTTAAATCCCATACCCTTTTCGAGTTCGACATAGACGTTGAACCAGGTTACAAACTTACCAGAGAGCCAGCGAACATCATATATTTGCCTGTTAGACCTGAAGGACGTCAGTTTATCGACAACATTACACTACGCATATTGGATGATAATGGAGATTTAATCAATTTTCGTGGTGAGAAGATTATCGTAAAGCTAGAATTGAAACAGTTTTAAAATCGCAAACACAATGGGTTTCCGATATAATCAACAACGATTAGCACACAATCGTTTCAATGTGATTGACGATAAAAAGACTAATGACTGCGGAAATCGACTCATTCAACGTGTAGAGCTTAAACGGTTAAGACATAACCTGCCAGCTAAAGATCGTGCATTTCTTCGATCCATCGGATTGAAACTGAGAGAAAAATAGTTAATAATGGTGACTTTTACATCTAGTGAAAAACTTGAGGTGTTCGAGGAACCTGTATTCGATCAGTCACTCGTTAGCTTACATGAGCATACATATAAACCACACGGTTCACCATATTATAGAAACTCTGATGAAGTACGCATTCCTGTCAATTTTCAGGACTTAATACTTGACATTACAGAGAGTTACATTTATATAGAAGGAAAATTTACCCCTAGTGATGTTACCAAGAAGTGTTATCTATCTAACAATGCGCTAGCTTTTCTCTTCGAAGAAATAAGATATGAAATGGGTGGTGAACAGGTCGCTGTCGTTAGGAAGCCTGGCATCACTACTACAATGAAAACTAGGGTGTCATATGGACAAACATCCCTCCCATCGCTACTAACTATAGGTTGGGGTCTCACCGAGAAAAAACAGGATATTTTAGATACTACCAGCCACGTTTTCAGCGGTAAACTCCCTCTTAAGTACCTCATGGGTTTTGCAGAAGATTATACCAAAGGTATTTTAAATACAAAACAGGAATTAATTTTAATTATAGCACGTTCCTTTAAAGACTCTTACATTGGAGAAGTTGATGCACAGTTAGAAATTAACAAAATCGAATGGAAGATAAGACATATTGTGCCTGAAGTTAGACAAAAGGTTAAACTATTAAAGAAAATTGATACGAGCAGTAATAATGCTAAAGTTAAAATGGCTTACCGTATGTGGGATCTCTATGAGCTACCCACTCTACGTGATACTGCTTCTGATATATGGGCTGTTAAAACCACTAACAGTCTTGAGAGACCTCGATACATCATTATCGGATTTCAAAACAATGGCAACTCTAGTGACAGAACCAAGGACGCCGCAAGTTTTATACATGCAGATATAAATAATATTCGGCTATATTTAAATGCCGAAGTATTTCCATATGAACGTTGGAATTTAAATTTCGATAAGAAACTCGACTCTGCAGCCTACTACGCCTATGAAAATTTCCAACGTAGTTATTACGATAAAGATATGAGTGAACCTATGATGGACCTTGGCGAATTCAGAAAAAATCCATTGTTTGTTATTGATTGCTCACACCAACCAGATGCAATGAAATCATCCACCGTCGATATAAAAATTGAATTTGAGACACGGAAGACGAAGTTTCCCGAACAAACTCGAGTATATGCACTTATACTTCACGATGCGTATTTAAGTTATAGCGCATTAGATGGTTCAGTTCAGTGTGGCATTGCTGGTGCTAAGTAACGAATACCTATTACCATGACGTCATTAGGTAGCCAATTTCCTACTTTGATAGTTGACTTGCAGGGGTTTCAATATAAAACAAATGATTTTACCGTTAAAGAATTAGCTGTTCTATGTTGTAACACTAATCAGCAAGCACACTATTTCTTCAAACCACCAAATCCTTTCTCATCACTAACCCAAGGCGAACAGACTCACTACCGATGGTTAGAAAACAACTACCATGGGGGCATAAAATGGAGTGATGGATATATTCAACTGTCAGAATTCCCACTAATACTTCATCGACTTTGTCAAAACGCTGTTAATAATTTTCGACGCAACGTATTGTCAGAGGATGTTATAATTGTATGCAAAGGCAAATTAAAGAAAAATGTTCTACAGCATCATCTAAAATGGAATAGAGTTATAGATCTAGATGACTTCTCACCCTGCATACCCAATCTAAAATCGTTAAAGGTACCAAGATGTATGGAACACACCCAACCAAAATATAGTCACTGCTCTCTTGCAAACGTTCACTTTCTTAACAAATGTATTATAGATTTAAATATAGAGTTAAAATAAATATCTTTAAATATGTTTATATTTAGGATTAATAATTAATATTTTTTAATGTATGTCACCAAAAATAATTATAAATAAATTAATGTATAATCTAATAATGTGTTTCATTTATTTCAATTTTAATTTTAAAAATAAAAACAACTATATTTCCATAATAATAATTTTATTACACCATTTACATATTAATATTATTAACAGAAGAATTACAATAAGTGATTAACTACTAATTGAGTTGTCTTCATCCTGTTCTTCATCAGATTGGTCGAGTTGATACTTTTCAATAATTTTCTTAGGTAAGTATTTTTCTATGTCACATAGGAAATGTTTTAAATTTATTTCCACTAGTTGCTCACAGAATTCTTCTAAATTCACAATACCACGAGAGAATTTACCACATAGTTGTGCACCTCTGTAATACCTCTCAGAATCCTCATTAAGCTGTTTAACTTTTTCAGCATCGAAGCAGTAATTCAGATCATAATTTATTGCATGGAGTCTATCCATACTTAAGTCGCCTAGTACAGAAGATAGTCTTTCAATTGCCGAATTAATGTCTTCTGCCCTTACCCAACGTTCTGCTGAATATTGCATCCACATTCTTGCCAGTTATAGTGAGGCTAGAAATTACATAAATAAAATTAGAACAAGTTATCAAATATATGATAAAACTACTTACATCTCTACTACTATTGTAGTGTATTTATAATATTTCAGTCTAAGTTATACTTTCACTATACCTTATTTATTGGTCTGATAATTTAAAGTATACAAATATTTTAAATAGTTTAAATCACGCAATAATTTCGAATTTTATTAGTGACCTTGATTTAGCACCGGTATAAATGGGTGAATTCTCTCCTAAATAAATCAACGCATATTTACCACTAGACGAATTTATTTCTTCTATAAAAGTTATATTTAATAGTTCAGCAATACGTTTAGGCAAAAATGATTTAAAGGTAGTACTTGTACTTTCATCAAATAAATGTACTAATATCGATTTTCCAAAACGTGTATTAAGCATTAACATTTTTTTAATGGCGTAAACCTTATTTAAAATTAACGATGAAATAGGTTTTTGGTCTAAAACTTCAGTATCTTTAATAATAAGTTCATTAAGGGCTAATAAATCGATATTGGTAGTCATATTTAAGTAGTTGAGTACAGTGAAAGAATTACTAACCAAGAAATATTACAGAACTTTGCTTACTTAAAATATTTCAGATCACAACACTATGCTCACTTATTAACTGTAGGTGAACCAGACTAAATATGATTTTGTTCTAATAGTCCGTGCTTTTTTTATAGAAAAAGTATACTACGTCACAAAATATAGAACCCCACCACATTTTACTGTGTACGTATTGAACTAATGTAATTTTAGAGGTCAAGTTGCGTGGCAAGGAGGAAGCTCCGTCCTTGCATTCTCTAATAGTGTTAGCCAAGGCCAAGGTCACCGCAAGTGATCGTTCTGGGTAACAGCAACACTGCGCCCTTGAAGTCGAAACGCACTGCGGCCGTCCAAGGTCAAGGTCACGGTATATGCTATGCGAACCTACGATGCCACCGTGGCCTTGAAGGAACGGACCACAGGTGCACGGTCAAGGTCAAGGTCAGTGGTGGGGGGAGACCGACCTACGGCTAACTTCCTCTACTTACTAACTTACTTAATTGTGTCGCATACTTGTTTAGGATTATTTTTATTTTTCAAGATTTTGTTTTTATAGTAGTTAGTTCTGGCTATTTTAATTAGCGGGTTTAGTTGATTCCTGTAGTTCTTAAACTCACTTAGAAAATTAATTTTTTTTGTTGTCACGTTCCCACTTTTTGTACAGAGAATCTCGTTTTTTAATTGAACTTATTAGCCCGTACGTTATCCAGACTTTCCTTTTTTTTTGTTTGATTTCACAAGTGTCCTACTTTCATCTAATTTAATTTGTATTGTTTCTATAAAACTTGCCATAGCTGTATCCGGTTTAGAATCGCTAAAAATATTTTCAAAGTTAGCACTGACTATTTTTTCATTAAATAAATTATAATTTATTATGGATTTTGTTTTCGTATTAGCTTTTCCTGATTTAGTAATTCCTAGAATATCACAAGCGAAGATAGTACTAAAATGATCAGTTATGCGGGTTTTTAATATAATTGGTATATATGTTTCTATATTTTTAATTAAAAAGAGGTGAAGACTGTCATGTAATTGTTTGATTACGTCATTAATTTGAGTCCGGAAAATGGGTTATTACGGGATCAGAGTCGGAAAAAGGTTGCCAGGCAACTTTCCTGACTGTTTTCTTGTTAACAAAATGAAACGTCCTTTTTTCCATTTTTCACAATTCAAATGACATTCAAATGAATAAATTAACAAATAAAACATGCCGTCGCTATGCAACTTTAAAAGTAGGTTATGTGACATTGGTTAAATCACGGAATATCGAAAGTACAAATGAAATAAGATATGATGCGACTTTAGTTAAATCGCTGAATATCAAAAGCACAGTATGAAATAAAATGTTGTATTTTACACATCCGTTAAGTGATGCTACAGTACTCGTTTAGAAATTTTAACATCTAACTCGTACCGTAACATATCACTGTCCGGACTTGTAACGTACATAACTATTAGTATGTACTACATAAAACTGAAGGAAATTTCGGGTATTCAAAGCGTTTTAATAATTTTTATTTAAATAAATAAAATTGTTAAAACATTCAATTTTATAAATTTATATAAAGATAACTATGTTTTATGCAATTATTTAATGTCGGCCTACTTCCGCGACAGAGGCCTATCATCGACGCCTAGAGACGAGCTACACCCAACCATGAATTTTACCGAACCTGTTCTCCGTCGAAGAGAAAGGATCTGATATTTAATAGACAAGGAACGGACAGCTTAACATCCCCTCCGAAGAATGCCAATTCCATTACGCAAAATGTTCTCTTAAAATTGCATAGCTTCTGCGTATACACCGATAAACAAGTCGCTAGAACAAGCCGCTATTAAAATAATACTTGTAAACCTACATCGAGTAGCTTGCGCAGGATATTTTTCGTCACTGCTCATAAGGTAAAAAAGCTATAAACATAAATCTCCTAATTCACGATATATAATCAACAGAATAATACCCTGATTTGATTTAATTCTGAGTATGAGCGAAAATTAAAGAAATAGTGGATATTTGATTTATTCTGTGGTAAACTGCACAATTTTTGTAATAAAAATGCATCAAACAACTATTAATTAGTTTTGCAAAACATACTTTACAATGGTCTTCAATTTTACTGGGCAGATAAAAAATGCAACAAAAACTTTACGAGTTTATTATTAACGCCGCTGAACCATTGGGTATGGTGTCATCAAACAAGCCTACATACATTAAAATCTTACAAAGGTAAGTGATTCCATTTACGGGAGGAGTAGTAACGATATTTTAATGAGGTCGTAAAGTTTTTATTGCCTTCTTATTTGCACGGTAAAATTGCAAACGACTATACGTAAGTTGATTTAATATAGAGAACCAATTCACAGGCCCATAAAAATTAAGTGTTCCGACCCTCACAGTATAGTTTTCTGCTAACGTTATTCCGCTTCCTTTCTAGCTTTTTCATTTGAGCTCTTTTTTAGAATACTGCATGTATCGAAACTATCAAGTAACACAAATTAATAAGAAACATAATTTCCTACAGCAAACTCTACAGAAATTGGACTTGTTTTTCCTGATTCTCGTGTGTTGTCTTTGAAAACATTCTTATTTATTCTCCTTTACTTTTTCTTGTCATTAGAACTAATAACACTAAATTTATTTTCTTACCGAGTAACCAACTAATGAGTATCTCACGTGTCTAAATAAATACGTTTGTTCTGAAAACAACATTTGCTGCTCAATATAATTTTCATCGCATTCGTGTTTTGGGATTAGTGCCAACAAGTCTCTGATGTGGCTTCAGAATCTCATTTGTTGCCAGTTATTATTATTTTCGTGGAATTGCTCAAATACGATTCTTTAAACGACTTTAGTAATAAACAAAAAAATGGGGGAAGATTATGATATTGGTAGAAACAGAAAACTTACTCATAGTTAATTAAGAGGGAAGCAGTCATGAAGTTATTTGACAACAATTATAGATATACCCCTTAAAAGGGGAATAATAAATTTCAGTTTGGCCTAATGTGGCTAAGTTTAAATTATGAATTTGATATTTTAAAGGAGAGGAGGAGATAATGCAGATAAGCTGAAAATTTATTATGCCCTTCTAAGGGGTGTATCTTCCTTATTCGTTTTCGGAAATAAGTTTATATAAAAGGCTACCATTATTTATGGATTTACTATCAGCCTCACAAATATCGAGATCGGGAGACAATTTTGAACCATATTGTTTTTTTACAACAACAATAACAATACTGACAATAAAAAAAAGATCTACAAAGTAAAACTTGAGAGTAGTGAAGTAAAAGTCGTATATAAACTGACAACTCGCAAATAAAGATTTCCATAACTAGTATTGTTGCAAAGTAAACTTGTGCATATTATTTAACAATTATCGGAGCTTTATTTTTTTTATTCTTTGTAGTAGGTACCTGCCTAAGTTGTAATGCGTAGACAGAACTTATTGCTAAGTAAAATTAACAACATAAAATATTCTTCTTGACAAAATATAAGAATAAAACAAAGAAATAACAATCATACACATTAAGCACTATTCACTTCTAATTAAATCCGAATTACGAATAATCCACGAAGTGACGTGTTTTTTAAATGGATTTAAATGTGTAAACTTTCTAACGGCAAAATCTAAATTATTATATATCCTACTGCCTAAATACGTGAAGTTGGACCTTGTTAATTTTGGACGAAATGAAGATACTTTAACGTTATCTTTCGCTGAAGCCCTTGTTGTTACATTGGGGTAAGTTAACATATTGTCGCCACTACGATTTTCTATATGTATATATTAGGAGATTTTTAGTGTATAATTGATTAATCGTAAATACTTTAAACTCGTGAAACAGCAAGTTTGAGAAGTATCTTCTAGATTTTTTAAAAATAATTTTTATGATGCCTTTCTGTGCTTTTTCTAGGGGGGGCATTATCGAAATAAAAGCAGAACGCCACAAAATTATACAGTATTGTATGGCACTTTGTATGATAGCATAATATATCATTTTTAAGGTTACAATATTTAAAAAACTCTGCAATATTAAAAATTTATAGATTGTTTTTCGTATTTTTGCAATTAAATTATAGATGTGTTCTTTCCATGACAATTTATTGTTTACGAGAATACCTAAATATTTAGTAAGTTGGGTATAGTCTAATGTACTATTGTAGACTACAATGAGTTCTAAGTTTTGAACATCTTTTAAGAAAGGCATAGCCACTGTCTTTCTAACAATTGAGAGATAGAAGTTTATCGCGCAACCAGCAGTCAACTTGTACTTAATTCTTTAAGGAAACCAAATTGAGATTTATTTATTAAGTTATTTTTCTTCAGGAAACTATGCATTCTAGCAGCTACACATTTTTCAAGCAACTTGGCGAACATAGATGTTAATGAAATTGGCCTATAGTTATTGGTATCTGATTTCAATATAGGAATTATAACTGTCGGTTTTAACGCTGTTGCAAATACGCCTGTTTCCAATGATAAACTAAATATGTGTAAAATAGTTTCACATATAAATTCTTTTACTTTGTTTAACATTATTATATTTATATTGTCAATTCCAGGAGCGCTGTTTAATTTTAATTCACTTATTGTACTTGATAGTTCTGCTTTATCAATTGGATTTCAAAATATTGTTGAATTATTTGCTGTGATACTATTAGCATGGATATGGTATGTGTCCGCCCCTAGATTTTCCAACTTAAAAACGTGCCATTTGTATGACACAATCAGGGCACTCGAGAATATCTCACTTAATGTCGGTCGTACAAAAAAAAATATTTTTATGAAATTTGTGCCGATTTATATAACCTACAAAATGGTTTAAAAACATTTGAAATTCATGGCCTACTTTAAGAGTTATGGCGGAAAATATAGAAAATGCGGAAAACGTCTAGGCTAAATATCTCCATTATTTGAAGAGATACGAGAAAAATTCTAAGGCGAAAATGTTTTGCAATACAGAGTTTTTCAACGAGGTTTTATCTAATTTTTTTCAAAACCGCTGTATTTTGAGACTTACTCTTCAGGCTGTTAAAAAAATTATTTTGAAACGGGCGGAAAATGGCGCCATTAAATAAAGTATTTTCCTCCTTTTGTGACGTGAACCGTAAGGAAATGGCCTTTTCGGTTAAGCACTCGCCGGCTGCTCTTCTGTTCGGAGGCGGGTCGTAGGTTCTTTCGATAACTTTAACTTAACCAACAGTTTATATTGAAGAAAGAGTTGTTAATTTGTAAGCTCTGGGGCGCCAGTCAATTTCTTGACAGAGAAGGGGTTAGTGACCAGAATAAAAAAATTAAGTAATGTATACTAAATATAATAATAGTAAAAAAATGTATAAATACAAAGTCACCAACAAATAATAATATAATACACAGGATAAGGTATAACACAATTGCTAAAATTAGATTTACTAAGCTATGAGAGTGTGAGGCACAAATGGAACAAAAAAAGTTAAAAAGATTAAATTGATTTTATGGCCTCTCCGGCTATGAATATTTTAACTTCTAGAATATTTCAGATTTTAGAAATAAAAAAGGTACAGTACAAATGACCCTGACCTTGTCAGTAATCCTGAAGGGATAAAGAAATCTCAAAAAAACAAGATGGAATTTAAATTCCCAAACAGCTGTTTAGTTAACAATAAAAAAATATTTAATTATGACGCTTTTCCAAAAAATATTAATCCATTTACGATGCAATACTTTGTCCCTAAATAATGAAATGTTGGAGGCTCCTCCCTGCAGTTGTAAACTAGACCAGTTGTACTTACAGTCGTTAAGGCGAAGGCTGGAGAATTAGAATAGTTACCAACTAGCTGGACCAACAAACCATTCAGCAAAACTAAGCTGGTTTAAAACGATGACCGAACATCTCAGGTGGAACGTCTTAGTTCTTTTAGATTACATGACCCGTTCCGGCATCCACGACAGGTGTTATGTGTCCTCAAGCCACATAAGTGGGTAATACCTGCGACTGGCTTAAATCTTTGAGTGTCAGATTATCGGGTGAGGGTTGGCAAGGCCCTTCAAAAAAACCTATAAAAATTACTAGTATCAAAACTTGGTACTCTCTTGAATTTTATGCTATTTGTACTTATATTAAATTAAACAAAATATAGATCTTTAAATGAATATACTTCAGATTTACTGACCTTAGATGTTCTTAGGTTTTCTATTACAGAAAGGTGGTGTCTGCACTTGGCTGAAGTTACAGCAAAAATGCCTCTAGTAACATGGCTATTCCTTTTTTTACTTTGACACAAAAAATGACCAAAAAATCCGCCACAAAAACTATCATTTTTCCCTCTAATCCGGGGCTACCAATTATAGCATAAAATTCCTATAGTAGAGTAGAGCCAAGTTTGAAATGCCCCATTTGATCTGTCTTTTAATAGACCAGTATTCCTGAGATGTTGTCATTGTATTTTCACACTATTTATTTGTTGGTTATATTAATATCATCTGACATTGCCTTCCAATTCAAAACTATAGACTGTAGAACCCTCTGTTGTTGTCTTAATTTACTACCATGTATTGAGTGTTGCATAAGGTCGTCAAGTGAAATATGCAAGAAGTCGCATTATAGCCCGGGCGCGCATGAAAAATGGATTATTCAAAAAAATTATGTTACACACCCCCTCTTCCTCGAAAAAAATATTTTAGCTACGCTGAAATATTTTGACAACTTATTTCTAAACCGACACCAATAGAATAATTTTAAACGAACTAACATAACTTACTATCTAATGTTACCTAAACAACGAAAGATTAATAAAGACATATCCGGGTATATCACTTTCCAATATTTATTATTTCAAGCTGAAATAAAAATTATAAGTAACAGATACTTTAAGACAAAATCGGTGTAAAATACATGACACGAACATGTATTGAGACAAAATCGTTTAAAAAGATAAATGACAAGTATACGTTGACAAAATCTTTTTATAAAAGTACAAGTAATAAATACATATCAGGACAATATCAAAAAAATTAGCAATAGCAAATCTTGAGACAAAATCTACAAAAAACTAACAGTAATAGTAATATTTATTAATCGTAATAGTAAGCTTACTAAAGTCACAATCGGTTTATTCGATGATCCTTTCATTCACTCCCGCATTCGTATCACTTTCATACAAAACCACACACTAGGATTCCTCTAAATCATTGAAGGGCTTAATGTCCTTCACGTGCCAACGACCTACGTTATTTCCGGTCACATCATCTTCAAGTTCGTAGACAAGAGGCGAAACTACTTTAACCACGCGACACAGAATATTTTTGGGCGCTAATTTTGCTGAAAAACCTTGAGCGGCATCTGACAAAACATACTGTTTTTTCCAGACTAGGTCGCCTACTGCATACTCATCTGCTTTACGTTTTCTCAAGTTGTACGTGTGGGAATTCTTTTCGTATGCCTTTTTTAGGTAATCCTGCACATCTCGATAAATTTGTGGTAGTTTGGCCAACTCGTCAGCATATTGTTCTCTATTGAACGGGTTTAAATTATAATCTCTCACGGTTCCCACAGTTCCATAAAATTTTCCATCAACAGGTACATATCGTCCAAAATTTAGATAAACTGGACTATAGCCAGTGGATTCATGGATAGCCGTCCTTAAGGCATAACCAATTTTAGGAATTTCTCGGTCCCAATTCTTATGTTGTTCATCGACAATATAAGAGCGTACCGCAGTACCTACAACTCTATTCACTCTTTCCACTTGGTTCACTTGCGCATGGTACAGGGCATTGTACCAAATACGTACTCCGTACTTTTCACATATGGCTTTAAATTCCTTGCTAGTAAATTGTGAACCATTGTCGCACATTAACATTTGAGGACTGCCAAACATAAGAAAAACGTCATTTTCCAAAAATTTCACTATAATCTTTGAATTTGCCTTACGCATCGGGTGAAGTAACACAAATTTAGAAAAATAATCACACACAACCAAAAGATAACTAAAACCTTGTTTGGATCGAGGCAATGGCCCCCATATATCTACAGAAATGGCTTGCCATGGAAAAGAAACTTGTTTCTGCTTTCCCATAAAACCAGGCCTCGCCGTATTATTTGCCTTTTGCGCAGCGCACACTCGGCAACGCTTTACGTAATTCTTCACGAAGGTCCGCATTTTAGGAAAATAATATTCTCTTAGTCTACACAGCGTTTTTAATACACCCAGGTGAGCTGCTGTGGGGTGATTATGTAACGATTCGATTAAAGTTTTACGCTAATATTTAGGTACTACTACCTTCCACTCAGGAATATTAACGTTAACCTCATACTCTAGGGAAACATGTTTATAAAGTAACCCACCCTTAATCATCCAGTCGGGATACTCATTGGGATGGTCCGTTACTTTGTTCAACATTTTAAGATACCATTTATCTCTTTTACATTCATCTATCTCCAAGTTCAACATGGATACTTCACTAATAGGTGCTCTTGACAATGCATCGGGTACTACATTCAAAGAACCTTTACGGTGTTCAATAACCATGTCATACTGCTGCAATTTTACCGCCCACCTAGCAAGTCGACCACTTGGGTCCTTCAAACGGTTCAACCACAGTAGACTGTAATGATCGGTTATTACCTTAAAAGTTGTTCCTTCGATGTAACAACGAAATTTATCGACTCCGTGTAACAGTGCAGTTAATTCTTTCTCAGTGGACGTATATTTTCTTTCGGCCGCCGTTAGAGTTCTGCTAGTAAAGGCTATGACGACCTCCTGACCTTCATTCGATAGCTGCGTTAAAATACAGCCTACCCCCGCATCGCTGGCGTCGCACTGGATCGTAAATGGCTTTTTAAAATCGGGACTTACTAAGATGGGTGCCGAGACTAACGCTTCTTTTAGTTTTCGAAAAGATTCCTCTGCCTTCTCATCCCATTGGAGTTTCTGCGATTTTCTCTTTCCTTTCATTAGACTAGTCATTGGGACTGTCAAGTCAGAGAAAAATGGCACAAACCTACGGTACCAGCCACAAAGTCCTAGAAATCTTTTTAATTCGGTGACTGTTTGAGGTCGTGGATAATTTACCATGGCGCTAACTTTTTGTGGGTCGGTTCTCAACCCTGCACCGTCTAGTAAAAAGCCTAAATAACGCAACGAAGATAAACAAAACTCGCACTTGTCTAAATTAATGGTAAGGTTAGCTCCTTTTAGCCGTTCGAACACTTTCAATAATACTTCGATATGTTTTTCAAATGATGGGGTAGCGACTATGATGTGATCTAAATAGACGAAAACAAACGGTTCTAGTTCGTATCCCAACACGGTATCCATTAAACGTTGCTGTGTCTGAGCTGCGTTGTGCAATCCAAATGGCATGACTACGAATTCAAATAATCCTCTTGAAGGTACGACAAACGCTGTCTTCTCACAAGCTGTTTCTTCTAATGGTATTTGCCAGTAAGCACATTTCAGATCTATACTGGAGAGATACCTTGCATTGGTTAATTTACTTAAAATGCTGTCTACTCTAGGAAGTGGATAAGCATCCTTTTTAGTGAGGCTGTTTAGCTTTCGGCCATCAAAGCAAAATCTTAGTTCGCCACTATGCTTCTTTACCAAAAGTACTGGTGAACTCCATGGACTCGTTGAGGGACGTGCCACACCCAATTCTAACATTTTGTCTAGTTCTTTTTGTAAATGGTTCAACATATAAGGAGACATGTTATGATGTCGCTGTTTTATCGCCTCAGCATTTCCCGTGTCGATTTTATGAACGATGGCATTTGTTCTACCTAGCTTGGTACCAGATTTCCATGAAATAGCATGAAACTCTGTGATCACATCTTCTAATCTTGTCTTTTGGTCTTCGTCCAATTCAGCTCTACCGTAAACAATTCTCTCTTCCTCCATACCATACACAGAGAAATTTTCATAAAAACAAGGTAATTCATCTCCGTTATTACCAATAAGGTACGAATTTGTTTCATAGTCTAGCTTCACTTGAAATGCTTTGCCAAAGTCGCTACCAAGAATAAGAGTATGTGTTTAAGATGGAACCACAAAGACTCTAATAATTTTCACACAATCACTTACACACACTGGTAAATTCACATAACCTATAATTTCCTGTGGCGCTCCGTGAGCAGTAGTTATGTTTGCCCCATTATAGTAAAAAATTTGCAACTCAAACTTTTTGATTAAACTCATACCTTCATGACCAAACGCTGAATGAGTTGCTCCTGTATCGAGTAATGCGACTACTTGATCACTAAATACATTGACAGAGATGTACGGTCTGTTATCATTCTTCCGAGTAACCAATAACATGTTTATTTCTTCATTCATAGTATCCGTTAACAAAGCAGACTTTTCTTCCTTCTTACCACAAACTTTTCTGTGCTCTTCCAATGGAACTTTATAAAACAATTTCACTTTATTAAGCCACGTTTTCCATTCTTTTGAAGATGTATGTCCTCCCATAACTTTCTTTTTGTGGAAAGTGCAAACTTGCCTGGTTACATTTCTTGACATGTGAGAATTTTTATAGGTCTTTTGAAATTTAGCAGAAAAAGGGAAGCGCCGACCTACGAAGTGTCCCTTGGTGACCCGTTTTTTTGAACAACGAGGACAATTCGGTCTAATGACTCCTACTTTGCCGCAACCATAACACTTTGGTGTTCTTTTCTGAGGTGGCAAGCTCTCATGCCTCGACTTCCTTGGACAATCTCTCCTGAGATGACCTACTTCCTTACATAAAAAGCACTGTACGTTAACAGTCGATTTCGTGGAAGACGAAGGCAAATGCGCTAAATCAGGTTCGAGTAAAGATATATTTTTCTTAAAGTTAAAAGAACGTCTCTGATTCTTATTAACCACTCCAGCTTCTTCTAAAGGTCGACATATCTTAGCCAATTTATCTATCGTTGTAATATTTTGCAGGGCTAAGTGTACTTGATATTCCTGTAATAAATTTCCCTTGATGGTTTTAAGTTTTTCTGACTCGGAGGCTTTGACAGTAAGACGTGAAAACAAATTTTCCATTGCACAGATGTATATAATCACCTTTTCATCTTCTCTTTGCATTCGACTTCTAATAGCGTCCCACAGCCTGTCGTCTGAATCACTAGGTAAAAAGTCTCTTCGTAAAGCTGTAACTAACTCATCCCATGAGTTCACGGTGTTTCGTATGCATCGATACCAGACTCTTGCAGCGCCTTCAAATAATTCCACTGAACACCTGTAGAGAGTTTCTACCGAAACGTTATGAGAATAGCTAAGTTCTTCAACTTGTTCTAAAAATGAGTTGACTGAAGCACGAGTAGTAGTACCATTAAAAGTTAAATTCCATTTGTGAATAGGAAAACTTTTGCTGGAAGTCCCTGTGTCTTCTGGATTCGAGGTGGCCAAACGTTTAGCTTCTCCTTGTCTAATTCTTTCCATTACCTCTTCGACATCATCTTCCAGAATTCCCACAGTAACTAAATTGTCACCACGATAACCACTAATATCATCGTTGATATTTTCTGGTAACCTTTGCAGTCGACCTATCACGTGTATGCAGCGATTCTTGATACGTTTATAAACTTCATTATTAACACCATCAAAGTCTTCAGCCAATTCGGTTAGAGATTTAATACTGTCGTTGATTTCATTCTTCTCAGTGTCAAAATCAAAATTGTTCAGTTTGTAGACAACACCCGGTCTTGCTTTGTCTTTTTGCAATTCTCTCTTCAAAAACTTCCTTTTCTGTGTTAATTCCGCATTGGTAGTAGTCACGCCTCTTATCTTTAATTCATAACCTACTTCATGAGTTCGCAAGTAATAAGGATCCATGTCATAATTAGCGGCCATTTTGTTTTGATTTATGAAAGGAATTGTGTTATAACTCTAAAAACACAATCAACAGTGCACTTACGTATTACTTCCACAGTAAAATAATAACAATAACACAATAAATTGCTGTAACCCCTTGAATAAATTATCGTTTACAATACACTACTGTATAAAACGTACTAAAATAATAACTCCGTGTACATAACAATACACTAACACACTAAACGTGTTAAAAATATAAACTCCACGTATAACTTTTAAAAAAATGACACTAAAGCAAAAACTTGTTACGCATCTAACATGTAACCGTCTAAACCACACAACTGGTTACAAAATATAAGACGATATAATCACTAGACACCACCCTAGTAATCAGCCATTTGCATTTATATCCTGACAAACCGTCAACTATTTCTTACCAAAAAAATATTTTACCGAACCCTCAAAAATAAAAGCGCCAATAAGTTTAAACCTGGTAAACCTTTCTAAAAAAATTCTGCTAACTGTTCTCTGGTCATGATTATCAAGTAATTTCAAATCAAGAAACAATTATATAGCTAATATAAACAACAGAGGTGTACTTCAGTTATTTTCAACTTATTAAAAAAATATGGTTCCAAACTCCAGTTGAATAACTATTGAATGCTAATGTTGAGCCCAAATTTTCAAAATTTACTTTTTTTTTTTTTTTATTCTGTCTCTTTAGGAAGTAGGAAGGGTAAAAGGAAAAGCTTACACAGCACCGGCCTCACCAGACATAAACTATTAGTATTAGTTAACTTGCAAATAACGCTGCAGATTTAAATTAGCTCGAAATTATTTAAATTATTTTCCTACCAGTTAATTTACAAAAAAATTACTAAAATATAGGCCCCTTTAGTTGGGCGTCAAGTTGTGTGACGTGAACCGTAAGGAAATGGCCTTTTCGGTTAAGCACTCGCCGGCTGCTCTTCTGTTCGGAGGCGGGTCGTAGGTTCTTTCGATAACTTTAACTTAACCAACAGTTTATATTGAAGAAAGAGTTGTTAATTTGTAAGCTCTGGGGCGCCAGTCAATTTCTTGACAGAGAAGGGGTTAGAGACCAGAATAAAAAAATTAAGTAATGTATACTAAATATAATAATAGTAAAAAAATGTATAAATACAAAGTCACCAACAAATAATAATATAATACACAGGATAAGGTATAACACAATTGCTAAAATTAGATTTACTAAGCTATGAGGGTGTGAGGCACAAATGGAACAAAAAAAGTTTAAAGATTAAAAGATTAAATTGATTTTATGGCCTCTCCGGCTATGAATATTTTAACTTCTAGAATATTTCAGATTTTAGAAATAAAAAAGGTACAGTACAAATGACCCTGACCTTGTCAGTAATCCTGAAGGGATAAAGAAATCTCAAAAAACAAGATGGAATTTAAATTCCCAAACAGCTGTTTAGTTAACAATAAAAAAATATTTAATTATGACGCTTTTCCAAAAAATATTAATCCATTTACGATGCAATACTTTGTCCCTAAATAATGAAATGTTGGAGGCTCCTCCCTGCAGTTGTAAACTAGACCAGTTGTACTTACAGTCGTTAAGGCGAAGGCTGGAGAATTAGAATAGTTACCAACTAGCTGGACCAACAAACCATTCAGCAAAACTAAGCTGGTTGAAAACGATGACCGAACATCTCAGGTGGAACGTCTTAGTTCTTTTAGATTACATGACCCGTTCCGGCATCCACGACAGGTGTTATGTGTCCTCAAGCCACATAAGTGGGTAATACCTGCGACTGGCTTAAATCTTTGAGTGTCAGATTATCGGGTGAGGGTTGGCAAGGCCCTTCAAAAAAACCTATAAAAATTACTAGTATCAAAACTTGGTACTCTCTTGAATTTTATGCTATTTGTACTTATATTAAATTAAACAAAATATAGATCTTTAAATGAATATACTTCAGATTTACTGACCTTAGATGTTCTTAGGTTTTCTATTACAGAAAGGTGGTGTCTGCACTTGGCTGAAGTTACAGCAAAAATGCCTCTAGTAACATGGCTATTCCTTTTTTTACTTTGACACAAAAAATGACCAAAAAATCCGCCACAAAAACTATCATTTTTCCCTCTAATCCGGGGCTACCAATTATAGCATAAAATTCCTATAGTAGAGTAGAGCCAAGTTTGAAATGCCCCATTTGATCTGTCTTTTAATAGACCAGTATTCCTGAGATGTTGTCATTGTATTTTCACACTATTTATTTGTTGGTTATATTAATGTCATCTGACATTGCCTTCCAATTCAAAACTATAGACTGTAGAACCCTCTGTTGTTGTCTTAATTTACTACCATGTATTGAGTGTTGCATAAGGTCGTCAAGTGAAATATGCAAGAAGTCGCATTATAGCCCGGGCGCGCATGAAAAATGGATTATTCAAAAAAATTATGTTACACTTTCTCAACGATATATCACATGCCATATTTATTCATTGGCACTACGTTAGTAATTATAAAAACATTTTTTAAAACCAATAAATTGGAGAAGTATGATTAGTTAAAACGATAAAATAATTCAATAAGTTATTAAAATCTTTGCTACAATAAAACATTAACACAATTAAGAAGAATAAAGTAAATTCAGGTAACAAAACCAAATAATAATCAAGAAAGCAACATGGAGCAATTACGGAAAGAGTATTCGCAGTTATGCCAATGTATAGAGGTCCTCCATAAAAGCGTCACTGCTTGTTCAGAAAGTTAAAATGTCTTTACCAATTAATTTAAGTATAATATCCATTTGTTTGTATTTCATGATTTCACTACTATTTCAATTATTCTAAAATAGTTGGCTATGAACAAACTTGACAATTTAATTTTTTGACAGATCATCTCAGTTAATACTTAAACTCTCACTCAATCACACTCGTTTAAGAATTTAGAATTTTCAAAAATGATTTTCACTCACACTAATCGTTATAATATGTTTGTTACATATTGCCAATGCAATTTTAACTCTGGATTAGCTCAAGTAGAATATAGAAACAGATTTCCACAAGCACTACAGCCGAATAAAACTGTTCAGAAAATTAGCTAAAATAATGATTCATTTTTAAAGAAGAAGACAAGGTTGAAAGGTGTTACTGATAATGTAAATAACGTAAACCGAGTTATTAATTATGTAAGAAATAAAAATACAGAAAATTTGGAAACATCATTAAGAGAAATTCAAATTGCTTGTCATATAAATAAAACAAGTGCTAGAAAAATTTTAAAGAAAAATTTTTGCCGTTATAAAGCCAAAAAAGTTCATAATTTATAAGCAGGGGACAAACCAAGGAGGACGACTTTTTGTAGACAGCTGTTGGAAAAGAAGCGTGCCGATCCATTAATATGTAGTAAAAGACTTTGGTCCGACGAGGCAAATTTTTCCAATAATAGATTTTTTAATCGCAATATTCATTACAAATGGACTTCTGAAAATACACACTGGCATAGACCGACTGGGTTTCAAAATCGTTTTTCAATAAATGTGTGGATAGGTATTTTAGGCACCAATTTAATAGGTCCTTATTTTTATGATGGTCACCTCAGTGGTCAAAGGTACCTAAACTCTTTGAGAAATGAATTTAATGAATTCTTAGATGACCTACCTTTAGAGAATCGACACAATTTTCAATATTTTCAACAAGATGGAGCTCCTCCCCACAATTCCCAGATTTGCCTAGATTATTTAGACGAAATTTTGCCTCAACATTGGTTAGATACCAATGGATTTATTCTATGGCCCCCTCGTTCTACAGATATAACCCCAATGGATTTTTTCTATGGGGGTATATTAAAGATAAGGTGTTTGTCGCCGACACCGCAAAATTTAGAGGACCTAAAAGTTCGAATTCAACAGGCATGTATTACAGTTACCCCCGAAATGCTGAGTAATGTTTTAAATGCGGCGCCTCGCCGCGCTCGATTGTGCATAAGAAATCGCGGTGAATTTGATATGATATCTTAAAAATTATTTTGAGGATTAGATAAATATTCTTTTTATTATTAATCTGTTTTTGTTACCTGAATTTATTTATTCTTCTTAATTGTGTTAATGTTTTATTATAGCAAAGATTGAACAACTTATTGAATCATTTTATCGTTTTATTTAATCATACTTCTCCTCGGCAAGTATAATGCTTGTTAAAAAAAATTATTGGTTTTTAAAAAATGTTTTTATAATTACTAACGTAGTACTTACCAATGAATAAATATGGCTTGTGATATATCGTTGAAAAGGAAGGAAAAATACTCTATTTGATGGCGCAATTTCCCGCCCGTTTCAAAATTATTTTTTCAACAGCCTGAAGAGTAAATCTCAAAATACAGGTTTTGAAAAAATTAGATAAAACCTCGTTGAAACACTCTGTTTTGCAAAAAAATTTCGTCTTAGAATTTTTCTCGTATCTCTTCAAATAACGGAGATATTTGGCCTAGACGTTTTCAGCATTTTCCATATTTTAAGCCATAACTCTCAAAGTTGGCCATGGATTTCAAATGTCTTTAAACCATTTTGTAGGTTATATAAATCGGCACAATTTCGTAAAAATAATTTTTTTGTACGACCGATATTAAGTGAGATATTCACGAGGGCAAAATGGACAGCCTGTATATATATATATTTTGATCTCACAATTGTATCCTGCAGATTGGGTTCAAACTAACCAACGTGAACGTTACCAAAACGTTTAACCAAAACCATAAGCCAAGTCCCAGGGAAGCTACATCCCTCCAAACGGAATATATCATCTCAAAAAAATATATATATTACGTTCTCCATAGAAAGGAACCACAAAAATGTCGTCCACTGAAATGGACCATCCACAAAAGAATAAGAAAAACCCTTATATAATTCAGGGCGTCTTCTCAATGGAATCTTTTTTTTTTATATACATTTATTTAACCTCGGCCTATTTCCGCTACTGAGGCCTAACACCGACGCCTGTAAACGAGCTACCCCCAACCAGGAATTTTGCCGAACCTCTTCCCTTAAGAAGAGTAGGGATCTTTTACTTGCCTAACATTTAATAGACAAGGGACCGACGGCTTTACATCCCCTCCGAAGGATGGTATATCTCCTATACAACCCTCGCCTAAGGTTGTATAGCTTCCACGCATACACTGATATACGTATATATGTACATAGTAAAGACGCACCTACGCTCGCCCCGGCAATGGAATCTTCTTTCACACAGGGTATAGCAATAATTTGCAAAAGCACGCCACGCTGTCAGATACGTTTGATGAAGCGATAGTAGTATCCAATTCATGCATTAAAATTTATCCTAATAAAGGAGTAATTTTCGCACCTCAATATGCGCATTCATGCATCACTCAACAAAAACCAAGTGGAAAATCACTTAAAAAGTCTCCAAAATAACTGTCCCCAAATGGATGTTTAACAATTAAACATTTTGTATTTTGAGCGAACAAACTCCATGCATGAGGTTGACGATGACAGAGAAAGGCAAGTTACACTCTCTACCAGCCTCTTTCCTGTCTACTATCACTCCGCCTCTTGTCCGATAGATGTCACCCTCATGAAAACGTACCAAAATTATTGCTTTACCTCAAATTCAGCAATAATACCCCAAAATGTTTTATAGATCACATAATCTACCACTACAAATATATCACATAACTGTTCAATGCCTATAACAATCAAAAATGGACAGAATGATAAACAACGGTAGAGCCCATTACATCGATTTAGATATCGACCGCCAGGCGTGCCCTGAATGAATCAGTGTAGGTGACTATTTACTAGCACTACTACCTAATATTCCTGACCTTCGGACTCGCGTGTTGTCTACCAGATGACTCGAGCATGTCCCTTTGATTTAATCTCGATGTAAATTCTACGCAAATATTAACAGATATTACCTATTATAACCTTTGGAAAATATATAGACAGAAAGAGATAATTTACTTATTCCAATGGACAAGTTTTGCAACAGATCAAATGTGCTTTTAGAGGGCGGAATATTAAACATAATATTTTTAGTCGCAAACTCCTCTATAAATCCTTATTTTACTATAAGGAACGTAACCAGACTGCAACCAACAGCTACTCTCCGGGCTATGTGCCCCGCCGAGCGCTGAATTACAAGTTACAAGTCTGGCGCGTTAAGTGTAATAATTGCATATTACCATCAAAACGCTAATGCTTCGATTGCAACAAACACCAGCCGAAAGACTGATCCTACTTAAAGGAGCTCCCTTGCCAGTCGTCACACACCACTTGCAGACTGCAGTTTCGAGCTGTTGGCTCTCGTCAGTGCAAGGTAGGTATGCGACGACCGACATGAGAATCCTTTGACTATAGTACATCCCGGTATTTTTACAATAGCGACATGTAAAACAGCCAGCAGGCGCCATCCAGCGGTCCAGTGTCTGTTGCAATCGAAAAATAAATAGCCTGACTTGGCTTAGCATAGATCAAATGTGCTTTTAGAGGGCGGAATATTAAACATAATATTTTTAGTCGCAAACTCCTCTATAAATCCTTATTTTACTATAAGGAACGTAACCAGACTGCAACCAACAGCTACTCTCCGGGTATAGTAAAATAAGGATTTATAGAGGAGTTTGCGACTAAAAATATTATGTTTAATATTCCGCCCTCTAAAAGCACATTTGATCTATGCTAAGCCAAGTCAGGCTATTTATTTTTCGATTGCAACAGACACTGGACCGCTGGATGGCGCCTGCTGGCTGTTTTACATGTCGCTATTGTCAAAATACCGGGATGTACTATAGTCAAAGGATTCTCATGTCGGTCGTCGCATACCTACCTTGCACTGACGAGAGCCAACAGCTCGAAACTGCAGTCTGCAAGTGGTGTGTGACGACTGGCAAGGGAGCTCCTTTAAGTAGGATCAGTCTTTCGGCTGGTGTTTGTTGCAATCGAAGCATTAGCGTTTTGATGGTAATATGCAATTATTACACTTAACGCGCCAGACTTGTAACTTGTAATTCAGCGCTCGGCGGGGCACATAGCCCGGAGAGTAGCTGTTGGTTGCAGTCTGGTTACGTTCCTTATAGTAAAATAAGGATTTATAGAGGAGTTTGCGACTAAAAATATTATGTTTAAGTTTTGCAACAGTTCAGACAACACAATATACAGGGTACTAAATAATATTCATTATCATTCACGTGAGATCTAATAATAAAAAACTCTGTACTTATTACTTTCCACGATGTTAAACGACTTACAGGGTGGAGTTAACAAAGTCGTGTTGAAAAATTACGGAATTAATAATTTAAAATTTGCAAGCTATTTATTTCAACACTTAAACCCAGTATAATCTTAATGTTAAAAATGGGGCGTGACATGTAGCAGGTGGTAATATTTTTTGTTGCTAATTATTCGTCAATATTTGAAAATAAATTGTTAAATTTTCTGCCACTTCTTTGGTGTTAGCCTCCGAATTTATAATTGTGTTATTTATGTTTATGTTAAGAGTGTTTTGTTGAATCAAATTTTTATAATAATTGTCTTTTTATTGTCTAATTAATTCTAATAATAATAATACGTTTATTTTCAAGAGGTTGACACCCAATTACAGAAAATATTGAACAAAATATATAAAAATAACAATAATGAGATAAAAATTTACAAAATTGCATTAATTTACATTAGATTACATAATGCATATATGCATACATACAAAATACATACATACATTACATTACATAAATACATTAATTTATTATTTATTAATTATAAAAAAGATTAGATAGATATTATAGATTAGATTGTTATAATTAGGCTTAATCAGTTAAAAGAATCTTTATACATATGAATAATGTGGTTTATAGTATCATAGTTGAGGTCGCATATATGAGCGACTTCATTAAATATCTTGCACATGTTGAATATTGGAGACTTAACCTGAATGTTAGTTCTGCTGGTATTGACGTAAAATGCATTGTGCAGACGAGCGTTCTGCCTCGGTACATGAAAGTTAATTCTATTTACTAAGTGAATAGAATCTAATTGGTTATGCAGTATTTTATATAACAATTTTAGTGCTGTGCAATTTCCTCTAAGTTCAAGTGAATCAAAATTGAATGAATTTTGTAGTGTATTGTGATCAAAGCCCCTAACAGGATAGGACCCATTGGATTTGAAATATATATATATTTAAGAAATCGTCTTTGTACAGACTCAACTTGCATTTTAGAGTTTTGATAAACAGTTGACCAGATGACAGAAGCATATTCAAGTTTGCTTCGTATAAATGATATGTATATTAGTTTCAGAGTGTTGATATCCGTAAAGCTGCCCCAGTTCCTTATACAATACCCGAGTACTTTAGAAGCCGAAGTAACAATTGTGCTTATATGAGTAGAAAAGCTGAGCTTGGAATCGAATGTTACTCCAAGATCCTTAAAATTTGTACATCGGTTGAGAACGGTATCATTAATCGTATATACGAATAATACTGGCCTTTTATTATTGTAGAAGGACATTATCTTACATTTAGATGTATTTAGTTTTAAGTAATTATTCTCGCACCATTCGTTAACTGAGTCCAACGCTATTTGCAAGTCAGATCAGTCGTTTGGCTTACTTACTTCAGAGTAGATTTTCAAATCGTCCGCGAAAAATAAATGTGTAGAACTCATAGTGAGGGATAAATCGTTAATAAATACTAAGAATAAAAGTGGCCCTAGGTTGGATCCTTGGGGACTCCGGATGTTTCAAAAAAAGTTGCGAGAATTATATCCACCGTATTCCACGAATTGTGTTCTATTAAATAAATAGGATTCAATTAGGGATAGCAAGATATCTGACACTCCAATTGCATTGAGTTTAGAAAGGAGTAGAAAATGATCGATTTTGTCGAAAGCTTTTTGAATGTCAGTATAAATAACATCGATTTGGCCTTGTGTGTCCAATATGTCCGAGATATACTGTGTAATACAGGTCAGGTTCGAGGTGGTCGATATTTTTTCCATAAAACCATGCTGATACGGAGATATATGACTTTTGATTTCACAATATATATTTTCGTGAATCATAATCTCTAGGATTTTGCCAAAATTGCAAAGAATAGCTATAGGTCTGTAGTTTGTTACTAGGGAGGGATCTCCTGTTTTGAGGATAGTTTAGTTGTTTTCCATATATCTGGATAGGTACCTGTTACTAAAATAAGATTAAATAGAAAAACGCAGGGGTGCTACAAAAGTATTGATACAGTCTTTAACAATGAAACTCGGTACGTTGTCAGCAGCGGAGGTTAATTTGTTTTTCAATTTCTTTGCTGCGTTAATTATGTCCTGATCCGTGATTGGTTTAATGTACACGTGTGTATTATTAAGAGAAATAAGTGGAACTTTGTTACATTGTTTCTATAGTTTTAATATTTACATTGTAATACTGCACAGTTGGGAATTTTTTTGCCTTTTTAGCCGAATCATCTCTTTTTTGAATATTAGTTATAAGACCTTGTCTGATCCACGCTTTCATTTTACATTTTTTTGCAGTATATAAATATACTGTGTTGCTATGTCTATATAATTTGTTGTACTATAATTGGGTATAACATGTAGGGCAATTAAATGTATTACTGTTATCATTACTATTCTTGTAAAAGAATTTACAAGATTGGTTTATGTCCATAACTATACAACTTTCTTATTATGATTTTTGTAGCAAACTTACATCATACGATATTTATTTGTTTTTTATCAACATTAGCATAAGCCCAGTTTAGCGGTTCATATTCGCAAGTATTTTTAAGGTACAATTATCCAGGGAGTTAAAGTTGAGCTAACTGAGGCATGGAAGTTCGATTAGATACGAGATTAAACGTTTAGTCATGAAATTCCCTGGCTTGTAGCTGGCCACCTAAACGGAATAACAATGAACTCACTCAGAGCCGAACTTAGAATAAAACAAACAAGAGTTTGTATGTACCGAGAGTTTCGTTGATTACTCGTTACGGTCATCACCCATGTGTAAATTAATTTCAGTTTTACAAAAGAATATGGCTGCCGTAATTTGGCGCATTGAGAACATTTGAATAATGAATTGTCGAACGACGATGCAAATTTGCACAATTTAATTGTGTTAAAAGCCTTTATTGTCTTATGGTTAATATTAAATCTGGTAAGATAAAAACTCTTTATGACAAACAAAAAATATTGTACAGAACTCGCATAAAAACAACCAAACAAAGTCAAAAAGTAATGAAAGAAATTATATTGAACCGAAATGATAAATATGAAATAGTTAACATGTTACTCCCTAAGAAACTAACCCAACACTTTGATTCCAATGCATCCTTCTGTGTATAGTTTCATGATATAACAAAATTCAATATTTTTCACACCAATCGAGAAATAAGTGATGCCACATGATAACAGTAAATATATTAGAACATATTAGTGAAAGTATACTATCATATTTGGTATTTGTTTAATATGTTAGTTGACCAGCTTTGTTTTCCTGGCATACTGAAGGAAGTCATAAGCATGTTATTTTATTTTATTTTACGAATACAGCTGCCCAGACAGATATGCATCCAATTACAGAGCAGGGAATATACAAAAAATATACAGAAATAGGAACTTAATACTAAATAATTTACAGAGTATAATTACTATTAAACTAAACTACTAAACTAATAAACTGAAGAGAGGAAACAACAAACAAAAATAATATATATGAGGACATAGTTTAAATGGTGGCGTAGTAGAAAACTGAAGGTTAACCTAAGAGTAATTTAAAATGCATTGTTTTATATTATTAATACTACAATTGAAAATATCGAGGTTCGCCTGATAGCTGAGGTAATTTGAGCACATATTGTGAATAGGAGAAGATTTTAGTACATTTGTTCTTGGTGTATCCAAATAGAATAGAGCGTATGAGCGAGTTTGAAAAGATGTAATATTAAATTGGATGGAGCTAAGAATATCCGGGCAGTCTATCTGACTTGTTAAAAGTTTAAATAGGAATAGTACCGAAAAGTAGACTCTACGCGTTGCTAAGTCATTTAAATTAAATCTGGCTAGCAAGTTAGATTGTGGTGTGCCCCTGGGAGGATAAAATCCATCAGCTTTGTAAGAAAGATGTTTAATGTGTCTTCTCTGAACCCGTTCCAAATTAAGGATATGATTATTGTAATGTGGATTCCAAACAATACTACCGTATTCCAATTTTGGCCGTACAAAAGCATTAAATAGGAGAGAAAGTGTGGAGATATCTTTAAAGTGCCTTGAGTTACGCGAGATAAAGCCTAGATTTCTATAGGCATTAGCAGTTATGTAATCTATATGAGGAGCAAAAGTTAATTTTGAGTCAAAGATGACTCCAAGATCCTTGAACTGAGTGCATCTTTTAACTATTTCATTGCCTATTTTGTAGGAAAAGTTTATTGAGTTATTTCTCCTCGTAAAAGTCATCGCATTACATTTGGATATATTTAAAGGTAGCCTATTGATTTCACACCACGAATTTATTTTTGAGAGGTCATGTTGTAAACGACGACAATCTTCTTCGGAATTAATAGATGCAAACAGTTTAAGATCATCGGCATATAGAAGGACATTACTTTTCAAATCTCGGCAAATATCATTGATGAAAATTATAAAAAACAGTGGGCCGAGAACAGAGCCCTGCGGAACTCCTGACGTCGCTAGTACTTCAATAGATGAGAATCCATGATACTTGACGTTTAATCTCCTGTTACAAAGATATGACTCGAAGAAACTTAAAAAGTCAAGACTTAAGCCAAAGACTGACAACTTTCGCAGTAGGAGCCCATGATCCAGTCTGTCAAATGCTTTAGACAGGTCTGTGTAAATTATATCTGTTTGACCACCTTGATCCAGTGTATTTGCGATGAAATGTGTAACACTTACCAAGTTGGTAACTGTAGATCTACCTACCAAAAACCCGAGTTGAGATGTTGCATGGAAAGAGATTATATCGTATAAAACAATTTCAAAGAGTTTGCCAAAATTATTCAGGATAACTATGGGTCTATAATTTTCGATAAATGTCTTGTCACCTTTTTTAAAAACAGGACATATTTTAGATTGAGTCCATATGTGGGGAAAAGTAGTTGTTCGCAGCGCTAAGTTAAAGATGATAGACAGTGGTAAGGCAAAGATTGGGGCACAGTCTCATAACAAGAAAGCTGGTATACCATCGGGACCCGTAGTGAGTTTATTTTTAAATTAGAGCCTTCAAGACATCTTGTTCGAAAATGGTTGGGATATTAAGTTGAGGAACATGTTCCGTGGTTTCTTGTTCATTTTTGTTGTACGTGGATGATGTGATAAAAGACGATTGAAAGTACTCGGCAAATGCATCGACAATGCCTTGGGTGTCATTTAGGGAACTATTGTTAAAACACATGGAGTTTGGTATGCTAGTTGTATTTTTCATAGTATTCAGAAAAGACCAGAAGTTGCTTGGATTTGTTTTAATGTGCGTTTCTGTGCGCTGAATATAACTTTTGTGAGCAAGTTCACTGTCTCTTTTTATTTTGGCTCGCAGAGTTTTGAATTGATTAAGGTAGTGCACATCGTTGTTTTTCTTATATAGATTCCATAGGTGAGATTTCTGCTGAATAGTTCTTATAATAGTTCCAGTGAACCATGTGGGATATGATGAATTTTTACGAATTGTTTTAGGAACGCTTTGTAGGAATACAGAATCTAGTTTATCGTAAAGATGGGTGCAAGCCTCGTTAACACTATTTTAGCTAAACAAATGTGACCAGTCTATACTACATAGATCTGCATAAAGTTTATTAAAGTCTGCTTTCTTGAAATTAAAGGATGGTTGATCGTTGCCTAAATGTCTAATGTGATCTGCCTTTAAACTAATGCTTAAATCTAGTGGTGGATGATGGGGATCTACGGGGACTAAGTAGTTTTCTGAATGGTTAATCATGACCTGTGATCTGCTTAGGACCAGATCTAAAAGCCTGCCATTTGAATTTACTACTTTATTGTACTGGTTGAGGCCCAAAAACTCACAGAAGTTAATAAATGAACCAACATGTCTATTGGAAATCTCAGAGGTAGATAGGTAATGTGCATAACATGGAATGTTAAAGTCACCTAATATAATTAGTTTATCTTCATTGAGGAGGTGAATATTCGTTGTTATCACGTCGAACAGGGTCTCATAGGTTTCAGCATTAATACTGGGTGGAATGTACAAAGCAAGCACGAGTTTTACACCTATTATGTCAATACCATGTAATACATTATAGAGTGAACTGAGATCTAACATAATGGGCGAATATGAATTCTTTACAGCCAATAAGACACCCCCACCCCTGCTCATGTTTGTCAGGTCGAAATTTCGATCTTTCCTAAAAACGCAAAAGTCATTTGGAAAAAGTTCAGAGTCGAACACACCAGAATCCAGCCATGTTTCTGTTAAAGCAATTATACCAAAGTGGCATGACACTGTTGCATTGAACAGTTCGTGTGTTTTGGTTTTTAATCCGCTAACATTTTGGTAATAAAAATGAAATGGTTTACCTGAGATATTTTTACAGTTTCCAGAGGTGTCAAGCTCGCTCATAGCTGGTTGCTATTTGCTATCAAATAATGTTTCCCTAAGATGTGCGAGTTTCTTTTTGTATACAGTACATTTTATGCTATCCCAGACAACATGATTGTTATCATCCAGCTTAGCATTTACGCAATTAATGCATCTGGGAACAGAGGTTTCCGAGCAGTCTTTAATACTGTGATTACGTGAACACTTTGGGCACACTAAAATATTGCTGGAGCACGTTTCTCGTAATGATTGAAACCACAACATTTGTAACACAGTTTTAGGTCTATCGTATCATACACACTGCAGACATCATAGTTAACAAAGAGGTGACCCTGTTCCATAACTTTGCAGTAGGTTTCCGCTTCGACATCGAGTAGTGCTAAAGCGAAGAACGCCTGAAGAAAAAACCGTCAAATTTCTATACTGTCTGTAATTTCAAAATTATTTGAAAAAAATGTTTACAATAGGATTATTTCGCTTGCAGACGGATTTTCAAAATAGCTTCGCTGCTATAAAATCGATCTACTAATGGAGTTTTAGTTATATGAAAGTAAAACTCTAAAAATACAACCGGACGGCGTATATCAGACACACATGTCGTAATGTGTCATGTACCACAAGGTTCCGTCTTACCTTTCGGTTGCCAGTCATATGGCGACCTACGCATCATGTGTATGGTGGCCAAAAACAAAGGAAAAATAGCACAAGGAAAGTTGCGGAAACTGCAACGCCTTGCTTGTTTAGGGACTACAGGAGCAATGTACTCATACCCCACCTCAGCTATGAAGGCAATGCTTGACGTATTTCCTTTGCACTTGCATGTGCGAAAGAGGGCAGCACTTTAGTGCCTTACGACTGCATCAGGCATATAAATTTAAACCAGACGATCTTCTTGGTCACTTAAAGATTCTGGAGTTAGCCCATTTGGAGTCTATGTCCAAGCCCACTGATTTAATGCAAATCAAACAGGACTTTGACTGTCCGTTTGACGTGCATATTGAAAGCCATCAGAAGAGCAAGATGGAGGCACTGTGATTGGAGCAAAAGTGACTCATCTGTTATACAGATAGATCTAAGATGGCTGAAGCGGTAGGAGTGGATGTAGCAGGGCCTAAATGTAATAAGCTATCCAGAGTCCTCGGTAACATCCCAACCATTCTCCAGACAGAAATTGATGCTATAAATCTGTGTGCCCAGGAATACCTAAATAAAGGCTTTTGAAGGGCAAAGACCTATTATGTACTATCAGATAATCAGACAGACTAAAAGCTCTAAGGTTCTATACCTTCGAGTCTAAAATTGCCTGCGATTGCAGACAATCTCTGGAACAACAAGATTGCCTTGATGTGGGTGCCAGGGCATGAGGGAGTACAAGGCAATGAACTTGCTTGAACAGCTTTGCGAAAAAAGGAGCTGAAGCACCATTAATTGAATCTGAACCGTTCTGTGGTCTAGTCAGGGAAACATAACGGAGAAGATCCAGAAATGGGAAAACGATTGGAAAAAATCCTACTGGAGTAATACTCCAAGCAAGAGACAAGCAAAAAAGTGTATAACTTATTCGGCAAAGAACATAGAGACGGTGTATTTATCATTGTTTATAATTTGTTGTTACCTAAGCAACTTTAAAGCTCTAGAGCTTTAAAGGCCCGATTTGGCACGCTATTTAGTTTCAAAAACATAGATTATAATTGAGATATAATAAAAAATATATTATAATTATTTATTACATGAACGTTATTTGTACTTAAAATTTGACACATCTTGACATTTGTTGTTTAAACGGATTTCTTATCTTTATTATTTTATTTCATGAAGGTAGATAAAAATTTTTCGATATACGAATCGTAACTTCATATTACAATCCTCGATGGGTTGTTAATCTCGAACTTCGGACTCATTTGATAATTTTTCCAACTCATATTGAAATTTGATACGTTATGATACGAAGATCATAAATAACTGTTATTATTATTGTTTAGTAAAAGGTGCAATCGAAAAGAGAAAAGTTTATCTTTTAATAATATCCAATTTTTTTCAGTTTATTTTTAGATTTAATAATTTTAACCGTTCATTCCCTTTTAGAGCGCTATAAAATTGCATACAAAATCAACAAGCCTAGAACAAGCTTCCCGTGTTAAACTGTGTTGAAATTGTTCGGCAGCAACAGCAGCAATAATTGGTTTAATATTACTTTTTTACGGTCGGCGCAATATAGGTTTATTTAGATGCAATATAAAACTTATACATTGTGGTTTACACATGTCTATCCATAGTAATGAGTCAAAGGATAGGAACCAACGTTAATTGTTTTGATTCTATTTAACCTCTAGTGATAAGTTAATTTCAAGTGAAAGCAAATTTGATGATGAATGTTAAAACAACTAACTGTTCATAAAAAATAATGTTTATGGATATGACACGAGCTAATATAGCCCTGTCAAACATACAATTTGGCATGTTCTATATATACAATTTTATATTTATTTTATTATACTTGGAAATTTTTTAAATCATTAAAATAAACAAAACAAACAGAGAATTTACGGGGCGAGCGTGGGTGCGTCTTTACTATGTACATACTTCGACATGCGATGTAAAGCAACGCCAGGTGCAGTTAGTAGTTGGATGGGTGACCGTTCCAACGAAGACCGCATCCTTGCCTCAAACATCTTCCAGCGGCTTGTATATCAGTATATGCGCGGAAGCTATACAACCTTAGGCGAGGGTTATATAGGGGATATACCATCCTTCGGAGGGGATGTAAAGCCGTCGGTCCCTTGTCTATTAAATGTTAGGCAAGTAAAAGATCCCTACTCTTCTTAAGGGAAGAGGTTTGGCAAAATTTCTGATTGGGAGTAGCTCGTCTACAGGCGTCGATGTTAGGCCTCAGTAGCGGAAATAGGCCGACGTTAAATAAATGTATAAAAAAAAACAGAGAATTTCGTTACAAAAACTACAAGATTATCGTCACTTCTACCACTCCACCATTTATTTCAATACACTTGTCAATCCTTTTACGCATATTCATAGTGACCTTTCTTATTTGTTCTGGAGTAATTTCTACGCAGGCTTGCCTTATCCTACCCCGCCGTTCTTGTACAGTTTGTCGCCTTGATTTGTAAACTTTTTGTTTAGTTAAACCCCAATAGTCCAAGACCTCGCGTCAAAAACTGCAAGGGTTTTGGAAAAGCTGATATTTTCAGTTTGAATTGTACTTTGGCCATGGAAAGTTCAACATTCATCTATAAATAACTGATGCACTAATAAGTGCAAAACAAATAGTCGGATAGCATAATAAATGAGCCAGTCTGTATACGTGTTGCAAAAATAAATTCAATGCAAATGATTTTGAAAAGTTGAAATTCAGCCGTACGTTAGTTTATATAATTAAATTCATAAAATCAACAGTCGGACTTAATTTTCATATACCAAACAATAAAGCCCCTGGAAAATACGGCGCCGAATAAAAGCTGTTCAAATATCTCCCGAGGAAAGGTATTGTGCTGTTGACAAATATCGTTAACGCGATCCTGCGACTACAGCACTGGCCCAGCCAGTGGAAGTGCGCCGTGGTCATTCCCATCTTGAAGCCGAATAAGAATGCGAAGTTCGCCGGCAGCTACAGGCCCATCTCGTTGCTGTCGGCGATCTCCAAGTTAGTGGAGAAGATCGTCCTGATCAGACTGAACACTGTTCAGGAGGAGCTTTACATCGACGATGAGTCCCAATCCTCGATATTGAGAAGGCTTTCGACGTCTGGATCCCGGGGTTACTTTACAAACTACACCACTACAACTTTCCGACTTACTTCACTAAGCTCATTCATTCGTTCCTGATGGGCAGATCCCTGCAGGTTCGGGTGAATAATAAACTGTCAACACGGTGGGACATTCGCGCGGGAGTCCCGCAAGGTTATGCCTGTCACCGAAGTTGTACAACTTGTGCGTCTCGGACTTCCCAGGGTTCCCGAATACGAAGCTGGCCAAGTACGCCGATGACACAGCCATATACGCGCATTCTCATAACGCGCAAGCAGCGAATTTGCTGCTGAAGGTACACCTCCCTCAGAGACTTATACGCACGTTGTAACGACATAACTCCGATAGCGGATTACGTCCAACATATCTCTCAAAACTTCTATTCGTTCAAGTTGGGCGATAGTCCGCTAACAAGACACATAACACAAATTAGACAGCATAATACCCCATTTCGGATTAAACACCTCTTACCATACCAGACGTTACCGATTTTCCGGCAACCTCTGTAGCCAAGCTTCAACAACTATAACTTCCGCTTACCCTATCCACCTTTACTAATATTTCATATCTTTGCCTATCTTTAAATCTTTTCTGCCCCCCTCTTCCTTTCTGTTTGTATCCTTTTTGTCACGTTTATTATTCTTGTTTCTTGTTGTGCATTTTTGTCTCTAAATTCACTTCTTGTCACGAATCTCTAGCAAATTAAAACATTATGAAATCAAAATTCTTAAAGCTAAAAGTTTAGGCCAGCCTTGCGCAGCCCGGCGTTCATGCGTTTCGCAGAAGGTATCTCGTTTAAATTGAGGTATCTGCGTCAATTGAAGTTTTTTTTTGAAAAAGTGTTACAGTGAACAAGTTGTTTAAAGTATGTGTAATTTAAGTTTTTTAAAATCTTTTATATTTGATGTTTTTAATGGTATTACCTATTTCTATTTGCTTTGCTAAAATGTGTTTAGGTTAAGTCTTAAAATTTGTTTTTAACCAAACCAGATCCGGTCCGCCCGGCCTTGCAATCGACCACTGCGGTGGTTGCACGGTCGGTCCCCGGACGGGTTCTGGAGCGGTATTATTGCATTAGAATTTTGAATAAATCTGTTTTGATTGATTGATTGGTACATTCAAACCATGCAAAAAGTTCCAACTTTGATCATGAATATCTCCTTTATTTGACGGGCAAAAGACTTAGAGATTGGTTAAGCTCAAGTAAAGGATCAACGATACATAAGGACCTATGAGTAGGGTAAAACGTTTGAAATATTTATTTCAATTCCAGAAATAGACAGAACTGAAGAATACTATTTCGTGTATTTTCTTTCATGATTATTTCGTTGAAAGAATCAAAGTTTAAAATTGTTCTTTTCCTTGCACGTACTGGGAATAATTTTGTTTACCTCCCTTGTTTATTTACTTATTTTACCATCGAAATGTTATATTGTGTATTATTGTGTTCAACAGCGTAGCGGACAGATAAACAACGGAAATATAAGAACACTGAAAATATGATTCTTTGTTTATTTTATACTTTAGTCATAGAAAGGGAATGCAAATACACGATATATTAAAAAATAAAATGGAAATATAGCTTTCCTATAAAATATTAATTTATGTTAATTTATTGCTTAGTGACTTTCTTTATATTATTTGACAAGATGAAACTGTATTGAATCATCACATCCCACTGTCTTTATAACTATCAAAAATAGCTCGAAACTAGACTGATAGTTTAACATTTTGCGGTTAGAAAGAAATTGGAACGGGACAGAGCAACTTGGATCTCGACTTCAGTTTCACAGTATCAAAAAACAAGAGAGAGCCGGGTCTAACATGTTTGATTTTGGTTAGATCTACCAGCGTACGGTATACATTGCTGCCACTCCCGTAAACCACACTGCCTCGCCCGGCTAGCTACGTCTATAATGGGATGAAGTGAGATTGTACTTGTTACCACAGTAGAGAATAGACCAGTAATTTCACTCCTCGGCTGTCCCTTTGATGTTTGTTGTACTCGATTTTATTTTTTTTATTCCGCTGCGCATCCACTATTTCCATCCCACGCGCATTTGCATGTACACTACTCGAGTAAACAATAAATATTAACCCAATAACATCACTGCTGTCCACTGCGCATCAGATAATTTAAGCCCAGGAGCATGCTTGCGCACTGAAAATCTTATTCCACTGTTCCGGCCGAGTGGGAATACTGGTCTATTCTCTACTGTGTTGTTACTATAGTCTAGTATACTTTAACTTGGCGTGTGTATGTATGAGTTAATATTTCCGTACGATTTCATTTTCACTTGTACACAAATATCCAGAAATATTGTCCACGTAGACAATGTTTCTGGACTATTGCTTTAACTTTGTGTACAATATGGGAGAAAATGAAATCGTACGGAAATATTAACTCATACAAACACACGCCAAGTTAAAGTAGGTATACTAGACTCTGTCAGCGATAGTCATATGGCGCATGGTAAACGCGCCAATATCCATTGGCTGGATGTCGGTCTCGATAACTAGGGCCGAATAGGACTATTACTCTTTGCACCTAGATTATCTCTAAAGACCTGGATCGGCCTTCGTGATAGGTGGGCCCGCGTACTTCTACCAGACCCAGCTCACAAATTTGAAATGTGTCGTGGTATTTTCTGCGGACCTCCTCTGGTCCTGGCTGTTGAACCTCGCTGGCTGAGGTCTCTTCTGGCGCTCTTCTTGTCTTGATAACTTCTTTCTTCGCCAGCTTGCCACCCCCGGGGGGTAGTCATCGGTCAAGTTGGGTTTAGGAGTTTTGGTTGGGACTGACTGCCGGTACGTAGGACATCCTACCCCGGATTATCGGAAAGGTAAGGATGAAATGTGTAGCTCGGGAGTGTGGAGACCTAAGTGCTTCTTTTAGCACTTTCGGTCTCCACGGAGCAGGTAGGACAACGGGCGTCGGACGGTATGTTGTCCAACACCCGCAAGGAGGTTGGGTTAGTTTTGAAAAACGTCATGTCTCTGGTAGTGGTGGTCCGTCCTGGTGTATCTGAAACAGATCTGTTAGCGGGAAATAAAGGATATACTTACCCGTTGTCCAGTAGCTGAACCCTTGGTAGCTTGTGCCTCGGGGCGTCGGCGGGGTTGTAATCAGTGGCCTGTCTGATCAGCGGGTTCCCATGCTCCTCGGCTTGGGCGTACAGCTTCTTCGCTCGTTCCCGGATGACGGAATAGGTTAAAGAAAATGTAAATATTTGTGAAATGCCTTACCGCATTGTATCATGCTATGCTTCTCGTTTTGTGTTTCTCATTTGCAGCACATATATACTGTGGTTTGATTATGGTACCCCACTTCGTTTCTTTTTCCTTGTCCTCTGATTGGTCTTACTCACCCCTCAATTGTTGCTGTCCACGTGTAGCATATTTGCTATTTCTAGTTTGCAGTTGTTCAGTATATAACGTTTTTTTTTTCAGAGGATGTGTTGGGTCCTTTTTTAGACTTGTCCCTAGTAGTGAAGTCGATCTTACAATCGAAGTTACCTGTGCTATTCATGTTCAAAGAGAGACTATATGTGCGCGTGCATTAATTTTCCATTAGAATAGTAAGTTCAAGTGTCACCAAATATTAGTATTTTGCAAATAACTAAGATGTCAGCCAGAGGGAAAGCCAATGCAAGTAAACCAGATGATGACCTACAAGCCATTGTGAAAACATCGGTTCTTAAACTATGTTCCTCAGAGGAGTTTATAAATCAGATTACTGCAGCAATTGTAAGTACCATAAGCGAAAAATTCGAAAAAAGAATAGAGAAGCTTGAAAAGGTAAATACCGAATTACAAACCAAATTAAATGATCAAGATAAAATAATCCATAAACTTCTAGAAAAAAGTGAATACTATGAGCAAGCAATCAAACGTAAGTTTATTCGAATTTATGGATGTAAGGAATCTAAAACAGAAAACTGCACAAAGATGGTACTTACTTTATTTACAAAAAAATTGGGATTAACTGTAAATGAAGCTGATATAGAAGCTTGCTATAGGATTGGAAAGTTCATGCAGAGTAAGAATCGTCATATCCTTGTCAAATTTGCACACCTTGCTATCAAACAGAGTATTTATAAAACTAAGAAGGTACTGAAAGGAAGCGAAACTGTAATAAGGGAAGACCTTACAGCACAGAGGGTAATAATTATAAAACTCTTAATGGAAAAAATGAATGGAACTGATGGTATGGTCTGGACTATAGACGGGAATATTTTTACCAAGGTTGGGGAAAGTATTACAAAAATTCACTCCATAGAAGATGTAGAAAAACTGAATTTAGTATAGTGTAAGTTGGTATTTTTTTAAAAATTTTTATGAGCTACTTAAATGTTTTCAGTTTGTATAGTATTTGCTTTCACTTGATATGTATTTATTTGTAACTTTATAAAAACAGCGTAGACTAAAGAAATATTAATAGAAGTTTTTTTTTTCTTTCTCTTTTTTGTTATTGTATCTTTTCACATTTCAAATCTTTATCTCACTGCTTAAATATATTGAAGAAATACAATATAAAAATACTTGGGCTATATTTTACACTGACATTGAAAACAAACTCTAGGTTAATTGCATTCTTTACTAAAGCTTTTTACTGGACTCACTCATTTCTTTCTTATTATATTTGATATTCTGTTTTAAAATATGTCTTTCATCTATTAAAATTGGCAGTATAAATATAAGATCACTTTTACCGTCGTTGAATGAACTAAAGCATTTAATATCATACAATTCATTCGACATTTTTTGTATCTGTGAAACTTGGTTGCACAGTGATATAGATGATACTTTAATTAATATTGATGGGTTTAAACTGCATAGGCATGATCACGCTCCACTAGTAACATCAAAATGTACAAAACAATATGCACCTTGGCTTACCGACGTACTAAAGATAATGATAAAGTTAAGAGACCGGGCATTAAGTAAATATAAACGTACTAAAAATAACGAACACTGGTTATTTTACAAACAGTTACGTAATTATACAACTCAAGCAGTACGTAGGGAGAAGAAAGCATATTTCAATTTTAATATTAACAATGTGAACGCCAAACAGTCTTGGAAAATTTTAAAATCAAATAATATTATTCCTACTTGCAAAAATAGTAACATTCCAGATCACTTAAACGATGCTGGTCAAATTAATAACTTTTTTGTTAACTCTCTACCCACCACATCAATATCAAACGTTGTTCTAGACAAATATAAAAATGATACATTAATTGATCCCACTTTTAAATTCCAACAAGTAGATGAATTTACTGTACTAAAACTCATTAGTGAAATAAAAACTAATGCTACATGGTGTGATGGATTAAATATAAAAATGATTAGTCTCTGCTGCCCACATATCATTCCTTACTTAACACACATAGTAAACGTTTGTATGCTTGATAGCGTTTTCCCGACTGTGTGGAAAAATGCCAAATCCATTGGAACTAAAAGATCTTCGGGCCATCAGTATACTTCCTACCTTGTCAAAAATTGTTGAAAAGGTTATGGATATTCAAATTAGGGAGTATATTTGTGAAATATCTGTACTGCCTCTAACTCAGTCTGGATTTAGGCCAGGACATAGCTGCACCACGGCACTTCTTCATATCGTCGATGACATCATGAGAGCGACATATCAAGGTTTATGTACAATCTTGATCTTACTGGACTTTAGTAGGGCTTTCGATACTTTGAATTTTGAAATTTTATTATCAATATTAAAATATATAGGGTTAACAGATAGTGCTTAAATTAATTCAAAATTATATTGAAAACAGACAACAGAAAGTTGCAATTCAAAATAAAGAATCAAATTATCTAACCTTAAAGTCTGGTGTACCACATGGTTCCATTCTGGGCCCTCTGTTGTTTACCATATACACCAGCCAATTAATTAAATGCCTTCGATACTGTATACATCATTTATATGCTGATGACACTCAGCTTTATATTTCATTTAAGTCTGCTGATGTAGATCTTGCTACCAAATTAATCAAGACCTCAATATGTTTGTTGCTTTAGCCAGGGATCACTGCTTGATCATAAATCCAACTAAAACTAATATTGTTACATTTGGCCCAAAAAATATGCGTCATAATCTAAAGCAACATATCAATATAACTATAGACCAAAATAAAATCCATATAGTAGAAGAAGCAAAAAACCTAGGAGTACGTAAAATACCTCATTATTTATATAATAAGATACAGTTTAGAACAGATGTTCATACTATTAATATAAGATTCAAAGGTTTATTAACACCACCTACTCATCAGCATGAATATTTTAAACGGTCCTTCAGTTACCAAATATGCAATGTTTATAACAAACTTCCAAATTGTTTGAAAGAAATGAGCCTGAGTCGGTTTAAATCAAATTATAAAAAGATTTTATTTAAAGAACAATGTGAACAAAATTAGCCCTTTAATATTTATTTTAATCTATATGATTTTATGTATTCTTCTTAATTTTTTAAGTATACTATTTGAGCACTAAAAAAAAATTATCAATACTGTAGCATGCGGTGCAGGTTAAGTGGTAGAACAAATCTATAATTGTATTATAGATATTGAACTTCACCTTTTATGCCAAATGTATTACATTAATCTGTAAATTTATTGTACAACCAAAGTTGGCTAATAAAGACGTTTATGATTATTATTATTATTATTATTATTATTATTATCTAGCATTAAAAATGGCTTGAAACGGACTCGTTTTTTTCCATTTTTTTTCTTTGTGATGTTATGAAGTCGGGCCCCGGGATTTACATGTAAAGTTAGGGAAAATCAGTTTTTCGGACATAACTCGTTTAATTTCATTCGGATTGAAATAGTGTATACCGATAAAATGAAGGGCTCACGAATGTGCGTATACTAAATTTTGAGTCGTCGAAATCGGTCCAGCGGTTTCTGAGATATTGCGCGATTTGAAAGGACGGATTTGTATACGAATTTTGCGCTGTGGCCGTTTTCGCGTTTTTTTAGGGGAAGAAAACCCGATAGACACTCAGGAACTAAGTACTAAGTCCAAATTTCAAGTCACTAAGGTGATTAGGGGGGAGGGGAAAGGGTAAATGTAAATGGAATTAAAACTGCTGTAACTTCTAAAATTTGTCCGCAAATCGCACATCAAACATGACATTGTGTACTAATGTGCGTACTTTGAGTTCCGCTCATGTATTTTCAATTTTCGCCATAAATAAACAAGTGGTTTATAAAATCGAGTGCGGCAATTCAGCAGCCGTGCAGCGAGATGCCGGGGGAGGACCCTAGTTCTCCCACTTCTCTCCCTTCTCTCTCACCTCTCTCACAAATACACATCCCACTCCACTCGTCCATTTTTATAAATGTATCACGCGCGTGTGCAGGCCCTAATGAAGTTAAAGCTTCATGGTACAAAAATTTTGAAAGAGAATTGATTGCTTTTGAAAATGAGCTGAATCCGAAGTCCCTAACCCTTTCCCTTGCCCTTCTACAGGGCAAAAACTTTTCGGGCACCCCTCTCCTCTCTTAATCATCCGATTGCAATCTGGTTGGGCTTAAATCAAAGAGAGAGAAATTCCACATTCGATGACGAAAAAAAAATCTCACCCACCCCTTTCCTTCCTGGCGTAAAATGACTTTTTCTGAAAATAATACAACAACAACAACAATAAATTAGTTATTTCGCAACCTTTTATTTATTTATGACAAAAATTGAGAATATATGAGCGGAAGTCAAAGTAGGTACATTAGGATACAATGTCACGTTTGCTGCGCGATTTTCGGAAAAAATTGCGGAAGTTACAGCAGATTTAATTTCATTTACGTTTACCATTCCCCCTCCCCCCTAATCAATCTATCGACTTGAAATTTGGACACAGTACTTATGTCCTGAGTGTCTATCGGGTTAAGAGAAAAGTCGCCAAATCACTTTCTTCCCCGAAAAAAAAAAACGCGAAAACAGCTCTCGCCGCAGCGAAAATCTGTATACAAATCCGTACTTGCAAATCGCAATATCTCGGAAACCGCTAAACCGATTCCGGCGATTCAAAATTCAGTTTACGCGCATCCGCGAACCCTTCATTTTATTCTTACACACTTTTTCGATCGGAATCAAACTAAACGATTTATGTCCGAAAAACTGATTTTCCTTATCTTTACATGTAAATTTTTTTGGATCATAACATCACAAAGAAAAAAATCGAAAAAACGAATCCACAGTACTTCTTTGTATACGTGTGTATCCTTTCCTGAATGTCTTCACTTATATTAATGTTGGCGTATCCTGTTACTCCGTTCGACTTTATTTGTCTATTCTAGACGCTTCTTCTAGCTTCAGGTATTAGTAGTTTATCCACCGATAATGGTTTGTCCAAGGGCCAGTGTTCTTTTTTATTCATATTTTTTTTGAGTTCTCCTTTTCCTCCAATTTAATGTTTGATGATAATTTAGCTAACGAAACGTAGTAAAATTATAAAGTGTGATATACTATTGAATCTACAATTTTAAATACTTTAAAAATTCGTAGGTAATGAAAAGACAGCTCCGCATTAAAAAAAATAAAGATGATGATGGCCCTGAAGGGGCGAAACGTCATGAAAAAAAATTGAAAACGGTAAGTTATAGCAATGTTAATGAATAACAAAATATTCATATTCATATAAAGTGTTTTTATAATAACAGAGCTAAAAAAGGAAGCGATCTATTTCCGATTTCACAAAATACGAAACTTTTTTCTATTCAACCGGCTTTATGACTCTTATGATTTGCAAGATAGCAATACTGTTCAATATGAAAAGTAGCCACCTTAGGGGTGGCTATAATACCACAATCACTAAAATGTGCACATTATATCGATGGAGTAATCTTGTACATACTACAGAAAGTACCAGGGGCGTAAATGTATTTTCTTGCAAGGGGGGTAATATGAAAAAATAGATTGTTTTTATGTTTTTAATATCACAGAAATACTATATTGTATCATTCGTATTGAATAAAGTAACAATTAATTATTGGGGGTTATTAACCATAAAAACAAAAAAATTATAAGTATACAGGGTGTTCCAAAACTCCCGCCTTCCCCCTTTAGGTGCTAATTCTCCATGCAGAAATAGTAAGAAAAGTTCCTATAAACATGTGTCCGGAAATGCTTCCTAAGGGAGCTACGGCCTTCTAAGGATGGCGCAAAAATAGGTGTTTTTACTAATTATCTTTGAAATGATTTGGGACAACTTTATGAAACTTGGTTAATTATTCTCGATTATTAAAGGTTACTGTTTTACAGTATTAGCCAAAATTAATTTTATCCAGGGGCGGAGAAACGAGGGGTCAGTGTTCCTTGTTTCTATATATTTGTTTTTCCATTTGACATTTTTAGCATTTTAATCCGTGATTATGATTCCCTGGTTAATTCTGCAAAAAAGGTCCTCTTTACAATTAGCCATAGGCAAGCCGTTTTCGAGTAAAAGCGGCCTAAACGAAATATTGCGTATTCGTTTGCTAAATGCGCATTATTTATTTTTCAAAGTAGGCGTATGTCATTTAGTAACAAAAATGGCTGAGTACACCTCACAGGAGTATCTCGATATGATTATCTGTTATGGTATGATTTCCTAAAGGAACTATTTTCAATTATTTGGCAATAGTAGTAAAAGAAACATCGTGCAAAAGTTTAATGAACATTTATGATTTAAAAACAACCTGAATTAAGAATATTTTTATTACAAAATATGCTCAAAATGCCTTCCTTCATGCTCAATGTAGGTCTCAGCACGGCGAACAATATTATTTGTGGCTCTTTGCGCCATTACCCTGGAGATATTGCCAAATTCCGCAATTATGTCGGCTCACATGTCGTCTTCACTAATTGTCTCATTAAAATAAACCAAATTTTTTATATGACTCCATACAAAATAATCCATCGGATCCATCCGGTGATCGAGGAGGCCAACTTATTGAGACACTTCTTCCTATCCAGCGCCCTCGAAAAGCTCGGTACAAATAGCGCTACTAAAGTGCGCCTTAGTCCCATTGTGCATACAAATCAGATTCAATCGAGAAAGCAGCGGGATTTCATCCAGTAAACCGGGTAGTTGTCTCCGGAGAAATCGTACATAATTCGGTCCATTACGTCGTGCGGGAAGAAATATGGGACCAATCTGCAAAATTGGTGGTAAATATTATTTTCAAGTTTTATTTAACCTATTAAGTACCCAATGAAAATGTAAATGTACTTACCATTAGATTCCTTATTTGTCCCGCCCATGGGCCCAGTAAACAAAATTCCTTGAATTAAATACTCCATTTGGGGTAAATGTCGCTTCATCAGTCCACAATATCTGATTAATAAATGAAAGATTGACCAAATGATTTTCCAAAAAATCTGTAAAATTAAAAAAAAATCGGTCTGTTTAAGTGGTAAAATGCTGTGAATTACAAGTTTATCACATTTGTTTAAAACTTGCTTTTATTTCGTGTAGATACTGCATACAAAATTCAGCTTACTTGTACAGAAGATCATTCGAGATTCGAGGTCTCGCGGCAAGAGTTGCTGAACCCGTCGATAACGATAACAATGTCTATTTTCACATCAAAGGGTTCGATGAATACGTGTTCCTGTAGTCCCCAGTTGTCTAGCAGCTCGCCTATCACTCAGCCTTAGCTGATCAGTAAATGCATCAAGAATCATCTTCTCATCTTCCTCAGCTACTGGAATCTCTCTTGGGCGACCGTTAGCCCGTCTCTTAGGTAGGATATTTCTACTGTCCCGTACACGATTGAGGCAGCGCGTGATAACTTTTGCGTCGGGAAAATGTGCTCATTACGGTAATCAGAACGCGTGCAGCTGGTACAGCTGGTACAGCTTGTTCATTAGCCATACCATAATAGACATAACAAACGATCATATCGAGATACTCCTGTGAGGTGTACTTAGCCATTTCTGTTACTGAATGACATACGCCTACTTTGAAAAATAAATAATGCGCATTTACCAAACGAATACGCAATATCTCGTTTAAACCGCTTTTACTCGAAAACGGCTTGCCATATGGCTAATTGTAGAGAGGATCTTTTTTTGCAAAATTAACCAGGGAATCATAATCAGGGATTAAAATACTAAAAATGTCAAATAGAAAAATAAATTTGTAGAAACAAAGAACACCGACCTCTCGTTTCTCCGCCCCTGGATAAAATTAATTTTGGCTAATACTGTAAAACAATAACCTTCAATAAACTAAAATAGTTAACCAAGTTTCATAAAGTTGTCCCGAATCATTTCCGAGTAATTAGTAAAAACACCTATTTTTGCGCCATCCTTAAAGGGCCGTAGCTCCCTTAGGAAGCATTTCCGGACACATGCTTATAAGAACTTTTCTTACTATTTTTGCATGGAGAATTGCACCTAAAGGGGAAGGCGGGAGTTTCGGGATACCCTGTATAAGTATAGTTATATTTTTAATTTTTCTACAAGGGTTTCTCCTTACTTTAATAAGAATTAACAGTTGTATTCTGTTCTGCTCTATTCTATTCTATTCTACCCTTACTCTACTCTACTCCCCAATATTCTGCTTCAAGGTTTCAGAAGCCGTTTACTATTCTGCTCCATTTCTATATGTTTTTCTATATTATATGTTGATATATTATTGACGGTAACATTCATAGCATTCTGGGTCTTTGTTGAACCTGGAATTTATTTAGTGGGCACATATTTTCATTTTATATTATCTTATAAATTATATTATTATTTATGTCTAACCTACTTTACTTAAATTAGAGGAAAACTAAATAAAGGATAAATAACTTCAGACATTATTCTGTTTTTTTTTTATCTTTATTGAGTATCAAGGACGGTAAGGGACGTTTACCGGTCGATGGCAATTTTGCCAGAGACCAGTACAAACCTGAACGTTCATGATGCTCATACTGTTTTTTGCAGGATCAACGATCGTATTAAATTAAACTTCAATTAAAATGATTTAATTTCTAAGAAATAAACAAATAGTCAAAAGTGACGTTTATATTTCGTGGCAAGTCCAATTTGTCAAATGTGATATTTTATTATATTATTATTATTATATTAATTTCACTTACCGTTCAGACGTCGTGTCGGTAAGTAAATCACTTACCGCCGTGTTAGGCCCAGCAATCAGTAAACATAACCTACCGTCTTGAAAACAGATCTTGTAAATAAACAAAAAAGCTATATCGTGCAAAAAATAATTATTTCTACTTCATAACTAGCATAAGTTCTGTTAGGTGCAGTTTTTCGTCAAATAATCAAATTAGTTTAAATACATAGTTTTTCACAATTATACAACTTGCTCTGAAAATTAATTTAACAGTTTATTATGTTGCAGTCAATATGCACCTCTAGAAGTTACTGTATCTAATTATGCTATCCGCATTATGTCAAAACTTTTATTGGGAAAGATCAAAGCTACTAGTGTAGTCGATCCCTTTAGATTTTGATAGCTAATTTTTATTTTCTGTCAAATTAATATAAAAACTTCCTAATTTCGGAAGGGGGAGATTTTTGTGGAAGATAAAATATAACATCAATTGTCATTAAATTGCCGACATTTCGGTTTTATGAGATGAAAAATTTTGATTAAGGTGCGAGATATAGGGGTTGACAAATATTTTTTCCGCGGACAAAATTAGATTTGACATACGCATAGGTAATCCCTCAAAAATTTAATAAATCGAGATGCGGGTAAAGTTAAATTTGACACAAAAGCAAAAATATAACCCCATAAAATTTTAACAGAAAGTACATACAGTTCTTTCATAAAGTGGATGAATTCGATAATAAGTGTACAAATATTTTTTTTTATAAAATCGCATTGACGATAAGAATTTCCTTTCAAATCAATATTTTGGAGATATTTTTGAAATCGTATTTTCCACCTTTTACAGCCTTTTAGGCCACTTGCGGTTGGGATTCGTCGGTTTCTTAATATTAAGCATGGAAATATGCATTAACTCCCTAATTTTATTTTTTCATGAAATATTTTTTAAGCTTTACCTGTATTACTTTGCGACTATTATAATAACTAACCCTTATGGCGCCGGTCGACATTGAAACTTACGATGTTGATACAGTTAGAGAGATAGTGGCAGCAGTAAAATGCAGAAGACGGAAGAATTCAAAGGGAATTTATGAGAAACTACGGCTTGTTCACTAATTAAAGACCAACAACAATTTGCCACAAAAAAGTGTCGCTTGCTGACCTGCGTGTAAATTGCGTATGTGCTAATAGTCTGGGATTCCACGCCCCTTTTTTCAAGTGACTACTAACAGGCTGAATTTTCGTGAGTGGCTTCGTTTTGTCGAGTCTTCAAACTTTTTCCTCCGCGAAAATTCTCGATAGAGGTAGATAAAGTTCTGCGCAGCCGCTATCCATGTTGATCGTGGAACTGACAATTTCATGGCGTAGAACTGGAAAACCGGACAGAAAATTTTTATTACAAGTTGACCATTCCATTTCAAAAATAGTAATTGAACAAAAGTGTAAAAATCAGCCCGTTAATGTAACAAACAGGGAGCTGCGCTTGTCTTACACAAGCAATGTAAATGTGTCAGAAATATGTAAATATATGAAAATAACGAGGTCCGAAATTTTATTACTAATGGGCTGATTTTTACACTATTGTATAATTAATATTTTTGAAATCGAATGGTCAAATTGTGCTACAAATTTTCTGGCAGGTTTTCCAGTCCTACGCAATGAAAGTGTCAGTTGCACAATCAACATGTTTAACGGCTGCGTAGAGCTTTGTCTACCTCTACCCAGAATTTTCGCAGAGGAAAAAGTTGGAAGACTCGTCAAAACGAAGCCACTCAACGAAAATTCAGCCTGTTAGTAATCACTTTAAAAAAGGGGCGTGGGACCCCGGACCATAATGATTTAATTTTATGAGCCGGTGCTTTTGTGAGAGTAAGATTGGGTATTTCAGGTTAAACGTCAATTTTGAATGTTTAAATCTACCTTTTACACCAAAAATATTGTCATTGCCTATTAATGGATTGAGAGATACAAACTTGGACTTGTTTTTACTATTAAAGGGATTTTACACGTTCAATAATACTGCCAGTAATGTACATAATTACTGCTCGTCAATACTGAATCAGTACTATGTTAAAATAACTCAATACTTTTCCAACCACTGGACGAGCAGTAATGAAATACAGTAATGACAGTGTTAATGAACATGTAAAGTGCTTTTTAATGTTTGAACAAGTAGATGTGCTTGAAAAATGCTTGAGCTTAACTTATTTTAACTAATGTTTTGGTACTATTTAACAGTTCCTTAATAGTCAATGTGCCAGTTTGTTTTGCTTCAATAGGCGACCTTAAGTTTTCCAAGAATTTTGGGCAAAAGGCAAAGACTTTTTGTAAGAGAAAGTAACAATGTGCTGAAGAGCTCAAGAAATCTGACTTGTATAGCATTTGCCGACTGCGACTTTAAATATAACACTGCACCGTAAGCTCCGGTGTCGCAAAATCATGTAGCTGTATAATTATTGCCCTTGTTAGCTGTTGTTGGCTGGGAATATGAATTAAGATTATTTTATTGTTGTTGTGAAACATCAGCGTATAAATTAATTTCACAATATTTTAAACAACTAAGAAAATGGCTGGTGTCGATGGTGAAATAGGGAGTAAAAAATTAAATTGGGATTTAGTGTGTGTACGAGAACCAACTAAATTTCTTCTTTATATTAGCTACCCCCTCTACCTCCCCCCACTCTATTATTAAAGGTAATAAAATATTACATTGGGATTTAGTGTGCATAAGATTTGGATACAAAATCTGGATGTGGAAATAGTGATTCCTTGGTCAGCGATTTCTTTATATTATGGCAATATATGGTTATTTCTTAAAAGTTGCCAGTGTTCATGAGAAGTAGTCGTACTAAAGAAGTGTTCAAAATATGCTTTCTTTTCTCTTTTTATTATTTGAGTAGTATAAATTCTAATTTCGTTATAGAATTCCCAGTGAATCTGATTCTTTAAGTTTTTGTAACAACTTAGTGCCTTATCACGAATAGATATCATTTATTTAATATTATACGCTAACCAAGGCGAAAAAGGTTTAGTAAATCTTGAAGTTACAATTGGTGCATGTAAATTTTGAAAAAACTACGATATTATGGAAGAGATATGTAATTCTTTTCCTGATATTTTCTAAATAAAATATAGTATATCATGACATACTAATGAGATCTGTGTGAAAATACTAAAAATATTGCTAACATTAATATAAAGTTAACAGTAACCGCAATACCTTTTATTAAAATGCAAAAAACTGGATTATCTTTTTATTGCTATTTTGTACCACTCGAAAAACCGAATCAACTGATCTAAGATGCATGTAAATAGCTTGTAGTAAGAAATTATCATTATACAGTGTGTCCACGAATGGACTTAACTATACTTATAAAAATGGTTATTTTCAATTTTTCGAAAAAAACTTATTCTTTATAATGTCTTTTGCTTGTTATATAAATACGATTTGAAGTATGTCGCAGTCTACATACAAACAACAACGCCCAGGTTATGTATAATAATGAGGCAACCGAACCTTTCCAAACCCTCACTGGAGTTAGGCAGGGATGTGTCCTGGCACCCCTACTCTTTAATTTGTTTACCACTGCTCTAACAATTATTGTTGACAACAAACTGACAGTCAGAGGAATAGATCTCAGATACCGTTTTGATGGCGGTCTCTTTAACATAGGGCGCTTTAGAGCTTTCACGAAGACACGCACACGATTTATTTGTGATCTCCAGTATGCGGATGACTGTGCACTTTTAGCCTCTACGCCGGAAGAGCTTCAAGAACTTTTAGATGTGTATGCCCAGAGCTATGATTCCTTGGAAATTAAAATCAACATTGGAAAGACTAAGATTATGTCAACTTCTCATCAAGTGAACCAAATAGACATTACACTTAACGGAAATTCTCTTGAAGTGGTGGATCAGTTCAATTACTTAGGAAACGTTGTTAATGACAAAGCAAACATGGACAGCGAGATTCGCAATAGAATTAACGCTGCATCTAGAGCACTCTGGGGACTTAGAGAGAGAGTATTTGACAACCACGACCTTGCTTTGTCAACGAAAATGGCTGTCTACAGAGCAGTTGTCATTCCAACACTGCTATATGGATGTGAAAGCTGGGTCACTTACCGTCGTCATGTGAAAGAATTAGAACGTTTTCAGCAAAGACACCTCAGAAGTATGATGAAAATCCGTTGGTTCCATCACATATCAAACGTGGAAGTACTCAGGAGAGCAAACAGCCTTCCAATTGAGGTGCTTATTTCAAGAGCACGCCTAAGACGGGCAGGTCACGTTCATCGTATGCATGATAACCGCCTTCCTAAATGTACACTTTATGGTGAATTGCTAAGCGGTAGAAGAAGGCGTGGCGGTCAACAAAAGAGGTTCAAAGACGCTCTCCATGAAAATCTAAAATCCTGCGGTATTGCAGACGAGCAATGGGAACAACTTGCAGCGGACAGAACCGAATGGCGAGAGGTTGTGGCCAGCTATCAAGGAAATGTTGCTGCAAGAAGGCCGAATCCAAGACCTAACCAGGTCTATGTTTGTCCTGACTGCGGTCGACATGTGCTCTCCCAAATTGGCCTCTATAGCCATAGTCGTGTGCACCGTAGATGCATGGGAATTACAATAGACTACACTTTTTACTTGTTTCTTATTGTACACAATTTATCGACTGTAACATTTTTTATACTCGGACTCGAGTAACGGCTAATAATAAATACGATTAACGTTGAGAGAATTTGATTTTTTTGTACAGGGCGCGCAAAAATTATAAAATGTGGATTTTCAAAATAAAAAAATTTAAAATCAAACTTTTTGAGGCATTGGGATTAGGGAGAACAAATTTTTTTTAAATTAAATGTGAGAAAATAATCAATAAAGTATTTATTTAACTTAAGTAATTATACAGTGAGATAAATAACAAACAGTAGTATCCTTATTCAACATCTCCTACGTCAACATATTTCTCCATCCTTCTTCGAAATTCGTAATAAACATTGTGAAGAATATCTGGTGTCACTGTAGAAATGGCATCAGTGATTCTGTTTTTTTAAAATCTCAATATTATCGTGCAAGTCAGTTGCATACACTTTTGGCTTAAGATATCCCCACAGAAAATAATCCATTGCGGTGAGGTCCGGAGACCGCGCTGGCCAGTTTATCGGTCCATGGCGATCAATCCATTTTTCAGGGAAATCTTCATTTAGCCAATCAATGACAAATATTGCACTATGCGCTGGGGCAGCCGTTCTGTTGAAATATCATATTTCTTCTAAATTCCAAACTTACTTCATCCATTTGTGGCAAAAAGTATTCACTAAAATTTTCTAAATAATAATTTGCATTAAGCCTTCCTTCCAAGAAAGATGGACCAATTACTTTATTGAACGTTAGCGCACACCATGCGTTGACTTTCTTAAATATTTGGCTGTTTGTATGTATCTTGAAGAGTGGATTTTCATTTGCATAAAAAGCGACAATTTTGACTGGAGATTATCCCATTCGTTGTAAATGTAGATTCGTCACTGAACATTATCTGACGGTGAAAATTACTGCTTTCCAAGAGAATTCAAGTCGATATGAATCATCACCTTCTTGAAGTTTATGGATAAAGGTTGGTTTGAATGCGTGAAATTTATTTGCAGTCAGAACATTATATACGTGACTCTTAGATACACCACCCACCTCACTCGCTCTTGTTCTCAAAGGAAGTCGGGGATTATTGCTAGCTGATTCTAACACTAAAATTGTTGTAGCATCAATTTCACATGTTTTTTTTTTGTTTTTTTAATGTATTTAACATCACCATAAACATCGAATTTACGAAAAAAATTTCTTAAACCATTTACACCTGGAAACTTCCTGTGGAAAACTTCTATCTCGTATTTATAGGACACTTCTCCAATACCATAACGTTTAATCAAGTAAATGCGCTACTCTAGGATCAACATTTTTCTAAAGATATTAATTGACAAATGTTAAAAAAACAATGTTACCTAAGCAAAATAAATTATGAAGAATAAGTTTTTTTCGAAAAATTGAAAATAACCATTTATATAAGTCCATCCGTGGACACACTGTATTTAATATTAATCTTTAATATTGTCCACTGGTATTATACTTCTGCCTAATACACAACATAAAAGACGGCAGAAGTACATTTTACAATGTAGTGTCTTTGTTCAAAATAATGTATGCACGTTTTGTTTTGTCTGGGGCTAAATTATAATAATACTCTTGCGTTTATTTTCTGGAGCATAGTGCCAAATTACATTTTTATGGAGGACATTTGCAGGTTTCGGAACCCAACAGTCCCAAGAAAGCAGTTTTAGACCTGGAATAATTTACATTTCATTTTCAGTGACACTTACAAGAGAATTTGAACATCCTAATTTAAAATGAAAATTAAAATGATTCAATTTTACATATTTATAAAATATTCCATCGTGAAGAAACACGTTTTTATGCACGTTCGAGCTTTACATTTCTTACGCGGAAACAGTAAAATAATGTGTACTTCGCTTTATAAATAAAGTGACACAGAATCCAGCCATATAGAGGCATTTAGAGGCTTTTTCAGTGAAGACGCGCTCCGCTGCATTGTGAAATTTACGCTAGAATTAACGGTTTACCAGTCTCAGCTCCGGATTAACCTAATGTACAAATTGAGCCAGTGTCACGCTTATAAAATATTGTGGTATTAACCGAGGACTGGCCAAATGCTAGATTATATCAGTAATTATGGTTGAAGGAATATGGATTAGTAATAATTATAAAGTTTGTTATTTTTAAAATTAAAAGTTGGGGCGAGCGTAGGTGCGTCTTTACTATATACATACTTCGGTATGCGATGTAAAGCAACGACAGGCGCAGTTAGTACTTGGATGGGTGACCATTCCAACGGAAACCGCGTCCTCGCCTCACACATCTTCCAGCGGCTTGTATATCAGTGTATGCGCGGAAGCTATACAACCTTAGGCGAGGGTTGTATAGGAGCTATACCATCCTTCGGAGGAGATGTAAAGCCGACGGTCCCTTGTCTATTAAATGTTAGGCAAGTAAAAGATCCCTACTCTTCTTACGGGAAGAGGTTCGGCAAAATTTCTGGTTGGGGGTTGCTCGTCTACAGGCGTCGGTGTTAGGCCTCAGTAGCGGAAATAGGCCGACGTTAAATAAATGTATTAAAAAAAAAAATTAAAAGTTTGAATTACATCTGTGATACACATATATAAAGTGTATAGTTTTTTCTACGGTGCTGCTCTTCGGAAATGTTTACCTTTAAAGAATGTTAAATCTTCAAGGTTTTTCTGATAGCTCTAGAACTGTTGTATCAATTGTATTGATATTGTCTGAAAGTTATTTATGGCATTCTACGAATATTCTTTCCTTTTATTTTGGTTTTCTACCATATGTACTATCCTCTTCAAAAACGAATCACCGAGTAAATAATATACATCGGAATAAACACAGAAACAATGTATTTTGCTGACGTTTCGGAAAGTACCCTCTTTCCGTTTTCAAAGCTTTTTTCGAAGAACTCTTATTTGTTGTGTATGATAAATACACAGTTTTCAGATTCTGTTTATGTTATTTCTATAGATACTTACACAGAACTGATGATATTTTCTTTTAGATAATCTTGAGTTTGTTAAGTTCTTCTTTAACATTGGTAGCCAGGTTGTACAAATATCTACAAAACAATTCGATACGTATTTATCTTTATTTAATACGATTATTGCTGATTTTTTAATTTTTCTTTTTTGTTTTCTGCCTCTTTTGTTAAAGTATTTGCCGTCAGAAATTTTTGATTTCTGAATTTCTTTCTTTCTAATGCAATTCTTCCGCGTCCTCGCCTCACACATCTTCCAGCGGCTTGTATATCAGTGTATGTGTATAGCGGTATACCATCCTTCGGATGGGATGTAAAACCGTCGGTCCCTTGTCTATTAAATGTTAGGCAAGTAAAAGATCCCTACTCTTCATAAGGGAAGAGGTTCGGTAAAATTCCTGGTTGGGGGTAGCTCGTCAACAGGCGTCGGTGATAGGCCTCAGTAGCGGAAATAGGCCGACGTTAAATAAATGTATTTAAAAAAAAAATTTAATTCTTGTACCCATCCAACCTCACACTGAAAGGTCTGGATGACTCACCCACATAACATTTATCACAATCATTCTCACGGGATATTGTAAATGCAGTTTTTTGAATTCTGCTTCCGGTTTATCGGTTTTGTTTTTGTTAAAATAGATCTCAAAGTGTTCCCCGTTTGAAATACCGTCCAAACATCAAATTTGTCATCTATACGGTGTAGCTTCTCCGATAGTCCGTATACATAAGGAATTGTTGCTGCATAATGACGTTCAGATTTTTGTCGAACCTGATTGTCAATATAATAATAATAATAATAATAACTTTATTATTCAGAGAAAATTTTACAAAAGAAAAATAACTACAAAAAGGTGCGCTTAAGTTTCGATTACAAAACTTGTGTGCGCATTTTTAAATGCAGCTTTATTATTTATAATCTAAAATGTGATATAATTATGATTGTATCTAAAGCTAGATTTAAATTTTCAATTATAAAATAAAATATACATATTATGAGCAACTTATTAAAAATTTAAAATTTAAAATTTCTTAATGATTAGTTTAGTTTATACCTTATCTATGATTAAGTTAAGAGTTTGTCTATTTTCAAGTATCCATGCATTGACTGATTTCTTAAAAGGTAAATAAAACTTTTTTTTCTCAATGTAGATGGTAGTATATTATAAATTTTCGAACAGTAATATTTACAATTTCTGTGCCCTATAGTTTTTTTTCTCCTTTAATGTAATTTGATTTTTATTTTCATTACTTCTTGTGTAGTAATTATGACTTATAAATAGCATTTGATTTTTATTTTTAAATTGATTTAGGAATACCCCACTAGAGTACAATTGCGTTATGTCAAATAATTTACATTCATTGTACAACACGTCTGTAGCATGTCTTATATTTTTACTATAAATTATTTTTATTATTTGATTTTGTATTCTTTGTAACGGTTTTAGAATACTCTTTCCAACTCCTCCCCATCCTATGATACCATATCTTAATATAGATTCCACTAGAGACTTATATACTATTATTGTTTCTTTTACTTTTAGTATATCTCGCAGTACTTTAATTTTGTGCAATAAACCCCTTAGTTTTTTATGGGTATTATTTACGTGCACATCCCACCTGAGATGATTATATAAGTAGATTCCTAGATATTTTATATTACTAACCGATTTTATTTTAGTTTGAGCTAGTCTGGAAAGAATATTAAGTTCTGAGAAATTTGGTAATTGATTTTGATATGAACTAATAGGTAAAAAGTAAGTTTTAGCATAATTAATAGTCAACTTCTTGTTGTCAAACCAGCTTTTAATAAATGTTAATTCACTTTCAGCTTTTTCTTTTAGGTTTTCCCAAGTGGTGTCTTCAAGGAAAATTATTGTATCATCAGCAAAAGATAGGACGTTTTCTGTAATGTTTATAAAAAGCATATCATCCATGTAAATTATGAAGAGAATAGGCCCGAGAACTGTACCCTGTAGCACGCCATATGTTACAGCTCCCGAATCACTGAGCTCTCTATATATTTTAACATACAGATTTCTTTCCTGTAAGTAATTTTCAAACAGACGGTAACTTGCCCCCTAAAGCCCAATCGTTCTAACTGTTTAAGCAACCTCTTGTGGCAGACAGTGTCGAACGCTTTTTTAAAATCTAAAAATATACATAATGCTGGCGTTCTATTATCTACAGCTTTATACATTAATGAAGTGAGTACTGATATAGCATCGTTTGTTGATTTTCTTTTTTGAAAGCCAAATTGATTCTCAGAAATTAATTTAAACTTTTCCAGATAACAAACTATTCTAATTTTTAATAGTTTTTCTAACACTTTTCCGATACTAGATAATAATGAAATTGGCTGGTAATTTTCAACTTTATGATGATCTCCATTTTTGGATAGTGGTGCCACTATTGCAGCCTTAAAAGCTTTTGAGTAGATACCTGTTGCGAAAATGTTGCTGAAAATATAACATAGTACAGGGGATATACTGTTCTTAATTTTTTTCAGATCATCTCCTCTTACACCGTCTTCCTGGTGCTTTGTTTAATTTAAGTCATCTATGCAATTCTGGACATCTTCAGTGTTCGTAGGATGTAAGAGAAAGTTGTGCTGTACTCCTTGTAGTGCTGGGAGTTCATATTCTGCGGTTATATCATCAGCTAATATGCGCCCGATGTCCGAATAATATTTCATAAACGTTTTTGCAAACTCATTATTATTTGTGTTTGTGTTTTTCGTCGTATCTACAATGTAATCTATAGTGGTGGATGGTTTTTTATTTTTGTTTGTAATTTTATTGACAGTGGCCCATAATGTTATCGTATTTGTCATATTTTTGTAAATTAAATTTTTATAATAGTTATTTTTTACTTTTTTAATTAAATTTGTCAATTAATTTCTGTATGCATTATAATCTGCCTTTGTTTCTTCTGTTGGGTGTTTTACATATTTTTGAAATAATCGATCTCTTACATTTATAGATTTTATTATAACAGTTGTAATCCATGGATTCCTCTTTTTTGTTTTGCTGTTTATTTTCCTTTTCTTTTTGCTGTTTTGAATTGCCTTATTCAGCTCATACATAATATATTGGTGCTTTCATTTGGATCTTGCCGATTGTATATTTGACCCCACTGTATATTTTTTACATTGTCAACAAATTTTTTATCATTAATGAGTAGTAATGTTTGTTTTTCTGATTCCATAACTTGCTCGATTTTTAAATGTATTGTTGTTATGTAGTGATCAGTAACGTTATAATGTTACTTTTTAGAATGATTGGTCATTTTCTCTTAATGTATTCGTTTTAATAAATATGTGATCTATACAAGTTTTCATTGTTTTCTGTTTTCTTGTATATGAATTGATTTGTGAACTCGTTTAGAGTTTCTAATTAAAAAAGTGTTGAGTCGGTCTCATTTAACAAATCTATATTAACATATCCTACAATGAATGAAAAATCTACTTTATTTTTTGAATTCAGGTAATCTTTTAGGTCTCTACTAAAATTATAAGGGCAACTTGCTGGCGATCTCTATCAATGATTATTAATTTACTTGTAAATTAATATTTTTCTTTTATATACAGGGTGTTGCATCATGAGAGGGACATAGCTTAATAGGAGGTAGAGAACATCAGTGGTAACCGGAACCTCCCATAGAAATGTCTCATTGGGCCTTCATTACGAGGTTGCTGGGTGTTAAATAATTTTTGGCCAAACCTGTTTTTTGTCATAACTTTGACAGGGAATGAAATAGCGAATTCATATTTGGTACGGCTAATGTACTAACGAGCTCCAAGAGGTACATGTATAAAAAAAATATATCCAGGTCCGGACTCACTATAATTTATGTTTCTTCTTTGCATCAATAAAACATCACCCTGTATATATTTTTTTGAAATTTCGATACGATATTCGAAAAGAGCAAGAAAAAACAAACAAAATGGCCTATTTCATTTTTTTGTTACACCTTCGTGGTTATTTAAATACGTTGTTAAATGTGCAAGAAAATGGATTACAGAACCCTATTAAATGAGAGGCATGTGAAATAAATAGTTTTATAACTAAAATTTGCAAAAATTCTATTGAGCCTAGGTGGTCTGGGTGAATCCTAATTCCGGCACGTTTTAAAGGTCCATTTTGGTAAAAAACTGTGGTTCTAATAAGTAATTGGGTATGAAATAACAAAATTTTTAATCAATCACAGTAGGCTTGTTCAAAGTGACAGACAATAAAAAGAAATCTCCTAAACAGTTGAATAATTGTTTGTTAGTAATTTAATGTGTCAATAATCCGCATTTGGTTAGTGAAAACTTGTGAAAATATTTTAACTATGCCAGTAAAATTTACCAACGTGGAATATGCTGACATAATATTCATCTATTGTTTCTGTAATGGAAATGGTAGGTCGGCGGAAAGAGAATATCGGCTGCGTTTTCCTGGTCGTCGATGCCCTAATCATAAAACCTTTAGTACGGTGTTCCAGTATGCAAGACAACACGGAAAGTTTCCTAATTCTGCAGTTGTGGAGCGTGTTTTACAACAAGTTGTGCAGGAACAAAACAATATTATAAACGTAGTTCAAGAATCAGTTTGGCAACTGGTATTCCTCATTGGCGAGTATGGAGAACCCTAAAAAGAGAACGTTACCATCCATATCATATCCAGCAGGTACAGCGTCTTCAACAAGGCGACGATATCCCCCGCCTGGCATTTTGTCATTGGTTGTCTAACCATCGCCCAGTCATTCACAGAACCTTATTTACGGATGAGGCACAATTTACAAGGGATGGAGTAAACAATTCACGAAATAATCATAAATGGGCACAGGAAAACCCACATGCGGTACGCCAACGCCGTTCGCAACACAGGTTTTCTGTAAATGTTTGGGTCGGACTTGTGAATAGACATTTGATAGGGCCACATTTTTTTGAAGAAAGATTGAATGGTGAAATTTACTTTGATTTTCTTCAAAACATTTTACCGAATATGTTAGAAAATATTGGCATAAGAGGCATGTTGTTTCAGCATGATGGGGCCCCACCACATTTTAACCTTCAAGTAAGAGAACACTTAAACAATGTGTATCCTAATAGATGGATTGGACGCGGGGGTCCACATGAATGGCCACCAAGATCTCCTGATTGTAACCCTTGTGATTACTTTTTATGGGGCCACTTAAAAAACGAGGTTTATAGCATTGAAATTGAAAGTAGACAACATTTAATCCAGCGCATCGTTACAACCTGCGACGAAATACGGAATAATCCAGAAATGATACGTCGAGCAATTGGTGACCTTTCTAAACGCGCAAGAAAATGCACAGAATGTGGGGGAGGACATTTTGAAAATTTGCTTTAGTGTCAATTACGTTTTATTTTTAAACACATTTAGTTATTGTTTTGTTATTTATTGTTAATTGAATGGAAAATATTTTATTTATTTAGATTTTAGTTTGTTCTCTTTTCCAATTTTTATTAAGTATAAAATGTTGATGATTTTCTTGATCAAAGTAACTGGTTGCTTAGGCCTAAATGGTTTAAATTATGTGTCACATTTATTCTTTGATCAAGCCTACTGTGATTGATTAAAAATTTTGTTATTTCATACCCGATTACTTATTAGGACCACAGTTTTTTACCAAAATGGACCTTTAAAACGTGCCGGAATTAGGATTCACCCAGACCACCTAGGCTCAATAGAATTTTTGCAAATTTTAGTTATAAAACTATTTATTTCACGTGCCTCTCATTTAATAGGGTTCTGTAATCCATTTTCTTGCACATTTAACAACGTATTTAAATAACCACGAAGGTGTAACAAAAAAATGAAATAGGCCATTTTGTTTGTTTTTTCTTGCTCTTTTCGAATATCGTATCGAAATTTCAAAAAAATATATACAGGGTGATGTTTTATTGATGCAAAGAAGAAAAATAAATTATAGTGAGTCCGGACCTGGATATATTTTTTTTATACATGTACCTCTTGAGGCTCGTTAGTACATTAGCCGTACCAAATAGGAATCCGTTATTTCATTCCCTGTCAAAGTTATGACAAAAAACAGGTTTGGCCAAAAATTATTTAACACCCAGCAACCTCGTAATGAAGGCCCAATGAGACATTTCTATGGGAGGTTCCGGTTACCACTGATGTTTTCTACCTCCTATTAAGCTATGTCCCTCTCATGATGCAACACCCTGTATATTAAGACACCATCATTTTGATTAAGAAAACCATAATTATAGACAAGTTTATATTCCTCTAGATTAAACAACGATGTGATGTTTGCTAAGTTTCACTTAAGACTATTATGTCAAAAAGATCATTTAATTCCTCTAGCTAGACATTTAATTCGTCAAAGTTTTTGGTAAACTTATATTATTGTGCATAATATTAAAGTTCGAACTACTCCTTAAACGATTGGGCCTACTCACTCAGTTATGAATCATATCTCAGGGCCGTGATAATGACTCATATTACTTGTTTAATAATTTAATGATGATTTAATAGTCTTAAGAAATATATTTTTCAATAGTTAAACTTAAAAAATAGTCAACCATATTTGAAATTTCAGCCCTGAAAAAATTGCATTAGGTTTTTATGAACAAAATATTCAATTAATGTGATGACACTACGTTTTAAAATAATCCGACCCAAACCAGGTTCACTGCTGTTATAATTTGCCTGAGAAGTCTAAAATAACTATGTACTTCAAGTCAAATAAATCACCTCCTCAGGCATATTCTGATTTATAGGGTAAAAGTATCTAAATTTGTTTATTTACAAATAAAACTATTAAACAAATTGATTAATATTTCTATTGTATTAACATTATATTCATACAGGGTCGATTTATACATATATACATAACAAACACATATAAGGTAAAATTTGAAAAAAATCACTGAGCCTGGTAAAATCAGGATTTTATCTTCTTCGATTGCTGATGCTATTACGTCTCTACGTAGGGTTTCAATACAATCGAGTATCCATCATTCAACCACGGATCTTGCATTATACTTCTCAAGTTAGGTCTACTCGCTGTCTCCAGTACAAGTATCTTCTCTAATAAATTTTTACAACTTCTACTTAGATGATGAGGCACTTCATAACTACAACGTAAAACTTGAGATTTAACATCTCTGAATGTTTCACCTTTGAAAGGGACAGTTTTCGTTAGTAGAAAATACATCAATATTCCTATAGCCCATACATCCACTTCAAATCCGTATTTTTCTCCTCGGAAGAGCTCAGGTGCAGTATATTTTAAGGAACCACAAAGAGAGCTTAATTTGTTTTCTGGAGTAAAAACTGCCGACAATCCAAAATCTGCCAGCTTAATGTTCATCCCACTGTCCAATAATATATTCTCAGGTTTCAAATCTCTATGAACAATATTGTTTCCGTGGCAGTACTCTATTGCGGATATAATTTGCCGAAGCATTGCTCGCGCTTCCTTCTCAATCAAACAACCATGATTCTGTAGATAGTCATATAAATCACCGCCGGGGGCATATTCTATTACTAAGTAGATAAACGGTAAAGTGTCAATTACATTAATCAGCTTTAGAATATTTGGGTGATTTAGCGACTTCATGATCCATGCTTCTCTATAGAACTTGTCCAAATATTCACTATCGAAGCGGCTCTTACTTATGACTTTGACCGCCACTTCATCTCCATTGTTAACATTTTTTCCCAGCATAACTTTAGAATAATTTCCTACTCCAATACTTCTTATTAGAAGATAATCATCAATTCTCATTCCATCTAACACGCTTGGTTTTGCTCTCGTCAATGCCATTTCTCCATTTGTTTTCACTGAATTACTAGTTGCTGACATTTTTGCTGCTTGCTATCACACTGCGAAGTTCACACTAACTACAAAATAATCCTGACTACTTTAAAATTGTTTCAAATTGACACACACTTAAGTACAAAGTAATTTTAAGCTCTCAACTATATGCCTGGGACACTGTTGCAAGACTGAATGGAGTTAATCTTATGACCTGGGTATTTACCTTATTTCTGATATTTATTTAAAGAATAATCTGCTTATAGGACAATTATCTTGCAGTCCAGATCATTAAGTTATAAATAACGTAATATAAGGGGGGGACTTAGAAGACAACATCCTATCTACCTGCTACTTTATTGGTAAACCGTAACTATTTGGCCTAATATTTTGCGTAAGAAGTTAGGAAAACCTAATTGCTAGCGGAAGCATAAATAAAGCGGGTATATGTAAACAGAATCTGTACAACAATATAAATATACAAATCACGGAAGTACCTAATAAAACTATTGTAGGTAAAAATTCTCATGGTTGTGATATCGTATCTTGCATATTTATAAAAATAATGGAGTTTGAAAATATAAATTGTAGCAATTTTTTCTCTTATTATTTATAATACATAAACTACATATATAAGATACGACAACATCACAAGAGACCTTTCTTGTAGCGAATAAGATTTACAAAATGCACTTTATTTTTCTGTATTTCACTTATTTGCTGAGACATCCTTTCATTAATTTTTTTTAACGTTAATTGTAAATATTTATTCTCGCTCAACCGAAAATGCTGTCTAGTTTGCGAAATTTTTCATCGTTAAACTGTCAGGAACAAACCAGCATCCAAATATTCGTTTAACACCCAATTCAATAACATGCAACTTTTTCAACCAAATCAGCTAAAATTCATAGCATAGAGGTTTTTGGGGCCTCCGATTACGAATCCGAAGTGAATATTGGAAAATTCAAAATAGCGGACTTTAAGAATTAATTCCTGATTTACACCGTTTTTATTGCTTTTACTGAGAAATATGTAGAGTAAAAAAGTGTTTAGAATGCAATTTTGGGGGCGAGCGTAGGTGCGCCTTTACTATGTACAGACTTTGATATGCGATGTAAAGCAACGTCAGGCGCAGTTAGTAGTTGGATGGGTGACCGTTCCAACGAAGACCGCGTCCTCGCCTCACACATCTTCCAGCGGCTTGTATATCAGTGTATGCACGGCAGCTATACAACTTTAGGTGAGGGTTGTATAGGGGATATACCATCCTTCGGAGGGGATGTAAAGCCGTCGGTCCCTTGTCTATTAAATGTTAGGCAAGTAAAAGATCCCTACTTTTCTTAAGGGAAGAGGTTCGGCAAAATTCCTGGTTGGGCGTAGCTCGTCTACAGGCGTCGGTGATAGGCCTCAGTAGCGGAAATAGGCCGACGTTAAAATAAATGTATTTAAAAAAAATGCCATTTTGGAAAAAAGGCCATTTTGGTGACCACATTATTAATTTAACCTTTCGCTTCTTCCCCGTGGAAAACCTCCTGCGCCTGAACCTTTCTTTTACAAAAATTGCGATAAAAACTTCCTTTTAAATTTCTTATTATAGTTTTATAATATTGTACTAATAGAGCTGAAATAACTGAAAAAAATTAACCTTAATCGTTTCAACCCTTTACTGGGGGTGAACATAAAGTGACCTCCCCAAAAATTAGATTTTTCCTAAATTTTTACTACAAACTGATAGAGAAAAATATGTAAATATCACTAATAGTATCTGCTTTTATCATATTATCAGTAATAGAGGATATACACCCTTAAAAGATAGTTTAAATTGTGTTTAAAGGGCGGAGAAGCGCATAACTTCGTTTTGAAAAAAATGTTTTTTTTTCACCCAAGGGGTGAAAAAATAATTTTTTAGATCCGTGGAGTTTATATGTAATTTCTGAATTGTTGAACATGTCAGGGAATTTTCAACATTTTATTTTCAGTTTTGGTCAATTTTGTGGAAGAGTTAAATGTGTTAAATGCTATTTCGCAAAGTAGTCTCTTCCCGTTTTCAAAGGTTTTTTTCGAAGAACTCTTATTTGTTGTGTATGTCAAATACATAGCTTTAAGACTCTGTTTATGTCATTTCCATAGATACTTACTACTTACACAGAACTGATGATATTTTCTTTTAGATAGTGTTAAGTTTGTCAAGTTCTTCGTTTAACATTGGTAGCTAGGTTGTACAAATGTCTGCAGAACAACTCGATACGCATTTGTCTTCATTTTATAAAATTATTGCTGATTCTTTAATTCTTCTTTGCTTTAGGAGTCCGGTCGGCATGTGGGTATAGCAAAAAACGCGGCACGCTTCAGTTTAACTTTTTGTGCTAATTATTTCTTCCCAACTATACTCGATCACTTAACCCTTCCTTTATCCAATCGTATGCATGTACTATTAATAAACTTTGTAAATTATATTTATATAAATAAAAGTTCAAAATTATTATATCATTATCATATTATCATGTATACACTTTACATCATCATATATATCATTATTATATCATCATTTTCTTTTTTATGAATACAATAAATCAATATTATAATAGGGGGAACTTTATTATGAAACTACATTCCGACCATGTTTTTACATGTATGCTCATGCAAAATATTTCGGATTTCGTTATAGTTACGCAAAATTTCTTCGATGAGAATTTTTACTGATTTCAAGTTTGATGAGTTTAGATATGTTTTGGTAGGTACTTTGGCATTGCCAAGTCACAACTACCTCAATATTCCCAGTAAAACTTTGTGGTACCAACAAAATAGAACATCCCCTTAAAATCCAAAATAATATCCCTGTAATTACCCCAAAAATGCTGAGAAGATATTCATTCACTCACTGGTCGACTTTCCTTGTGCTACAAACTTGAACCCTTTATTTAGTGGTCTAATGTTTTTCGAACTGTAATTTTATTTATGTGATATTCTTAAACTAGGTGTTTTGATAAAAATTCCACAACTCAGAAAGAATTAAAAACCTTAAAAAAACTGACTGAATATTCGCGTTAAAAACAGATCACGTTGGTCATGAATATTATTAGTGATATCCGAGAGTTTTTGTTATTTGGCTTGGTGCCCTACGTGTTCACGTTGTTTTATTTGTATACAACACAACTCTTCTATCGCCCACGTATAATCTTGTATTATATTTGACGCTTAAATTTATTAAAATTTATTATTCAGATCTGTGTATCGTGTGAAAGCAATGTAGCAAAAATATCTTTCACCGCATAAATCATTTTGTGAACTTTTGCTGTCAGTACTGAAAGATAAATTAGGTGTTATTGGTGAACATTTTTAAATAGCTACGGTTTATAGATGATCCTGATTCAGATATCCCATAGAGTTCTTCTTCGCTAAATAAGAAATACTTACGTACTATTCACTAGTTTCCAAGTATGATAAAGTGAAATTGGATATTTTCTAGTAGTTGTCTAAAAGCAATATTAGTTTCCACCAGTAATGGCAAAATAAACCAGAAAAAAATATGAAAAAAGCACTATCTGGTCTGGTTTTTACCACATGTTTAGAATATCAACAATATAATTTCATTACTCAGTTTTGTAGAAACAATTAAGTTTAGTATTATAACATTTTATTGTAAATTAGTGTTTTTATGCGGTATTTGGTAGTTAACTCCGTTTCGAATTATTGCATTGCAAAATTTTTGTAATCTGTTAGCGTCCAGCTTTAGTTTTTCTATATGCTTGAGGTAGCTCGTCGTTCTACTGATCGAGTTAATAGAAGACTGACAATTAATATCAAAAAGTTCAACAAAGTGAGAGGGTTACCAGAAGGTTACGAGAGAGAGAAAAAAATGTTGGGAACCGATTCAGGCAATAAACTAAGGCTCAAACGGCCTGTCAGGGACAACATCTGGCAGTCAACAAAAGCAGGTATTTCCCTTATAATCTTCTGGAAACAACAATTAACACTATGTTAAATTATTATACAATTTCAAACTTTTATAAATAATCTGAAGTATAATATAACCAGTCGTGTTGATGTTCGTTTAAGTTCATCACATCTGCCAATAATCAAGAACACCAACCCTAAGTCTAAACACACACATACCCTTTATCTGGTAGGCACGTCCTGCAGCAACGCCCTCTTTATTAACTTTAATAAGGAATCGTTCCAGGAACAGCTTACTTGATTTTAACACGGAATATCTTTCCAGGGACGATTTTCCTGAATTTATAACACGAAACAGCTACACTGAATCAGAGCTACCGTCCATGAATATTTACGGAAATAATTGAGTCCAGAGAACTATTCTCTGAAGTTACATTATGCATTATTAAAGTTCTCTTCCCTGACCATCAAGCAGATATTATCAGGGACCCCTTTCCTGCCATAATAAACCTAAACTACGGTGCAACTACCGAATCGAAGAAGAACTCTCTGTTATCTGGAACATTTTTGCGAAGAGAACACTCTGAGACGCCACAGAGGCTCGGCCCCCGTTCACCTAGGCTTGATCAGGATCAGTGATGATCAGTGCCCTGGCACCCACATCTCTCAATTAACAATTTGTACTGGTCCACTAATAAGTCCTACCTTGTAGGCAGATTTTACCTAACCGGACCGAAATCGGTGACATTGTGACCTTTGTTTTTCCTATACAGGGTGGACCGTTATTAATAGGCCATAGTTCAGGAGTATTTCTCCAGTTAAAAACGCCTCGGCGAGTAAAAGTTACTTCGTCGGTAAATAAAGTGTTCTTAACAAAATTTCGATCCTTGTTGTATTTCTTTAGAGCAAATTGACAAAATTGTAACCTTTGTGGAAGATTCCTTGGAAGTAAGTTTTGTACAGGAGTGAGATGATATGGGTAGAAACGTTCTTTACGTAAGACTCTTAGATTGCTTACTCATCCCTGTTGCCGCTGCTAAACGACTTGCTGATTTGAGGATCTTCATCCACATGAACTAAAATTTATAGTTCTTGATCTCGAGTAATTCATTTCGGTTGTCCTACATCGTTCTTATGGCGAAATGAACTCGTTTCTCCCAAACAACGAAACAGCTCTTTGAAAATCTTATGGTCTGGCTGCATTCTATTTGGATATTGCAATGAGTATTTCCTCGCTGCAGCACGCCCGCTAAAATTATTTTGTGCGTAAACACATATCATATCCCTCACTTCCCTATTTGAAAAATTATTATGTCTAGGCATTGTAAATAAAGAAGTTAAAGAAATTAGCTCGATTAACACAAGAACAAAATAAAACGATTAAATGGCGTAAATGACAGAACTAAAACGTAACCAAAGCACACTTTTCAATAAATAATGTCACTAAATTTGAATTTGTCCTTCAAAAAATTATTGAAATGTTTAACGGCACTTTCCTCGTAAACGGGTGGAGTTATCAAGTTATACCAAGTGTACCTTTTATCCTCATCAGATTTTCTGGTCAGAAGTACCACAATGTTTCGTCAAAAAAAAAATGTGAATATAATTCATCATCCGATACAGATCCTGGATCGCCCTCTTTGATTTAACGTGGTGTAATACATAAATTATTGTTTCTTAGAATAGAAAAACTTTCACTAGCAAATTTGACGAAGTTCAGTCAAGAGGCTGTTGAGTTATTGCAAAAAAACGAAGAAATAATTTGAACTTTGACACCCTGTATCTTTTTCCGCAGCAACATTTTACTAAAGCATATTTGGTTATATCCTCCTCATATTTTGGCCCAAAGAATCTACCCCTGAACCATGGCCTATTATTAATGGTCCACCCTGTATATCACCGTCTTTCTTTTTACATCCCCACATGTTCTTTCTATAAAAATGTTAAGAATTTATAAGCCATCATCACCCACCTTTATTTTTTATAAATATTTGAAGTAACCATCTTTAGCTTTTGTATATGCCACAATGTTATTTTAAAAATTCCACAGCGCATGTATTTTTATATTCCGTGGTTATGAAAACACTAACAGTGAACTTGTGATTTTTTCTATCACTCGAACCATCTTCTTCTTAAGCTGAAACGACAATGGTCGGAGGTTGCTGCAGGAGATCTTTAGCTCTTTTTTGCTATAAGAAGCCAGCAGCTCTGCAGGCAATGACACGAGCTCCCACTTAAATTTCACAGGTTTTTGAGAACTTGGCGTAATTTCCACTCTCGTTCTCTTGTAGCTCCTCTACTAACGTATCTCCGAAAATGTTCAGTATGATTTGAATGAATTTGTGGTATATCGTATCGTGAAGTGTTTTATTGCGTCTTACAGAACATCAAAGTATAGTGAAGAAGTTAATTGATACCAGGTAATGTCGAGAGCAAAAAAAATAGGACAACTGTTTTTTTAAATGTAAATCTGTCTCTATTTGTCTATTTGAATATGTAATTCAATTCAAGTCAAAACAGCTTTATTAAATATAAATCAGAACTCGTCCCGGAGCCAGCCGTGCAACCGTCACACTGATTGCCGATTGCAAGACCGGACCTGGCTTGGTTAAAAGAAAACAATTTTAAAACTTAACCTAACTTTCTGAATTCTCTCTCCTGAATTCGATATGAGGTGATATGTAACTAGTAGCCGAAAATAACAATGACAATATCACAAAATTTAAAGTTAGATAGAGTTAACTAGATTTTAGCAAAAATATGTTATAACTAAGGCGTTCCAATTATTGCGCATGAGAGTACACTGTATTCTGCACAGTATTCTGTGCAATTGGGGACACCACATATTGTATAGTTTAAATAGAACAAGTATTATTTCCATAGTAACAATGAATTTGTCAGAATAAATATTTGTTAATTTACTTATGTAAAATACGGCGTTATTTAGATGATCACATAAAAATTCAAATAATTTGTAAAATAGAAGATGATTGGTCTATAAGGCAAATTGCAGGACATATGAATATTGTAAAAATAGGGCTTTGAGAGTGAAGAATCCCTGGTAATGTGAACGATCCATCTTTACACGTCTAAAGGACTTTTATTATACTTTCCAAAATGGATATTAAACATTCACAAAGAAGGGTTCAAAGCGACTGTTTCAGACAGAGAATAATACAAAATCTGTACTTACTGTTTCGTCTTTGCTTAACTCCTTCACTGATGGTACCAATTGGACGTCGTAACATTATAAATCTAACACAGTAAATACTATCTATCTATCTATAATCGTAGTAAATGGCTTTGGCTGTTTTAGCCATTCGCACAGCACCACAGTATATACTAACACTTTCTTAAATTTAAACCTGAAAAGCAATTTTTAAACACAAGAAAAAGGCAATATAAAGTTCAAAAATATATATTAAATCCTTCCAAAAAATTATGTTTTTACAAAACGTTAAAAAAAATGTATTGACAAACTATAGTCTGGCCAGTGTACAACACATAGTGAGGAACGGAACGACTCATAATATAACCAACTACCACCCAATATGCGGTTTATACCTAACAATTACACAAAAAGATTCAAGAAAAGTTTAATGTTTATAATTTTGGTGGGCTTTTGTTTGCCTGTCTATTTACTTATTATCAGTTCAATATTAATTTAGTTCACTCCTAGGAGCTTAAAAATACTTGAATCGCAACGACTTTGAATTATATTCTGCAATTATTATTATTATAAATTCATACGTTCAGGCAAGATGGTCCCACGCACGTTCTAAGTACATGGTAACTATACTTTTCTGACACCGAATCACTGAGGAACCGACTTGGGGCAAATACGCTTAAAACCCATCATTTTTCCATCAAAATCCATGGTTACAAAGTGAAAGATCACCCTCAACGCTAAGGGCTATTTTCGCTAAAACTCTCGAAATACTCCACAACGTGGATTCGTAAAATGGTTTTTATTTTCGAAATTTCGGTATTCGTTATACTTTCTAAAATTTTGTGGTAGGGGCGACATTACGTCCCTGTGCAGCGACATTTACTACACTTTCTAAAATTACACTCCTTGATGAGTTTCCAAGATTTTGGCATAAAAAACGCTCCGTAGAGCGAAAATGCAATTTAATGTATAAAAACCTCTTCCAACGGCGTTTTTACGTGAAATGCGAAATGTTTCGGATTTTGTTACAGTTTCGAAAACTTCATCGAAGGTTTTGGCCTGTTCTTTAACAGTAACAAGAAGGAAGTATTAGCAGAAAGGTAGGATTTTCTCACCCTAGAGTTTCAAGTAATGAAGAGGGTATAACTCTTGTAGAATATTTAAGACAAATTATTTTGATTGCTCAAAACCACAAATGCCACAAATTTTCCTAGTTGTCGATCAACAGCGTGCCGAAGAATTAAATCGTCAAGAAGCAATCACGTCTTTTATTTGCATTAAATTATATTTACAGAGAAGAGTAGTATTTACAGATGAAAAGGTATTTCAGCCCATCTATGATGGGCACATTTCTTGTTTATCGGCCTCGAAATTCAAGGTTCGAAGAAGCATATATGAGCAGAACTCAAAGATCTGGATGATTCAGTATGAATGTATCAGCATAGATTAGTTGTAATGGAATAGGGATTTGTTAGAAAATTGACGGAAGGTTCGTTGCGGGAAATTATATACAAATACTGGAAAATATAGTGATGCCATCGTTGGAACAATTATATCCAAATAACAGTTTTATTTTCCAGCAAGATAGTTACACTGTCCGTATTGATAATATTGTAAGAAACTGGTTTTAGAACAAAATATTGAAACATTGCCATATATTGCAAATAGTTAGGATATCAATCTCATGAAAAATGTATGGGGTATTCTAATTTTCGGCCTCAAAATTTTGAGGAATTATGGGATGCAAATGCAAACTCTTAGGAGGAATTGGCCACTGATAAGCGGTTTCTAAGAAAATTAATTAATTCTGTTTCTCAGCAGTTACATGAGGTACGATGGTAAAATGTATATATATTGAAACCGTATAAAAACTAAAAGCCGTCAAAAAGAGTCGGCATCTCCTTATTCTACATGGGCAGAGGTAAATAGAAATGATTGTCAGTTAAAATTGTATTCATTTTTATAATTTTTTTTGTTTATTAGGTTCATTTCGCCAATAACATATTTTTGAGGTATTATATCAGTTTTAGATATAAAGTCTAAATATTTAAATTTATTGGTTTTAGTTTTAAAGTAAACCCATATTATATTGAAATATGCTATTGCTCAACAAAGACCAATGAGAAAGTATGAACATATCTTGCCAGGAGGGGATGGGACAGGTTAGATTAACGAGGGGCAACGATTTTAGTCCAAAATAAAATAAAAATTTAAGTTTCTCTAAAATCAAGATGTAGGTTTCTTGAATAAAGCAAATATGAAAACAAAAATAAATATTTGTATAGATAAAACATAAATAAAAACAAAATTAAAATATTTCTCTAGAATAAAGTAATTTAAATTCAAATTTCTTGTCAACTAAATAAAATATATTCCAAGAAATGTAGCAATGAAAAAGTGAAGAAAAAGTTAAATGTTAATTGACACGTTCGAATCTTCCCTTTCTGAGGAGGAATCATTATCCAGTTGAATTAAAATCGGCGCACTGGAGGGTAGCGTTGGATATCGATTTTCTTCTCCAATTACATGCCTAACGCAATTTTTCCATAAATCAGTATTATTGTCGATGTCATTTATTACTCCTCTTATATATGATCAACTATTATCGCGCTTAACGTTGGAGAGTTATTACATTTTCGCAAACGTTCTTTTAGTGTTCCCCAAACCATCTCGATAGGATTAAATTAAATATGCAATAGTATGAAGGTAACCGCAAAAGTGCATGACCGTGTATGTTGGATAAGTTATCAATAACATATTCCTTTTTGAAATTCTGTTCTTTTATTCTTTTCAGTAATTCGCGTTTTATTGGAACTTTTACAGAAATTTCCATTTTTTTTTTCTCATGAATTTTAAAAAGTCTTCCTTTTTTGTACTGTTATTTGGTATTTTATTTAATATAAGCGAGTGATAAGAAGCATTATCTAATACAATTACCGAACTAGGCGGAATATTTGGTAGAAGCCGTTGACAAAAACCATTTTTCGAATAGATCGGCTATCATGTCTTCGTGATAGTCCGCAGAAGAGTGCGATATTTTTTTGGCCGACAAGAGCAACGCATTGGGTACAAACCAGTTTTCACTTCCCGCATGTAGTATGATAACGCGTTTTCCTCTAGAACACGGAGTATTTAAAACACAATTGTGTGAACTATCTACCCAACCATACTGAACAACATCATGCGTGTCAAACCACGTCTCGTCTAGATACACTATATGCCTGTTTAGTTTACGATATTCTCTCGTTGTTTCCAAATAATGTACCCGAAGTGAAACTATGCGTCGCGATTCCATAATTACCATACGACTGTCAAGCTTTTTATGTTTAAAACCTCATTCTAATAAGACATTTCGTAGTGTATCTAAAGATCTATCATTATAATCAGATCTATCATTATAATCAGATCTATCATTATAATCAGATCTTTAGATACACTACGAAATGTCTTATTAGAATGAGGTTTTAAACATAAAAAACTTGACAGTCGTATGGTAATTATGGAATCGCGACGCATAGTTTCACTTCGGGTAATCGCTTAATTTTTCTTGAATCATTTTTAACGTGGGAACTATATTTTCTTCATACATATTATAAATTATACGCCGTATTACATCTCTAGTAGCATCATCAATATTTTTTAATTTCGTATTTTTCGGTTTCCTCTTTGCACTGTGATCTATAACATCGCCTTCTTGAATTACGCGATAAATTGTTGATTTTGATATTTTAGTTAATTCGTTAATACGTCGTAATATTTCTTTCTCACATTGTGCAGAATTTTCGTTTTTCAAACGTTCATGTTTATTTAAAATAATACGTTGACTTTGTACGTGTAAATCTTGGTTTTTAAACTCTAAATTTATTTCGGCTTTTTCGACAATAATTTCGGAATTTTCGGGCGTTATTATATTATCCTCTGTTTCAAATGGTCTCCAGAAGGCCATGGTAAATTAGTAAATAATTAAAATATTTTACCTTTTGTACAGTAGTAAATATTTATAAATATGAACAGTAACTAACTAATAGGCTTGATATTATAATAGGTATTTATGCACTGCACTGGCACATTGACAGTACATCTCACAAGTTCCACTTTGACTGCTGAGAAACGATTTACGAGTTTTTTTATGCTAGTAGGCCTGTCCGTTTTATTATCTTTAAACCAGTGCAGTCGTAGATGGTTCATTCAGGCTGATTACATTGCCAGTCTCGGACTCGCCTGCACAGTTTCAACTACCGTTCGAATCTCGATACCATTGTTAAATATATAGGACAAAGTATCAAGTTCAGTGCGTACGGTCCTGTGCTTTAACACTGACCAGTTTCAATTGTGCCAGTATAAAGTATAGCATGACTAAGTATTTAAAAAATATATATTGTAATGTATAAAAGTTTAATTATTTGTTGTTTTTATGTTTCATCTATCTTCGTTGTATTGATTTGCAATTTTAAATTATTTATATAATTAGTGTATTTTCTTTATTATATTTTTATGCTGAACAGTATTTTATTAATACATTATGGCCTCTGAAAATGTCAAGATGATTTGTCATTGTATATTAAAACCGTTATTAGTCAATATAATTACGCCCGATTTACTCACTTAACAGTTGCTGTTTTATACTTATCCTGTAATTTGGGTTTATACCAGTTGGATATTTTATAGAAATAAATAAATAACTAAAATGTCGCAAAAATTATGTTACGACTTGTTCCTTATTTTGTTGCAGCAGACAGTTTACTTTGTATTTAATGCTTCCTTCTAAATTGTTCTTTATGGGGATATAAAAATTGAGTGCGAACTTGATAGATAGTTTTAGAATAGTAAAAGTGGATCAATGAAAATAAAATATTTCAATACTGTAAATGTATATTTATTCAAACATCAAATTATATGAAATAAGGGTCGCCTTGAAGTGTATAGTAAATAATAAATAAATAACAGACTTTGATACTGTAATAGATTTTATAAAGAAATTAAGTTGTCGGGTAATATCATAAAGTACTTTAGAGAAGGATCTATAATCAAATATAAGTACGACATAAATTGTAAATTATTAAAAACGTATGTTATAAATATATGATGTTGAGACGAAAAGAGCTCGACATGTACAAAGCCGGTCTCAGAATAAAATAATAAAACGAATATGCAATTTCCCTTGAGAATTCACTCAATATTTATAGTCTATCTTTCCGTTTTATATAATAGGATTTAAATATAAATTGCAGTTCTACAGTTATATGATTGGAAAAAGCATCTACCACTACGTAAATTTGGAATAAAAAGTATAAGGTATGTAAACATTAAAATTTTTGTTCAGGAAAGTTATGAAACTTGTTAGACTTACCTGGTACCTACAGATTCGTATAATTTAGACGTAAACTATCAATAAACCGTTATACGAAGGCATTAAAGTGAATAATAATATTAAATAATGGTATAATTTTTCCTCTGCATTTTCCTATATTTATATTCCAAAACAGGTATATATAGGGTGGGGTCATAGTGCGTCGGACTTCGATATCTCGAGTTCTACGATAGCTAGAAATTTTTAAAAAAATTGCAAGTAAACTAGATGAAAAAGTCTATAACTGAAAATTATTTTCGAACATACAGGGCGAGCCAAGACGAAATTACAGGACCAAGTCCCTTTTTTTAAATGGAATGCTATATATATCAGTGCATTTTTTGGATCATCTTTCTAGGCTCTATTTATTCCTATATTAGCATTGAATATTTCCCAACCACTTGGATGTAATAAATGTTTTTGTTGAAATAATGCAATCTGCAGATGGATATTAAAAAAATCACCAGTCACAATTATGAGTTTTAAGAAAAACTTATTTGAATTACGAGACATCCAATTAATGAATTACTTTCATTTCCTAAAAGTGTACAGGGTGGTCAAAATTATTTTTCCATTAAGAACATTTTAAATTGAATTTTCTCGATTTTTTAAAATAGAACACCCGGTATATTTTTCGACGATGTGATGTAGAAATGAAAAACGAATATTTGTAAGTACTTCACTATGGCCAATTGCAACCGATTTAGTTTTATTGAGTAATAATTACAAAATTCAAAAATAAACATAAAAAAGAGGTTTCTTCAAATAACTCAGTAGAAAAATTATAATAAATGTTCCACATGTTATCCATTTTGATTGACACATATCTCTATGCGCTTTTGAAATGAGGTTCCCACTGTTCTAAAACTGCCGGTGTGATAGATGTAAAGGCAGTTATTATTCTTTCCTTCATATTTTGTACTGTTGTTGATGTATCACTATAAACAATTTCCTTCACGTATCCTCATAAAAAGAAATCCATTCCTGTAAGATTTGGAGATCTAGCAGGCCATTTAGTGAGTTCATTTCTTCCAATCAATTGATTAGGGCAGGTAGTATTTAAGTGGTCCCTAACTGGATTCAAATAATGTGGTGGAGCACCATCTTGCTGAAACCACATCCTATTTTGAATTCTTTCAGGGAGATTTACCAATAATTGTTGCAGATAGTTTTCCAAAAAATAAAGATAAATAGCTCCAGTCAATGTACCATCAAAGAAATGTGGCAATATTACATGTTCACCAATAATTCCTCCCCAAACATTTATAGACCATATGTATTGGTTATCAACTTGCATAAAAAATTGAGGATTTTCCGAAGCATAATAATGGAAATTGTGCCTATTAACAAATCCATCATCACTGAATAAAACAGTATTGAAGAAGTTGACATCATGTTGCATTTCACCTGTGGCCCAATTACAAAATTGTAGGCGCTTTTGAAAATCGTCATCAGATAATTTCTGGTGCATTTGAATATGATATGCATGCAATTTAATTGTTTTTAATATTCGACCCACAGACCGTCCCACTTATTCCTACTAATGAGCTCACTTTTCTTTGACTAACATGGGGATTCGCAACCGTTGCCAGCACCACAGAAAATTCATTTTCTTCGTTCACAACATGTTTTACTGTTTCACTTTTTTTTATATTCGACATTTCCAGTTTCCAGAAATCTATCGAAAAGTTTTTGGAAGCTGCTAACATCAGGAATTCTTCTTTGAGGATAACGTTGGTGATAAATTGTATTGGCAAGTAAACAATTTTCGTCTGACTCGCCCAAAACAAAAGTCATGTCTACAAGTTCCGCTTTATTAAAATTCATATTGTAAAATTCCAAATATTTTAAATTCAATACAAATTGTAACGACCGATAAGTGTGATAAATGCTCCTTTGTACATGACAATTTGAGCCAAACTGATGTTTTATTGCTTGTCGAATAACGAAAACAGCAAAAAAATTTACAAAGAAACATTACAGTAAAGGACCGGTTAAATACTATTTACTCATTTCAATGGATTGGAAGAAATGGTCCCACTAAATGTGTGTCAATCAAAATGAGCAATACGTCAAACACCTATTATAAATTGTTCTAATTAAATATTTTAGGGACCCTCTTTTTTAAGTTAATTCTTGAATTTAACACTTATTTATTTATAAAACGAAAGTGGTTGCAACTAGTCATGGGGAAGTACTTACAAAAAATGTTCGTTTTTCATTTCTACATCACATCCTCGAAAAATATATAGGGTGTATGTTTGAAAATAATTTCCAGTTATAGTCTTTTTTATCTAGTTTACCTACAATTTTTTAAAAAATTTCTAGCTATCGTAGAACTCGAGATATCGAGGTCCGACGCACTATTGCCTCACCCTGTATAATGCAAGTACCACATATAAACAGAATCATTTAAAACCAATCGTAAAGTGTGAAACAGACAACATATAAAACAGGGAAAGTATCATAAAACAGAAAATTACAGTTAGTGAGAAAAAAGAAAGGATGGAGCAATATTCAAAACATGAGATGTAAATCAGTACAAGTAAGAAAAATAAATTCATATAATATTATTGATATTATTATTACAAAAATAAGGGTTGAGATTAAAAAACCACTCAACTCACAGAAATTTTTAATCAATATACTCAAAACTATATGGAACAATATATTTGCGTTACCCAAAGTGTATAATATGGTAGATTCATACCTCCATTGAAACGTTGATATTACTATTAAAAAGACGCTTTAAATCAACAAAGTAATTGTCGTGTAAAACTTGATAGATTATTATGAGGTTATCTCGTTTAAGTCTGATCACATAAGAAGGTCGAACTAGGTCATATGAAAACCTGGTAGCCGTACGTTGAACGTCATCAATGAGATTTTGGTCACACACTAGTTTGGTAAATCCATGTCAAAGAACGTACCTAAATGTATCGAAGATTATCTTGCTTGAAGTCAGCAAAAATCTCCTTCGAAGGAATTTTGCTGAACTGCAAGAAAATATTTTGAACCGTGTACGATACGTAGAAATGCCGTATTTTTGGCAGTGCTTTAACAAACATTTAATTTTTTTATACAAAAAAAAACGTGCCATGAATTTAATTAATTAATTAATTAATTTTTGTAACTGCAACGAAAGACTTCGCTCAAGGCGTAAATTGCGTAACTGCAACAAAATTTCTTATGATGGCACGTGATGCCCAGAGCATAAAGCATATGGCGTAAATTTAGCAACTGTCTCGAAGACGAACTACTTCCAAATAAAAATCTTTTCTACGGTCCGATGTTGTGTAGCACTGCTCCTCATGCATGGTATGGACTATGATGACGAATTAATAGTTAGGCAATAAAGTCTCTGATGGGAGGGTTTTGGAGGACGACAAAACTCTATACAGCATTTTTAAAACTTAGCAATCGTTTTTGGTGGTGAACTTATGTTTTACGCCGTATATGTGGTTTCTCAGTGATTCGGAACACATGCCGCCCTTTTACTATGTACTTGTACTAATCTTTCTCTTTCTCCCACTCTCTCAATTTTTTCTTAAATACTTTCATTTGACACATGCAAGTCTTTCCTGTCCTCTCCTTCTTTTTGTCTGTCTCTTTGATTGTTCTGCTTTGTTTTGCCTCATTGCTTCTATTTTTTTCTTAAAAATTCTTCCTCGAAATCTCCATTAAAAACCAAAATATTTTAAATGCCATATTTTGTTTTGCTCCATTTTCGAGCGGCCGGAAAAACGCCGAGTCGATGGTTGCCACGAACGTTCTTGTTCGCTGAACTCCGTCCCGAACCAACTGCCAAAATTTATTAGTGTGTGTTGTGCTCCAATTAATTCTACGTCCAGTGGAAGTATAGTAACGCAAAAAAAAATCATTTTTTTGTTGAAATAGGCTTAAAATGTCATGAAACGTCGAGATTTTAAATTTGAGCAAAAAAAAAATTCCCTGTCTGTCGGTCTGACTGTCTGTAACTTTTTTTCTGTGCGCACGTTTACTCTGGAACCGTTTGTGATATTGACTTGAAATTTGGTACACTTAATGTATTGTAACGAGATCTGGAACTAGATTATATTTTGATCTAATTCCGTTGAAGGGTTCGGGGGTAAATGAAGGTAAATAGGCAAAACAAGCAAGTGAGAGTCCATAAAATTGCAATTTAGGACATGTACGAAAAGTTAAGGTCTCAAAAATTTTTTTGGTATCAGCCGCCCTCTCCATTATTACCCCCAACACCATCCCTCCACTATTATGAAAGGGAGGAAAAAAATTCAAATGTGATTTAGTGTATATAAAAAAACGAAAAATTTTTTGCGTATCTGCCCCCTCTACCAACCCCATTGCCACTCCACCCTATTATTAAAGGGGGTAAAAAAATTAAAATGTAATTTAATATGTATATAAGTACGAATCGTCTAAAAAAATTTTTTGGCGTTAGCTACCCCCTCTACCTCCTCATTGCTTCCCCCACTCTATTATTAAAGGGGGTAAAAAAATTAAAATTTGATTAAGTGTATATACAAGAACGAAATGTTTAAAAAAATGTTTGGCGTTAGTTACCCCCTCTAACACCCCATTGTCCATTTAACTTAACCTATCTTTTTTCATTGTATCTTATTATTACTAACAACATTTCCTTTCAGGTTAAGTAGTATAAGTTTTGTATTTTACGTCTGCCTAAGTTAAGTAACCCATCAAGTGAATGTCCTAACAGTCCATTTAGAACGTGTAACAAAATGTCTCTCAAACACCTAAATCATGGCTCGTTCACGTCCACACCGCAGAGCCGTATTCTAATAAGAGGCGAATATAAATCTGGTATAAACAACCACAAATTGGCATGTTTAGTTTAGAAAACGCTTTTTTATCAGAATTAAAGAGTGACTAACTTCGCTGACATATTGAGAAATGTGATTATACCAAGTTAAATCCGACGACATATATATAGACCTATGTAGTTGAGTAGGATTCTTTTCCCAAGAGAAAGAATGACATGTTTGTTGATATCTAATGGAATCAGCTAGTCGTTACTCCATTTAATGATGATGTCAAGGTGTTAGTTGAATGGAATGCGTGAGAGGGTTAACATGTATTTTAATCTCAACAGCATATGAAGAACATATGCAGGTTAGCATAGCTTGTACATTTGATGTACATATAAGATACAGTAGCGGGCGTAATACGGAGCCTTGGGGAGCACCGCTTAAAACACTTTTGAGCTCAGACGAAGTTTGGCTTACTTTAGTCTGGAATTTTTTGTTGCTAAAGAAATCTGATATCCAACCCAGAAGAGATCACATATACCACAGTATTTCAATTTCTTTAGTAGTTTAGAGGAACTTTATCAGAGGCCTTTGACTAATCCAGATTAGACTCATTCTTATCAAAAGATAATGTCCAATCATTCAGAGATGAGAGAAGGTTAGTAGTTGTTGAACAACCAGGAAGGAGGCCATACTGCAGTTAAACGGTATTAGATTTGTACTTAATATCAATGACACCATTTAAAATTCAATCTTCCCATATTTCAATAAAATTTTAGTGAACTAATTATTTTCAGGTGACCATGCCCAGGAACAACAGTCTACCCTTTTTTTAAATAGAGAACTTTATTTATTGATAGGTTAATGCGTAACAAATAAAGCCTAATCGTGTAATTTGCTTTTTCCACTGTCTAATGAAGTAAATATTAGTACACTCTATACATTCTTCATTAAGGGTTCTATAACATTCTCTGCGCGAACGAAGTGCACACAATAACTTAATTAAAAATAGCAGTAACTGTCGAACCTGTTTCCATAAATTCATAAATAAATTAGTATCTCTATCTTGTTGATCCGTTATGAACTAAACTTTTGACTAACAGAAATCAAAAATCTTATTTTCTCCACGTGCAATAATAAAAGTTTCAAATATTCTTTATGTATTTTAGGACAGCTGACGCTGTTTGACATATCAACACAGTTTAAAGTAATATGTTTACGAAATGAGTAAACACATGGATCTTCTATTGAATATCATATATTATTCACGAATTGTAAGCAAATATAACAATATTAATAAATCTAAAGTTAAGCAGATAAACATACTTTTGAAATAAACTGTTCATGTTACGAAACTTTATAGATATGCAGTATAAATCATTACTACCTTGTAACCCTTACTTATGGAACCCGACTTTTAATATATAGCTTCCTGGTGTGGCTGAATTTATAGAATAACTCAAAAGCAACGAATCGTGACCATAAATAAAGGGTCCGGTAGAATGAAGTATCCATTTTAAATTGGGTTGTATTTATTAATGGCTAAATTTTTGTTCAAAAATTAAACACAAGGTTCTTAAGGAAACACAGAAATTTTATTTTTTAAATATTACACCAGTCAAATAACCTTTTCCTGGCTGCTGACCCTCTTGAAGGCTAGTACGAAAGTTTTTCATCAACCGCTCCATTATTACAATTGGGATTGTATTAACTCTGTCCGAGTATTATATTAGAGTTGTTCCAAAGTTTGTCGTCGATTAGAAAACACGTATTACTTTAAGTACCCCCATAAAAAGAAATCACAAGCTGAGGGATCCGGTGACCATGCCGCCCAGTTGATGTCCACAAATTCCTAAATGACATGACCAGGGAACATTCTTCGCAAAATTATCATAGAATCCCTAGCAGTGTGTTTGTTAACATATCCAGAAATATGAAAATGAGCTTCTTCTGACATCAGCAAGTAATCAACGATATTCGGGTTTCCAGCAAATAGTCTTTCGAAACGTTCGCAAAAATCAACGCGTGTTCCAAAATCTTGAGGTAAAAGCTTTTGTACGACTTGAATTTTGTGTTGATGGAAATGTTTTTTTTAACATTTATTTAACGCCGGTCTATTTCTGCTACTGAGGCCTATCACCGACGCCTGTAGACGAGCTACCCCCAACCAGGAATTTTTCCGAACCTCTTCCCTTAAGAAGAGTAGGGTTCTTTTACTTGGCTAACATTTAATAGACAAGTGACCGACGGCTTTACATCCCCTCCGAAGGATGGTATATCACCTACACAACCCTCGCCTAAGGTTGCATAGCTTCCGCGCATACACTGATATACAAGCCGCTGGGAGATATGTGAGGCGAGGACACGGTCTTCTTTGAAACGGTCGCCCATCCAAGTAATGGAAATGTAAGTCTTTCAAAATGTGGCGATAATTACGATTCGAAATATTGAGTGCTAATTCTTATCGTATTGCAGATCGTTTAGGACTTCATAGCACAGCTGTTCTTACCCTTTCAGCACTTTCAAATGAGCATACAGAACGAGCTCTTCTTTTGGGTTTTTGTCTGCAGCAGATATATTGATATCACGATCATGACATTTCAAATTGCAAAACATTTAAAATATTAGGGACCATCCTGGAAATGATAAAGTTTCATTCAAGGCGCGGCAACTCATCTGTGCACACTGATTATAGTATTATGGCAGTAATAAATTTATATCAACAAAATTATACTGCTTGCATTAAAGAAAACAAAAATCCGGCGAGCCTCTTATACTACTTAATGCAAATAATTCGACTGAGGATATAAAAGTTTTCCAAAAAGAAAGTGTTGTAGCTTTCTTCACATAGCTACATTTTCTTTAGTAACAGTAGAAAATGAACAGTATCAGAGGTTTTTTCTAGGTTTAGAAACACGTCCAATGACTGTTTATGAATAGTAATAACTTTACCTTATAAAAATCTGTCATTTACAAATATATTGAAAAACAGGGGTCCCAGATCTGAACCTTGTGGAACTCTAGATTCGACTGTAGTGCACAAATTAAATAAATATGACTTAAATAACTGAAGTGGTCCATTACAGAGGCCATTTAGATCAAGTTTGTGCAGTAGGATTTCGTGATCCAATCGATCAAATTATTTAGAAAAATCTGTATAAATGATGTCTGTTTGGACCCCCGCATCTAATAATTGCGATAAAAATTGGATTATGCAAAATAGATTTGTTGTGGTAGATCTAACTTTCGTAAAGGCATGCTGCTGTGCTATTATGATTGTCATGTAATAAGTACTCGAATACCCTCGCAAAGTTGCATATTATTGTAAGACTCGCCGCACATGCCCACACTCGCATTGGTAAACAGGAGCCAAGTGCGAGTGGTAGCATTAAAAACCTATGGCGTATTACCGAGCTCCGCATTTGCTCTCACGTGTACGTGCCTGCGTCGATACGTGAGAGAAAATGCGGAGTTCGGTAATACGTCATAGGTTTTAAATGTGCTACCACTCGCACTTGGCTCCTGTTGACCAATGCGAGTGTGGGCATGTGGAGCGGACCTAATGGACCTGTAGTTGGTAATATCAAATTTGCTTCCTTTTTAAAAAACGGGACATATTTTAGAGTTCTTCCACACGTTCGGAAAACAACTTGTACTGACAGATAGATTAAATATAATAGTAAGTAGGACTACGAAAACATGTGAACAGTCTTTTAAAATAAAAGCTGGTATAAAATTTAGATCAGCTGTTATATTTAGTTTAAGTATATTGAGCGACTTTAAAACGTCATTTTCATTGAATTCTTTTATTGTGCGAATATTATTGCTGTATGGGACAGCTCTCGTTGAGGTTATTCTGAATCGCTTCTGAGTTAATAGTATTTTTCACAGCAGTGAGAACACCCCCCACCCCTTCTACAATTCAAGTTGTGTTCTAAAAACATTATATTAATTCGTGAATAATTAAGCATTAAAAATACTGGAGGTAAGTCAGGTTTCTGAGAATGCGAGAATATCATAATTGCAGGAAGTGACAGCATTTTGTTATTTAACCCAGGGGTATTTTGATAGTATATAGAAAGTTGAACGTTGGGCGCGTGGGTTTGAGCAACAGAAGTAATTGAGGGATGCGGTAGTGGCTATTGTATGGCGAGTATATTATTTTTCAGTTTCTTAGGTGCATCTAAAAGTGCAGGATATTTTGAGTCCCACACAGCATGCTTAATATTAATATATGCACTTTGGTCATTCCTTAACACATTAACTGCTGATGGGATTTTGTTAGGTACCCCCAGATGCTGAATAGGTATAACAATTCAATTAGACATAGGAAATGTAAATTTTGTATTAAAACTAAAGAAAAAACAAAAACGCCATATGGCGACACCAGCATTGTTGATAGAATTCTCTCCGCAGTGCTGATGTCGCCATATGTCGTCACACATATAAATGGTAAGTTTTGTTAATCTACAAATAACAATGCTCTTTTCTGTATTAAAACTTTGTAAAGACAAATTAAAATACACAAAAAAGAGCTTTAGGAGTCCTTTTAGGCCTTTTAGGAGCTGAAGGGTCTGCCTGGATATCACTCATCGCTAGAGGTTAAACTAAGTCACACTGGGTATGAAAATAATTTTTACAACACTTTAACTCCACGCTGATTACGAACGTGATTACGAACTAAAATTATTTCTTTACAGTCTGACAATTTACGGTTTTTACTGCATCGGGCACACACAGGGCTATCTTTGGTGCATTTATTTGAAGTGTGATGGAACTCGCTACAATTGAAACATTTACGAATTTCTATAGCATCATATACTGTACAGTAATCATAACCTACTAATACATACCCGATTTCATAATTTTATCATACGAACTCTTATCTACTTCTAAAACTGCATTATAAATTCGATTATTTATATTCTTTGTTAGTCCAAATTTAAGTAGTTTTACTTTCGAATCAGAGGAGAGAATATTCTTATTCATCTTCATTCATTCATATACGGCGATTATACAGAAAGCAGAGAAACAAAGAACAAGGAAACAGCACTCTTAGCTCTTAATAATCTAAAGATGTAGTAACAAGTATAGAGAAACTATGGTAGCTCTGAAAATCAGATTGATGTTTTATAAGATGGGTTGAGGTGGACATTTCCATATACCCGGCGCCTCCGGCAAAAATTAAAATTTTCTAATGGCCTCGTTTCTTCGGTTTTTTGAGATTTATCACAACCTCCACAACGTCATTATGCATTCAAACTGAAAATGGAAATATTCCTAACTCGAGTAGATTGTCCCGCATACTTCAAATTACAATCTATACAACTGATTCTGCAAATCCTGGAGTTTTTTCCCATTTAGTTTGATCTTTTGGAAAAAGGACTTTACACAGATTATGTATAAAAGTGGCTCTCGTTGAAATTTTAGTATGTTGTAGTATTCGATCAATTGTTCAAAAGTTTTCTTAGGAATGTTGATCAATTGGCCTAATACTACATCTTATTAAAATTCTAGCAAAATTCACTTAGAGCCATTTTTGTATATAATCTGTGACGGATCCTTTGTTGTAATTGGCTTATGAACATTTGTCATATCTAAGTTTAAAAAATCTTACATAGACCATGGGTAGAGCTGAATCCACATAAAATTGATACAAATTCTGAATTCTATTATTTGGTTTCAAGGTCGAGGAATTTCAATATTTTTTTTTACATCTAGGCTTTCTAATTGTATTATTTCTATTTGCACAGTAGTGTCGCGTTTCATTTTTTTTTGTATCATTAAGACTTATAAAATGTTAGTATAAGTAAGTGTTACTCAATGGAAACAAAAATTATGCGTGATAGCTAAAATTTAAGTTATTATTTATACAGTTTTGTGAGCCTTAAATATCTAAATCACATTCAACTTTCGCAGTAATGCAAACTTCCCTCAATAACATTATTATGTATGACATGCATGCAACCAATTTGAGATTTCCATCCACGGGGCACAGGAAGCGTTAATCTCCATTGTTGAAATCCCTTGACACTGCTTGTTACATAAATCAGTTATACGTATTGGGACGTACACCAAAAACGATCTCAAATTCCAACGGGACCATTAGTTGCACTTTGCAAGCTGATATAGACCGGTAATGTGACATTACAGGATGAGGCCAAATACAACGCGGTTTAACCCGTCGGTTTCGGTTTGTGTTCAAAGAAATGGAAGTTATATTTTCTGTTTCTATAGACTATTGTTGTCAATTCTTGAAAGAGAAAAAACACGAGTGAAAACTAAACATTCTACCTGTACAGTGTGTTACTTAATTCTGAAAACACACAATTTAGCATTGCAGTATAATGAGGTCGATACATTAACAGGTGATTTACAAAATTATAGACAATCAAGTAATAGAATATTATTAAACCTGCCAATAAAAGCAAAATACTCTACGGTTTAAAAAAAATTACTGATCAAAATATCCTCAGTATAAGACAATATTGCACCTATGTTGTTAAAAAATATATTAATCACACAACTGATGAACTTGCCAGTCTATTTTAATGAATAGATCTCAAATAATTGTAAGTGCACTAAAGCGGTCACATATCATTTTTCAAAAAAATATATCCACATGTCATTAAACTATCGTCCTATTTCTTTATTAATTACCGTTGCAAAATTTTTAGAATATATAATGAATAAGAGACTGCTGAAATGTTTAAATAATTGTAATTTAATAAGCCGAAATCAGCATTGGTTTTGTACTGATTACTCGAGAAATGATAAACATCATCCTATTTTAGTTAGTGCACTGTGATGATTTTGTAGTTTGACAAGTTGTCAATAAATTATTTAGAGAAAGCTTAATATCGATTTTTCCCTGTGTTTTAAATATAATTGAGTCACATTAGTGTAAGAAGTCGTGTCCACCACAGGCTTCTAAGTTGAAATTCAACAATAACAGCGGCATACGACAACAAAAACTACTGCAGAAAACTTACACTCTACCAGACAGTCGATACACAAGTTACGTGACTTCTCCAAAGTTTTCTAATATTGGAATACTATAAAGTACCAGAACTGTCATTAAATTTGTCTTATTAATTTACTTGCGTTGTCTCAATTTGTTATACAGGGTGTCTCACCGGGAAATGAATCGAGCGATATAGAGAAAAGTACGCATCAAAAAATTTTAATAATTTAGATAGCTACTAATATCGATATGGCCAATCCAACTAAAATAATTACAAGTAGCTGGCACCTCCGCTTATACCGGAAGTCGATACCAACTTGCTTATTTCAAATGGAACACCCTATATATTTTAGGGTTTTCGAAAAGAGAATAAAATTCTGAGTCGAAAATATGTAGCATATCCTATACCTAAACCTAGCCGACTCAGAAATATTTGACATTTTATAGAAAATTTGACAGGTGCAACGGTTTGCAAGAACCGTTATAACTTTCTTCGTGTAAAAGATCCTCATTTGCTTCTTGTCACGTATAAAGAACACAAGGAGAACTACGTTCTACAACTGAAATAAATTCAATAATATCATACCAAGTGTTCCGTTTTTCGCGATACATTTTGTCAGCTTCAAACCGTGAAAACTTGTTTAGGTCAAATGGAACACCCTGTATTTTTTTACGTCAGGTTGTGTAAAATTGAATTCCCTTTTTTCTGATATCAGCATTGTGGGGGTTAAAGTTATAACTTTTTGAAATATTTGAGATTTTATTAGAAATTCATGAATTGTTGTAATCATTTCATCGAAATAGCCATGATTAGAAACAATCAGTCATTATCTTATGTCAAAAAATGCCAGCACGTTTAAATTACACTCACGAAGACCTTTAAAATTTGTTTATTATTTATGTAGAATGTGATAAAGTAATATCAAGAACTTGCAGCACATTTGCTACTCGATATCCAGAAAAACGGAAACCGTCACCAAACACTGTAAAACGCATACTGGAAAATTTTAAAAATTATGGCTCTGTCAAGGCAAAAATGCAAGGAAGAAAGCCTATTGTTGATGACGAAGACATTGAAATAGTCATTCTGGGATGTTTTCATGCATTTACAAGGATGTCATTAAGACAAGCTGCTCTGGAATTAGGACTATGCAAGGATTCAATTCACAGAATCTTATTGAAACATAAGTTTTACCCGTTTTCATTCCATATGGTTCAAGGATTAAAAGAAACAGGTTTCCTAAGAAGACAGAATTTTTGGTGAGTTTATTCTAATAAGGTCTGAGGGTCACGATTCTTATTTGGGAAATATTGTACGGAGAGATGAAGCAACATTTACTAAATATGGACTTTTTAATAGACACAATTCGCATTATTGGAGTGACTCAAATCCTCATATGTTCAGAGAGCAATACTTTCAGGAAAATTGGCAGTTCAATGTTTACTGTGCCATAAGAAACGATAGAGTGGTGGCATTACAATTTTATCAGGAAAATTTAAACGGTAAATTAAATTTTCTCTTCTGCTAATATGTATAGGTAAATTCTTTTTTTTTTTTTTTATTTAGTTGAAAGATATCTGAATATCTTCCAAAATTTTATTAATAACTATTTAGAAAATTTACCTCTCGCCGAACATAGAAACATGTTTTATCAGCACGACGGTGCTCCCCTACATAACGCATATTTAATTAATAATTATTTGCAAGAAACTTTTTATGATCAATGGATTGCCAATAATGGACCTTTCTTATGGCCTCCTCGCTCGCCCGATTTATCAGTTCTGGATTATTTCATTTGGGGAACTACTAAAAATAAAGTTTATGAGAGCCCATTAGCAACCATTGAAGATTGTATGCAAAGAGTAAGAAAATGCATTTCAAAACATAGCACAGGATTCAATTAGTAGAGCTACCCATGAGGAACTAATCTGAAGGTGCGAAAAATGTGTCGAGGTGCGAGGGCAGAATTTTGAGCAATTATTAAACTAAAATAAAATCATATTTTAAATTGGTCTTATTTCTGCTATTTTAGTTCATGCCATATCTTCAATTCGATTAATACGCATGTTACAGCGTTAGTGTTATTTTGCGTTTTTGTGGATATCGAGTAGCAAATGTGCTGCAAGTTCTTGATATTACTTTATCACATTCTACATAAATAACAAACAAATTTAAAAAGTTTTCGTTGGTATAATTTAAACGTGCTGGCATTTTTTGACATAAGATAATGACTGATTGTTTCTAATCATGGTTATTTTGATGAAATGATTACAACAATTCATGAGTTTCTAATAAAATCGCAAATATTTCAAAAAGTTGTATCTTTAACCCCCACAATGCTAATATCAGAAAAAAGGGAATTCAATTTTACACAACTTGACGCAAAAAAATACAGGGTGTTCTATTTGACCTAAACAAGTTTTTGCGGTTTGAAGTTGACAAAATGTAACGCAAAAAACGGAACATTTGGTATGATATTATTGAATTTATTTGAGTTGTAGAACGTAGCTCTCCTTGTGTTCTTTTTACGTGACAAGAAGCAAATGACGATCTTTTACACGAAGAAAGTTATAACGGTTCTTGCAAACCATTGCACCTGTCAAATTTTCTATAAAATGTCAAATATCTCTGAAACGGTTAGGTTTAGGTATAGAGTATGCTACATATTTTCGACTCAGAATTTTATGCTCTTTTAAAAAACCCTAAACTATATAGGGCGTTCCATTTGAAATAAGCAAGTTGGTATCGACTTCCGGTATAAGCGGAAGTGCCAGCTGATTGTAATTATTTTAGTTGGATTGGCCACACCGATATTAGTAATTATCTAAACTATACAAATTTTCTGATGCGTACTTTTTTCTATATCGATCGATTCAGTTCCCGGTGAGACACACTGTATAAAGATTTTTTGTTAAAATAAACAAACAAATTGGCCAATTACGTGATTATCTAGTTTACAAAGTTAGAACCTACATTAAGTTGTGTATAGTAACGTTTTTCTATTAATTTACCCAAGTTCTTTACGCAAAGTTCAATATTACGGTTTCTTACGTGATATTATTTACCGGAAAAAATAATCACTCTGTTAATTTAAATACTCTGTAAGTTTGAACATACTGTTTATCAATTGAAAAACTTAGTTAATTATCTGTTATTTATTTCCTATTTTGTTACTCAAGATTCCACTGTGAAATTTGAAGTTGAAGTTATTTGATTGAAATGAAACCATTTATTTAGTTTATTACTTGTATGACTAGAAAGGTAAAGTTGAAAGAAAATACAGTAATCGTTGGACAATAGTCACAAAAACCATTTTATTTTATCATAATTGATGCGGCAAATAGCCGGACATGAAGTTAAAAACAACCCAAACATTTAAGATAATTGTCTAAATATTAGATAGGAAGGTTTACGCCGCTATAGTAATGAACATACGTACATGTTTCAGGGTAGGTTGTGCAATAACAAGAACCAGATCATACAATAGTATTCCGTGTTATTTTGTGATTGTAATTAAAGATGCGGCCAATAGGCCGGTTAAATGATGAACGGCAATTAGCGTGATAGCAATATCTATGATGAAAATAAAACTTAATGCAAAACAGAGGACAATAATTATGTCATATTCGTGCATTATAGAATTTACGTGGTAAATGAGAATTAAATACTTATGTAAAATATCATAGAATGTTAGGGGAAATTTCCCTTAATTGAATTACACAAATGATAACTACCAAATTGTGTATGACTGTTCAACAACGTAAAATACGGTTGGTCGATGTAATTCAAACAGACAGACATCCCGGATAGTGCCTCGTCGCAAGGTTAGGTTAGGTAAGGTTCTGCTCAATAATATTAAGATCTGAATTAATCTTCATAGCTGCTTCTACAAATTTATTTTTATCAAAAGACAAATATAATTGTGTATCGTCTGTATACATGTGAGAAGTACAGTGAGCTAATTTGTTACAAAAATTACTGTTGTAAATATTAAATAATATGGGCCCCAGTATTAACCCCTGGGAAACAACCGACTTCTGATTCTAATAAGTCTAATAGCACTAAAGCTGTGATTTTATTACTGACATATCATCTGAATCTTTTAAAAACGCAGTTGTATAACTTTGTGACTTGGTAGAATTTCATAACTATTTAAATGTGACATTAATTGAATACAACTCTTCCAAGATTTTCGACAAAGTTGGTAAGTCTGCTTACTGGAAGTAAATCTTTCGGTAACAATGGTTCTGACACTTTAGGAATCGCTATTGCATAAGCTTGGTTTCATTGTGAATTAAACGTATTTGACAACAAACACAATAAATACTTATTGGTTTAGGATATCAAGTTAAGTTAGATCTATTATGTGGAAGAGCAAATATTGCATCTAAACTTCGCCATTGTATTATTTGTTGTTTAATAATAGTAGTGATATTGTTATCAATTACAACAGGCACGAGTAAAATGTTGATTAATTAAACGCACTTGTTAAACCTTTGAAATTTTTTAAAGAACTCTTCTTCAAATTACAGGCAAATATGTTATGTATTTGGATCGGTAACAGACTTACCTAATAAATTAAATTCTTACACTTTGGATAACATCAAAGGAATGTGTGAAACAAATAATGTTTCATGCAATACTCATTGCCGGGAATCTTTTCGAATTCCGCATTTTATAATAATGCTCACGCAAATAAAGGAGTTTCTCGGTTTGACCCATTTTCAGACACTTTGATTAAGGTTGGCGTCATTTAGAGCCGTCCAATCAAACACTCGAACATCGTATCGTTTCACCGCCAACTGCTATTTCTCTCTCGTGAAAAGGACTGGTATAAATCCAGGTGCTTATCCGGATTTTCCATGATTTCCTTTTGTTATATGGTTTGAACTGAATGTAATATAAATGGTATATAGCGAAAGTCATAATATCTTTTAGTAGACACACACACTTCTTCGTATATCCAGGAAAAATTCTACTCCGGAGGTAATAATGGTTTTCGTAATTGCAGTTTGTTTTTTTATCCATTCGCCCACATTACAGGACTAGTCATTTCAGTCATCATATTAATAAAATATCAGAAAAAAGAAATTAGTGTAATCATTTGGGATTAATCCTACGCAAATTCTCCGCTTTAATTTTAGGTCGTTTAAAAAATGTAAAACTTGTATTAATAATTTAACAATTAATTTAAAAAGAATATTCTTTATGGGCTGGATGGCATGTATAACTGCGAATATTTTAAAAGCTTCAATAAATTACATAGTAAAGCCCTTAACTTATCTAATAAATTTATGTATTGAGGGCGGCGAGTTTCCTAACACATTGAAGACTATGTTTTTCCTATACACAAAAAGATGAATTGTCTAATATTGAAAACTATCGTCCAGTGTCATTATTGTCTGTAATTTTTAAACTACCAGAACGAGTTATATTTAAGAGAATGGTATCATTAATGTCACGTTATAAAATATTACACCCAGCACAGCATGGATTCTGTAAGGGGTTGTCCACAGAAACAGCTTTATTAGATTTTATTACAAAATTATATAGAAATCTCAGTGAAAATAATAAGTGTATTGGCGTATTTATGGATTTCAAAGCCTTTAACATAGTTAATCATGACTTGCTGTTAAAAAAACTAAACCTATATGGCTTTAGAGGGCAAACTCAAAATTGGATACGCTTTTATTTAATAGAAAGAGAGCAGTTGACATAAATGGGGTCAAGTCACATAGGCTAAAACTTGAATACGGTGTACTTCAAGGATTCATTCTTAGCCCATTGCTATTTTCATTGTACGTTAATGATCTTTCTAACATACAACTGTAAAATAAAAATTTAATTATGTTTGCTGATGGCAAAAACTTGCTGTCATGATGAAGAACCCTAGAATTTAGTCAGAATTACTCAATCCGTGTCAATTTGTAGCATATTTAAATAATAATAAGTTGTTTTTAAATAGTAGTAAAACTGTATTTATTAAATTTACACCTCATAAGAAAGTATTTTTTTAACATTTATTTAACGTCGGTCTATTTCCGCTACTGAGGCCTATCACCGACGCCTGTAGACGAGCTACCCCCATCAGTTATTCCTGTACTTCTGTCCCATTATTTTGTACGACTTTCTCTTTTTAAGAGTCACAAATATGAATACAGTCCAAATAAGAGTAAGCCCTACAGGATCGTTTGAAAAAATGCAACCCCCGTGGGTTTCGATTTTCACTTTTCAGCAGCTTTCCCATGTCCCACCTAAAATGTACGGCATAGGGCTCAAAGTGATTTGTTTCTCTAGGACTACAAAAATTATACCTTTTCAGGCGGTATCATATGACCCCCTAAAAATTTACCATGGGCTTGTGGTGTATTATCTTTATGATAATTGCTTTTACACTATTGAAGAATATCTAGATTAAAAAGTTAGGATATTTTTCTCCGCTCCAGTAATTGTCATATTGTAAACTTTCTGAGTGAGAGATTGTAAGATATCTATGGATTTTTCAGTGAGCGATATATTTGCATCGTCGGCATTGCAAATCGGATATAAACCTGAAATATTTTATAATGTAATTCGATTCGTTGGAAAAAATAATAAAGGTCAGAAGATAGAGCCTTGGGGTACCCCTTTATCAACAATACAGTTGCTGTTGTAAGCTTTGTCAAGTTTAACAGTTTGCGTTCTATTATCCAGACGTCGAATATTTTAGTTAAACTAGTCACTATAAATATGGAATAGTTAACATTATTAAAGTGAGCGATGAAAGTGACAACTATTATGTTTGATAAGTGACATTTCTTTAATGAAATAATAAAATGGTTTACAGCGAGGAAGAAAAAACCAAACATTTATACAAAATAGATAACAAAGATTTATTTATGAAATTTAAATATTAAATAATAACTCATAAAAGATGTTGAATGTGTCCACCATTATTGTCAATGTGTAATTGAGATAACGTCTTATATTTATAATTGCACCGGAAATGGCTTCATTACATTCAGATTGTTTATTTCAAGTCTAATCCTGTCTTTAATGACTTGAATATTATTATTATTGATAATGTCTTAGAAATCCCAAAAGAAAGTTAATCGATAGAAGTCAAATCCGGACTGTTAGGTGGCTATTTAATTGTTTCATTATTCCCTATCTATGTTGGGAATACATTATTAAAATGTTCTCGAATGGGTAGGACACTATGTGGAGTTCCATCCTGCATAAGAATCATATCAAGTTCGGCTTCCGGAAAATTCTGCAAAAGAATATTTCCTGTTTCCGGGATAATTAATATCAGATAGGTAACTCCAGTTAAAGTATAATCATAAAATATAGGCCCAACAATTTTGTTTCTGAAAATTCCACACCAAACGCTAACAGTTTTTCTTCTTGATTTTTTATTTTGTTTTACCAATCTTTTTCTGTTGTGCTTGTTTTCATATGATCTTCGATTTTTACTATTAAAAACTCCTGCCGTAGAAAAGGATTATTCATTAGTCCATAATATTTTAGTAAAAAAAACGGGATCTTTATCCAACTTTTGAATCATCTGGCGGCAAAAGTCCAACCTTTTTCTTTTAGGAGCCTCTGTTAAAACTTGAATGAGTAAAATTTTATATGGTCTGTAGTTATTATTTTTTAACGTACTTTGGATTTTGGAATAACTTTTACCTAATTGATTGACTGCATTATTTAAACTACATTTAGAGTTTTCTAAAAAATAATACAATGTTTCAAAAAAGTCTATTTGCGAATAAATATGGATGGGCTTAACTTCGAAATGAAGCAGTATATTTAGCTATTCTTCCTGGTTTGATTGCACTACATGCTTTTTTCTACTAAAACTGGAGGTATTATTCACCTTTCGGTAAATATTTTTCAACGTATTTTCTGAAGGTGTTCGCCTATTTGGATACAACATTTATACCGATTTGTGGTATAAAATAAACCAATTATTAAGCGAATTATTTTATTTGATTTGATTACAGTTTTTCGTTCTAAAGTTTTTTGAATATATAATAAATTTTTGTTTTTTCTCGTATCATGGTTACCAAAATATAAACCATATCTTTAAGATGGCTGGCTAACACCGGAGTCAGCAAACAGTGAAGGACTCAGCATGTAGTGAGAGAACGCTACAACACCCTATGTGCTATTTTTGCTGAGCGTTTATGTTTGTTATTTTGTATATCTAAGAAGTAAATATTTGGAAGAAGTGTCACTTATCAAACATAATAGTTGTAATTTTCATAGCCCACTTTAATAAAGTTAACTTTTCCATATTTACAGCAACTAGTTTAAACAAGATATTCGATGTATAATAACCCAAAAACGGTATATGTTAGGGGCAATATATGGTATATTTTTGAAATCAGGAAAAAAGGATCATTCCAAAAATTTAATAATATACAGGGTATCCCACTTAATATATTATTTTTTTGTATCCCCTAAAATCTGCGCGATACTGCTGTACTTTTTATAGCATTTTAACAAAATTCAATCATAACCACACAAATTTTATTTGAAACTTTTTTTCTATAGGCAATAATAACGGTGATAAGTACCCCTTATTACCTACCGGTAATTTATAATGAATAACTGTACAATCTTAACTAGATATTTGTAACTGGCATTTTTGGACAGTCTGTATTTAACCTGCTTCAGTTTCAGCATTATATAGTTTAGTCTCACGACAATCTTAGCAGATTATTAGAGTAGGATATTAACTTATTTTCTACTGTGATGGAACTTCCTAAACGTGATTTACTACAAACTGGAGTATGCTTTAAAGGTAACAATAAACTTGTAGCGTTAGCAATACAAATGGGGTTGATTCAGTCAAACTGAAAAACATGCATTTGGTGATCAGAGTAGCTCGCTTAATGGGGTCGTGCATTCCGTCATGTTCTTAACATAATACTGCACAATACGTCCCGAGAATAATCTGGCATTTTCCATTATATCCACTAACTTATTAACTAGAGGGAATTTATTCCCGAACTCCATTAATGATATGTGCTTAACGAGTATCGCGAATAGAATATTAGGCAATAAATTTGTCGTGTTACGTCTGGCTCCAAAAGAGGGCAAGTGATTCATTAGCAGGCAGGGAACCGGAAATAGCGAATGAAGTAGTTTAATCACGTAAAAGTTGAGAAAAGCAGATAGTGTTAACGTAATTAATTCATATAAAACCTAAAAAATTGTCGTTTACATGGCGCACTATATGTGTGTAGTCTGAGAAAACATAATAAAGATTTAGCATTTTTGTAATTGGTTAACACTCGGGGCAGTAGTTCGAAAATAATCGCTATTTTTGTCAAAGCGAGGAAAATAGAATGTAGAAAACTATTTATTTTAACGTGATTGTTTCTACATTAGCCGTATACGTGACTATTACAAGAGAATAGTCAATTAATTACATTATAAGAACGACAAGAGGTCTTTTGAAGGTCAACGTAAGCAGATTCCAAGGCGAGTCCCGGAAGCTTGGAGAGATTTGCAAAACACTGTTTTTCGGTCATGTAACTTACTGTACTGACGCTGATACAATATCGATTTTTTATTATTTATATTTTCGAGCACACTAGTAGGTACACTAGTGTTAAGAAAGTATGCATTATAATCGTCCGAAAATTCGATTTTCAGTTCAATTCAATGAATTATTTTTATGACCAACACTATTATACAACTTCAAGAAAAATACAACTACAAACAACAATAATTAACTGTAGACAGAAATTATTTTGTAATATTTATGATAAATACACAATTATGAATGTTATATATTTGAAGGGAGGAGGAGGTGTCTGCGATATGCTGGGAATTGTCACACTTTTTGTTGTGGTATGAACAAAACTAGTTTGAAATATATTTTTTTGGAGCATCCTGCTTGGATTTTGTTTGTAATATCAACTTTGTTTTGGATGGAATCTTCCAGGTAGCCCTCTCCTATGGTGGAAGATTTCCATCCCCATGTTTTTTTAAATTTATTATATCACTATAATAATATAATATATCAGAGTAATTTATATATTTGCTAAGAAAGTCGCTTCTTAGGGGCGTTTCCCACAGAATCCATTCCTACAACTTGGATTGTTCCGGAAATTCCATTGTATTTTAATTAAATATAATTCAAATTGTTAAACTGCAAGGTAATAAATAGTCCGTTGTATCTGATTGAGTTATAAATGGTATTACATTTTCCTTTACATCTGGATATTTTGAAAATCTTAACACAATTTTATTGCTTTTTAATAGTTCCGTAAAGTCACAATTGTTATATGCATCGCTAATTTGGAATCCCGAGTATATAATCTATATGACTCGCTAGAAAATGCTCTGACATTTTCAAAAATTTCCTGCCGTAGCAATGAGGAAGTTGCATGATTTTTTTATATCACAGATAGAAAAATATGCTTCCTCGTTTTTTTTTTCTATTTTGTTAAAATAGAGGGTGAAAAAAATAGTTATTTCGGCTGAAAATTTAAAACCATTAAAACGCTCTATCCCTAACAAATGACGTCAGTCGTAACCGGTAGCGTCACGTCATTATTGTTAAAACGTTGAAATATCTAACAAGTATGCTGTGGTTATAGAGCAATACGTTAGGGATGGTATGAAATCCTTCTCCGTCACATTAACCAATAATTTATAACAACATTAAGAATAATAACGGTAAAATAGCAAATTCAAGTGACATTAGTGACGTCAAAATGACGTCAAAGTAATATCACAGCGTTTTCAGTCACGTGGTCTCGTTTACAAATTTTAATGTGGAATATTTACGAAGCGAAACTTTTCTACGAGTTTCTTTCATTATATTATCAACTTATATAGTACATATTATGGAAAAATAATAAAATTAATCTTCCTCATTGGTGGAGTTTACTCTGCAGTAAGGTTTCTACGGCAGATTGGTATGGAAAGTCTTGATGTGCATATAAATATGTAATATGTTATTTGTATTTAAATTAAAATTTGCGCCCCCTTATTTATTTTTGTAAAACCACTTATAGAACAGATTTAATGTATTTATAAAATAAAATAGAAAAAATATACAGGGTGATTTACCTAAACATGCGGAAAATTATTCAGTGGGTTGTCCCCACCAAAAAGAGTTAAAAAAATTAAGAAATAAAAAAATTGGAAAAAAAATACCTTATTTTTTTTGTAGAAGTGCGCCGCCTATGACTAACTAATCTGAGGTAATACGGTGAAACGAAATCACTTCCTTTCTTATGTGGTATGGGTAAGAACGATTCTCGCGTATAGGGTACTTATTGAATGGTCTTGTTCTAGTAATTCTAGAACTTCTTTGTCTACTTCAACAGGACGATTTACTACACGTTCTCTGTCGCCTGGTAAACAAAACCCGGTGTCACGAACTCGTTGCACTGCATTTAAATTTTTTCTCTCATTAGGTTTGCGCCTATGGGGAAATTTTCTCCCGAATTTTCGTACAGCCCCTGCAAGACTTTCATTCATTGCACCATAGGTTAATAATCATATCGCAGTACTCTTCCGACGTGAACTCTGGCATAATCGATATTTGAGAATACAGTTTAAAATGTAACAAAAATGGGAAATGCTCTAAACGGAAGTCGAAGAGTCACTGAACTGAACAGTGAACGCGTGGCGCACTGACCTATGGCAACTAAGACAGCTGATATTACCTGCTAAACAAACAAGCGACACGTGTGTGAACGCGTCGAGATAGCATAACTCACCCGTTCAGAAACGTGTCTTTGCAGGTTTTAATGCAAATAAATATAATAAATTACTTCGGATCGTTTTAAAATTTTTTCAGAGGCTTTACACATAACAGATTTGTATACCATTTTATTTTTCGCATGTTTACATAAATCACCCTGTATATATTGATAACTTCATTACTGATTATTACTGTTCAACCCTTTCATTAGTTATTAAGAGTGTGTTTAAAACAACTTTATAAAATGTTATAATCTACGGTGGATACGACTATTATATCTAAATAGTGTCACAAGCCCCATTCCTGGTAGCTGTAACTGACGGCCACTTGGTTCGTGAAAGAGGGGGATTGGGTAGTCAAAGCAGAACGAGACGTTAAAGCAAATATGATTTATTAACAAAATAATAACAAACAGTGCCACAGGCTAAACAGGCACAATCTACTAACAAATAGTGCTTCTCCTACCAATAGTACTGGTGTAGGGAGATGTGTCAGGATAAAAAGGCGCACTTCTTAACACTTAAGAATAGGACTGTCTTAAGATTTCGACTGTCGCCCGCATTAATAAAATTCGTATTTATATTTTTTCTACATGTTTATTTAGCAGGTTTCCTATTGAGTACAGGTTTGTATCTATTGTTTGTTTTTAACACGCTTTTATTAGCTTCACCTGTTTGTTTGTTTGTTTGTTTGTAATGGAATTTTGAACGTGATTCGCACCCACTTTAAAACATTAGATTAAACTGAAACTTTGCACACTTATCAACGACCAATGACAATACAATAATTTGACCACCTTGTCCTAATGCCCTCACCAGAATCATCAGGACATAATAAAATATAAAAGACTAACCTATTGTCGAAATTTTGGCGGAGGCGCCGCTGTTAATAATATGTATTCTAACTAATAATAAAAGCGTGTTAATTAAATGATTTTTAATAAGTTTTAAAAGATTATAGTTTAAAGGGCTAAAAAAACGTTTTAAAAACCGAACTAATAAGTAAAAAATAATAATGTTTAAGTATTAAGATTTTGTTCAACAGCGATAGATTGTAATAAAAATTTAAATATTAATATTTTTTACTTTTTAGTTCGGTTTTTCAAGCGTGTTTTTTTTTAAACTATAATTTTTTTAATAGTCCATTGTCAGGCCTCGTTCTTAATACTTGTTTATCATTATTGCAAAGGACAACAATTTAGAATTTGGAAAACTAATTTGTATCAATATATGTAATCTACTAAAGCACTTTTATAGTTTTCTCATAAAATATGTATACTCCATACGTAACAATAGGTTAATTCAATTCTACTCTTTAATCATAAACTTATTGTGTACATCGAGATTGTTATATTATTGTTTGATAAGAGCCAGATGTAAGAGGATAATTGTTCGTAGCTAATTCCACGAACCGAGCCTCTACTACTGGTATTATCTCAATAGATACGATACAAACAATAATTAATATCAAATAGCCTCTGAATAATTATCATCTGATCTAGACATCCATAATTAATTTTCTATCTAAATTGATTTATCGTATGATACCAATAACTAAGCTAGTATTATTATTTTAGGATATTTTGACGTTGTCTATAATAGGAAATCATATTTTGTTATTTATCCAGGATCTCAAATTGCACCATCAATATCTAAATACAGATTATAAATTAATTGTTAGTGCAACGCTACAGTCAGATCTGAACTTAAATTTCTAATTAATTACAAAACGCTTGAACTTCTGTATAATAATAGTATTTTGATGTCCAAGAAAGGACAATTTAACATAGTTTGCATAGGTACCATAACCAGAATATAGATTATAAAAATAAACAATTTTGGCAATACCTACATCTACATATATTTTTTTATATGGCTCACACTAAAGAAAAAGGTAGCAAGTGCAATGGACTTGACTAGAGAGGCGCTGTTGGGTGAGAGCCTCACCAATGGAATACCTTTCATGCCAATTATTGTACTTAAATAGTAAATCTTTATAAATGCTAGCTGACGTGGTGCTATCTTTCGCTATCTTGGCGGAATCTTTGATACCAAGCTTTCTTTTGCTGCTCAGTCGACAAAATCACCTTAGAAGTCAGTAAGACGCAATTAAACCCGTCTACAGTACGTTTACTAGATCTAAGCTTGAGTTAACGTCGATTTTTAAAATTCATGAGTTTTAAATCTGACGGTGTTTACTCACCCTCAGATGTTCCCAATCTTCTTGTTCTGTAATTTTTTTACCTATAGAACATTGTACAACTATAAATAAATAAATAAAATAAATAATACATATATGTGTACATGCATATCCTACAGAATAAGAAAGTTTATTGAATAGAAAAATATAATAATACTAGTCCAACATGAGTAGAGAATAGAGCAAAAAATGTGCCAAAGAACATAACTTTATTTTAACAATGAAGCTGCACCAAGTTTTACCACAGAAATAATATGCAATTTTATCGATTTTTGCCTCCTATAAAAATGAAAATAACGACAGGGGAGCTCTATCTATTGTCATAGTCGACCAAATGCGATGAATGTTTGAACGTGACGTATTTATCTTACATCTTTTATACACAAAGTCGGTTATTTAAAAAATAGGTTTACTGTATACTATATTATATATGATACACGCGAGGATCCGGTAAAAGACTTACGTTCTTAAAACTTCACTTATACCTATAGCTATTCATTATAAAACGGGAGACATTCAAAATATTATCACTACACAAGTGCTTTCGTTTTGACAATCAGAACAATGTTTGCCTGCTATATTACATCGATGACCAGTTTGAGTGTATTATAACTTCAGCAAATAACGGTATCAGTCCTTTACCCTTTAACTAACAAACCCTTAAGCCAATTAGTAAATCGTTGAGGATTATACATTTTGACCTATAAGCTTCTATTTGACAAATTATGCAGAGCGTTTATTTCAAGACTAGATCTTCAAAGTATTTCTCGATCTAAAGCAATAGACTTACTTCGGTGGAATTGCAAGTACAATTTTATATTTGTCTTTAACATTAATATTAATTATTTTCGTTAATTTCGTTGATGATGATTTAACTTTTAACTTGAGTGTGACAGATTTTTAAGAATCTTTTTGAATACTAGTTTTAGTTATTTCTTGCCTTAAAATGTTATGAATTCTATTATACAATCATTGGATTAAATTACTTCTAGTATTGTACCCTAACCCATAAAGAAAATAAAATTCACTTCAATATGCACCCCTAAAAGCACAATTTTTTATTATTTGCGATTTTCTCAAAAACCTTAAACTTTTCGACAAAACTTCAAGATACATTTTTCATAGAGTATAAAATTCCCTATCTACTGGTACATATGAAAAATACTAGGTTCTCGGGTTGAACAGTGTCTGAGATTGTTAATGTCTCGACGTTTCGGCTCCCGTTTTGGAGCCATTTTCAAGAGAAAAAGTGGGTCAAGAAAAAATTATCAAAGAAAATAATGCTAGGAGTTCGTGGAACTGGTTCGATTCCAGGGTCCCAATCTGCCTACTCCCCAGATCTCACCACGATCCGTCTCTAAGGCCTCAATCTGCCTCCTCCTTAGAGCGAACTCGCTGGCAGCATCCGACGAAGTGTTATTTATACGAAAGCTGTCTGTGAGTGGGCGAGTGGTGGGGGGTTGAGAGTCTGTTGATGGAGGCATCAGAGCAGATCGGCTGCTATCAGGATTATGAGGTGTGGATGAAGATTGTGGGGCTAGCCTGGAGATCAAAGATTTCCAAGCGACTCGAAGACGATGACCGTCATCCCTTTTGTTTAGACAATTGGGACGTTTTTCAATCTCAATTGCTTCGCGGATGATTCGCGGTTTCTGGAAAAATGATGATGCTATGGATTTGGTATTATCGATGTCTATATTATGGCCTGTTAGGAGGCGGTGTTGGGCAAGTGATGATGTGGGATCGGATTTTCTAACTGTAAGACGATGTTCATATATTCTATTGTTACAGTTTGAGCAAGGTATTTCGTATACACCGTGTGAATCATTAGGTATTTGGTCTTTTGGGGTTCTGATTAAATTGGAAATTGTTTGGTGTGTTGTGAATATGGTTTTTATGTTATTGGATTTCAGGACTTTTGAAATTTTTTCTGTGACACCTTTGATGTAGGGTAGGAAAACTTTTTGCTGAGGAAGAGTTTCTGTCTGTTGAATTTGGGAAGGATTTTGTGCTTTGTGTATGGATCGCGTTATATGTCCTTTGTCGTAACCGTTTTGTAGAAGTGCTTTTTCTAATGTTTGTAGTTCGAATTGTCTGTTGTGATTGTCTGTTAGTCTGAGGGATCTGGTTACAAGAGTGTTGACAACGGAATTTATTTGTGATGGATGATGGTGTGATTTTGAGTTAAGGTAACGGTTGGTGTGGGTTGGTTTTCTATACACAGAGTAGGAGAATTGATTGTTGTTTTGTTTTGTAATGAGGACGTCTAGGAAAGGGAGGGAACAATTGTTTTCGATTTCAATAGTGAACTGGATCTGAGGTGGTATATGATTAATGTGAGACAGGAAGTTGTTTAGAGAATCTCTACCATGTGGCCAGATAACGAAGATGTACGTATCTTAGCTAGCAGGTAGGCTTCAGTTTGAATGAATTCAGGGCTTGGGATTCGAAGTTGTCCATGTAGATGTTGGCTATGGCGGGGGGCAGAGGTGATCCCATTGGAGGTCCTCTCACTTGTTTGTAGTAGTTCCCTTGAAAGAGAAAATAGGTGTTGGACAGACAATGTTCTAGAAGGGTCAGAGTGCTGGGAGAAATATTGTGTTTAGTTTTGAGAACGTTTAGGGCTTCAATGAGTGGGATATTGATGAGGAGGTCAGAATTGTTGATGATGATTTTTGTTCTCTTTTCTAAGTATGTGGTGGGATCGCGCTGGATGCGCTTGTAGTCCAGGGTATTGATTAGATTTTTGTCAAGTAATCGGAGGTGTTTAGTATGACAGTGGAGTTGCCTTTGTCGGCTGGGAGAATGATAAGGTCGTCATTGTTATATAGGTCTTTTAGGGCTTGTCTTTCTCTAGAAGGTAGGTTAGAAGTGGGAGGTTTGGCAGTTCAAAGTATTCTAGCGATATCTTGTCTGGTGACCTCAGCTTGATTGTTTGGAAGGTGGGATATAGCTCCTCTATAATTTTACTATAAGATATATATATATATATATATATGCAACAGCTACTCTCCGAGCTATGTGCCCCGCCGAGCACTGAATTACAAGTTACAAGCCTGGCGCGTTAAATGTAATAATTGCATATTACCATCAAAACGCTAATGCTTCGATTGCAACAAACACCAGCCGAAAGACTGATCCTACTTAAAGGAGCTCTGGTGCCAGTCGTCCCACACCACTTGCAGACTGCAGTTTCGAGCTGTTGGCTCTCGTCAGTGCAAGGTAGGTATGTGACGACCGGCACGAGGATCCCTTGACTATTTAGTACATCTCGGTATTATTACAATAGCGACATGCAAAATAGTTAGCAGGCGCCATCTAGCGGTCCAGTGTCTGCTGGTAATATTTATTTACAATTTAGTAATCCCTTTCTAAATATATTCATTTATTTTTTGAAAACTAATGTACATAACTTTAATGATAATAATAATATATATTTTCCTTACTTACTAACTTACACTAATCTTAACAATTTTCATAAAATTCGCTTATCTAATAAATATTTATTCACATTAATTTTAAAAAACTTTAAATTTTTGGCCTTTTTTAATTCAGAAGGTAGTTTATTGAAAATATATGGACCAAGATAAGCGAGTGAATCTTTAGTAACGTTATATTTACAAATCGCTGCCCAAGGAATCATTACTTCCACATCCAGATTTTGTATCCAAGTCTTATGCACACTAAACTCCAATGCAATATTTTGTTCCCTTTAATAATAGAGTGAGGGTGGTAGAAGGAGTGGCTAATGTAAAAAAAAATTAGAAGTCCTTGGTTCTCATATACACACTAAACTCCAATTTAATTTTTTATTCCCTTAAGCAATGTGGTAGCGGGGGTAACTAATGCCAAAATAAATTTTAGAGGTCTCTGGTTCAAATCCAAATTAAATTTTTTACTCCCTTTAATAACAGGGTGGGGGTGGCAATGAGGGTGGTAGAGGGGGTAGCTAACGCCAAAAAAATTTGTTTAGACGTTTCGTTCTTGTATACACACTAAATCACATTTTAATTTTTTTTACCCCCTTTAATAATAGGGTGGGGGTGTCAATGGGAGTGGTAGAGGGGGTAGCTTACGCAAAAAAAAATTTTTAGACGTTTCGTTTTGTATATACACTAAATCACATTTGAATTTTTTTGCTCCCTTTCATAATAGTGTGGAGGTGATATTGGATGTGATAGTGGGGGGGTGGCTAATGCCAAAAAAAATTTTGATACCTTAACTTTTCTGACACTTATTTACCCCACTTACCTTCGAACCCTTCAACGGAATTAGATCAAAATATAATCTATTTCCAGATCTCGTTACAATACATAAGTGTATCAAATTTTAAGTCAATATCATAAACGGTTCCAGAGTAAACGTGCGTACAATAAAAGTTACAGACAGACAGGACATTTTTTTTAGCTCAAATTTAAAATTTCGACATTTCATGACATTTCAACAAAAAAAAAAAATTACTATACCTCCACTGGACGTGGAAGTAAAACTATGTAATTTCTTATCAGGGTGGAAGTTCATGTTATATATTATTCCCTTGTCTCTAAATGTGTAGCCCCCTCCCATACAAGACTCTTCTAGAGCCTTCCGGCATAAAAGGGGTCGTCATTACCTGTGGTGTATTTATTATTATTCTCTAATATTAAGTACTGTTTACGAAATCATAGCAAACTTCAGTAAACTTCTTTGATTTGTTCTGCCTAACCACCTGCTGCATTTTAATTTAATTTAATTAATAAAATCAATAAATAACTCATCGTCCATCTCTACTGAAGAATCACTTCCGTTTTCCCTTTCAAACGGACCTGCTGTACCTGCTTAATCGGTGTATAATTTTTACGTACAAATGTAGGTTATCTCTCTAGAACTTAAACACTTGACCGTCGGATAATCCAGCCGTTATTTAGATTAATTTAACTGAACATTGAAAGACCGGCTCTAACCAGTTCAACAATGAAGTCGTTCCGGTGGGCCCTTAGGATCCCTATTTTATACTAGCAGTCTTGATAACGATAATATTTGATGAACCTAATGCTGCCAGCCTCAGGATTTAGTCCACCAAGCCAAATCCACCAAAAAGGTAGCTTGTGTATAGTGTGCTATTAAGTGTTTAGTAGGTTTCAACAGAGACATTTACGAGAGAAGTTCCAGGGAAGACATAAAGACACACGTCTATTTTATATGTATTCTGCTGTACTTGATTCATCCGAAAATCATTAACTACAAAGTGTTCTTATGATGGTCTAGATGGATTGAGATTGAAGTTAACTTAGTTAAACTAATCTAATTTGCTTCTGGTTAGTTTAATAGAAAATATTATTTGAAGTAAGAATTAATTCTTTAATTTTCGAATTAAATGCAGATAGCTAAGACGGAAATAAAATAAACCTGTGTTTTACTTAATTAACCTTACAATGCACAGTTCAAATCAGCAATGTCGTCGTTCACGTGATAATATTTTAATTTCTGAGTCAAATCGATTCAAGGTCACAGAGAATGGCGCGCATGGGCATATCAAAGACAAGTATTTTGAAATGAAAACATATGGACAATAATAGCATGCAGTATAATGAATTTTAACATCCCCATCCGCCGTAAAAGGGGACTTCCGTTACGTTTTTCCTGATTCATTGAATTTCACCACCATGTCTTTGGTTACTGCATTCAGTCTTTTGCCGCGCATTTTAAGGTTAGTTTCTTTACAAACAGTAAAACTAAAGCACTCACACACTATTTACCTAATTACAGGCAATTTCACAGTAAGAAAGAAATAGACAATCAATAAATTTTATAGATACGTCACTGCACATACTAAATCGACAGAGAATTAATAGAATGCTGAACGTTGGTTAACTACAACTAGCCTATTATTAATTTGTAAAACGCACCATTACGCTTGAAACTTCTCTCATAGTCTCAGCAGATGTGCCGTTCTGCTATTTACAGCCTTGAACACACCTTTGTATTCACCGATAGAAGAAATCTCATGTTGTTAAGTACATAAATTGATGACGTGAACAACATTCGTGATTTGAAATACAGTTTATGTACTTTCAGTATGTAATGCCAAACTTTACGCAATTGATTTTTGTATCATAATGACGTACTTTACAGCGCTACTGTGGCAAAGTGAACTTTAACGCACTGGTGTGGTAATTTTTTTAAAGCAAGCAATTTGTAGGTTAGAAGTGGACGAAGCAGAGAAGCTTCAAATGGATTTTTTCAACAGTCAACATTTTTGATCCAGTGGTCTTGTTTGCTGTTTATTTCTTATTATCGTAGGAAAAAGATGTCGTTTTTTCATTTTTAATTTGACATATTTTGACATTTGTTTTCGAATGAATTTCTTGACATCATTTTATTTTTCATAAAGTAGTTCAAACATACTACGTACTATCTACGTATAGTAGTTGCCTCATTCCGTATTGTAATATAATACGTTAGAATGCTTAGCTTTTTACACGCTTTATATTAGCTTCACCTGTATGTTTGTTTGTTTGTATGTAACGCAATATTTGAATGCGATTCTCACCCACTTCAAAACGTCAGATTATACTGAAACTTTGCACACTTATCAAGGACCGAGGACAATACAATAATTTGACAACTTTGTCCTAATGTCCTAACCAGGATCATCAGGATAAAATAAAAATAAAAAATTACTAATCTATTGTCGACATTTGGCGTAGGCGCCGCTGTCATTATATTTTATTATTTTCTATGAAAAAAATATACAGTTTAAGAAACTAAAAAACACGCTTTAATTGCAAATCGAACTAAAAAGTAAAAAATAGTGTTTAAAAAATTAATTTTATTGTAAAAGGCGTGGGGTGCTTGATATCAATTGTTATAATGGTAGCTATTGACAAAAGTAGAATTATAAAAATATAGTGAAAAGCACCCCAAGCTTTTTACAATAAAATGAATTTTTTAAACATTATGTTTTACTTTTTAATTTAGGTTAGTTTAGTAGTTTGTTATTAAAGCGGGTTTTTTTAGTTTTTTAAACTATAATATTTTATGTAGCTATTATCTGCAATAGTGTGGTACATATGATTTTCAATGTGGTAAATAGTATATAAGTGTAATTTGCATTTGTAAATTACATTACATCTGCAGGAAAACAATAAACTATTAACTCTATTTCTTCGCTAAGAATTCGAATTGTCAGGTTAATCTGGATAATTCCATTAATTATGCAGTTCGGGTCTGTTACTGCATTAAAACGGGCGCACTGCTCTTGTTTTAGTTTTAAAATTGCTAAACTTTAAAATGTATTTAAAAGTTGGCTGCTGCATAATTTAAGTTGAAAATTAGTTGTAATTGCACAAGGATTTGTTAATACATTGACATAACCATAGTTATTTCTGAGAGTATTTTGCAACAATTTATTCGTTAACTATAATAATTGTGACAATAAAATAAGTTTTTGTAATAACGATATATTTAATATTAATAATAATTTTAATTTCATCTTTGTAACAGTTGAAGATGTTCGTAGTACTTTAAATAACCTTAAGTCCAACACCATTGGAGTCGATGAAATCTCAACGACAATGTTGAAATTCTGCAGTCCGCTTATAGATAAGTATATTACGTACATCGTAAACTAATGTTTGGAACAAAATTATTTTCCTAAACAATGTAAAGATGCAATTGTTAAGCCTTTATAATCCATGAAAAAGTTGAAAAAAATCCAAAAGTTCTGTTACAGGGATGAAACATCGGTTCTCTTCGGTTTTTGAGGGAGTTGAACACGATGGTGATATTTTTAAGGTTCCCACCCCTCAGCAACTACCCTTAAACTCGAAAAGACACCCCAATTTTGCGTTTCTTTCCATTATAGGCATGCGGATCGATTTTCATACATCTTATCCATCCCCGAGGTTGAAACTACCACCACCCCTAATATTAAAATATCCCCGAAGAAATGAAAATGCATGAAAATTAGTTTTCTCCGTTATCGAGGGTACATAATACGATGGTAATATTCATTTCTCCCCACTCTCCATCAACCACCCCTAAAATCACCCCCATTTTCATATTTCTTGATACTGAGAATCAGGTTTTTAAGGGGAATTGAATATATTACAACATATATATATATATATATATATATATATGTGTATCCAAAACTTATGCCCATAAAATATGCAGAGTTCCATAAAAAAATTCGATCCAAGAAGTGCTCGCGCGCCTAGCACTTTTAAATGTGAAATGGGGTGATTTTAGGGATTTGGTGTGGTTGATGGATAGTGCGGGTTGAGATAGTATTGGCATCGAAAACGGAGAGAAAACATTTTCTATTATTTTGTATTTTTCGGTGGATTTCAATGTTAGGGGTGGTGGTTAACCCAGGGGTTTATGGTATGTCTCGTCACTCAACTCCCTTTACAATATCGAAATCCCCTTAAAAACCCCGATCCAACGAGTCCCCACTTGAGGGACCCTCTTAAGGGGGTGGTATTAGGGGTGGTTGTTGGAGGGTGGGAGATTAATATTACCATCGTGTTGAGCACCCTCGAAAACGGGGATAAACAAATTTTCATGCATTTTTATTTTTTATGGATATTTTAATATTAAGGGTGGTGGTAGTTGCAACCCGGGGATGGATAAGATCTTGTATGGTTAAATTTCATACGGCCTACTCGAATCCTGCCCCAAAAACCTATCCAATGGAAAAAAAAACGCAAAATTGTGGTGTCTTTTCGAGTATAGGAGGGGAGGATCCATGTATCCCTGTAACAGAACTTTTGTGATTTAAGCCTTTTTTGCAACTTTTTCATGGAGTATTGCTAAAAAATTCAAATCCCGAAACATTTGCTGACCTAAGATTAATTAGCATACTGCCAGTATTGTTAAAAGGTCTAGAAAAAATAATGTATAGTCGAATTTACACTTATATTGTAAGTAATAAAGTTATCTGAAATACTTAATGTGGCTTCAGAAAAAGATTCAGCACTGTGACAGCGCTAACTAGTGACATTGGAGGCATGGGACAGTGGTGATGACAATGTATTGGTGTTATTGGACTTTTCTAAGGCTTTCGACACAATTTAGAAAGTTGAAAATGTTTTGACATATAAAAGAACACTCAAATTTTCAAATCCATTTTGAGATGAAGTTGACCTCAATTTATTTCGTCCTGTAGTGCTTCAGGTCTCTAATATATTTTTTTTAAATTTTTCCATGTGTTTTAGCAAAAAATGTTTTAGACAAAAGTTGTCTAGGTGAGTACTATCCAACGATGTATCGCGTGTAAATCTATGATTCGAAATAAAATTTTTCTAATTTTTTGAAGTCTTTGAACCGTCACCATTTTTAAGAAATTTTCCTATGCGTTTCATAAAAATGTTTTAAACAAAAGCTGTAGGGCTAGATGAGCACTATCCAACGATTTATCGCATGTACGTATTTGATTCGAAATAAAATCGCGATACATCATTGGATAGTGCTCATCTAGACCTACAACTTTTGTCTAAAACATTTTTTGTTAAAACATATAGAAAAAATTTAAAAAATATATTAGAGACCTAAAGCAGTACGAAATAAATTGAGCTCAACCTTGGCCTATCATTACACCGGTTCTAATAAACGAATTATCGTGCTGTTTTTTTTGCATTTGTTTTTAAGCAAAAAATTTTTCCAAATTTTTAAACAGTTCCCTAGGCTTTCCTAATTAACGGATTTTAATATCTCAAAATGGATTTGAAAATTTGAGTTCTCTTTTATACGTCAAAACATTTTCAACTTTCTAAATGCTTTTGTTTAGCCTCTACAACATTTTGCAAATTTGCTAATTTTCAAAACGTTAGAGTTAGTTTAAAAAGTTTAGATAGCAAAATTATTATGCAAAAACTAAAAGTCCAATCTTGATGAAATTGAAAATTGTGAGAAGATTTACTATATTAAAAAGTTTTCTTTAGCCAAGTATGAAGATCCTACGTATAATATAAGTATTTGCTATTTAAACATTTTTTTTTTGACTTTTACAACAGCAAAAATGAATTTTTGGATTCGCAATCAACTGCGTCTTATTGAAAATTTATTATAAAACTTTTTCACTTGTTAACTTTTCTCTAACAGCGATAGTTGCAGAGATATATGAAAAAATAGGAATAAAAAACGAAATTTTTAGGAATTTGTTCACATTTTGTTTAATAAAAAATTACGCCCACGTTTTCAAACTAGCGTATAGTGAAATTATCATTTCTTATGATTTTTAGGAGCGATTGAGCGAAAAGCTACTTAGCTAGACTTCGCCACATTTTGGTAGAAATAAGTACCATTAACTACTTTACAATTCTTTTGTTGTATAATTCTTGGCACAATAAAGACGATTTATTATTACTATCATTATTATCCAGAAAAAGATAATTACGTTGTAGTTGATTTACATGGTATTTTGGACAGAATGTCTAAATTAATTGAATTAATTTTCATAAAAGTAAATATAAATACATGTCATTACATAAACCGAAGGCTTAAGTATATTATCATTCCTTTAATAACTATTTATATTACAAGTAGAAAATACAGCATTTTTCCTCACGCGTGTAATAGATCAAGAGCTACTGAATTTTCCAATGAGCATCTGCATTACAATCTCATATCGTAAGCAGCTATTATCTACAAGTGTGCAGTAGTGTAGGGTTTCCTACATGATTTTCAGTTTGATAAATAGTACTTTATAAACGAGTGTTCTATTGTATCTGCAAGAAAACAGCATTCTAATGAGCTCTAATTCGTCGCTAAGAATTTAAATTGTCAGGTTAATCTGAATGATTTCATTAATTTTGCAGTTCGGATCTGTTACTGCATTAAAACGGGAGCACTCTTCTTGTTTTAGTTTTAAATCGACTAAACTTTAAAAGTTGGCTGCCGCATAATTTCAGTTGAAAATTACTTGTAATTGCGCAAGGATTTGTTGGTGAATTCATATAACCACAATAATTTCATAGTACAATTTATTCGTGAAATCCGTTACGTGGTAGTTGATTTGCAAGTTAATCTGGCAGCATGTCGAAATTACGTGAACTAAATTGCCATAAAAGCAAATATACAATTACATAAATGGAAGGGTTAAGTATATTAATGAAAAATTATTTCTTTGGGCCTATACCAGGTAACTATCGTTCATTCAAAATCTAATATGAAAAACTGTACATAGACTTTTGATCTAATTCGGATCAGCTGGCATATTAATAAAGTTAAATCAATGAAAAGATTGTGTAATAACTTCCCCCTAACGAGAAGTTAACAACAATCTAAAAAAAAAAATTATAGAAAACTTTCATACCCTCAATATCTAATAGTTAATATCAATAGAAAAATCATCTATTGTTATTTGTACATTCTCTTGATCTATTTCTGATCAACTAGCTTGCTTTTATTGTCTCAAAATACATTTGATAAGTAAAAAACGTAAATAAAAGTATAAGTGCAATAAGGAACCAACTGACATTTTTTGCTAAATTGAGATATTTAGTTAGCTAGAATCTAACACTTGTGTTTTATCTATTCGCAATAAAGAACCAACATATAATGAACAGGTGTGACATCTATTGACCAGATGACTCAACTGAAAATGCAGGAACCTATCTTTTACTTTTTGCAATAAAGAACCACGGGAGTTGGTTCTATATTGCTTAACTTAAGTGTCTTTACGAAATACCGTGTGTGCAGTTTTCCTAAGTGTTTGTTTTAAATTATTTGAAAATGGCAACTAGAGGAAAGTTTTTAGGGTCTTTGGTGTTAGAAAAGGAACAAACTGACAAAATACAGGTACGTAATAACAAGAAATTTAAAACAGATAACATTTTAAAAACCTAACCTAAAAACAGCTACTAATTACTCTTTGTTTTATTAAGGTTACTCCAGACGAAAAGAGAAGCGAGTACAATAAGGGAGAAGCTGTTTGGAAGGCGAGTGTTTTACGCAAAAATTCGTTGGTAAGTAGATTGTTTTAAATAAATTAAGTTGGTTCCTTTTTGCAAAACACGTTTTTATCAACTTAAGGGACGACTCTTTAATACTCTTTTTTTAAAAATTAAGGTTAGTGAAGATGAAGCCAAAAGAGAATCCGGTAAAAAAGACTTAAATAGTTGTGTTTCAAGCAAACAGGAAAATGGTAATGCGTTTGTAAGTAGATTTTTTTAAATAAATTAATAAATTGGTTCCTTTTTGCAAAATACATTTTTAATTCGCATCAACTTAGGAGGTAGTTTTCAATATTTTCTTTTTTATTAAGGTTAGTCCATATGAAGACGAAAGTGCATTCAGTGAAAAGGGCACAAACATAGACAGTTATGTTTCAGACATACATAGAAAAGCTATTCAGCATCTTTGTGAAGACAAAATATGATCAAGGTGAACCTTATAGAGAAATAAATATCAACAAAAAAGGTAAGGGAAGGAAATCAGCATCAGGCAATTTTTTTTGTCAAAGCCTGGAAGCTCTTTTGCCCCAAGGAAAAGCTGTAGCAACACCGAAATTGGAAGATATACAATCTTACATGGATCTCATTCCTGTTGCCGATCAACCATTTTATACTAATCTTGTCGGTGATATGTCTATAGAAGAAGATATTCACGGTTATAATGTAGAATTGGACTTTGTATTAGAGGACCCTGTGCAAGATTAGTCGTTAATTTCATAAGTAACAGAGTTTAATATAATATTTTAAACAGTTTTTATTATTTGATTCATTTTTAACTTTTTTAATTTTGTAAAATTTATTTTCGCAAAAAAGAACCAAGTGGTTTTATTCTTATGTTAATACAAAAAATGTAAAAGTTTGTACATTAATCATTATTTGCTTTGTGTTTCAATATAAATATTATTTAAAAAATTACATATAGTTTTTACTTAACACGCCCAACTTTTTCAAAATCAATTTGTTTAAAATTATTTTTTCTCCTTAATTCATTTTTGCTACTTGGTTCCTTATTGCAAAAGGGGGTCCAAGTATCAATTCCCGCGTATCTCGTCTCAATAAATAAACATTACCTTGTATCGAGGGATCTCAAACCATTTAAAAATTCGTTCACCAGTTTTTATCGTTCTCATCCGAAATCCTCAAAATTTAAATTTTTTTGCAATAATACGCGATATCAGAGGCGGCGACAAGGGTTTGGGGGGGCCCGCAAAATTGTTATGTATGTTCGTCCCGCATCTTGACAATTTTGGGGTCCCTGCAAGGTCTGAATCTCTCCCTCGGGTAGCGTGACTGAAGGACCCTTATCTTAGACAGTGGCAAATATTATGCGCGATGCTCAGCACCAGTGTCCTATAAAATGAATTTTCACGGTTTGGTATAACTAGGATGATACCAATTCAATTTCTTTAAAAAAATTACAGGCGTCCATAAGAAAAATGAAAGTTCGGCGTCGGTCGTGACATTTAGCGTCTGATAAAAATACAATTTTGATAATTTTAAATAGGAAACTGAATACCATTCAACTTTTATTAAAAGTTTTTTCTTCTAAATCCTATCATTTGCGATTTATTAGCAAAATAAAAATATGGTGAATTTTACTCTTTTCAGAATATCGCTGAAACTACTGAACATTTTTCAAATGTGAAAACTGCATCTTAACGAGCCCTAAGATACTCAATTTTTCTCTAATTTAACCGACCTTCTATCTCTTACGGTTTATAAGTTCCAATACAATGTCACTGAAAAAGTGGACACTTTGTAAATGCAAACAGTATTTAATTTTATTATTCAATGTATTAAAATATGAAAAAGTTGAGAAAATCCCAAAAGATCTGTTACATGGATGAAATATAGATCCCTCCCAGTTTCGAGGACGCTGAACACGATGGTGATATTTTGAAGGTTCCCACCTCTCAGCAACTACCCCTAAACTCGAAAAACACACCAATTTTGCGTTTTTTCCATCGTAGGCATGCGGATCGGTTTTTTGGGCATGATTCGGGTAGACCGTATGAAATTTAACCCTACAACATCTTATCCACCCTCAGAGTTGAAACTACCCCCTCCGCTAATACTAAAATATCCCCAAAAAAAATCAAAATTCATGAAAATTTGTTTATCTCCGTTTTCGAAGATGCTCAACACGATGGTAATATTCGTCTACTTGAAGGAACCAGGCCATGAAAAATTCGATTTAAGAAAAATTATATTATTCGCGCATGCTTTTGGAGGGTGTGATACAGCGTCATCGTTTTATAAGCAGGAGAAGAAAAAAATATTTCAAATTCTAAGAGATGATAAAGATCTGGCTAGAGAGTGTGAGAAATTTACGGAATATAATGCGGAATTTCATGTGTTACATAATGTAGGATTGAAATTAGTTGGCAAGCTGCATTAGAAGAAATATCCGGATTTAACAGATTTCAATAAAATCCGATTCGACTATATGTTGAAGCACGACAAAAATCTGGATATATGTAATTTCCCACCTACAGACGCGGCCGTTAGAGAATACATAAAGAGAGTATTCTTTCAAGTACAGATATGGCTAAAAAATCTAATGAACCCCATCGACTGGGGTTGGACAAAAAGAAACGGGTTATTACAACCTACACTTTCAGCTGATAAACTAATTCCTGATTCATTCTTTAGACAGTATAATTGTAGTTCTATGTCGGGATATAGAACGAGGTGTGGCTGTGCCAAACTAGGTGTAAAGTGTAGTGTATTTTGTAAACATTGTAGACGTACTGATTGTTATAATAGCGTGTTACCTGAAAATTCAGATCTACCGGAAGAGGAGTTTGGTACTCTGGATGACATTGAAATGTTGATTCCAACCATTGTAATGGAGAACGATATTTAAAGGGATTCTGAAGATAATAATAGCGACGACGAATGTAATGACCACTGTCAGTGGTTAGAAGAATATAATTCGAATTGTAAACGTCGAAGAGTCAATTAATTTTTGTTTACTTTTTATTTTAACGACTTTAGATTAACGTCCTGGCGGAGTTTAGCATTAGCTATTCCACCACTCAACCAGGACACATGCACATAGACAATTACTCAACGACCTTTCCCTACGGCATTACCATTTGCCGCAGCTGAGACTCGAACTCAGGAGTGGTACAGCAACTAGCCGTATTGTCTCTCACACAACCTCATCTAGTCCACTGCTACCACCTCGGTAACACATGAAAAACATCACTAAACATCCATACCCTAGCCAGGATTCAAGCCTGGGACTCCTTGGTTGCAAGCCTAATACGTAAGCGTTGAGCCACTGAGCCGGTATACAAGATTAATAATAAATGTTTGCAATAACGAATGTATCTGCAATACTTTAGAAATATGAATCATGTATGTAAATAAGCTATTTTAAAAATAAAAGCATCTATGTACACATATCGCGTGCCTAGTACCTCTAAATGTGAAAAGGGGCTGATTTTGGGGATTTGTGGGTGGTTGATGGATAATGGGAGATGAAATAGTATTGACATCGTGTTTAGCGCCCTCGCAAATGGAAAGAAAACATTTTCCACTATTTTGTATTTTTCGGTGGATTTCAATATTAGGGGTGGTGGTAGTTTCAATCCCGGAGTTTATGGCATGCCTCATCACTCAATTTCCTTTACAATATCGAAATCCCCTTAAACCCCCGATCCAACAAGTCCCCACATGCCCAGTATCAAATATGAAAAAGAGGTTGGTTTTAGGGGTGGTTGATGGAGGGTGGAAGAGAAATGAATATTACCATCACGTTGAGCACCCTCGAAAACGGGGAAAAACAAATTTTCATGAATTTCGATTTTTTGGGGGATCTAGTAGTATTAGGGGAGGGGGTAGTTTCAACCCCGGGGGTGGATAAGATGTTGTATGGTTAAATTTCATACGGTCTACCCGCATGCTACCCAAAAAATCGAGTAGCATGTCTACGATGGAAAAATACGCAAAATTGGGGTGTTTTTTCGAGTTTAGGGGTAGTTGCTGAGGGCTGGGAAATATCATCATCGTATTCAGTGCCCTCGAAAACGAGGGGGACCCATATTGTGTTTTAACACTTTTTTTGCAACTTTTTCATGAAGTATATTGCATGTATTAGTTTCCTATACTGTCAGATCATTAACTACTATGCAAATATGTAACTGAGAAACCACAATTACTTTTTTAATTATTCAGGCATTTTTTTTTCAAGAATTATTCGAATTCAAAGATAAGGCTAGCGTTATGTTATTTCTGTTTCTGTCTTTCCACAGTCCTACAGAATATTAACATAAAAGCATATTAGATACATAAAATTGTATAATTTAATTCGTAATTCATGAATACTATATTATATATCTTGTCTATCTACCATATATACGTTGGGAAATAAATTATCTATCCACCTTATTCTTATTACATAAACATTTTTCCAATTTAATTTTAAACTATTTTATATAGAGATTTCTAGAGTTCCCACACTACGGAGAGTGGATTACGATATAATATGTAAGTTAATGCAGTATTTTAGTTTTCACTTCTCAACTTTTAAAATAAAGGTTTTTCTTGAACTTAAACTCGGTTTGATGTTTTCCGAGCTTTTAGTCCTTGCTTTCCACTTGATCCATCCTCTAAACTTCCAATATCCTAACATGAAATTTTCAAAGAAGCCCGTTAAATCCTCTACTTTAATTTCAAACGGAGAAACTTAAGGAAAGGCATAAATAAAAAAAATGGACTTCGTCCATTAAACATCAAAGATAGTTAATGCAGGAAAAGTACGTTTGGCTTACATTTTTTAAGCAAATATCTTAAATACTAATTAACTTTATGCTTACAGTTAAATGATCCATTTAATTTCTAAATAAATTACAAATTAAAATAGAAGAATTAAATGTGATAAACTTTTTTGCATCCCTATAAGAAAAAACTGAGTAGTTTGGTTACTATTCTCTCTGATATGTTTATTAAAAAACAGACTATATCTGTTATCAATATTATAAATACATTTCTCATTTTTGCGAGAGAAATCGTCACTGACATTGTGAACGATCCATCTTTTCGCGTCTGAAGGACTTCTACTATATTTTCCAAAAATGAATATTAACGTTCACAAATAAGGGTTCAAAACGACGGAGAATAATACAAAATTTATACTTTCTGTTCGTTTATGCTTAACTGATTCACTGATGGTACCAATTGGACGTCGTAACACTATAAATCTAACACAGTAAGTACACTTTCTTAAAATTAAACCTGAAAGGGAATTTTGAAAATACAAGAAAAAGACATTAGAGAGTTATTGAACGCGCAATAAGGACAAGCGATATTAAAATCAGCGTTATTTTGACGTCTACGGTTGCGCAGTTTGATCCACAAATAAGGGATCCCTTATTAAGGATAGTGCTTGTCCTTATTTGTAAAAGAATACTGCAATGCGTTAAGTTAGCTGTATTTTGACATTTCGCGACTTTGACATTTGATGGCTTGTTTAGTGCTTTGAATAAGCAACAACTGCTTTGAATAAACAACAATACACAAACACCAGACTCCACCAGAGCGCAAAATATAGAAATAAATAATAAAAATGCATCAAATGATTTATTTATTATATTTGCGAGGTTAGACCTAGGAAATGTAGTGCGCAAGCATCAGAAATGAAAAGAAACAAGGACAACGAAGGTGTTTCAATATCTAACATTTCTTTGATGAAATAAGGACGATGCACTAATAAAATAAGGTAGTCCCTTAATACTGCGTGACAATATTTAAAATTTCCAATAACCCTCTACTATAAAGTTCAAAAAATGTATATTAAATCTCTTTTAAAAAATCATGTTTTACAAAATACTTCAAGAAAAATGTTATGACAAACTGTAGTCTGGCCCGTGTACAACACATGGTGAGGAACGGACGACTTATAATGTACCAACTACCATCCAATATGCGGTTTATAGCTAACGATTGCACAAAAAGATTCAAGAAAAGTTCAATGTTTACAAATTTTTGGTGGGCTTTTGCTTGCCTGTCTATTTACGTATTTTCAGTTCAATATCAATTTTGATCGTTCCTCGGAGCTTACAAATGCTTGAATCGCAAAGACTTTGAATTATATTTTGCAATTACAATTTCATACGTTCAGGCAAGGCGGTCCCATGCACATATGAGTACATGGTAGCTATACTTTTCTGACACCGAATCACTGAAGAACCGGTTTAGGGCAAATCCCGTTAAAGCCCATCATTTTCCCGTCAAAATCGACTGCTAGGAAATGATAGGGGACTCTTGTCGCTAAAGGCTATTTTCGCTAAAACTCTCGATATACTTTGACTAGAGACTGGATTAACTTGTCCTCATATTTAGCACAACGCATGAGTTGCAGTGCTTAACAACGTGAATTCGTAAAAGGGTTTTTAATTTTCAAATTTCCGATTTTTGTTACACTTTCTAAATTTTAGTGGTCAGGGCGACATTACGTCCCCGTGTAGCGACATTTACTACACTTTCTAAAATTACACTCCTTGCTGAGTTTCTGAAATTTTGCATAAAAAACGCTCCGTGGAGCGAAAGTATGATTTAAAATATAAAAACCACTTCCAACGGCATTTTTACGTGAAGCACGCTTTTCATGCGAAATGTTTCGGATTTTGTTACAGTTTCGAAAAATTTATCGAGGGTTTTAGCGTGTTCTTTAACACCCTGAAAGTAAAATGTTAATAACTATAGAATGCTTTACCTTAATAACATACTTATGCTCAGAAACTAAGGTGTATTTCAATTCAAATTGTGCATACATACATGCATACATGTTTAGTAATACATTATTTTGAACATTATAATATTGGAAATATTGTGCCTTATACTATACATTATATTACAATGGTAGAATAAAAACGTACTATATATTTTATAAATCTCTGGTGAAAAAGGAGACTCATCTAAGCACTATATGGTGCTTGTGTTGTGTCGATCTTCTTATTCCAGTTTGGAAGTTTTGACTAACGCAATCAAGTTGGGAAGTTTGTAACAGAAGAAAACTACATAATTATATTACCTAGGAACAGAAAAAGAAAAATAATAAATACAATATGGTGTAATAAAACTATTTAAAATTGTAAAAAATATAAAGGAAGTGGCAAGGACAGAAGCGCACATATTATTATGTACTATCTAAAATAGTATTGAAATACCCTGGTATGTCGTGATTGTATTTAATGAAATTTTCTATGCTTAGTTGATTCTCACTTTATTATATTTTTCTTAGGTCAGGAGGTAACTGATTGTATAAATTTAGGAGCGAAAAGAAGACATATCCCTGTCTAGGAAATTTCCTAAATAATGGACAAATTCTCAACAAACCTAGTTTGCTTAAAGTCGAGGCAAGAATTCAAGCGATGCACGTCACTAGTGATCTCATTAAAGAAATTTTAATACTAACATAATTTTTAATCATTAATTAGTTTAAAAAGAGTAATTCTTGACACCCAGTTATTAGGTTTTTTCAGAAATAAGTACAGTTTAATGGGGCTTCATGATTCTTAGCAGTATTGTCTTATTTATAGAATAGATCTGTGACGTGCATCGCTTGAATTCTTGCCTCGACTATAGCTACAAATGAAATGTTATAACTTGTTTTATTTAAAAACATCCATTAAGGCATTGATAAATGTAGACACCTCTTATGTTAAATAGTCCACTTTCTTTATATAAGAATTAAGTTGTATAAAACTTACTTTTTTAAAAATAAATTATAAAAATTGTATTTTATACTTAGTTATGGACCCGTCACCTCATCTGTCAGCGTAATATGATATACCACAGATAACCACAATGAACAGCATCCATGTAATGCATTTATTATTCTTTAGTTAGTTGTAGATTACTCTCTTTGTAAAACGGTTCCGCTGTCGTATTTTGGTCTCTTAATAAATTTAATTGTTTTTTAAAAACTGTTTTTTCCTCCGAAAAAACATAACTACTTATACATTGCAGTCTACTCATAACGTTATTGAACAATCCATCCAATGTATTAATCCCATAGCTTAATACCGATTCCGCTAAAGTATAATAAAGAATGAGTATATTATTATTTGTGTCAGAATTTCCCTAAATGTGTAAAATTTATAAGTAAGTCATCTAACACTCCTTGTAATGTAGAAGGCATGTTCATCCAATCTCAATTGGTGATCAACTATAACACCAAGATATTTAATTTTGTCTATTTTTCTATTGTTTGGCATGTATCTATTGCGTTATATTTGAACAAGTTGAATTTTCACTGTTATTTCTACAGGTTGATCTTTTTGTAATAATGTGAAAGTTTTATAACAGTTTTGGCAATAATTAATGTTAATAAATTGAAGTTTAACCATGTACATTCTTTTCAGGTTTTGTTCAGGAACTTGGTATACTTCATTCCAGGTGTAGCCTGTGAATATAATGTCAGTATCATCAGTATAAATAAATAAATAAATAAACACCACAGAAATTAGACAATCCCCAATTCCAGAAGCCAAGGCTTGTGCTGAAGGTGGCTACACATTGAAAAACGCGGACATACAACCATTTCCTCCGACAGTGCTAGTGCCGGAGCCAGGATTCGAACCCGGTGGTGCGATGTCTGTGTGATTAATCGCGATTGCCACCTCGCGCCTTAACCCACTCGGCTATCGACCAAACAGTATAGGAGATAAGATGAACTTGAAAGTTTCTTATTCGACTAATGTTATTTATACAGGGTGGGGCAATAGTGCGTCGGACCTCGATATCTCGAGTTCTATGATAGCTAAAAAATTTTAAAAATATTGCAAGTGAACTAGATAAAAAAGTCTATAACTGGAAATTATTTTCGAACATACAGGGCGAGCCAAGACGAAATTGCAGGACCAAGTGCCTTTTTTTAAATGGAATGCTGTGTATATCAGTAGATCTCTTAAAGCCTCTTTCTAGGCCCTATTCATTCCTATATTAGCGTTGAACATATCCCAACCACTTGAATTTTTTTGTTGAAATAATGCATTCTGCAGATGGATATTCAAAAAATCACCACAGTCACAATTATGGGCTTTAAGAAAACTTGAGAGTAGGTATGGCGCCGGTTGAGCCAGACAGTGACGTCACAGTATTGGCGCCAGTCGTTAAGTAGCGAATCTGCATTACCGACCGAAGCGCGGGAAATTCAAACGATGGGATCTGCATTGCCGACCGCGGGAAATTCAAATCGTGGAATCTGCATTACCGACCGTGGGAAATTCAAATCCAGGATATGTCGGTAAGTAAGGTATCTGCATTATCGACGGGCTGACGGGGAAATTCAAATCTTGTAGGAAATTCAAATTTAGCAGGAAATTCGAATGGTTAAGCATATTCAAATTTTAGTGGGAAATCCTACATGTACATACTCAAACTGGAGGGGATTTTAAATCTTCAGGAAATTCAAATTTAGCGGGAATATTCATATAGTTAAGAATATTTAAATTTAGGCGGGAAATCCTACTACATACATCAGACCTAGGAGATTATTAATTAGTGACCTTGAGTAACCTTTGAAGACTTTACAATATTTTATTAGGAAGATACGGGATATATAATTATTAACACCTCAGCGCCACCTATCGACTAACTCACAAACTTTTAATATATTTTGTAATTACTAATTGATGTCGTCATTTGATCACGTGACAATATTTTTATATAATGTTTTTAATGAAAAATCCGTTCGGGAATCGAACCGTTAACCTCTCGATCCAGACATAGGCACATTATCCAACTGCGCTATCTGACCGCTTATAGTTCGTGTATTTAAATTCGTAGTCTCCTGTCTCGGGCGAGGTCAAATAGGATATCATAGTGAATAGAAAGAATGTAGAATTTCCACTTAAGGTTTTATCTCATCCAAATTCAATTTAAAAAGTTCTTAATTGAAAAATAAACGCTTATTTATTATAAAACGAAAATGGTTGCAATTAGCCGTAGGGAACTGCTCACAAAAAATATTCGTTTTTCATTTCTACATCACATCGCCGAAAAATATACAGGGTGTTCCATTTGAAAAAATTGTGAAAATTCAATTTAAAATGTTCTTAATTGAAAAGTAATTTTTGGCCACCCTATGCATTTTAAGGAAAAGACAATGATTCAAAAACATTAATTAGATGTTTCGTAACTGGTATTCACATAAGTTTTTCTTAAAAACCATAATTGTGACTGTGGTGATTTCTTTAATATCCTTCTGCAGATTGCATTATTTCAACAAAAAAATTCATTACCTCCAAGTGGTTGGGAGATATTCAATGCTAATATAGGAATGAATAGAGCCTAGAAAGAGGCTTTACTGATATACTTAGCATTCCATTAAAAAAAGGCACTTGGTCCTGTAATTTCGTCTTGGCTCGCCCTGTATGTTCGAAAATAAATTCCAGTTATAGAGTTTTTTATCTAGTTTACTTGCAATTTTTAAAAAATGTCTAGCTATCGTAGAACTCGAGATATCGAGATCCGACGCACTATTATCCCACCCTGCATAAATCAAAAAAGGCTCCATATTTTTTCACTTACCTATTTATGCCTTAGTACTCTTCTTAATTTCAGCATTATCTTTTCTAAAAGCGACTATTAATGCTATAATTTCATTTGTACACATCAATATTTGCATGCAGGATCTGAAATCTTAAATAAGTTCAATTTGCAGATTGTCCTTTAAAGCCGTTTGCTGTTATATACAGCCTAAAATGTAGGAAATTCTCATTGCTTTTATTTATTAAATGCTTGCGACTATTCTATATCCAATCATTTGTTTAACGTTCTACATTCTCAAGTGAAATTTTTTCTTCAAATTTCTGTACACTTTTCAACCAACATTAAGAATGGTTCCGTAGGTGTCATCCGGCAAGGTAGAGCTGTAGTTCGCTTTGTTAGTGCTTGAGAAAATACTCAAGAACACTTTTTATACCACCCACAATTAAAAGAGACTGGAAAATCCTAAAAATGTTAAGTTTTCCTGAAAGTAGTTGAAACTGGTTTTAAAGTGTCTTAAAATTATATATTCAGTACTTGTTAGGAAGCTAATGCAATCTTTCATTTCTACAAGTATAACAAGGAAAGTTAGTATATCTACATAAGTAATCATTGTTCTTCCTCTACATACCTCTACAGGCCTCTACATTTATGACTCATATTTATATTTGCACTACCTTACCTCAAGTTTTTTTCATTTCCTGGTTATTCACAAAATATAGCAATATTTCACGTGTCTTCTTCCGTTAATAATTTTGATTTTTTGTATTATTTTTATTGATAAGGAAAAATGTGGGAGTTACATTTCATGTTTTATTATTTAAACGAATTTTACTGTTAAGAAAATAATAATTACTATGACGCATTCATATTTGAAATGACAAATTAGGAGTAAAATATATCTCTTTTATGATTTTCATAGTATAACGCGGAGTTAAACTTTTATGAGTTACGTTTCGCAATTTTTACAATCGGCAGTAAATACTGCAGATTTAGCTGTATCTCGTATTTGAATTTATACATCTCTGAACTTTTGAACATCTGTTCCTGTTGTCTACGTTTCCTAAAACAGCTTTACTTTATTTATATTAATACTATATTTTATATTAACCGGAGCAACTACATAATATGGTAGACATGTCATGTGTGACATGTAATATTTAGGTATTTCTGATGTATTTCGGTCCTCTAGAAAGGAATTTGAAAATATAATTTGTCTGTTACCTAAATTTTTTTTTATAAAAACCAAATTTGTATCGCTGTGATATTTTTAGATGGTACGTTCAGGTTTAGCTGTGGCAGTAGATAGGGTGTGATAGTATTGGTATTACTTAATTTGTAGACAAAACGGAGATATCATTAAGGCCGGGTTTATATAAAACCTGATTTAGAAACTTATTTTGCACCTGCTCATTTAGTGTGGTTCTGATATCATAGTATTCCAATTTTGACCAATTAGTCCCTTTAAATGGACTAGTAGACAATAACGAAAATGACAAAAGTAATAATATAGCATTATAGTATGACTCTTCATTATGTTATAAATATAATTTGAAGGTAGTTTTACCGACTATTATTGGTTTTATTGTAAAACGAATAGGCTTAAGATTAGAGCGTATTTAAAATACGGCAGTTTGCCGGTTTCTCGTGACGTAATATCGTCACATACGCGCGCATTTAATATAACCTCGACAGCGCCGCACATACGTTTTGCACAACTTTGTTGGCTCCGCCTTTCCACTAGCGCTCGTTTCTCTGCTGATTATGCTATTACGTCATAGCCAATAGAATAGCTCGAACATTTGCGGCAAGATCTAACCATTTAAACGTAGTTTAAACTTCATGATTTTTTTTACTATAAGGGATTATTATAAAAATAAAATAAAAATACGGGTCAACTGTTTTTATGCGTAGATGTTATTAAAATAATAATAATTAAAAAATTGTCTACCTGCCCATTAGACAAAAAGAGAGTTTTCAGGAAGAACTATGCATTTTGATGAAAAATATCAAGAGAATAAAGTTGTAGAGCATAAAATTTCGTATAAGTTTTGTCTGTACTCTTCGACTTCCGCATAGTTTCGCCGCTAGAGGGCGCGAAAGAAATATATATATATATATATATATATATATGAAGTTTGTTGTCTACTGCTGCTCCTCGTTGCAACGATATATATATATATATATATATATATATATATATATATATATATATATATGCATTCAAAAATATATCAACTTCTCCACTCGGAGATCGGTAAACACAGTTTATTGTAAGCGACACTGCACAATTCTATATGATACTCCCACATGTTCCCACATATTGATAATTTCATTAATGCACTTAATTTTGAAACACCCCGTGTGGCAAGAATATAATTATTTTTTAAGTAATTATTTCCTTCTAATGAACTATTTCCCTGTCTAATCCATGTTTAACCAGTAATATGCATATCTGCTCATAACTGCATAGCATATCATTAGTCACAGCTTAAGTGCAAATATTTAACAATAACTAAGTATACTATATAATACGCCTGTCATTTGCATATAATATTTATATGATAAGGAGTTATTATCCCTAACGACTTGTACACGGTTCGCGTCTCATTAATCACGCTTTCCGAGGAATAATAATGCTCCCTCCATATCTCACTGTATGCTACAAATGATGTTAGAGAATTATAAAGTACGAAATCCTAGTCAACAATTAATAATTGCCTTGCGTCTAATGTAACTAAATCGTGTATTCAATAATACTTCATGACATTATTGTAGTTGTGCACAGAGCCATATATCTAGTTTTTGCTGTAACAATAGGTTAGATAAAATTTATACTTTGGAACAGATACTATTAATACAAAATAATTAATTGTCCCTGCTTGTATTTAAACGAAAATAATTAAAAAGTAGCTAAAACAACAATTTTTCCAAACGATGATTGAAATGCACGGCATTCTTATAAAAAGATAGTTGGTTGTTAGTTGGGTGAGTAAATTTGGCAAACACTTTAAAGTAAATTAATGCAAGTTTTAAATCTTCTGAAATAAAAAAATAGTGAATATGGAAAATTATATCTATTCCTCTGGGAGTTTCATCTATATTCTATGTCTATATTCTATGTTTCAAATACTACAATTAATTTGGCAGAGAGAACTTCAGTATTTTTGAGGATATTTTATCTTCAACAGAGGAAGGTTTATTTTTAAACTGTTAATGTTTTTATAATTTCGTCCTCAGTAATGGGTTTGAAAGGCATATTACTATAGTTGATGTTTCTTATTTTTAATAATTTATTAACCTGAATTTTACTTGCCATGTTTTCTCCAATATTTATAAACAGATTAAAATTTTGGCAAATTTCCTAAGCAATTATTATCCGACATTATTTTGATTTTACAACAATTTTCTTACTAGACTTGTTAATATTTTAATACAATGTATTTGACAGTCATAAATACTTTTGTATATTCTGGTAATAACAAACCATCTTTCTAACTGTCTATCTTTGCAATACTCAGTGAATTAAAAATTAAATTACTTCTTTTATTTCCATGTCAATGTCATATTCTGGGTTAGGCTAAAATACATCTATATTATTAGAAACTAATTCTACGAAGTAGTTTTGAAGAGAAAACAAAATATAATAATAACAACAGATTTTAAAAAGGCATGACATTACTGTTTACTATTTAGTTTTTAACTAATCAAATAAAATTTTTTTTTTAATCTTTGAAGATTTTTTTAATTATGTGGCTAGTCCCTACATAAACTGGTGACCCCGACGTGATTAACCTTCCGGCGTTTCCGGCACTCCTTGTGGACCATGTTTTTGGTTGACCGAACAACTCTATTGTCGACGAATAAGAAAAGACTCCCCAGTAGCCCACGTAAGACCCAGATGCGTATGGCCTGAAGAGAGGACGCCAGCGAGGAGTAGCCAGAGAACGACATAATATAATCCATCGTTAGATACCTTTACACGTAGCAGCTTATTGAATTATTGCACTGGTGAGTACGTTGCATATTTTTTCCACCAAATTATTAAGTGTCCACGAACAATCAATTTCACTTCGAACGTCCGTCAATCGTTTTATTTAAGTTTAATCATGTTTGATCCACCTCTTGTCAATAATGAGGTAGGCAAACTCGGCTCCACCAGCGCTGTCAACCAACGTTCGCGACAGCCATCAAATTACCTCCTTTTTGGATGTCAAATCCTTTAATTTGGTTCACACAAGTTGAGGTACAATTTAACGTTGCACAATCAAATTGTGGCTCAGTTGCCGTTAGAGGTAGTGAATAATATTTATGATATTATTATTAACCCCCAGAGCGAGATTTGTATGATAATTTAAAAAATAAAGACATTTCACTCCTTTCTTCTAGTGAAGAGAAAAGGTTAGAAGATTTACTAACCGGTTCCGAAATTGGAGCCAGGGAACATTCAGATTTGTATCGTTGAATGTTAGGGATAGTAGGAGGTTCCCATATGGTGAGTCGGAGACGTCGCCTATTTATTTTTGATATTTCAAACAATTTGCGTTTTTTTATAGATGCCGGTGCAGACCTCTTAGTCATACCGAAGGACGAATTCACAGATTTTAAAATATACAAGTTAATTGGGGATTACGCCGATTTTTCGATTTCGTTTTTAACATAGCTGACATACACGTCCCAATTATTAGTGTAAATTTTTTGGCACATTTCGGTCTAATCGTGGATCTGAAGAACAGACGTTTAACGATGGCAAGAAAAGACTATCAGTAAATTGTTACGCCGGAACTAGTTCTGTCATTTCCACGAAATTATTTTCTTTTAAGGATCAATATACCGCATTATTACGTGAGCTTCCACAGTTGGTAGGTACACCAAATTATTTCCTACCTGTGAAGCACACGACTCAACATTTTATTGTGACCGAGGAGCATTTACCTTTCTCCCGCCCACGTAGATTGGACGCAACGAAATTCAGTATAGCAAGAGGGGAGTTCGCCCAAATGGCCGAATTGGGTATTTTCAGGCCCTCTTCTTCGTCTGTCGCTACCCCGCTGCATATGGTACCGAAAAAAGAACCCAATGACTAGCGTTCTTGTGGCCATTATCGATAGTTAAACGCTGTGACTATCCCCGATAGGTACCCCTTGCCGCATATCTAAGATTTTAATGCGCATTTGTTTGGTTTGCTAAAATTTAATTAGTTTGTGCTTATCATCAGATACCCGTCATGGAATGTGACATTTTCAAGACAGCTATCACAACACCTTTCGGCTTATTCGAATTTATGCGAATGCCTTTTGGGTTGAGAAATGCAGGTCAGACATTCCAAAGATTTATGAATAAAGTTTTCTCAGATTTGAAATTCGTTTTTGTAGCAAGCGTAAGTCATAACGACATTTAGAGCATTTGCGACATATTTTCAAACGCCTGAATGAATGCGGCATCAACATAAAGCCAACCAAATATATTTTAGTGATTTGACTTTCCTGGGCCACTTCATTAGCCCCAAAGGTATTGTGCTGACTGAGGACAGAATTAAAGTTAATAATGATTTTCCACAATCATCTACTATTAAGCAACTTCAACGTTTCATCGGTATAATTAATTTTTATAATAGATTCGTTCCTAATTTTGCAGAAATTTAAAACCCTTTACACTTATTGAACGCTAATCTGTTGAGTAATAAGTGTAAGGTCATTAATTTCTGGCCGTTGGAATGTTCTATTAGTTTTCAGAAGGCTAAACAAGATTTGATAAATGCCACGGTTCTAGCTCATCCTTGTTGTTATGAGGATGTCACGCTTTCCTTAACCGTGGACGCTTCTGGAGTATCAATGGGTTCAGTATTGGAACAAACTTTTCAAAATTCCACTTCCCCGTTAGGTTTCGCCTCGCGTAAGCTGACGGATGCACAAAAACGATATTCTGCTTTTGACAGAGAGTTACTGTCACTCTATACTTCAATTAAACATTTTAGGCATTTATTAGAAAGCCGGATTTTTACTTGCTATACCGATCATAAGCCATTGGTTACCGCATTATCGTCGAAAGTAGACCGTTCGCCGCGACATCTGGAGTACATATTCCAATTTACCAATGATATACGGCACATTCCAGGCCGTTCTAACGTTATCGCGGACATTACCTTTTCGAGTTCGAATATTACACCTTGGTGCGAAACATACCAAAAACGTTTACATCAAGTAGCTTTTAATATTTTCCATAATTTGAGTCACGCTGGCATTAAAGCTACGAGGAAATTACTTACCACAAAGTATTTCTGGCCCCGAGTGAATTAAAATTGTAATTTATGGGTAAAATCCTGCATCAACTGTCAAAATACAAAGTTCAACCGTCACACTAAGACACCTTTAGGAGATTTCGAAATGCCCAAGGGTCGTTTCGAACATATCCACGTCGATAAAATAGGTCCTTTGCCTCCTTCGCACGGTTATTCCTATACATATATGGACAGTTGTTGAACATTTCATCCGCTGGCCAGAAGCATGCCCGCTTGTGGACATTACAGCAGAACTTTGTGTCGGAATTACGTATATCGTTTTGACGTTCCAGTAGACTACTGATCAGGGAGTACAATTTGAATCCACCATATTTTTGGAATTTTCTAAGTTTGTAGGTTTCTATAGGATTCGCACCACTAGTTACCATCCGCAGTCTAACGGGATGGTGGAGCGTTTCTATCTGACCCTTAAAACCACATTGTTAGCGAAAGCGAATACTACAAATTGGTACGAGCAACTCCCTATTGTTATGTTAGGTTTGAGATCTATGCCTAAGACCGATTTGCAGTGTTCGTCAGCAGAACTAGTTTATGGCCAAACGTTACGCCTCCTTGGAGAATATTTTATTAAATCGAATTTTGACCCACAAGTTCCTAATTTTATTTTTAAGTTGCGTGAGTATTTTGTTAATTTACAATTCACTACGACTAAACGGCAATTTTGTCAAAAATATTTTATTAGCTCCGATGTACAAAATTGTACGTACGTTTTCCTTCGGGAACCTCGTTTAAAACCTGTTTTCCCCCTTTATATGATGGGCCTTTCAAAGTGGTCTCACGTGCCGATAAGGTTGCGACAATCCTTAAACGGGGTAAAGTTGTCACTGTCAGCCTGGACAGGATCAAGCCTGCTTTTTTGTTGACCGATGACCGGGACCATGTGATTCAAACGCATGCGTTTTGAAATTGATTGTTTGGTGTGACCTTTCATTTGGCAGAGGAGCATATGTAGCGTACTTACATCTACATCTACATCCTGGAAAACAATTGGAAGGAGTTTTGAAGTAAAAACAAAATATAATAATAACAACAACAGATTTTAAAATAGCATGACATTACATGAAAACGTTTCTATTGTTTACTGCTTGGTTTTTACCTAATCAAACAAAAATTATTTTTTATCTTTGAAGATTATTTTAAGTATGTGTCTAGTCTCCACATTTATCTACATTTTTAATAACATAATTGCAATTTCTAATAAATGTCATACTCTTGTTTTTTATCATATCAATTTATTCTAAAATGGTTTCTTCTACCTCATTTAATGGAATTTAACCCCAATTTTAAACCTGAAACTGCCTCAATTTTTAAAATGTAATAAATATCACGCGGGTTAGTCATCAATGTTTTTCAGTATATGTTTGATTAAACGCGAAAAGTAAGAAGAATAATACTTAAAAATCAAATTTTTTCAAACATTCAAATGCGCTTGAAGAAAGTACTTGGATGGGTGACCATTCCAACGGAAACCGCGTCCTCGCCTCACACATCTTCCAGCGGCTTGTATATCAGTGTATGCGCGGAAGCTATACAACCTTAGGCGAGGGTTGTATAGGAAATATACCATCCTTCGGAGAGGATGTAAAGCGTCGGTCCTTTCTCTATTAAATGTTAGGCAAGCAAAAGATCCCTACTCTTCGGCAAAATTCCTGGTTGGGGGTAGCCCGTCTACAGGCGTCGGTGTTAGACCTCAGTAGCGGAAATAGGCCGACATTAAATAAATGTATAAAAAAAAAGATAGATACAAAATGCAGCTATTGACTATTCTAAATGTATTAGAGTACTTAGCACAAGGACGACAAACTGTCCACTTTGTCTTCCTTTTTCTAAAGTTTCTTGTGTCTCCATTCCATTATGCTCTCAAATGGTCTCGATCAATAAAGAATTTTTAAAAATCTGAAGCCTATTCTATTCAGCATTAACACTTCTTCAATTACTCAATAAACGAACGGCGTTCAGTTTATAATATATGATGTACAGGATACTGTGATCAAAGAAGATCGAGGAAATTTATTAACGAATGCTCTTGAACCTTTGTTTGCTACAGACTGTGGTTGTTGCGTAACCCGTAATTAAGTAAGGTCTAGGGTTACAACATAATTATCTGCTTCTGTCAGTTTTCAGTAATACATTTGTTAGTTAATATTGCTTTGTTACTTGACGTGCCGTGATTTTATGTTGCGCTGGTGTTGTACACATTTTAAATACGATTATTACACTCCATTCCGCCTTATACCGAATATTTTATGTTATATATTTTATTCTAAAGATAGTGTAGAATATTGACTGTCAAAATTTTAATGCACATATTAAAATTATATTTCATAATAATAATAATGTGTATAACTATAAACTTCAAACTTACATAGAATATCTATAAAACTTATTTTATGTTAGTTTCATATTCAATAAAATATCAGTATATAGGGTGTCTCGTAATAACGTGCAAAAAATTTAATTGTAAATTCCCTGTCAAAAATTAAGACGGGTTCTTCGTATAAAATTTTTCAAAATAACTCTTTCCTCTCCAGCTACACCCTCTTAAAAGGGTGTGCTAAAAAACGGTTTTTAATCTCTATCTCAAAATAACGTAATCGGAAAAAGACAAAATTTGGCATATTTCGGTTATACATCAAAAGGTAACTAATGAAATTATTTCATCCACCTAGCGTGAATACAAAAAGATGAAATTAACTACTCTTCTTGAAATTTTGTAAATATCTTTCTGCCTGCTGTTTTTCTTCAAGTAAAAGAAAGTAACCAAATATTCATTTAGAAACTTTTTATCTCTTGAAAAAATTTCATAAAATCGACTATTTTTGAGGAAAAAATTAAATTACATCTGCCTAAGCTATCAATTAAAAGTGATGAGCACTATTATATTAGTGTAAAATACTAAAGACAGGTTGATGTCAAATTATAATTACAATATTACGTTATTTCTTGCCTTTGACATAATAAGATAATCATTCCTTACTACTTAATACTAGTAATTATCTAATCAGATTATAAAATGCATAGTTTTAGTAAATATTCACTTGACGTTGAGAGAAAGATGATGTTTTAAATAAGAAGTCATGATTGTGGTCGTCGGAGACAAATAGGAGATGCAATGGAGGTACAAATATTACATTATTTTGGTGAACATCCTGAATGTAGTATTAGACAGGCTGCTCTTCAATTCCACATAACAAGAACATCAGTATGGCGGATTATGAAAAGGCAAGGTCTTTACTCCTATCATTTACAGACAATACAAGAGCTGTTCCCTCGTGACTTTCCAGTAAGACCTTATTTTTGTACAATTATACTTAGCAAGCCGTTAGATTTAACAAGAAAAGCACTATTCACAGATGAATGCTGCTTTACTCGACATGGAGTTTTAAACTTTCGTAACCAGGTATTTATGGAGCGACGATAATAATAAATGGAAGATATCAATACAACTTTTCAATAAATAGTTGGGCCGGAGTTATAGGAAATAAATTAATAGGGCCATTTGAGTTACCAAACAGATTAAATGGTCCAGCTTATTTAAACTTTTGCAAAATGGCCTGTACTAACTTATAGACGATTTACCTCTTGCATCACGTCAAACACTGTGGTTTATGCAGGATGATGCTCCACCTCATTATACTTTAGAGGTTCGAGAATGCCGACACTCAACATTTAAAAATCGATGGATTGGAAGGGGGCGAGAAGCCACAATTAAATGGCCCCTCGATCTCCATATATGAATCCATTGGACTTTTACTTTTGGGACCAGTTGAAAAATATTGTTTACTCGACCCCTGTCCCTAAAGTCGAAGTTTTAGGAGAGAAAATATTTAATGCTGTCAACGAGGCTGTCAATGAAATTCGAAACTCTCCACATGTTTTGAATAGCTTGTATGGCAATTTTAGGAAGCAGTTACAAACGTGTATCCAACTTGGGGGTCGCCATTTTGAACAAATGCTTTAATATCTAAAAATAACAATCGTTGCCTTAATGTTTACATTTTTTTACTGTTTAAATTCATCTTTTTTGTATTTTCTGTTAGTTCTTTTTTTAGTTCACTAATAAATTTGCTTTTCAATACTTTCGTCTTTAATTTGTAATGTCTCTTGCAATTTATAAGCACCAAATGATCATATCAGTACGTAATATTGTCAAATTATAATTTGACACTAGCCTACTTTTAGTTTACCGATATCATTTAAGTATTCTATGAAACACCCATGTCCACTCAGGGCTTGGGTAAGATGATACCCCACTTCCCTATGTCTCCGTTCCATCCACGTCCTTACATTTGTGATAAGGCGCCTGGTCCACCTTCTCTTGTGTGCGACATCCCATCGCCCCTGCCACCTTTCAAACAGCCTGTTCCTAGCTTCTACCTTCGCAACTCCCTCAAAGACTTTCAGCCGCTCTTTGGCCATCAAATCCAGAGGGGGAATCGAATCCCCGCCACCACCAATACCGCCTCGTACGAGATAATTCTATACGCTCTGCACACCCTTATCGCAGCGCAACGCTGGATCCTGGTCATCCTGCTCCTTGTCCTGTCCACTTTCATCATACTTTCCCAGACTGGAGCCGCATACAAGAAGGTACAGTGAACGATGCTGCACATCATTCCGATGGCTGTGGCTGCCGTTTTTGCTTTTTCGGACGTTTTTGTGGCGTGAACGCTAAAGTTCAACTTAGAGTCCAGCCAAACCTTTAGGTGCTTCATATGGTCACCTGGGCGTATCTCCACTCGTCCCACCCTAACTTTCATGGGCGGTAAGTTTCTCTTCCTGGTAATAACTAGGAACTCCGTTTTCTCAGCAGTTAGTTCGAGCTGTATCCTTGCTAGTCGTCCCTCGATCTTTCTGATGGCCTCATTGACCGCCTCCATTATGTGGACTGTCCACCTTCCAGTCACTGTTATGGCCAGATCGTCCGCATAACCGATGACTTTCACACCATCTTGCCATCACAATCGGAAGACATCATCAAACATAATGTTCTACAAGGTCGGCCCAACCACCGAGCCCTGCGGAACCTCACACGTGATATTTTTCCAAACAATCTCTCCCTCCGTTTCATTTTCGATCATCCTATCCTGGAATGGGCTATCCCCATACTCTGCATCTTTCTAACAATTGTCGCCCATCCCGCCGAATTAAAGGCATTTTTGACGTCCAGAGTCACGACGGCGCATATGCTCATTGCGGCTAGGGCTTCCTCCGCCGTCTCCTTTAGTGGTCTAATGGCGCCGACCGTCGATCGTCCTTTCCGGAAACCGAATTGGCTTTCAGATGAGCTCCTTCTCAGCTCCTTTTCTAGTCTCTCAAGTATAAAGTACTCGAGAAGTTTGCCATTGAATTTAATAAACATAGCGGTCGGTAGGATGACGATTTCTCCAGCGGCTTACCTCCTTTCTGGATCAGGACGACCCTAGCCTTCCTCCATCTGCTCGCGAAATCCCCCCTCTCTAGAGCGCGGTTCATTACCCTTAAGATCTCTAATGGATACTCTTCCGTAACCACTTTAACTATTTCAGGCGGAATCTCATCTAAGCCTGCCGCCTTCCCAATTTTGAGCCTGGCACGTGCTGCCTCAAGTTCTTCCTCCGTAAACGGGGGGCCGCAGTCACCTCTACCGCCCTCCACCTAACTATGTCCCTTTCTGGAAACAGAGCACTCACCACTTCAGCCACCTTTTCCGCTGGCAAGGCCTGAGGGGGATTTTTCATTTGTCGGATAGCAATCTTATAGCCGTCTCCCCAGACATCCGTATCCACACTCTCACATAGATCTATCCACCTCTCTCTATTTGATCTTTTAATAGCCTCTCTCAAGTTTCTTCTGGCATTTCGATACTCCTCAAGATACAGGTTCTCCCCAGGCGCTTCTGCTCTCCTATTCTGCCTTGTACCCTGCCGACGGATCGCGATGCATTTTCTTCTGCGAGCTGCGATCTCCTCCGCCCAACAAAAGACCTCCTTCCTCAATCTCCTGATTCCCCTCCAGGAATTGCTGCATCGCAGGCTCTAGTAACCGCATCGGTGAGGGATTCCTCCATTTCACTCACGGTCTCTCGGAAGGACTCCGCCAGACTCCTTTTGAATGCTCCCTTGTTTAACCTGCCCAGCTTCCAGCCTCTGCCTTTCACCACCTGAGTGACTTGTTTCTACCCTATATCGTAAGTAATATAGAGACGATCACTTAATGTCTCTTCCGTTGTTAAAACTCTCCATCCAGTAGTTCTCCTGACGGCCCCTTTCAGAGCCTAATCAGTATGGTAGTAGATAGTACTGTTATACATAGTTTTTCGTTTTTTTTATTTTTTGGATGTTCATTTTGTACTTGTATTTTTATTTATGATATACTTGTCTGTTTGTATTAAATTGTAATAAATAGTTGAATTTTTACTATTATGACATAGCCGACTTTTACGATTCAATGATATGAATTGTGATTTTCGTAAAATATTATATATTGACACTATCAGTTAAAATTTTTGTGACATGTTTTATATCGTTGGAAAGAGAAAAAGTAACGGAATTAATGGTGCCATGGTCTACTTAGGAATTTTTTCTTTTCATTTTTACACAAGAGCGTATGTCAAAGTCGTCGTAAAATAGACAAACGGTATATACAATAAAATTCGTTCAAATTTGGGTGGTGATATATTGGATGATTTGAGGTTATTTTTAAATGTCGTACTCGATTGTAGCGTTTCTGTTTAAGTCAGAATTTACTACAGTTTGTGAAGATTTCAATCAAGGATTGTTTGAATGCATTTGTTCATATTTTTGATCATTGTGTTCTATATATTATCTTTTAGTTTATCAAAATTTAATTTCAGTATGTTGTTCCCTTTATATCAGATGGATATGTAATTTTTTCCTATTTGCTCTGGCTAAGGCCTCGTGGTGCAAAAGATTGCTAGTTGGTTTGAACGTTGTTGGTTTTAGTTTGTGTTGTCAATGGGGTGTCATCTGGAAGGCTTGGTATTATATCTCAATTTTGTACGTCATTCCAAATACAATTGTTTAAAATATTATCGTCGAAAGATAGCTAGCATCTTAAAAGTTACGCTTGGCTTAGATTTAAATTTATTTATCTGGAACTCGATCCAAATTCGAAAACTGGACTACTTATTGAAAAAATAACAAAATGTAAAATTTAATAAAGTACAATATACTTCTATTTCCATTGATAATAATTGACAAGTTAAGTAATTAAATTATTTTAACAAAAATCTTCTAATCCGAAACGATAAAATTACGAAGTCATAAAAAAATATGCTTTTATTTCAATTCTCCAGAGCAAGCTAGTAATCCTATATCCTATAAATAAACCTGAAAGCTTCCTCTCAGTTGAGTTAGCTTGGAAGACTGGATTTACGTAAGCTTCGATCGTCTTCTCTATATTTTCGAGTAATTAAGTTACATTCAGAAGGCGCGCCACTGAGAGAACTGACGTCATAAATTGACCCTCTTCCGTTCAATAGCAGAGTGACAATGGCATGTGGCCAATCCGCCAGTCAATAATGAGGGTCGGAGAGGTTGGTCGGGAATTGCTCTGCTTTGACACGCATTCAGTTTTGTATGACTGATTATATAGATTAGAAACCTGTTATATTCGGCAGTCGCAATGAATATTTTAAATTAAGTTTCTAACATCCTATTAATTTAACTGGAAATTTGTGTTCTCATTGCGGTAATATCAGAATAATTATTTAATACTGAAAAGCTTCTGGAACACTGAAACTGGGATTGTGAAATAAATTATCCCTAAAAATTGGCTCGAATTCCACTAAAAACTGTAAGACCCGTCCACGTTACTAAGACAAATCTAAACTTTCTACACTTAAGAGAATCATTGATGTGACCTAGAACTCGGTTAAGAACATTACCCTAGACATTTTCGTACACTTTTAAATTATTATTATAAACATGAAAACAATGTGTAATATCTAGCAGGCATGTCCTGGTCCACCAAGATACCGGAAGCTTCCCAGGTAGCTAAATTTAAAAATTAGCTGCATTAGAAATACTAATAAGGACCGCATTAGATTAATTTTTTCGGCCTTAAAATCATCTCATATAAACATCCACTTCAAATGGTGTCTTAGTATGTAGTAAAACATAAATATGAAAGCATATTATGCATCATATTTATCGCGGTGGGCGCCTTCTTCGTCTCGTAAAACTGACTGTCTTCTACAAATACTTGGAAGATACGCATAAACGAGAACAATACTGAGACTATCACGCTACACCGAAAACTTACCAACATAATACCATCACAAAAAATAAATAACAAGACGATTGGGGAACGTAACACGGTCAAATATCTGGGAGTAACCCTAAATAAGAGGCTGTGTTTCGGAACCCATATCACACATGCCATTAGCAAGATTTAAGCGACGCTCAGCAAACTGTACCCTCTCGTAAACCGACGGATCAAACTTGTGACAGACAATAAGATAACTTTGTATAAGATTACCTTAAGACGTATTATGACATATAGCTGCGCGTCATGGAACCTCATCTCGGACGAGCAGTGCAAAAGACTTCAGATACTCTAGAAGCAATTGCTCAGACTACTTATGAACGTGGGCAGATACACTTCGGTTGCTGTGTTACACGAAAACTCCAAAATTATCCTACTCTCAGAGACTTCCTCAATTAAACGGTGAAAAAGTTTTTTGCAACCAGAACACATAAATTGGAAATGACACGGGACATTATAGATAGATGACGACACAAAGACCCTGTTGTCGTGAATGGGGGCTGAGGCTACGTTTTTCTATAAATAGAGGGCGCCAGTAGCCTAGTTAAAGATTCCGACAAGCTGTTGAGGACGAACTGTGGCTCTCAGGGTCGATTTTTATAGATATGGCATGAGACTCCAATTGTAGGATAGTGTTGCTTATGACGTCTTATGACGTTATGAAGGTCTCGAGACTTCTCGTGTTTACTACGATGGCGGGAGAGCCCAAACTGACTGATAATAGCGCCAAGCTTCCCGAGATATTGACTATTTTCATTATGGATGCTATTACCCGTAGTTGCAATTAGGTGAAGTAAATAAAAGACGAAAATTCATAAAAAAATAACTAAAAGCAACTCGAATAAATAGTTCATCGAGGATCGTCTGCATAACCAGCTTGCTGTTGGATAACAAAAGAAAACGTGCTTCTTACCAGGAGGACAGCAATATTATTGGATTAAGGCAGAATCCGATATCTTGAATTGGCATTCCAACGGCCGACCGGCCCATTTCGTATTTATTTCAAATATTTGTAACGGGTCGATGTCATTCTATTCATTCAAATGTAAACTATGATATAAATGAAATCTCGTTTTTAAACTCTGGAACTTAAAAGACAAATAATAAATCCATTTTAATTGCTAATAATTGTAATTTCCTCTAGCTTTCTCGCTGACCATACCTAGCGAAATGGGTTCGAGCCCTCCCTACCGCAAAGTAACTTTTAAATGTAAATTATGCTCACGATGTGACTCGGATCCCACTATAAACTGTAGGGCCTCGTCCCCTTTATTTAGACAAATCTAGATCCCCTAGACTTAAGAGAGTCATTCGGGTGATCTGGAAGGCAGTTAAAAACATTTATGAAACAAACATATCGTTAAGTTTATATTAATATTAAATAAACAAAATCATTTTAAATTCAAATTATTAAAGAAATTCCTAAAGCGGTAGTGACGTCAGATTCCGGATCAAATACAACAACTATAAATGACGTCAATACCAGGGATGGCCCCTAGATAATGTATTGTTATGTGCATGCCTACGGCACTGCCTCATAGAAAATTCGAGAAAGTCCCAGAAACGCCGCGAAGGATAGACTAGAAAGTTCCAGAATAATCATCACAGGGACATATAGAGTAGATCCAAACGCACGGGGTCAGTTATGTATGAGATGAATAAGTGATAAGATAAGATGAAGAACAGTAACTAGTTGTGAATTATAGTAGTGAGATTGTGAACGATCCATCTTTACACATCTGAAGGATTTTTATTATTCTTTGCGAAATGGATATTAAACGTTCACAAAGAAGGGTTCAAAGAGACTGTTTCAGACAGAGAATAATACAATATCTATACTTACTGTTTCGTTTTTGCTTAACTGCTTCACTGATGGTACCAATTGGACGTCGTAACACTATAAATCTAACACAGTAAATACTAACACTCTTAAAGTTAAACCTGAAAAGGAATTTTGAAAACACAAGAAAAACAACATAAAGTTCAAAAATATATATTAAATCTTTAAAAAAATATACGTTTTACAAAAACGTTTAAGAAAAATATATTGACAAACTATAGTCTGGTCCGTGTATAACACATAGTGAGGAACGGAACGACTCATAATGTACCCAACTACCATCCAATGTGCGGTTTATAGCTCACGATTACACAAAAAGATTCAGTAAGAAGTTCAATGTGGATTTGATGGGCTTTTCCTTGTCTGTATATTGACGTATTTTCAGTTCAATATCAATTTTGATCGCTCCTCGGAGATTAAAAATGCTTGAATCTCAACGACTTTGAATTATATTCTGTAATTATAGATTCATACGTTCAGGCAAGGCGGTCCGATGCACGTTCTGAGTACATGGTAACTATACTTTTCTGACACCGAATCACTGAGGAACCGGTTTAGGGCAAATAGTCTTAAAACTCATAATTTTCCCGTCAAAATCGACTGATAGAAAATGATAAGGCACCCTCGACGCTAAGAGCTATTTTCGCTAAAAGTCTCGAAATACTTTGACTAGAGTCTGGATAACTTGTCCTCATATTTAACACAACGCATGAGTTGCAGTGCTGCACAACGTGGATTCATAAAAGGGTTTTTATTTTCAAAATTTCCGAAGTTTTCGTTATACTTTCTAGATTTTATGGTCGGGGCGATACACTTTCTAAAATTACACTTCTTGATGAGTTTTCAAGATTTTGGCACATATATATATATATATATATATATATATATATATATATATATATATATGTATATGTATAAACCGCCTTCCAACGGCATTTAAACGTGAAGCACGCTTTTCACGCGAAATGTTTCGGTCGGATTTTGTTACAGTTTCGAAAAGTACATCGAGGGTTTTTGACGTATTCTTTGACAAGATCATAGTAGAATAAATTTGTAATTAGCGTGTACTAATGTGTAATTGTAAGGACTAGTTATAGTAATTAAGTGATTAATAAATCAGTGGTTTATGAAAGTTCTTGTTGAAATTTATTGAACCTACATACGGGATGTTTACTGTAGGCTGTAAACACGTAACAGTATTATTTTATAAATATTTGGTACTACTACACTCAATCTGTGGCAAATAGGGGGTAGATTTACTGTACTATACAGAATATATGTAACGTATATGAGGTAATATCTAGACTTTGAGTTTTTTTTACCGAATTCCTTAATATCCAGTATTAATACGATTAACTTATTATAAATACTCTCTCAGAGCGTTAAAGTACAAATATATTATCAATTGCATTGTGATTGGATAATTTTTGATATTTCAATAAGGTGAAACGAAGATAGTGGTCGAAATTCAAATATTTAAATATCAATAAATCGTCCTTTAGAAACAGTCTATTCTCATATAGTCAAAAATCCCGTCTCCGTTATTTCTAAACGGATTTTAAAATACAAAAAAGCAAGTACTCGTTTTAAGTACATCTTTTATTTAAAAAATAGTATTGCATAAAGTCATGATATTTTGTAAATTTCTTAGATAAATGAAAATATCAGAATTAATGTATTAAAATATTTACTTTTAGCGGAAAATCCATTGCATTACATGAAAAACTCTTCAAATATAAGTTGTAAAGAATTTAATGCTGACTTTAAATATATCCTCACTTTTGAGTTTACTTTAAATAACAGTTGTTTTAAACCTCAAAAACCTTACGCATGAGATAAAATTTTGTAGAGACTTTGCACAAGCGTTTTTAAAAAAGTAGAAAATGATTATTCTGCTTATAATAATATTATAATATTGTGTTCGATGTTTATAAAGAAAAATCATTAAAAAACTAAATGGGAGAAAAGAGATTTAGATGAAAAAACACATATTACAGAATAACTGATAATACATTGATCAAAAGACGTACGTCTCAAAGATTTCTTATTAAGCATTAAAACAAGAAATGAGTTAAATATCTTTGTCAAAAAATTATAGAACATAATTTCAATTCAAACAAAAATATTGAAAATGTAGTCTTATCATATGGAAATAAAACATATTCGAAGTCTTCTGATATTCCCCATGAAATTCTAGCAGAAGATAACCATGAGGAAGTTGATTACTTTACTTGTGCATCATACAATCATTATTGGAGAAAAATACTGTAACAGCATCAGTTCAATTGTTGACAGTTCCAATACAGGCGTTCTTATTATTTTATTAAATTATTATAAAATTTGACTTCAAGAAACAATGAAACAGAGAAACAAGAAGAACGATTTGGCTCAAATATATCATCGCTACTTTGGGCCCGGTTATTACAGAAGCTATCCTTGAATTTACTGGAACCGATATAACTGGAAAAATTTTCAAGAAAAGTGAAGAAACGTGTTTTAGGATATTCTAGGATTAAGCGAAGATGACAGTATTTTAAAGTCGTTTTCTTTACTGGGTTCGGAGGAAACACCAAATGATGAAATGAATAGGGACTTTGAATTATATGCAACAAAGTAGCCGACAGACTGGCCAATAAGGCAGCAGACCTAAGCACCTTTGAACCTGGCCTGGCTAGTCTGTTACCGATCACAGCGATAATACAAATAATTAAAGAGAACACTGTGGGCGTTAAATTCAAGAAGCTGTGGGATGAAGCAAACAGCTGTCAGCTTGCTAGGGAGTTACTAAAATACCCCAACAAGAGTACAGCAATGGACTACCTGGCAATGTCCAGAAGAAACCTACGATTTATAACGGGAATCCAGACTGGACACTATCCGCTAAGAAAACATTTTCATAATAAGAAATTAAGTGAAACACCTCTCTGTAGAGGTTGTGAATAAGAAAATGAGATGGTTCAACATGTACTTTTTGACTGTTCTGCCGTCTCATCAATTAGAGAATCCATCTTGGGAGAACGCTGGCCTACTTTGGCCGATATAAGGGAGATGCCCCTAGGTAGCATCACCACCTATTTCGCAAGATTAGGTTTGTTGAAGGCCTAGACGAGGGTCTGTCTAAAGGGAGGATGTAAAAGGGGCCAAATAGGGCCTAAGTGCTGTAGCTCAATAATTCTTATTGACCACCCTCTCAACCAATTCCAAATTCCAATTGCATGTACGCTTTGCAAATCTACAGCAATTACTTCTGTCAAGGTATTACGATGAAAATTATTATTCTATAAAAGGACAGCAAAGAGAGAATTTGCCAACTATGCTTAATGCTTTTAAACAGCATAGTCTTACGTAAATATATTAATTTAATCGAATGCTGCACTATTTAGTAATAGGGCAAATTTTAGAGCTAGGGTATCGAAGTTATGTCATACCAATATTCAGAAACTTGCCAATCCAATTGAAAAAATGGAAGGAAGTTTATATGCAGCAGTTCCAATTACAAAGCCGCCTACTCCTGAAAGCCTATTGTTTTTAATAAAATGTGGCTGTAAAAAGGGATGCGCCAGCAAAATTTGCAGTTGCAAAAAAATTCCCTATGTTGTACCGAAGCTTGTGCATGTACAGAAATTGAATGTTGAACTAATATTCATATCTAACATAAATGATGATGACGATATGGAACTTGATATATCTGAGAGTGAATCGGGAAAGATCAATATATTTTAGGTAAAAACAAAATAAGTTACGGAAGAATACAATTCTTTCAGAAGACTAGCAAAAAATGTCTGTCTTGCTGACAGCTGCAAGAACTTTCATATACGGCATTGATGAAAACTTTATATTCATAAATTATTGTTTTTATCTGTATTTAATATCTAATAAATAATGTTTGTTTTTTCTCATACTTTTTTTAAGAAATGATTAGTCGCAAAACTAAGGGAAAAAATTTCAAACTTACCATATTTTTATTATTATTGCACTTGTCCTGGAATGTTAAGTACTTCTGTTTTTAAATTGCTAGTGTCCATAACAACTCCTGAACTGTGGTAGATTCTTTCGATTAAAAAGCGACACGCGCAAGGTTTTTGACGTTTAAAACTATTATTATTTGAATTAAAAGCAAAACATATTTAAAATCAGCAATAAATTCTTTACAACTTATATTTGAAGAGTAGTTTTCATGTACTCTAATGAATTTTCCGTTAAAAGTAAATAGCTTTATGAATTAATTCCGGTATTTTCATTTATCTATGAAATTTAGAAATTATCATGACTTTATATGACAGTACTATTTTTTTTTATAAAAGATGTGCTTAAAATGAGTACTTGGTTTTTGTTTTTTAAAATCCGTCAAGGAACCTCGAAGAAATAGTAGGGCAGTACTTTCGTGCTCTGGAGGTTTTTTAAAATTGGCAGAGCAGCCAAGCGAATGTCAATATGAGAATAGACTAAAATATCAAATCACTTCACATAGTGTCAGTCGTACATATCGACATTGTATATGATTATGAAACATAAACGTTAAAACGAGCCATTGACATTTGTTGCAGCTGTATTGAAGGATGTGGAACGTAACATTGCTTACGTTTAACTTGAATTTATATTTGCTTCAGAATTATTAAAAATATTTTTTTTGTGAAGTACAGAACACAGAAAAAGCCGTGAAAAATGCGTTTTTTTGTTGTTTTCTAACTCATGTTCCCTTCTCTATCTTTATTATTTCTTTAATATTTATGTCTTTATTATTTTTTCTATCCCTCTCTCTACCTTTCATTCTCTTAATATTCTCATTTTGATTGTCTCAATTTTCATTGGGTTATCAGAGTTTTTAAAAATTACTGAAGACTTTCCAAGAATACATTAAGTAGGTGGTAGCCAGGTGTTACATTATATAATTGAAATCATTAAAATGTCTCTGGCTAGCCATTTTTATGGAGGAATATTTTAGAATTCATCTGAAACATAAATTAAAAACACATAAGTGCTATTCCGTTTGAAGTATACTATCAATTAAAAATTAAATTAGCCTGCCGAACGTGATTTAGTCTGGCGTTCATTTTCTGAACGACTCTTAGAGAGTAACTTGCTAGCCTATAAGTGGGCCTTTGTTAATATAGAAGGTTCACTGACACTACAAAGGACAAGAAGTTTCATATGTTCGACATAAACGCAGCTTTGGCTAGGAACTTTGATTGAACTTTAATCATGTTAATTGCATGCACGTAACTTCGGTAATATTATGCTACGGCAATGAGTAGTCGCTTACCTAGACTAAGTTTTCTAGAACTCACCCCATCTGGCGCTAAATTTCTAATTAAAAGTTATACAAACGCCAGGTGATTAAATCTATCCTTAAACCGACATGTCGACAATCTTGGAGAAGTTGCAAATGAGATGAATACATCTCCTTTAAACGCTGTTTAATATAGAAGCTTTTTTGTTAAAGACAGACAGATAACCGAAATTAGTTTATACAGGGTTACTGGTAATTCGATACATTCCTTTGGAGATGTTATGGGGCATGAGCTAAGAAGTAAATCTAGCCCTAACATACATTATGCAAAACTCAATAGTTTTTGAGATATTTCAATTTGTTTGTTTTTCTCAAAAAAGTAGATCTTAATGTCTTAAAAGTTAATTTCCGAAAAATCTACTTGACATTTTTAAATTTTTTTTTACTAGATTAGTTGTCCAATATTATAGATATCCGTTTGGAATGAAAAATATCCGGAAACATTTCGATCATGTGAACATTTAAAATAAAATTTTTTTTTTAAATCAGTTATGAAATTTACCTTTTAGGTTTTTTCAAAAAAATGTAGCACGCGTACAAATTATTATAAAAACTTCCTTATTTCAACAGCTATCTAACTAGGTAGAAATGTTTAATGTACCCTTGATAGTTCTAATAAAAAATTAGTAAAGATAATGCTGGTGGCGGAATTTATTAAACGACTAATCGTTCATTTTCATTTAAGTCAGTCAGTCCTTGACTTTGACGTTTGTGCATATAGTCATTAACTGACATTCTTATCTCCGTGTCCCTTCAGTTTGTTGGTCTTGTTAAATTAGTTATCGAAGATTTTGATTTTGCTCGTAGTTGTTGTTATTAGTTGTTGTTATTAGTTGTTGTTATTGTATTTTCTGTGCCATGGCCGCGTATGCCAACGCAGAATACGCTGATATCTTGTTTCTTTATGGATACTGTGGCGGCAATGCTACTGAAGCTCGCCGAGAATATGGTCTTTGGTACCCTAACCGCCGCTTACCAATTGCACGTGTATTCAGTACGGCATATCGAAATATCGCTGAAACTGGCTCCGTGAAATGTAGAAGAAGTGACGCTGGTGCTCCTGCCGTTTATGAACCAGATGATGAGGAAGAAATATTGAGGTATTTTGAGGAAGATCCAACTATTTCAACTAATAAAGTCGCAAGACTAACCGGAGCGTCACAATGGAAAGTTTGGTCTACGATACGTAGAGTTGGATGTCATCCTTACCACTATACCCCTGTCCAAGGCTTGGAGGAAGGTGATCCTCGAAGGAGAGTGGAATTCTGCCGCTTTATATTAAATTCAGATGCAGAAAGTGCAAATTTTTTAACAAGTATTTTATGGACGGATGAGTCGAAATTTAATCGCGAGGGTATAACAAATTTCCACAACCTACATTATTGGGCAAAGGAAAATCCTAAGTTAACTAGTTTCCAAATGAAGATTTCTATTAATGTGTGGATGGGAGTCATTGGCCACTATTTAATAAGGCCACACTTTCTTCCTCAAAATTTAAACGGGGAAATCTATGAAATTTTTTTAAGAAATGATCTGGCGGTGATTTTAGAAGATGTTCCTCTCGCCGTCAGACAGCGAATGATGTTTCAGAACGACGGTTGTCCAGCACATTATCGGCTGACAATACGACAGTTACTTGATCAACGTTTCCCTAACCGTTGGATTGGAAGAGTGGGCCCAATACCTTGGCCAGCGCGAAGCCCTGACTTAACACCCCTTGATTATTACGTATGGGGTCATATGAAGGAGATGGTCTATGCCACACCAGTCAATACTATAGAAAACCTTAGACAAAGGATAGTCGATGCTGCCCAACACATAAGGCATAATCTGACAACCAGAGTACCAAGGACGGAAATAAGAAGACGCTGCCGTATCTGTATACGGATTAGGGGCTCTCATTTTGAGCAAGACATATAAAAAATAAAGTACAACTTTGAAATTAATGAAGAATTAAACTCTACTTTTAAAATGTTTTTTACTGTTTATCTAAAAATAAAATTCACACTACTTGTGTTATTTTTACTAGTATTTTCTTAGAACTATTAAGGGTACATTGAACATTTGTACCTTGTTACATAGCTATTGAAATAAGGCAGTTTTTGTAATAATTTATACGCGTGTTACGTTAATATTTTTTTGAAAAAACCTAATAGGTAAATTTCATAGCTGATTTAAAAAAAAAATTTAAGTTTTTATTTCAGATGTTCACATGATCGAAATGTTTCCAGATATTTTTCGTTCAAAACGGATATCTATAATATTGGACAAGTAATCCAGTAAAAAAAATTTAGAAATGTCAAATAGATTTTTCGAAAATTAACTTTTAGGACATTAAGATCTACTTTTTGAGAAAAACAAAAAAAATTAAATATCTCAAAAACTATTGAGTTTTGCATAATATATGTTAGGGCTAAATTTACTTAGATCATGCCCGATCACATCTCCAAAGGAATGTATCGAATTACCAGTAACCCTGTATAGGAGTGGTAGCTGTCCTAGTGGTGGTGTTTATATTCCACAGTATATAGTTATGAACTTTTAATAACAATGGTGAAAATCTTTTGGGCTTAGGTCCAAGTGTGTTAAAGAAAACTATATTATTAATTAGCCGTCGTTTCGATATTCTTTAATATCATCCTCAGGGCACCGAAAGACATAAAATCTCAAAATACTACATATACAACCATTCTATATAACAAATAAACATAAATATACATATTAAGAAGAAAAAAATATATATATTGAAATTATTTTTTTTGGCGTTAGCTATCCCCTCTACCACCCCCATTTCCACCCTCGCCCTATTATTAAAGGGAGTAAACACTGGAATTGGAATTTGAACCAAGTGTCTCTAAAATTTATTTTGTTATTAGTTACCCCGTCTACCACATTGTTTAAGGGAATAAAAAATTAAATTGGGGTTTAGTGTGTATATGAGAAACAAGGACTTCTATTTATTTACATTAGCCACCCTCTCTACCACCCTCACTCTATTATTAAAAGGAATACAATATTACATTGGGATTTAGTGTGCATAAGTCTTGGATACAAAATCTGGATGTATTTATTTATTTTTATGCTATTCACGGAAAACTAAGTTTTAATTGCCCTGAGGATGATATTAAAAAATATCGAAACGTCAAAACACCAAAAGATTTTCACCATACTACAGTATATATTTAAAATTACTTATTCTAGCCGGATAGCAGCGACATGAGTGTTATTAATTCTTTAAGTCATAAGTATAAAACAGGGAAGGTACGAAAAATATTGTATGATAAAAAAGGAATAGTGATAAAAACGTAAACAAATACAGTACTTCATTAAATGAAAAATGTATTTATGGGTATCTTTCTAGATATTTATATCAAAGATTGTTTATTTTATTAATTAGAGTAAAATAGCAAGAGTTTAAGTTCTCAATATCTTTCTTCGAATTTGCAGACTTTGATTTTTTTATATTGATCACTTCTTGAAATTTTTTTTTTTCTAAATTATTTTGTCTACCTATTAATTTAGTTTCTTCAAAATGAAATTTATGGTAAAAATCTTTGCAATGTTCCACTAGAGACGTGCTATTTATTTTATTTTTATTCTTAACATCCCTAATGTGTTCTTTTTCTAGTATTTAAGTACCTACCAGTTTGACCTACATAACTTTTATCACAATTCTTACATGGTATTTTTTGGAGTTTTTGATTTTAATTTTGTGATTTTTTTTTAAATTGTGTTTTCACTTTTAAAAGCAATATTATTGTTCTTAGATGTTAGTGTTTTTTTAAGTTTCTTCGGAAACGTGTCTCACATGAAGGATTTTATAATAACAAGTTTGCTCAGATCTTAGTGGTCTAACTGGTAGGTTATTATTATTATTAATGCATAATACTCTATTAATTAAGGAAATTGGGTAATTATTTTTCCTGAGATATTTTTTATAAGTAGTAAGTTTTTTCTTTAAATTCTGGACTAGATAACTGCGTCGCTCTGTATTTTAAGTTATTAATTATGTTTAATTTAGTTTTCATAGAGTGATCTGAGTTAAAATTTAAAACCTTTCTGAGAAGATAGGTCTGTGACAAGAAGACGTATATTGCTTATTTAATGCTCCGTAAAATTTTTAACATGCATAACAATATCTTAAAATAACATGCATAGAAAAATGTATTTAATTCATTATGAATATTTCATTACAATTAAGTAAACAATATCAAATCAAATTTCATATAGTTATTACTAGTCAATAATATCAAACATATATAGCGGAGTATTAAAAGACATATTAACAATACATCCTTCTATTTGAAAATAATAACGGATCCGGCAGAATGAAGTACCCATTTTAAATTGAGTTGTTTTTATTAATTGCTAAATTTTTAATAAAAAATTAAACACAAGGTTTTTGAAGAAACACGGAAATTTTATTTGATAAATATTTCGTCAGTCAAATGACCTCCTTTTCGTTGACACCCTTGAAGCCTAACATGAAAGTTTTTCATGTGCCGCTCCAACATTTCAATTGGGATTGCATTAACCAATGTCCCAATATTATAATTCAGTTGTTCCAAAGTTTGCGATCAATTGCAAAATATTTTTGATTTTAAGTAGCCCCGTAAAAAGGAATCACAAGCTGACAGATCCGGTGACCGTGTTGGTCAGTTAATGTCTTCAAATTTCGTAATGACATGACTATGAAACATTCTTCGCAAAATTATCATAGAATCCTTAACGGTGTGAGAATTGACTCCGTCCTACTGAAACCATATTGCTCTAATATCACACCAATATTATGAAGTTCAAAGTTACGCAATATCTGTCGATAACGTTGTGATATAACAATAACTGTCAATTCGTTCTGCTCTTACCCTTTCAGCATTTTCAAGTGCGCGTACAGAACTAGTTCTTCCTTTTGGTTTTTCTCTGACACATGAAGCAGTAGTGCCAAACTTGTTTACCCACTTTTTAATTGTTATTACACTAGGAACTGATACTCGTGGATTTAAATGAAAGTGACGACAAAATAAACGCTGGGTGATTACAACAGAATAGTTATTTTGAAGTAAGTCTCAACCGCAAAAGAGCGTTAAATATTTGACACTGACATATCTCGCATACGAGACAACTGTCCTAAATTTTCATTTATCGCGAAAACATGGCCGCTTAATTTGAATTTATATTTCACTATATTATGACATAAATCACATTGCATCATCGATGTTTCTTTACAATTAAGTTACGACATATTTTGTCATTCTTGGAATGATTATTAATATGTTCATTATTCGTAACAAGTTAGATCATGCAATGAAAGATGTGATAATAACGCTTGTAGATGACTTCATTTAATGCCTTATAAATAAATATATATAAACCGGCAGGGTAGCGCAGTCGGCTAGAGAGCGTTATGTGGCAAATAAAATATCTAGGGGTAACAATGGATAAAAGGCTGGGTTTCGGTCCACACATCACGAAGACTCTAAACAGGGCATACGCAACTCTCAGCAGACTATATCCCATCGTAAACAGACACAGTAAATTAATAATTGACAACAAACTTACACTCTACAAAATAATACTGAGACCAGTACTTACGTACGCCTGTGTGTCATAAAATTTTATTTCAATGCAAACGACTACAAACTGCACAAAATAAAATACTTTTAACGAACTCTAACAGATACATTCCGATAGTTGAATTACATCAGATAGCTGGGGTCTCTATGATGAGGGACTTCATCGTAAAGACCTCCAGAAATTTTCCCGAGAAAAAATTCAATGATCGGGAATGGCTAGACACCTAGCTGACATACGAATACATAACAACCCGACACATATTCACAGACTAATTCACCAAAGACGGTAACCTTAACATACTGACAGACAAAGCCCCTCTCCCGCTCATTAACACCCCCAATTCCCCGCTCCCTCCCGTCCATCTCCTTGTACTATCGTGAGCAGAAAAAAATAGGACAACTTTTTTTTCTAATGTAAATCTGTCTCTATTTGAATATGTAATGAGTAGCCGAAATAAAACAGATATCACTTTCGGTTTATTTTTTATTTTAATGCTGTAGTTATTGCTATAGTAAATGATGGATGGTTAATGAGATAAATTGCACTGCATTATAACATTAACAAAAAATTGGTGTGTAACATTTTTAAGAAAGTGGAGAATAAACGGTACGATTAGTGGAAATCCTGGATCAAAGGACAAAGGATATCCTACTTAACAAGAAACTAACTATTAATATTTCGTTATTGCACCATTTCTATTTATAACTTCTATAAGTCTGTTTCGCATAGAATTAAATAACCTTATACAATAATCATTAGTAATAATATTTTCCCATGCATTATTTACTATTTCCAGTAATTCTTCGGCATTCCGTGGTCTCACGTTTCGTTTTTGGATACTTCTTACGTGTAGTCCCCATACTTCTTCCACAGGGTTAATCTGGACTATGACTGGGCCAGTTAAGAACATTGATGTTATTATCTTGAAACCAGTTAGTTACGGTATGAGTAGTATGAACGGAACAATTGTCTTGTTGAAATATGAACTCATTATTAGGAAATTATTGTGACACAGAAGGGGGCATAATATTGTCTAAAATCCTAATATACGTTTCACTATTAAATCATTCCTAAATATGCCACAAAACTTCAGGACCACGTGCCGATATCCAAGCCCACATATTGACGGAAAATCTACCACTTTTATTATTGTTAGATATATATTTCTCATCGAATCGAGTATTCGGAGGGCGGTAAACACGAATACGACCGCTGTGTGTTGACTGGAAAGTTTTGTCGTCTGTAAAGATTACAATGTTCCAAAAATTTACATCATGCGCTAAAAATTCAAGCGCAAATCCTACTCGAGCGTCTTTATATTAAGCTTTAAGTAAGTATTTCTGTGCTGCTGCATGACAGCGTAGCTCCGATTCTCTTACTCGCCGGCGACCAGTACTACTCTATCCAGGAAAATTCGTTTCTTCAGCATCCTGAATAACTGAGTAAAATGGATTTCCTACTAAAGCATTTACCAATTGCAAATCTTGTTATTCAGTTGATATCCTTCGTCGCCCTGATCCAGGATTTCTACTAATCGAACCGATTATTCTCCACTTTCTTAAAATGTTACACACCGATTTTTTGTCAATATTATAACGCAGTGCAATTTGTCTCATTGACCATCCATCTTCTGCTTTAGCAATAACTCCAGATTTAACTAAATCGCTTATATGAGGCATATTAGTTTTTGCACACTTCCAATAAATTATGACAACTAACTGATGTCACAAAAATTAAAGTTAGATGTACACAACTAACTTTTAGCAAAATACCGTTATAAGACTTGTCCTATTTTTTGCTCACGACCGTACATACAAATATTTCATCATAAATTTCTAAAATATACACAGGAACAAATTTTAATTTACAAATAAATTAGTAATTAATTCATTAATTTTCGTTTCAACAAACAAACAATTCCGTATTTTTTTATGCACCGCTTAGAGAAAAATACAATTACACAATATTATAACAAAGTCTCTCGATTCGATGCAGGATCGAAGAAGCAATAATTTATGTTAAATAATGATTTTTAAGGCTATTTTTATGTCGCTTTTATAGGTGTCGTAATAAATCTTAAGTGTCTGTGTTGGTGCGAAAGATAAAAATGATATTAAATGTATTGGTTTTACGGTTTATCACCCGTTTACTTTTAAAGCATTCGTTTCAATACATTGTTGCCATTTGAGGTACCGAATGGAAATATTTATTTACAGTAGCTGTTATCCTAAAAGTATTTGTCTTCAACAATGTTTGAGCATTTATGTTTATCATGTGGTATACTTTTTATACTCACAAAATACGTGTTAAGATAAAAAGTTAATATTATGCTCTCTTCAAGTCAACATTTCGACAAACTTTAATTTCTTTGTCAGTACCAATGGGGCGGTTAACTGAAAATGTATCGCCTTACACAAGTAACATTTTGAGTTATTTTTTAGTCTACATGCCCAATTAGTTGTGTAATGGTCGTGAAAATAAATGGTACTCAATATAAATCGACTTACTATAGGTCGTATAAAGGTTATATATAATAATAATAATATTAATAATAATAATATATTGGTTTAACTAGTTACAAATAGAAAAGTTTCAAAGAAAATAAATAGCATAAACCAAAAGGACAAGAATTGGCAAAGCCGTTTTTCAACCTTGCCTGAAAATCACAAATTATAAATATAATACAAATACATAAATATAAATACATTTTTGTTACATAAACAAAAATTTATATTAAATTTTTAACAGTTTTAGTTTATTGTAATGCTGTGTAATGTGTTCAGTTCTATTTATATTGGAATAAGAATAACTAAGGCAAGAGTTCTAAAGTTTCTGAATTTTATTATTAAATTCGTTACTTAAAAAGTTATAATGTACACAACACCCAAACTCCATATTACTTAATATAAAACTATTAGTTAAATACGACAGTACGTATTTACATCTCCACAATGCTTTAAATTTGGCATAACTTATATTTATTTTTTAATACCATGATTTTCAAAGTTTAAATTGCTGCCTATTATGATTCCTAAATTTTTAGCACCATCGCACAAATTCACAACAGTATTATTTAGAATTACTTGTTTTTATACATTCATTGGCCTTATTAACTAGTTCTTTGGACCCTACACACGTTAACTTAGTCTTGGTAGAATTGAGCACTAAACCTTTGCCTGTAGCCCAAAGACTCATTGAGGATAGAAGATAACACAGTTCATTTAGCACATTATTTAGTTCATGCACACAAGATTTATACAATTGAGTGTCGTCTGCGTAAAGACGAATATACCATACCCATCGTTATCAATAATATTCTGCAAATCTGCCGTAAAAAGTATAAATAAAAGTGGCCCCAACACTCTATAGCCTGGAGTACTCCGCTTAACACGAAATTTTCTTCTGAAAGTCCAACATCCAACTTGACCCATTCCGATCGCTCAGATAAGTAATGTATCAGCCAGTTTAACAATAGTGCATTAACTTTATAATATTTTAGCTTTTGAATTATACATTATGTTTTATTAGATCAATTGCATAACTGAAATCCAATAGAGCAAGGTAAGTAACTCGTGAAATGTCAATGGCTTTCGTCAAATCATTAGTAGTGCTGTGGAAGCTTCTGAAGCCACTTTGTACAGATGAAAGTAGTTTATTGTTAGTTATATGTTCTGATACATGAACTTCAATGATAGTAGACATCGCAGGAAGAACACCAATTGGCCGAAGACCATTTAATTCGTTTGCCATTGACACCTTAGGTACCGGGGTTATAAGACCTTTCTTCCAAATATTAGGCACTACCCCAGTGTCGAGAGACTTATTAATAATGTGTGTTAATGCTTCCATATAGAACGGTACCACATACCTGAACATTTTTAAATTTATACCATCCACTTTAAAAGCATTGTATTTCATACTTTTAAGAATGATGTCAATTTTTTCAGGAGTAATAGGGTTAAGTGTATTTTCTTCGATATCTCTCTGCATATTCTGCTGGTAGTAGCCAAGTGTATCAGGATTAATATAGAGATACTCTCTACTGTAGATGAAATTATATTCACTGCAGATGAATCATCGGCGATGCACATCGAAAGTGTAGTCTATATTCGCCTTGATAGAGTAACATTGACATTTGACAACACAAAAATTGCGTCATCCGAAGTCTTACTTATCCTCTGTTACGACTACCACTTTCTTGATTACATTATTTCTAGTTGAAATGTGCCTTTAGAGGTCGGAAAATTAAAACATAATATTTTTAGTCGCAAACTCCTCTATAAAATCTTTATTTTAGTATAAGGAACGTAACCAGACTGCAACCAACAGCTACTCTCCAGGATATGTGCCCCGCCGAGTACTGAATTACAGGTTACAGGCCTGGCGCGTAAAGTGTAATAATTGCATATTACCATCAAAACGCTAATGCTTCGATTGCAACAAACACCAGCCGAAAGCCGGATCCTACTTAAAAGAGCTCTCTTGCCAGTCGTCACACACCACTTGCAGACTGCAGTTTCGAGCTGTTGGCTCTCGTCAGTGCAAGGTAGGCATGTGACAACCGACACGAGGATCACTTGACTATTTAGTACATTTCGGTATCTATGGGATATCGACATGTAAAAGAGTCAGCAGGCGCCATCTAGCGGTCCAGTGTCCAGTGGCACGAGAGCTCCTTTAAGTAGGATCAGTCTTTCGGCTGATGTTTGTTGCAATCGAAACATTAGCGTTTTAATGGTAATAGCAATTATTACACTTAACGCGCCAGGCTTGAAACTTGTAATTCAGCGCTCGGCGGGGCACACAGCCCGGGGAGTCGCTGCTGGCTGCAGTCTGGTTACATTCCTTATAGTAAAATAAGGATTTTATAGAGGAGTTTGCGACTAAAAATATTATACATTATTTTCTGTTTATGGCTCGTAAGGATATAGTATTAAATATTGGTATAACTTCTGTTATCAATTTTGGACGCCATATTTTCGTTTATAGGTCATATGGAGGTAATATTCAGGTAGTAACATTCATGGACAATATCTTGTATTTAAATTTTCTGAGGTTTCTTTTGTTCAAACACTTGATATGATTAATGACTTAAAAAAACTGACAATAAAGATTCATATGATATTAACCCCAAAATACTTAATTCTATTAAACATATTATATACATTCCTTTGACCAAACTTATAAATCAATGTATTAGAATAACGTATTTCCCAAGATTCTCAAAATAGCAAAAGTTATTCCTATTCATAAAAAGGCGATATTGATAATCTCGCCAATTATAGAGCAATCTTTATATCTTTTTTTGCAAAAATTTTTAAGATCGTATTAGAATTACAAATAACATCCCATTTTGAAAATTTTAATTTCAATATTCATCAGTTTGGTTTAAAACCCAGAATGTCCACTACGTTGGCTATAGATACCCTAACGGATATGTTAAAAAGAGGCTTTGAGCACAGCGAAATTGTGTATATTCAGGTTTTAGACCTAAATAAGGCGTTCGATTACGGCTCTCACGATATATTAATAAATAAGCTAGGTTTTACAAATTTTTTGTTAGCAGCCAGAAGTTATTAACTTCATATATTCAGGACAGATTCCAATTTGTTAACTATTGTAACATAAATTCCATAGAGATAAATGTGAAATTTGGTGTCCCTCAGGGCTCTGTCTTGGGCCCAACTCTTTTTCGCATATTTATTAATGACCTGCTTTATAACACCGGCTCAGCAAGATCAGTTTTTTACAGACGATACAATACTTACATACCTATAATAATAAAGATGCTAACGTATTAATTTCTAATGTCCACAATAGTCAATCTACTATTATTCATGACAAATAAATTAATACTAAATGAAGATAAAACTGAATCGACGATTTTTAGTTTGAGACTGCATACATTGGATACAATGATAACCACCAACTGCGTAAAATTTCTAGGCGTCCATTTTGACAGTAAATTAACATGGGAAAATCATGTACACGTTATTTGTGGGAAAAAGGCCCAAAAAATCTCGTAAGTTGTGTATCACAGAAAACATTATTAACAGTATATTTTGGTTCACTCTATACTTATCTATGCAATTCTGGTCTGGGGTCACTCTCCACATGCTGGAACTGCTTTTGCGGTACAAAGAAAAGCAGTAAGGGTAATCGCGGGTTTGAAATTATAGGGTAGAGTGCAAAAAATCCTTTAAATCTTATATAGCTTTTATGTTTTGCAATGCCTCCTGTATATCAAAGATAACGAATATACATATTTATCACACGATCGATTACATACTTATCCTACCCGAAGTAATGCAAAACCTACATTTTGATTTTCTAAAACACATAATGGGACAGCGTACTATGGAGTAAAAATGTTTAATGCTTTGCCACTCAATATCAAGAAACTGGATTATTTACGTTTTAAAAAAGTTATGAAAAAGTTTCTAATTGCCAATGCTTTCTATTCAACAAATGAGTTTTTTGACGTTATGTAAGTAACATAATTTTATGTTTGTTTTTAATCCTGTTTTATTGTTCGTTTATAGATGTTACCGACTATTTATTTATTTATTTACTTTTTCTAATACTGTTCTTCATATATGTTGTATGACTATAACACTTGTGTTTATGTATATGCATTCTTATTTTTTTATTTTGTATTGTTGACTTGTGTAAATACTCTTGTATAATATACCAACAAACACTTATTACTTACTTTCTTACTATTTAAATCAATATAACCTCTTTTAAGTCTCCTTTCAATTTTAGATAATATCTTGGGTACTATTCTTATGACTAACTGGTCGTATGAAGGTCTTAATTAGATGCGATCTTATAACGACTTGTTAATTGAAAAGGCTTTGAATTTATAGGACATAATAATCCTATAAATGTCTATTGAATTAAATCGTATAAAAGTTTTATGAAAAGTCTTGACAACCTTTTCCTAATCATCCAAATTTGGTCTAAAGTGTTTCATAAGGTCATCACGTCTAAAAGTAAGACGTATTACTATTGCTAGTAATGACGTAATTAGTTTTATCGTAAAATTTTAAATGTTACTTGGCTGTTAGTCCTGTAGAAGATAATAAAAGTTGCCGTTGTCGACAGAACAAGAACACAAAATATTAGATGCAGATTTTGCCAGGAAAGTTGGAACTGTATTAGTCGTGATTAGAAATGTAGTAGAAAAATATAGTAATTAAGCAAATTATTATATCTATATACAATAAGCTAATTATTATTTATCAATTTATTTTCCCTCAGATAAACCCATTTTCCCCAGCGTTATGAGCTGCGAAACTGTTTATTTCTCGTAGAAATTTCTGGATTTATTGATCCTAACTTTTGAAAGTTAATTTTAAATACGTGGCAGGTTCCCTTTGACAATTATCATCCGGTTGATTGGGCGAAATCATTTTGTAATCTCTTAAATTTGCACGATATTAAAAGCACACAGAATTACATATTAGAAGGATTTCAGTGAACACATTTAATGGAAAATCATCCGCCAAATGTGCTCAAAATGATCAGTTATCCGAGGCTAAATAAGAGGTCAGGCATTTACTAAAAACGTGGAAAAATATTCAGTTTGCGACCATGTCTAGTACGTAGGAGATTTTAATTGATACTTTTGCAAGTATTATTTTAATAGTCATAAAGAATTTTGTGAATTTAGATATAACAATTCTTTCCATTCAGATATTACAGTTCATAATATCTGAATGGAAACAACAAATAAATCAACCGGGAACAGGAATATGTGCAATATTTATAGATCTTAAAAGTGCTTTCGAAACGATTGGTAAGTAAATACTATTATTAAAATTAAAAGTATATGGCTTTTCAAATACGGTGCTGCATTGGTTTGAAAGTTACCTTTCAAATCGTAAACAAATAATTAAAACAAAGAATAATAATAAATCCGAGATCTGTTGTAAATTTAACTTTAGAGTGCCCCAAGGAAGCGTCCTTGGACCACTTCAGTTTAAACTTCGGGAATGTTTTGAAAAATGTAAAATCCACCTTTTTGCATATGATACATTGGTATATAATACTGAAAATGATTTCAATCAGTTGGTGGAGACAGAAAACCTGGAATTAAGCAACATCTCGAATATATTTAAAGAAAATAAGTTAGAAGTGAGTGAAATGAAATCAAAATGGTTGTTTATTGGTTCAAATTGTTTATACAACTTTTTAAAGAACTAAACATAAATGTCATATTAAATAACGAAAATGTGGTACAAGGGAAAAATATGAACTAAATACAGAACTGCAACTAAATGATCACGTTGCCTATGTGTCGAAGAAAATAGGTAAAACAATTGGTTTCTTTAGAAGATTCAGTATTTATCAATTTGATGTATTTTGACCGTGTACAACTCTTAAGGCCTCTTCCCCACAGGGCGCGATCTGATCACGCGATCCGAACGCTTGCGATCTCGTGTTATAGTTATCACATTTGAACTCAGTATATCCCCTCCACACAGAGCGCAATCTGCGTTTTCGTTCCACCGAGATCGTCACGATCAGTTTCGAATCTTTTGGAGGGAATATACTGAGTACAAATGTGATAACTATAACACGAGATCGCAAGAGTTCGGATTGCGCGATCAGATCGCGCCCTGTGGGGAAGAGGCCTACCCTACCATAATTTACATACTGTTATTCAGACATGTTAAATGTATGGAAAAATGGTTTTTCGAAGATAACTCGGCGGCCTTTGATTTGACAAAAAAATCTTTAGACAAAAAATGAAGAGCTCGACAAATTTTGTTCCTAACCTCATCGACGTCAGACTATTGATTCGCGAATTCAATGTGCAAAAATTTAAATTCATTTTTTATCATGAAGGAGTGGAGTTGGCAGATTCTTTGGTGGGCCGGGGGCTGGGGGAGATGAGATGATTAGGAGTGGAGGGAGAGGGGGAAAACTAAATTATTTGACATGCTGATAAATCTCCGTGTAATTGGCGCATCGCGGTCAGACTGACGTACATTTAGTAGAATGCAGGTTTTCACGGCCGTTGTCTAATGAAGTAGATTCTTCCGGGTCTTGCCGTGGTCGTCGAACTTGACTTGACGTTTCGCTGATCATCCTGTCAGCTTCTTCAGAAGGATTATAAAGACTGAATCTGTTGTGTTACACTCCTCGTTATATACCTAGGCGCCGTTTCGCTTCGCTGGTCATCGGTCACGCTTGGTTCGCTTCGCTGCTCATTCGTCGTGTTTGGTTGACCGTGACTTACTACGGTGCTGGTACTTGGCAATACCAGTCTCCACGTGTTACTAAGTCGATACCCATCCTCTCTGTTAAAGTTGTTCACGTTTTTCATAATTTCCAGTGATTCCCTAATGATTCGCGGATAGTAGCGCGTATTCCTGTCTAATATAATGATGTCCTCGTAGTCGATTTTATGGTTCTCGTTATTATGGACATGTTCTGCTATCGCCGACCTATCCGTGTATCCAAATCTGGTATTTCTCTGGTGTTCTTTGATTCTGCACTGGATACTCCGTCCTGTTTGTCCGATGTAGCTCTTACCACATGTGCACTTCAACTGGTAAACACCTTTTGATAACAGTTTGGGGACAGGGTCTTTGACTGAGGGAAGCATCTGCTGTATTTTCTTCACTGTTCGAAACCGTACACCTACTTTCTTTTTGAATAAAATCTTCTTCAGCCTATCTGTGACTCCCGCGACGTAGGGTAGGCATGCATATGTTGTTGGTTGTTGCTGTTCTTCTTCTGTAGTTCTCCTCTGGTTATTTACTACTCGTTGTATATTGCTTTGACTGTATCCGTTCATCTCTAAAGCTTGTTGGACATTGTGTAGTTCCTCGGGTTTGTTCTCGTCGTCGCATATTGTGTTGGCTCTGTGGACCAAGGTTCTAATTAACGCTCTCTTTTGTTGTGGATCATTTGACGTACATTTTTTTACTTTTTTATGTGCTATAAGACAGCACTCGCATAAAATGACTTTTTTAGCAAACAAACGTTTGGTGCGCGAAATAACAATTGCATTTTTTCCCCAAAATTTTTTTTTTGACACGGTGGAGGAAGAATCCTTTTGGCCACTTGATAGCTTTTTTGTTAACGTTTAATTTCTGCCCGACCAGAATGCGATAAAATGATTAGGAAGGAAGCTAAAGGGCGGCAAAGAAACTGTTTGAAAAAACGTGCAATTTTTATTTCGCTCACTAAGCGTTTGATTGCGAGAAAAATCATTTTATGCGACTGCTAACTTGGTTGAAAATCGCGGTTAAAGAAATTAAATAGTAACAATTAGAAGCACAGGGCTTTTGAAGTACAAAACTTTTTTGGGTACTCCTGAGCATCTCCCCAACAAAATCTAATCATAAAATTGCTGATGCAAAAAGTTCCTTTATATTGATTTTTTGTGCTATTCTGACTGTGCTACAATAATAAAACTCCATTTCGAATATTGTTCAGGTACATTATGTGTAATGATGCCAATTTATTTAAACTGCAGCTACTTCAGAATCGTTGTATGTGATTCATTTTAAAATGCAGTAAATATACTACTATGAGTACAATACAACGTGAAGGACAACATAAAGTACAGAACACTGATATTTTTTATTCATGACGAAAGCCTTTAACACAGTGAGTCACGAACAACTATTTCTAGAAGAATACTAGAAGATATTTTTTGTATTAGAGGAATAGTCCTAATTCTATTTAAAAGCTATTTATCCGATCGTCAACAAAGTATATAAATTAAAAATTTTAGCAGTAATTCTACACATATGAATATGGTGTTCTTCAAGGCATCGTGTTAGGTCCCGTTTTGTTCGCATTATACATTAACTACTTGTTCTCACATCAGAGTAGTGGAGATTTAATAAATTTTGCTGCTAAATGCTAAAAAATTAGATATATAAATGACTTCAGAAAGCATAATTTTCAATAAAAATATATCTTATTTTTTCTATCAGTATTAGCTGGAGGAAGAGCCGTATTATTTAAAAAAAACTGATTAGGTAGTATGTAATTAAAAATGTTAAAAGTTGAATTGGCACTGTAATCTTCTGTACTATTAGAAAATGCTGTGTGATATATTAACTTTTACAATAATTTTAACGATTCTAGAAATTAGTGTACTATACAGTATACACCGATGTTGAGGAAACTACTTATTCAGTCAGACGCCATGATTGTATTCGGAGGTGAGGCCGAGGGACACAAGACGCGATGGCATTATTTTTCTGTTCTCCTTTTGACATTGTAGTAGTAGTATTTATTGGTGCATTTGATACCTTACAGAATCATTACACAAGTCAATTTGGCATATTCATGAAACAAAATGTCAAAGTTATATTTAGATATATGATAATTATATAAAGGTATATATGTACATATAGTTAACATTTTTAAATGACATTATTAATCCTAAAACTAGTCACATTTAACACAATAATGAATACAAATTTATTAAAAACAAAACCGTAAAAACAAACGGATATAGATTTAAACATAAATATTGTTACACAGAAAAAGAGATAAGAAAATTTCGAAATAATTTAAACAGTGCTGAAATGTATATCGTCATCTTGTAAAAAATCATTGACACTATAAAAAGTTTTTGCTATAAGTGTTTGCTTTATAATATTTCTATATTTATGGAATGATAGAAACTTTATGCATAGTGGACTTTTGTTGAGGAATACACAGACAGTAATAATTAGATGAAATTCTGGATTTATGTATTTAATTCTATAAATGCGGTTTTTACGTCTTCCCTGTATCATAAACCAGCAATTATTCTCACGGCTCTTCTTTGCAAAGCAAAAATTCTATTTGCGTGGCAAGAGTGTCCCCATGCCATGATTGTATAATAGCTGACGGACTGAAACAGACTGTGGTAGGCATGCAATATAATATTTTACTTAAATTTCTTAATAGAAATACATTACGTAGATAATGAGTTTATCCGTTACTTATCGACTTCACTGTATATTAAGAATAACAAGGGTTCTAGCAAGGATCCCTGTGGAACACCAAATTTAATATGTGCTCTATTTGATTCAGAGCTATAGTAAAAAACGGCCTGTTTGCATTTTGTGAGATAGTTGTTTAGGAGACTTAAACTGTTCAGGTCTAATCCAATAATATTTTAATTTGGCTATAAGAATATCTGGCTTTACACAATCGAAGGCCTTAGAGAGATCACAGGAATGCTTAGCATGTAGTGGCCCCTCTCAAAGCCCTCCATTATGTATTCCAACAATAAAATGGTTGAAGTGGTAGATTTGTTTTCCTGAAACCAAATTGACTTTCACTAAATAACTTATTGCCTTCAAAGTATTCATACAAATGAGATTTTAAAAAATACTCATAAATTTTTGAAATGAGAGGTATCTGCGTGATGAGTCGATACTTGCTGGCATCGTTGTTGTCCCTCTTTTCAGAAATTGGTACTACTTTTTGGAGTTTAAAACAGTTAGGATAGATACCTTCTCGTACGCTGCTATTTATTAATTTTGTTAATGGTATAATTATTAAATCCTTGATTGACTTAATTAAAATAATATATAATCATCCCGTATATGTCTTTAGAGTTTTTCTTTTTTGTTATTTATTGCATCCCTCACTTCAATAAATGTAACTTTTCTGAACTCAAACTGTAGATTAGTTTGGTTGATAGTTAGTTCGTGTAAATAAGATTTAGGAAGTTGATAATTCGTAGGTAGTGAAGATGTGGTGTTGGTCATTCATTGGGTTTCTTGTCGAATTCCATCTGCAAAATTTCAAGCAACAGGAAAAATAAAGATAATAATAATTTATCGTTATAAGGACATCATAATTTTATACATTCTACTTCATCAACTGCAACAGTCCCTGATTCAATCTGGGAGAGATATTTTAAAATAGATTTTATAATGATCCAAGACAATCAGTCTGTAATACACAAAATGTTACATTAACTCACACGTCTTTTTATATTTAACCGCAATGTTCTTCCCTTAAAGATATCATTACTTCGTCATAAACTGTTCATCTTCTGTTATAAATGATACAGCAGTTTCAGTTTTATATATTATAAACTTGTTTACAACCATCATAAAACTACTACTCAAGACATAATGATCCATGCAAGCCTGGTAGTAATTTCTTGTAGACAGGACAATGTAACTCGGATTTAATACTTATCGGTAAAATTTATTATCCGTTAAGGACATGTCGTAAACGTTTCGGATGATAAAATGTATAATTTATAATGTGCATTTTTTTTGCGCGATGTAACGTGGACTCTATTTAAAATTAATAAATACAACGTCTGGTGGAAATACATGACAGTTTTATGGCGGAATTGCAAGCTGTAGTATTGAAAGTCTTGTATGAATGAGCCCTCTGAATTTTCAGTGGTTCTTTAACATAAGTGAATAAATAACGAGATTTTTCATATTGTCTTTAATTATTCATAAACCATAAAATAGAAACGTAAAGAGGTAAACGTTTAATACACTTAATGTGAATACTAAATTAAACAATATTATGGTAAAGGTCGTTGGTTCACGTTATACTTAATTAATTGCCTATAGGAGTAATCTGCTTAAGATAATTGTTATAAAATAGGTGACCCGACACACAGTTTTCCAAAATTTTCCAATTTTCCGGGCAAATTCTTCAATTTTTCTTTCCCTAAAACCTTCTTTGGACTATAACGAACATTCCTGTCATAAAAGTATTTTAAGTTTTTCCACAATTTTCCAATTTTCCGGGCAACTTTTTAAATTTTTCTTTCCCTGAAAACCTTCTTTGGAATATTACGAACATTTTTTTTTTAAATTGCAAAATCGGTCCAGCCGTTCTCAAGTGATGCAATTAACAACGAAGAGTATTTCATTTTACTTCCACGTTACGTCCAGTGGAAGTATAGTAACGCAAGAAATAATATTTTTTTTGTTGAAATAGGCTTAAAATGTCATGAAACGTGGAGATTTTAAATTTGAGCGAAAAAAAAAATGTTGTCTGTCGGTCTGCCTGTCTGCAGTTTTTTGTGCACACGTTTGCTCTGGAACCATTCATGATATTGATTTGAAATTTGGTATACTTATGTATTATAACGAGATGTGAAACTAGTGATCTAATTCCGTTGAAGGGTTCGGGGGTAAATGGGGTAAATAAGGGTAAATAGGCAAAGCAAGTAGGTAAGAGTCCATAAAATTGCAATTTAGGGCATGTACGAAAAGTCAAGGTGTCAACATTTTTTTAGCACGAGCCACCCCCCACTATCACCTCTAATACCACCTCCACACTATTATGAAAGGGAGTAAAAAAAATTAAAACGTGATTTAGTGGGTATACAAGAACGAAACGTCTCAAAAAAATTTTTTGGAGTTAACCACCCCCTCTACCATCCCCATTGCCACCCCCACCCCATTATTAAAAGTGAAAATTTAATTAGGATTTAGCGTGTATACGAGAACCAAAGGACTCTAAATTTTTTTTGGCATTTTCGGAAGCATTGTTTATTTTCTAAAACGACTGAACATTATACAAATCAAATCATTATATACATAATTACCTTCCCAGTCTTCCAAAATATATTAGTATTCGCGGATATGCTTTATGATAATGATATTTAGGTTTTAGAATATTAATCATACTGTCTAGATGAACGCCTTATAAACTGAAATAGGCAGGCAATTTCAGAATGATCAGAGAGCTTATATGAATTAATTATTAATTAGATACACACAGTTCTAATGGAACATAAAGCTCAATAAACGCTCAAGCTTACTTAAGAACTTGTACACCCCACGTTTGAGGTTATAACAGAATGTATTATAGATGTACATCAAATTGATGATACTAATCAAATTTAAATTTACTGATAACGATTTGCTATACAGTAAACACGACTAAAAAATCAATTTTTGTTCAAAAAATTAGTTTTTAAATTTATAACTAATTATATCTAATGATTTATATATGGCCCAATAGATTGGGATTTGCAAATTAGTAGCAGCAATGCTTACAAAAACATTGCCGAGGTTATTTTCAGGCATTTATGATTAATTGAATTAAAAGTACATATTGTTACGTACTTACACTCTACAAAGTTCAATAATTGCACCAGGTATTCTCACTAACCACTGATTTATTTATCACTCAATTACAATAATTAGTCCTTATAATAACACATTAATTATAACTTTTATTTACTATAGGTTCACTAATATACTTCACAACTTGTTACTGTTCTTTATCTTATCACTTAACTCATTCAGAACTGTACTGAACTGCCCCCAGCGAGTTGGCTCTACTACTTATATATCCGTGGCGCTTATTCTCGATTCATTTCATTTCCCTCCAGGCTATTCCAGACTGTGATAATGATGCCATCTCTGACCATCTGGCGAACTCGCGTTTTACTGGTAGTTAATTAGGCAGGCCTTCTTTCAGTTTTCGGTCAGATAAATTTCTCTCCGTAAGAGGGCCGCGCGTTACAATCGATTCATTATGTGATACATAATAGTATATTGTTTTGTATGGAGTAAAAGTGAAATTTTTATATCGAGGATGTACTCGATGGACGAGCGAAGCGAGTCTGTTAGAAACAGCTGAAACAGGGGCGAGCATAGGTGCATCTTTACTATGTACATACTTCGGTATGCGATGTAAAGCAACTACAGGCGCAGTTAGTACTTGGATGGGTGACCATTCCAACAGAAACCGCGTCCTCGCCTCACACATCTTCCAGCGGCTTGTATATCAGTGTATGCGCGGAAGCTATACAACCTTAGGCGCGGGTTGTACAGGAGATATACCATCCTTCGGAGGGGATGTAAAGCCGTCGGTCCCTTGTCTATTAAATGTTAGACAAGTAAAAGATCCCTACTCTTCTTAAGGGAAGAGGTTCGGCAAAATTCCTGGTTGGGGGTAGCTCGTCTACAGGCGTCGGTGTTAGGCCTCAGTAGCGGAAATAGGCCGACGTTAAATAAATGTTAAAAAAAAAACAGCTGAAACACAACAAATCATTTTACTTCACATATTACATGCTATCTTTTCTTCAAATATTGAATTCGAATTAAATACTTTTATTTTTTCATCGAATACTTTTAGTGCCGCCCGTGGGCGGTAGTAAAAGTAAAAGACATTTACCGCCGCTCACAGCTCGTTAGCGGAAATAAGAAACTAGAAACACTTGTCATAAATGTCATGATTTTTTGACGTTTGAAGGGGTAGTATATTTTATATGGAGTAAAAACCACTTTTCTTCGCGAATAACATGCTAATCTTTCGATCAGATAAAGTGTCATAGAAATGACAGTTTAAGTTTAAAATTTGCCATAAGAGTCATGTTTTCTTGACGTTTGAGGAAAAAATAATATTTTGAGATAAAAGTAATCAGCAAATTCGAGCAAGAAATCGCATAAATTGAATATTGATAATATAAATTATAGAATGAATATTTATAAAAAAACCAAATGCCATACCAAAGGGAAACTTACGTCACAAAAGTAAGCAGCTATTAAATTATGATTTTAAAAAATTGGCACCTTTCTTGAATACGATATCACCACTGATCCGAGGTGTCTTTGACCCTTTGTTTCTAACAGTAAAGGTGCCATTGGAATACTATATACTACGTTATACGAGGAAAATAAGTACATACAAGTTCGTAAATTATTCGTCTCGTTCTCTTAGAGCGTTGATGAGCCATACACAGAACCCTAACCTAATAAATTCATTATACATGAAGAAATGCTGACAATCCTTGATAAACTAGATGAAAATAAAGGTGCTCAAAATCACAAAATAAATTTTATTGAATGTAAAAGATACATAAAGACTCTTATGTAGATAAACAAAACAAAATCAAACACTCAAAAAACTTTATAAAATATAAAACTTAATAAAGATCACAAAATATAAGAAAATAAATAATCTAGAAATGGTAAAATAGGAACATATGTTTTATTCGGTTAAGTTTAAACCTATAATTTTAACACCACCTCTTCGCAGCTTTTCTGAGACTTAAGAACCCTCATTATTTCAGTTTATTTTATTAACGCTTCATCAGCTACGTTTGAGAAAATATAACAATCGTTCATTTTGGAACTCCACCTTAGAAAACTGCGTTGAAAATTGCTATTATCTAGTTTTTGTTTCAGTTAAAATAAAGTCGCTAACCATAAATTCTTTGCTACTAAATTCGTGTTCGTCCTCTACCATCATTCTGGCTTCATTATCTCCCAAGTCTACCTCATTAACTTCATTGGCATCTTCATTTTCTTTTTTACTTGAATTGGTAAGCATGTGTTGTCTTGGTTTTCGTGAAGGTTTCATAAAAATTGGAGCTGTAGATGATAATTCGGCCTCATCAATTTCAATTTCCTCTTCACTGATATCTAATTACTCCTGGGGTTTTCTTTTACGTGAACCTTTTTTGCAATTGTTTGCAGTAGATACTGTAAGATTATATGCGCTTACACTTTGTTTTGGTTCAATGTTACCACTGATTTTCTTCTTTCTGACGGGTTTTACAGTCGTTCCATATCTTACTACATTTAAAATATCTTTTAGAACATTTGTGGCGTTTTCATTCGCCTTTTCTGGCTCAATATATTTAGGTAACTTCTGTAAGATTTTCTGCCTATCCAGAGGTACTGAGCCTGTCGCCCTAAGACCTGGTTTTATATTATCTGAAGAGTTGACTTCTACTTTCTCTATTGTACTGTTCAATAAATTTGGAAAAATCTCTTTTCTAATGACGCCCCTATGAGATTTTTTCCAGGCACTCAATACTCTCCTCCAAGCCAAGCTTTTATCGGTTTAAAACAACTTACATCAAAGGGTTGGCACAAATGCGTAGCATTGGGTGGTAAAAAAATTAATTTATGTTATTGGCTTCACACTCTGTAATGACCTTTAAAGACAAGTGACTAGCAAGGTTATCTCCTATCAGTATCTTTGGTCCCGGCTTCAGTTTTTTAAAATGTGTTAGGGCAATTATAAAAGACCAGTCTTCAAAAAGGGCTTGGTCAAACCACCCTGACTTGCTCCTATTATACCTAGCTCCATTTGGACCACCTTCTGTCCAAGTGGACCAAATGTATTCCGCCTTATACTATACTATAGACTATATATGGCGGCAGCATAACCCTGGATGCTGCTACTGCAAACATTACGGAAGTAGCTATCCTTGACGTATCCATAATCATCTCTGCTCTTTTGGCTCCACGTCTGACAATAACTTTATTTCTGCATGGATCGTCACAGAAATTTGTTTCATCTTAATTAACGATTCCATCAGGCGACACTCCAATAAAATTTGTTTTCAGCTTTTTAAAATAGCTGTTTATAATTTCTGGAGGTATTTGAAAACCTAGAGGAAAGCACTTTATGTCGTTTAAAAAATCTGCGTACCACTAATCTCCAGGTTTATTATTAATAAAAGTAGTGCTACGTCAAATTTTAAAACTCAATCTGACGTAACTAGTTGGTCGTTGTCTGTTGACATAACGGTATTTGCCGGCCGACTGACAGTGGAGATGGTCGGGGTTCTAAACTTCTTGATGTATCAGGGCGCCAATTTTTTTTAATTTTCTCTCCAAATACCAGCTCAAGTACAATGTAACCTCAAATTTACTAAATAAATTACTTAGCGAGACGATAATGAAAAATTCAAATTCAGTTTTATCTTTTAATAACAATAAATGAAGTACGTTAACTTTATAACATTCAACAGTACAATAACGTAGGGTATGGAAGACAAATTCAACACTAAAAAAAAATATGTATCTAACTGGGTATACGCGTCTTACGTAAGTGCTTAAACCCCCAACAAATATCATAGATGTTATAATTAGTTGACAGTATATTTTCGTAAAATGTTTAGCAAAATTAGCAGTGGTGAAATTGTTTTAAGCAAAATATACAATATATTTAAAAAAAAAGTCCTTATTGCTTTGTATTGAAATAATTTCAAATAATTGTTTTTGAAACCATATAACACGTTCTATATGTGTTGAAAGAAATAAGAGTCAGACTATTTCCGAGTCGATATTAGCTTCCGAGATTTAGTTCCTCAAAAAGAAACTTTGCGGAACAGAAATAACCTGACTAATAATTGTGTAACAGAAAAATCGTATATTTCATATTTCAGGACGAAAGTTTGTACAGTTCAAAACTTATTTTCCACTTGCTGTTAAATGACTTGTTCGTAAATAAACGCGATTTTTTGTTTGAGTTCTTGTTTCTCTTCCCACAAACCATTCATTATTTATAGAGGCATGTCATATTATGGTACACATTCTTCGTCATTATACGGGCTGTATATCAAATAAATAACACAGATTTTGACGCGAAATGTAGACTCTGATAAATAATGTAATATTCAGTCAGCAATCAATATATATATGGTACAAGAAGGATACAACTTGCAGGCAGCAGGGCTTCAGCTTCGGCTCAATTTTCAGGAATGGGCAACTTCCAGCCTATCAATTAACCCAAAAAAATGAATGGTTTCTCCACAAAAAAAGAAATTCCAGTCCAGCAAGGAGAAGTAACATAAGTACGTGTAGACCAGTGGAAAAAAAGTTATTCGTTCGTATCAGGGGAGACAAAAAAAAATCGTATGAAAAAAACTACGAATTCCTAGACGAAACCGTAGGTGAAAATAAAACCCTAAAAATAAATTTTTACCATTGAACAATTTACTACAAGTGATATTTTGCTAGTTTGAATATAAAAATAAAATAATTACCTCGTTTCGGAGGGTTTTCTTAGAAAAATGTTGTTGACCTTGGATGTCCTTGGCCTCGTGTAAATTTGGCAAAAATGGCTTTTACGTATAGATCCTTCCAATGAAGACAATCGATTTCCAATACCATAAAAATATGCACTCGTCCAAACATAAATGGATAACCGAAAAATATAACGTTGCGAATATATCCCAAAATGGTGAAATTACTTGTTTCAAAAATCGCAACGAGCACGTAAAAATACCACTTAATAAATTGCCAAGCGTTCGAGCGAATTACACGCGAAAAGTGACAGACTACCGGAAGACAAAACCTAAGCCAAAAACTATTGTGAAGAAATAAATCTGTGTTACCGATCGTCAGTCGGTTATAGGAATCTACCTATAAACTAATTAAAAGTTATTGGTTTCCTAGCTTAAGAATTACAGAAATAGAGAGCTTAAGTCTATGCAACACGCTACACAACAAAATGTATAACGCCATGCCTATACCTGCAACAGATTCCTTACAATTGCGAGTTTATATAGACAACTAATAAATATTACGCGTGACGACGGATAACACGAATTCGTTAGACATTAAATGTAAGAGATAAAGTAATGATTTAGAGATTTTTTAAAATAATGTATAAATGTTAAATTGAACTGTAACAGTAGAAATAATTCTACCCATTGTGTTCAGGTAGGACTGAGTGAAATGCTTTACATCTTCCCTTTCAAAAGGATATCCCCAATCTGCAGCTACAAACAACGCATTTGTTATTGTTGTATCATATACGATCTACGAACGTACCGTCACACACTCCTCACGGAGGTGTATGTTTGTGATTATTTGCGATGTGTATGGAGCCAGCCTTACGCCCAATATTGTTTCTTCTGTATATATACGATTTAATAGGTTTATCTTTGTATTTTTCTCTCATGTTTACAATTTAACATCCTATTATATCATCAGGGCTAATATCGTACCATTTGTATGGGAGAAAACTGACGTTTCTGATCAGACGAAGAACGTTTTGTGTTCTACATTTTGCCGGAGGTGCCGGTTGGATAGTATCTTTAATCAATTTTCACCCCCGCGCCCCCTACGTAGGAATATTTGCAAAAGTAAAGGTGGAATAATGAATTATCATCCGATCTTAGTAACTCTGCAAAATTTCATCAATTGCTTATGTCAAGAAGTGTGTTAAATAAAGAATGCAAAATTTGAGGACAAACGTGAAAGCTGAAAACATTGTGAGTTAAAGAAAAGCAAGTAAAAAAGATATAGCGTAAGTAGATCGAATTTAGATTTGATAGTCCTTATTGCTTTGTATTGAAATAATTTCAAATAATTGTTTTTGAAACCATATAACACGTTCTATATGTGTTGAAAGAAATAAGAGTCAGACTATTTCCGAGTCGATATTAGCTTCCGAGATTTAGTTCCTCAAAAAGAAACTTTGCGGAACAGAAATAACCTGACTGATAGTTGTGTAACAGAAAAATCGTATATTTCATATTTCAGGACGAAAGTTTGTACAGTTCAAAACTTATTTTCCACTTGCTGTTAAATGACTTGTTCGTAAATAAACGCGATTTTTTGTTTGAGTTCTTGTTTCTCTTCCCACAAACCATTCATTATTTATAGAGGCATGTCATATTATGGTACACATTCTTCGTCATTATAGGGGCTGTATATCAAATAAATAACACAGATTTTGACGCGAAATGTAGACTCTGATAAATAATGTAATATTCAGTCAGCATTATATAGATAATATTTCGACTACAATAGACTTATGTGAGAGAGATTAAGATAGACTTCTCTCAATCTCTATGTATATACAAGGTGGTCCAAAATTGTCTCTCGATATTTCCGCTGCTGATAGTACATCCAAAAATAATATATAAACTTATATAAACTTATTTCTGTAAATGAATAATAAGAAATTTATACCCTTTAAAAGGGGGATAATGAATTAATATTCCTCACTTTAAAAATACCCAGAAATTTCAAGCAACTTGAACAAGAACGCTTTTGTCACGATCTAAACACTGTGCCTTGGGACAACATATTTTACACCAATAATATTGAGGATAAAATTTCATTATTATCGGATTACATTACAGAACTATTTAACATACATGCGCCTTAAATTAATATTATAAGAGTGAATTAAATCATAGAAATAGGTTAATTCATTAATGTATAATAAATTAACCACTAGTTCAGCATTGGTAGGTCTTTTCATATCTAAACATCACTTGTGGGCAGGTTCCACGTCTATTACTTCCTGATTCCAGCAGCTGATATTGAATTAAATATTAATTTACTTGGTTAAAGCTGAATTAAAACTTACCCAACTTTTAATTGCACGAATAAGTGAGAGCTTTCTAATAACCAAGCACTAAATAAAGTAAAACTTTCACGATAAATAACAAACCACTAAGCTATATTTATCAGCTCGCGCCCCTTGTTTTACTTATAAAAGAGATTTCTATTTGAATTAAGGCCGTCGCGAAATAGCAACGTTGTACTAATTTCTACGCCGTTTCCATTTCAGTTGATCCGAATTTCTAAACTTTCTTGTAGATCATGTTTTGTGTTGTAATCGTTTCAGGAGTTTCATCGGCTTACTGAGTTATTATTTACATGTCTTTTAAACACATTTCAAACAATGTGATGGGGTGTGACAAGTTATAAGCTGTTCTAACTTTCGCTGTTATATGAAATAACGTAGAAATAATATTATAGCAGCGGCCCAAATTTTAATATATTACAGTTATACGTAGTGTCAGCGCTGTGTTGGTTTTCACAAACACTAAAAGATTTTTTAACTGCCTTTCAAGTCACTCAATAATCTTCTGAAATATAAGAAAAGTTATTCATTGAAATGTTATATTTAGGGTAATATTTTAGGTAGGGCGCGAGTTTTGTTGTTGTGTAGGGGGGAGTGTTCTAAGTATTCGGGGTCGGTGGCCCTCCATTTGACCATCATAAGGATCGAAATACTTTTTGTCTAATATCTCCGTAACTGTGCATCTCACAAAAATTTGTAAAAAGTTTTCTTGTAGAGAAAAGAATAGACCACTCTTTGATACTCGAGCTCCGGAAACGAGTTTTCGGATTATGCTCGGGCACCAGTCCTAGTTTAAGTGATAAGACACACTACCCATAAGCCGAGGACGCGAAGCTGAGTATCTCTAGTGTAGAAAGTATACTCCAGTGGGTCAGTTTGGGAAATTAGACTTTCACACACAAATAGTAAAACTCAGAATTTTCAATAATATCAGTATATCAAATTAAACCTACTAAGAGTATATACAAATCCACGGGCTTACTAAACTAAACTACTAAACTTCACAGGTTCTAAATACCAGAATGAGGACAAGCGACCCAACGACGATGGTAGTACCAGATGTCAAGAATAGCAATCTTTAAAATAGTAACACAAAACGAGGTAAAGCGTTAGCACAGAATAAGCGGTAACACAGGGCAAAGTTATATACTGTACTTGGCTATTACATCAGTTTACTTACTCCTCCAGAGACTTGCTTATTTCCTGTGGTTACAGTCGGGCACGTCTGCTGACTGGAATGGTCAGATCGGGCTGACTCCCTCACGGCTTCTCAAGACCTTTTCTGTAAAATAAATCAACTTCCTATCGGAGTGGGAGTAGACGCCAGATGGATGCGCTGCTAGTTGAAGACGTGGTATGGACTTGGCCAAAATTCTGCTGCTCGAATATGATCTATGGCACCTGGGTTCGGATCGCTGAGTGGACACGTCTACTGCAGATGAGTCGCTCTGATTGACTACAAACCAGGGATGAATTCAATTATTTCCTTCAAATACTTACAAGCAGGGGTAGGCGCCAGATGGATGCGCGGCTGATCGATAACGTAGTACGGACTTTGACAAAATTCTGCTGCTCTGAAATATATAACGCTAACAATACCTGGGTTCAGTTCTCAGAGTGGACACGTCTGCTGCCGATGAGTCGCTCTGCCGAACGGCCAACACGGTGTGAATTTAATTATTTCCTTCGAATATTTAAAAATAGCAGAAATGACGGTAACAGATGCTCGGTGGATCGATGTGACGTCAAACGGACTAAAAAACTATATTTTCAATTATCTGAATATCTTTCTAGACCGGAACAAGCACCAGGACACGTGTTTCGCGTATGAAGGCAGCTAGAGAACTGAACTGTCGGATATTTTAATTATTACCTTGTACAGAAAGAATGACGACGCACGGGTTATTACCTTGCTTTGCCACTTAAAAATATTTCACGGTTGTTCGCTAGCTCTCGACTGAAAATATTTGCTGTGGCCTGGTAAGGTTACACATGATTCTCACGTTGTTCCTCCACTACCAGAGTGCATCTGTACTGACAACTTCGGTGTTTATTCGGTGCTGCTAGAAATTAATATCACTTTTAAAGCTTAAAACGGTATAGTAATGAATATAAAAGGATAATTTATATAGAGGGTATAAATAAATAAATACAGATCCTGGGCACATTTTGGTAATGATAGAACGCTTTGTTATGGAATCGAATTCTCTACAACTGTAGATAAATAACTTTTCGTAAAAATAAATAATAAAATTCAGTAATGGGAGATTTATAAGCCAAAGAAAATAGAAATTGGTTAAGTAATTGACGAACAATCGAAGCGAGTGCGGAAGAATAGCCGAGATACAGAAAATCACTTCGCCCCTTAGAACTGCTTTTTTTTCTTCTAACGTCGAATATGAATTAAATAAATACTGCTATTTTTTCCTCAATTACTTTTAGTGGCATAGGAGTGTCAAAGAAATGATGGTTCATGTTCAAAAAAGTTACCATTAGTAATTTTCTTTTGACATTTGAAGAGGAAAATATTATATTCTACAACAAGTTGTGGAATCGCGAACTGTACAAACTTTTCGCTCGTGTGGAATATACCATTCCAAACGTGTTTTAGACTATACTTTAACAAGACTTTAGAAATGATACAGAAAATGTTGGAAATTATGTTGGAATAAATGTGATTCCAACACACTGTGTTAAAATGCCATTCCATCACACTGTGCTGGAATAATACCAACACAGTGTGTTGAAATGACATTTATTCCAACATAATTTTTAGTCCAACGTGTACTTTCTAAAATAGTGTTAGAGAAACATTATTACATGTTTTTGTAGAGGGTTCTATAAAGAATAAATTTCACTCATTTTTTTCCAATTTTCTTTATGCTTAAGGGTTTTACCCTTAAAATCATAAACTACATTTTATGGTCAGACCATTAACAGATTTGCAATTCATTTTTTAATTACCATGATAGCAAGTCCGTAATATTTACTTACGGCCCATGGGGTGTAAGTCAACATTACATTTCTTACTTGTTTAGCTCGATTTTTAGGCTAAAAATGATGCATGAACATTCGTTAAATTTTATGCTATACCAAATTTATTAATGGATTGGCATTCTTACTTTGTAAATGTAACTCAATATATTATTATTTAATCATAACAAAATATGTGCTTAATCCCGTCTTATGATTTTCTTACACGTACCGAAATAACTTAGTTAAAAGAAATAGAAACTATTAAAATGCCTCTGCCAAAAGTTTTATTCGCAGCTCATGCATTTAAATAACTTTATTTAAAGCAGAAGTAATTTTGGTTCAGTATGTATGTGTCGACATTTTTAAAGAAATATGTGCAATCTGGTTAGAGACATTAATTGTCCTTTCGAGGAAATATAAATTAAAACAGTTCAACAAATTACAATCTCTAGGACAATCTGAAGCGAAAATCAAATTCAGACCACATATAGTTATTAGACAAATACATCACATCTATCGTGTATTCAGATTGATATATTGAATATTTGGTGAGTGTAAAAAAGAAAACTTACATTGAGAGGGTAATATAATAATAAGTTTTTATAAAACAATTAAATTGAAATAGAAGATAGAAGAGAAGATACCTTTTATAGTATATATATTTAACATCATATTTATATTAATTTATTGATCAAGTTTGGCTACAGCTATTCCGCAATTCAACTAGATTACACATATTCACAGGCAACATCGCGGTCTGCCACAGCTGAGACTCGAACTCAGGAGAGATAGCAGCGACTTGGTGTGTTGCCTGTCACACAAGCGCGATCTAAATCACCGCAACATTACGGCACTATATCCCTACCCTAATCAAGATTTAAACCATAAATTAATTGATCTTGAGCCCAATACGTAAGAATTAAGCTCGTAGGCTAATAACGATATTGGAAGTAATTTATTATTTCATTTAATTAAAAGTATTTTATTTACATAGAAATAGTATTAATAGTAGCTACCTATGTTTCTAACAGGAAACTCTTCTACAATTGAACCTTTTTACTAGAGGTATCTAGTTAACATGTGCTATAGATCATCGTCGGTGGTTCTGACAACAATGGTATACCTCAAATATAAATATAATATACAACCAAATGTAGACTGTTTAGACGCTAGAAGTCGCCTGTTGAAAGAGGCTGTCAGGAAGACGCCTCTTCTACAGATGTGCACAGATTTCTCTCCGGTTTGTCTCTGACAGGCCCTACATAATACAGACGAATAGTGTTAACGAGGCTGCTGGCGAAAGAGTGATCAACATCTTCACAGATGGATAAAAAAAGAAAGATGGAGCAGGATGTGAAATATATTCCAGATGTCTGCAAATCCAATATAAATGGGCTATGGATTGGCGAGCCAGCATAGTATAGATGCAACTGGCGCAAAAGAGATTGTCCGTAGACAAACTACGAGCAAAACAATGACGGTCTACACAGATTGCAGACAATCATTACTACCCCTGAGACATTACAAAATTACCACAGAAGCAGGATGGGAATGTCAGCAAGCACTTGAGAGTGCCTCCAGCATGAAAAACATATTGGTATGCTGGGTGAAAGGACATGCGCAGTGCCAGGGCAACAAAGTAGCTGACAGACTGGCCAAGAAGGCAGCGGGCTTTGGACCAAACCCGGCCAGTCTGTTACCAATCCCGATGATAACACAATTAATTCAAGAAGCTGTGGGATGAAACAAACACCAATGGACTACCTGGCCATGTCCAGAAGGAACATACGTTTTATAACAAGAATCCAGACTGGACACTATCCGTACAGGTTGTGAATAGGAAGATGAGATGATTCAACATGTACTCTGTTTGCCGTATCATCAATCAGAGAGTCCATTTTGGAAGAACGTTGACCTACCTTGGTCGATGTAAGGGAGATGCCCCTAGACAACATCATCACCTATTTCGCAAGATTAGGTTGGTTAGAGGCCTAGGCGAGGATCTGCCTACAGGGAGGAAGTACAAGGGGCCCAATGGGGATTAAGTGCCGTGGTTCAATAATTTTTATTGACCGCCCTCCCAACCAATTCCAAATTCCAAGTCATCGTCGTTGTCTGTCAACCATACCCATTCCAAGATCCTCCATCTGGGCTTGTTTCACCATCTTGCACAGCCGCCTTAAAAGCAAGTATAGACATAACATAGAATTCACAACTTTGTGTCAAGCCTCTCAACGATTTGTGAGATACAAGTATTCTCTCAGAACTCACTAGTCAATTTGATGGTTGATCTGATGGTCTGTATTGACTTAAATCCCACCTTCATTCAGCTAGCAGCTCAATTCAACGATCAAGAACTACTACAATAAACTATTTCTATCAACTGGCTAGCACCTGCTCAGATTCAGGTAAATCAGTTAGGCCTCCTGACAGGGACTTATTGAAAAGGACCTACATTCTGGCCCATGAGGTAAGGCAAGATGAGGTTCTTCAAAACGTAGGTATAGTGTCGAACAGTCAATTCATTAGTATCCTTCCTTAACCTTCAAGGAAATCCTAAATCATCTGATTTCTGATATGCCAAATTTTGATTTTCACTTCAAATGGTCCTCAGAGTAGAGATTCTGACTTTAATGTCGGTAAGTCAAGCCCGAAGAAAATCCTGATATTTTCGGCCACAATTCTGAAATATATATTGAATGTCAGATATTTAGAAATTTTCAACAATTGATTTATTGCTGGCCCCCTCCCAGCTCTATAGAAAAATATATATAAATTACTACGTATAAATATATTTGTAAGGATGTAACTGAATCCCGGACACTTACGCCTATCACCTAATTTGAGTTTGGCTAACTCTTTGGCTGATTGAGGGCACCTTGGCCATTAAATTCTAAATCCACTCTTTTAGTGGATCTACATCTGCTGATAGCAATTTAGACAAGCATACTCTGGTCATCTGTTAAAATATCCTAAACGCATTTGACAATTTGTTGTAAACTTCTGCTATCTTAGGCAAGGAAAGAAAAAGATTTCTACAATCCATAAGAAAACTGCAGTTAAACGGGACGTCTTATCTATAGTAACATTATTCACCTTCAATATGAGTGATAAATTATTTGGTTTGAGAAGTACATTATTAATAACGTGATTAAATCAAGTGGAAACTGGTAAACATTAATAATACAAAATCAGTTCAACATATTGTGATGTTTCCTTTCGATTAAATGTAGAAATGTAAAATTAGAGAGATTTGCTTGTTGCTGATGGAATTTCTGATATTGGATAGCTTTCGGGTGCCAATTTCTGATTAAGCTAAAATAACACTTTATACGAAAGCTTTCTTAGGCACGGCTTTTGTAGCTACAGTGGGGAAACTGAAATAACTTGGTGGCCTGCGCATTTATTGTAAGACGGAAACTGGTAATTTTCAGTTTTCAAATATTCGGAACATATTTTTGTGAAACCAAAGCTTATATAATATTACATTTTTTTGGTAAAAAAATTTTTATATAATAAAATATAGAAACTGTTAAACTATTTAAAAATTTATCCTCCAGTTTATTTAGAGTACAATTAAAAACTTAATTTTAAATTTGTCTTTCCTTAACTTTTGGTTAAGGTTTGTTCTTTCAATTATCATTTATTTATTTTAAAGTCATACATATTCCTACGCTGCATGTAGTTTATATCAAAACACTTGTCATAAAACTTGGTATTTATAACTGTAAAAAATCATAAAAAATATCTCTTTTATTTATTGGCATGTTTTTAAGATAATAATTTTGTTAAATTATCTGTACATTTTCATCATTTCTCCATCAATTTAAAATTTTTCAACATTTAATTTTTTCAGTAATTTTTTTTTCAAATATTAGGTTATCTAAGAATTATTTATTAAAAAAAGTCGCCAATTACTTCAATAAATAACCTTTGAAATATCTTAACTTTAATTTTACTAGAATTCTGGTGAAATTAGAATATTATGGTTCTATCAAGAAGCGAATTGTGGTGGAAATACAATTTAAATTTGTCTCGTTATAAAAATAATGCAAACACGTCTAACTTCTCTCAATAGAGAAGCTATCGCAGGTTAAAGAATTGCCGACAAATAGGGTCCGGAAGAATTTTCAAGTGAGGGATAATTCGATCTGGGTAGACTTGCATTAGCCGCGGAACAGACCAATGTTACACCTTCACATCACACAGAAACCACTGTTCTGGAAATGATTACCCCTGTAGATCGGTCAGATAACATTAGTCTAGTAAATTTGATTAAATTTTGTAATCGAACTACCGTTAAAGAGATATTATTAAATCATATATAGGTAAATAAAGTACACATGGATGTACAGCTTGATTATATTTTTTGCTTGATATGGGATCTATTTATACCAGCTTTTACTTTTGACGTAAGAAGCATAAATTTGCATTAAAATTTTCTATCTCCCTTATTTATATGGCTGTAATATTTTATGCTTTTGTTTGATGTCTCTTATGATATTATTAGAAAAGCACTGAGGATATTCATTGATTCCGAGTTTAGATTTAGGAATACTAACATAAATGATATCGTGTAAATTATCATATAAAAATTTGCATGCTCCGTCTACGTCTGTAAAATCTGTAATAGATTACCAGTCAAATGTTCTTAGATTCTTATAAAGTAAGGTAAAATCAGCATAACGAAAATTATACGTGTTATTTTTGATCACAGTGCTATGGGAACTAGGTAACTGTTGTTGTCTAGTATAGAAAGTTAATTCAATGTCGAAAGCAGGGTGGTACGAGTCCTCTCTTTGAAATATATCGAGTGATTTTTCAAACATTTCGAGCAAAAAATCAAATCCAGAATATTGTTGCATTAACTAATTACATTATTGTATTGGCTAAGAGAATAAAATTCACATGTAAGACCGGCGGGTTCTTCTGCCGAGCGCGGAGAGGGCGTTGCAATGGAGCCCTTACTGTAGGACTGCCAGGTTCCAGGCACAGAGATGGCGCTCAAGAAGAAGAAGTGATGATGGCTATCTAGCATCCGCTCAAGAATCATATATACTATCCTTGGCAGCTGTTTTCTCTCCAATACTTCAACTTCTGTTGTCTAGTTTTAATATGTGTTGTGATTCACGGTTCAAATATAATTTTCTTTTATTTAGATCAAGCTCTTGTAGCATCAACTAATCAAGGGAATTTTTCCAACTGCACACACCATTTTGGCGGTCTCAAAAATCAAAATGTTCATGCGTTTATAGACTCTATTATCATACATAAAAACTGCGTAGAAATTTCTGACGTAAATGCTTTAAAGAGATTTACTATGCTTTTGGAACATCAAGCTTCTACCTGTGCCAAGGTGTCAAGAAATCACTTAACAATAAAGCATGCATTTGGGTATATAATCCCCTCCCCTGTCAGTTTTATCGCGAACTATTTGCTAGAGACCAATGAAATGAGGAAAAAACTAACATTTACGTTAGCCGCTGCAGAGCCTTGCTTCCTCATCTTCCAAGTTCACCTGCTTTCCCAGAATCAATACAGTTACAGTTTTAAAATTCGAGAAAAGTTCCTCACGACACTGTCAAATTTTGATGCATTAATTGAAAAAGCTCGAAAAGTTGACGTTCTTTTGCAAGAATCTAAGATTACTGTCGTATCTTCCCAGACAAAATCGGTGGCCAAAGCTTCTAGAGATTCTTCGAAGTCAACATCTAAAAAACAGTGTTCCTACTGTAAAGCCGATGGTCACGTCAAGGAAGAATACCGTAAACTCAGTCAAAAGGAATCAGAGATGCCGCCCAGTACATCCGATTGTGATGACACCAGACCCCAAGTTACGTATTCAATGTTTCCGAATAATGAAGATGAACTTAAACATGCCATTGTATTCAGTAGTTTTAAGTTTTTATTATTTTCTTTGTTTTGTTTTTATGTCAAATGTTAGTCATGCTAGTTAAAACAAAAATGTAGGTAACAAGATTTATCAGCCCATAAGAAAGTGGAACACATTACTCGTGAATTTGAGAAAAGTAAGCTATATTTACATAAAATGTCATTTGTCCAAAAGAATGGCTTTGGTAATATCAATTTTTTTCATATCACCAGAAAGCTAAAGGAATATACCACCAAAAACAGTAAACAAGAATGTCTGTTTTCATTAAAAAATAATTATGATGACGAAAACCAATGACGTCATAAATTTTGGTATAGTGACAAATCGACTTGTTGGAGGATTTTTTTGACAAATGACACATACCAAAGATATGAATTTTGTGAGTTTCTTTAGGTTCACACTGTATATATATATATATATATATATATTATAATATATGATTTGCAGGAAACAACTACTCAGCGGGCAAATACCCCGACCTGCATTGAATTACACCTTACAAATCATTAAAGAATGGTAACCAATGTCATTTGTCAACTCCCTGACCAGACATAGACCGGTTTCGAACTTATTAGTTCTCATCAGTATGCCATAGATCATGGAGAAGACAAATGATAGTGGCCAACCTGCTAGTTTTATACAAACTATAGTAAATTGAGTAGTGGTGAGAGGTAAGTGAAACCTCTCAAATGGTCAATTGCTACTATACACCATAGATGTCTCTATGGGCGTATAGCGACTTGCGATTCTGCAAGTACCTGAGAGCGGCGACCTTTCAGTCCTAGGTGGACTTAACCTACTGTTATAATATATGATTTGCAGGAAACAACTACTCAGCGGGCAAATACCCCGACCTGTATTGAATTACACCTTACAAATCATTAAAGAATGGTAACCAATGTCATTTGTCAACTCCCTGACCAGACATAGACCGGTTTCGAACTTATTAGTTCTCATCAGCATGCCATAGGTCATGGAGCAGACAAATGATAGTGGCCAACCTGCTAGTTTTATACAAACTATAGTAAATTGAGTAGTGGTGAGAGGTAAGTGAAACCACTCAAATGGTCAATTGCTACTATACACCATAAATGTCTCTATGGGCGTATAGCGACTTGCGCCCATAGAGACATCTATGGTGTATAGTAGCAATTGACCATTTGAGAGGTTTCACTTACCTCTCACCACTACTCAATTTACTATAGTTTGTATAAAACTAGCAGGTTGGCCACTATCATTTGTCTGCTCCATGACCTATATATATATATATATATATATGGGCCCGGATAGAATATTTAAATCGAAAAAAACAGCAATCAAGTTTTCCGCGGAAGATTCTGTTTTTTCCCGAGAAATGTAAATATCTCGGAAACTACTTGTTTCCCAGATTCCAAAAAAAAAACCATCCTTATTCAATGAGAAAAGAAGGTATACTTTCACATAATTTAAGATTTTGTTGAAAAATGTTTGATTTGAAAGTTTTATATTTTTTTATTATATACAACTTTTGTAAATGATATTTTCCACTAGGAGGTCCCGTTTCACCGAAAATCGCAAAAAAACCCATTCAACCCCTAAACCATTTCACAATTTCACCTTATCTCGTGTTTAAATTTTGTTTTTTCCCTTAATTATAACCTTAATTAAATGGAAGAGTTTCGGGGTTCACAAATTGCGTACTTGAATTATGTATAATAGAGTTCTGTAAATTGTGTCATCAAGACCTAACTTATGCCAAATTTCAAATTCCTACTTTACATGAGAAAAACCTCTGTGACAGACGGTCACGAGAGAGATCTTATAAGGATTCCGTTTTTCCTTTTAAGGTACGGAACCCGAAGAATGTAAAAGTTAAAATAAAAATTGTTTATTTGTTAACGAATTACATACACACAAAGTACAAATCTGAATTGTTTACATGAACATAAAAACACAAGAACCTAACCTACTCTAACTAATATTTCCATTCGAAAGTTAGTTTGGGTTCTTTAATGAATATTTCCAATCAAATGTTAGGTCAGGTCCTTTAGTTAATATTTTTAGTCAAACGTTAGGTTAGGTTCTTTATTGAATATTTGCAATGAAATAATTCGCACGTTTTTGCATTTTTAAAAACAAAAACTTTGTTCCCCCGACTTAAAATCGCCTTTTACGGTAAAACCAAATATTTTAGCAAAAAAATACTGTTAAATTTTGGCCATTTTTACAGAAGTCATTAAACTGAACTATTGCCTCCTTATTTAATGGTATTAAATTTTCCTAATTTTATTGCACTTCAAATAAATTTCATAAGTCTTTTACCCACAACACTACAATTCTACAACACACATCAAGCGGTGAAAAGTAAGGTTATGATTTTCGGATTCCTATAAAAATAAGATAGGAGTCCGCTATTTGTGCACCTTGAACAAATGGAAATACGGGAACGCAAGTTGCGGAATTATGACCTACAGAATAGAGGTCCGCAAACTGCCCATATATTTTACATTTGCCCTCCCAGTGCACAGGATAAAGATACGCAATTTACGGACCCCGAGACTCTTCCTAATTAAAATTTTCCGGCTGGTCCTTGCCTGTTATTAATGTTTATTTTTTATTATTCAAAAGCCGTATTGGCACCAGCCTATACAGGAATCTAATCATCGTAATAATTTAATAACGACTCCCAAATTTATTATTGTACCGATAGGAAATTTGTAAAATATGGTATATTAATTATAAAGTTAGGTAGATTTAATTACTAAAAGGACGTAAGTACAGTTTGGTAACTAAAATACTAATTAGCACTGTTTTGGAAACTATTAACATCAATATTATGTAACCAAAAGCTGGTATTACATTCTCGATTCCAATATACAAGGAGACGTAATATGCGTAGGAAATGTCGATTTCAGAATTTATTTGCAAGATACCACCAGCAATTTATTTTAATTCGCTTATTTTTGCAAAAGCCAATTTGAACAATATTGTTTTTCCTCTAATGAAGTTGCTTTTCAACTTGATGCTCACATTTTTCACAAAACATAAACCTGTCTTATTTTAGTTTATTTGTTATAGAGAGATGCCAGCTAAGGCGACTTTACCCAGGATAAGGTCCTTTTTATATGCCATGGTCAGACTTAAGTGTATCCGGAATAATTTATATTTCAGGATCAGTGCTACACTGGCGGAAGATGCACCAATGTAGGGTTTTAACAAGTTTAATTACTCTTTCTTTTTTGTCTCACACACATATTTTCGAGAAGATTATTTACATATAGGAGTACAGTTTCCAAATCATTAGTTGTAATTTATTTAGTTTGATTATGACGAAATAAATATAGAAATGATAATTTAAGCTCACAAAGGAGAAAAATTCTCACATATTTTTAAATTGTTAAAATGTACATTTTATAAGGAAAATATAAAAAGGAATTTACAGTGTGGTACATTTATACCAGTAAATCATATACATATGTTGTTGCGTTGATTTACTGTTGTTCTATTGGAAAGTGTGTTAGGAACAGTACCAAAACCAAATTGCGCTATATCTTCTCTTGATTTGATTTAATTGGCAAACTTAAATAAACTACTAAGCAACCATGTAAAGAAATACAATAAAAATGGGAAAGGAATTAATAAAAATACTTTGCACGTAATTGGTTACACCTGCCTGAATGCCACGAACTTATGTCTTGAAAAAGAATTTGTTGTGGAATGGGCCTACCATTACCAATCCAAATATTACATTGACTTTTTGTCAAAATACATCAAACTTTCCTGCTTCTTTGTAACCCATTTTGATGAAATTATAATAATACAAAATGCCAAACGACAACAATGTTGTCATGGTGTCACCAGTAACAGCCTAAACCCTAAAATACCTATATGTATATTGGTTGGTGTTATTGTGAACGATCCATCTTTTTATGTCTGAAGGACTTTTATTATCCTTCCTAAAGTCTATATTATAATGTTCACCTGAAGGGTTAGTAATGACTGTTCAGACGAAAAATACAAAAAATCTGTACTTACTGTTTCGTTTTTGCTTATCTGCTTCAGTGATGGTACCAATTGGACGTCGTAACACTATAAATCTAACACAGTAAATACTAACACTTCCTTAAATTTAAACCTGAAAAGGAATTTTGAAACATAAGAAAAAGACAATATAAAGTTCAAAATACATATATTAAATCTTTTTAAAAATTATGTTTTTACAAAACGTTCAAGAAAATGAGTAACAACTATAGTCTGGCCCGTGTACAACACTGGTGAGGAACGGAACGACTTATAATGTAACCAACTACCATCCAATATGCGGTTTATAGCTAACGATTACACAAAAAGATTCAGTAAAAAGTTCAATGTTTATAATTTTGATTGCCTGTCTATTTACGTATTATCAGTTCAATATTAATTTAGTTCGCTCGTCGGAGCTTAAAAATGCTTGAATCGCAATGACTTTGAATTATATTCATACGTTCAGGCTAGGCGGTCCCATGCACCGTTCTGAGTACATGGTAACTATACTTTTTTAACACTGAATCACTGAGGAACCGGTTTAGGGCAAATACGCGGAAAACACGGAGTTTTTCCGCCAAAATTGATGGTTACAAAGTGAACAGTCAAACTCGACGCTAAGGGCTATTTTTGCCAAAAGTCTCGAAATACTTTGACTAGAGACTGGATGACTTGTCCTCATAATTAACATAACGCATGAGTTGCAGTGCTGCACAACGTGGATTCGTAAAAGTGTTTTTATTTTCAAAATTTCCGAAGTTTTCGTTATACATTCTAAAATTTTGTGGTCGGGGCGACATTACGTCCCTGTGCAGCGACATCTACTACACTTTCTAAAATCACACTCCTTGGTGAATCGGATTTTGTTACAGTTTCTAAAAGTTCATCGAGGGTTTTGGTGTGCTCTTTAACACCCCCCTTGTTTTAATGAATCTCTTTGTGCAATGTTAATTTATTTAAAAATGGTTATGAAAAATGGATCTTTGGATGGAGTCTCCCATGTGTTGTCCTCTTTTATTTTCAGACCGGCCTATCTGAAACATAGCATAGATTCAAAATCTAAAAATGGTAATAATATATTTTAACATGTATCGATGCAGAGCATTCGATTATCAAAGCTTAAACATTGTATCCAAAAAATGGAAAAAAAAGAAAAATTAAAAATCATGAAGATTTTTATAAATGATGATATGGAAACTTTGAAATCAAAAATGGTATAAACACTTTCGACGCACTGAACTTCATTAGTGTTCTTTCACTAACTCTTGCTTGCGTCTGCTCCTCTTCGGAATTTTGGCTTTGTTGATCGCCCTTGGTGTCCAACTGCCTTCTGGATCAGATTAGGTGGTCCTTGGACTGCTTTTGGCTCGGCGGCTCTGACTTAGCTCTACGGCTCTGGTGCTGACATGACACTGCTCCGTAATATGAAACAACATAAAACTTATGCTAGTTAAATAGGTATTGGCTTTATCCCGTCTGGGCATAAAGTGGAAGCTGCGACCGATATCACCTCATCGTCTTTGGGAATTAAGAACATAGAAATTTTGTAGACTAATATTGATTAAAATGTGGTTTGCATAATTAAAATCTCTTCTTAGGAGAAAACTGCTACAGAATCTGGGATCCATTGGATTGTCGCATCTCTTCATTCAACAGACGTGGCAGTGTTGTGTCTATTCAGAATTTGCATTATTGGAGAGATACGAACCCAAATTTTAAAACTGTTACCGATAATCAATATTCAAAAAAGATTTAATGTTTGGTTTGCGATATTCTACAATGGTATGTATGACCACTGAAAATTAAATCAGTATAGGACGATTGGACGACTTGAATCCTTTCCGTATCCACCTAGGTCACCTGATTTGGCTATCTGTGATTCATATTTATGGTGTCATCTGAAGCAAATTGTTTGTCGCCATAATTTAACAACTCATTTAAATGTATTGAAAGGGAGAATTAGATATGCTGGAAATTCAATGTATGTTCAAGATATTCAAAATAGCAACAAATAATTTAAGAAAAAATTTGAGACGTGCACTGAAAATGGAGGAACGTGGGTAAAATCAACCAATTTAAATTAGCATAAACATTAATAAACACAAAAGAAATTTTATAAATAAAAGAACTGATTTGGTATGTGATATTTTTGAGAAATTTTTCTAATAAAAATTTTCCATAACCCCCCTGAAAAGGCAGTTTAACTAGGACGACTTATATTTTTAATCTCTATACGCTTTATAAACTTTTCTAATATAAATAGGTTTTGGGTGGAGCAAGAGAAGAACACAGACAATTTAGATAAAATCGAAAAAAACCGTTATCAACACCTATTATACTGCTTTTCCGTGTACACATAAAATTAATGATGATTGATCATAAAATTCTAGGCACTGGATTTTTAGCTGGAAATGGTTTTGTCAGCTTTCACCCATGAAGAATTAGAAAAGGAAAATCACCAGCAACATATTGTATCCGCAGGATAACTAAATCTTTGATAATTTCAGTAAATAAAAAAATTTCTTAAATTAGAAACTGATCCAGATAACCAAGTATTAAAAAATTAATATTTAAATTATAAAAAAACTCTAAATAAATTAATTTAAAAAACTAAGATTGACTATTATAAAAAAATGTATAGATAAACAAAAAAAAGATATAAAAAATTTATGGAAAACCGTTAATCAAATATTTACAAATTCTAAATCAACTGAAATGACTTGTATAAAAACCATCAATGGTGATATAATAAATGACCCAAAAGAAATTGCAGGAAAATTTAATCAGTCATTTGTTAATATGGGGAAGGATTTAGCTGGAAAAATTATTTAAAAAAATAATTATAGCATAAATAGAAATACTACGGAAAACTTTATTTTCTTATTACCTACTAAGAAAAAGCAATAATTCGACAACTCAAAAACAAGAAATCACCAGATATTGATGAATTGAATGCCGAATGATTAAAATTAATATCAGAGTATATATTAGACCCGCTCACATATGTAATTAACAAATCTATGGAGTTAGAATACTTTCCGACAGCATTTAAAACATCAATAGTTGTACCAGTATATGAAAACGGTGAAAATACTGAAGTTACAAATTACCATTCTATATTATTAATAACAAATTTTAATAAAATTTTTGAAAAAGTTTTAAAGGTAAGATTGACGAGCTATCTAAATAAATATAAACTGCTATCAGAACTGCAATTTGGCTTCAAAGAAGCTAAATCTACCTAAGACGCGATGAAAAATCTGACCACAAATATCTATGAGTTTTAAATGAAAGTAAACCATCAATGTGTGCATTCCTAGATCTTGCAAAAGCTTTTGATACCGTTAGTCACTCCATACTATTAACAACAATGGAAGATCTAGGAATACGAAATAATGCCCTAAATTTGTTCAAAATGTATTTAACAAATAGGAAACAATATGTAAAAGTTTGGTAATGTCCTAAGTAAGGAAGAAACAATTATATGTGGAGTACCAAAGGGAACAGTGTTAGGGCCAATTTTATTTACAATATACATTGACGGTATATTTTCATTAAAAACTGAAAGAAAAATTATAAGTTTCACAGACGATACGGCAATTTTTTCTGTGATAACAATTGGACAGATTTAAAAAATACTTTCGAAAATGATATGAATGTAATCAAAGACTATGTTAAGACATAATATTTTTAGTCGCAATCTCCTCTAAAAAATTCTTATTTTACTATAAGGAACGTAACCAGGCTGCAACCAGCAGCTACTCTCCGGGCTGTGTGCCCCGCCGAGCTCTGAATTACAAGTTACAAGCCTGGCGCGTTAAGTGTAATAATCGCATAATACCAACAAAACGCTAATGCTTCGATTGCAACAAACACCAGCCGAAAGTCTGATCCTACTTAAAGGAGCTCTCGTGACAGTCGTCCCATACCACTTGCGGGCTGCAGTTTCGAGCTGTTGGCTCTCGTCAGTGCAAGGGAGGCATGTGACGACCGACACGAGGAGCACTTGACTATTTAGTACATGTCGGTATCTTTGGGATAGCGACATGTAAAATAGTCAGCAGGCGCCATCTAACGGTCCAGTGTCCGCCCTCTAAAAGCACATTTGAACAAAGACTATCTTGATTATAAATAAAAAAAAACATTTTACTTACCAGTCTGTAGCTATAGAACATCCTTGCCAATATTTCCGTATATAACTGTACAAGAAAACTTTAACATATTACCTGCAATGCAAATAAAATACTTGGGCATAATAATAGATAGCCACTTAAAATGGGAATCACACATTACTTATGTAGTAAAAAAAACTACGCTGTATATTATATAGATTTCGGCAGTTAAAAAACATATTAGATATAAGACAAAAAAGATACTCTGTTATAGTTTGGTGGAAAGTCATTTATTATACGGCATTATCGGTTGGGGTGGAGTTTCAAAAAACTTACCCTAATTCTTTAGAAGTCATTAAAAGAAATTATCAGAATAATTCTTCTTAAAGATAATCTATATCCTAGCGACATGTTATATAAAGAGTCGAATATATTGGACATTAGACAACTGTTTTATATTAATATAAATACAACACAATATGTAAACAAAAACGAATTACTCACCTTTAGCCATAATACGAAACCCGTCAACAAAACAAATACATAAACCCTTTAATGTGTAAATCTATAGGCCAAAGATGTAAAAAAATTATTAAATACTTTACTAGATGATATAAAGTGAAGTGAAAAAAATCTGCGTTCGTTTAAAAGTAAAATAATAACTAATTTGGCTTGGTGGTGGGATGGACAGTGGTGCGTTCTTCCACCCAGACAGCCCGGGTTCAAAACCGGGTCACAGCAAGTCAATGAGATATAGTGGATGAGCGGATCTGCTCGCGTCACCATCTTTCGAAAGAGATGTAAAACTGTGGGTTCCGTGTATCTACGATGTGAGCACGTTAATAATCCCTACCCCACGACAAACTGTGAGGGTTCGGCAAAATTTCCAGGTTAGGGGTCCCAGTGCCTACACAACCACTGATGAGCTTATCCCCTGGCGTTGGTGATTGGCCTTGGTAGCGGAAATAGGCCGACGTTAAATAAATGATTAAAAAAAAACTAATTTAAATAAATTTACAAGAAATGAAATTCACGACCTAATGGATTTGTAAAATGTTGAATTGCTTCATTAACATTAACATATATATGCATATATAGGCAAATGTTATGTTCTGTTTTTATATTGTAAATGATATGTAGGTAGATATGTTTGTATTTTTGTGCTTAGATTGTTACATGTGATTTAAATTATTCAACGTAGCATTAAGATTAATATGTCGCAGATGGCATTTAAATTGAATAATGAAAGTTGTCATATAATTTTAAATCTATTTTACTGTTGTATGAGCCTTAAAACAAGTATTCTTCTATACTTCATAAGGTGTGATGTACACCTTACATATTTATTCAATTTGTATGAATATTGTGTACTAATATTTAAACTCTGAATAAATATTATTCTATTCTAATTTACTCTATTCTATTCCATTGTATTGTATTGTATTGTATTGTATTGTATTGTATTGTATTGTATTGTATTGTATTGTATTGTATTGTATTGTATTGTATTGTATTGTATTCTATTCTATTCTACTCTACTCTACTCTACTCTACTCTACTTCACTCCACTCCACTCCACTCCACTCCACTCCACTCCACTCCACTCCACTCCACTTCTCTCCACTCCACTCCACTCTATTCCATTATATTCTATTCTGTTTATTCTATTCTATTCTGTTCTATTCTGTTCTGTTCTGTTCTATTCTATTCTATTCTATTCTATTCCATATTGTGAAATATAAGTACAATTATATGTCATATTAAAACAAACCATAACGTTTTATCAATTTGGTTTTTGTGTATTTGCTTTTTTTGGACACTTTACAACTAAAACAGAGTTTTTGCATCAAATAATTGCTTTTAGAACTAAATGGAAACTAGAAATTAATTTATACGATACGGAATTGCTTACCTAGCGATCTACTGCATTCAAAATATGCATGATTGTATTATGCGGTTCACTAAATTAAATTCCCTAATTAAATTACCGGATGAACTATAAATACTTTAATAAATGAGAAAATATGCTTCTTTGTAATCTTTGTTTGTTTTAGTTTGTTAGAAGACGCATTCTTATTCCATGTTTTCATAAATTAATGATCTTTATTACCATCTTTATAGACTGAATACATCTTACTCATTAATTTTAAAAAGCTTTGTAAAGCTTTTATTTAAAAGGAATTATACTGTAACCATAAGATGCTTTAAAATAATCGGATTTTTTGTTAGTATTATATTTAAGGGAAAAAGATTTGGGCTATTTAGATATTTACATAAATGAAAAGTTTGTTTTAAAGAAAAAACACATAATGCGTTTAAAACTTTCTGCAGAAAACTTTAAGAGAAGTTATTGGGCTATGACATAAAATTGACAAAATAAAAAATACAATATGAACGGGCTTATTGGCTCAATACGTATGCGTTAGGCTTAAGACCAGGGGGTTCCGTGTTGGAATCCTGGCTAGGATATGGATATTTAGTGGCGTTTTAAATTTGTTGCGAACTTGGCAGCGGGGTTGTGTGAGAGGTAACACGGCAGTAGATAAGCTATGGGCGCCAAAATCCCATGTTATTTCTTATGGAGGTTCATTGTAATTTTTCAAGGCCATTCATGTAAAGAGTCTGCTCAAGTTAGTCGCGCATATGCAGGTGTGTAGCTAACTTCACGAATTGGCGGAAAACTCAAACGTTAACGGTCATGGGTGATTCATGGGGGTGTCATGACCTGTATGAAAGCTGTACAGACCTGTTTATTTTTGGTACAGACCTATACGGTTTTCAAACAGAGAAAATGAAAAAGAACTGGGTTGATAGAGCTTTCACAATCATGTGACATGTTTTAAAATGTCTCTAAAATAAACGAAATGTGGCATCAATGTTATTGTAACCTCAATTTATGGTGTGTCACAAATGAAGTCAAGATATTCTCAACATGTTGGTGTATTATCGTCTCTATTATAATTTGTTGAGGCAAGTTTTATGACTATATTTGTATGCCTGTTACAAGGCCCTATGAAAATAAAGACATTATTTCTATAATCAATCACATATCCCTCCTAACTTCAGGCGCAACTCAGTATGCATTTCCATGAGAACAAGAAACAACCAGTATCGTATGATTTGTCTAGCATTATAATATCTTCACCACATTGAAAGGTAAACGATATATAGCATATGCGGCACATTGAATGGTCTAAGACCTGCACAACAATCTAAATAAGACGATTTAAAAAAGTATCGTACTTGTCATTACCTACCCCCCGTTTCTAAGCGAATAAAATGGTGAAAGTATTTTATGTGTAGAATTTTATGCCTACAATCTACCCGGCGCCTCCACCATATGTACTACAGACACCGTTTTACAAGAGGGGGATTAGACAATCACGGACAGCAAATTAGTGTAAAAACAAATATAATTTATTAATAAAGCAATAAAGGTTGAAACGTAACCAGTATATCCAAAGTACAAGACCGATAAACTTGATTAGACTTAGCTTTAAGACTGAAATGGAATGATTCCTTGTTGTGTTAAAACATTACATATTTATATTCTTAATGAATGCTTGTTTAGTAAATTATATATTTGTCTTGGGTCATATTTTTATTATTTATTAAGAGCGCTCCGGATATAAGCCGAAAAGACGGTTCAATTTACTCTCATATAAATCATTATTTTAAAAAACGGCTTTCACTAAAAGACATTAAAAATATGTTACAATGTGGGATGAAGAGAGAAAAAAAGTATATATAGAAAAATATTTTTTTTCTTCTATTTTCGATTTGCAAAAATAATTTTTATCATCCCACATAGGTATTATTAAAATAAACATTTTCCCTTTTGTAGAACTAAAACAAAATTAGCCCTAATGTCCACAAAGGTACCGAGAAATTTAAAGATTAGGTATAATAAATTTTTCCAATGTCATATTCTATTACATCTCTATCTCTCTCTTTCCAAGCACACCGTACACTCGGCTGCATCATTTTATTGACGTGAAGTCATTTACAATTAAAATTGGAAGCATGGATGACTAATACACTCCGAACAACTTTTAAATTCTATGTAAAAAATGTCCTATTGACCTTGTAGCTTATCCCCACTTATTTCGCGGTAACATCGTCTAAACTGGGGGGGTAGTTTGGAGCGCATAGGTAAAAATCGATCTAACACGAGGTTTCACGGCGGATATTTCAAAACCGAATGATTTAACGAGAAAAATGCTTAAGAATGAATTTATAGAGCGAAATTTTCTTTGTAAGATACATATCTAGCGGATGTTAACGCAAGTAAATTTTTATTTATTTTCCCATTTTTTCCACAAAGATGCGTTTTTGAACTCTCGGTGCCTGTTTTTTAAGTGGTTTACCCTGTAGGCCTATTTCACAAAAAATCTGTCCAATTTTATTCATCTACGACTAGTTCTTCAAATTCGGAATTTAAACATCCTTGCTCATAGTAATTAGAGCATAATGTTGAGCAGCTCAATCCAACCTTAATACAGGTGCATCGTTTTTCACAACTTTTTTGCAGCTGCAGGATACTAACTGAAGGGTAGAAATTGGTGCTGGTAACTTGGTGGTGTAAATGGGAGCTAAGATATTGCCCACTTTCTCTTAACCCCATTCCGTTGGTTCCAAGTTTTCTCCTCCTCAAGATTGAATTTGATATATTATTATATAATCGTAATATTTTTAAGCTCTTTATATTTATCGTCCTGTAGAGCTTTGCTAACGGCTATTAAATTCACCAAACCTCTTTCAACAAAGAGTCTATTCTGACCTTCACCTTTTCCTCCCCCTACATATCACAATGCTTCAAACATCTGCTCAGAAGGTCGTCTATAGTGAATGGTTTACATAAATTAGTGGGATATATATTTTCCCACTTTTTCCACATCTATGCGTTACCTTATTATACGTAAAATATGTACCTCACTAATTTGTGTAAGCCATTCATTTTAGACGAACTTCGGAGTGAATGTTTGAAGCATTTTTATATGTAGGAGAAGGAAAAGGCGAAGGTCAGAATAGACTCTTTGTTAAGCCTGAGAGTGCATTGATCCGCGATCCTTCAGTACAATAGAAAACGTTTATGAAATACGGTAAAGATAGACTAAAAAATATATAAAAATATATGCAGGTGCGTTATTACTACATAGACTTAAATGTGCGTGGAAGTGTTTATGTAGCTACGGAGACAATAGGTAACTGTTTCATTTGCGAAAAGACGCTTCAAGGAGGTGAAACTGTGCATGTTGAAAGAGGCTTGGTGAATTTAATAGCCGTTGGCAAATTTCTACAGGACGATAAATATAAACAACTTCAAAATATTACGTCGAGGAGAAAAGTTCGAGCCAACGGAATGGGGTTGAGAGAAATTGGGCGATATCTTAGCTTCCATTTATACCACCAAGTTACTGACACCAATTTCCATCCTTCAGCCTAGTATCCTACAGCTGTAAAAAGGGTTGGGGAAAGCGACGCAGCTGAGTTAAGGTTGGATTGTGTAATACAACAATGTGCTCTAATTACCATAGGTAAAGATGTTTAAATTTCGAATTTGGAGAACAATTCGCCGATGAAGAACCCTCTAATAAGTAAAATTGGACAGAATTTTGATGGGATAGATCTACAGGGAAACCAATTTAAAAAGAACGCACCGAGAGCTCTAATAAAAAATGCATCTTTGTGGAAAAAAGTGGAAAATAAGAAACACACTTGCGTCAACATCCACTAGACATGCATCTTATAGAGAAAGTTCCGCTCTATAAATTCATTCTTGGGCATTTTTCTCATTAAATCAACAGGTTTTGAGATATTCGCTGTGAAACTTCGTGTAAGATCGATTTTTATCTATGCGCTCCAAACTACCCCTCATTTGGGCGCTGTTACTGTGAAATAGGTGTAGGATAAGCTACACGGTCAATAGGACATTTTTATACAGAATTTAATGACAAATATTTATTTCCTATACTTTTTTCTCTTCCAACGAACGGTTTACAAGACAAAATTGAAAAACTAATGTTGTCTCCGTCAGGGGTGATTTTTTCCGTTACTGAATGGAGTGAGAAATTTTTGGGTATCTATTCCTAACCCTATCGAGAGTACGCATCTCAAATATTATTTCTTTATAAATTATTTCTCCTGTTCAGTGTTTTCTAATTTAATTTGCAAGTATTATTTTTACTCATTGCTATGAAAACACAGTTGCTTTCCAAAAATGCAACTAGATTTTCGCCTCTATTAATAATCGTCACAAAAATGTGTTAGATTATTCTCTCTCTTTTGGACATAGAGGTCTTCAGAATAACATAAAACGTTGTACAATACGACCGTTATAAAGTTTAATATGCGAACATGGAAGTTAACTGATCGAGCGTGAGCTTGTTAAACCCTATAAAAATATGTAAAATCTTATAATGTATATTGTATATTCATATAATATATATATACACTGTTATGATCTCAGTATCTATTAATATGAGCGAGATACACAGGTACTCAAAATATTAAACCATGCTGATATTACCATAGTCAAATACTAATATGATTTTTTTTTATTTCAGAGAATTGAAACTAGCCTGTACAAATGCCTTAGCGGGAAAAAAATTCACACAAGAAATTGGCGTTGACAAAGTGGACAAATCATTAATCGCAAATTTCGAAATACTTAATTTAGTTCCTGAACGTAGCTTCTATATCAATAAATCGGAAACAGGTAAGATATTCTTTTTCTTGTTAATAATTTTTAATCATCTGTACTTTGGTATTGCGTAAAACGCACAGTTCAGTGGGCGACCGCCGAGCTATATGTTAGAACAATAAGTACAACTTATATCAGTAATGGTGCAGGTTGATAAAACATAATTATATAGAAAATAGTGCATAACCTAAGTATATACACATTCAAATATTTAGAAATAACAAATATAAATATAATATGGCACAATAAGGAATAATGAAATCAAGAACCTGATAGAAAGTTATCAAATCTGTTCTTGAAAGCGTCTATTGATGAGCGTTAACGACTTCACTTGGTAGCGACTTCCAATGCACTCTATTGCTAATGAAGAATTCTCCTCATCTGGTGTAATGTAATGCTTGGCGTTGCTGGAAGTTGTAACTTCTGAGTCAATTATTATTGTTTAATGAAAACAAATTAGTCAAATCTAAGGAGTAAGTATCATTTAACACTCTGTATGTCGTGATAAGGTCTCCGCATGTTAATCCCTCCGTAAGAGTGCTTAGCCTTAATGTATATATGCTTAGTCTCATTCTAAAGTAGTCTCTGGATTCCATGTGGAAGGCGCGTGGCTCTGCGTTGGACACTTTCGATTGATTCTTTATCGCGCACTAGCCACTGCGACCAGACTGCTGAACCGAACTCAAGCACAGGTCTCACATAAGTTTTATATAAATCACATGCAGTATGTGGCGGAGATTTGTTGAATACTATTTTTAGTACATATAACAAACTAATTGCTTTTTTTACATGAGAGAGATATGTGGTCAGACCAACTTAAAGTATCGGTGATCATGACTCCTAGGTCGCATTGAGACGACACGGATTTTATTACAACACCATGGATATTGTCAAGTCAATTTGGCGTTATCTTTACCAACATGGAGTACAGTGCACTTGTCCATGTTAAAAGAAATAAGTCAGTTGTCATGTCACAAGGAAATTATATCGAAGATAGATTGGAGAGTGATAGAATCTATCTTTGGATTGCAGTAAACTTTTTTATCATGTGCATACTGTGAAGTTTTGCAATTGAGTAGTCTGGGAATGTCGGAAGTATACAACAGAAACAAGATGGGCCCCAATACTGATCCCTGTGGAACGTCACTGGTAATAGGGTGAGCGGGAGCGAGGTCTGCATCAATTTTTACTTTGAATGATCGGGTTGGTTAGATATTGGGAAATCCAAGACTATAAAGGCCCATGGATACCGAATGGGAAAAGCTTCAGTTCCCGTCGTTATTTAGGGACTTTGTCGAATGCTTTGGAGACATCTAGGAAAATAGTATCTGTTGATTCCTTTTTATAATGAATTTCATTTTTTTCTTGTTGTAAGTAGCCGAAATAATGTTGCAACTCAACTTTTAAATTTGGAGACGATTATCCCGGTAACCCTTAGAGCTAGTACAAAAATGAACAAAGCCTTTCTTGTAGTGAATTAGATCTTTAATTTAGTATAGAATGATATTTTGAATGTTGCTGAAAACCTGGAAATTTTATATAAAAACCAAAATGGCGGCGTGAGCTCAACCAACCCTCTAGAACATTTAATATGTCTAACAACACACCTCATTGAACATGTATACCCATTTTCAAAACTATATATATTAATGTTTTTCTCGCTCCTATTTTGAACCTTCGTGCTTAAACTATATATGGTGAAGTAAAAATTTAAGATAATTTTGATCTCATTTTGTTCCATTTGGCACTGTTATGTAATATATTTAATTTTTATTATATGACTGTGATTCGAGTCTCCCCAAATTTTTATGTGCATATTTTCACGTTTGATCTTTTTAAATATTTATTAGCCAAAGTGACTTATGGAGTATATAGCTCAATGGCAGGATCAGAGATACGTCGGATTTAGATATATATGATCCGACGTTGTCACCGCAGCAAATTAATTAGCTGTCAAAATATAAAGTAACTTTAATTGCTAGACTGGCAGCAGCAGTAATAAATAGAAATTGACTTTATAACGATGAATAAAGGATTATCGGCACGAGAAATTAGACAAATCTCCATTTATTCATCAACGTTTCTTTTATTCATTTTGACGCTCATCAAAAATAACACTGAAATTATGATAATATTTAAGAGAAAAAAACTTCTGCTAGCAAATGCAAGCTATTATAAGGTTAATTCAAATTTTACACAATTAAAAAATATATTAAATATTTAAAAGATAAAAGAAAATATTAAAAATATATACAGGATGGGATAATAGTGCGTTGGACCTCTATATCTCGAGTTCTACGATAGCTAGAAATATTTTTAAAAATTGCAAGGACACTAGATAAAAAAGTCTATAACTGGAAATTATTTTCAAACACACAGGGAGAGCCAAGACAAAATTACAGGACCAAGTGCCTTTTTCTTAAACGGAATGCTATGTATACCAGCACATTTTATTAAGCCTCTTTCTCGGCTCTATTCATTCCTATATTAGCATTGAATATCTCCCACCCACTTCAATGAATGAATTTTTTTGGAAAGAAAAACTTATGTGAATACCAATTACGAGACATCTAATTAATGTTCTTGAATCATTTCCATTTCCTAAAAATGTACAGGATGGCCAAAAATTATTTTTCAATTAGGAACATTTTAAATTGAATTTTCTCAATTTTTTTCAAAGGAACACCCTATATATTTTTCGACGATGTGATGTAGAAATTAAAAGCGAACATTTTTTGTAAGCACTTCCCTATGGCTAATTGCAACCATTTTCGTTTCATAAATAAATGTCAAATTCAAGAATAAACTTAAACAAAGAGGTTCTCTCAAACAATTCAGTAGAATAATTTATACACACGTTTTTATGCAATTTTGAAATGGGGCCATTTAGTGGGACCATTTCTTCCAATCCACTGAAATGAGTAAATAGTATTTAACCGGTCCTTTACTGTAATGTTTTTTTGTATATTTTTTTGCTCTTCTCGTTATTCGACAAGCAATAAAACCTCGATTTGGTATAAATTGTCGTGTACAAAGGAGCATTTATCACATTTATCGGACTTATAATTTGTATTGAATTTAATATATTTGGAATTTTACAATACGAATTTTAATAAAGCGGAACTCGTAGACATGACCTTTGTTTTGGGTGAGTCAGACAGAAATTGTTTACTTGCCAATAGAATTTATAACCAACGTTATCCTGAAAGAAGGATTCCTGATGTTAGCAGCTTCAAAAACCTTCTCGATAGATTTCTGGAAACTGAAAATGTCGAATATAAAAAAAGTGAAAGAATAAAACATGTTGTGAACGAAGGAGATGAGTTTTCTATGGTGCTGGTAACAGTTGAGAACCCCCATGTTAGTTAAAGAGAAGTGAGCTCATTAGTAGGAATAAGTAGACGGTCTGTGGGTCGAATCTTAAAAACAAATAAGTTGCATGCATATCATATTTAAATGCACCATTATTTATCTGATGACAATTTTCAAAAGCGCTTACAATTTTGTAATTGGGCCAGAGGTGAAATGCAACATGATGTCAACTTTTGCAATACTGTTTTATTCAGTGATGAGGCAACTTTTCATGTAAATGGATTTGTTAACAGGCACAATTTCCATTATTATGCTTCGAAAAATACTCATTTTTTTATGCAAGTTGATAACCAATACAGATGGTCTATACACGTTTGGGAATGAATTATTGGTGAACATGTAACAAGGCCACATTTCTTTTATGGTACATTGAATAGAGCTATTTATCATCATGTCACAATTATTGGTAAATCTCCCTGACAATTCGAAATAGGATGGGGTTTCAGCAAGATGGTGCTCCACCACATTATTTAAATCCAGTTGGAGACCACTTAAATAATACCTACCCTAATCAATGGATTGGAAGAAACGGACTCACTAAATGGCCTCCTGCTAGATCCCCAGATCTTACAAAAATGGATTTCTTTTTATGGAGATACGTGAAGGGATTTTTTTATAGAGACACATCAACAACAGTACAAAATGCACTTTTAGACCTCGCTGATGGTATGCTATGTGGTGTTGATAAGCCCATGGTGACGATAATTATTATATTAGACTTCTCCAAAACGTTTGATTGTTTAGATCACAAGTTGTTATTATAATTAAAATTGGCCAAAAAATTTGGTATATACCTGTTTTATTTTAAATTAAATACACATTATACACATACACATTAACATACACTTTTCGTTTATTAAGTAACTTGCAATAAGAAAACAACTCTTCTATTGGTTCTGTAGCACCTTGAATATAAGTTTCTAATTAGAAAACTGTTTTGTAGTTCCCATCACGGACAATTGTAAATGCTAAAATTATTATGTAAATGGTTCAGCTGTACTTCCACTAATTATTTCCTATCCAAATTTGAGGATGTATTCACCCTACTATGTCGCGATTATCATTAATTTCGTCAAATGAGAATTTTTATTATTTGTTATTGTTCAAATACATCAAAGGAGTAACATTTTCAATAATTAATTTCTTTTATAGGTGAAATTTGTTAAATCGGATCACCTTTAACTTCTCTTAAGAAATTAATTAATCTTGCTATTATACGAAAAACTGATATTGAAGACATAATCCAGACATTACAAAGAGATCATGATTTCTCTGTAGCGGACGGAAAACAGGTTTCTAATAGTTAGACAAAGGAGCTGAATTTTAACGGATAAATTAATAACGCGAAAGTGATATTATGAAACTGCTGTTCGTAAGAACCATTGCAATAAATTTCTCGAGTATCTTTGAATAAAGCGGAAATGTCATCGACCTTTTAATGTTTTAATTTGTAAGTTATATGTTTGTAGGTGTAAAATGACAAAACCAGCATAAAAATTGGTTTTGTGGCTTTTAAGATTAGCTGTATCCTGTATCAAATAGGTAGTCAGACTAACAGATAGACATAACGATAGTTTATTTTATACTATTTAGTGATAATTTCGTGTTCATATATTCTGGTTAATTTTTCAATAAACATATTGTATTGTACGTTATTGTATCGTATTGTATTGTGTTGTGTTGTGGTGGCGATGTTCTGTGCTGTGCTGTGTTGTATTGTGCTCTGTTGTGTTGTATTATGCTGTATTGTATTGTGCTGTGCTGTGCTATGTTGTGTTGTATTGTGTAATTCATTAATTCATAGATCTCTTTGCTTATATGCTGTTCTATAGTTCGGATTATTTGCCTGTGGAACAGTTATAAAACTTAGAAACAAATGAGTAAAAGGTGCGAAGAAAAATATGGTAGACTTGAAAAGCTTTTGCGGAATTGTGGCTTGACACATAAAAATGTTATACTATAACGTTAACTGGGGCGTACAGTTTAACGGGCAGGGTGCAAAGTTTGAAATAAAAATAGCTTCACTACGCCCCACGCGTAAAACTATCCTTATTCTCCATGAATAGGTTTTTACGTTATTTTGGGACACCAGGTGGGTGAGTTGAAAGTGCCAGTTTACAAAGCTAATTATTTTGGAGATTCATAATAAATTTTCTATTATCATTTTTCATAAAAATACTAATACAATTATGCCACTTTAATACCTCGTATAGAACATTTAAATTTTAATAAGAGCTTGGTAAATCAATTTCAATGATATTCACTGGATTTTATGCCAGGTAATATCTTTTCGTTTTCAGCTTTCAGATACTGCAAACATTCTCACGAGTGTTATGTTTTTAATTTACACCCGAAAATTCAACGGCTTTGTATGATGATTAGAACTCGCGACCTCAATATAACGATAGGAACACTTAATCACTTTATAAGCTCTCGGTTTTGTCTTCCACGGCATTTTTTGTACACGAACAAGATTGATTATTTTCTTCGTAAATGGAGTAGGTTAACCGATACACTAAATTTAATCTATAAAGGAGCCTCGATAATTCAGTTCTCTTCGTTAGGTATTTTGAAATTATTTATAAACATTATTTATTATCATTATTACAGTACTCTTTACACAAACGTGTAGTATATTTGCCTGATACTTTCTAAAATCATAAATATTATTTCTGAAAAATATCGACGTAACCTTGTCATAACATGTCTTAACCTTTGATAATACAGGGTGTCCCACGACGAACTGCGGCGATCGATATCTCGAAAAGTAGACATCGGAAAATTTTGAAAATTTGGTAGTAAACTAATATTGATGGGGGCAACTCGGCTAAAATATTTTCAAGATGGTGGAATTTCCGGTTATACCGGAAGTCGATACCAACTTGCTTATTTTAAATGGGACAAGCTATATATTATTACATTTTTGGATTTTACGCAAAATTCTAGGCCGATTTTGTGTATCATGTCCTATACCTAGGTCTCTCCGTTTTTGAGATATTTCAATTTTTATGTCAAAAATGACATTTGCGGGCCCTAAAAGAATTATCAATTTTTCCTATAAGGAAGCCTTTATTATCTAATTTGGGTTCGATTCTTTGTTGAAAAAGACCTACTTTAATAGAGTTTTTATAATATTTTGATAAGTATTAATACAGAGTGTTCAAAAAATAAGAATAAAGATGAAATTGAGAAAACTGTCAAAAATCAATTTTTTCAAATGGAAATCCCCAATTTTTATAATCTTATCTTATTCGCCATTAAAAATAAGGGTAAGTTTGTATATGGATGTCTATTCCGAAAATCTTTAGTTTGCGAGATATTCCCAATTCAATATTTCTATATGGGGATTTTGCTATGGATTTTTAAGTTCAATTACTGTTAGTTGGCTATGACGGCGTTGAGTGCTAAACAAATGTATGTAGCTGTCACTTACCAATTGACAAGTATTAATTATCATGCCGGGGCGCTTAAATTATACGCACGTGGATTACTTAAATTTGATTATAATCTATGGAGAATGTAACAAAGTTTTATCAAGAACGTGTGAAATATTTGCTAATAGATATCCAGATAAACAAAAACCGTCTCCGAACATTATTAAACGAATAATGGAGAATTTCAAAAATTTTGGCACCGTTAAGGCAACAGTTCATAAAATAAAACCAATTGTTGATGATGAAAATATCGAAATTGTTATTTTGGGATAGTTTGCGGTATATCCTATGACATCCTTAAGACAAGTGGCCTTACAAACAGGAATCTCCAAGAACTTCTATTCATAGAATTCTTTTAAAACACAAATTCCATCCCTATTCCATTTCTATGGTTCAACACCTAAAGGACACCGATTTGACCAGAAGAAATCACTTTTGCGAATTTATTTTAACAATGTTATAAGGCAACATTCGATTTTTGGACAACATAATTTGGACTGACGAGGCAAAATTTACGAAAAATGGACTTTTCAACAGACATAATTCCCACTTTTGGTGTGATTCAAATCCCCATGCCGTGAGATTGCGAAATTATCAAGAAACCTGGCAATTTAATGTGTACTGTGCTGTGGCTGTAAGAAATGATGGAGTCGTAAAACTTAATTTTTATGAAGAAAACTTAAACGGTAATGAATTAATACTTAAATAGTTTCTGTTTTTCAAATTTCGTATCAACTTTTTTTAGGTGAAAGATATTTGAATATATTACTAGATTTAGATAATGAATATTTGAACAATTTACCGCTAGCTGAACATAGGCAAATATTTTACCAACATGATGGCGCGCCACCACACAGCAGCTTCATAGTTAACAACTTCTTGGAAGAAACTTTTTACGATAAGTGGATTGCTAACAATGTACCTTTTCTGTGGCCTCCCCGTTCTCCTGATCTGTCTATCTTAGACTATTTTATATGGGGAACAATAAAAGATATGGTTTATTTTAATCCAGTCACAACAATGGAAGATTGTCAGGCAAGAGTAAGGAATGCTTTTGAAAGATTATTTCCAGGTTCTATTAGAGCGGCCACCCATGACGAACTAATCAAGTGGTGCGAAAAATGTTTGGAAGTTCAGGGTGGACACTTTGAACAATTATTAAAATATAATATTTTCCTGAGTATAAGTAGTTATGCTATTAGTATTTTATGTAAGAACCTTTTGTATCTAAGTTACATTTGTTTAATTATTTTATGAACTGTTGCAGTGCCAAGTTTTTTGAAATTCTCCATTATTCATTAAATACTGTTCGGAGACGGTTTTTGTTTCTTTGGATATCTATTAGCAAATATTTCACATGTTTTTGATAAAACTTTGTAACATTCTCCATAGATTATAAACAAATTTAAGTAATCCTCGTGTGCATAATTTAAGCGCCCCAGCATGATAATTAATACTTATCAATTGGTAAGTGGCAGCTACATACATTTGTTTAGCACTCAACGCCGTCATAGCCAACTAACAGTAATTGAACTTAAAAATCCATAGCAAAATCCCCATATAGAAATATTGAATTGGGAATATCTCGAAAACTAAAGATTTTCGGAATAGACATCCATATACAAACTTACCCTTATTTTTAATGGCGAATAAGATGAGATTATAAAAATTGGGGGTTTCCATTTGAAAAAATTGATTTTTGACAGTTTTCTCAATTTCATCTTTATTCTTATTTTTTGAACACTCTGTATTAATACTTATCAAAATATTATAAAAACTCTATTAAAGTAGATATTTTTCAACAAAGAATTGAACCCAAATTAGATAATAAAGGCTTTCTTATAGGAAAAATTGATAATTCTTTTAGGGCCCGCAAACGTCATTTTTGACATAAAAATTGAAATATCTCAAAAACGGAGAGACCTAGGTATAGGATATGACACAAAATCGGCCCAGAATTTTGCGTACAATCCAAAAATGTAATAATATATAGGATGTCCCATTTAAAATAAGCAAGTTGGTATCGACTTCCGGTGTAACCGGAAGTGCCACCATCTTGAAAATATTTTAGCCGAGTTGCCCCCATCGACATTAGTTTACTACCAAATTTTCAAAATTTTCCGATGTCTACTTTCGAGATATCGATCGCCGCAGTTCGTCGTGGGACACCCTGTATACTATAAAAATAAAAATAATACATACACCTTCCAATAAACACCTCCAAGCATAGATCCAATAATTGCAACGAGACTTTTCACTAACCATTAATTTATTAATACTGAATTACAATAGTCAATCGTTAAACTTATAATAACACATTAATTATAACTTTAATCTACTACACATTGACTACTTTAATTCAGAATTTGTTACTATTCGTTATCTTATCACTTGCTCATCTAATACATAACTGACTCCGTGCGTTGGATCTGCTCCTTATATATCCATGACGTTCTTTTTCGATTTATTCCATTTCACTACAGGCTATTGCAGACAACTTCTCGAAGGTCGAGATGATTCTACCACCTTCCAATTCCATCAGTGGTAATGGTAGTTCGCCAGTTGGCCCTCGTTTTACTGCTAGCTAATCAGGCAGGCCTCCTTTCGCTCTGCTACCAGGGGGGTAAGAGGGCGGCACATAACAATAGTATATTAACAAATATTTCGTCAACCAAACTGGTGTCATCAGGAGGTAATTAAAAATAAAATATAATAAACCGGCTAAACGTATGTCTAATTTGATTTTACTCTAACCATTAGAGTAGTGAGTACATTTGTTTCAAATATAGCTCTTTTCATCACATAAGTGCTTGAGGTTTGTGTAGGTGTTTTATGTTCACATTTTATCTTGGGTACTGAAGATACATCACAAGTTTATCAGACCTGCTGCGATAGTTTGTGGTTTATACAGAATATAATGACTTCCATAAGATATAAGGCTTTGGACACAAAACCAGCCTATGAGATAATAGATCGTAATCTTTTAATATGTAAGTCAGCAAAATATGTAGTAAAATCAGTAGCCCTAAATTGGATTCAAGACTATTTATAGGGCAGATACTAAAATATAATATAATAATTGCATATTACCATCAAAACACTAATGCTTCGATTGCAACAAACACTAGCCGAAAGACTGATCCTACTTAAAGGAGCTCTCGTGCCAGTCGTCACACATTGCAGACTGCAGTCTCGAGCTGTTGGCTCTATTAAGAATATTCTCAAGCAAGTCCAGTTCTTTACGTGTGCCACGAACGTTATCTCTATAAATAGCCGTGCCACTGCAACTGCTTCCTTGGCGGTACCAAGTAAAAACCGATACTATTTTGCCATCGCGCATTTAACAAAAAGTGAAGTTCGAACAGTCTACCGCGCTCGTTCAACGTATCAACTACTGTCCCTAGCGACTTAACTCATTACGCCGCGACCATTTAACTACGACCTAGCTACAAAAGAAAAATGCTTAGTAAAATCTAACTATAAAGTAAATAAACAAAATAAATCGTTTTTCCGTTTTGTAAATATTTTAAATAGAGTGTTAATATACTAGCTTTTGAAAACAGTGACTTTCATTCCATTGGCACACGCCTGAATATAAAGTAGGCATCATCCGGGACTCCTTCTCTGTCCAAATTGTAAAAACCTGTTGACAATACCACAAAACTTAAATAGAGGGAATCGAGAGATCTGCCATCATTTTGTTAGGGAACTAAAAATATAAAATGAACTTAAACTTAAAACTTACTTAAACTTAACTTTAACTTAAAAAACCCGGCTCCATAAAAGGCGAACTAAAAAATTAAATCAAAATTATTAATATTAATCTTAATCGCTGGCAGTACGAGGTAGCTAGTACATACCACAGGCCTCCGATTGCTAGCAATCAGCGTTAATTTCAATTGAAATTAGTCCAATTAGCTTAGAAATGCGCTATGTTTCGAATTTGCTTGGATTTCTGTGAAACTTTTTGATAAACACTTCAAATAGTTTAAAATAAAAGTTATACTGCTATATTTGCATCACTCATACTCATAACCTACTTAGATATACCAAGTGTAACAGGATCATGGTATACCCCCCTTCTCTCCTTTAGTTTTGAACATGATTGATAGAAATTTAGGATATACTACATACATAATAAGCGGCACTTTTTGACATAGAATGGATTTTTGGAAAAAAGTAACTATCAATTTTTAAATGGAACACCCTTTATATTATTACATTTTAACACATGTAATGCTAAATAAAAATAATAAAACAATAAAATTCACCAAAATTGTTTTTGGGTCAAAACTCAATTTTCTCAAATGGGACCCATATCGGTACCGTGGTACTATTTATTATTACTATTAATTAGGAATTTATTCAGATATACAAACAAAATTACTGCTAAAAGAAAATAATTTTTTTTTTTTATACATTTATTTAACGTCGGCCTATTTCCACTACTGAGGCCTAACACCGACGCCTGTAGACGAGCTACCCCCAACCAGGAATTTTGCCGAACCTCTTCCCTTAAGAAGAGTAGGGATCTTTTACTTGCCTAACATTTAATAGACAAGGGACCGACGGCTTTACATCCCCTCCGAAGGATGGTATATCTCCTATACAACCCTCGTCTAAGGTTGTATAGCTTCCGCGCATACACTGATATACAAGCCGCTGGAAGATGGGTGAGGCGAGGACGTGGTCTTCGTTGGAAAAAGAAAATAAGAAAATACAGTTTTGTTCTAATTAAATGTTAAGAAGTAACTAAGGTGGCTTTGAAAACAATGAAATATTTAGCTTGTCAAACATTTGTTGGTTTAACGGTGTTTTTATTGTGTCTTTAAAAATTGTTTAAAATCCTTGTTAATTGTGTTCAAAATGCCGCAAAGATGAAAAAGTGGACATGTTAATTATTTATGGGGAATGTAAAAGCAGTTACGGCTACCGACCTTTATGCCCAACGATATCCTGATAGACAATGTCCAGCGAAAAATTATTTTAAACATGTTGAAAACCAATTCCGGAGAGAGCCCAACAATGATCCCGAAGAAAACTTCATTATTGACGAAGGAACGGAAATTAATATTTTGGCTCGAATAGGAGTTGATAAGACTGTTTCTTTAAAGCAAGGTCGGTTTGAATTGGACATCAGTCACCAAACAGTAAGCGCCGAATTTTGCACAAATACCACTATAAATATTTTAAATATCAATTGCACTAGCATTTGCACGAAAGTGATTACGAACGTAGGATGGAATATTGCAATTGGATTTTGTATAATAACGTGCAGCCAAACAATGATTTTTTTGAGGTTGATTTTATTTTCGGGCGAGTCTAGGTTTACAAATTTGGGATTGCTTAACCGACAAAATACAAAATATTGGTCACAAGAAAATCAAAATTTATTCATTCATTTAGGGTAACTTTCAAGTGCGGTTCGGTTTCAGTGTTTGGCTTGGAATAATCGGTAGTAGAATCATTGGTCCAATAATATTTGAAGGACCTCTGACTGGTGCCAGATACTTCAGATTCCTGGAAAATGAGACTGAGGCCATTTTAGACGAGTTACCTTTAGAGTTAGGACAGAGAATGCATTTCCAACAAGATGGCGCTCCTCCCTATAATTCAAGGATAGTAATTGATTACCTACAACGGAGATTCGGAGAAAACGTAATTACGATGAATGGTCCAGTGAAGTGGCCTCCAAGGATACCTGATTTAACGCCTCTTTATTTCTTTGTTTGGAGTCATTTAAAAAATATTGTCTAATCAACCGCCGTTATAACCAGTGAAGACCTGGAGCTACGAGTAAGGCAAGCAATTAATAGCATAGCGGCCCAGCAATTGGCGAACGTTCTTCGAGAAACAGCTATGCGAGTTCAGAAGTGCATTGACGTTAATGGACAGCATTTTGAACAACTGTTGTAATGTTTTGTGTTAATTTTTTGTATTCCAAAACCATCTTATGTGTAATAAGGTAATTAGAATAAAATTGTATTTTCTTATTTTCTTTTAGCTGTAATTTTATTTGTATTTATCGTACACTTCAATACGACATATGAATAAATTCCTTATTAATAGTACTAATAAATGGTACCACGGTACCGATATGATTCTATTTGAAAAAGTTGAGTTTTGTCCCAAAAACAATTTTCGTAAATTTTATTTGCTCATAAATCACGTAATATAGTGTAATGCTACAAAAATCGTAGCATTACACGAGTCGTTTAGAATAAATCGGAACCGTCATGGCACGCTTAAATGGAAAACAAAAAATTATATTATAAAAAAAAATGATGTTTGAAATGTCACTTATTTGGCATCGTTGGATTCACAAAATTATGCAGAATTCAAAAATGCAATAATATACAGGGTGTTTCATTTAAAAATCGAAAGGCCTACAGGTGCGCAGATCCTCTTTTGTAACATATATTTATCGACTGATGATAATATACCGAGACAATATTTTGATTGTATTTATACTATTTAAAACAGGTAATATAAACTATTTCAAAAACATAAAAAATGCGTGAATTTACTGTTTTTTCGATTTTTCGTGAAAGGTATATGCTTATATATTATTATTATTATTATTATATATATTATTTTACACGGAACTCATATCTTTCAAGGTTCTACTATAAATATGTGCTAGGTATGACAACGAGGTATTTTTTTTAATAGCAATTATAATTATTTATATTAACTCAATTTTCATTAATTTTGGAGCATTATTATTTTTTATTTTGTACATTATTTATAAAAGAGAGCCTAACTTTAATTTTTAAGTTATAGCAACTTAAAGCGTTTTAAAGAACACATTTCAAACTTTAAAAAACGTACCTTTAAAGTTTTAATAATATAGTTCAAACTGAAGTAATAGATCGATGAAATTAGTCTAAAAATTAAAATTTGGTACTTTTTGAAAATTTTCAATTTTTCAAGTCCTGTATATCAAAAAATACATTTTTAAGATTTTTTCACATCATATATCTTTTTGTTTATTACTTTAAGAGTAAACTGTGAGAGTTTAAAATTTTTATCTTAACAGTTTTAGAAATGGAAAAGTTTTAACGGATTTTGTAGAAAAACTCATTTAGGTTAAAATTCATATACATGCCATTCATATTGATACAAAGTTTTTCAAGTTTAAATATAAGGGTTCAATACCTACAATCCTCTGCTTCCATCTAAATTTTGGATTGGACAATTCCATCGATTAGTTAAAAAGTCATAGCAAATTTATTATAGCGAGCCAAAGATACCGCGCTTCTCACGCGCTACATTTGTGCGCCTCCGTTGCATATGTTGGGGCGTTCAAATAAAAAAAATTCTACAGCCTACAGTTTTCATTTTACAATAATATTTTCGACATTATTTTTATGTAAAATTTTTCGTTCTTGCGAATGGTGATAATAGTTTTGTGGAAACACAAAAATGTTTATTTTAAGAATTTTTTTTTTTATTTGTATTTTGCTACTAATTTGTTAAATAAAAAATTGCGCAGGCACTCTTTTGTTGATAACTTTTTATGTTATTCGTAACGTACTCACGAATGTACAGTAAAAAGTTACCGCTTCCCGGAATTTTTCCGAAGTGAAAACCTACTTTGACTCCACAAGGTAGTCTTGTTTAGTACATATTTTCAATTTACTTTTTTATACTTTCTGCTTCTGATTGCACATAAACGCTACTTGACATTCAAATCTGGTTTAATAAACCATCCTTATGTTAATTTTAATAAATCCCTAAAATGAATATTAACATTGAGAACTAAAATTTAACTCATATATTTTCAGTCCTTGCTATTCAAATAAATGAGAGGTTCGTTCATGCGCGACGTTATAGAAAGATTCATTTTTCTATGTGGGCTTACTGCTGTAGAAAATCCTGTACAGAGAAATGGAAATTCCATATTTCCTTTATATATCTTCCGCATATTAAATGAAGTTTATGACAAAGACAAATATTGCTTCCATAAAAAAATTAAAACGATATATCAATACGATTAGCTGTCGTAGCATTCACTACGATATGATTCATGCTCAATAAAAACACGAGATACTTTAGTTCAGAGCCAAATCATCCCATAGGCAGCTTAGGCACACAGAATACCAAGATTATAGTACACTTTATTCCAAAAGAAATAGTACGCAATATTGATGTCATTACCTAAATGTCAATTGTTACAATTTTTCTCAAGTTAAAGTTTATTAATACGCAAGTGGATATCATATACATTGATATGGAAAAAGCCTTTGATTAGGTAGATCATTATTTATTATTATCCAAGTTAAAATGCTTTGGATTTTCGGATATATTAACCCTGCTGTTCACATCTTACTTGTTTTCAAGGAAGCAATTTGCGGTCCAGGACGGTCATAGACCTCTTAATTATACAGGAACGTGAGGCGTTCCTCAGGCTTCTAACTTGAGGCCCCTGCTGTTTTTGATTTTTATAAATGACATAACATCAGTAATTAGCTGTCAGCGTCTACATTTTACGGACGATCTCAAAGTTTTTGCAAATATAAATAGTCTCAGTGACTGTATTTACTTATAAACAGAAATAAATAAAACTTCTACGTGGTATACTAACACCTTTCTGAAATTAAACATGTCCAAATGCAAAATCGTGACTTTTACTCGTAAGTTAAGTGCAATTCGACTATAATATAAACAATTTCTCACTCGGTGTGATTTTCGACTGCAATCTTAGTTTTTCTAATCATATTAATCAGTTGACAAAGTCAACTTCTAAGTTACTCGGGTCCTTTGTCAAAAACTGGAGCTGTTTTTCTAGTATTGAAAGTTTGAAAATATTATATTTCCTATACATTAAATCAAAGCTGGAATATGCAGCTCTCATATGGTTTCCTATATACCAAAGTTTGATTAAAATGAATCTGTCCAAAGAAAATTTGCTCCTTGCGCTTCTTTCCACAACGTGGCACTGATAATAACCTTATGTTAGATATGTTTAATATGACTTCACTAAGTGAAACAAGGAACTGTGCTGCTCTTTTATTTTTGTACAATCTAGTTAACAACAATATCGATTGTTCATCCCTTGTTAATAATCTTTAAATCTACTCGGTTCACTAATGATGGGATTGACTTTGTATGCATTTAAAATATCAGTCAATTTTTTGCTATCTTCTGACTTAGATAAGAAGTCGATATTAAAATCTCCACATACAACAATTTCATTCTTATTTTTACAGTACTTTTTTAAAATCGATTCAAATTTTTTTAAAAATTTCTTGACATCTGATGACGGAGATCTTAATATAGACAAAAGATATAAAGCTTTCGTCCATTTTTTAGGTCTAATTCAATACCACGTACTTCTAATTATTTTTCCTCTGACAAACTAGTAATATTTTTGATTTCTTAAACTTGATCGTTGAAAGAATTTTTAGTGTAAATTGCAACACCGCCGTTATTATATTGAGATCTCCAAATAGTACTTGCTAAACTAACATTTTTAATACTGACAGATTTGTATTCATTATCTTTCAACCAGTGTTCAGAAATGCATGCAACGTCAATATTATTTATGCCCAACTCTAGCACCAATACGTCTATCTTATTTCTTAGATTTTGAATATTTTGATGGAAAATTTTTACGCATATTTTATCACTATCAATGGTTTGTGATAATTGCTATTCTGGTACATCGATTTTTATTTTTTGCTTTTTTACAAAAATTTTCCCTCGCATGACTGGACAAAAATGATCAAAAATGGAAAGATTTATATCAAATTCAGTATTCAATTTCTTGTTTGCCTCACTACAGTTATTACATTTTACACTTCGCTTGTACATCTACCTTTACTATGTTCACTATCGCCACAGATTAAACATAACTTGGTTTTGCACTCTTTAGCTTTGTGATCAAATCCGCCACATTGAAAACAACGAAATGCTCCTACATACTCAAGTACTTTGCACAAGATGGAGACCATCGTATGCTCAGACTTCCTTCCTCCATTATGGATGCAAACGCCGTTGGATTACATTCAATAATTGCCATATATCGAATTTTCATTTTCTTTATGACAACTTTTAGTTCCATATTACCATGCCATAGGTAGGCGTTTTGTTTCCTTATCGTTCTTAGCAACTCCTCTTCATTTAATTTATCCTCAAGGTCATTTAATATTTTTATGATATACAATATACATATCTATTTAATAAATTTGTATATTTTTCCAGTGACAGCCATCTGTTGGCGGAAATCCTAATTTAGGCGGCAATTTGAATAGGTAACTAAAGTGGAGTGACATATATCGGTAAAAGTGAAATTTATTACTATTGATTGATGAGTTGATCGATTAAAATCTTATTTTCACATGTTATTATTAATTCTGTGGAAACCAACGATAGATGGCGCGTTGTGACGTGTTTTTCTAAACCTCGCACGTTGACGTGGAGAAAAGGCGCGGCCACTCTTTGACACACGAACTTCGGAAACAAGTTTTCGAATTACTCGGACGCCAGTCCTAGTTTAAGTGATAGGACACACTACCCTCAAGCCGAGTACGCGAGGCTGAGCAGCTCAAGTGGAGAAAGTTTATTCCAGTGGGTCAATATATGGGAAATTAGACGTTCACACACAGACAATAAAACTCAGAGTATTTCAATAAAGTCAGTATATTACTATAAACCTATATGTACAAAACTACTTCAACTACTAAAATCTATAAGTTACTTAGGCCGGGAGGAGCAAGCAAAAATCTAGTACCAAATGACTCAGGCGACAAGGATAGCAAGCACAAAACTACCTTGGTCTGGATTCAGGCACGTCTGCTTGCGGGAACGGTCAGAGCGAACTGACACACTTGCTTGGTGTACCGGGACTTTTCTATAATCAAACCACTTATTAGAGTAGCGGGAGAAATGCGCCAAACAGATGCGTGGTTTATTCAATGACAAAATATTCCACGGTTCGGAATTAATATGTGTCAAGTATTATTTACCTGGAGCTTGATTTTTCGGAGAAAACACGTCTGCTTGCTTTGAGTGAATCAGGCAGGCTGACTGCCTACATGGTATGAATTTAATTACTCCCTTCAGATATGAAGGAGTGGGAGAAACAGCAGAAAACAGATGCGTGGTGGATCACGGTGACGTCAGACGGACTTGACAAAATATTTGAAAGATTTTGGGGACTTAGAAAAATAATCCCACTACGGATTTGTGGACTTAGAAGAATAATTCCACGATGGATTTGTGGACTGCTGGCTCTGAGTCGGTCGGGAAGACTAACTGGTCGGTGTGAATTTAATTACTGCCTTCAGAGATGAAGGAGTGGGAGAAACAGCGGAAAATAGGTGCACGGTAGATCACTGTGACGTCATATAGATTTTACGGACTTAGAAAAATTGATGTTACCTGTATTGTGGACTTGTAATATTTTCAGTACAGCACCAGAGCAAACAGCGGGCACGTGTACCTCGTAGGACGGCAGCCAGAAGACTCAATGCGGAATAATTAAATTATTTTCGTGTGCTGAAGAACTACGTCACATAAGTGACGTCGAATGGACTTGTAAAATATTTTAAAATATTTTCGGACTTAGAAAAATAATGCCACGATGAATTTGTGGACTTAGCAAATTTACCTTACTCTGGTACCACAGGACGAAGAGCTCTGGACACCTAACGTGGTCGGTCGCTGGGAAGGCACTGACTCGTGCGTGGTTTGGCGTATCTGAAATGTAGAAACTCTTCTCGTCGCTTCCCCACCTGAGTTCATCTGTACTTTACAATCTGATATACCTACTCGGGGTTTCTAGAAATTAATTAATTTTAAAGGAATTCGCCTACGGCGGTACAGTATATTTACAAATATAACAGAACTATAAAATATTTTCGAGAAAATAATGATATTTTGTACATATTTCGGTAACGAAAAATACTTCGTTACATCGTTACAGTACTAAGTACTTTTTTGAAACCAAGTGTACGTATAAAAAGGCAGTTTTTAAATCTGAACTACGCTTGTTCAACGCATAGAACCAACTTCCTTGAGCATATGACTTATTTTTTAATACATATTGGGAATAATTATACCAAATCGAATATGTCAATGTGGCAGTTGACGAACTGTACTTTGAATGGTTATCTGATCGTGCTCTAAAGACAGTTCCATCAAATAGATCGCACCCATCGTGGTTCGATTCAACAATAACTAAAAATATTAGGACGAAACGATCTATGCTTTTAAAAAAAATTAGAATTGAAATATTTATGAAAACCACAAATTATATCGCAGAAAAATAAGAAAGACTGATTCTGATGTTTAAAAATGCGCAGTCCGCCCTATTTGTGCCAACGATTAGTAGAATTACCTTGTATTATAGCGCAAAGTAAACTGTGATATAAATTCCAATTAAAGTTCATTACATTAACTAAATGTTTACCATTTTTACAGTGCCCAGAGTTATTAAGATAAGATTTACAAGTAGTAAAATAATATCGGCGTGAATCGGCCGGTAGCTGTAATTAAAAGTAATGTCGTTCAGCGCTAATTGCTCGAACCGTCCCATAATATTATCCTCAACGTGAGGCCTTTATTACGGTACATTAGATTATTTATTTCTTTCAGGTCTATCTAAGCAATTCTCGTTTGAGGATAATTGAAATTTATCTGTTGACGATTTGTGGAGGAAATCTTTCTTGGCGGATTTCATAATAGCGGTCTGTTAATGAGTGGGATATTTATTAAATGTATCTTTGGGGAGAAACAGTGAAACAGTAACGACTTCATTTATCTAGTTATTTTCTCTGGAATAACCGAAAATAAAGTGAACTCAGTTAAGCTACGGGAGAAAGTTGACACATAGGGTGGGGTAATAGTGCGTCGGGCCTCGATATCTCGAGTTCTACGACAGGTAGAAATTTTTTAAAAATTTGCAATTGCAAATTATTTTCGAACATACAGGGCGAACCAACACGAAATTATAGGACCAAGTGCCTTTTTTTTTAAATGGAATGCTATGTATATCAGTGCATTTTTTGAAGCCTCTTTTTAGGATCTTTTCATTCCTATATTAGCATTGAATATCTCCCAACCACTTAGAAGTAATGAATTTTTTTGTTGAAATAATGCGATCTGCAGATGGATATTAAAAAATCACCACAGTCACAATTGTGGGTTTTAAGAAAAACTTAGGGGGCGAGAGTGGGTGCGTCTTTACTATGTACATACTTCGATATGTGATATAAAGCAATGCAAGGCGCGGGTAGTAGTTGGAAGGGTGACCGTTCCAACGAAGACCGCGTCCTTCACTCTACACATCTTCCAGCGGCTTGTATATCAGTGTATGCGAGGAAGCTATACAACCTTAGGCGAGGGTTGTATAGGGGATATACCATCCTTCGGAGGAGATGTAAAGCCGTCGGTCCTTTGTCTATTAAATGTTAGGCAAGTAAAAGATCCCTACTCTTCTTAAGGGAAGAGGATCGGCAAAATACCTGGTTGGGGGTAGCTCGTATACAGGCGTCGGTGATAGGCCTCAGTAGCGGAAATAGGCCAACGTTAAATAAATGTATAAAAAACTTATGTGAATATCAGTTACGAGACACCTAATTAATGTTTTCATTTCCTAAAAATGTACAGGGTGGCCAAAAATTATTTTTCAATTAAGAACATTTTAAATTATTTTAAATTTTATCTATTTTTTCAAATGAAACACCATGTATATTTTTCGACAACGTGATGTAGAAATGAAAAACGAACATTTTTGTAAGTACTTCCCTATGGCTAATTGCAACCATTTTCGTTTTATAAATAAATAAGTATCAAATTCAAGAATAAACTTAAAAAAGAGGTTCCCTCAAATAATTCATAAGAAAAATTTATAATAGGTGTTCGACGTGTTGCCCATTTTGACTGACACACTAGTATTTAACCGGTCTTTTACTCTAATGTTTTTTTGTGCATTTTTTTGCTGTGTTCGTTATTCGACAAGCAATAAAACCTCAGTTTGGTATAAATTGTCGTGTACAAGGGAGCATTTATCATACTTATCGGTCGTTATAATTTATATTGAATTTAAAATATTTGGAATTTTACTATATAAACTTTAATAAAGCGGAACTTGTAGACATAACTTTTGTTTTGGGCGAGTCAGACATAAATTGTTTACTTACTAATAAAATTTATCACCAACGTTATCCTGAAAGAAGGATTCCTGACGTTAGCAGCTTCCAAAACCTTCTCGATAAATTTCTGGAAGCTGGAAATGTCGAATATAATAAAGTGAAAGAATAAAACGTGTTGTAAACGAAGAAAATGAGTTTTCTGGAATGCTGGCAACAGTTGAGAATCCTGATGTTAGTCAAAGAGAAGTGAGCTTATTAGTAGGAATAAGTAGACGGTCTGTGGGTCGAATCTTAAAAACAAATAAGTTGCATGCATATCATATTCAAATGCACCAGGAATTATCTGATGACGATTTTCAAAAGCGCCTACAATTTTGTAATTGGGCCAGAGAGAACTTTTTCAATACTGTTTTATTCAGTGATGAGGCAACTTTTCATAAAAATGGATTTGTTAATAGGCACAATTTCCATTATTATGCTTCGGAAAATCCTTACTTTTTTATGCAAGTTGATAACCAACACAGATTGTCTATAAACGTTTGGGGGGGAATTATTGGAGAACATGTAATAGGGCCACATTTCTTTGATGGTACGTTGACTGGAGCTATTTATCTTCATTTATGGAAAACTATCTGCCACAATTATTGGTAAATTTTCCTGAAAAAATTCGAAATAGGATGTGGTTTCAGCAAGATGGTGCTCCACCACATTATTTAAATTCAGTTAAAATCAGATTTAAAATGTTCTTAATTGATAAATAATTTTTGGCCACCCAGTACATTTTTAGGAAATGAAAATGATTCAAAAGCATTAACTAGATGTCTCGTAACTGCTATTCACATAAGTTTTTCTTAAATCCTTTAATTGTGACTGGTGATTTTTTAACATCCATCTGCAGATTGCATTATTTCAAGAACAAAAATCATTACATCCAAGTGGTTGGGAGATATTCAATGCTAATATAGGATTCATTCCTATATTAAGGGCTTAAAAAATATACTGGTATACATAGCATTCTATTTTAAAAAACGGCACTTGGTCCTGTAGTTTCATCTTGGCTCTCCCTGTAAGTTCGAAAATAATTTCCAGTTATATACTTTTTGATCTAGTTTACTTGCAATTTTTTAAAAAATTTCTACCTATCGTAGACCTCGAGATATCGAGGTTCGACGGACTATTGCCCCACTCTTTATATTAATTTATGTACTGTTAATAGATTTTCGGTACTTCATATAAATATAAGAGGAATAAATAATAACTTGGATGAGTTTAAATATTACTAGAATCGATTACTAATAAAATTGATTGTATGGTTTTATCTAAAACTAGAATAATTTGCAATCCTGACATTTACAACATAGATGGTTGTGATCTAATTTATAATGAGATCAAATTTAATCAAAACGATGGGGTGGTTGTGTATGTGTATATAAAAGAATACTCTAACTTACAGATATGAAATAGTATATATAAGTAATATTAAAGTAATACAATTGCATACGGAACTTGAGGGTAAAACCATAGTTTTAACAGCGTTGTATAGATTGTCATCAACCTATCCTAAAGAATTTAACACTGGACTATATGACTACCTCGATAACGGTAAGAAAGATTCTGATATACACATCATAGTAGGATGTCAATATTTATCTTTTAAGCGAAAAAGACGAGACTCACCAATATCTCAATATCATAAGGGGGTATATGTTTCTATATGCAATAAATAATGATACCAGGATGAAAGGAAATAGCAAAAGTTGTATTGATCACCTATTAATTAACAGCAATGTAAATTATTACAAATTTATTCCAGGAATACTTCAAACAAATGTTACGGATCACTATTCTCAAATCGGTAAGCTTGTATTTCCTGAAAACGGAAAGAAAATAGTAACTAATAACTCCACTACAAAAACGTTTATAGATAAAACTTAATAATAAATTAGACGATAAAAATTAGGAAGATGTATATGAATGTTCGAATATAGAAATTGCCATTAATTTGTTTATAACTAAATTTGAAAATTATATTGAAACTTGTAAAAATACAGTTAAAACAAAATTCTGAAACAAAGAGATCAAATGGGATAGCCAATGGTCTTACAAAATCGGTAAATAAAAGAACAGAACTATTCATATTGGAGGGTACTGGGTTTAGGAGCATATTGGCAACACTTTCAATAATAAAATGACGGTAGAATATGGTGTACCACAAGGAACCGTTTTAGAGCTAGTTCGTTTTAATGTGTACTTCAATGGTCTATTTGATTTACCCTTGAGTGGTGACATAGTAAGTTTTGCCTATGACACTGCCTAATATATTCTGATAGTAACGAGAAGCCTTAAGGAAGAAGCTGAACTCTGGCTTGCAATACTTTATAATATATATTACATTAGGCACAAAACTTACCTTATCTACAAGTCTCGGCTTTGTAGATTATTTATATTTATTCTTTGCAACGTAAAATAAAATTTATGTGTATGTTACAATTGTTAAAGCGTAAATAAATAAATATTCTATTCTATTCTGTATGTGCACGTTGTTTGCTGATTAAACTAGAAGTTACTTTGAATTATAAGAAATGTAATACCACAATAAGAGTGAAGTTAAAAGTAATAACTAGATTGTAGCTTTGATCCGGTTAAAGAGTTTTTAAAATAAATTGGTATAATAAATATTAATATTCGCTTAGAGAATGTGAATTAAGGGTACAAAAGCATATTCCTTTCAGGACAATTACTGCGATCTTAAAATAAAACCGATTTAAAACTGTATGATTAACAGGAATTAGTATTTAAAATTTGAATATCACCATCACTAGAGGACGATCACAACGCCATCTTCAGTATTGAGTTAAAAGCATACAGAACGGGTGACATAAACTTCACATTTATTAAAAACTGTAGTTCTTTTATTGAAAGCTACATCTTACACCCCATAAATTGTTGTATAGAGAAAGAGTACTTTTTGAGTAACTGGAAGTGTTTTCTAGTGATGCCATTAAACTAAAACTAATCCTCTATCGTTGGACGACTTGAGACTTGTCAGCTTTACAAAAAAATTTAGGGAAAATAATGTATTGGCAGATATTTTCTTATATTTATAACAATAGTTTGAATAAATATCAGTCATTTTAAATACACACAATAGCACTGGCTCTGCGCTGTGTTAAATTACAGATGACAGACATTATCAGGGCTAGGGATATGGTCACTACTTTGGTCTTGTTGAATTATTCGAAAGCATTTTGTTAAACGGATTATGGCACAGTCATGTAGCAGAAAAGCAGGTATACCATCGGGGCCAGCAGTAAATTTAGGTTTCATTTTTCTCAAAGCCTCGTAAACATCGTGTTCAGAAATATACCTAATAGAAAAAGGATTTATTGTACTGCTATTATCTGACAAGCCATTTACGGAACTAATAGAAAAACCTGACTTAAAAAACAGAGCAAAAGCATTTGCAATATCAGCTGGATGGTGAAACTCCGAATTTTCAAATGTCAGTGAGTTAGGTAAGGAATTCGCACCTTTCTTCCCTTTAACATATGACCAAAACTTTTTAGGATCAGAACGAATATTATTTTGGACGTTGCTTAGGAAAAGTTTATATGCGGTAGAAATATCCTTTTTAATTTTAGCCCGTAATGTTTTAAAATCATTGTACAAATTCATATCCATGCTATGTTTGTATGTTCTCCATAACTTTTCCTTAATTTTTATATCGTGAATAATGTTTTTAGAACACCAAGGTGGATATTTGCTAGGCCTAGAAATTTTTTTAGGAATGCGCATATCAAAAATATTATTAATTATTTTATAAAATTGCTCACAAGCCTCATTACAGTCAGTAAGGTGATCTAAAAATGACCAATCAATTAACTTAACTGTTCGTATAGAACAAAGAAATTAGCTTTACGAAAATTATAAGTACTTTCAATGTTAACCGCTAAACTTTTGGCACGCTTAAATGAGATCTCTGTGCCAGCTATATACAGTGCAGGATGATGAGGGTCTTCAGGCAATAAAATGTCATGAGCTTATAAGTAACATTAAATATATCTTTGTTTTATATTTTGCACTTTTTATATCATTGGAAAGAGAAAAAATAAACGGTGTCGGTAATGGTGTCATGGCCTACTTTGAGATTTGTTCTTTTCATTTTTGCACAAGAGCGTTTGTCAAATCCAACTGCGGTTTTCAAATTTGTCGTCAACTTTTTCGTCGTCTTTGCTATGTACATACTGCGGTATGCGATGTAAAGCAACGACAGGCGCAGTTAGTACTTGGATGGGTGACCATTCCAACGGAAACCGCGTTCTCGCCTCACACATCTTCCAGCGGCTTGTATATCAGTGTATGGGCGGAAGCTATACAACCTTAGGCGAGTGTTGTATAGGAGATATACCATCCTTCGGAGGGGATGTAAAGCCGTCGGTCCCTTGTCTATTAAATGTTAGGCAAGTAAAAGATCCCTACTCTTCTTAAGGGAAGAGGTTCGGCAAAATTCCTGGTTGGGGCTAGCTCGTCTACAGGCGTCGGTGTTTGGCCTCAGCAGCGGAAATAGGCCGACGTTAAATAAATGTATAAAAAAAAACTTTTTCGTATCTCCTAAAGTAAGGAAGCTATAACCGTTTGTGGTTTTACTATGTTTCAGATTCTTGTAATATGTCTCACAAAGTAGACTATGGATTTCAAATTTCTTTTTAGTGAAATATAGCTCACGACAAATGGAATAATGTTTCTAAAATTTTATTCTTCTACAATAAATATTAAGAGAGATAATTGGTATGACCCTCGTAAAATAGACAGACGGTATACATATATAATATCTGTGGTGTTTTATTGGTTACTATTTAATTATATATCATATGTGTAAAAGTTTATTTATAATAATTGCTACATATTTGTAGCAACTTGTTTACTTGTATAGCTATTTGTGAGTACTTTGGTCATTTTTAGAAATATGTTCTATCAAATAATTTTTTACAGACTGAAACTATATTTAAAATATAATAAATCAAAATTCAAAGCAGTTTTTCTGTTGTTTTCCAGATGTGCCAACGACTACAAATGTAAAGTGGAAACGAGTGGGAATGGTTGCAGGCAGATCAGTGAGACTGGATACCATAATATGGCCCGGAGGTGACCTTTCAGTAGCTGCGGTGTCGACAAGGGCTCGGACGGTTTTTAGAGTGGTCACCGCCCTCGCACCTCCTTTCGTTATGGAGAGTGAACTGGACGAGGATGGGCAATGCCTCAGAGGTATAGTTAAAACACTTCTGGATTCTCCATTGTGTTAAGTTATATAATTATAATTTGAATTATAACAGAATTTTCGCATAAAGAGCTGCTTTTGACATTCTGTTGTGCGTTTGGCTGTTTCTAATTAATCCTTTGAAGCATTGTGTGTTTCCTCGTATTTTGTCATTGAAGTTTTTTATTAATTCAGTGGAAAAATGCCAGTTACTCCTAATAGCTGGAAAGACGGTGGCAGATATTTTTAAATGATATTATCGTGTGGCAAAGATTGATAATAATTAAGTTCTAAGTAAAATAAATAACACAAACAATCTCTATCAGTATGTTGTTTCTGCGTTATCAACTAGGCGCCCTTTAAATCTGATTTAAAAAGAAGACACCTTAACAATTCTATTACGTCTGCTTCTTGGTTTAAAAAATTTGTGTTAACATAAAGGTAAATGCAAGGGACAGACATTTGTGTTGCTGCGGTTAAGAAGAATTATTATTATTTTTAATTTTATAGTGTACAGGGTGTTTTTGAAACATAGGCATACATTCAGATCCATCAATCGTGATATTTTCAAGATCTGCAGAATATTTATTTATACAAAAAGCAAGAAATTTATAAGGAAATAAATTTTGAATATTGCAAATAAGTATCGATTATTATCAAGTTATGCCACTGATCAGTTTCCATTTGGTGCTTGACCGTGAACTTGTTGCTTATTTTTAGTGTGCCGTTGACAGGTAGCAGGTAAATTTAGCAGCGACCGTCGCCGTCGATAGTTTACGTACAGGCCTTTACGTGTTAATAGCGATTTACTGTCAGTTTTTAATGATGGAGAACTTTACAAACATTGAGCGGACAAACATTGTCCTTTGTCATTGTATGGCAAGCGGGAATTCCCGTCAGGCTCACATACTTTACACGGAACGGTGTCACAGTTTCCGCGTTACCAATAAAAGAACTATTTTTGTCAACTGTTTAACATTTAACGGACCACGGGCATTTTCAGCTCGCTACTCATGATGGGGATCGTACACGCTCTCAGATGACATTGGATGGGGAACAAATAATTTTAAATACTGTCGAAGAAAAACGTGGAGTACCTAAGTATTCGCAGACTTTCTGCACAAATTGGAGTGTCCGAATTTGAAGTGTGGCGCACTTTAAACGAACAGGGACTGCATCCTTATCACGTGAAGAAAGTGCAGTGTCTACAACCTGAAGATGAGCTTCGACGGCAACGAAATATCAACATTGCGTGTGTTCGTTTTTAGATTAAAATATTTATAATTTGATCATTTTGTGCAGATTTGGCAAGACTAAACTCGGCTGTATAAAAGTGAATAATACGTTTAGTAGGGTTGTGGGATCTGAATTTCGAAACAACAGTGTTTTTTCGATTTTTTGTGTGTAAATTATGTAGGACTTCCTCTATAAAACACTGTCATTTCGTGGCTTTTTTCGTGGCATATCGACTAAATTTTATTTTTTTCTTTGAATTTTTAAATTTAATTATGGTATAAACCATAACATTCCAAGTTACAGAAAAAAATATAATCATGTATTTCAAAAACATACTGTATATAAATTTAAAAGAGAGGTTACTTATAATGATTAAGATTATACCGGGTGTCAAGAGATCACGGTAGACCCCCTTTTTCCTTTATTTTTTTGAATAACTTAATGAAACTTAGGAGTCCTTTAAAATTGATTTTTAAATAGAACACCGTGTACATTATATTTTTTAAATCCTTGAAAAACTCTGGGTATGGTGATACCCCATTCCCCCCTTCAGTAGCAAAAATTTGACTCGAATTTGTTGGTGCATCTAGAGTGGCATGCCCAGAAAAAAATGTTTTTGGGCACATCTACAGATTCCTTAGAACATCCGCTATTTTATGCTAATACTCTGCCATTATGGTTCCATTTGAAAAAAATAAGTATTGTTAAAAAACTGTGGGAAATAAAGCGTACATAGAAGGGTTGGTTCCAGTTAACACAATAGATTGTAATCTTTACTATAATCTATTTTAAAGTTTATTGCTTAACGCTAAAGCAGTAGCTACTAAACTCCATTTAAAATTATAGTAAATGTACCGCTTCCACCCTATCATCCCTATAAAATAACGCGATTTTTAAAGAAGCGAGAATATTGTATGTTGTACTTGTTTCCACATCACACCAGATAGGCCAGTTGTCATAGGTTCAAATCTGGGGGGGGGGGGTACCTTAGAAAAATTCCGAACGTAATGAAACTTTAGGATGTTGTTTATTTATCCAACAAAAAAAAACGTGGAATTTTGAGGACGGGTGAAAATCCCCAAAGTTTTTGCACCTTTTCCGGTTTTTTCGAAATATTTCGAAAACGGTTAATTTTAGCGGAAAATTTCAAATTATTAAATTGTAGAGGATTAAATCTCCTGCAATTTGCACTATAAAACGTATTTTTTGACCCCATAGGTACCAAGATACAAAGTTTCGAAAAAGTGCAAAATTTCTCAAAATCGTAAAAAACTGCTAAAAAGGCTGGTTTTAGATATTTATTTTCCATTTTTCAACATATTTAATGGACTTGTGGTATCTACTTCCATTTGCATTGATTCAACTCCCCCCCCCCCCACAACCACCAGGACCTCCTCCTCCTTTGAGATATTCATACTATACAGTGTACCTGTAAGGTTTGAAAGAGCATAAAATAACCCAGCTCGTATTTCCACTAGTAATGTCCATTAGGTTGAGAAAAGAAACATTAAAACATAGTATTTTTGTATGTAGTATATTATAGCGATACTTACTGTCTAATAAAGTAAATTTGTAAGGAACATTTTAAGTAGGGGAATGTAAAGTGAATGTTAGTGAAGTAAAGTTACCATTTTAGGCATTTGTCACCGTACGGAGTTTCATCTTCTTCATCGTCTAGCAGTGCGTCCATAATCAGTCTTCGTGGTTTCCATCTGCTTCTGGAGATCAGGCTCTGGCGAATTTTCGCCTGCATACCACGAGCAGTTCTCGCAAAAGGTGGAGTACCGCAGTGCTGCTTTCTTGCAGCTGCAGGCTGCATTGCTATACCCTTTCTTGCATTTACAAAAGACGGTGTTTAATATGTTGTCTGGGGCTGCATTACGTGTGGTCCTGATGGGGAGGACTCCTTGTCTCGTCACCGCCACCCCCAAACAGACGATACAATGTCGTTACCCAGCCATGTTTAGAGGTATGTTCGGAAAATATGGTGGGTAGCCGCGTCTTTGGTAGATGGCAGCCTGGGCAATTGGAATTTAGGTTTGGCCACCGAAAGATGGTATCGAAGGTTGTCGAGGGAATCTGTTTCCATGTTCCCTCCATACAGTGCCACCAGAAACTTCTAGCTTGCCTCGGAAATCTGGTAGAGGATGGCTTCCGCGTCTTTTCCGAACACAGCTACTAGGTCATATAGGGAAGTATTCTTCTCGTAAATTTTGCAGACCGTCTTCTTCCTTTGCCGGCGGGGGACGAATACGTTCATGCAAATTGCAGAAAATTTAATCACCTACAATTTATTAATTTGAAGTTGTCCGCTAAAATCAACCGTTTTCGAAATATTTCGAAAAAACCGAAAAAAGTACAAACATTTTGGGGATTTTCGTCCCTCCCCAAAATTCCACAGGGTTTTTTTGTTGGATAAGTTGAGTGTAGCACTACTGAATTATTCCCAAAGTTTCATTAATTTCGAAATTTTTCGAAGGTACAAAGTACATACTGGATTAAGAGGTAAAGTACTTGGCGCATTTTTTTACGTAGTGTAGGACGTACTGTAGGACTTATCTGCTAATTATCAGAAGGTTACCTACGTTAATTAATATTCGTTGTCTTCCATAGATTGACATTCATGCATGCTTGTCCGTGGCAATGGTAACATATATTGTGGAGCAACGTAAGCAACTGCACCTGTATTCGCATCCTAAATTGCATGAACAAAAAATTAGTGTTAAAACAGATTCTTGGTTCTCTTGTTGTCATAAGTTGGGATTATTATACTGCTAACTTTCATCCTCAAGCAGTAGTTTCTAGCGTAACGTTTTTCCATGTTTGAATTTGGTAAAAAACGAGATACGAGTGTTGCCAAGCAGCAACAGAAGTTGGTGGTGGTTTTGATAATATTACCGTATTGTTCGCTTTACCAACAAGATTGTTAAGGGACATGAATCTATGTACATCTAGACTTTTTTCTGCGGAGGTAACAAATCGCTCTCCTATGTCTACAATTTCTTCATGCCTAGCTTTTTCATTATCAAAAGTATGCATGATATCTTGTAAGTCATCCCTTTTATTAAGTACATTGATTGCATTCACTTTTCCTAGATTTTAGTAAAGATTACAGTTTATTATGTTAACTGGAACCAACCCTTATGTGTATAGCTTATTTCCGACTGTACTATTCATTTTAGGGGGGAGGGGGGAATGTAGACATGTTTTTTATAGAGAATTTGATAAGGAATAATTTTGTATACAGATATTTTAATCAAAAAGTGCACCTTTCCTGAGATAATCTAGAACCTCAAAATGGAGGTAGAAACGACGTCCTAAGGGATGAAGCACACTATTTAGGGATGGGAACTTTATGAATTTTGTCCGATGTATTATAATTTATTACTGAATTATTAGTGAATTGGGAACATTAAATGGAAATGTTTATAATACTGCTGACAATGTTTCCTACTTCATTAGGACGAGAACCCTAATAGGTAGAACACTAATATTGAACCAATATTGGTTTAATATTACAAAAACGTTGACTCAATGTAAAAAAAGCAACATTGAACCAATAAAAAATGTGAACATTTTTATACATAGACTCAATATTGGTTAAGCTATATTTAGCAAATATTTTAAAATCATATCATATAATAATTTATTCCAATCTAAATTATTATTTGAAATCATATATTGGCCCAATATTTAATGAAAATTTAGCCTAATGTCCAAAGATGGTAAAGCTATTTCTTGTAATTTTTATAAAATACAATTTTTTAATAATTATTATTATTTTAAGAACCTCACTAACAAAATCTAGAAGTGATTGTAGCAAAACATCCAGCTGAAATATACCTCCATACGTGTGTATGATAGGTACAACTACATCTGTAAAATTACTAAAGGCATCTTGGGCCTTTTTTAGTACAGATTAGGTGAGCATCACCACAGTGAATTTCTCTTTGTCATTATTGAATCATATTGCCTGGAGACCCTAAGTCAGAAATTGTACGCTTGCACAAGTGTATTACAAGGAGAGCCATCTATGCAATTTATTGCAATCAGCCTAGGTGCAGCATGACTATCCAATATAAATATAAATCGGTTAAACAATATTATTTAAATGATACTTTAACAATATAATCTCAATATGAATATCCCGATATTTTAAAATGAGTATTGGTCGTTATCAGTCGATGTTTGTTGTGAAATATTACTAAAAAGTTCAATAACAACATAATAACATATACACTTTTCAATATTGGAAAATCAATATTTATTTGTATTAGAAAATATTCCCTAAATAATATAATTTTGCACATAGTTGACCAATATGAGTTAAATATGAGTTTTCAAATATTCTAGAATCAATATTTATCTTTATCAATCGATATTTTTTGTATAATATTATCAAAAAATGTAATAACAATATAACGCGAACATAGACTTTTCAATGTTGTAAAATTATTAATGTAATATTTATCAATATTTTCTGCGTATATCTGTATTGGAATGTATTAAAACAATATACTACCAACATAGGCACGCCTACATTTTAATACCAGTGTATATTAATATTAGTTCAATATTTTTGCTACAATTTCAATGTATCTATATTGATCCAATATTGAACCACGGTCTAGCCAATATTATGTTCTACCTGGGAAGGGGTATTCTTATATTATCCTAAAGCCAATTTGTGAAAAATAAGTTTTCCATAATATGTATGTAGCTCTCTTTAAAAAAAGGTATAACTATCACAATTATGCAACGAGAGACGGTGATCTCTTAAGTGTACCGAGTCACCATACGAGCTCATTTAAATGATCATCCATGTATAACCGTATCATCCTACACAGTGCTCTCCCTAAAAGTATTCGTGATATTCCAAACAACTTAAAATTTAAAATAAAACTTAAAAAATACCTATCTAATAAGGGCGATTATAATATATCAGACTTTATTGAAGGAAAATGATGTTATCTGTTTTATTTATTGGGTCATATAAGTATATACTTACGTGTTTTTGTCACACATTTGTTATGTTAATGTTGTTTGTTTTTTTATTCGCTTAATTATTTATTTAATTATCTATATCTCTATGCTCTTTTCCTGACTTGTCACATGTACAGTATGTATTTATCGTGATCAATAAATTATTATTATTATTATTATTATTGTTTGATAGGTCACATTAGGCAGTCTAATTAACTGATAATAATGAAAATGCCCTTTTTGGCAAAGAATTTGCATTTTAAAACTTGGCAATGTGAAGGGTCATATTATAATGCAGAAGTAACTTAAACTATTCATATTGTGGCATGTTTTTGAATAATATAGTTCCAAAATGATTTAAACAATTTATCATAAGGCATATGTGCAGTAATTTGAATAGTGTAGTAGGTACATTAGGATTTTGCATTATTCTCTTGACATTGTGTTATATTCTACATTTACGTACGTAATTTTATTACATATGTAAATATGGAAATGTAATTGAAGCAAAGTGGTCTTGATAAAAGGCTGTAGCTGGGCAAACATGTGGAATGTGACTTTACATCGATTTGGCTCGAAAAGTATTGGTTTCAAAATGTTAATTTTCTTACAAAAAATATTTTGGAAATTACAAAATATTTGTTTTTCAGAATTATATAACATTTATTTTATTTATATAGTAAGAAAAATTTTTCGATGAATTCCGCAATATGATTTTGTACAGGTTTAGGTCGATAGATAACAGGATCTGTCGCATCGCCTTTATTTTTGTTCACTGGGGTTATTTTTTTAAATTTTTTTGGATCTCTGGGAATTCTCCCTGCTGTAAAGATACATGTATTAAAAAGAGAACAAGGTTAACATATTTTCGAAATATTTTTTTAATAAGTCTCCGGAGACGCTGTCGGTACGTTGGAATTTGCTAGTTCTTAATGTCATGAAGATGTTTGTCATTTCGCCCTGTGTAATGGGATTGAGAAAAATGTTTGAGACTATTAGTAAATTTTGTGAGTCGGAAAACAGTGGGAAAAAATCCGAAAAACATAAGTATTTTCTGACGCGACCAGACCACCTCCCCCACGGTTTTAGAGGATGCTGAAAACGACAGTGGAGGGCAAAATTATTTTTAAGCATGCAAAACTCCCCAAACCGCCAAAAGGTATCCCCAAATTGGGGTGAAATGCGAAGGAGCACGCTTCCGTCGGATAAACGCCAGTTTATCCCCCGTTTTCGAGGATGCTGAGACCGACGTCAGCCTTAAAAATCATCCGCGATGCAAACCCACATCCCAAACAGCAAAAAACACCCCGGAAAAGGGAATGAAACGCGAAGGAATGGACTTCCGTCGGTTAAACACGGATTTATTCCCGTTTTCGAAGATGCTGAGACAGACGCCAGCTTTGAAAATCATCCCCGATACAAACCCACCCTATAACGTTGAGGGGTGTGATGTTCATTTCGATGAAAATCAAATTTGTAGCCCCACTAATAAGCATCCTAGATTAAATTGACTTAATTAATATGTAGATATAATGGACTTGATTAATAATGATTGCATTTTCTCCTGTATTAATAAGATTATATGTTATTTCGTATTTTATATGTAGTAAATAAGTCACTGTGTTCATTTATAAAAGTGTTATGGCTAATTTAACGTTATAAATAAAATATATGTGTAGTTCTGTATACATGATTTTTCCACGTCAACCCTACAGACGCAGTGTACGCCGATTTTTTCTGTTTGACATTTAATCCAGAGACATATTAGTTGGATGCAGTACGAGAGAATAGATGATTTCCTTGCATCTCCTATACTTCGCGTACATAGACATCCCTCAAAGCAACGGTTTTTTTTGCCGCTTGGTGGATGGACCCATCTCAGGTGAGATTTGCAAGACTGGCGTCGATCTCAGCATCCTCGAAAACGGGGGTAAACCAATATTTGTGCTCCTTCACATTTTACCCCCTTTTCCGAGGTGTCTTTGGCTATTTGGGGGTGGGTTTGCATCGAGGATGATCTTCAAGGCTGGCGTCGGTCTCAGCATCTTCGAAAACGGGGTTCAATCGGTGTTTGTCCGACGGAAGCGCGCTCCTTTGCGTTTCACCCCAATTTGGGAGTATTTTTTGGCCATTTGGGGGGTTGCGCATGTTTAAAAAGAATTTTGCCCACCACCATCGTTTTCAGCATCTTCAAAAACGGGGAGGGGAGGTGATCTGGTCGCGTCAGAAAATACTTACATGTTCGTCCAACTCACAAAATCCACTATATTCTATAGTCATATTCTACGTTTCCTTTAGGATATTTGCTATTGGAATTAATAAAAGTGTTGTTGAAAGCGTTGGTAATTTCTACAGGGCCGAACAACAGACTGCCTGGTTTATTTTTTATGGTACGTGTTGTTGACATATTATTGTCACCTCTATTTAGGCGCCTGTTAATTACGTGTCACGCAGCTCATGTTTTATTGGACACATCATGTAATAATTATCAGTTTGTGTTATTTTTGTAGTTTTTTTAATATTTAGAATATAATTCTTTTTTAGATATTTTTTATGAAAAACTGAAAAATTTTTTTGTTTGCCAAGAAAACACATGTCTCGCATATAATTAGATAAGGATTAGTAATACCCTTATAATAAAAAGAAAGCAGAGAAAATCCAATCTCGGTTCAAGAGTCAAATAACAAAACAGAACCATATGGAATATTATATCAGATGTACAAGGCAAACAGAAATACAAAAAAGAAATAAAAATTGTAGAAAATAATGTTCAGATAAACGATAGTGCAACTGCAAATAACTTTAACAAGCACTTTACCACCAGTGGAATAACACATAACAACCATAAAGATTTTGACTTTTTGAAAGCCAATGTTCAATTAGGCAATATCTCGTTTTTCCTTTCCCCTATAAGTGACAAAGAAGTACTTTCATTAATAAATAAACTTAAACCATCGCATTCCAGTGGATATGACAATGTATCAAATAACTTACTAAAACATTGCAAACTTTTAATTTGTCAACCACTATCTTATTCAATAAATTTGTCATTTCAACAAAAATTAAACTTCTCCGTAGTATGTCCACTATATAAAAAAGGTGACTCAAATGCATATGGCAATTACAGAGCTATTACATTATTGTCTAGCTTCTCTAACTCTATGAATCGGCATTAAATGACCAGTTATTAACATTCTGTATCCGTAATACTGTAATTTCTCCAGCTCAACATGGTTTTGTAAAAAATAGAGGAGTGGATACAGCTTTAAATAACTTTCATGTTGAAATTACAAATGCCCTTGACAAAAAAATGTGCCCATTCGGTCTATTTATTGATTTTTCTCGCGCATTTGACTGCGTAAATCATCAGTTACTACTAGAGAAACTTTGTAGATATGGAATTAGAGGAACACCATTAGACTTCATAAAGTAACCGACAGTAAGTTGTACTAATAAACCATACCACAAGTAGTCCTAGGAAGGTGACTCAAGTTGTCCCACAAGGGTCTATATTGGGTCCCCTGCTATATATATAATCTTCGCCAATGATTTAATTTTTTTCTTGAAAGACATTAATAATTTGCCGACTGTATGCTACGCCGATGGCACAAATTTCTTAATTTCAGAGGCTAACACTAGTTTAGCAAAAAATTTGGCTGAAAATGTTTACAAAAAATGTGTACTTTGGTGTGAAAAATATTTTATAAACTTAAATAAAGAAAAATCACAAGATTTAAACATAACTGTAATCCGGACCGACATTCCATGGCGGGATATCAAAAAGAACTTTATTTTAATGGTTGCAAAATATGGAATGCTCTTCCATCTGATATAACGGGATCCAAAAACATCCACATTTTTAAAAAAAGATTCAAAACTTTTCCTATCGATAAAACCTGTTATTCACTCAATGATTTTTTTTATAACTGATTTTACTGCAATGTGTAAAGACTTTTATACTTTTTATCTTTTATATATTTTTACTTATCTTTAATTGTTAGTTTTTTAGTACTTTAACGCTCTCTACAATTACTTGTTTAAGCAACTAATTGAGAAATAATGTATATTATTATATTATTATTATTATTATTTTGCTATGGTCAGAATTCTACCAACAACAGGGTCACTTGAACTTCCAATTTTATGCCACTGCAATTTAATTACAGGTCTTCCATGTCATCGAGTCCTTACCTCGGATAAGGATAACCTTACTCTTGTGTTCAACGAAATGCAACGTCTCGAGGAGGAGGAAGAAGAACAAGAGGACGAAAAACAATATACAGAGTACAAACAATTTACGAGTGATTACGTCGACGATGATGATCGCTTCTTTCCCTTCCAAAAGTTCAAATATCGCACAAACTGTTGCTACGGTCTGTCCATGGACCTATTAGAAAATATTGCTCAAGAATTAGAATTCGATTTTAGATTATACATAGTGGCTGATGGACTTTTTGGTTCCAGAACCGTCAATATTAATAATTCTAGGAGTAGAAGAGATGTAGGAAAAAAATTTTTAAGTTATAGGTAAGTGTGTAAGACTTAATATCTGTTATTTTACAAGTTTTATGCAATTTCAGGTCTTAGTAAGTTTGTTTGCTTATTAGATAAGGTCAAATCTTGTGCTTTAAATTTGATGGACGTATTAAATCGATTTGAAATTTGATACACTATGACGATATATTCATACGGAACTTTGACGACCCTTGCCATATGATTTTTTTTTACATAATACCCAAGGCACTATGGAATGGGTATAAGTATATTAAAATACCGTAGAGAATGTAGTTCAAATTTCATTTCATTTTTCATAACCTCTCTTGTTTAGTCCTATCCCTAAAACGGAAATATTTTTTGTTAAAAATGAAAAAATTTCAAAATTCTTAAAACATACTAACCTCAAACATTGAAAAATCTTTCCCAATAATTCAAAAAACAGTTAAATAAATAAAAAATTAAAAAAAATAACTGACAAACCCATAAATAATTGGTTTTACCAGGAGTTATACAAAATGCGTAAGCATCTACGCATGTTACCTGAATCAAAATTTCAATAATTGAAAGATTTTAGAAGGGTTTATAAGAGACAGCTTAAAATGGTAAAGAGAACGTTTTACTTACTGAAAAAAATTATGAAAACGATATATATGAATCACACTCGATGGTCAGTTTTGATGTAGTTAGTCTTTTTCCAATGTTCTGGTAGATAAAATCTTGCAAATAATTAAAAACAACACAAAGAGAAAAATTAAAGAATCCGCGATATTATTAAATGAGGATAAATGCGTATCTCATTGTTCATTTCTATCATAAAATTCTATTTTCCGAATAACTCCATTAAAAATCTACCTTCAATCCACTATAGATTTTATTTTAATTTTCATTTGATACGGAATATAATGTTAAGCATAATAATATTTGCATATAATTCAGCCAAAGTAGACATTTTAATTTACTACAATTCAGAGCTGAATATTCGTACAGAGCTTAGGTACACTATTACAAATAAAATATCAAAAATCTCCACCGATCCTACGTCTGCTAAAACATTTATTCAAGGTCAAAAATAAAAAAATATCTGTTTTTTGCATTTTTCTCGTAAACGGTAAGTGTTATCATAAAAATAGGTTAGAGAAAAGTTGTACATCATGCTATTATCTACAAAAATTGTACACGCACGCATACACACACTTCTTCGCTGTCTTCTTCTTCCTCTTGCCGGATATCTGTAAATTGTTCTAAGAAAGATGCATCAGTTGTCTCCTCATCGACATCATAAAAATCCTCATCTGTCGTATTTGATTCAACATGGGCGCAAGATTGCCTTGACAATTGGTACGTGCTTGTGAACAAAATAATTCGACTTTTTTACAGTCACAGTTTGCACTACAACCCTTTTTGCAATTGCACAAAATGGTGTTAAGAAGTTTTTCTGGAACAGGTGGGAGTAAATTTTGAATTGGCTTCAAAGTATTATCTATTAAGTTCCAACCCCAGTCTTCTGGGTCCAGGTGATTGCCTAGACACACTTGAACATGATAGTATACTCGATATAAGTACTGATAAGCAGAAGCAGATGTTGGAGGAAGATAGATAAGTTCTACTCTTTTATGGATTCCGAGTATTTCTTACAAAACTTAAATATCTATACTTGTTTATGCAATCAATTTTTTTGGATTTTCATATATAGCAAGAAGAAAGCGAATTCCGCTTGTGATGATGACTTGTGGAGAAGAGTAAATCTTTTTAAATAATTTTGCGCAATCAATTGAATCAATTTTTTCAAACATTTTAAATACTGTAGTTTTACCTCTTTTGAAAATTGCTGATGTAGTATCGCAGCCAGTGCATGTAAAAATAAGATATAATTTTGACATTTTGGGTAAGCAGATAAACTTTTAAATGAATATATTCTAGTTTGTTGTTGAGCCTTCCCAGGTTTCAAAAAGTAAATAATCTTATCAATTGGAGTTCGTGGAGTCAGTAGTATTAACAAATCAACATCTTCACCAACTCATCATTTCTTTCAGCACTTGAATCAATCTTCATTCGACGATCAACAACCACAATTTCACTTTCAGTCAATAAAGCAAAATAACGACATTTCTTAAAAACTATTAAATGGCACAAATTGTAATAAGAAATATTAGCAATAAGCATGTGTATTCACTCCAAAGGAACGTTCAACACTAAAAGTATTTCATTTACATCATTCAAAAAAAAGCAGATATACAACCGTCGCCACTTGAACAATAGAGTAGCAGGCAGATGGGGTGTAATGGGGTAGTGAAGCGCAAGTTACAGCCTCTCCTACTCAATTGTTAACCTCACCTTCGCGATGAGTTCAATTTGAACTTGGTGCACCCTGTTTTCACTAACGAGGCTCTAACGACCGAGTAAGGGCGGAATAACCCTTACCTTTTGCCGTGAGCACATCCACCTTCTCACGAAGAGTGCGATAAAAATAACCCACCGCACACAAAGGTTGCTTTTGGAATCGTTTGGTTACCCCATCGTCGCAGTCTCCTTCTGTGCCATGGGACCACACCATTCGCCTTCCGCAACCGAGCTGGTCAGTTGCATACCTGCTCCAGCTAAAACTTCAAATGCAGCTTCGTTTTCAGTCGATTAAGGCTTTTAAAAAATGATGGAGCGTTCAAGTGGGACAAAATCATCCGGAGGTAAAATACCCTCCCGATCGGATCTCCGGGGGAGGGTGCCCACAGGGACACCTCATCGAATGTCAAAAAAACACCGACAAGTTAAATCCAACAAAACTAATTCTTTCATCTACGGCGCTTGGAATGTTCGTACTTTGAACGACAGCACTCGCACCGATCGGCCTGAAAGAAGAACTGCTCTAATAGATAGAGAACTTCACCGACTCAATGTTGACGTTGCAGCTCTCAGCGAAACTCGATTTTTGGAGGAAGGCTCTCTCACAGAAAAGTACTACACCTTCTATTGGAAAGGTCTTCCCACCAATTCAAGAAGACAACATGGAGTAGGATTTGCCGTTCGGAATCAACTTGTATCCAACTTAACACAAGTACCACAAGGCCTATCCGAGCGTCTAATGCTGCTACGCTATGAGCTATCAGATGGCAACGCGGTGAATCTAATAAGCGCCTACGCTCCCACTCTGGATGCAAGTCACGAAACCAAGGAAAGCTTCTATCAACAGCTGGAAGAAACCCTCTGTAGAATACCTAAAACGGAACGACTCGTTATTCTTGGCGATTTTAACGCTAGAGTAGGGAGAGATGCAGACACCTGGCCAGGCATCATAGGCAAGAACGGTTTGGGCAACATGAACGCTAACGGTCAACTACTCCTAACTAAATGCGCCGAACATGATCTAGTTATAACAAACACCATTTTCCGACAAAAGGATAAATTTAAAGGCACCTGGCGTCACCCCAGATCAGGTCACTGGCATCTACTGGACTATGTTATCGTACGTAGGAAGCATCTCAAGGACGTCCAAATTACAAAGGCGCGCATTGATAGCGAATGTTGGACCGATCATCGTCCTGTTGTCTCTAAAATGAAAATTGTTATGAGACCCAAACACCGAAGAACTCAAGTAAAACGCAGACTCCGTCTCTGTATTAGTAAATTGCGTGACCAACAAACCGTCGAACAGCTAAAGCAAAAAGTTCAAGAGAATTTGAGTGCACTAGAAGAAACCAATTCTGTCGCTGCTACCTGGACACAAATTAAAGACAGTTTAAAAAGTGCGAGTGAGGAAATTCTTGGCACTGCAGCAAGTAAAAAACAGGAGGACTGGTTCAATGATAATGAAGCTTTTATACAAGAACTTCTTGACCGCAAACATACTGCCTTCCAAAACGCTATCAACTACCCCAACGACTCATCAAAAGCAGAAGCTTTTACCCAATCTAAGTATGAAACGCAACGCGAAATCAGAAGAATAAAGAACGAGTGGTGGGCAAGTAAGGCCAGAGAAATTCAAAGGTACGCCGATTCACACGACTACAGGAATTTCTTTCAAGGAGTAAAAGCAGTGTACGGCCCCAGTAGGAAAAATATGTGCCCTATTAAAGATTTAAATGGAAATCTCCTCAAAGAAGACCAGGAAATAAGAGCCCGATGGAAAGAACATTACTCTAGCATTCTTAACCAGCAAAGTCAAGCCGATCACGATATTATAAATCTTATCCCTCAATATGACACCTTCGAAGACTTAGATAAACCACTAACAACGGAAGAGATCTTAACCGCCATTGGGCAGCTAAAAAATAACAAATCTCCCGGCGCCGACTCACTCCCAGCTGAGATCTTTAAAGCTGTGTCGTCAGAGCTCATACCCTACCTCAAAAAACTGTTTGATATCGTGTGGGAAAGTGGTCAAGCTCCGCAGGAGTTTCGTGATACACTTCTAATCAACCTCTTCAAAAACAAAGGGAGCGCTGCGGACTGTGGAAATTACAGGGGTATAGCTCTCCTGGCTGTTGGAGGGAAGATACTCACTAAAGCGATGGCAAATAGGCTAACACCTGTTATGGAAAAGTTACTTCCTGAAACACAGAGTGGCTTTAGACCAAACCGAGGCACATCGGATTTAATCTTTACACTTAAACAGCTTCAAGAAAAAGCACTCGAACATCAAGGAGAAATTCACATGGCCTTCATTGATTTAACCAAGGCGTTTGACTCGGTGGACAGGGAAGTGCTCTGGAAAATTATGTTCCGCTTAGGTATCCCTAGAAAATTTGTGGAAGTATGTCGCAGTCTACATACAAACAACAACGCCCAGGTTATGTATAATAATGAGGCAACCGAACCTTTCCAAACTCTCACTGGAGTTAGGCAGGGATGTGTCCTGGCACCCCTACTCTTTAATTTGTTTACCACTGCTCTAACAATTATTATTGACAACAAACTGACAGTCAGAGGAATAGGTCTCAGATACCGTTTTGATGGCGGTCTCTTTAACATAGGGCGCTTTAGAGCTTTCACGAAGACACGCACACGATTCATTTGTGATCTCCAGTATGCGGATGACTGTGCACTTTTAGCCTCTACGCCGGAAGAGCTTCAAGAACTTTTAGATGTGTATGCCCAAAGCTATGATTCTTTGGGACTTAAAATCAACATTGGAAAGACTAAGATTATGTCAACTCCTCATCAAGTGAACCAAATAGACATTACACTTAACGGAAATTCTCTTGAAGTGGTGGATCAGTTCAATTACTTAGGCAACGTTGTTAATGACAAAGCAAACATGGACAGCGAGATTCGCAATAGAATTAACGCTGCATCTAGAGCATTCTGGGGACTTAGAGAGAGAGTATTTGACAACCACGACCTTGCTTTGTCAACGAAAATGGCTGTCTACAGAGCAGTTGTCATTCCAACACTGCTATATGGATGTGAAAGCTGGGTCACTTACCGTCGTCATGTGAAAGAATTAGAACGTTTTCAGCAAAGACACCTCAGAAGTATGATGAAAATCCGTTGGTTCCATCACATATCAAACGTGGAAGTACTCAGGAGAGCAAACAGCCTTCCAATTGAGGTGCTTATTTCAAGAGCACGCCTAAGATGGGCAGGTCACGTTCATCGTATGCAAGATAACCGCCTTCCTAAATGTACACTTTATGGTGAATTGCTAAGCGGTAGAAGAAAGCGTGGCGGTCAACGAAAGAGGTTCAAAGACGCTCTCCATGAAAGTTTAAAATCCTGCGGTATTGCAGACGAGCAATGGGAACAACTTGCAGCGGACAGAACCGAATGGCGAGGGGTTGTGGCCAGCTATCAAGGAAATGTTGCTGCAAGAAGGCCGAATCCAAGACCTAACCAGGTCTATGTTTGTCCTGATTGCGGTCGACATGTGCTCTCCCGAATTGGCCTCTATAGCCATAGTCGTGTGCACCGTAGATGAATGGGAATTACAATAGACTACACCTTTTACTTGTTTTTTATTGTACGCAATTTATCGACTGTAACATTTCTATACTCGGACTCGAGTAACGGCTAATAATAAAAAGCAGACAGATGTTGCTCAAAGTTATACGGGCAAATGAAATTAGGGACTGAGTTCCTTTTAAGTGTATATCGGATAATTTGTATATATAAGTTACACAAACCAATAGCATTTCTACTTATATTGAACGTCTGATGTGTATAGGCGGCGTAGGCGTGCATATTAGTATTTTCGATGTTTCAAATGGTGATATCTCAGGAATGGTGATGTGTAGGAAAAAAGTATAAGAACAATTTTTGCAGATAATTGCATGGTCTAGAACTTTTGTCTGACCTTTACCGTTTACTGTTTATGAGAAAAATGCACCGATATTTTTGACATTTGACTTTAAATAATTTTTATTAGCAGACGGTGGGGATTTTTCATATTTTATTTGTAATAGTATACCTAATACTTGTATCAATATTCAGCTCCAGGCGAATGTACACTTACCACTATTTTTTTTCTGCATTGACCGGATTATTAACAATCAGGATAATTCGATGTGGTCATGCAAACTGAACTGAATGGTTGTTGTGTCGCTATTTATGTGCACAAGAATCATGATCGAATGGTGAAGCAACCAACGCTAAACTCCTTCAGGATGTTAATCTAATATAGGACCCTTCGACTTTCAGGGAATTAAAACTAGAAAAAGTTTGGAAACTAAAAATATGAAATATTGTCCATGACATCAATTAATGCTGCGTTGTTATTTTGTTGCAAATAAATATAACAGAATTGTGAAAAATTGAGTTTAATATGAATTTTATGTTAATGACATTCGGCCATTAGTCATACAGCCAACTGCTACTTCAAATAAAATTGTACTACCAAGACACTTAATAAATATTGCGCAAAAAATAATTCATTACAAACTAACCTACAACGACAGAGAAAAGAAAATATTTCTGTAGCTTGGTTCTAAAATGGCCAATGTCAAAAATAAGCAATTTGAGAAAATTGCATTTAAAGCTTTGGTTAAAATATAAAGTCAAATAATGCTAAGAGATTAATAATTTTATTATAAATTTCTGCAAATACTTATTAGATTTATAAGTACGAATCATATTATTGGATTATATAAAGAAAATATTCAAAATTTACAAGAAAAAAGTAACATTGGCCTTTTTTCCTTTATGAAAAAAAAAAAATAAGTGAAACATTGGCCCTTTAGCGATTTAAAAAAAAATAAATAAATAAAAGTGAAACTTTCAAATAAATGTGAAATACTTTTATTTGCTTACATCTAAAAAAGTCAAAAATAAGATAAACCTAATTGTCATTGTCTATATCATCATAATTATTGTCTTCTTCGTCTGTTAATGTGTCTTTTGCGGCAGGCGAGATGGTTAAATGTGCTAATAAATAGTATACTCTACTATTCTCATCGATATATGGCTGAAGTTCTTGTAGGTGTTTTAGCTTATTTTCTGGAATCCCTAGTGGATTTTGTAAATTTCTGGTTATTTTCCTTAACAGATCTAAACTACTGAACTCTTGGTCACCATCAAAGGAAAATTTATAAAACATAGTACCTGGCTTATCGTGTCTATATTGTAGCCATCTTATTTTATTCCATAAGACTGATTCACCTTTGGTATTGATTTTTCTATGCTGAAAACGTGTTGCTAAAAGTGACTTAAAGTTTAAAAAATCGTTCAAACCCATATCAATAACGAGAATAGGGGGTTTTCGAGGAATCATTCTGTCCAAGTAATTTCTCTTCCTGAATTCTTAAATTCTTCTAGGATTGTCATAAACATGAGGGGTAAGTAGATATTTCTTGTTTGTCCAGGACAGCAGTCGCTAAAAAAAATGATTTCGTTTACATCTCGAGGAAGAGCCTTTAAATAAGAAAACAAACATGATGCTATTTCTTGCCCTCCTCTTTTGGCAATGGTCTCATTCCATAAATAGCAGATAGCCGAATTTTTATTTTCTCTGGTTTCATATAGGGTGAGGTTAAGCGTCCATAATTTTCTATTGTAAAATGATATCCCACTAGTGAGGTGAGGAGTTGGAAGGCATTTTTGCAGGTCAAAACTAACAACGATCATTTTCGGATTTGTTTTACAGAGGAGCTTATCATTCCGTTTTTCTTGGTATGCTGCATCAGCCAGCTGAAGGTGCTCATTTCTTTTCACTATGAGACTTTCTTTTTCTTCGCTCGAGGCAGACTTTAGTAAGAGGTAGTATTTATCACATGTACCACATGTATCATTTGCCGGGTTATGAAAGGACAAGTTGAATTCTTCGACAAAAATTTGGGGGTAAAGCGCCTCATTTCCAGGAGTTATGTTTTTTTCTAAACAGTAAGTTACATACAATCTGTACATCTTTGAAATGGACAAATCCGGCGACAGATATTGTTTCTTCGTGTGAGACCGAGAATAGTGACTTTCGTAACTCGGAAACATTTTAATGTGTTTTCTAATTTCTTCCTTATCCTCGTCTGGGACTTTCGGGTGATTACTATGCTTTCCTCTTCGGTCTTCTGCACAGATACCGGATTCTGACAATCTCCTTTTTTCTGTTATTATCCTAACTTTTTTTAGTGTTAAATCAAATGTGTTTAAAAACATTACTTGGAAAACTTCGATTCTAGCCGCATTTTTCAGGAGATGATATTTCCTGGTGTTTTTTCTTCTACTTTCTTTTCCATCTGATCTCTTTCTTTCGATCTTTTTGCTTTGTTCCTCAATCAAATTAGTAATAAACTGATTTTGTACTTCTAAGGAGAGGTTATAAAAACCTCTAAACAGTTCCTGTCTTTCTTGTAGTAAAAATTTTACAAAACATTTTCGTCGACAATTGCATGCTTCTTTAACTTTCTTTTCAAGATTCTTTTTCCCTTTAAGTGTAAAATACTCCTTACCTTGGGCTTTCAATCTCTTCCTTACATTTTTCTCCCAATTTTTTGTATCCCTTTTTCTTTTCCTCGTTTGTTCACCTTCTTTAGTTTTCTTCCTCCCTCTTCTTTTATTTACTGGTACTACAGCATTTTGCTCATTATTCAAACTAATCTCGCCATTATCAAGCTCCACCTGTTCCTCAGTGGTTTCTTCAGCTGTTCTGTGCCGATTACTTTTTAGTTTTGGGAATATTTTTTTCTTTTTTCTTTGATTTTCACTATCTAAACTTGAATCAGAGTCCCAATCACTACTCGGCACAAAATCATCAGAACTACCTTCATAGTCTGTTTGTTCTTCGACATCGGGTTCAAGATTTTTGTAGCTACATTCTCCAGTGAAACTCTCCTGCGGAGTATTATCGGCAACTAGAATTGGTTTTAACATGCAAAAACAAAAAATGTAAATTAATATTATTACAATTAGGACCACTATTTGAAGTACTAAAATACCTTTAAAATGTGTTTTTTCTTTAATATCAGATTCGGCAGATTCATCATTAGGTTCCCCTGTTTCTAATATCTGGTATGGAGATTTATCGGCAGCGGTAACTTTAAATTCCTGATTTGGTTCTGAAATTTACAAAAATCAAAATTAAAAATATTATTATTACTATTATTATTATACATACATAATATTTAATATCAGAATATAACGTGCACATTTTTAAAAATTTTTGCCAAGATACCGAGCATTTTAGCAAAAATTTATAAATAAGATTTCACTTTCAAACTTAAAGAATCAAATTTTAGGACCTACTTTTTAATAAAATACTTTTAGATTAATGTGATTTCAAAAGCACAGGAAACCTATGCAGTAAAGCAAAAAGTTCGGTTCGTGTAAATACATAACCTAGCTTTTTCTATATTTTTATATTAACATCGATTTAAAACTTACCAGTATGATCAATTTTTTCAGAAACACACATGTCTGCAATTCTCTTCCCACGTAACATGTTTTGTGTCTAATATTTGCATTTAAAAACTAACAAAAACACAATATTGTCCATCCACACAGGCACTACGCGACGGTTAGCTGTAACTGTTTAAAATGTTAAACGGCCAAAGTGCACATTCTTTTACTGTAAGTATAAAGCAATAAAACGGCCATTGTGCACATTGGCCCTTTTAGTATATAATTATATATTCAGTCCAGGGCATAAGTAAACATTGACGATTTTAACATTTTAACTGAAATATTTTTCGCAAACGTCTTTGGCCCTTGCCATTTAAATTTTACATTATTTTGCAAGCCTAGACATTGGCCTCAGATTTGAAGATCACAAAAAGGAAAAAATGGAAATAATTCGCCTAGTTAACACTTTCTACACTTTTCAAAGCAAATAAATCAGTATGTAAAGAAACACAAAATTTGTATCTGAACATCGGCGTCGGCTAGAAAATCTTCATTTCGCAATATTTGTTTATTTGCAAAGCCATCAATTATTTACATTGTGCTTCTAAATTTTAATTCGAATATTACAATTTGTTCTCGTTTCTCTTAACTGGGGAGAAAGATACGATTTCCAACATTTATATTTCTTAATTACTAAATTTACAAGTATTATTCCCTCAGTTTACATGCGTATTTTCATTTTGTGATTATTAATTGCTTAATTTTATTTAAGAAAACGTTGTAGTCTGCAGACAACTAAACTTTTGCAATTAAGCAAAAATCATAGGTAAAGTTTTAAAGTGTTTAAGCAAATTTTTGAATTAGTTCCACGATTTATTTTACTTGGTGTTCGTCGAATTTAGAAGTAAACTTGTTATTTTTAGTTTTTATCGGTAAAAGTTTTTAACTGATGTAACTCTTCGAGTTCGAAATAACGAGTTTAAGGCAACTAGATTAATTATTTTAAATTGTTTAAATTTCGAATTTGTTCCTCAATCACTTGGGAAGTTAGAAACAATCATTCGTGCACTATAGTAGAGCAAATGAATGTATTTAGGTCTTAATAGACTACTTCAATATAAAGAATTGAAACCTTTTGCATTATGTTAAGTTTCGGCAACATATGGAATGTTTTCTTTGAAAATTGTTGCACTCACCCCGTGGGGGTTGCAGCCCCATTTTACACTCCCAATTCAATACCTCGCAAAGTTTTCAACGGCTAAAATTCGTATCATAGGAGTTCTGGAATCGCCGATTACGAGCCCGAAGTGAAAATTGGAAAATTAAAAATGGCGGATATAAAATGGCGGACTTTAAGAATTAGTTCCTGATTTACGCCGTTTCTGTTGATTTTACTGAAAAATATGTAGAGTAAAGAAATGTTTAGAATGTCATTTTGCATAAGAATACATGATTTTGGTATCCACGTTATTTAAAACACTTTCGCTTCTCCCCCGTGGAGAACCCTACGTCTGACCATTTCTTTTGCAAAAATTTCGATAAAAACTTTTAATTTTTTTTATTATAGTTTGATAATATTGGACTAATAAAGTTGAAATAACAAAAAAAAATCCTAATTGCTTCAACCCTTTACTTGGGGGGTGAACATAGAGTGATTTCCCAAAAATACGATTATTCCTAAATTTTTACTACAAACTGATGGGGGAAAATCTTCTAGGCATTTTTCATTAAAATTAACAAAAACGGCGCAAATCGCGTTTTTATATGAATGATGGGTAGATAGAATTCGTAACGACGACGTACTGCAAAGAGCGAATGTGGAGAGGCAGCTCTTTAACTTGATTAAAAAACGGAAGATAAACTACCTGATAATAATTGAAGGCAAGAGAGGAGTAGGGCATAAACAAATGTCTTAAACAATGGACAAACGTAGGGAGTCCCATTCGAAAAAACCGACTTGACCTTCAAATGATTTTAAGGTCAGGGCCAAGGTCAAATTCAAGGTCGCCGTCACATAGCCCTGCAAATTTCCTTCAACTTTTTCTAGGAATTGTATTTTTCAAGTTATCCTGCTGTTCCCGTAATTTTATAGTTTTGACAATTAAAATATCAAGTTAAGTGGTTACATATTTCCACAGTACATACAGTTTAAGTGAATTAAACATCGATTCTGTTTGTCTTTGGTTACTTTTTGCAACAGTTCATCTCAGTGTATCTGGCAAAGTTTTTCATCAAGTTCAGTGGTTACTTCGATAATCATTTTCAAGATAATTGAAGAAAAATCGTTTCTGTTGGTGGTTTATCCAATTATTTCTAAGAATAATTGGTGAAGTTTCTCATCGGGTGCAGCGATCCTTTCGATAGTCCGTGCCTCTCCAACATGAGAAGAGAGAGTCGCACTTTTGATGATGAGAGGATGGGGTGATAGACAGAACTGGGACGAATAAAAATCGTCCGAAATCTGGAAGGCCAAGATCACAAACGACAGAAGAGCGACAAGAAGAAGTAGCACAATAATTTCTTGAAAATCCTAGATTGTCAATCAATAAAGCGTCTCAACAGCTTGAAATGAATCGATTTTCAGTACATAAAAATTTAAAAATTATAAAATTCCGCCCTTACAAAATACACCTCCACCAAAAACTAAATGATGATGATTCTGATCGTAGGTTGGAGTTTTGTGAAATTATGATGCAAAGAATTAATAACAACCGTAATTTTTAATGTAATATCAAATTGTTATCTCGGAAAAGTTTGTAGTAAAGTAAACCGTCATAATTTCAGATATTGGAGTAATGAAAATCCTCGTTGGTTGCTTGAAGCACACATGAGATACCTCAAAAGTTGAATGTTTGAGCAGTACTTTTTCGCGACCGACTGGTTGGGCCTTTTTTATTAATGGAACACTGAATGCTGAGAAATACTTAGAACTCCTTACGACAATATTGTCCCAGCTATAAAGCAGATTGCTGGTAACGATTTTAATGAAGTTTGGTATCAGTGAGATGTCCCGCCCCCGTGTTATGGACTAATTGTCAGAGACTATTTGAGATATACTTTCCCCAATCGATGGATTGGAGGAAGAGGGAGCATTGAGTGGCCAGCTAGATCACCAGACATATCACCGAATGATTATTTTCTTTGAGGTTACATAAAAAGTAAAACTTCTTTACCAAACGTCAAGATTTAAATGAACTGCAATAGCGAATAATAGATGTGTGCGCTGAGATTACACCAGAAATGATAATTAATAATTTTTATATCCGTCTAACTCACTATCAATGAGAACATTTTGAACATCTGCTTTAATAACAAAACAAATATGGGAACAGCAGGATAACTTAAAGAATACGATTCCTAGAAAAAACTTTAAATGCAAATGTTGTAGGAAATTTCCCTGGTTATCTGACATGACGATGACCTTGAATTTGACCTTGAAGAATTCAAAGTCATTTGAAAGTCAAATTTGTGTTTTCAAATGAGACTCTCCTTCGGCACTTACAAAATTGAAGTTCAACTTGAGTAAAGTAAAGATGATCTTTAGAGGCCAATTTTGTAATTATTACTTGTTGGTGATAACGTGCATTCCACAAGAGTAATTGACAGTGAATTTAATGTGATGCATCCTGGTCAACCAATCACAAACAAGACGGTCTTTAAAATTAACCAAATTTTCAATAATACTAGAATTGTAACAAAACAGAAAGCAAAAGACTCTCAAATCATCTGGATAGATAATTAGGTTATTTTAAATTTGATAGATGATAACCCTAAAACAAGCATTAGAACGATATCAAGTAATTAAAATGTATCTGTCTCGAAGTCTGGTTTTGCTTTCGTCGTCATAAGAAAATTCCTTTTAAACTGAAGTTTTTACACACATTAGAACAAAGTGAGACAATGTTATAATACCTACCACCATACTTTGAATACTGGCCGACTTTTATAATTTATCCTACTTCCCTGAACTGATCCAAAAATAAAAAAATGATAAACTTTTAGAGACTATTGAAAAAAAAAAGGTTTTTGACATGAGAAAAAGTTCAGTACCATTTTGTTTTTCACACCAGAGAAAATAATACAGTATCACTCTATCGAGCCTATCACAAAATTTTTTGAATCAGTTCAAGGATGTAAGAGACATTGTCGAATTACGTCGACGGAGCCGCCCACGTTAAGCAATGAACTTTGGAATACGTTACATGGTCTTCCACTTCAAGTGCGACTGGTTCTGTATTTTCAGCATCTATCCATAATGCAGTTAGATCGTGACTGAATAAAAAATATCCACGAAAATGGACAGGAAGAAATAGTTATCGGAAGGTTACACCAGCTGAGTTACGCAGAGTAGTAAATAACAATAGAAAAATAATGGAAAATGTAATATTACTAAATGTTAATTTTAGTAGAGAAAGTCGTTATTTAGCCAAAATGTTACAAATATTTTCTTCTATTACTTGATTATTATTTAATTTACTTTTTAGGACTGAAAATATTGATAATAGAATTTTATTGCTCATTTTTGGGGTGAAATTTTTTGTGTTTTTAAACCAAATTCGGTAATTGACTTATAGGAAATATAACCTCTCTGTATATCTTAAGGATATGCCATTCTAATACCGTATATACTTTTCATATCACGGACATAAATGGTATATACATATCATGTCCAATGCTGTGTGCAACATTATATTCTTGTATAATTTTGTTTTACTCCTCAAGTAAATTAATATTTCAGATGCTATAATCGCTAATTATATCTAACAGACACGGTCAAATTCGGAAATTAATTTTTTTCTTATTTTCCAGATTTAAAGAAGAATTAATAAAAACCGATCGCGCGAAAGAAGTGGATAGTGATGGGGCCGATATCAAGTGGAATGGAGTTGTGGGAGATTTAGTATCTGGTGCTGCTCATATGTCCTTCGCAGCTCTGAGCGTCTCCAGCGCCCGTAGTGAAGTTATAGATTTCAGTGCGCCATATTTCTTCAGCGGGGTGTCTTTTTTAGCCTCGCCCCAACAAAAGTCCGAAATACCACTGATGGCCTTTCTGTTGCCCTTCTCACCAGAGTTATGGATCGCCATTTTCACAAGTAATTCATTTTAATACATATCTGGTCCATGTCTTTATTTTACAATCTTTGATTTTTTTACACCTACTTAGATTATGCCAATGTGGCCATCCCAGTCTGATCCGACAAAGAAAAATGTTATGACTAAAGTTTTTGAAATAATGTTTGTTTGAAAACCTGAAAAATAACTATATTTCACATATTTCCCCTTCTATGAGCGAGTGTTTTAAATTTGAGAAAAATATAATGGATTTACTCACAAAGGTCTATTCATTGATACTTATGTCAGACGGGAATATAGGAAGGAAAATTATATATAGAATTTATTGAAATTAAATTTTTATCAGCATTGCTAAAATAATCGACTGCGATTTCTTAGAGCTTTTAAAACCATTTTAGTAAAACTTAATGTTAAAATGGCGTGGATATGCTTTTAGAGAAAAATTATTCCTGAAATTAGAGAGAATTTAGATGGGACGGGATGTCGTTATAAGATTAAGAAACGCTTTAAGTAAAATGGTTCGCAAAAAACTTAAAGCTCCCATCCATGTCGCGATAGTTGAAAAACTTTACGGTCGACCATTTCCATATTTTATTTCAAGACTACTTAACTTCGGGAAAGATCTATGAAAAAATGATTAAATCGTTTTTCTCCCGGTCACTTAGCAATCTTTTATTTAGCAGCATGTGAACTTGTAAGAAATCTGAATCAACGAAATTTTCCAGATGGAAGCTTTGTAGGTGTATTAAAATCGTAAATATGCATTATAATTTAGTACAGTAGAATTGTTGTAAATTAATTGTTTTCGGTGAAATTTTATTGAGATTCTTATGTATTTTGTGCAGCCGATTAAGAAAAAAATGTTTATTGTAAAGAGTAGGTCGCGGTTCAAATGCTGCCTAATATATCGTGTTTTAGTAATCAAATTGGAATTAAAAAAATACTAGTTTGCGGTGAAATGTTTAAGAAATCTAGATTTCTGCTATAATCAAATCAATATTCTTAAAAAAACAAGAATGGTCGAAAAATTAACAATTGAACATCTTTACGAGAAGCGTGTGCCCTTGTTTAATTCCCATTCTGTTCTTCTAAAAACTTTCTATTGTTAGAATTAGATTTAGCTTTTTAAAATAATAGGACAGTGTATCTGGCTGTATGGACTATGTCCAAATGCCATTAAAAAAAAATCTTTGCGATAAGAGGGAATAATTTTACCGGACTTTGTGGAAACAAAGCTCATCCATAACTTCAATAAACAAACCGAATGCGCCTAACGCAGACGCCTTACGTCAAATAGAACAGTCAAAAATGGCGGACGAAACATAATTCTGCATTCTTTAATTGAGTCAAATAGTACTTTGACCTGGAGAAACTCGATTGTCCTACATATTATCAGGACCACTTAGAAAGTTTAAAAACAAAAAAGTGACCTCCCCTCCTTTTGCTTTAGCTGCTATCTTTTCAAATTTTTGAATCTATTATCTCGTGTTCTCGGTCACACGGAAGAAGTTATTGAACAAGAAATGTTGTAAATAAAATTCTACATATTTTCGGTGATTGCCGCGATGCCGAGAAGTTAGTATTTCGAGCGGTAGAGGGCGCCGAAGTTACCAAAAGTTAGGTAAAAATATTAGCCATACACACATATCCAAACAAATACGCCTCCATTCATTTTAGATTTCCAATTAAAGGGCATAACCGGGTAAGCATGGAAAAACTGCCCTTGAAGCAAAATTATTACTTTTTTTGTATAGTGTATATAGGCATTGAATGTAATTCTGCAAAATTTTGACTTTCTAAAACTCATAGTTTTCGAGTAAAAAATCAATTCTCAATTTATTTATTTATTTTTTTGTTGACAACTGAGTTTACCAATTTTTTTATGCTTTATATATAGTATACATCTACTTTAGACGGATTGGCAATAAAAGAATTAGATTATTATTCTTCAAAGAAATTTTTTTTTATATTTTTTAATTTTTCTGTATACTTCTACATTAAGGACACCTACCAATTTTTTAAAATTAATTTGTCATTTAGTGTTCTATAACATATATTTTTACAAAACAGTTTGAATTGGTCCAACATAGTGAAAAATAAAAATTCTAATAAGTAACATTTACATATGTTAGCATATTAATTTATTAAATAGACACATAAAACAATATTCTTTTCTCTTAATCATCATCACTTTCTTCGTTTTTTACCACATTGATGGCTTCCGTTGTAGTGTGCATAACGTTTCGGATGGTCGCGAAATTTTTGACAAGAATCTTCCATAGGACAAATAATAAATAACAGCTGCTAAGTGTGAACAGCAACCAACAACCAACGCAATCCATTAGCACACTCAAAAGTATTGTTTAATGCCTTTAAATCCCGCACAATTTGACGTATATTGAACAAAGAACAAACAAGAACAAACTTTTTAGAAATGTCGCGAGACTGAACCTGAATCTTTAATATATCCGGTTGTTCTTTTAGGTAATGTATAAAAGAACCATCTTCGTTTAGCATCTTTGCTAAATATGAAATCGCCTGGCTGAAGTGATAAGTACCAGTAAACTACTTTATCTACTCATATTAGATTATATATTCATTAATGAACTGCTTTTGAACGAGTAATAGTATCCATAAACAAATAGTGTGAGTTATAAGCGTGAGTTATTATAACTCACTGGTACAATGCCAATCTTCTTTACCTTCTGTCCAGGTAAATAAACAGAAAAGTTGGACACTTCTGGGCCAGAGCTAAAAGACATTCCCCCACCCCCCCCCATGTTTTGGGGCGGAGAACGATTGCGATAGGTCCGAGGGTGAAAAACCTGCCTTCATCCTCTATTGGCTAAAAACCAACCCCAAAAGGTGTAGCAAGTGGAGGCGCAGTTCTTGTGCGGAATTGATGATTTTTGATATGGGGCCATCGAGAGGATTGATCAAAGGGGGTGAAAAGTAACACTTTAAAGCAATAAACAGCCGCAACTGATTTTTTCACGGTGTTTAGAGGGAATGTAACTAAAAAAAGATCGAGGAGAATGAGGGAGGTAAAATGAATCACCCATCCCTTATTTTTAGTCAAGGGGGTGAAAACTACCCCAGGGCTAAAATACATTTCTCCCCCAGTTTTTTGGTACGAAGAATTGATTGCGATAGGTTCGAGGGTGAAAAACACCTACCTTCATCTCTTATTAGCCAATTACCACCCCCAAAAGGTGCAGCAAGTGGAGGTGCAGTTTTGTGCGGAAATTTTCCTGTAAAATAGATTTTGTATAAGGGGCCACCGAGGGAGTTAATCAAAGGGGTGAAACCCACCCCTTTGGAGCAAAAAACGGTCGAAAGTGATTTTTTGCTGTGTTCGGAGGGGATGTAACTAAAAAAAGATAGATAAGGATGAGAGAGGTAAAACCAACCACCCACCTCTTATTTCCAGTCAAGGGGGTGAAAACTACCCACTGCAGGGATCACGGGCCCTTCTCAAATTTTCTGCCGGTTTCTCAAAAGGAATTCGATTGGGAGGTGATCAAAATTGATGAGGGAAGTAAAATTCATACATGCACCCCTTATTGTCAGTCAAGGGGGTGAAAACTACGCCCTGTCGGGATCACCATCTCACTCGCCTGCGGCTTGTGCTGCAAATTTCATCTGTGTGAGTTATTACCTATATTACCGCTCGTTGAATAGTGTACTATTACTGAGTTTACCAGTAAACTAGTAAACTAGTTTACTGGTACTCATGAGTTCGGCCAGGCGATTTCATATTTAGCAGAGATATTAAATGAAGATGGTTCTTTAAATATACGTTACAGAAAAGAACATTCGGATATATTAAAGATTCAGGTTCAGTCACATTTCTAAAAAAGTTTGTTCTTGTTTGTTCTTTGTTCAATATACGGCAAATAGTGCAGCATTTAACGGCATTAAACAATACTTTTGTAAGTGTGCTAATGGATTGTGAACTGTTAGTTGCTGTTCACATGTAGCAGCTGTTGTTTATTATTTGTCTTATGGAAGGAATAATAATCTATTTTTTTTATTACTAATCCATCTAAAGTAGATATATACTATATATAAAGCACCAAGAAATTGGTAAACTTAGTTGTCAACAAAAAAGTAAATAAAAAATTGAGAATTGATTTTTTTTACTCGAAAACTATAAGTTTTAGAAACTCAAAATTTTTCAGAATTACATTCAGTGATTATTTACACTATACAAAAAAAAAGTAACAATTTTGCTTCAAGGGCAGTTTTTCTATGCTTACACGGTTATGCCCTTTAAAACTGTTTGATGTAGGACATACTGTTTTGTGTAAATATTTAGGATTTAGCATAAAAATTCGATGTCTTTAAAGTAGTGAAAGAAGTTGTAACTTCGAAATGTGTAAATTGAAAAATTGAAGTCTAAAATTAATGGAAATTTTAGTATACTTAAAAATATTCTTGGTATTTTTCGCCTAAAACGCCCAATTTTTCAGAATGCTTGCAAAAATTTAATAAAGGTGGATGATTTTCTCATTTTAGTGTAATGTTAGAAGTATAATTTATTTATAACCTTATGATTGCAATATCAACTGATCTGGATTTTATTTGAAATATCCTGGAAAACCTGGAAAAGTCCATGAGTTTGACAATTGTAAATTGCTGGGTACGCTGCGGTTGTCTATCATATCTCTTCAACAGATGTTCCGAAATAGTAAATTTTTTATTTATTTTAAAATTTTTAGATATTTTTGTAAAAACTCTTCAACCATATTGTCTTGTTCTATTAAGCACATAACACGATCAAGGCGACTAGTTAACAAGTTAAATAATATCAAGGAATTTATACAAATTAAATTTATTTCGGTTGAATGTCATGCTGAAGTGTGTGCTGTACTCTACAATGATGGTGTGTATTTATCGACCAAGGAGGTTATGATACATTTTTTAATTGTATTAGCAGTGCACTTAAATTAGTATTAGATATATCTAAATATGTAATTTGTTGTGGAGATCTAAACATAGACTGTAGTAAGGAAACAGTTGTTAAAAATACACTGGATGCCATTTTCCACTCCTTTAAATTGAATTTAACAACTAATGAACCAAGACGAATATTCACAAATTGTCACAGGCAAACAAGTGTAAGTACTTTGGATTACTTAACTACGAATATTCCAAATGCCATGTACCATGCTAAAGTAGTGAATGCATTTATAGCTGACCATTATGCACAAACCATAGATATTTGTGTTAAAAAAAACAAAATTGTTACATTTAGAATCATGACACCAGAAAATATTAATGTTTTCGTGCAAAATGCCCAAAAACTAGACTTTTCCTGGTATATTTGGCTAATATTAATATGTCATTTAATTATCTATTAGAGTCTTTAACCTGGTGTTTAGATATCAGCTGTCCTATTATTAAAAAGAAAGTACGTAAGGTAAATAAGATAAATCCATGTTATACCAAAGAATTAAGAACTGAAAGAAATGAGTTAAATAATCTATACTAGTTAGCAAAAACTTTAAATTGTAAGAAGAGCATAGAAACCTACAAAAGAAAAATGCAAGAGTACAAAAAACATAAGAATAACTAAATCAAATTACTACAAAAGTAGAATAAAGCAATCTACAAATAAGGCACATGCAACCTGGACATTAATAAATAAAAGATTAGGTAAATAAAAACCCAAAATAGATAAAATCTTAACTAAAAATACAAAATGTTTCTATAAACGAACCTGGTCATATTGCTAATTCATTTGCTCAGTATTTCTCTAGTGTTGCAGATAAAAAATTAAAACAACATTTGGGAGAAAATCTTTCATTACATTGTACAACATCAGAAAATTATGTAAATTCATTATTTGTGCTATACATTAATTAAAGTGATATGAGAGCTGAAATAAGCAATTTAAAAAATAAAAAAATCCACTGGATTAGATGGATTTAGTATTGTACTGTTAAAATCAGTGAGTGATATAAACTGCAAACCGTTGACGTATCTAATTAATAAATCTCTTGCTACTGGTGTGTTTCCTGGTGTTCTTAAAATAACATGTGTAATTAATTCCACTCTATACAAAGGAGGATCCTTTAAGTAGCGAAAATTATAGGCAAATATCACTCCTTAGCGTATTTTGAAAACTTATAGAAATACTGGTAGGTAATATAATAACTAAATATTTAAACATGTCTAACATTGTAATACCAAGTCAGCATGGATTTAAACAAAACATGTCCATAAAGATGGCGTCATATCATATGTTAAATTATATATATCAGGAGCTGGATATACTGCTTTTTATATATTTACGTTATGCAAATTTTGTCATACCATATGTACTATTATTGTACGGTCGTGAGCAAAAAAAAAATAGGACAAGTCTTATAACGGTATTTCGCTAAAATCTAGTTGTGTACATCTAACTTTAATTTTTGTGACATTGTCAGCTAGTTGTCTTAATTTATTGCAAGTGTGCAAAAAACTAATATGCCTCATATAAGCGATTTAGTTAAATCTGGAGTTATTGCTAAAGCAGAAGATGGATGGTCAATGAAACAAATTGTATTACGTTATAATATTGACAAGAATTCGGTGTGTAACCTTTTAAGAAAGGGGGAATAAACGGTACGATTAGTAGAAATCCTGGATCAGGGCGACGAAGGATATCAACTCAAGATTTGCAATTGGTAAATGCTTTAGTAGAAAATCTATTTTACTCAGTTATTCAGGCTGCTGAAGAAACGAACTTTCCTGAATCGAGTAGTACTGGTCGCCGGCGAGTAAGAGAATCGGAGCTACGCTGTCATGCAGCAGCACAGAAATACTTACTTAAAGCTGAACATAAAGAGGCTCGAGTAGGATTTGCGCTTGAATTTTTAGCACATGATGTAAATTTTTGGAACAATGTAATCTTTAGACAAAAAACTTTCCAGTCAACACACAGCGGTCGTATTCGTGTTTACCGCCCTCCGAATACTTGATTCGATGAGAAATATATATCTAACAATGATAAAAGTGGTAGATTTTTCCGTCAATATGTGGGCTTGGATATCGGCACGTGGTCTGGTGTTTTGTGGCATATTGAGGAACGATTTAATAGTGAAACATCTATTAGGATTTTAGACAATATTATGCTCCCTTCTATGTCATAATTATTTCCTAATAGAGAGTTCATATTTCAACAAGATATACTGCTCATACCGTAACAATGTTCTTAACTGGCCCAGTCATAGTCCAGATCTTAACCTCGTGGAAGAAGTATGGGGACTACTCGTAAGAAGTATCCAAAACCGAAATGTGAGACCACGAAATGCCGAAGAATTACTGGAAATATTAAATAATGCATAGGAAAATATTATTACTAATGATTATTGTATAAGGTCATTTAATTCTATGCCAAACAGGCTTATAGAAGTTATAAATAGAAATGGTGCAATAACGAAATATTAATAGTTAGTTTCTTGTTAAGTAGGATATCTTTTGTCCTTTGATCCAGGATTTCTACTAATCGCACCGTTTATTCTTCACTTTCTTAAAATGTTACACACCAAATTTTTGTTAATGTTATAACGCGGTGCAATTTGTCTCATTAACCATCCATCATTTACTATAGGAATAACTACAGCATTAAAATAAAAAATAAATTAAGTGATATCTGTTTTATTTCGGCTACTCATTAAATATTCAAATAGAGACAGATTTACATCAGAAACAAGAAGTTGTCCCATTTTTTTCTGCTCACGACAGTACCTATAAATGGTGAATAAAGATATTATTATTATCATTATTATTATTATTATTATTATTATTATATTATTAGTAAATAATATCTAACAAATAACAAAGTAAAAAAATATGAAGAAAAATTCTAAATAATTTGCATGTGACATAAAATTAAAAAATCATTATCAACGGTAATTTCGATCATACCTTATTTTAATTTTATATTTTATTTTTCTAATCCATTTATTTTCTTTAATTATTAGGTCTCAATATAACAGCCATCGCCGTTGCCATCTATGAATGGCTGAGTCCATTCGGCTTGAATCCCTGGGGCCGGCAAAGATCCAAGAACTTCAGCATGAGTTCCGCGCTCTGGGTGATGTGGGGATTGTTGTGTGGCCACCTTGTTGCCTTCAAAGCCCCCAAGAGTTGGCCAAACAAGTTTTTAATCAACGTCTGGGGTGGTTTCTCTGTGATTTTTGTCGCCAGCTACACCGCCAACATCGCAGCCCTGATTGCAGGACTTTTCTTCCACAATACTGTCAGCAATTACCACGATAGGAGTGTAAGTAGTAGTTTTATGAGTTCCCTACAGCGTTCTTGCCGAAAGGGGAAGCGTGAGTAGATATTAAAACGGTAAATGCGAGTCGCCTGTTCTAGGAGTTATTGAAAAAAGAACTCAGATTGTTAATAAAGTAGTTCCGAGTGCATTGTTCTGCAACTGTGTGTTGAATTTACAATTCAGCTAAAGTGTGAATAGGAAAAGAATACATAACCTTTTTGACATTAGAAGTTAATGTCTTAAATAATGATATAATTGCATTGATTGAATTTGTTTTAAATTTAGTTATGGAGTTAAATTAGAAGTTTTTTTATTTGAATTTTATTTATCATTTAAATTTAATTTAATTCCTTAACAATTTGTTGCTATTGCATTATTAAAGTTAATGAAATAATATTAAATTATACAGCATGTTCCATTTTGCTTGGAACCACCACTATAAAAAGTTCATTTAATGTCCGATTTAGATAATTTAAAAAAAATAAGATCTTCGAAATGCACTTTTTTTGTGTTATAATAAATTTTACAAAACATAATAGCGTGGCCTACTATGATTTTTTTCGGGTCAGAAAATGGTGAAATCTTTATTTATTTCAAATCACTGGATTCAGCAACCTCCCAAATGTGTTTGTACCAAATTTCGTTGAAATAGTCGTATTTTTGGATTTTTACTGAGAGAAATAAGAATTCAGAAATTTCCGAAGAAATATTTAACCTGTTGCATGGGATTGTGCATTTATGAAAACAGTACCTTAACTGAAATAACTGTCAATTGAATGATTCATTGTTAAAAAAACAGTAATGCTCAATTTAGAAATTTTTATTATCAAACAACTTTTATCTCTTCACACTAATGACTAACAAACAAATAATTAAAAAGAAGTGACACAAAAAAGTTTACCTGAAAGTATTACAAACAAAATAAATAATAATAAATTAAATAAATAAATAAACACCGCAGAAATTAGACAAGCCCCAATTCCAGAAGCCAGGGACTTGTGCGGAAGGGGGTTACACATTGAAAAAACGCGGACATACAACCATTTCCTCAGACAGTGACAGTGCCGGAGCCATGATTCGAACCCGGTGGTGCGATGTCCGTGCGATTAATGGCGATTGCCACCTCGCGCCTTAACCCACTCGGTTATTGACCAGACATGAATAAATAAATGGAACAATTAAATGTAGGTTCTCTCTACTAAGCCACCTTCAACTTTTATACATTGATCTATCCTCTCACGATTATTATCAACGACATTTCTAAGTACCTCTCGCGAGATTTCTTGATAAACAGTGTAATTCTGTCACATTAAACTGTTTAAATTTTCATTAAAATTAATTAGATCATTGAGGTGGTTGTGTATATAAAAATTTGATTAACTTACAGATATGAAATAGTATACCGGCTGTCCACTTTATCAGGGCACTCGAGAATATCTCACTTAATATCGGTCGTACAAAAAAAAAAATATTTTTACGAAAATTGTGTCGATTTATATAACTCACAAAAAGGTTTAAAGACATTTGAAATCCATGGCCTACTTTAAAAGTTATGACGGAAAATATCGAAAATGCGGAAAACGTCTAGGCCAAATATCTCCGTTATTTGAAGAGATCCGAGAAAAATTCTAAGGCGAAAATTTTTTGCAAAACAGAGATTTACTCTTCAGGCTGTTAAAAAAATTAATATGAAACGGGCGGGAAATGGCGCCAATAAATAGAGTATTTTTCTCCCATTTCATCGATATATCACATGCCATATTTATTCATTGGTATTACGTTAGTAATTATAAAAACATTTTTTTAAAACCAATAATTTTTTTTTAACAAGCATTATACTTTGCCGTGGAGAAGTACTATTAAATAAAACGATAAAATAATTCAATATGTTGTTCAAATTTTTGCTATAATAAAACATTAACACAATTAAGAAGAATAAAGTAAATTCAGGTAACAAAAACAAAATAATAATCAAGAAAGCAACATGGAGCAATTTTGGAAAGAGTATTCGCAGTTATGCCAATGTATAGAGGTCCTCCCTAATAGCGTCACTCCTTGCTCAGAAAGTTAAAATATCGTTCCCAATTAATTTAAGTATAATATCCATTTGTTTATATTTCATGATTTCACTATTATTTCAATTACTTTAAAATAGTTGGCTATAAACAAACTTGGCAATTAAATTTTTTGACAGATCATCTCAGTTAATAATTAAACTCTCACTCAATCACACTCGTTTAAGAATTTAGAATTTTCAAAAATGATTATAGAAACAGATTTCCATAAGCACTACAGCCGAATAAAACTCAGTTCAGAAAATTAGCTACGAAATTGAAAAATAATGGTTCATTGTTAAAGAAGAAGACAGGGTTGAACAGTGTTACTGATAATGTATATAAGGTAAACCGAGTTATTAATTATGTAAGAAATAAAAATACAGAAGAGAAAGAGAAATTCAAATTGCTTGTCATATAAATAAAACAAGTGCTAGAAAAATTTTAAAGAAAATTTTTTACCTGTGTTATAAAGCCAAAAAAGTTCACAATTTACAAGCGGGGGACAAACCAAGGAGGACGACTTTTTGTTGGAAAAGAAGCGCGGCGATCAATTAATATGTAGTAAAATACTTTGGTCTGACGAGGCAAATTTTTCCAATAATGGATTTTTTAATCGCAATATTCATTACAAATGGACTTTTGAAAATACACACTGGTATAGACCGACTGGGTTTCAAAATCGTTTTTCAATAAATGTGTGGATAGGTATTTTAGGCACCAATTTAATAGGATGGTCACCTCAGTGGCCAAGGGTACCTAAACTTTTTGAGAAATGAATTCTTAGATGACCTACCTTTAGAGAATCGACACAACTTTCAATATTTTCAACAAGATGGAGCTCCTCCCCATAATTCCAAGATTTGCCTAGATTATTTAGACGAAATTTTGCCTCAACATTGGATAGGTACCAAAGAGTTTATTCGATGGCCCCCTCGTTCCCCAGATATAACCCCAATGGATTTTTTTCTATGGGGTATATTAAAGATAAGGTGATTTCGACGACACCGCAAAATGTAGAGGACTTAAAAGCTCGAATTCAACAGGCATGTATTACAGTTACCCCCGAAATGCTGAGTAATGTTTTAAATGCAGTTTTGGGGCCATATCAAATAATTATCGTATTTTTGCAAATATCTCGATTGTGAACGGTCCTACGAAAAAGTTGGACATCAAAGTTAAAGAAAAGTAAATTCTCTATCGAAATCGTTTAGACACATTTTTGCGTAGCATTAATATTATTGGAGTTATAGTCGGGAGAAGTCTAGCATCGTATCGTATCCCCGCGCTGTATATTGATACTTAAAATTTCAAAATTGATAATAAATGTATTTACTTAAACTTCAAAAGTGAAAATTAAATGTAATAGCAAGTAGAAAGCATGGAAATATAGAAATGTGTCGATATACAGAGGGAATATGTGATATAATGCTTGACTTCCCCTCCTATAACTCCAATAATATTAATACTACCTAATAATGTGTCATACCATTTCGATAGAGAATTTACTTATCTGTAACATTAATGACCGTCGTTTTTTCATAGGACTATTCACATTCGAGGTATTTGCAAAAAAATATATTTTGAAGCGATATTGCTTCAGAAATGGGAGAGAGCAAACGAGGGGAAAAATTAGTATGTCTAAAAGAGATCTATAATGAACTGGAACAGTAAAATATCTTGTCCGATTCAGAACGATGTCAATTTACCTGACGACTGGCCTATGTATATGTGCTTTACTTGTTCACATCGGCACGGTCATTGGCATGTAATTATAATTTTAGAAATTTTTATAATGTAAAGTAACCGAAATTAGAAATTATTTTATTTAGCAATTAAATTATACATTTTTTATTGATGCTTCCTGTTTAAGAAATGAAACTACTAGACTGAGTTTTGTCGAATCGAGTCGGATGGAATATGATGCGGTCGATTTTCGGCACTATATTAAAAATTTTAGTTTTTCGAAACTGCAATGAAAATATAATCTTTTCGTAACTGCAATAAAATCTTCCTTTTTTCGAAACTGCAATGAAAACTGTTAACCAATATTTTATTGATATTTCATGTGTTTTATCGTCATTTCGGTAATTTAAAGCTGATTAGTTAAATATTTGTCAGATGCTATAATAAAATAAGGCTGGTTATTACTATGGCACTTTGAGACTGGAAATGAAATATTTATCGACTTATTTATTATGTTGAATACGTTTTTGTGTTTTCTAAGAAAGTATTATTTTTTTATAAGAAACTTTTTTCACACGTAGTACTATTATTGAGGTAATATAATAGAATAATTCAATTTGGGTGCGGCATCTATATAAATAGTATTTAGTTTGTGTTCAATTTAGATTTAGTTCTATTGAATCCAACAATTATATCCCAAACTATACTTTTACTGTGAATGAATCAGATGTTTCAAAAAAAATATTATTTAGTATGATCTTTTATAATCACAAGTCACAACACGTTAATGTTTATATTGTCTCAGACATTTTTTTTATGAAGAAAAAACTATTACATGCAATATTACAAAATGTGCGAGTTAATAAGTTAATAATGCAAATAAGGAATTAAGAACGTATCCCCTAGTTATAGCTATTTTTATTTCATTTGAGTTTATGCACTTTATTTTATATTAACACTGGTTTTATACACTTCGATACTACGCACATGCACTTAAATAGTAGATGCTATTATAGTCGAGCTCAGGTTTACGATGCACTCAAAAAAGCAACAAAAACTTTACGAAATCATTATTATCGCTGTTGGATCATGCGGATCAGTCATTAAACAAGCTGACGCACATCAAAAACCTATAAAGGTAAGCGAGTCAATTTGCGAACGAAATAGTACAGAACCGAATTTAAAATTCTTATGTATTAGAATATACTGCTATAATATTCCTTACCTTGGATATGTATAAGAAATTAAATAGCACAAATTTATTTCAAATAACAAAACAGGAGTCGGTGCTAGCGACATACAAACTTAATAATCAAAGGACATGCTCTAAGTAAAAGACGATGTAATTCAAATTTGTATTGGCATGAAAATAAAAAATTACAACAAAAAACAACAAATTTGAAATTTAGTGTACTCAGCTTTCTATAATTGGGTCCAAAATTCGTATTATGTTTCCTTTCTACTCGTCTGCTATTTCTAAACTTCTAATATATTCATTCCCTTTCTTCTCAAACTGCTACTTTTCTTTCACCTACTTTCAATTCACCTTCCAAATCTCCTTACTACCCAAATCTTATTTCCAAATCCATTTATTTCAGAATCTCCTTCCTAAATTAAAATTCTTGTTCTCCTTCAAGTTAATACTTTTTGTTTTTCTCAAAAATTAAAATTCTTCTTCTCCTTCAAATTAATAATTTGTTCTCTTCTTAATATTCTCAAAATTGTCTGTGCTTTTTCAAAATTAAAAATAGTTATTCCCCTTAGTTCCGTTTTTATATAAAATAAAACACTATCACTAAAATTTTGTCATTTTCAATAACTTTAAAACAATCGTACCAACAGAAATTTACATTACCCCGTCAATTGACACTGGGCATAACCTCAAAATGAGTTAACTTAAAATTGTCGAAGTGATATAACTAGTCATAAACATCAAACTATTAAAATGAGATGACTGTCAGAATTTACGAATATCAACGATTTTACAACTTTAATACATTTGATATTTTGAAACAAATAAACGTTATTATGAAACATTGAAGGTAGATATCATATCAGATATTAATAATACTAGACCGTAACGCGCTGTTAAAATTGAGCCACTGAGTTGCTGGTCTAAATATTTCAAGTGCGTGTCTGGGCGCAATTAATTTTACGACTAGTTTAACGATATTTTAATGAGGCTGTAAAGTTTTTATTCCCTTTTTTGAGAGCACCATAAATCTGAGCTCAACTATACCTCATACTTTAACAGGATCCTTGCTTGGATTTTACACTGCTTCAGTACATTTATTACTGATTGTAAAACTAGCATATTTAAATCTCAATTATTTTGATTTTTTTTTAGTAAGTTTCACAATATTTTGCGGAATTATTTTAGGGGTGCGTCAGTTATGTATTATTTGTTACAGATTTTACAGTTTATTTTCTAAGTTTTCCAGGAACGCCTCTGCACGCGGCGCGGCTACTTTCTTCGAACATGTTGACCGCGTATTTTCCTTGGTTAGTATAATAACAATAAATTATATGAAATCGTAAACCATTATTTAAATACGACGTATTATTGGCGTAGGGGTGCCAGCAGCAAGAACATTATAATTTAGACACTCTATCTTTCATCCATTTTAGAGATGGAAATTTATATATTTTTACCACCATCTACAAAAGCGAATATGTCGGAACATCATTTATTTAAGATGCCAACATTGAAAGTAAGCTGCTAAAATAAATGCAAACCCTGTAAGTAATAAAGTGTCATTTTCGATTTGATTTTATGTAACTAAGGGAATATTTTCATTTAAAATTATTACAGGTCTGTAATAATTTACAGGAATTAATCATAAATTTAACTACATCCGATTTTTCTTGTCAGTTAATCCACTCACATAAAAAGTGATGCATGGTGTTCAATAATTCATATTTCATGCCGGGCGGGACATATCAGGAAATCGATAAATGTTAATTACGAAATACAAAGCAGAATCGTTGTCTATTAAAGATGAATTTATGGAATAAAAATAAATAGTTTAAAATAAAATAAATAGTGTTTAAAAAAAATTTAATAACTTTGTGAAAATACTGATCTAGTATAATAATTTATTTCTTAAGATGTTAGCTATTATCTAAGTAAATACTACCACATGATCGAAAACAGTCAGATTGTGAAGTAATAAACTTAATTCATGGTTCGTTAAACAAAAATCAGAAATATTTGGTTGTATTTCTTGATTTAGCAGAGGTTTTAATAATAATAATAATAATCGTTTATTTGTCCATCAGTACATAATCCATTAGAGGACAAAGTGATATAGTAAAATTAGTTATAAGTAAACCTATATTTATAACAACTATATTAACTTTAACAGATAGCGCAAAAAGCCATTGAGCTATAATATGAGTATTCAGTATATAGAATATAAAACAAGTGAGTAATAAGGAATTACCTATCGATGATATATTAGAAATTAGTAGTATTTCTAGATGACGCACACAGGCTTTTAGATGAACAGTTAAATATGTCACAAATATCTGATACTGTATTTTAATTACAGTAAATCATATTTATGGGGTATCTTAACATAGCATTTGTGTTTCTCAATGAGTTGTAAAATGTAGCAGAGTTTTGCGACTATTAAGCCTTGGCACTAAGAAATTTAACTGACATAATATTTCGGAGGAGCCAACCCTATTATCTAATAACATGTGTAAAAACTATAATCCGTAAAAATGTCTCCTAAATTCTAACGAATTGAAATTAAGTCTATTCAATAAATACTGGTTGTTACAGCCTTTGTTAAGATACCTGTCATCGATCCGTTAAATTTTAGAAATTTCCTTTGAACATACTCGTTGGATTCTTATAGCAGTCATAATGGGGTTCCAGTTAGGAGAGCAGTATTCGAGCTTGGAACGAACATAGGCAGAGAACAGCGTAATGAGGACATCGGTATCGTTAAAATCTTGCTCTATATATGTGGAAAAACTTAATTTACAATAAAAATAAATTCCTAAATCTCTCACTGCATCGGTGCGAACTAGAACCTGCGATTCAATTTAATAGTCGTATGTTACTATATTGACTTACGGGAGTAGGTCATGACTGCGAAAAACAGTTTATGACAATTAATTACATTACTCAGGTCGTTAATGAAAAGATAAAATAATAGAGCACCCAAGTTAGATCCTTGTGGAACTCCTGAGGTAATTTATATTTTCATTTAAAACAGTTATATGTAACGCACTGAAAACGATCTGTCAAATATGAGCGAAAGAAAGTGAGTAGCGGCGCAGATAAACCGTATTCTAAGGGCGAGCGTAGATGCGTCTTTACTATGTACATACTTCGGTATGCGATGTAAAGCAACGACAGGCGCAGTTAGTACTTGGATGGGTGACCATTCCAACAGAAACCGCGTCCTCGCCTCACACATCTTCCAGCGGCTTGTATATCAGTGTATGCGCGGAAGCTATACAACCTTAGGCGAGGGTTGTATGGGAGATATACCATCCTTCGGAGGGGATGTAAAGCCGTCGGTCCCTTGTCTATTAAATGTTAGGCAAGTAAAAGATCCCTACTCTTCTTAAGGGAAGAGGTTCGGCAAAATTCCTGGTTGGGGGTAGCTCGTCTACAGGCGTCGGTGTTAGGCCTCAGTAGTGGAAATAGGCCGACGTTAAATAAATGTATAAAAAAAAAACCGTGTTCTAATAGTTTGATTAATAGGATTTGGTGATCAATACGATCCAAGGCTTTCGAGAAATCGGTATATATCATATCCACTTCCCCTTTTGATCAACAACTTTAGACAGTAGTTGCGTGAAACACATTAAATTTGTATTGGCAGAGCGTTTTTCCATAAAGCCATGCTGGTCAAATGATATAGCATTTATAGCGAGTGGCTAAATACGATTATATAAGGACATCTTCAAAGCCTTTGCGAAGTTAGACAGAGTTATCACCGTTTTTCAGAATGGAACAGACACTAGCAGCGTTCGAGGTATCGGAGAAATCACATTGCCTCAGAGATAAGTTCAAGAGAGTTGTTAATGGTTGCGCTAAGGCATGTGTGTAGCATTTAACAAAAAAGCTGGGAATACCGTCCGGACCACATGTCATTTTATTTTTTAAATTCTTCATTGAGAGTGCTATTTCGTCCTGCCGTAATGATGTAACATTGTAAGAAAATTACGAAAATCGTTTGATTGATAAATTTTTAGAGAGAGTAAAGATTGGAAGATACTAGAGAAAATAGACTCTTGTTGATGAAATTGGAGTATTACTTCCATAGAGTAGACCCCAAGTGAGTTGTTCATACTGAGTAAAAAGAAACAATGTCTTATCTCACTAAATTCTTTAATCTTGTAATGGCGACCGGTTTCGTGAACTAAGACTTGCTTCACATCATCAGGCCATAGAAATTCTTGTGGCTTGATGATGTGAAGCAAGTCTTACTTCACGAAACACGTTACATGAATTTTCCCGCTGATGTTTTACAAACAAAGATTTTCACCCCTTTCGGGGGTGTTTATTAGCTGTTACCGGGGTTGAAGAAGGTAAAAAAAATACTCAGTATCACCACCATGTTCAGTATTCTAGAACACGGGCGTTACATGCATTTTGCCGGTGATATATAAAAAAGATTTTTACCCTTTTCAGGGATGCTTATAAGCCAGTAGAGGTTTCGGAGGGGGTCGGAAGAAACATTCAGCATCACCACCGTGTTCAGCATCCTCGAAAACGGGGGTACGCTAAGTTTCACCGTTGGAAAAGATGTGATTAGCGTTTAACCCTTTTGGGTGTTGTTTTTGACCGTTTGGAGGGTTGTGTAATTCCAAAGAGAAATTCTGTCAGCACCACCGTATTCAGCATCCTCGAAAATGGGGGAAGAGGTACTCTCGTTGCATTTTCGGTTTTTTTCCGACACACACACACTGCACTATAATACTACGATAATCACTATTCTGTAACATAGTAATTTTTAATTTAACTGATATCAATCAATCTACATTCTGGTTTAGATTAGGAAATTGGCGATTTCTCATATTTGTGGTACCAAGATAAACATTGACAATTGGACTTTATTATTTTATTTGGGGAATTTACTTTTGCTATTTTGTAATTTTCTGTAAAAAAATTGCTTATATTTAGACTATTCAACATTCATTTCAATTATCCTCCCGTTCAATAAAGATACAAGTTTGATTCGCGTGTTCCCGTACATCACGTAAGATTTGGAAGGAATGTTTAATTTTCAAAATATTGCGTGAGGTTTCTCACCGTACACCCACAAAGTTGTTCGATTGTTCTATTTTACATATCTACATGCATTTAAATACCGTAATTCAGTTAATTCAACGTATAGTGAGCCAATAAAAGTTCTCAGTCAGTAATTGTCAGCGACCTAGTTGGGGGGCTGTTTCTGCGGGGGAACGTTAATTTTTCGGACAACGTCCGGTTACTTGTTCAATTGAAAGATGATACCATGCAACCTTCAACCCCCACGGAATCAGTTTTCATAGTGTTGACACTCATACGCAACTTTCTTGTTTCCATTTGTTTTAATTATTTTAGAGATGTTTCTCTACCATTTTATGACATTTTACGTGAGTAAACTTGACTTAGATGATTATACTGGCGATTGCTTCAACTCTAACTTATACAAAAATTACACGGAAATTCGATTGCATAACATGGTTCCAGTTATTATTTGCATAACCTACTATGAAATATACATGGTATGATTATTGTAACAACGTGAACTTTTCTATATAATATTTAGACAATTGTCATTAATACTTGGATTGTCTAATTTCATATTTGTGCGACTTGCACTGTTCATTGTTTTAAAAATAAAATTGTTTATATGGCTGTTATCTTAACTTTGCAATATATGTATCAAAGGGGTTCCTGCTTATTCTTTCAACTTTAAGAAAGTAATGTGACTATCTTTCATGTGCAGAAAATATAAAATGTTAATGGACATGGTCTTAATGATCTGCACATATTTATCATTTACTAATTATGTAGGCTTTCACCTCTTTTTAAATGAGGCACACGAGGAGATAAGTTGTGAAGCTGCTTTTATCGATATAAAAAGAGGATACCAGGTGTGTATCCTACCTGGGACAAAGATAAGTGCCAGGTAGGCACCAATATAAACATTCTTTAAAAATATATATTCGTCAAGAATTTGTCAATTTTATGTAAATGTTCTGACTAGTAGTAACTGGTAACTAAAAAGTAGTAAGTAAAATGAACTAACAATTTCATTTTGATAGTAAGTGCAAAAATATCAAAAGTTTAAAGAGAAATGATAGAATCGAGGAGTGAAATAAATTAATAATAATAATAATATTGACTTTATTTGGCGGAATTCAGTCAGAAAGACTGCTCTTACACTCAACCACGACTTACTAATTTATTCCTTTATTTTATTTATTTACTTTAAAGTAAAAAAAGAAGTCAAAAATAAGATTTACAAGTGAGTACAGTTGCCTAAAAAATTTTGCGTGCACCTCAACCAAATGATCTGTCTGGAACTTATTCGAAGTTTGCTTGGCCTCCACTGTGCCTCAGCCACAGGCTTCGGATTCAGTCGAGAAAGATCAACTTTACGGCCTTGATAAACATATAACTATACCCTGTAACAATCAGAATAATGTATAACTTATTTCTCAAAATTCAAACTACTCTAATCGATGCAAATATTATATTTTGTTGTGAACACACTTTAAATAAACTTTTTAATAGATATCTCAAAGAAATATAGCATCATGAAATATACTGTTAATTAATCCTTTTACAAATACATTAAATCACAACTCTAATCGTACGATTAACCAGACGATTCTAATTACTTATTATCTCTTATAGCCAGCTTAATCAAACACTTTTATAATTTAACCTTCCATTAGATTAATTACTACAAACTATCTGCACATTTTAGTTATATAATGGTGCCCATTGACTTATCGGATATCGCTTTACCGATTCCTAATTCCACTCTCTACGTGAGCTTTCCAATTCAAAATTAATTTTAGTGTTTTCATTTGAGTTTTGCCAACTGTTATTGCTAGATTAATTAAAATAATTTTCCGCTTCCCGTTTCGGCATCCGACGCGACGCTTGCGGATTAATACACTTCATTGCATTATCTGCATTATTTAGAGAGGATCAATCATTTGTCACGAGAATACCCATTAGTGATAACATAATAATTATTGCAGATGATATTTCAAATTAAAGACGAAAATTATTAATGAGTACCGTTATGTTTAGTCATTTTATTTTAACACAGTCCTGTGTTATGATTAACGCAAAATTAATTTTTAATTACCAGTTTATCTATGATGTATCCATTAAGAATAGACCAATAATTCCGATTGTTCAATGAGACCGAATGTGAGATAAAATTATTTAATGTAATTTCTTTTGAAATTTTTGGTACATCCTGAAAATAAGGATCTGGTCATAAAATACTCTTGCCCCTAGAAACTTTCAGCAATCTTATAAATTCTACATATTCAGCCCATAGGCAACTCATAAATAATAATAATGATATAGTTTATTTATATAATGTAGAAATTACAGACAACGTATTACAATAAATACACACTAGAATTATGCAAATAAACAAAGGTGAATCTCAGAGAGCAAAGTGCCTCCGGGAAATCCCCATTCAGGCTCAATTAAGAACCTGTCTATGGGACAGTTTTTATTTATGTCGCTAAATATTATTTATTGTAATTAAATATGTATTTCATGTTTTTCTTATATCTAGAGAGAGTTTTTTTTAAAAAAACGGAATAAAGTAAAATACAATAAAATAAAATAAGATAGAAAAAATAATAGTAATTGCTCAAAAAAAGTAAAAATGGTACAAATTGAACTAAGAGTTCTTCTTCCATTTGCCCAGTAATAATTAACTTGAAACTACAAAACTACAAAAAATTATATAAAAATGTAAAAATATGCTAGCATAAGATTATAATGGAACTTCTTTTAAAATCTAACTACAAAAATGCATTTTATAATAATGACACCCAATACCAATAACAACCAGACATACGAACAGATAAGGGGAATACGATAACCTCACGAAGCAAAAACAATGTATACGAAACGAAAAATAAATAAATAAATGCAAAATGTATGCACCCGCAACGTGACCTCAAGGCGCCAACCTCTGACCGGCTAGAATGTCATGTTTGACTGCTTTAATAAACTTTTTTTGCTTTTATATTTCTTGTGCTCGTTTGGAAGTTCATTCCAAAGATGAGATGCAAAATAAGTAAATGATCTGTGAAAAATCTCAGAGTTATGCTGAGGTACCAGAAAATCCTGTACATATCGTGTATTATGCAAGTAATGTCGTGAAATTAATTTATATCTTAAGTATTGAGGTTCTCCGTTACGTATTATTCGCCATATAAGTGCAAGCAAGTGTAAACGTCTACGATTTTCTATGTTTAATATGCCGTGCTCATTCAGATAAGGCTCTATATGTCTTCTATATGGAATACCATAAATGTAGCGCATGCAGGAGTTTTGTAGTTTTTGAATCTTCTTTTTTACTGCCGCCGATAATAATCTTAATAATCTTTCATATACGACATCACCATAGTCAACTAGATATTAATATGAGAGAATCACAAAATTTCAATTTACATTTACTATGTATATCTTTTGCACAACTGTGTAATTTTTTTAATCAGCTGTATGCGAATTTCAATTTCAGGTAAAACATGTTTTTCGAAACTTAACATTATTATTATTATTAGCCTTTACTCGAGTCCGAGTATAAAAAAATGTTACAGTCGATAGATTGTGTGTAATAAAAAACAAGTAAAAGGTGTAGTCTATTGTAATTCCCATTCATCTACGGTGCACACGACTATGGCTATAGAGGCCAATTCGGGAGAGCACATGTCGACCGCAGTCAGGACAAACATAGACCTGGTTAGGTCTTGGATTCGGCCTTCTTGCAGCAACATTTCCTTGATAGCTGGCCACAACCCCTCGCCATTCAATTCTGTCCGCTGCAAGTTGTTCCGATTGCTCGTCTGGAATACCGCAGGATTTTAGATTTTCATGGAGAACGTCTTTGAACCTCTTTTGTTGACCGTAACGCCTTCTTCTACCGCTTAGCAATTCACTATAAAGTGTACATTTAGGAAGGCGGTTATCATGCATACGATGAACGTGACCTGCCCATCTTAGGCGTGCTCTTGAAATAAGCACCTCAATTGGAAGGCTGTTTGCTCTCCTGAGTACTTCCACGTTTGATATGTGATGGAACCAACGGATTTTCATCATGCTTCTGAGGTGTCTTTGCTGAAAACGTTCTAATTTTTTCACATGACGACGGTAAGTGACCCAGCTTTCACATCCATATAGTAGTGTTGGAATGACAACTGCTCTGTAGACAGCCATTTTCGTTGACAAAGCAAGGTCGTGGTTGTCAAATACTCTCTCTCTAAGTCGCCAGAGTGCTCTAGATGCAGCGTTAATTCTATTGCGAATCTCGCTGTCTATGTTTGCTTTGTTATTAACAACGTTGCCTAAGTAATTGAACTGATCCACCACTTCAAGAGAATTTCCGTTAAGTGTAATGTCTATTTGGTTCACTTGATGAGGAGTTGACATAATCTTAGTCTTTCCAATGTTGATTTTAAGTCCCAAGGAATCATAGCTCTGGGCATACACATCTAAAAGTTCGTCAAGCTCTTCCGGCGTAGAGGCTAAAAGTGCACAGTCATCCGCATACTGGAGATCACAAATGAATCGTGTGCGTGTCTTCGTGAAAGCTCTAAAGCGCCCTATGTTAAAGAGACCGCCATCAGAACGGTATCTGAGACCTATTCCTCTGACTGTCAGTTTGTTGTCAACAATAATTGTTAGAGCAGTGGTAAACAAATTAAAAAGTAGGGGTGCCAGGACACATCCCTGCCTAACTCCAGTGAGGGTTTGGAAAGGTTCGGTTGCCTCATTATTATACATAACCTGGGCGTTGTTGTTTGTATGTAGACTGCGACATACTTCCACAAATTTTCTAGGGATACCTAAGCGGAACATAATTTTCCAGAGCACTTCCCTGTCCACCGAGTCAAACGCCTTGGTTAAATCATTGAAGGCCATGTGAATTTCTCCTTGATGTTCGAGTGGTTTTTCTTGAAGCTGTTTAAGTGTGAAGATTAAATACGATGTGCCTCGGTTTGGGCTAAAGCCACTCTGTGTTTCAGGAAGTAACTTTTCCATAACAGGTGTTAGTCTATTTGCCATCGCTTTAGTGAGTATCTTCCCTCCAACAGCTAGGAGAGCTATACCCCTGTAATTTCCACAGTCCGCAGCGCTCCCTTTGTTTTTGAAGAGGTTTTTTTTTTTTATACATTTATTTAACGTCGGCCTATTTCCGCTACTGAGGCCTAACACCGACGCCTGTAGACGAGCTACCCCCAACCAGGAATTTTGCCGAACCTCTTCCCTTAAGAAGAGTAGGGATCTTTTACTTGCCTAACATTTAATAGACAAGGGACCGACGGCTTTACATCCCCTCCGAAGGATGGTATATCTCCTATACAACCCTCGCCTAAAGTTGTATACCTTCCGCGCATACACTGATATACAAGCCGCTGGAAGATGGGTGAGGCGAGGACGTGGTCTTCGTTGGAACGGTCACCAATCCAACTACTAACCACGCCTAACGTTGCTTTACATCGCATATCGAAGTATGTACATAGCAAAGACGCACCCACGCTCGCCCCTTTTGAAGAGGTTGATTAAAAGTGTATCACGAAACTCCTGCGGAGCTTGACCACTTTCCCACACGACATCAAACAGTTAAAAGCTTAAAGTTAAAACTTAACATAGAGTCTAGCCAAAGCCCTAAATTTTTTTTAAGTCTTGATTTATTAAAATTAAAGCATCTTGTCCGTCTTGGATATTTGCGAATCATCTGCATATTGATGTATTTGACAACAGGTGACCACATTTGATATATCTGTAACATACAAAGTAAACAACAGTGGCCCCAAAATTGAACCTTGAGGCACACCAGTGTTTAAATTTCGAAAACGAGATATAATTCGAGAGCCATCGTCCAGCTTGTTTTTTACCGCTTAAATACTTCCCATGAGATCTATTGCAATTTTCGGAAAACCAAGATAATGCAGTTTTGCTAATAGCATAGTGTGATCTAAGGTATCGAAAGCCTTAGAAAAATCTAGCAATATAAGCATATGCATTTTCCACTATCAATATATCTAATAAAATCATCTACTAAATGTGTTAATGCTGTTGATGTTGAAGATTTTTTCTGAATCCCGATTGTATTTTTGAAACTAAATTATTTTTGTTTAAAGATTCAATGATTTGGATATGAATATGCTTCTCAAGTATTTTAGATAAAACAGATAGCAAGCTAATTGCCCTGAAATCAGAAAAATCAGTAGGATTATTGTTTTTGGCAACAGGTTTGACTAATGCTTGTTTCCATAGGGAAGGAATTTTTTTTTAAATTATTATTTGATTCATTATATGCAGTATATGAGGAATAAGTAGTCACTTAATGTTGAAGGAAAGTTTGATGATGAAATGAAATGATCATTAAATAAATTAGGGTTCTTTAGATTTGTAGGCAAAGAGAAATTTGGCAATTTTGTTACATTAAGTTTTTTGGCTGCAGCCCAAAATTTGTTTGAATCATTTTTTAAGCAGTTGAAAAACGCACACTTTTCTCTCCGAATGGCACATTTTGTGTTGTTACGTAATAGCTTATAATAATTGAAATTTGCTTCTGTTTTGTTCTTTTCATATCTTAATTGAGCTTTATTTCTAAGTTTAATAAGTGTTTTTATTGTGTCCGTATTCCAAGGCATGAATGGTCTCTCCTTAATAGTTTTGGATATAAATGGCCAGGAGTATCTAATAAATTTAAAATTAATTGGTTAAAAAGATACATTTTTTCATCAATGTTATTTGATTCATACATAATATTCCAGTTAATAGTCCTACAGTCTAACTCGAAATGAATGCTGCAAGTTCGAGTGCAAGTTTATATTCTTATAATCTCTATTGGTGACAGTATTTTTAGGCGATTTAAACTTAGGCATATCTAACACTGCAAAAACTAATTTGTGGTCTGAAATGTTCTCTGGTAAGCTAATGACATTTGAGCTAATTACTTTAACAGTTTTTCCAACACATATTACATCTATTAAGCTAGAACTATCTCGATAATTATCCTCCCTAGTGGCAATTTGAATTAACTGTTTCATGTCGTACACCTCTAGAATATTCTCCCTTTCTTGCTCAGAATTTTCCAGTAAATTTAAATTTATATCATATAAAATGACACAATAAGATAATATGAAATACAACATACAAGAATACAAATTTAAAAATAGGAAGGACTATTTCAAGATTGCCTACTATCAATAATTAAATCAATTTCGTGTCTGTCATTAGAAATTATCTAATTTTAAATTTTTTTCTTGAATAAATTTATAGAATTAATATTTTTAAGAAAAGTTGGTATCATGTTCTCAATCCTTGGGCCTACATTCACAAAACATTTTTGGCCAATAGATTTTTGTGCTCTAGATAAAACACATTTGCTGTTACTCTACCTCGCGTTTCATACGCATGTGTAACAGAAGATGTATATTGCCTATTTGTATGTAAAAATATCAAGGTTCCTTTAAAAACAGTTGTCTTATGCCCATAAGCTTACATTCACTGCACAATTCGTTTATAATCGCTCGTTTGAGTGCATACAGTTAAAGTGTATAAGAACTTAATTGAAACCGTATAAAAACTAAAAGCCAGCAAAAACAGTCGGCATCTCTTTATTGTACATGGACGGAGGTAAATAGAAATGCTTGTCATAAGAAAATGATAAGATTTTCTGGCGTTATTATAATATCCTCTGTTTCAAATGGTCTCCATGGTCAATTAGTAAATAATTAAAATATTTTACCTTTTATACAGGGTGTTGCATCATGAGAGGGACATAGCTTAATAGGAGGTAGAGAACATCAGTGGTAACCGGAACCTCCCATAGAAATGTCTCATTGGGCCTTCATTACGAAGTTACAGGGTGTTAAATAATTTTTGGCCAAACCTGTTTTTTGTCATAACTTTGACAGGGAATGAAATAACGGATTCATATTTGGTACGGCTAATGTACTAACGAGCCCCAAGAGGTACATGTATAAAAAAATATATATCCAGGTCCGAACTCACTATAATTTATGTTTCTTCTTTGCATCAATAAAACATCACCATGTATATATTTTTTTGAAATTTCGATACGATATTCGAAAAGAGCAAGAAAAAACAAACAAAATGGCCTATTTCATTTTTTTGTTACACCTTCGTGGTTATTTAAATACGTTGTTAAATGTGCAAGAAAATGGATTACAGAACCCTATTAAATGAGAGGCACGTGAAATAAATAGTTTTATAACTAAAATTTGCAAAAATTCTATTGTGCCTAGGTGGTCTGGGTGAATCCTAATTCCGGCACGTTTTAAAGGTCCATTTTGGTAAAAAACTGTGGTCTTAATAAGTAATCGGGTATGAAATAACAAAATTTTTAATCAATCACAGTAGGCTTGTTCAAAGAATAAAAGTGACAGATAATTTAAACCATTTAGGCCTAAGCAACCAGTTACTTTGATCAAGAAAATCATCAACATTTTATACTTAATAAAAATTGGAAAAGAGAACAAACTAAAATCTAAATAAATAAAATATTTTCCATTCAATTAGCAATAAATAACAAAACAATAACTAAATGTGTTTAAAAATAAAACGTAATTGACACTAAAGTAAATTTTCAAAATGTCCTCCCCCACATTCTGTGCATTTTCTTGCGCGTTTAGAAAGGTCACCAATTGCTCGACGTATCATTTCTGGATTATTTCGTATTTCGTCGCAGGTTGTAACGATGCGCTGGATTAAATGTTGTCTACTTTCAATTTCAATGCTAGAAACCTCGTTTTTTAAGTGGCCCCATAAAAAGTAATCACAAGGGTTACAATCAGAAGATCTTGATGGCCATTCATGTGGACCCCCGCGTCCAATCCATCTATTAGGATACACATTGTTTAAGTGTTCTCTTACTTGAAGGTTAAAATGTGGTGGGGCCCCATCATGCTGAAACAACATGCCTCTTATACCGATATTTTCTAACATATTCGGTAAAATGTTTTGAAGAAAATCAAAGTAAATTTCACCATTCAATCTTTCTTCAAAAAAATGTGGCCCTATCAAATGTCTATTCACAAGTCCGACCCAAATATTTACAGAAAACCTGTGTTGCGAACGGCGTTGTCGTACCGCATGTGGGTTTTCCTGTGCCCATTTATGATTATTTCGTGAATTGTTTACTCCATCCCTTGTAAATTGTGCCTCATCCGTAAATAAGGTTCTGTAAATGACTGGGCGATGGTTAGACAACCAATGATAAAATGCCAGGCGGGGGATATCGTCGCCTTGTTGAAGACGCTGTACCTGCTGGATATGATATGGATGGTAACGTTCTCTTTTTAGGGTTCTCCATACTCGCCAATGAGGAATACCAGTTGCCAAACTGATTCGTCTAGTGCTCATATTTGGGTTTTCTTGAACTACGTTTATAATATTGTTTTGTTCCTGCACACCTTGTTGTAAAACACGCTCCACAACTGCAGAAGTAGGAAACTTTCCGTGTTGTCTTGCATACTGGAACACCGTACTAAAGGTTTTATGATTAGGGCATCGACGACCAGGAAAACGCAGCCGATATTCTCTTTCCGCCGACCTACCATTTCCATTACAGAAACCATAGATGAATATTATGTCAGCATATTCCACGTTTGTAAATTTTACTGGCATAGTTAAAATATTTTCACAAGTTTTCACTAACTAAATGCCGATTATTGACACATTAAATTACTAACAAACAATTATTCAACTGGTTAGGAGATTTCTTTTTATTATCTGTCACTTTGAACAAGCCTACTGTGATTGATTAAAAATTTTGTTATTTCATACCCGATTACTTATTAGGACCACAGTTTTTTACCAAAATGGACCTTTAAAACGTGCCGGAATTAGGATTCACCCAGACCACCTAGGCTCAATAGAATTTTTGCAAATTTTAGTTATAAAACTACTTATTTCACGTGCCTCTCATTTAATAGGGTTCTGTAATCCATTTTCTGGCACATTTAACAACGCATTTAAATAACCACGAAGGTGTAACAAAAAAATGAAATAGGCCATTTTGTTTGTTTTTTCTTACTCTTTTCGAATATCGTATCGAAATTTCAAAAAAATATATACAGGGTGATGTTTTATTGATGCAAAGAAGAAACATAAATTATAGTGAGTCCGGACCTGGATATATATTTTTTTATACATGTACCTCTTGGGGCTCGTTAGTACATTAGCCGTACCAAATATGAATCCGTTATTTCATTCCCTGTCAAAGTTATGACAAAAAACAAGTTTGGCCAAAAATTATTTAACACCCTGTAACTTCGTAATGAAGGCCCAATGAGACATTTCTATGGGAGGTTCCGATTACCACTGATGTTCTCTACCTCCTATTAAGCTATGTCCATCTCATGATGCAACACCCTGTATAGTAGTAAATATTTATAAATATGAGCAATAACTATCTAAACTCCTACACTTGATATTATAATAGGTGTTTATGCACTGCACTGGCACATTGACAGCACATCTCACAAGTCCACGTTGACTGCTGAGAGATTTACGAGTTATTTTATGCTAGTATTCCTGTACATTTTATTATCTTTAAACCAGTGCAGTCGTAGATGGTTCATTCAGGCTGATTACATTGCCAGTCTCGGACTCGCCTGCACAGTTTCAACTAGCATTCGAATGTCGATACCATTACTAAATATCTGACCAGTTTCAATTGTGCTCGTATAAAATATACCGCAATGAAAATTGTTTTATATTAATTAAAGCTTATTCCATTTTCGATTAGTTTAATTTTCATAATTTTGTTCACAGTTGTTAAGCCAGAAGGTAGGCGCCCCCCGTGCCTCAGCCGCTGAATACTACGTCCAAAAAGCAAACCAGATGCTGTGGCAACACATGCACAAGTACACCCTGGCGAACGTAGACGAAGGAGTGGAGAGATTACGAAACGGCTCACTGGATATTCTAATAGCTGACACTCCAATACTAGACTATTATCGGGCAACGGATCACGGTTGTAAATTGCAGAAGATAGGGGATACTATAAACGAGGACACTTACGCTATCGGAATGACCAAAGGATTCCCTCTCAAGGTGAATTACCAATTCATTTGAATGTTACGGCTACAGTAGCAGGTTATGAGCTGTTATCTGTGAATTTAGAGAGAGAGGCTTTTAAATTCAAGTGAATGGTCTAAATTGTCAAAACATTTGAAATATTTGTTGTTTTAATTTTTTTTCTCATTCTATTAGCATAATTCTTTAACCTTAGCATGATGCAACATTCATAAAAAATATAATAGGCTATAAATCTTATTAACCCTTTTAATGAAACTGAAACAATAAAAAAACTGTTCTAAAAATACAACTTATTACAGATAATAGATTAACACACAAACAAAATATTGAAATATACGCCATGTAATAACTCGTCTAGAGTTCTTCAGCAACGGAAAAAATATTAAATTAAATCAATTGTAAAGTAAAAAAAAAAAATATTTCAAGCGAAATAACAAGCACACAAATAAAATTTATTTTACACTAAGAAAAAGTACCGAAGGCTTGAGAAAATTGCAAATTGAGAAAATTCATTTTGCAATATCCTGAATTAGCGCTAGTATAAAATATACCCTGTATAATTATAATCAATATGTGGTGATTTTGTCGTTGTAGTACATCCCTTGTCTACATAATTAAAAAAATCTTTTTAATTAATAGTAACACAGACACAGCGAATTATTTTGTTAAAACTTGTTCCGACCAAAATCTTAATATTTTTTCGAATAACTCGGCAACGCTACATCAAAAACCAAAAATCTGGAGTAGTAGTAGTAGTCTGGAGTGTAGCATTTAAGAAAATGATCTCGAAGATACTCCGCTGTAGCGAGTCATCACGTATATTTCAAAATATATTTAAAATGTGCGCCTTGAGACACCATACCACTACCGTAAAAAATAATTTTTCAAGGTCTTCTAATAGGGTCGATATTGGATTTTGATGCACTGTTGGGTCAACCTGTATGTGATGTAATGATTATAATGTTACTTCAGTACTTTCTAAAACTTAATACCACATATTACTACTAATAATGGAAAACAAGTCAACGTGTTTTAAATATTGCGCTGTACCATTGTGTAATAGTACTATTTAGACGACAAATAAAATATTTATAAGGGTGCCAGATGATCGAAGCCGTCGGATAGAATAGATAAGAGCATGAAAAGGAGTGAAAAATGTTCACACTAGATGGATATTTACAGAAAATGTTTTACAGCATAGTTTTTATTAGTGCTCTATGAACAAAAAATATATCTATTTTAGCATGATTGGAGCAAGTTGATTTTCCCCCAATCCCCCCTTATACCTTTAGGGAATAGTTCAAATGTACTTTTAGAGGGCGGAATATTAAACATAATATTTTTAGTCGCAAACTCCTCTATAAATCCTTACTTTACTATAAGTAAAGTAACCAGACTGCAACCAAAGTTACAAGTCTGGCGCGTTAAGTGTAATAATTGCATATTACCGTCAAAACGCTAATGCTTCGATTGCAACAAACACCAGCCGAAAGACTGATCCTACTTAAAGGAGCCCTCTTGCCAGTCGTCACACACCACTTGCAGACTGCAGTTTCGAGCTGTCGGCTCTCGTCAGTTCAAGGTAGGCACGCGTTTTGATGGTAATATGCAATTATTACACTTAATGCGCCAGACTTGTAACTTTGGTTGCAGTCTGGTTACTTTCCTTATAGTAAAATAAGGATATATAGAGGAGTTTGCGACTAAAAATATTATGTTTAATATTCCGCCCTCTAAAAGCACATTTGAACTATGCTAAGCCCAGTCAGGCTATTTATTTTTCGATTTCAACAGACACTAGAAAGCTAGATGGCGCCTGCTGGCTATTTTACATGTCGCTATTGTAAAAATACCGGGATGTACCAAATAGTCAAAGGATCCTCGTGCCCTCGAGCCAACAGCTCGAAACTGCAGTCTGCAAGTGGTGTGTGACGACTGGCAAGAGAGCTCCTTTAAGTAGGATCAGTCTTTTGGCTGGTGTTTGTTGCAATCGAAGCATTAGCGTTTTGATGGTAATATGCAATTATTACACTTAATGCGCCAGACTTGTAACTTTGGTTGCAGTCTGGTTACTTTCCTTATAGTAAAATAAGGATTTATAGAGGAGTTTGCGACTAAAAATATTATGTTTACCTTTAGGGAATGTTTTCAGAAAGTTTTCACAATTTAATTTTTATTGCTGTCTCATGAGCAATAACTCTACTTTCATCCAAATCGCAGCAAGTTGAATTTTTAACTACATTTTCGTAACGTACTCCACAAACAATAACTATATCAAATTTCACCCATATCAGAGCTTGTTAATCTTTCAACTCCATTTTCACCCCTTCGGAGTATATTGGGACCGTCTTCTTACGTTTTAACCCATATCTTAGATTATTCTTATAATTATTAAATCATTTATTATTTGTATTTTTGGAACAGATTAACAGGTTCACTGTTTTCGTCCAACTTACACTACTTGAATTGTACCTGCCTAATCCCCAGAAGGGCTATATAATGATGATGTCCAGCTAACAAACTTTCGAAGAAAGTGTTTTAACATTCATGGAACACCACATAAAAATCTGTCAGAGAATTAAAATAAAAAAATTATTCATTTTTAAAAAAAATATGCCTCGCTCCTTCGTAATGATGAGAAAGCAACAATTATCTATTCATATAGTAAAACAATACTTAATTATAATCGTGCCGTATTTTTAATGAAAGTTGTAACCATGAACATATCAACGTTAGACAAATTGTCGGACTAACCTCTTAAAAAAAAAACCTCATCAGTCATTTTCAATTAATAATTTACACACACAAATTCTTGTTATATTTTATCACAATAATACAAAAATTTACAAATATACGCCTCAAGTGACTGGCTAGAATGAGTTGTCGAACGGCGGTTACCAGAATAGTTCTACTGTGTGACGTCACCACGCGTTTCCAGTCACGTGATGAAATTTTGAATTATACGGCAATTTCAATTCCTTATATCTAAGATGAGGATTTACAGAATAATATTTTTTTTGTGAAATATATATTTTAGTACAAAGTTTTTTAGTACTATTTTCCTATTTCAATTTTTATGCAAGTTCCCTATTTCTATAATAAATCTTCACAAAACAAACAAAATGCGGTTTTCCGTCGGTGGAATGTGTAGCTACTTGTTTTTAGATATACGGATTTATCGAACGCGACACCTGTTGGTGAACATCGTAATTTCAACTAACTGGTTACCATTGGTTTCCTGTCTTAGATTAGAAATTGTTAATAAGACTGTGATGTGGTGTTTGTCATGCAACAAATGATTTTTAGAATGTCACATCTAACAGAAATAATTGTACGATATATTTTTTAAGGTTCTAAACTTCTAAGAAACGAAAATACCTAAGAATCCGGACCCCTGTCTCTAACTGTCAAAGTATTATGTGTTTATTTTGTATAAATAAATCTAGACTTATATAACATATTGCTTTCCAGGTTTTTGCAGGTGTAGAATGATACTTCTGGGTGCTTTCCCGCATTTTGATAGGCTGCTGAAAGAGCTGTGGATGTCTAAACGGCGTTTCAGCAGAATAACATCAGCCATCTTCAAGTTTTACTGCTTACTGCTGTTTATCGTTGCTCGTTTATTTCGGGCAGCGAAAAGTCGCAGTTATCAATAAAAAGCTGAAGATGACACATCTAGTTTTACAGAAACGTTGTTGAACATTACAAAATATTAAATAATGTACTTAATATTGAATTATATTAACATAACATAACATTGTAACATTCAATATCTAGTGGATTTAAGCAAACGAAAAGTGATTCATTTTAAAAACTCAAAATTCTATCTTTAATAACCGCTGCAAAGTAAAAGTCAACACAACCTAAAATTCCTGCTTTTCTTAATTAATAACCTCTACATATTACTCTGCAGGACAGTATATCAGCCGTAATAGCGAAATACTCCAGCAACGGCTATATGGATATCCTGCAAGAAAAATGGTACGGAGGGTTGCCCTGTTTCAAGCTGGCTACAGATATCGCTCAACCAAGGCCTTTGGGCGTAGCAGCCGTCACCGGCGTATTTATCCTGCTTGGAGTAGGCATCGCTCTCGGCCTGCTAATCCTGCTGGTGGAACATTTGTTCTTTCGATACACGCTGCCCATTTTGCGGGATAAACCCAAGGGTAGCATTTGGCGGAGCAGAAATATAATGTTTTTTAGCCAGGTTTGTTAAGTTCATTTACATTTTTTGCTCGATAAAATATACTTGTGAATGTATTATTACGATGGAACTTCTTGTTTTTATTCCTATGGGATATTACTTGTATTTTGTATCACTGTTTGATATTACAAAAAATTATTAAAAAAAAATAATAATAGTAATAGTAAATTTTACCGAGGAAATTTCATACTAATCCAGGTGGGAAATCACAAACAGCCGTAAAAAATGTCAGAGTACTTGGTTTGTTTTTATTTGTTTTTTTATAGTTTTACACATACAGTAACTGCATACTGATTCATGTAGTGTTGATTATATTACATATTTCCAGTTAATCAATATTATTACATATTAAAAGTGTTTATTGTATGTGGGTCAATTGCCCAAACCCATTGAAATATTTGACGAGAATTCAATGTTGAAAGACCTCTCACTATTACGTGATAAACACGTGGAAATCATGTAGACATTACATCATTAATAATAGCAGAGATACGGTACTAGCACGTCACAGTGATCATTAACGCCAGCAGTTGCCAATATAAAACGCGACTTAAAAGTGATGTGGCTAGAAATGTGTGAATTTTAGTTATTTTGTCACTTATTTTAGATGTGAATGTCCACATAAAAACGCGTTTAAATGATGTCTTTAACGATATAAAGGGCGCCATTAGTTTCATGTCATTATAAAAACTGGTAATGGGGAACGATCAGACAAACACAAAAACCTATATAAATTTTCCTCTAGAACCGCTTTGGAAAAAATAATAATTTCGATGGTTTCTAAAAAAAGCTAGAGAACCTCTAGTACGAGGCCCTAGGGCGAAAAAAATGGATTCGCTTGCAGCAAATTGCCGATGATTAGCAACCTATATCTGAGCAACAGAAACACGAAGAAAAAGAATCGTTCATCGTTGTCTAGAAGAGATCAAACACTAAAAAACGCTATATCGCTTTATTCAATATTTCAAAAACTAAACGACCTAAACGTGGAAAAATATACTTTTTTTGAACTAACTTTTATTTATATATTGTATGTGCTTGTAATGGATTTTAATTACATATTAAAATAAGTGCAGAAGTGAATTTTACAAATTGTGTTGTTTGCCAGACTAAGAGTAAAGGGAAACTGGTAAGGAATACGTCTAAATATGGTCGTTTGGTGAAGTGTATTAAAATTCACTTAGACTTAGAAAATCCACGTTTTCAACATTTCACTATCTTTCGCAACCAAATAAGTATCCACGCTCTTGAAAATAACCACGCTGGGTGGCACTCCACCTGGTACAACAATGTGACACATAAGAATAAAATAGAAAGACGTTAGAAAATACACATCGAAAATCAATCTACAACGAACGAACCAAAATTGTTAAGATCCTGTAACAAAACCAAACAGCTCTCCAAAGGGGAGTTGTGGTTGTTTTTTTTTTACTGCGATAAACCTGAAACAAAAAAAAAATCGTTTGCATAAAGTGGAAACCGATGAAATTGGTAGAAAAATATGGGAGGCGATATATCTGAAAAATGACTTAAAATTAAAAATAAAATTATCTGGATTTGTATCGGAAACTGACGCGCATGCAAACGGTATCGTTTATCACAATAACTGTTTTGCTAATAATGTCAGAAGTGTTTTGCGCAAAGTTGATTCTGAACTTGAAATAGCCTTAGACAAATGTTTTACAAGGTTATAGTTTGAGTTATAAAAAAATGTTATCACTGATCTCAAAGAGGTCCATGACTGGTACCTAGATATTTGCACAAATGAGAATGTACCTGAGAACCATATTGTTTCTCGAAGAATTTTAAAGAAATATATTTTAGAATCGTTTGGTGAAGAAGTAAGTTTCTTCAATTCAGCTAAACCCAGAGAAGCTCAAAAAATTTGTTTTTCAAGAGTTCGGGATGCTACATGTGCTACTAGTATTTGTGATAAATCTACTGAGAAAGATAAAGGTAACAGTTCTGATCGAGGCAGCTAAAATTTTGAGGAAAACGGTCTTGTAAGCAGATATTTGGAACTTTACTAGCTCCTTACAATTAGAAACCAGAAATATTGTTCCACAAAAGTTATCCACTTTCTTTTCATGGTGTATACAAGGAGAAAATTCTCGACCCGGACAATCTAGTGCCTCATTGAGAATATCTCAAATTCTTATATACGAAATGAGGTCTTCGAAACATATATACCAAGACAAAGAGTGCAAGAGAAAGAAGCGATATTATCCTCTACAAATTGCATCTGGTTTAAGCGCTTATCATAGGGCTAGAAGCAGGCAAGAAATAGAAACATTACATTCTCTATGTTGCTCCGTGTCGTATGCCAAAATAATAAAACTCTAAACTCAAATCGCACAATCAACCATCAAACAAATGTCTGATAGAGACAATTTCTATGTTCCACCACACCTGGTCGAGAAGAAATACATGTGGTGTGCGTCTGATAACATCGACTTCATGGAAGACACTTTTGATGGAAAAAATACACTTCATGCGACCAGGTTGTTTATCAAGCCACTGAACGTTCTGACAAAAGAAAACCGATGGACCGTTTAAGTAACGCTTCTCGTGTTAAAAGATTAAAGAAAATCCCACCAGAATTGAATTGCCTGATGCCATGTGCAATTGATCGAAAGAAGAAACCAGAATATAACCGTTCTCCATTGACAGAAAACGATAATACCTTAACTTGTATTTTTGAAGCAAAATGTCAAGATATTAAGAAAAAGCCTAATATTATCTTCGGGTGCAGATAACTCGTTTAGTTTTTGAGATATTACAAAAACTGTTATAAGGTGTTTAATTCTCTGGGATACTCTCTATGTATTTTGATCCTAGGTCATTCCGTTTCTGAGATATAGATGATCAAAATTTTAACCACTTAAGGAAGGGTGGGAGCGAGAACGACGTGGAGGTGTAGGTGGCAAGATAGGTTTTTGTGAACAGGAAGTCACCCTTATTAACACCATATGGGTTGCCAACCATCGGCATTTTGGTGCAAGCGAAATGACCTAGGGCTTCCTACTACTCTGCCTTATGGGGCAATTAACGACGTTTATCACTTAGTTTTATAAAGGTCATAAGCGGAAAAAGATGTTTGTTCTTGAGCCGGCCGCCGGCTTGTATTAACAAAGGAGACAAAGGGTGCCGACTTCTTAAAAACCGAACGAAATAAAATAATTGTCCACGAAAAAAAATGCAGCTACAGGCAACAAATGATAACATATCAATGTAATTTATTCACATAAATTGTTCGAAATATCTTCCATCTACACTAGTACATTAAGACATACGCACTTCGTTCAACACATTGAGTAAATTAAGATCATTTTTATGGTCTCCATGCACATTAAAACGCGTTTCCGTAATTGATCCAAAGTGTCAATTGGGTTATGGTAAACAAGCGATTTAAGATGCATGCAAAAATAAAAATCCATTGAATTTAAGTTGGGTGACATAGCGGGTCATCCAACCAGTGTACCACGTCCAATTCATCGTTGAGGAAATTGTGTATTTAAAAAATTTAAAACCGCCAGACTAAAATGCACTGGTGCGCCATCGTACATATACCACATACGTCTGGGCATCGCCAAAGGTACACCTTTCAACAAATATGGCAATGTTTGTTGCAAGAAATTTAACTAGATATCGCCATTTAACCTATTGGGTAATTCTGTTGGTCCAATTATTTCATTACCACAAATTCCTGCCCACAAATTAACAGAGAAACGTCATTGAAAGTGAGACCTTCTTATTACATACGCGTTTTCATCTGACTAATAGTGCATATTTTTGAAGTTAAATACCCCGTTTTTTTAAAACATGACTCATCAGAGAAACACAAGACGTTTAAAATAATTTTCATTTCTTGCGTGTTTTCTCAAAATTTCGGTGTGCATAGTCCTGAGATGCTAGGGCTTGGACACGTTGATAATGGTAGGGATGTAAACTCATATCTCTCAATGTCCTCCATACCACAAAAGGGGACACTCCCACACGGTTTGTGATATCGCTGTTACTTCAAATTGGACCCTCCTCTACAAGTTCCAAAACTTGAACCTCCGCTTCGATTACCCTATCCTCGCATTGCTGACCTCGTTCGCCCGCACGCCCATCGAGACGACCTGTTTTTCGAAGACGCTGTGTAATATTAACGAATGTCCGAGGACAAGGATGACGTCGGTTGGGGAATCTTTGAGCATAAAGATGTTCTGCAGCAGCCGCATTTCCACGACATTCTCCATAAAACAAGTGCATATCCGCGAGCCCTGGAAAAGTGTAATTTTCTGCCATAATGTCCAAAATTCACTTTTAACTACAGCGTTTTAAAATACTACATTAAACTAAAGTAAGTCAATAAAATAAATTCTAGGTAAGTGAAGGTATACAATAGAAAATAATTGTATACATACTTTTAAAATAGTACGACTAACAACATTGCAAGTAGTTATGCACGAATATCGAGGCATACGTAAATGTCTGAAGCAAGCCTACCTCAACATTTCATAATGGCGGCAGGCCTTTAAACTTTTCGTGCCAATTAGGAAGATGTACAGCCGGCAAGGCATACAATAGAGTTGAACTTGAACTTGGTTGAACTTTCACTTCTATTCTGAAATACTTTGCCTACCTCATATTCCAGAAGTTTTCAATGAATTTTATTAAAAATTAATTAATTTTTTAAACATTTTTTCTACAAAACTATGGGCTCTATGTTATACAAGACTTTTTTGTTTATCTGGTCGTACCCCATTAGTTTTTTTTAATGGCATGAAACTAATGGCGCACTGTATAAGTTAATTTTAACCGATGCATTTAATAGTATATTGCTTTACATGGAGTAAAAGTGATATTTTGTGTCGAAGATGTATTTAACGGACGATCGAAATCAGTTTGGCAAGAACAGCCGAGACACAGAAAATTACTTTCCTCCATACTATTTTTTCTTCCAACGTCGAATATGAATTAAATAAATTCTGTCATTTTCTCTTCATACACTTTTAGTGCCGCTCGTGAACGGCAACAAAACACTGTTGCTGCCGCTGTCCTTATTAACATGATTAACACCAGCCAGCAAAAAAATTCACAAACTAAAAGAATAATGCTTCGTCACCTTAGCTGTAAATGTTCGTCAGCGGGTCCTAACTTTTTGCATAGAAATTTCCACGTACCTAATACATATCTGTCGTTACATAGTTTTATCAACCGTACATAAAAATGACCTCCACCATATCAGACAATTTAACAAAAAGGGTAATGCATTAACTAACCGCACAAGTAACTCAATACAATAATGCCTTTCACGCTTTGTTTGCAGAAACTGTATCGCTTCATCAACTGTGTGGAATTGGTTTCACCGCACCATGCTGCCAGGGAGCTCGTCCATACCATCAGACAGGGACAAATCACTAGCCTGTTCCAGAAAAGCATTAAAAGGGTTCGTATGAGTCTAATTTATTTTCTTACTCACAAAAACACTCAAGTCAGTACGTAAATTGAAGTCATTAATATAATTTTATCACCCTTATTATATTTTATTATCCATAAAATTCAGGTCAGCCGCTCAATTATACCGAGCAGATTTATTTTATTCTCTTTGCGTTAACTGTCGCTAACGCTGGTGGCAGAATAATGTCGCGTGTATCACATTTACGAGTAAATATATTTCTAAATTGTTAAATTTTCCAAGTTATAATACTGAAATTCACATAGAGAGTGAAAAATGGTATACGTAACGTGCATATTCATACCAAGTAACATATGTGAAATATAAGTTTCAGGTTTGCAGTCAGTCAGACAAATTTGAAAAATCCTTTTTTTCTGGGGGGGGGGGGCAACTGCTTTACATTTTCCTTAAAGAAATTTGACTGCTCGCTATCCCATATTTTTTGCCAACTTTAAAGTTTTTACAAGCGAAAATAAAATTAAATTCCACGTATATCTTGTTTCAAAATCTGCATTTAAAAGTTCACAGCTTAGAATATTTGCTTCTTAACATCATTCCATATCTGACTAATTATTTATGTTCATATTCGGACTACTTTTGAAAAATCATTATCACGTACATTTAGCAACAACTGTATTTGCACTTGCCCGTACCATAAGTAAACATTGTATGAATGATATGATATAGGGTGAACAATTAAAAAGGAATCAGACGAAGTATCTCTAGTTAAAATTATTGATTCTTTAGAATACACCCATGTTCGCCAACTTCATTTTTGAAGGAGGCAATGTAGCTAACCTGTAAACCATTTCATTCTTACGCTCTTTAACCTCAACCACTAAAATTTTACATCGCATAATTTAGGGCAAGTGATACCTCATTTAAAAGGTTTTCCTTATACCACACAACAAACCTTTCAAATTCTACAGATTCATTTTCAAGTTAATCAAAATTCAAGTTGCCAAAGCGCTATTTTTATTGAGGTAAACGAGTTGAGATATTTATTTGTCTTAGCAATTTTGAAGGTTTGTTAGAAAAATGCAATTAGAACGAAATATGTTCTATGGAAGACAGATTTGCAGTTTTTCAATATGATAATCTTGTCTCCAGTTAAATCAAAATCTCAGCATCCATTAATTCAACACCTTCTTTGAGCGCGAGGAAATGGGCTACTCTTACAAATATCAGAGTATCTTCGCCGACCTAAAACATTACAAACTTCATCTTATTTAGTACATTTGATGTAGATGATTTTGATGGGCGACAAAAGTTTTGCAAAGTTATGACCGCACAACTACCTACTTTCTAATAGGATTTTTTTAATATTCTGTTTTTCTGATGACTCTATTAAGCTCAGCTGTAAATTTTTGTAACTATCGTCTTCCACAAAATACACATTCAGATTTCACAAAACTGAATGTTTGGGTAAGTATTTTTGGAGACCGTCTGGTTGGTATAGTCGAGAAAGTCGCTATAGTAGAATACGGTGGCGGTGAGACGGACGAAATGGGGCGGAGTTTATATCGCGCCACCCAATCCATCCTTTACATCGTTTACGTAAAAGCGAGACAGATGATTGTTATGTTGTTACCGTGCGAATACCGCTAGGCTTTAATAAACTGCCATTATATTAGTGAAAACTATTATTATATTATTGTGATAAAATATCCCAACTATTTCTTTTTAGTTGGATGTGGTATGTCGAGATAAACATTGGGAGTTCTAACCACGTTGCCGAATTCAGGCGCAAACTCAGTATGATGAAAATAAAACAAATGACATTGTGTGCTTCATCTATATGCTGGAATATTTTCAGCACATTGGAAGGTATACGAAATAGCAGTCCATAAGTGCGTAAGCGGTACATTGAATGGTCTGAGGTTAAATCCGAGTCTGCGTTCGAAGGGGTAGCAAGCTTCTCGACTTCCCATGTCACCACGACCGCATTGTACCAAACTGCTTGATGCGACTATACGAAGACATAGAACATAGTTAGAATGTTTATTTATTTGTAATTTTAAAGTTTCAATTATGTATACTTCCATAAAATATCAAATATGATATTATTTTCGTCCAAGCAGGAATTCGGCTATTATGATCCTAAACGTTACTAAATTTGGAAATATCTATCTATTCCATATAAAAAAAATTTCATAAACACAGAGGTTATAAGCACTAACCGGATCTCTTGACCAGGTTGTAATTTGTATTACGGTGTGTATAGAACCCCCCCCCCCCCCACACAACACATCCAAAGTATAATACTACAATCCAATTTTCTATGTGGCTTCCCCGCACTCCCGATCGGATCGAATCGATAACTATCGTAATCGCTTGCCTGTGGTCGACATAGTCGATAACGATACCTCCCGCGCCTTCGTGTGTCTTCGGGTGACCTCGGGAAACTTTGGAAGTATTCGTGCGAAGGTCGGACTTTTGCTTAAAATCCTAACTTCCACACATATGAATTCCCCTGAAACTTGTTTCGGTTTATCAATTACCCAAGTCGTTCATAAAACGGTGAATAACGCCCTCGGGAGTGATCGGATCGAGTCGATTACTATCGTAATCAATTCCCCGTGGTCGGTATAGTCCAAAATGCTACCTCACCCGACCTTGTACACGTTCGATAAAAACTGTTCTAAACCTCTTCTAGGTTATGTACCCCCGACCGCGGGGGTGGGGGTGCTTGCAATAAATCCTACTTAAATGTTTTTTAGGTTAGAGAACCCAGTCGCGCCTCCTACTTCACTATCTCTATAAAAAATTTTAGATTATGTTTATACTAGATTTTTTGTGTCTATTCACGTTGTCTATAAATGTCACTGTCACAGGAGTAAATTAAGTGATTTATTCGTCGACGTCATACTTCCATTTTTGAAGACGTACTTCCGTCTTATACACAAATATAACCGGAATAACAGATCTCAAAATTCAAACATCAATAGCAATGCCGTAATAAGATGAGAAGTTAAAGACAGGTAGTTATTTGAAAGATGAAACGATAAATAATTCATTTCACATGTAATTCCCAATGTTAAATGATTGTACTTTTTATAAAAGAAAATAAATATCCAGATGGCGCTGAAACCAATTTCTTGTTGTATATGAATAGTCCTGTTTCGCTCGAAAATTAGTTGCGAAATCCAACCGGGTTTCTTGATTAGCATAAAATAAAATTAAGACAGTAAATTCTACTCAAAAATTTTACTAATACAATTTACACCCACTTTGAACCAATTTTATTACGAATGTAAATAAACTTTTCTTTCGAGTTTGTCAAAAGAGAGGGTATATAAATATTTACTTATCAAGAAACTTTTTAACCGATGCTAATCTAGAAACTTTTTAAAATGAGTTTTTAATGATTGTAAAATTTAACCAAAATTAATACCTGAAACAAAATTTACAGTTTACTTTAAAGTTGTGGGTTTCATAATCAACTGAAATTGGTTATTATTACATTTACATATTTCTAAATTTTATACTGGGCATTTATTAACTTCGGTGGGAAATAAAGAGTTTTAGGAACTGCCATGACCCTTGCGTTCTGTTAATGTTTTGTGGCTACATATTCGTTGGCTACATATTTGTTCCATGCCGCCCTTTTACGAGTAGATTGATTTGAGTATCGTGAGTCACAGTGGGTGTCTAAAGCGTTCGCTGTGTATACGAATTATACATTAAAGCTCAGTATTTTTAGTATAGGGTTTTTAAATATTTGATCGGTAGTATTTTTATCAGGCAACTACGTAGAATTCAATATTTTGTACGCATTTGGAACAATGATAGAACGCAATAAAATGGAGAATTATACGCTAGGGAGGCACAATCGTATTCATCCGCATAGGATTATGATATATAACATACTCGTATACATGTATACGTTTGTAGTTATATGAATACAGGGTGGACTTGATATTGGTGAAATTGGTACACCAGGCATGGATTTAAGCGCTTTCTTGTAGAATGAAAAAATTGTTTTAATTAAAGACTAGTAGGTCGAGTTAGTCAAATCCAAATACATCATCGACAGAAAAAATGTTACTTTTATTCACATGAACAGAATACTATTAGAGTGGAAAATTGAATCACAAGGATTTTTTGGCAATTCATTTTCAGAGCCCAAGAAAAGGTTTCGAGGAAGGGCCTAAAAAATGTTTTTGTAGAATCAAAAATTATTGTGCTTGAATAAAAATTGTTCAGAATGGAGAATTTACTTACTACATATTTTTTTTCAAATTTCATGTAAACAGTGAGGCTTCAGCGAGTACCCAAAAATATGTTTACATCTAATCAAAAGATTTATTCAAATAAAAATTCATTGTAGCATGAAATTGCTCCGAAAACATGTTTTCTAAAAGACCCCGCACAGAATATATGGCATTTGGGATCCCAGTGAAAGTAGTCGAGACTGAGATATGTTGGTTCGGACCTTCCTGAAGTTCAAATGGAACCAAAGCTCGAGGACTTTTTATTTTGTAGTTACAGCGGGGACAAAGGTTGAAAATTTATATACCACTATGGGACTTAAGATCCCGGTGGAAATGGTCGAAATTGAGACGGTTGTAGTTCAGACCTTCTTGAAGGAAACTTCAAATGGAATCAAGACTCGCGAACATTTTATTTTGAAGATTTTTTAAGAATTTACGAATTTTCAAACTTTACCCTTGCTGCAACTCCAAAATAAAAGGTTTTCGAGCATTGGACCCATTTAAAGTTTTCATCACGAAGGTCTCGACTACAACATATCTCAATTTTTACTATTTTCACGGGATCCCAAATCTCATGTATTCGAATTTTCGACCTTTTTCCTCGCTGTAACTCAAAAATAGAACATTCTCGAGCATTCGAACATTCCATTTGAACTTATCATAAGAAAGGCCTGAACTACAACATATCTCAATTTCGACAATTTTCACCGGGATCCCAAATTCCATGTAGGTATTTGAATTTTCAACCTTTGTCTCAGCTGACTCCAAAATAAAGGTCTTCGAGCCTTGGTCCTATTTGAACTTTTCATCAGGAAGGTCTGAACTACAACATATCTCAATTTCGCCTATTTTCACGGGGATCCCAAATCCCATGTATTCGAATTTTCGATTTTGGCCCTGACTGTAACTCCAAAATAAAAGGTCCTAGAGCCTTGGCCGCATTTTAACTTTTGATCAGGAAGATCTAAACTACAACATATCTCAATTTCGACCATTTTTACCCGAATTCCAATTCCCATGTTTCTGTGCGGGGTCCTTTCTCATCAGAACACCAGAGGTGACTGCAGGGGGGGGAGGCCAAAACAATTCATTTCATTTCTAAAAAAATATTTTTAATAATTATTATACATTAAAAAAATATTTAATTAACTCTTTCAAATTCGAGAAATTTAAAATTTTAATACAAATTAATAAACTATCGTGGTATACCTCTTAATCCTAAAAAATGTTGGAGGAAAAAAAGTTAAATTAACTCCAATAAATATTACAAGAAATTGAATTTTTAATAATTTTTATTATTTAAAGTTAAACCAGTAAATAGGGGGTCGTCGATTCAAAAATTGTTTCCGTTCAAGGTTTGCTACTATGGAAAACTGTATCTGTATTTTTGCTTGGAATGGAAATTTAAATCGGATCATTAAATGTTTTGTATGAAAATTATTCAGCACGTGCAACATTTCATCTACAGGGTTATTTGCAAATGTCTCGTTAGATTAAAGTTGGCCAAGAAAAATTGCGTTTAGATGAATTTGCTGTATTAAACCGAGAATGACAAGTATATTAGTCCCCTGTGGAAATCTAAAGACTGTTAAAGTACTTTGTCAGTAAAAGACATCCCTCCTCCTCGTTTTCAAGGGTGAGGAATGCGATGGCGACAATGGTTTACACCCCAATTTAGCGCAAACCTCCCATTATGCAAAAAACCATCTCCCTTTCAGATTTTTCGAGTCTGGGAATGCAAAGACTTATCAGATCGGGATTTTTTTGCTTAATTTCAATAAATTGCGCAATTGTCGATCACAAGCTACCCCGCCTAACCCCAAGGGCTGAAACCGAACCTCCAAAAACTGAAATATGTTCAGGAAGCATCAAATGGAACAGAAATTGGTATACCCCCGTTTTAGAGAGCGAGAAACGATGCTGGCAATATTTTCTCACTCGCAAATCTTGTCACTTGTCAAAAATTATCATCATCGTTTTTCTCGCCCACGAAAACGGGTGTGTACCCATTCCAGTTTAAATTCGAACTTTATGATGGTATTGGTTTTGGGGGTGGTTTCAACCCATGTGGTAAGCCGAGGTGGCTTGTAGTCAAAAGTTTTAATTTTCTGTAATTAAGCAAAAAACCGATCCGACAAGTCTTCGCACGCCTTTTCCCGGAAAAGAAAAGCTAGGGGGTGACTTTTGCGTTTAAGGGTGGTTGAGAAGGGCTGGGTGAGAAAATATTGCTACCGTCGTATTTCTCGCCCTCAATAACGGAGGTGTACCAATTTGAAGCTTCTTGAAATATTTCGGATTTTGGGGGTGTGGGACCTTGGAGTCGGGCGGAGTAGCTTGTGGTCGCTAGTTACTCAATTTATTGAAATTATGCAAAAAAACTCGATCCGAAAAACCCTCAAGTGCCCGGACCAGAAAAACCGGGATAGGGCGTTGTTTTTGCATAAAGGGGTGGTTTGCGTTAAATTGGGATGTAAAACATTGTCACTATCGTTTTTCTCACCCTCGAAAGCCGGAGGGGGGAGATGTCTTTTGCTGCATTTCCAATATTTTAACTTTTTTCGTCTATTTATGCAGTTCCACAAGGGACTATATGGAATGATGTGAAAGTATTTTTCTGATGCTTATTAGTTCTCGTTGAATTTTTCCAGATGGCCGCTGAATTGGTCGAATTTCTATCTTTCATGTGGCTAATATATTTTTCAAGCTATTATTATACACTATTTACTCTCCTAGTCGATCCGGTGTATACAAGAAAATAGAATTATTTGTCCAAAGAACAAGTTTACAGTTTAGTTTAAAAAAATTAATTAAAGCTGCTTAAAGAGCTTAAAGTATACATTACCTGGTTCCTCAAACAATAGGAATTCAGCCAAACTGGTGGCGGCCGAGCGTCCAGGAGAAATCCTGTATTTGATAAAATTCGACGAGAATTACCAAACATCAGAAAGTGTTGGTTAAGATGATGCTTCCTCGCATGGTATGATGAATAGAACATTAACCATTCTTCAAACTTAATGGGGAGAAGATGCTGATTTCAGCACATAAATCAGCAGACCGAGAAAGCCCTGGTATCAAAATTCGATTACTCGACTGTGTTCGAAATGCAATCATAGGCCACCAATTCCTTATAAATAATTAACGGATGATGTCATAACATATCGATGACGGATCAAATAAAATAAATATGCAATGAAACTCTCAGTGACCACTAGAAGTCGTGGTGAGTAGCAGGGAGGCTACATGTCAATGACAATTAATATTCTGTGCCTACTACTGTTCAAATTTTTGCACTGTACTTCATTAGTACTGTTTAAGATGTATTGCGTTGTTCTGCCCTTTTCCCTTCTACTCGCTATAACTCTTGCTAATAACTATACTTAAAATTAATTTACACACAAATATCCACTTGTCCTAAAAAAGCCTGGGTATCTAGAGTTCGCTGACCTGAATCAACCTATACACACTATGCTTCTCAAAGTTTTTATTTGTTCCCAGATTGTGGCTCCATAACGGTTAGTTAAGCATTATTCAATAAACTCAATTCTAAACTGAACGAAAGTTCAAAATGTCATGTTTTTGTACAGAACGTATAACAACACTTTGTAGATCTCAGCTACAATGAACAGTATTGAAAAAACCAAAACTATTATCTCGTGATGCTTATTGGAGTTACAATCTGTCAACTCGCTTAAGAATTTGCATCAGAAAGAAAATCTAATTGTAATTAGCAGTTTTCTGTAAGATACAAAAATTTTCTTTGTAATATATTAGTATAAATGGAATTTAGTAGTGAATGAGGTAGGTTCTGCGTTCCCCCACTATCCTTACCCTCTCGTTATATAAAAAAGAAAATCTTATGTTGATAATTAGTCAACCAGTAAAAGTGCTACAACTTTGAAAACGAAAGGAATACTTGAACTTTTAAGAAAGATGTCATAAGTTCTATTCTGTTTATTCTAGGAGTATACAATCTATCCATGGCTAAGCGGTATTATAGGTGTAAATAAAAAAAGTATTTTTATTTTAAACACAATTTTTTGCGTTCCCATCTTGCTTCATAAGAGAGAATTTGAAAAATTTATAGATGAATAAAAAAGTATGCATGTATAGTTATCAAATTTGGCACGTCATATTTTTTAAATTCTGAACAAGTTTTCTTCTAAAACTTTTCAATATATCGCATACAAAAGTGAGTTTACCGTGTCATTTTTATTTTTTTAAGCTGTTATCAGCGTCCCCTATAAATTTTTTAAATTCTAACGTACTATAGATAAATTTTGGGTAAGGCAAGAGCAGAATTCATAAAACTGTTTAAAAAAATGTTATTTACACCTATAATATCGCTTTGCCTTGGACACACTATATAATGTCAGGTAAACATCTCTGAAGCAGGAAGAAGACAAATATAATTAATTTAAATTGATCACCTCGTTACTACTTTAATGCATATATGGGCTGGTATCAATTATTCTTATTTATACATAGAATAAATAGTTTTACCGCTGCTTATGTTGTCGAGTTTTTTATTTTTTTCTCCCACATTCAATATACTTCGTAAGATATATTAACTATAGCAATACTATATTAGTGCATTTGCAATGAGATATGTCTTTATTAATTTCTATATAAACATAATTTACTTGCTTTTCCGAATTTTTAAAAGGAAATTTCTCTACAGTGTCTCAAACTAAGTATATGAGCTGTTTGTATATCAGGTTGGATAGAGTGGGGGAACCCAAAACACACTTGTTTTACTACTCATACTATATTACTTCTCTGATTTCACTCAAATTTTCTTCACTTTAACACTGTTTAATATAAGATAGATATAACATATCCTTAGAATTTTCCCCGAAATTTCCCTTGATGATCATTGTTTCAGAAGGAACACGAACAACGTAGACGAAGAAAAAGCAAAGCACAATTCTTCGAAATGATCCAAGAAATAAGGAGGTAAGTAGTTAATAGATCAGTGGTAATTATTACTATTTAAAATAAAGCACTATTCGCAGGCAGCAACAGGAGGAACGGGAACCACCCCTGGAATCCGTAACAGAGGTCGACTCGGAATATCAATTGTCCCCCGATGAAAAAAAGTCAAAGTTAAGCCCTAGCATTATACGCCGAACGTTCCTCAGATCCAGCCCGAGGATGGATAATAGCGGAAAAATTAAGTCCCCAACTACTTATTTTAATAAGCAGTTATTCAGTCCACGCTCCAAAAATAAAGCTAAAAGCTCTACGGCTTTAAACGTACGACGCTTCAGCACCGACAGCGTTTTTAACTCACAAACTTTAAAGCTAGATCACAGCACTGCAGTCGGAAGAAGATTAAGTAAGGACGCTTCGGCGTTCTTAACGAGCTCACCGCCTGATATAAACAGCAGACGGTCGAGCTACTTAGATATTATAAGTTCAGGAAATAAATTAGGTGGTAAAAGTCCGATCCTGTCAATAGAAAATTTATCAGACTGTAGTTCGTCTAAATACTCGGAACCGCTAAGAAAACTTTCAGACTCAGAAAGCATAGGTAGAAAGTTAGCCACTCTGCCAAAGTATCGTGAACCAGTTGAGAAACACCGTCTTCAGCCGCAGTATAGTTTAACTTTAGGTAAGAGCGATGAAACTTTGCCCACATCCGAAAAAACGGAGCAAGTAGCGTCGGCGAAAAGTTTCAACAACATTTCAGAAACTAATCCCACGTGTAATAATGAACATAAAAGTAATCTATCAGACGATGAGATCGCTAGAAGGAACAAGCAAACAATTGATCAACTTCAAGGACTGATACATAAAAATGTAAATCCCCCTAAACGGATAAATGACAATAATGCTAAGCAAAACACCAATCCGCAAATTAGAATACAGGTAGAAGATACAACAAAGATCGAATTACGAAATCCTCCTTTGTCCAAGAAAAATAAAACACGACATCAAAGTTTAGGAGACGCAACTGTTAGTGTTCCGACTAGTCAAACCGAAACTACGAAACGAAATAGATTAACAGAGCAGTCTAAATCCCTGGATAGTAGTAATAATCCAACAACTAAAGAAAAATCAAGATCGAGGTCTCGTTTAAGGGAGGAAGACCTCCCTCCTGCTCCTCCGCCTCCTAATTGTTCTCCGAGGAATTCGAATGGCAGATCGCCTTTAGAGAGATTATCAAAAGATGAACTCGTACTTCTTTGGAGGAGTTCCGAGTCAGAGTTGAGAAGTCATCTTCTGAAAGCAATAAGGGATAAAGAAGAACCGTCAGATCCACCTTGAGGAAAATAAGAAATTTATATAATTTGATTTAAATACTTAAATGAAGCCAAGGTTTGGCAATTGGGATCTTTCTTTCGCGATCATAGACCATCTTCATCAATTCGATTATAAAACGAATCATTACATTGCGTAGACTTATTTTAGAAGTCGTTGATTCAAAATTGGGCACGATAAAAGACAAACAAATCAAGACAAAGTGGTGCCTATGATGTGAATAAACGGCCTTAGCATTGTAGAGTGATAAAAACGACCACTAAGTGTTATTAGAAGCCTTTATCTTTAGAGGTGAAAACCTCAACGCCTTTTCAACTAGGACTGGTTCTATTAGAATTACTGACATTTTTGTTTTCCCTTTTTTGTATTTATAAAAGAGTTCAAATTGGGTTATATACATTAAATAATATATACTGCCAATTATATTTAGAATTTTTTAAGTAGATTGGTGATATTAAAGTCTTATGCCACAGATTTAAGAGAGTTTTAAGGGGCCTGTGAAGGCATAGTTTAGCGAAAAATATAGTAATTTGTTGTTATAATGGTGGCAGTATTACATTAAATCAATACTTCTATTAGGTGCATTAATTCAACAACAGAAAATACTGTGTAAAAGCTCATGGTTATTCATTAATCAAAATATTCAGAATATTAAAAACATATTTGAAACAAACTTAGTCGAAGAAGTAGTAGATATTGAAATTAAATCATGTACGGTTTCATATAACCAGCAGGATAATATAGTCGAGATCGGGAGAGCGCCAATCTAGAGACCTCCCCGTTTTCGAGGTCGCTGAACAGGATTGTCAGGATCCCGCAATTTTTTTTCCTAACCTCCTCAAATTGGCCAAGAACCACCCCAAAGTGCCCGTTTATTTTCCTCTGTTTTTCGACTAACTGTTATTCCCTCGAATGGAACGGAAAGTCCCTCGAGGGATTTGACCTCAGCCACCCCTACACCTGGCTTCCACCCTCTAGGGGGTTGGAAATTTTTTTGTGGAATAAAAATTGATATTTTACAGGAGGTGTTTCTGCGAGGAAGGTGGCAGGTAACCACGGTCGTGTAACCATTCCTGGGAGTGTTCTCACCCTTCAAAGGGGTGGAAATTTTTTTTTTTTTGGGAAAAAATTATATTTTGTCGCAGGCCTTTCTTTGAGGAAGGTGGTGGGTGACCAGGATTGTGTAACCACCACCGGGAGTTATTTTCACCCTTCAAGGGGGTGAATATTTGATTTTTTTTGAAAAGAAATTATTATTTTGTAGGAGGTGTTTCTTTAAGGAAGGTGGCAGGTGACCTGGGTTGTATAACAAACCTCGGGGTTTTTTTACATCCTTGGAAGGGGTGGGAAAAAATTAATATTTTGTAGTAGGCGTACCACCTTCCTCAATGTAACGCCTCGTACAAAATATAATTCTTATCCCAAAAAACAATTTTTTTTTCACCAGTTTGAAGGGTAAAACAACCCCCGGGGATGATTACTTAACCCTGGTCATCTGCCACCTTCCACACAGAAAAACCTGTAAAATATCAATTTTGTTCCACAAAAAATATCAATTTTCCAACCTCCTAGAGGGGTGGAAGCTAGTTAGTTAAGAACAGTTAGTCGAAAAACCGGGAAAAATAAACGGGTTCACGGAAAAGGGCACTGGGTGTGATTTTTCGCCAATTTGAAGGGATTGCTGAGAAAAAAAAATTGTGGGACCCCCACCATCGTGTTCAGCGACCTCGAAAACGGTGTAGGGTCTCTAGATTGGTGCTCTGGCAAAAAAGGTACCACTTCCGACTCCCGACCTTGACTAATAAATTCATTTGAATTATTAGCATACGAAAATCTGGAAAAATTCTTGCGGGAGATTTTGCAGCTTAATCAGTGTTGCAAAAAGGTAAACATTTATTGCTCTATTAAATATCATTGTACATGTTAAAACAGATGGAAAGGTAAAGAATAAACATAAACTCTAGTAAAGTTAGCATTCAATTTGGAATAAATTATAGGTGGAAGACGTATTATAAAAATCCCAAAAAATGCAGGTGGTGGAACCTCTCAAAATTGGGCCACCATCTTGAAATTATGCACTTTTTAACTTTTAACTTGAATAATTAATCTCAGATCGATTTTATCAGAAAAATAAATAGTACAAAAATTAGCATTAAACAAGCTACAAAACAGTGTAAAGTTTTTTAAAATCGGTTAATAAATTAGATAAATTCAACTGTAATACCCCAGATAGCACTAGAACATACCAAAAACGTCTTAATGACATCTGCATAGGACATTCGAGACATCTTAAAGATGTCCACTTTAAGACGTAAGTCGTCTAGAGGACGTCTTGGGGATGTCCATTGTTACAAATCAAAACATCTTTAAGGCGTCTTATTTTAGTCCATTCTAGGCCTAAAAAAGGCATTTATATGACATTACGAAGACGTTAAGACGTTTTATTCTTGTCCATTCTAGACCCAAAAAAGACTTTCATGGGATATTATTAGGATATTCTCAATTAAGCGAAAAATTTCTTTATTAGCAGTGATATAGTTAGGTAAACTCTAATTTGGCATGTGAATGAGATGACAATATACATGCGACTACATGTGTGCAGTGATGTGAGTCGAGAATTATCCCAGTGGGTGGGTAATTATAAATTTTCCCACTCGCCAAACAAAACTGACACTAACTAAATCTTACTTAACCTAACCTGACCAATATGTTAATAATACATTAACATGTAACATTATTTTTTATTTACGTTTATTTTCTTTTGTTAATTGTCTATTTGTTAATTTACATAACATAGAATATTATGTATCTTTTTTATTCTTGTATAATAAAACATTTAAAATCAAATGTTATCATTAATGATAACTTTATTAATACATTTACTTTAATAGCTTTAATAATATATAGTACCTTAATAATACATTTAGGACCAATAAAACTAACATTATTATTATTATTATTATCTATTCAGGGAAAATATTCGGGAATTTTCCCTTAAAAATAAATTCCGGGAATTTTACATCACTGCATGTGTGGCACACAAAATTACTGCAATAGCCAAAACTTATTGTCGCATATGTCTACCTAGTTTTTCTGCTATTGCAATAACTATATGTGCAACACATACGAAACGATACGCATATTATTAACTCATCCATACATCAAATTAGACTGCACCTAATTAACAACTTGACTTGGCTACCAATATGACGGATGCAGCATGGTGCGATGAATCGGCCTTTCCTCTGTTTATTGTACACTGCTGTCTGCCATGTTCGTGCTCAATCTGTATACACCACAAAGACTAGAAAGGCTGAATTAGAGGCAAATTCTATACTCAAGAATACTCGACTCGACTTAAAAGTTTTCACAATTCTAAATTTTTTTAGTCTTTTATATTCAGCAAACATATAATTAAATCAAGTGGAATAACAGTATAGCTGGTACTGAGAATCAGGAAATAAAACAAAATTTTGTTCCTCTAAACTATACATAAAACCACAGCATAAAACACTACAAAATAAAAAAGATGTGAAATATCGCAGAAAATACGTTGAAATGAAATGATCAAATCAACTGTCAGTCACAAGGCCAACCCGAAAACATGATGAAGTCAAACGAATGCGGTCGTGCTGGAATGACATTTATCGCTGGAAAAGCGCGGTAAATTCAAAACTTAGAAGTTATTAATTTGTATTTTTTTAGAATTTTCAAGTCCTTCATCTACGATGAAATTTTTATTTCCCGCAAAGAATTGATTTGGATATGAATGTATTGTTTGTCAAAATACAATATAAAAAAACTAGGAGGCCTAAATGGATATACTAAAGACGTGCATTTTTTGACGTCCCAAAGACGTCCCACTCTGGCAGATTTAAGAAAACTTAAAAACTACACTATATTTAGGGAACTCTCGCACAAAACACTTTTTAATTTCGCTATTGACGCTAGCACCTCAAATTAAAACGTGGAGCTTTCCGCGAGGTGTGCAACATCAGGTTGCGCATAGGCTGGCCTAAACAGTGATTTTAAAAATTTGGATTCCAAGAAAGTTATAATTTATTTGAAATTTTGATGGAAACGAATTTAGAAACAGAAATGTACAAACAGAAAACGAGAAAAACAAACGCGACAAAAAGGATACAAACAGAATGGAAGAGGAGGACAGAAAAGATTTAAATATAGACAAGTTATGAAATATCAGTAAAGGTGGACAGGGTAAGCGGAAGTTATATTTGGATTGGCTACAGAGGTTGCCGGAAAATCGGTAACGTCTGTTAGGGTAAGAGGTGTTTGATCAGATATGGGGCATTATGCTGTCTAATTTGTGTTATGTGTCTTGTTAGAGGACTATCGTCCAGTTTGAACGAGTAGAAGTTTTGAGAGATACGTTGGACGTAGTCCGCTATCGGGGTTATGCCGTTGCAACGTGCGTATAGATCTCTGAGTGAGGTGTACCTTCCAGAATTTGAAATGAGGCGTATGAATTTGTGCTCAAACAGTTGGAGTTTTCTCATTGTCGTGGCCGGTATGCTGCACAACACTGGCGCCGCTTATGTAATGGGCGGTCTGACTACCATCGTGTACAACAGTTTTTTTATTATGTCTGTTAAGTCTGCTACCTCTGACCATGAGCGAATACAGATTCTTGGACGGGGAGTAAACCTTCCGTATTGTCCCATTGATATGTGTGTTGAACGTCAGTGGTTGGTCCAGTCTGATCCCGAAGTACGTCACGCATCTTTTGGTTGGAATTCGGTTTCCCCGGATCAAAATTGGAGTAATAATTCTATTCTCAGTAAAGCGGCGAGTGAAAACTATCACCTCGGATTTTTCAGCGTTCACCCGAGTCTTCCACTGGTCGTAATAAGCCATGGCACGAGCCATGTGCACCTTCAGCAGCATACTGGCTGTTTGTGCGTTATGAGAATGCGCGTACATGACTGTGTCATGCAAGGAGTCGATGTAACCACTGAAATACCCTGCCACCTTTATGAAATGTTTCACCTACAGCATGAAATTAAGTAGAAATTATTTAACGGCGACAAAATGTCCGGTTTTACTGTAAAGCTGCATTTTCTAAAGGCCACAACTTTCTTAATATTTATAGCAGAGAAATGAAACACAGCATAGCGGTAGATATTTTATATTACCATATTTTCGTTAGGTATGAACATTTGGCCAAAAACGGCCTATTTGGAGAAATATTCGGCTTTTAAGCGAAACGCAACGTTTTCGGGCAGTTTTGCAAGGGTCTCTTCAAAGAGCTGTACTGTCTATCGAGTTCTCGAAAAAATATTCGTTAGAAGTTTTAGAAGGACAAATATGTAAACTTTTCCTATGGGGGTATTTATTTTTGCGATATCTGTATCGGTTCAATAGTTATTGGACAAAAACCGAAAAAATGCGTTTCTCACCGGTATCGCAAAAAACACGAAACACGCAATCTTTAAATGCTCATATCTCGCGCAAAACTCTTCGCAGACGGCCGTACGATATCGATACATAACGGGCGAGAATGGCAATGAAAGCACGTCATAAATTTTACGGCTCAAATCGAAATTTAAAGGCACCGGGAATGAAGGAAAAACGGAAATTTTTGACGTTTACCGAAATCCGAACGCGTTTACGTCATCGAGAGAGGAGCGACGCAAATTCAGTTTGAGGGTACATGAAAACATGTGGGGAAAGAGGTAGCCGACATTATTAGCCGAGTTAAAAATAGAAATCGTCGAATTCACCCCTCGCCATGGTCGCGTTGGTATTTTCGCCGTCGACACGCTTCACCCCGTGTAAATCTCGAGCCGCCGCGCGGTCCTCGAAAAAAGCCTTTACAAATATACAATTGCAAAGAGGGAGGGGCTCGCACCTCTACAATATTAATATATAGCGGAGCGTGTCCATCTCCGATGGAAACGCTACTTAATAATCGAAACCTGTCCATCTCCGATGGAAATACTGCTTATTAGTATTGTTTTGGGAGATCAGAAAAAAACATCGAGATGCACATTTTTTTTAAAAAAACGAATTGATCTTTGATAGGACCAGCCAGTTTTCTCAAGAATACTGTAATCTTCGAGATATGGAGCTACTTAAATTTTGCTTGTGGTAATTTTCTCCCAAATTGTTTCACCCATTTTGAACTGCATCAATTATTGTCTTCTCTTTATTTCTGGGTCTCAATTCACAAATTTGATTCAGTTAAAACATGGTAACGCACATAAAAAAACTGAAAAGGAACTAATTTCGAATTACAGACAAATTTCGTTACTCTCTGTATTTTCCAAACTTTTTGAGCTTGCATTTGCTAGTCAATTAAAAATGTACTTAAATAAAAATAATATTTTATCTCCTTGTCAATATGGCTTTAGGGAAGGATATTCGACACAAGATGCAGTCACATCTTTATATACATTTCTACATCAAAACATTGACGAAAAAAAAAGTGTGAATGTCTATTTTTTGATATGTCTAGAGCTTTTGACACTGTAAATCATGAATTGCTCCTAAACAAAATGCGTGCTTATGGTATAAGAGAAGTACCTAACTCTTGGATTCAATCATATCTAAGTCATCGTACCCAGAGAGTCATTTTAAAAGTTGATGGCAACCTGTATGAATCTGATGATAAGCTGGTGCCAACTGGAGTTCCTCAAGGTAGCACTTTAGGACCACTCCTTTTTCTCATTTTTATAAATGATCTACAAAATCATTTAAAAGCAACGGATACATTCCACGTTACACAATTTGCTGATGATGTGGCGGTTGCATCTAGGGCAGACAATGTCCATGAGCTGTCATCAAATGCAAACATTTGCACCTCATTACTGAACAGTTATTGCAACAAATTTGGGCTAAAACTTAATGGGACAAAAACTCAATTGTTGATGTTTGCCAATAACACTCCTGACCATAGCTTATTGGTAAAAATAGACAATTTATCAATAAAAAATAGCCACTCTGTTAAATTATTAGGTATAACTGTGGATCATAACTTAAACTGGTTTGAACATATTGAAGACTTGTCAAAAAAAATTTCTACTAGATGCTATGTCATTTGGCAGCTTCGTTCTTGTGTGAGTTTAGAAATATTGAAAACTTATTATTTTGCACAAGTACAGTCACTATTAAATTACGGTATTCTCTGCTGGGGCAACTCCAGCAAAATTAATGATCTCTTCATCGTGCAAAAAAAAATAATTAGGACTATGTTGTTCAAACAATGTACCGATTCATGCAGGGATTAATTTGTATTACTTAGAATACTAACGCTGCCAGCTTTATATATTTTATCATGTTGTCTACTTATCAAGTCTAATATTAACCAATTTATTCAACATTCTGATCGAAATATACCATACAGTTTGAGACACACGAATAACATTATGTTGCCTAAACACAAGCTCTCTATGGTTAGTAATGGTGTAACAGTTATGCCCATCAGGATATACAATCATCTCCCTAATTATCTGAAAGAAATATCTGGCTTAAAACTGTTTAAATCAAAATTAAAAGAACTACTTTTAAAAAGATCGATTTACACTGTCGAAGAATATTTTAGTGTTAACCTTTAACACTGGTATCTTGTGTTACGTAATTGTTTCAAATACTTCTTATATTGTTTGTTCTTTTAATAAATTTATTGACCAAGTTTTCAAATTGATTTTGAACACCATTTTTTTCTTTTTTAATTTATTTTTTAACTGTGACGCGTTTGCATATGTATTTATGTATATATATATATATATATATATATGTGTGTGTGTGTGTAAAGACTACTTTTTCTCATTTTTATATATTTGTTTTTTTAAATTTTTTTATCTATTTGTTTATTTATCTGTTTATAATAAATGTTGTTTGTCTTTGACTTGTTAAGCTGCTTGTTATATTTACTTCTTTTATCTATTTATTCATTACTTTTTGCTATTTTTATTGTATTCATATCTTGACTTACCATAATATATACTATTGTATCATTACATATGGTGAATAAATTATTATTATTATTATTAATAATTAGGTAATAAAATGTTTTTGTCTATTTTCCTTTGTGAAATCCAGAAACTGCTTTGATTCACATTATAATATTTCATAAAGCAAGTAAATCTTAAAAAAATTTAGTCAAAATGATTTATAAGCATAATTTATTGATTTCTCAAGTTCCGGAACAAAAAATGCACGTAATAATTTTATTTTGCGTTTTCCGATTGAAGACGTAGTATGTCGAAAGTTATAGGACATAATTTTCAATTGATTTGGAAACGCACATTGTGCACTTTGATTGGTGGCAATGAATCGATTTCCTTTCATAGGAAATAGTGGAATACTGGACTGTCGTAGTAGGTATATTTTTACTTTATTACACTTTTATAATTTTTGTAATAATTTATCTATTTTGTATTGGGGCTTATATATTTTGTTAAATATATATAAACTCGGACTAATTATATTAGTCCGAGTTTGTCGCCAACTTGATTGCAATAAGTCGTCACTAGATGGATCTATTCGCAAGTTGCGGACACCTCGTGTCTGTAATTTAATGACTATAGAAAGCCAGTGAAGTGATGTTGTGCATTTGCCTATGTCGCACTGATGAGAGCTAACAAGCTCGAAACTAGCCTGTGGCTAGCGATGTACAACAGCACTGCACTGGAAATCTGCCTGCTGGAGGCTTATTGCAATCAGATTTTATTTAGCGTTTTCCGATTGAAGACGTAGTATGTCGGAAGTTATAGGACATTATTTTCAATTCATTTGGAAACGTACATTGTGCACCTTGATTGGTAGCACTGAATCCTTTCAAAGGAAATAGTGGAATACTGGACTGTCGTAGTAGGTATATTTTTACTTTAATACACTTGTATAATTTTTGACATAATAAATAAAGTTTCAAACGACCGCAAAACTCTGTATCCACCGAAAATTTGCTGTCGACTGACAGATATTTGAAAACGACAAAAATGTTATAGAAAAATATCGACCATTTCCATACTTCTGGAAACCACATATATACAAAGTGTTTTAAGGCACTTCATATTTATATGTTTCTGTTATCTAATTAAAATAAATGTTTCCATTTTTTACAACCATGAAAAATGTATTTTAATATATAATCTCGAGATTTAATGCAATAATTGTATGGTTGGAATTATGTAACTACATAATTACTACGAATTAAAGTCAACCTTCATTTCACTTCGTGCGCTCTTTCATTAAATGTTGTACCTTTTTTACCACCAGCGGTCCCCAGTCATGAATATAAGAGAATCTTTCATATCTCGGGGTCTTGCTCTGCAATAGCAATATAGGGATCTGCTTCTCCTGGGAACCGTAAAGAAAGCTAAGGTTTCTTTATGAGCTTTCCTGTGTTCCATTTACTTCCTTTGTATTTGGGCCTAAGAATATTTTAAAATAATTTTGAATTATTAGACTTCATATGGTCAATAAACAAGATGAAAACAGTGCATGTTTATGTAACCTTGAATAAAAATTAAATGCAAGCGTAATTTACATGTGATGTTTGTTTTATTACGGTTTACTACAAAAATACATTATGAAATAAAATTGAATAAGAAATACCGACAAACACAGCTATCTTATTTTATTTATAATTTATAACGAAACTTTAATTTATCTTTTAGAATAGAGTCTTTCGTCCGTAACAACTATACAGGGTGATTTATGTAAACATGCGAAAATAAAATGGTATACAAGTCTGTTATGTGGGAAGACCTCTGTAAAATTTTAATATCGCAAATATCGATTATGCCAGAGTTCACCTCGCAAGAGTACTGCAACATGAAATTACTTCAAAGACTCTGTGCTCCGATGGTTATTAACAATAAATTTTTTTTAACCACGTTTTTCAACCTAAAAATGTGAATAACTCGATTTATATAGGTCCGATCAGGACAACATAAAAGGAACAAAATCTTTGTAATTAAATTTTCTACAAATGTGCGTACCTACAAAAATGATAAAACTGACAAAAAACGTTTTTTCTTCATTTTGCTGCCCAGAGCTCCTGCGTTACCCAAATAGCTTCAAACTTTCAGGAAATCTGCATTTTGCTCTGACAAAACTACCCTGAAAATTTGGTGCAAAAATATTAAATCCAGTGTGCGCAATTGAATTTGCAATTTAAAATTTGAATTAGCCGCCATTTTATGTCATTAAGTCCAAAACGGATCATTTTGTTTAGAAAGTTAAGTCTCGACGCCAGGTTTTTGATGCCGTAAAAAAATTTTTTCAAAACCCATTTTGCCCATTTTTTTGCATTTGTTTACCTCAATAAACAAAAAATGAAAGTTTTCGGCCATTTTAAAAAAAAAATTTGGAATTTTTTTATCAAATTATAAAAAAAATTTAATACCTTTACTTTAATAAAAAAAGAGTTTATTTTGGTCAAAATATTTTCAAAATGGCCGACAAAATTCATTTTTTTGTTACTTGGGTTTTTAAACAAATGCAAAAAAAATGGCCAAAATAGAATTAATTTTTTTTTCTTACGGCATCAAAAAGGTGGCGTCGGGACCTAACTTTTGAAAAAAATTGACTCGTTTTGAACTTAATGGCATAAAATGGCGGCCAATTCAACTTTTAAATAACAAATTCAATTGCGCACACTGAGTTTAATATTTTTGCACCAAATTTTCAGGGTATTCTTGTCAGAGAAAAAGGCAGATTTTCTGAAAGTTTGAAGCTGATTGGTTAACCCGGGGGCTCTGGGCAGCAAAATGAAGAAAAAACAATATTTTTGCCAGTTTTATCACTTTTGTAGGTTATGGTTGCGCTCCTAAGACTTACAATAAGCATACATTTTTGCACCAAATTTGTGGGGTGTGTATGTTAGAGAAAGAGGCAGATTTTCTGAAAATATTAGCTGATCGGGTCCCCCAGTGGCTCTTGGCAGCAAAATGAAGGAAAAACGATTTTTGGCCATTTTGGCCTTTTGTAGGTTAGGATTGTGCTCTTAAGACCTACAGTAAACGTAGATTTGTAGAAAAGTTAATTACAAAGATTTTGTTTTTTTTATATTGTCCCGATCGGACCTATATATCTCGAGTTATTCACATTTTTATGTTGAAAAACGCGGTTAAAAAATTAAACTATTAATAACAATTGAAGCACAGTCTTTGAAGTACAAAAATTTTTTGGGTACTTAATAGCACCTCCCTTACAAGATCCAATCATAAAATTGCTTATGGCAAAAGTTCCACTTCAAATCCTATTTTGGCTGTATTATACGCCTTCAATCGGAAAACGCAAATAAAAATCCAATTGCAATAAGCCTCCAGCAGACAGGGCGTGGGTTGCCTTAAAACTCCCGATGTCTAACTTCTGCAGGTAACATATTTTAAAATTTGATAACGTAAAACCTAGTTCCACTTCGAGTTTTACAAAGCCGTAAAGAGACAAGATTAATATTTTCATTGTTTCTAGTGGACTAGGTAAGCATTTGTGAGTGTGAGATGAAATTAGTTTTTATATGAAGGAGACATTGAAGTATATAAATGCAAGGCAGTGTTAACACCTTTAGTTTTTTAAAAGCTTCTTTACAGTCATATTTGTAATTTAGCCATGCTACAATTCTTATTGCTCTCCTTTGTATACCGAAGACAGATGCACTGTGAGTAGAGTGGCCCCAGGTTAAGACAGCATAAGAAATTCTGAAATGTACAAGTCCCTAATAGGGTGTAATTAAAATTGTTTGTGATACCTCATTTGCCAGATTGCGTAACAAGTATAAATTGCTGGAAACATCCTTGCCAACGAAGTTCATGTGGTTTTCCCAAGTTAATTTATTATCCAAGTGAACTCCTAGAAACTTTACACAATCAGCTGTATCATTATGCAAGTTAGTATTAATTTGGCGAAGTGAAAATATTGTATTCTGAGATTTAGATGTATTTAGGTCAACTTATTTACCAAAAACCACTCTTGAACTAACGATTGTGTATCGTGAACATTTAGTTACAAGTTAATTATATGCTTATTCTTTGATAAAACAGTTGTATCATCAACAAATAGGATAAAATCAGCACTAGGAGTGGTATTGAGCAAGTCGTTAATATAAATAAGAAAAAGTAATGGTCCCAGCACCGAACCTTGAGGGATCCCCTCCGTAGTAACGTGTGACTCCGATTTATTATTACCGATAGACACAAACTGAAGACGGTTAGTGAGGTAAGATTTAATAAACTCTATTCTGATGTTACTATATTTGTTAAAAACGAACTTTTATATTAAGATTTTATATGATACACATTCAAAAGCTTTAGTTAAATCAATATAATAGGCACTTTCGTTCTTCTTGAACAAACTGAACACAATCACTAAACAGCCATTTGAGTTGAGCTATTTTTCAAATTCTTGATTTTTATTGGTTGCTTACTAATCACAATCACTTTGTTCAAGACGAACGAAAGCAGCTTTTGCGTGTAAATAAAGTTTCCTTCTTCAAAACCAGTATTTATAATTTTAATTAATTTGTTTATAGTATGCGTTGTTGGAATATTACTTCTAAAGCCAAACTGATGTTTACTAAAGAGAATATTAATTTAAAATAATATGAAATTTGTAATTTCAGTACAACCTCAAATATTTTCCCAAAAATTGGTATAATAGAAATATGTCTATAATTAGAGGGATCGTCAGTAGCATCTCTTTTATGAGTATGCACCACTTTATTAGGTTTGTTAGGGGAATTAATAGAGCATACTTGAAGAATTCAAAATTGTTATTATATTGATTTCATAAGCGTCCTTACTGTTGGTTCAAGTTATTTATCACATCTAGAACTTGTATGTATGATACTGTGGAGAAACTAAATTCCCCAGTATACTATCAGTATTTAAATTCCTCTAGTAAACATCAAATGTATTATTGAAGGAGGTAGTTCATTTATTAGATCAGTGACAATATTTGTAAAATATGCATTGAATTTTGTTGATGGCATTCCATCTAAACAATTTTGTTTTTTCCAATTTTTCACAAAGCTTTCCGTGGATTTAGTAACAGGGATATGTTAGGTTTCATCAGCAATTATTTTCGCTTTGACTACTTCGTTTCTATAGCACGATTTTTTTGTATTTATTAGATGTCGATTAGTAGGTGAAGTGATTCTCTTATTTGTTTAAGGTCAGTAGTGAACCAGTTCAGTTTAACTGAGTTAGAATTATTAATGGTTTAAAATTTTAGGGGAAAGCTATTTTCAATTGCACAAGTTAAAATACAATTTAAAGTAATTTGTTTAGCGACGTATAAATTTTTTTGAAACTATACATATTTTGCAAAACTGTTTTATATGGGGTAAAAGTTATATTTTTTGTGTCGAAGATATATTTGACTGACGAGCGAAGCGAGTTCGGTAAGAGCAGCCGAGACACAAAAATCACTTTACTGTTTACATCCTGTAGTAAACAATTCCAAACGCAGGTTCAATAATTGCAACAAGAATTTTCACTAACCACCGATAAATTAACCACTCGCAACTTATTACTGTCCCTTATCTTGTTTGATCACTTCTAATTTAATAACTGAACTGTACTGAACTCATTGAGAACTATACCGTCCATGTGCGTTGGATCCGCCTCTTATATAACCGTGGCGAACGTGCTCAAAATTCTTCGGTCTTCTCGATTTTTCGGTTTAACCATTTTCGAACAGTCTCGATCTTTCGGGTTCTGTGGTAATGGCCATTCGCCAGTTATCCTAGAGATGGCGCCGTCTTACCGGTAGCCAAACTAAGTTGACTTCCTTTCACTCTGCTACCAGGAATTAATTAAATCTCTCTTCGTTAGAGGGCAGCACATAACACTATTTTTTCTTCAAAGGTCAAATATTTATTAAATAAATGCTGGGTTTTCTTTCTTCAAAATCATTTATTGCCACTCGTGAGCGGCAGTAAAAGGCTTTTACTGCCGCTCAGAATGATGAGAGCGGAAGTAAAAGTCTTCTACTTCCACTCAAACGGAGTGTCAGAGAAATGACAGTTTAGTTCACAAAACTTATTAATAAAGTTATGTTTTTTTGACACCATTAATTAGTTTCATTGGTGTGCTAGAGTAATCGCAATTATGTCAACAAAGCATACGAATTTTTCTGTTTTTTTCATGTTAAATATTATATATTGGATGTGTGAAAGTAAAAGTAAAAAATATTATTCCTGAAATTGGTAGAGTTTGACCTAAGTATTCAGTATTTTTAGCATTTCTTGAAATATGATCTTAAATTCAACCTAAAGGAACTATACTCTTTTCGAAAATTCTAAAATATATGGGATGTTCCATTTGAAATAAGCAAGTTGGTATCGACTTCCAGTATAAGCGGAAGTGCCAGCTGCTTGTAATTATTTTAGTTGGATTGGCCACACCGACATTACTAATTATCTAAATTTTCAAAATTTTCTGATGCGTACTTTTCTCTATATCGATCGATTCAGTTCCAGGTGAGACACCCTGTATACGCAGACCATTTTCAACAGCTAATGAAATGATTAAATAATTAAAATTAGAATAATGAATTAAATATCAATAAGTATACAAAACTATATCTCTGAAGCAATTTTTCTCTTTATTGAATGAATCACAATACACACACTATTGTCAACTGTAATATTATAAAAATCTCTTTTAATTAATATGAAAAAAAATTACAAGCTTTATTAAAAATTTGCATACACACTTTGGTATTTTCTGATTTTGACATGTTTGCACCTTCCAAATAATTCTTGATGAAATATAGCTTTAATTATAAAAATATGTTTAATGTAACACTGTCGAAGTTTCCAGTCAATTTTAAAGAGTTCTCTCCGTCTATTTATTAGATATAAGTAACTTCTCTATCCTATTGTTGATATTTTAAAGTTTATTGGATTGAATGATATAATTTTAAAATAGGTAAATATGAAATATATATATGAGAGAAGAAACATATGAAATGTGATGTTTAATAGAAATAAAGCGTTGTTTAAAATATTTTCATATGATTAAGAAACTTAATTTATATTATAACGAAATGAAATAAATTATGTGTATCTATTCAGTACAACAATATAAACTTAGAAAATTTAAAATATAATCATAACACCAAATATAAAATTATTGAAAATATTTTAAACAAATGTTGATGTAAATATTGTACATAGATTTTAGAGTACGGACACAAATTTGTAAATTATAGCTAATTTAAAAACACTTTATTGTTGAAATATATGATCTTAGAATAATGTTTATTTTCTTTCTACATAATTCCCTTTCCTTTTGGGTTTCCATCTTAAACCATTACAACTACGAAAAAATTGAAATACAAAAACGTAAGTTATATTATAAGATGTTCTAAATCTGTTTATTCAGCATTCAGCAATTTATGGAACTAAGGAATACCTCTATAGTTCATTTAAAGAGTTGGGATTTATGACGAAATTACGGAATGTTTGCGCCTCGGACTAGACAATGTCCCCCTCCCTCTCCTGCTAGAAATGTCTTGTCAATACGCAATCAGAACTCATAACGTTTTATTAGTTTTTGTAATCCTGTATGAGGTTTTCATGTTTCTATGAGCCAACAGTGTAGGCTTTATAAGATTTTTGAAAGTTTTCAAGAGCGAGAGTGTTTTATGGGTTTTTGTTATGATTTTACTCATTTTCTTCCACGATTTTTGATAACAATTGAAAATAAATATGTTTATCAAAGATTTCACAACAAATTGCGTTAAAAACTTTGTAGACATCTAAAAGGAATCATAAGCAGAGTTTTTAAAAGATTAGAAGTGTTAATATCTTGATGTGCTAAAAGTAATTATAAGTTCCCAACAAGCGTACTAGTAAAACGAATCTTTAATAAGTATTTACTGACGTTGTTTTGTATACATTTGTGGGGGTTTATAAGCAAAGTTTATGGACGACTTCAAGAGAAATTACCCACGAGATTTTATGGATATTGCAGATATTTCTGTATAACAAATATTTTAAAAGAATTTACAGTCAAGAATTTACTGGTATTTACAAGTATTTTCGTATAACATTTTAGAGAGTTTCAAAGAGAGATTCTATCATGTTTCTTAACAGTATTTGTAAATTTTGTAAGTACTATAAGCAAATATTTTATTTAAGAGATTTTGCAGTTATGTGATTGAAAGCCTTCACATTAATTTATAAATGAAGTTTGTATAAGATTTGGAGAGGTTTTATAATTACAGTTTTTACGAGCATTCTAAGGAATTGAAAAGAGCAAGTATTTTACAATAATTGACAGTTGAGGGCTTACGAGCTTTTGCAAGTATTTTCATATGAAATGTTCGAAAGTTTCGAAAGTTTTAAAAGTACTATAAGTAAACGTGTTTTTTTAAGAGATTTTGCAGTTATGTAATTAAACGTTTTAACATGAATTTATGAATGACGTTTGTATGAATTTTGGAGAGTTTCTATAATCACAGTTTTTACGAGCATTTTAAGAGATTGAAGAAAGCAAGATTTTACAAGAATTTACAGTCAAGAGCTTACTAGTTTTTACAAGTATTTTAGATAAAATATTCGAAAGTTTCAAAGAGATATTCCAAGATGTTTCTTAACAGTATTTGCAAGCGCTACAAGTACTATAAGTCCAGTACATAACTGGACTGAAAACTTTCACATGACATTATGAACGGAGTTTGTATGAGATTTGGAGAAGTTTTTTTAAATACAGTTTTTACGAGCATTCTAAGGAATTGACAAGACCAAGTATTTTTCAAGAATTTACAGTCAAGTAATTAAGAGCTTTTACAAGTATTTTCCATAAAATATTCAAAAGTTGGAGAGAGAGATTCCATGATGTTTCTTAACAGTATTTGTAAGTTTTAAAAATATTATGAGTAAACATAGTTTTCAAGAGATATTGCAGTTATGTAACTAAGTTTTCACATGAATTTATGAATCATAGTTGTTACGAGCATTCTACAGAATTGAAAAGAGTAAGTATTTGACAAGAATTTACAGTCAAGAGTTTACGAGTTTTAACAAGTATTTTCATATAAAATGTTCGAAAGTTTCAAAAAGAGATTCCGTGATGTTTCTTAACAGTGTTTGTAAGTTCTAAAAATACTTACACATATAAGTAAAAATTGTGTTTAAAAGATATTGTAATTATGCGACTAAAAATTGTTACGTGAATGTATGAATGAAGTTTGTGTGGGATTTTGAGAGGTTTTGTATTAACAGTTTTACGAGCATTCTGAGGAATTGAAAAGAGCAAGTATTTTACAAGAATTTACAATCAAGTGTTCACGAGAATTTACAAGTATATTCGTATAAATTTTTTTTAGTTCCAAACAGAGACTCCATGATGCTTCTTAACAGTATTTGTGAGTTTAATAGTACTATAAGCAACAATTGTGTTTAAGAGATTTTGCAGTTAAGTACTTCACGCATCTTTTTCTTCGAATTTGGTTGCCCCTGGTCGAAATGGGACTAATGATTCTATTCTCCGTGAAGCGGTGCGTGAAGACTATCGCCTCCGATTTCTCACCATTTACCCGAATCTTCCACTAGTCGTAATAGGCCGTTGCACGAGCCATGTGTGCGTTTAGTAACATGTTCGTCGCCTGCGCATTATTCGAATGCGCATACATGGCTGTGTCATCGGCATACTTGGCCAGCTTCATATTCGGGAAATCTGGGAAGTCGGAGACGTACAGGTTGTACAACTTCGGTGACAGGCACGATATTTGCGGGACTCCCACGTGAATGTCCCGCCGAGTTGAAAGTTTATTATTCACTTGAACTTGCAGGGTTCTGCCCGTCAGAAACGAGTGAACAGGTTTTGTGATGTGAGTAGGAAAGTTATAGTTGTGGAGTTTGTAGAGTAAGCCCGGGATCCAGACGGTGTCGAAGGCTTTCTCAATATCGAGGTGCACCATGGCATGGCGGTGCCTTCTCGAGGTTGTATTGCACTTTCACATCGTTAACTATCCCTGCCCTTCCTAAAGCCGTGGCTTGGCTACTCAATCACTACATCACGAACGGCTGTTACTGAAATTACATACTTTTTGCTAAATGAACGTAAAGTGAGATTTTTTTATTTAACTTTAGTACCTATTATCCGTAAATGGCCCTACTTTTAAGCTGGCAAGTACGCAATACGTTTCTACCTACATATTACACATTTACTGTGAAAATCTAGCTTTGCTAAAATGACGTAGGCCTGGGCGCTCTGAGATCTTGGACTACAACATATATCCATAACACGGCATTTAATTAATTTGTCAAATCACATAATGTCACTGTCAAACAAATCGCTACATAAATGTAATGAAATTAGAATTATTTACCTTAATAATGGTTTTACTTTTTGAAAATTATTTGGTATCAAGAGCAGAACAGGTTACTAAGAATGATGAACTTGAGGGGGATAACATAGGTAAGTTAATACCACAGGGCTCGATTCTGTTGATTATTACCTTTATGTGTTCAAGATTTATTCAATAAGTGCTACGATGAATTGGGTTGTGTAGAAACGGATTCAAGATGGTATGATAGAAAACTACGTCCTGTGAACTTAAGACCTGTGGACAGACACATAATAAAAACTGATTTCTTATTATTGAAGATGAATCAGTCGGTAAGTACTAAGATACCCATTTGGGCGGGCCAGAAATTCTTCAAATCGAAAACTATAGCACGGAAAACGTATTTGGTGCTTAGTAGTATCACTGTCAAATTTCACTAAAATTAATTTATTTCTTGGGGTTCCACGGGATCCTTTAAGTAGGATCAGTCTTTCGGCTGGTGTTTGTTGCAATCGAAGCATTAGCGTTTTGAAGGTAATATGCAATTATTACACTTAACGCGCCAGGCTTGTAATTTGTAATTCGGCGCACATAGCCCGGAGAGTAGGTGTTGGTTGCAGCCTGGTTACGTTTCTTATAGTAAAATAAGGATTTTATAGAGGAGTTTGCGACTAAAAATATTATGTTTTAATATTCCGTCCTATAAAAGCACATTTGAAATTACTTGTAGTTTCGTCAAATTCAAATTATTTAAAAAAAATTTGCTACTATAGTTTAAATAAGTTGTTTAAATAAGTCTAATGAAGTTTTTCAATGCTATCCAAGGCTCAACACAAGGCGAGGAGGTGGCTGCGCCTTTTTCACACCTTGTATATGGCAAGGAAACTTCGGGATATCAATATCTGCGTTATCTGAGATACGCAAATATAGAATTTCCTCTGAAATACTGCGTAGGATGGGCGGCTCAGTTACTTTGCATTCATCTCGCTTAATCATGTCTACATAATCCAGTGCACCAAAATTAAATTTCGGAATTCTAAACTGTCTCACTCCCCAGTTCTATCCTGGCATTTCGCTGGTTAACAGGGTCAATAATATCCCTGACCTCTATCGGAAGATGTCTGAAGTAGTGAATCATTTCCAACACATGTATTGCTCTGTATGTGCAAGAGGACTTGGTATTAATTTTAAACCTTGGCCTAGCGTACACCTTTACCACAAACTCAGCAAGAATTTTAAGTTCCGCAGAAGAATCTTCTGTAGAAATCTAAAGACGCAGGTTTGTGTTGGCAGCTGTTACCCATCTATTGTGTGATAATTTTCCAGAATCTCTATGAGAAAGATCTTCTGTACACAAGCCAAAGTTAACTTATCTTACATATTTTTAATTAATATTTTTGATCTAAGCTTAAATCATCTACGTCCAGATTGTAAAAGTCAGGAATATCTGCTGCAATTGCATTAATTTCAATAACAGGAAGTTATTCACATTTCTCCAAACATTATCCAATAGGCCCAGAGGAGAGGTCTTGTACGTCCATCGATCTTACTAAACAAGTGGTGTAACGGCAGTTCATTGGCGTGCAGTAAACACGAGAACCATTGCAAGAGTTTTTGAAATTCCTCTTCTAGTAATTTTATCACTCCTCCTTTATACCCGGTATTAACGACAGTTCCATCACAACCAATAGCGACTGTCTCTTCAGTCGACACATTAGATTGGTTTAAATGAGCAAATTTACTTTGACAAATATCACCTGATAAGTCAGAGCTAGGAATAAGGTATCTCAAGTAAGGTGAACTTGGTTCTTGTACCAAGGAAATATGCTCTTCTGTTACTGTTTTCTGATGAAGTTTACTTCCTATTCTTTCTTGAATAATTGTCTTGTCCTTACGTCCATCAAAGTAAAGGCCAACTATTTGGCTGTTGTTGGAGTGAATGTCTAAGTTTACTACTTTCTCTTGCCAGTTTATTTTTGTCAATTACTTGGGACGTATTGTCCGAAGTAATAATGCCAAAATCTTCCAAAACGGAACTAACAATTACAGTAGCAACTCTGTCTGATGCACGGTAATGGTCTGATGATGGTAAAGCTACTCTTATTTGCTTCGCTTCACTTCGTATAGATTCTTTATCAATAGATCCCCTGAGTTTTGGTGTGAAGAAGTATCTGGCTTGTGTTCCATAAAAGTGGACGTGACTGCTTTGTTTTTCGGTAAAGATGCGGCAATAACATTAGCAGACAAGCATGCACTTTATGCTGATTTTATTTCCATTCTTTGCGTTTTTTAGTAAGAGGTACATCAATAGACCCGATGTATAACTACATTTACATGCAGCTACATCGAATAGTTTTCTTACTGTGCGCGCTAATATTCATTGGCTGGATGTCGGTCTCGATAACTAGGGCCGAGTAGAACAATTACTCTTTGCACCTAGATTATCTTTGTAGACCTGGACCGGCCTTCGTGATAGGTGGGCCCGCGTACTTCTACCAGACCCAGCTCACAAATGTGAGATGTGTCGTGGTATTTTCTGCGGACCTCCCCTGGTCCTGGCTGTTGAACCTCGCTGGCTGAGGTCTCTTCAGGTGCTCTCCTTGTCTTGATTTTTCTTTCTTCACCAGCTTGTCACCCCCGGGGGTAGTCATCGGTCGAGTTGGGTTTAGGAAGTTTTGGCTGGGACTGACTGCCGGTACGTAGGACATCAATTGATATCCTACCCCGGATCATCGGAAAGGTAAGGATGAGCTGTGTAGCTCGGGAGTGTGGAGACATAAATGCTTATTTTAGCACTTTTGATCTCCACGGAGGAGGTAGGACAACGGGCGTTGGACGGTATGTTGTCCGACGCCCGCAAGGAGGTTGGGTTAGGGTTGAAAAACGTCATGTCTCTGGTAGTGGTGGTCCATCCTGGCGTATCTGAAACAGATCGGTTAGCGGGAAATAAAAGTTATACTTACCCGTTGTCCAGTAGCTGTACTCTCCTCAAATTTGGTTAATTGCGTTTTGCAGCTCGGCACATTATTCCTTTGCTTATAAGGTTTCATTTGTTTTTGATCATGGTAAGTTCGAATTTTTGCTTAATTCTAGTTTGGTTACCGTTGGAATAGGTGACTTCTCCCATATCTGAATAATTATTAGTGACAGCCTTTCAGTTATTACCTTCACTGGAGGATCAGGTAACTTCATTTCTGATCCAAAATTATTGCAGCATCACGTCCTTTTAGGTGGGTAGTGAGTTTTGTATCACCAAACACGGACACAGGGATATATTTCCCTAAGAGCGTAGAGGATGATCGCCCGGTGCGATCTATTTCAGAGGTGCGGCTGGAGAGCCATTACTCTGGGTGTTTGCGGGCACCCCCGATCATCTTCGGCGGCTGCCCTTCTATCGTATAGAAAAATATTTTGGTGTAATAAAATCGGGTACGATACTGGGGCTGCCAATCGTATTCGCCCAGGGCGCAAAATTTAAGAATACGTCTATGTACCGGCAACGAATAGAGGCTCACATTTAAAAAATTACTGGAATCGGCCATTTTATAAAAATGATTGCAGTTTGTCACCTGTTTATTTATCAGACACTATGCTACACAGTAAACATGTATTTTTCACACAAAACATATTAAACAAAGATCATGTGTCGTTTAAACGAGTAAACACAGACTCGAGAGACAAAAATGAACAAATGTGCTTTTAGAGGGCAGAATATTAAAACATAATATTTTAAGTCGCAAGTTATTGTACAAAATCCTTATTTTACTATAAGGAACGTAACCAGACTGCAACCAACAACTACTTTCCGGACTATATGCCCTGCCGAGTGCTGAATTACAAGTTACAAGCCTGGCGCGTTAAGTTTAATAATTGCATATTACCAACAAAATGCTAATGCTTCGATTGCAACAAACACCAGCCGAAAGACTTATCCTACTTAAAAGAGCTCTCGTGCCAGTCGTCTCACACCACTTGCAGACTGCAGTTTCGAGCTGATGGCTCTCGTGATGAACGACACAAGGATCCTTGGACTATTTGGTACATCTCGGTATCCATAGGATAACGACATGCAAAACAATCAGCAGATGCCATCTAGCGGTTCAGTGTCTGTTGCAATCGAAAAATAAATAGCCTGACTGGGCTTAGCATAGTTCAAATGTGCTTTTAGAGGGCAGGATATTAAAACAATATTTTTAGTCGCAAACTCCTCTATAAAATTCTTATTTTACAATAAGGAACGTAACCAGACTGCAACCAACAGCTATTCTTCGGGCTATGTGCCCCGCCGAGCGCTGAATTACAAGTTACAAGTCTGGCGCGTTAACTGTAATAATTGCATATTACCATCAAAACGCTAATGCTTCGATTGCAACAAACACCAGCCGAAAGACTGATCCTACTTAAAGGAGCTCTCTTGCCAGCCGTCACACACCACTTGCAGACTGCTGACTCGTCAGTGCAAGGTAGGCATGTGACAAACGAGACGAGGATCCTTGGACTATTTGGTACACCTCGGTATCCATAGGATAGCGACATGCAAAACAATCAGCAGGCGCCATCTATCGGTCCAGTGTGTGTCGCAATCGAAAAATAAATAGCCTGAATGGGCTTAGCATAGTTCAAATGTGCTTTTAGAGGGCAGGATATTAAAACATTATATTTTTAGTCGCAAACTCGTCTATGAAAGCCTTATTTTACTATAATGAACGTAACCAGACTGCAGCCAACAGCTAAGATTAAGACTTGCATAAAACCGTTGAATAGTTGAAACGGCATTTGGAAAATCACTGCGAAACATCACAACTATCGTTGGAGAATATGTAGATTTTCTAGTTCTCCTAATAGGGCGCGTAACATCTGAGTTGAGTGTGTTATCAGGTACAGAATTGGCTTGGTCATGATTTAAGTCTTGAACAGTGGGGGTGATCGATGATTAAGGATATTTTGGAGCCCATTAAGATGCTGTTATCAGCTGCGCCAAATGTATTTCTAAAAATTATGATGTAACCTTCATCTCAGAATATTCCAAAAATCGTAATATGGCTTTTAACCACTCTACCACCCTTACGCGTAGGCAGAGGAGCTAGCTACCTTATGTATTAGAGTCAAGTCAGACATGACCTGCGATATATGACTTGTTATATGGCTCTAAACCAGATTGTAATATGTGTTAGTTGTATCGAAAAAAACTACGGTGCAGCGTTAGCTGGAAATTTAATTTTTGAAAAAACATTTAAAATCTAATAGCCCAGTAACTTAAGGGTTTCACTTTTAAAAAATTCTCAGCAAGCTGAATTTTTGCATACACCTTCATTTAAACGTTATAAATAATATGTAAAAAGCTCCCATCGATATCGTGTACGCTTCAAAAATTATACGGGGGTCAAAAGTCAAAAAATTAATATCACGTTGACTCGCTTGCTCTTGGCTCTCATATGGCGTTTTTTTTTCTAATGTAAATCTAATAGAATTCAGGTTTTCACGCCGTTGTCTAATGAAGTAGTTTCTTCCGGGTCTTGCCGTGGTCGTCGAACTTGACGTTTCGCTGATCATCCTGTCAGCTTCTTCAGAAGGATTCTAAAGACTGACTAAAGTCTTTTGACTAAAGTCTTTAGAATCCTTCTGAAGAAGCTGACAGGATGATCAGGGAAACGTCAAGTCAAGTTCGACGACCACGGCAAGACCCGGAAGAAACTATTTCATAATGTAAATCTGTCTCTATTTGAATATGTAATGAGTGGCCGAAATAAAACAGATATCACTTTTAATTTATTTTTTATTTTAATGCTGTAGTTATTGCTATAGTAAATGATAGATGACAAGCTGCACTGCGTTATAACATTAACAAAAATTTGGGGTGTAAAATTTTAAGAAAGTGGAGAATAAACGGTACGATTAGTAGAAATCCTGGATCAATGGACAAAGGATATCCTACTTAACAAGAAACTAACTATTAATATTTTGTTATTGCACCATTTCTGTTTATAACTCCTATAAGTCTGTTTGGCATAGAATTAAATAACCTTATACAATAATCATTAGTAATAATATTTTCCCATGAATTATTTACTATTTCCAGTAATTCTTCGGCATTCCATAGTCTCGCATTTCGTTTTTGGATACTTCTTACAAGTAGTTTCCATACTTCTTCCACAGGGTTAAGATCTGGATTATGACTGCGCCAGTTAAGAACATTGATGTTGTTATCCTGAAACCAGTTAGTTACGGTATGAGCAGCATAACAATTGTCTTATTGAAATATGAACTTATTATTAGGAAATAATTGTAACACAGAAGGGAGCATAATATTGTCTAAAATCCTTATATACGTTTCACTATCAAATCGTTCCTCAATATGCCACAAAACACCAGGACCGCGTGCCGACATCCAAGCCCATATATTGACGGAAAATCTACCACTTTTGTCATTGTTAGATATATATTTCTCATCAAATCGAATATTCGGAGGGCAGTGTGTTGACTGGAAAGTTTTTTCGTCTGTAAAGATTACATTGTTCCAAAAATTTACATCATGCGCTAAAAATTTAAGCGCAAATCCTACTCGAGCTTCTTTATGTTCAGCTTTAAGTAAATATTTCTGTGCTGCTGCATGACAGCGTAGCTCCGATTCTCTTACTCGCCGGCGACCAGCACTACTCAATCCAGGAAAATTCGTTTCTTCAGCAGCCTGAATAACTGAGTAAAATGAATTTTACTAAAGCATCTACCAATTGCAAATCTTGTTGTTAAGTTGATATACTTCGTCGCCCTGATCCAGGATTTCCATTAATCGTATCGTTTATTCTCCACTTTCTTAAAATGTTACACACCGAATTTTTGTCAATATTATAACGCAATGCAATTTGTCTCATTGACCATCCATCTTCTGCTTTAGCAATAACTCCAGATTTAACTAAATCGCTTATATGAGGCATATTAGTCTTTTGCACACTTGCAATAAATTATGACAACTCACTGACACAAAAATTTACGTTAGATTTTAGCAAAATACCGTTATAAGGCTTTTTTTTTTTTTGCCTGCATTAAACAAGTGGTTTATAAACCTACAAGCGAATTTAAAATCTGGAGATTTCAAAATGTTTATTGCATTTTAATTAATTGTGCAATATGTTCCAGTCTGGTTGATAGCCGAGTGGGTTAAGGCGCGAGGTGGCAATCGCGATTAATCACATGGACGTCGCACCACCAGGTTCGAATCCTGGCTCCGGCACTGGCACTGTCGGAGGAAATGGTTGTATGTCCGCGTTTTTTCAATGTGTAACTCCCTTCCGCACAAGCCGCTGACTTCTGGAATTGGGGGTTGTCTAATTTCTGTGGTGTTTATTTATTATTATTATATTTACATTTTAAATTGTTAGTTTTCAGTTATTGTAATTAAATCTATTGAATTAATTTTAGTTATATATTATCCCATTGATATTTAAAAAAAATCCTTTTTCTGAGTACATCGAGTTTGTCATTATATCTAATTGTTGTAGAGCTCTGAATAAGACTTCATATAATAAAGTCGAAGCGTTAGCTAATGAACTGATTGAGTTTTTAACCATGTTCTACTCCGGCGATTTGCTTCAAGGATATTTTAATATAAGGGGAGGGGGTAGTTTCAACCCCGGGTGTGGATAAGAATAGAAAAGAACTCAAAATAGGAGTGGTTTTAGTTTAGGGGTAGTTGCTGAGGGGTTGCTTGAAAATATCACAATCGTCTTCAGCACCCTCAGAAATGGGGGAGTACCCATGTTTCATCTCTCTCACAAAACTTTTGGGGTTTTTTCAACTTTTTCATGGACTAATTAATAGGATTGTTCTGGCTACCATTTACAGCTGGGTTCAAGGGGTAAAAACCAAATAATTTAGACTTATTTTTACAGTTATTAAACTTTCAGTACTACTTGATATTACCATAGAACGTGTATTAAAAAAGCAATCTGACAAAAATCGTTTTTTGCTCAGTAATTTAATCTGTTGCTTATGTCTCATGCAAAATATTCTTATGCCCGTTTAACTTCTTCTCTTTTAACGTCAATATGATGTGATGGGACTCCGATATATAATTTCATATTACTTAACTTTGTTCTTTTTTTAATTAGGATTCGGGATTTTTACTTTACAACAGTATGGCCGCAAAATGTGACTCGGTCAAATCTGCTGGCTTTATCCCAGGAGGCGATACCTATATATTGATACATGATTTTACTGGAAACGGATATAGTGGTTGGATTAAGGTAAGTCGTAGTTAAAGTATAAGCATTTGTTTTTATTACTCATAGGTAATTTTCCAAATACGCCAAACTGTATTTTAAAATCTAATCAATATGTACATAAAATAATATATCTCTTGTTGCAGCATTTTTCACATATAATGTTAAGTAAATCCTCAAAAGTTAATATAGTGTCGGTAGACTGGCAAAGAGGAGCAGAACCACCATATGATCAAGCCATATCGAACGCCAGAGTAGTTGCCTTAGAAATAATTTTCTTATTGAAAGAGCTAAAAGTTATACTAACATTAACTGTAATTTATTTAACAAATAACTAAAGATTTGTTTTAGGAGAAATTTAATCTGGATTATTGTAATGTTCACATCATCGGGCATGGCGTTGGTGCCCATATTGCTGGTTATGTGGGAACAGTATATAACAATATCAAGAAAATAACAGGTATACTATTTAATTACAGTGAAGTTTAACACAATTTTTATTTTCTTACTCAAAAACAGAAAGTACAGAGTCAAGGTGGGTAAATAGGAAACACCTATTGGCTAGGGGGCCAGCCATTACGGAGGTCGATAATGGAAAGTTCGACAATAATTGCAAAAGTTTTTAAATTTTGAGACTACGTTGCAGAAGGTAAAAAAATAACAAATCCGTTTCCGCCCCCCGGAACATTGTTGTTACACAAATTAACAAAAAACACAACTTTGTAATAATTTTTTGAAAAAAAAATCCCAAGTTTATGCAAACCTTGGAGAACATTTTAATGACTATTTAGACATTTTCTGTCAAATTTGCACCCTGCTACGATGACCGGAACATTGCATATACAGGGTGTTGCATCATGAGAGGGACATAGCTTAATAGGAGGTAGAGAACATCAGTGGTAACCGGAACCTTCATTACGAAGTTACAGGGTGTTAAATAATTTTTGGCCAAACCTGTTTGTTGTCATAACTTTGACAGGGAATGAAATAACGGATTCATATTTGGTACGGCTAATGTACTAACGAGCCCCAAGAGGTACATGTATAAAAAAAAATATATCCAGATCCGGACTCACTATAATTTATGTTTCTTCTTTGCATCAATAAAACATCACCCTGTATATATTTTTTTGAAATTTCGATACGATATTCGAAAAGAGCAAGAAAAAACAAACAAAATGGCCTATTTCATTTTTTTGTTACACCTTCGTGGTTATTTAAATACGTTGTTAAATGTGCAAGAAAATGGATTACAGAACCCTATTAAATGAGAGGCACGTGAAATAAATAGTTTTATAACTAAAATTTGCAAAAATTCTATTGAGCCTAGGTGGTCTGGGTGAATCCTAATTTCGGCACGTTTTAAAGGTCCATTTTGGTAAAAAACTGTGGTCCTAATAAGTAATCGGGTATGAAATAACAAAATTTTTAATCAATCACAGTAGGCTTGTTCAAAGTGTCAGATAATAAAAAGAAATCTCCTAAACAGTTGAATAATTGTTTGTTAGTAATTTAATGTGTCAATAATCCGCATTTAGTTAGTGAAAACTTGTGAAAATATTTTAACTATGCCAGTAAAATTTACAAACGTGGAATATGCTGACATAATATTCATCTATGGTTTCTGTAATGGAAATGGTAGGTCGACGGAAAGAGAATATCGGCTGCGTTTCCCTGGTCGTCGATGCCCTAATCATAAAACCTTTAGTACGGTGTTCCAGTATGCAAGACAACACGGAAAGTTTCCTACTTCTGCAGTTGTGGAGTGTGTTTTACAACAAGGTGTGCAGGAACAAAACAATATTATAAACGTAGTTCAAGAAAACCCAAATATGAGCACTAGACGAATCAGTTTGGCAACTGGTATTCCTCATTGGCGAGTATGGAGAACCCTAAAAAGAGAACGTTACCATCCATATCATATCCAGCAGGTACAGCGTCTCCAACAAGGCGACGATATCCCCCGCCCGGCATGTTGTCATTGGTTGTCTAACCATCGCCCAGACATTTACAGAACCTTATTTACGGATGAGGCACAATTTACAAGGGATGGAGTAAACAATTCACGAAATAATCATAAATGGGCACAGGAAAACCCACATGCGGTACGCCAACGCCGTTCGCAACACAGGTTTTCTGTAAATGTTTGGGTCGGACTTGTGAATAGACATTTGATAGGGCCATATTTTTTTGAAGAAAGATTGAATGGTGAAATTTACTTTGATTTTCTTCAAAACATTTTACCGAATGTGTTAGAAAATATCGGTATAAGAGGCATGTTGTTTCAGCATGATGGGGCCCCACAACATTTTAACCTTCAAGTAAGAGAACACGTAAACAATGTGTATCCTAATAGATGGATTGGACGCGGGGGTCCACATGAATGGTCACCAAGATCTCCTGATTGTAACCCTTGTGATTACTTTTTATGGGGCCACTTAAAAAACGAGGTTTATAGCATTGAAATTGAAAGTAGACAACATTTAATCCAGCGCATCGTTACAACTTGCGACGAAATACGGAATAATCCAGAAATGATACGTCGAGCAATTGGTGACCTTTCTAAACGCGCAAGAAAATGCACAGAATGTGGGGGAGGACATTTCGAAAATTTACTTTAGTGTCAATTACGTTTTATTTTTAAACACATTTAGTTATTATTTTGTTATTTATTGTTAATTGAATGGAAAATATTTTATTTATTTAGATTTTAGTTTGTTCTCTTTTCCAATTTTTATTAAGTATAAAATGTTGATGATTTTCTTGATCAAAGTAACTGGCTGCTTAGTCCTAAATGGTTTAAATTATCTGTCACTTTTATTCTTTGAACAAGCCTACTGTGATTGATTAAAAATTTTGTTATTTCATACCCGATTACTTATTAGGACCACAGTTTTTTGCCAAAATGGACCTTTAAAACGTGCCGGAATTAGGATTCACCCAGACCACCTAGGCTCAATATTTTGCAAATGCAAATTTTTGCAAATTTTAGTTATAAAACTATTTATTTCACGTGCCTCTCATTTAATAGGGTTCTGTAATCCATTTTCTTGCACATTTAACAACGTATTTAAATAACCACGAAGGTGTAACAAAAAAATGAAATAGACCATTTTGTTTGTTTTTTCTTGCTTTTTTCGAATATCGTATCGAAATTTCAAACAAATATATACAGGGTGATGTTTTATTGATGCAAAGAAGAAACATAAATTATAGTGAGTCCGGACCTGGATATATTTTTTTTATACATGTACCTCTTGGGGCTTATTAGTACATTAGCCGTACCAAATATGAATCCGTTATTTCATTCCCTGTCAAAGTTATGACAAAAAACAGGTTTGGCCAAAAATTATTTAACACCCTGTAACTTCGTAATGAAGGCCCAATGAGACATTTCTATGGGAGGTTCCGGTTACCACTGATGTTCTCTACCTCCTATTAAGCTATGTCCCTCTCATGATGCAACACCCTGAATAATTGTTATATACTTTGATATATTTTGTCGAAAAAAAATTGCGAAAGTTATGCAAATGCTTATTTATACGGCAGACTGGTCACATACCCGCTTGTAGTTTTGCATAACTTTTTTTTATCCCGGAAGATTTTTTTCACAATATTTTTATCTGGCACGGCCGTGGCCGTGGTAAATAACAACTGTTTGCAATGTTCCGGTCACCGTAGCAGGGTGCAAACTTGACAGAAGATGTCTAATAGTCATTAAAATATTCTCCAAGATTTGCATAAACTTCGGAATTTTTTTCAAAAGTTATTACAAATTCACGTTTTTTTGTTAATTTAATCATGTTCCGGTGTTTAGAAAATGGTGCAAAACCAGATTCGATATTTTTTTACCTTCTCCAATGTTGTCTCAAAATTTAAAAACTTTTGCAAATTTTCATACCTTTTTTGCTCAACGACTGGCGTATAGTGCGAAACCGGATTTTGAATATTAAAAAAAAAAAAAATTAATAACAGGCAAGGAAAGCTTAAATATTCTATCCGGGCTCATTGTAACCAACCGGGAACTTTAGTTAAGGTTATAATTAAGAGAAAAAACAAAAATTAAACACGAGGTAAATAACTCAGTTGCCAGGGGTTTTAAATCGGTATTAATTGTTACTTCGCTAATTTTTTCATGAAAGGCTACTTTTTTGCTAGTAGAAAGTGGCTCAAAAAAGTTTACCAAAATCTACCCCCGCGAACCCTTATAAACAACCCTTTGAAACGGAAAAATTCAATTTTTTGCTAATATCTCGAAAAATAATACTAATAAAAAAAACTGATAGTACCACGTGAAAGAGAGAGAAATTTTACATAAAAATAGTATAAAAGTTTTTTTAAGTAAATGTTTCCTTTAGCATGAGAAATTATTACAGTTCGCTAGTTCAGCTCAATATTTCAAGCGCATCTCACAGGGAAATGAAGCATTTCTCGACCGCCGCTACATAATAAAGACGATTTGTACCTATTAAAAATGAAAAAAAAAAACAGTGGTAGCATTTTAAAGAGGAAGAATTCAGCTTTGCAATGGTGTACTTACTTTTATTTTTTATAATTTTTATTTCTTATAAATTGCAATTGCAATTGAAAGTTAAACTTTATCATTTTTTTCCACTCTATATTAAAACATAAATATTAAATAAAATACTAATTTTAAAAACAATCCTTGTAGATATAGCTTGTTTATACCTTAAATTTCAATCTAAGATAAATTTTTATGCTCTAAAGTATCCAGGGTAAAAAAAATAACTTTTAAATCATTGATATTTTTTCCAATTTTTAGGGTTAGGAAATTTTTACTTAAAGACTTGTCTAAAACGGTCAAAAGAGGCTTGTAGGTAAAAAAACTACTTTTTTACTTTACTTTTTCATTTTTACAAATGATTTTATTTAATTAAGTTAACACGTAATAAACAATAACGTATAAACTATTTAAATAATTGTTCGAATTGTCCATTTACTTCCAAATAAACAGAACAGTAGGCTTATGCTGTGTAAAATACATTAGGTTGCTATGGATACGCGCATTTGAATTCCACAAAACAATGCATTCCATTACAAGTATTTATTTATTTTTTTATATATATATTTATTTAACGTCGGCTTATTTCCGCTACTGAGGCCTAACACCGACGCCTGTAGACGAGCTACCCCCAACCAGGAATTTTGCCGAACCTCTTCCCTTAAAAAGAGTAGGGATCTTTTACTTGCCTAACATTTAATAGACAAGGGACCGACGGCTTTACATCCCCCCCGAAGGATGGTATATTTCCTATACAACCCTCGCCTAAGGTTGTATAGCTTCCGCGCATACACTGATATACAAGCCGCTGGAAGATGTGTGAGGCGAGGACGCGGTTTCCGTTGTAATGGTCACCCATCCAAGTACTAACTGCGCCTGTCGTTGCTTTACATCGCATACCGAAGTATGTACATAGTAAAGACGCACCTACACTCACCCCTACAAGTATTTAAACGAAATGAAATCAAGTCGTTTTACGAATGCTATTGTCTGTTTCGAATCACATGTTTTTCGGGCTGCATACGCTCATGCGCAGTCCATCTTTTACTTGTTAGTCGTTTATTCGATGTCTGTAGCGCAAGCATTATTTGTTTACCAGACTTTAGTTGAAAGTTTTAAACGTTTGCTGCAACATTGTATTCACATGAAGTTATTATGGATTTATTTTATCTTCATAAAGATAATCACCTTTTTATAAAAAGAACATGTTGAGCTTTTAACGAAAAATATGATAATAATATAATTTGCCGAAAATGACACCAAAAAAATTTCGCAAGATCCATAGCAATTTTCTACAAACTGGTTCGATGAAATCAAAACCAAATCGTGAAAAAACGATGACTGGGTCTGAAATTAACATCATCAATGTTCTTGGGTACTTTCACGCATATCCTCGAGCTTCTATTCGAACTGCAATTGGAGCATTGGGAATTTGCCAAACATCCATTCAAACCATTTTATCAGAACATGGAATGCACAATTTCAAAGTCACTCCAGGTAACAGTTATTGCCAAATGATTTTGAACGCAGAGTACGTTTTTGCGAGTTTCTTTTGGTTAAAACTCAAGAAAACCCCAATTTTTTGCGTAACATTATTTGAACCAATGAAACGAAATTTAACAGAGAAGGGACAGTAAATACGCGGAATAATCACTTTTGGTCTACAAATAATCCTTACCTAAAGCAGGAGCGCGGTTTCCAAGACAAATTTAGCATAAACATTTTCTATTTACTGAAAAAAAAACAAATTAAGTTTTACGATGTACCGGGAAAATTTAAATGGCGCGAAGTATGTAGAACTTTTAAATGGTACCGTAAAAGAATTTCTGGATGACTTGCCTTTGAACCAGCGGGTGACATCTTGGAATAAGTTGGATGGTGCTCCCCCTCATTGCTCCCGAGCGGTAACAACAGTCCTTAACAAGTTGTTTGAAGATCGCTGATTAAGGCGCTTAGGACCATGGGATTGGCCGGTTCGATCCCCAGATCTAACACCGTTAGATTATTTTCTTTAGGGTACTTTAAAAGCCCTAGTTTATGAAACAGAGATACAAAATATCGACTATTTGCAGGAACGAATCACTACAGCAATAACAGAATTTTCTTCTGAACAAATCCTTGATGCTGTCCTATCTGTCAAGAGAAGAGTTTGGAAGTGAATGGACAACAATTCGAACAATTTTTGAAATAGTTTTTATGTTATTGTTCATTGTGTTAACTTAATTAAATAAAATCATTTGTAAAAATAAAAAAGTTGTATTAAATCAGTTTTCTTAAATTTTCTAACAAGATATCAATTTTAGCCGCTTAGTGACTTATACTTTTTTTATTAAAAATTGAGTGGTTGATCTAACGGTATAAAAAAAATATGGGGTGCTATTTAAAAAAATTTAGTTTTTTCGATTTTAAATTGATGATATTCAAGATATGTTTTTACATTTTTAATTTTTTCTTCAAAATTTTTTTGGGCGGCTCGATATCTCATTACAATGTTAAGAAGATGTCAAAATATCATTATTTACTATCAATTAGTTTTAAAGATAACCACAATAAAGGCAGACGCTGCAAACGCAACAAATTATAAAGCAAATGGAATAACTCAAAAACTGTTGAGAATCAAGGTAGGGTTGTATTGTCAAACTTACCCTTAATTTTGATGAGAAATCCAGAAACTTAAAAAAAATTGGGGTTCTATTTAAAATAACGAGCTTGGCCTTAACTTCCGGTATAACCGGAAGTGACAGAAATTCTAAAATATTTTAGAATTGTAGGTCATTTTCGAAAACCTATCTGACCAAAATTTCAAAACGATATTCCAATTCAATCCAGAGTTACGTCTAGGGGGTAGGTTGAAAACGAACACCCTGTATATATACATATCATATCATTGTTTGAAACTTTTGGGAAAAATTAAATATAAATTTGGGAAAATGTGAATCAGTGCTGGAGAAAATATGAAACTACATAAATGGGAAATTTCAATTTGTATTTATAAATAACTGAAAACTTAAAGTTTTATATTTTATTTGTTTCATATTTACCCTACTTGACCTTAACCATAACGATATTTTTTGTAAAGAGTACGATTTTCATTATTCAATATACTATTTTTATAAATTTTATTGTTCCCATAATGGGTAAAGGAATATTTTCTTACAGGTCTTGATCCAAGTGGTCCAAGGTTTGAGGGATTACCAGATATAGTAAAGCTTAACCCTTCAAATGCGAAATACGTTGAAGTGATCCATACTGATGCAATAAACGGTAATGGCTTCGAGATAATAATAATAATAATAAACTTGTGTAGCAGGGTGTCAGCTAAAAGCTGGTATAAATCCCAACCACTGGTTTCAGTCGTTATACAGTGTCCCAAAAGTCAACGTCATCCTTTGGAGGGTTGATAGACCAGCTCATGACTGACCAGAATACAAAAATATGACCTTAGTAAGAGGTTGTTAGTTTTTGAGACATTGGCACTCTTATGAATTTCGTGAAAATCGACACCTTAGATGAGTTTTCCGAGTACTGCAGCTACAAAAGTCCATATTTTAATTCTTATTACGCAACCCTGAATAGCCGTCCTATTGATCATAGTCGAGAATAAAATTACTAGTGCCATACCTTTGAAAAAAACATTTTTGTCCGGTTCACGAGTTAATTTTTTTTATTAGCTAACACTTATGACTCTTCATACTGTAAAAAAAAAATTACCGCGCTAACCTAGCAAATTATTTTAAAACATTACTCATTTAGTGTAGTTTATAAAATGATGTAACATTTTCTGTTTTACTTTAGAAAAAAGATATTACTATTTTACTGCAAGAGGAGCTCATTGTGAAATTATTTCAGTCTTGAGTGGCGACGTCATTTGACGTCAGATAAGTAGTGACGGTATTGAACATGAGCTGCATACCTCTGGTTCTTATTGTGTTTGGTAGTACGTTACGCTACCTAGTTTATTGTGAATCGTCTCGCAATCATATTGTAGTTGTACTCATACTAACTGTTTTTGTTTTATTTTTTGGACTTACGCGTTACCTTGTGATTTGAACTTATTGTATTGGAGATCATACCGAGCAGATCTGGCTTTCTTCTAGATTCTGTATTCGTGTTACGTGTTTGAGGTTCAATAGTATCAAGCCAAACCAGTATACTTCTCAAGAATACGCTAACATGCATTACATTTATTTTATTGAGAATGCAGACAAAACGGTGCTGATGCAGCTATTCTGGATTACGATGAAGAAGTTTTACAAGAGACTGAAAATGATCCGACTACTTCGGCACGAGCAATTAAAAGACGTACAGGGATACCGAAATCCACTGTAAACAGAATTACGCGATGCGGTAAGAGTACCACCAATATCACGTGCAACATGTGGAAGCATTGCATCCTCGTGACTCCGCATAACGTGTCCAAAGAATAGGGAAGATACAAAGTTCCTAGATAAAAAATATGGCTTCATAAGCATGCGTAATCTTCATAATTATGCTCTTAAAAACCAACATTCAATACGGGAATAAAAGTTAAGTGTCGCTTCAAAATCTGTGAACCGGCATCTTGAACATTCAAATAATTAGTCCCTTTGAATTACCTGAAAATCCAAACGGGGAAATTTATCACGATTTTTTAGAAGGTGAACTGCCAAATCTTTTGGAAGATCCATCTTTGGCCACACATAAGACAATGTGGCTTCAAAACGACGTCTGTCCAGCTCATTACACACGAGGAGTGAGAAATTATCCTCAGAGATGGATCGGCCAACTTGGTCCCATTTTGTGGTGTCGCCGGTCTTCAGATTTAAATCCACTAGATCTTTTCTACTGGGGTTGCATTAAGTAGAAGGTCTATGTAGAGCCAATGAATAATGTAAATCAATTAAGACACCATATTAATGAATCCGCATAACAAATGAATTCATTGGTTTGCTTTTGCTCACGGCTTTAATAAAGCAAGAATACAGATAGTTATCGATGGGAACTTCTTCAACAATAGGTTTTAAAATCAAAAAGCGGTTGGCTCGTTCTCATTCTCTGTTTCAAGGAACTCGTCGAAATAGCAACCTCTTCACTTTCACGTTTTCTTTTGGCCGCTTTCATATTCGATGGACGAGTGTAGTCTTGACGTCACTGAATTTGCACTGTGATTGAGGTTAGTTTGCCCAATTGTTCATGCTTTCCATCACCTCTCACAACACTGGCATCAATTAATTTGTCCAATTCACGATCAGCCTTGTCGGTAGGTGTATCGTCCAGCGGTTGATCACAGATGAAACAAGTTTCACTCAATTTCCACACAATCGCGTTTATAAGGACTCACTACAAAAATACGTTGGTATACCACAGATACCAAAGGTGAACCGTCTCGCTAACCCCCACCACCACTTAACGATAACGAAGACTTTCGAGAGTTGTCCACCATCTGTGGCTAGCTAATGAAGAGGATGCTACTAGTTGTCTCTCTTAGGGTACCCTGGTCTCACTAGCGTTACATGGTAGGTATGGTCAAGGAACTTCTTCAATAAAATCACAAGAGTGGGAATGGTGTCGGTTCATCGTTAGCATTTTACACCTTGTATGCCACACAGAACTATACAATACTGTTAGTTTCGGTTTGCCACCAGAATAACACCACCTTCGGATTCGAGCATTCGATGCGGATCTCAACAGTAATCCACCGCATTTAGTAAAAAATGACCCGAATACAGAGAAAATACCGATCGACTTATCCGGTTGCATTTTTGCGAAGAACTGTGCAACTTTATTAAACTAAATCAGTGGAGGTGAAAAATAAAAGAAAGGAGTCGGTAAAGAAGTTTCACTTCTAGCTCGTGCTCAGAGATACACGCGTTGTTTCTTTTATGTTTTAACCCTCCGTGCAAAAAAAATACGAAAAATACGAAATAAGACCCTGTATCTTTTTTATAGAGAATTTCCATAGCTTTCTTTTTCACCTGATGTATTTTTGCCGTGGAGGCAATGAGAACCGAGATATCTCGAAAAATTCGTTTCAGAGCACGATTTAAACCTTTTAAAGCTTTGCCAAATTGTATCCTTATACTCCCACTTCGGGGACTTTTGAGACCTTATTCAGGACACCACAACCTACCTGGAAAACAACCTCATGAATTGGGCAAAAATGTTTTTTTTTCCGAAGATATGGCATTAGTAATTTTATTCTGGACTGTGATCAATCTTAAGATATGGAATTTTAGCACTTGAAAAACTGATCCTAAGGAGTCCATTTTCACGAAATTCATAAAAGTGCCAATATCTCAAATACTAACAACTTTTTACTAAGCTCATATTTTGATGTTCTGGTCAGTCATGAGCTGGCCTATTAGCCCTTCCAATGGATGACATTGACGTCTAGCTTTTTCTAAATATCGCGAGTTTTAAACCCCGAGATGCTGTAGTGAAGGTTGTTTGTGGATTTTTGCTTAAATTGAACTTTTTCTAGACAGAAGTCAAGGGACTAAAGAACCAATGGGCCACAGCGACTTTTACATAAACGATGCCTCTACGCAACCCGGATGTCCAGCGAACACAACCTTCCACGATCTGTTATCTGTGGAAAGAAACTCCATTAATGAGGGAGAGATACTGCCGGGCTGTAGTCACAAAAGGGCATTCAAATATTTCATAGAATCTGTGTTTGACGGAAAATGTATATTTCTGGGAATTAAGTGTAATAATTACGAAGATTTTGCCAATGTAAGCGGTGAGAAAAAAACCATATGAATATTTATACATTTCAATTTTTAGGGAAAATGTGTCAGTTGTGATAAGTCAGAGAGCTCATGTCGAACTTTTGGAACAAACGTTTATAAAAACGCTGGACAAAAATCTACTTATTTTCTGAATACCGCTGATCATTCTCCGTTTTGTCGTAAGTATATGTAATAATATAATATTCATTTATTGTGGTAGATATAGTAGATAGGTTAAGTTCAAGGATTATAAACAGAAAAAGATTTCCTACAAGAGCAAATGGTATATGGTTAGTCCATTATTATCAATCTATAACAGAAAATTTAAAAAAAAGTTTTTATCGTGATTTTTGCAAAAGAAAGGGTCAGGCATAGGAGGTTTTCCACGGGAGAGAAGCGAAAAGGTTAAATAATGTGGTTACCAAAATGGTGTATTCTTATGTAAAATGGCAATCTAAACACTTTTTTTACTTTACATATTTTCCAGTAAAATCAATAGAAACGACGTAAATTAGGAATTAATTTTTAAGTCTGCCATTTTAGGTCCACCATTTTGAATTCTCCAATTTTTCTCACCGACAACGACATATTGTGCTTTTTTAAATTAAACGAAGCGTCAAATATTGGTAGCTCAGTGTGTTAAAGCGACTGGCTAGCAAACTGAGTTGCCTAGCGAAGTGGGTTCAATTCCCGCAAGGCGAAACAATTTTTCATTTAAAAAAATTGCCCCAAGAATGGTTCGGAGTCCACATTAAACTGTAGGGCCTCGTCTCTCTTTGCTTAGCACAAGATCCTTGAGATCTTCAAGGGGTTACTTCGGTAACTTGAGAGGCGGTTAAGAAAATATTTTAAGAAACAAAACATTGTAGTTTCAGCAGCCCCCAACTTTTATAACTTATAACTCATTACAGGTTAGTGTGCTAGCTTTAATTTAAAGGGCACAAATAAGTCCTCCTCTACAAAACTGTATCAGATATAATGTTTCTGAAGACGTGAAGATTTGCAAAGTCTATACATATCTTAAGAAACAGCCCTTTGCGAATTATTGTTCATGTTGTATAAACCTACAAGCTAATGTCAAAAATATGAGGTGTTCCATGTAAAAAAATGTACAGGTGGTTCTGGGGATGGACCTAATCTTATTTCTGTTTATAAGAAAGTGTATTTTTCTATGAAGTATACTGTATTTATGATACTTTGTTTTCAGTGTACCAATACAAAATAACTGTTTCTGTGGGAAAATCACCTCATGATTATTTTGGTTATTTCGATTTTATTTTGGTGGATGAAAAAGCCAATATTGCAGAAGCTAGCGTGTCAGACTCACAGTAAGTAATGTAAGCTTCCAAAACGAATTTTAATAAAATTACGGCATTTTAGTTGTATGGATAGGAATTTTAAAAATGGTTACAACAATACCTATGTCTATTATGCACCGGCTCCAAAAATTGAAAAAATAAGAGAGATGAAAGTAAGGTGGAACACAAAGAAGAAGTTTTATTGTTTTATTTATTGTAAACAAGCTATAAAAGTTGAAAGTATTTCTGTTCAATTCCTTGGTACTGGAAGGAATGATGCAGGGTAAGTTGATTTGATTTACTAGAGTACGGTATTGCTTTCAAAGAGAAGCATTAGCTACATCTACGCTGAATTATACTGAATTGCTGCTCGTTGCTAGCAACAAGAGATCCATAATGCATGATACAGGAATGTAAGATGGAACGTGTAGAGTGTAGATGTTGGTGGAACGCGTTGCCACATTTTGTTGTAATGTTTATGATCGTGGCATGCACATACAGGGTGTCCCCTAAAGAAAGTTCAAAAAGTTATTTTATTTTATTTATTCTTTCTGTTCGTCCCCAGTGCAATTGGCAGCCTCCTATTTCATTCACAATCTTCTCAATAGCTATTCTCCACATGTGGCATGGTCTCCCCATTTTCAATTCCCTTCTTGGATAGGTCTCCAGTACGTTTCTACCCTTCTTGTAATTGCTCTCTGATAACGACGCTCTTTGTTGTTCATTTAGCCTGACATAAACCATAAAGTTGCCCACGAGCCTCAAAAGTTAGCCACAACGAACTTACTACATCGAAAAATAAAGAATTTAGAAAAATGCTTCCATATTAAAAACATTTCTAAGATGTAATGAATGACGTTGATATCCATTAAACAAATATTTGTGTTCCTCTGATAAAATATCGCCTTGTATATTTTATAAAAAATTAGTAAATTACGATTTATTTTGTCCATTTTAGGGTCGAAGAAATTTTATGCCCAGCAAATCATGAGCCAGAAATAGACAATGGATCCTACATAATGTTTGTTAATTGCAAAACTGATTCAAATCCAACTACATCCACATCTACTTCTGCTTCAACATCCACACCCAATTCTACTGTCGCATCTACAACGATAACGGTACTACCAGTATCTACAGCAATATCAACAACATCCACAGAGATATTAACAACCACAGAGACATCCACAACCACAAAAATATCTGAATCTGCATCAACATCCTCAGAAATGTCCAAATCCACAGAGACATCCACAGTCACAGAACCATTTGAATCCACAGAGGCATCCCCATCCACAGTACTATCCAAACACACAGAGGAATCCACAACAATGGAAATGACTGAATCCACAGAAATTTCAGAATTCACAGAAATATCTGCTGTCATAGAAATGTCTGAATCCTCAGAGCTATTCCTACCTACGGAAAAATCCGAATTCTCATTCCCTGTCACAGAGTCGACTACAATGTGCAGCACGCCTGACAAATTCAGATGAATAAGAGAAAAACAATCTGGCATATACACTATTTTATTATACACTAACTCACAAAATAATATATTATACAATCCATATATAACGTAACAATAAGAGTTTTATACACCATTTTTGTATAATTTAAGTGTATAAAACAATATTTAGATAGTGTGCGATCTGCATAATAGGTATTTTGCATTCTTTACTCTGGCCATATTTGATCCAATCCCGCAACAGTGAGGCACAGATTTTATAGAGAGTATTCCAGTTGGAATTAAAACCCAGGAAAACTAGGTTAGGATAAAGAAGAATTCTGAAATAATGTAGTATATTTTTTTTAAGAAATAAAATGTGATAGATGAATATATTGTTTTTAATCGATACTATAATGTAAAATAAATGTCAAAGGGTTACACTAGTTGTCCTGAGCTAGGAAGAATTTAAAACAGCAATACATATTAATAAAACATCTATTATACTAGAACTTTTTCACATAAAGATGTCTTTTTAAATGTAACAACGAGAATCCAATTGTAGTAATAAATTTTTTTGAAAATTATATGTCTATACGTCTATTTTAGGCAGTTAATCTGGAGATAATCTTTATACATGAATATAAATAAAAAATGAAGTACATATTTTGTTTTTATTTTGTATAAATTCATTATATATACTGTTTTTATGTTGAGTAGTTTTTGTGTCAACTATATTTAACAACTAAATTGAAATCGTAAATAATCCATTCTGTGGTACAAAATAAAAGAAATACAAGGTGTTTCGGTGCTTCGGAAGGGTTGTTACGAAATTTAATTTTCTTATGCCCTTTGGATGGTTCCAACCTCCATTTGTTCGAAAACCGTCTTTCACAAAGAGAGTCTTTTTACGTAAAAATGTAAAAAAATCGTGGACCTATGGTCAAAATTAATAGAAAATTGATTTAAAAAGGCTACGAGGTAAAACACAATTACCCCCTAATGATAGATCTGTAAGTCCCTAAAAGTTGTATGCCAAATGTCTATAACAACTTTTTGATTCATTTCGATAAGTACTATATGTTGTTGAAATTTGGGCTCTTGTTTTGCAAATACCGCGTACAATGTCTGCAATATAGTTAAGCATATGAAGGGAAAAGGAATCCAATATTTATTTTGATTAAAAATAGTCATAGACTGCCTGGACTGTCTTAATTTTGACCCACCCTAACTGGGATACTTGGGAATATATAAAAAGTTGAATATATATTTTGTAGAGAAATTAATGTATATCGGTTTTAACAGTTATTTCCTCAATGTAAAGACTAGAAACCTTTTCATTATGTTAAATTTCGGCAAAATTTGAAATATATACCTTTGAAAATTAGTGTCTTGCAGCCCCCATTTTACAGCCCCAGTTCAATAACTCGCAAAGTTTGCAACGAAATCGGCTGAAATTCATATCGTAAGGGTTTTTGGGGTCACTGACTACGAATCTGAAGTGAAAATTGAAAAATTCAAAATGGCGGATTTAATGTGGCGGACATTTATTTAGTAGGATCATTGCTGGTGTTCTTGCTATCTGCCTGGTTTGTTAAAATGTTTGCTGAGCAATAATAACACTAAATGAAGATAAACTCGTATCGAATATCCTGATTATCAATGTTACAAGAAAAACTTAGTATCAGAATGAAAATTAGAATAAGAATACCAACAGTTCTATGTACGTAGTAATTATCTATAGGTATAAAATTAAGTTTGCGTATTTAATATACACATCAAATAATCACATTTTACTAAAACTTCTTCTTCTTCTTCTTTTAACATTAATAAGCGGACTTTAATAATTAATTCTTGATTTGCGCCGTTTCTATTATAGAACACGTAAATTAAACATAAAATCATAGAATAGAAGAAATAATTTATAAAGTTTTTATATTACGTATATATGTATATATTACTAATAGTGTTAGCAACGAGACCCAAAAATGTTCCCATCTAACCAGTGTCCGCAACGTCCCTTATTTTGGACAGGATCCAACAAACGAATAAAGCATCGAAACGACAGTGGAGTAGGCTTACTGGGGACACCACTTAAAAAAACGCACCAAGAGCTCTACCTCATGGGTGATGTGGAAAAGACCTCAAATTATAAAATGCTCAGTTATAGTGGTCTATAAATATTTTAGCAAAATATTAAAATTTGTCCTAGATAATTTTACCTATGTATGTATATTACAACTTGTAACTACCATGAAAACCTAATTCAACATATTTTAACGGCCTTATAAACGCTACCCCTAACTTTGAAAACTATTTGCGAAAATTAAGTAAGGAGTTGCTAAATTGCTGATATAACAGTTTTTGTGTAGAGTTTAAAGGGCAACACTTTTGGTCCTATACAAAAAATGATTTTCAGACCTTTGATAGCCAAAGAACATTTTTTTCAAAACGAAATTGTGCTGTTTTCCACCCTTTAATAATAAGTTTAAAAAACTAGTTTTTATCGCAATATTTGCAAAAGATAGAGATAGAGAGAGAATTTTCATGTAAAATGGTATTCTAAACACTTTTTTACTCTACATATTTTTCAGTATAATCAATAGAAACAACGTAAATCAGGAATTAATTCTTAAAGTCCGCCATTTTAGGTTCGCCATTTTGAATTTTTCAATTATCGTAATCAGCGCCCCAAAAAACTCCCATGATATGAATTTTAGCCGATTTCGTTGAAAACTTCACGAGTTATTGTATTGGGGGTGTAAAATAGGGGCTGCAACACCCTTGGGGTGAGTGTGCTAATTTTCAAAGGTATACATTTCATATGTTGCCACACTATGTCCACACTAGTCTTTATGTGAACGAAGAACTTACATACACCCTCTTTTAAAAACAACAAAATTATTGAACCTATTACTGCTATATCACTTCTTTCTGTGACTCTTACGTTAAATTAACAATTAGATGGTGTTTTTCGTCTGAATAATGTATTTTGCTAACGTTTCCGGAATGAAATCGAATTGTTTTTTAGAGCTTTAATAAAGAACAACCTTAAGTTATGTTAATGTTGTACTCATAGAAACTTACTACTCACACAGATCCGTTCAAATTTGTATACTGAATAATATTAAATTTAAGTTCCTCTTTTAATATTGATACAGTTCGATACGCATTCATATTTATTTAGTAGGATCATTGCTGGCGTTCTTGCTATCTGCCTGGTTTGTTAAAATTTTTGCTGAGCAATAATAACACTAAATGAAGATAAACTCGTATCGAATATCCTGATTACCAATGTTACAAGAAAAACTTAGTATCAGAATGAAAATTAGAAGAAGAATACCAATAGTTCTATGCACGTAGTAAGTATCTATAGACATAAAATTAAGTTTGCGTATTAAATATACACATAAAGTAATCGTATTTTACTAAAACTTCTTCTTCTTCTTTTAACATTAATAAGCAGATTCTGCAAAAATGTAAAGAACAATTAGATGCAAATTTATATTTATTCAGTAGGATCACTGCTGGTGTTCTTGCTATCTGCTTGGTTTGTAAAAACGTTTGCTGAGCAATAATAACACTAAAGAAAGCTAAACTCGCATCGAGCAACCTGTTTACCAATGGTACAAGAAGAACTTAGTACTGGAATGAAAATTAATATAATAATACCAATGTTTCTATTCACGTAGTAAGTATCTATAGACATAAAATTAAAATTACGCATCTAATATACCCAACAAATAAATATATTTTACTAAAACTTTGAAAAAGGAAAAATATTTTGTTTCTGAAACGACAGCAAAGAATTTTTGTTCTTATACTAAAAACACCTTCTGACTGTTCCTTATCTTAAAAGTTACAAGCATAAAAGTTAATCCCCTAGAAGTTATTTTGGTATATATACAATCCATGGTTATGTTTCAGAAGAGTTAATTTATCCTTAGTCTCACGTATGTATCGAAAAATTTAACGCAGTTGAAGTTAGAAATAATTGAAAATAAAAATGTAAGCTTTGGAAATTTTATAACAAAATATTTGTCCCAAATCGTTTATTCGGTATGGACAGTAATCAAGTTTGTAATCTCAACAGAGTGACGCAACATTCTAAAAAAATTTAACAGAATCTGAACAGCATTTTGAAATATGGTTAGGTTGTGAACAGAGTCAGAAGAGCCCTGGTGAATTATTAACACATATCTTTCTTCAGTTTGAGTTATTTGAACTGTATACCTCTCCAAAGCAGCCTAGTATAATTTAATATTCAAAGTTTATTTTAGTTGGAGAGCCAAAAATAATGGAACTCTCTTACCGATTCTAACTGTAGTTATTTAAAATAAGGCATTAGAGAAAACGGTCAATCCTGAAACAGAGAGTAACCAATGGCTTGGTGCAGAATGGCACCGATATCAAACAGCACTAGACAAAATAGTGCCAAAATAAGATAAGACAACAAGAACAATGTCTCCAGATTAACTAGTGTTAGCAGTAGTGCTAGTATTTATAAAAAAATAACAAATTATATATCAAGATCAAGACATCAGTACTTGCAGACTCCCTCTTAACTGAAAATATTTGTAATTTTGTGTTTTTTGGCCCTAAATCATGTGCGATACCTTCTCATGGACATTTCACCTCGACCCTTGTCCCTTTTTTACCTCTCTCAAATAGCTTGCCATGACAAGGATCGGAACATTGAATAGTTTTTTGGAGTAAATTATGCCACACTTCAACCAAATGGTTACCTGTTGGTAAATCAATCAAGATCCTTTCGTGCAAGTTACATGGTCCTATTGCTCACCTGGAATGTTTATTGTGTATTAGGTGCAAAGTGATCGGCAATAGACTTTAATCCCTTTGGAAAATTATCAACAATAACTTCTGATGCAAACTGCATGCCTTGCAATGGAACATGTCTTAAATCCACTAACATTTTGTACTTTAGCTTGATGTCCTCTTTGTATTGTTTAGTTAAAGGACTATATTGAATATGCCCCTTTCTTGCTAAGTGAAATTGCAGCCTAACAATTTGGATGCCCGGAAACTGATTGGTTGCTGAATATACAGCCGTAGTCTCAGTTACAGAGGAAATTGGCAGGTTTCAACTTTCTATTAATTTATTGAAAAGTCTCTTGCAACTTAATTATCCCTTGTTGGGAACAAAGCATGTATTAAAGGTATATATTTGGTCTATTAAGGAATGAATAGTAAGTACTCGACAAATTTTTCGGTGCCACCCTAATAGTGTAGTAAAAATGCACCAAAAGTCCCATGACCTGGAAAAAATTGCACACTCGAATTTGTCATACTCAATGTTATCAGGATCATTTGAAAGGTCTAAAACTAGAAAAATGACCTCCTCCGCTTTTGCTTTGTTTTATCTCGTGTACTATTGGTCGCCCGGAAAAAATTATTGAACAAAAAATGTTGTAAACTAAATTCTACACAAAAACAATTTTTTGAAAATTCAACTTACCAGCTATTTAGGTAAAAATATTAGGGATACACGCATATCCAAATAAATTCGATTCCATTGATATTAGATGTCCAATTAAATTTAAAACTGTTTTATTGGTAACTTCGGCGCCCTCTACCGCTCGAAATGTTAACTTCTCGGCATCGCGCCAATTACCGAAAATATGTAGAATTTTATTTACAATATTTTTTTGTTCAATAACTTTTCCGTGCGACCAATAGAAAACGAAATATAACGGTTCAAAAATTTTACAAGATGGCGAGATCACCTTTTTGGTTTTAGACTTTCTAAGTGGTCCTGATAAATTCGAGTGTGCAATTTTTTCCATGTCAAAGTACTATTTGACTATTATAAGAGTGCAATACAAACACCAGTACCAAAAACTGAAATTTCCTACAACAAATCTCTTCACCCTTCTCTTCTAATAATGACTTATCTTATCTTTCCTTATTTTTTTCTATACCATAATAACTAGGAAGCAACACCAATGCTTCGCCTGATCTTCACCAGTGCCGACTTGCATAATTTTCCTCGGGCTGTTTCCTCTTGACCTAGCCAAAGTATCTAATATTTTTGGCTATTAGAAGAAATCGGTTTTCGTTTCCGAATAGTAGAAATAATATGAAGCTGTGTATCATGTAAAGAATTCTTCCACTTTTCGAGGACCAGAAAAATTTATCGCATTGGTAATTTTTGTGACATATATGACGTTGTTTTATCACATCTTAATTTCATGGGCGATATTTAGTGTACCATATTGTCCCTACAGAATATTTCAGAACGCTATTTAGATTTTCGCTGTTTTATCTAGCGCCATTTGATACCAGAGCCCAATTTATTTGGTGAGCCTTATACAGCAACTTTACTATATATCCTATGATGATTAAAAAAACTGTAATAATTTTTCACGAAAAACTGATAATACTGGTCAGAATGGAAAACATTTAGAATATTTCTAGATACTTAAATAGAAATAATAACACATACTCATACATTATTGTGTTGTTAAATATAGCCTCGCTTTTTGTAACAATTTTAACAAATTGTCCACCACCTCTGAACCGAGAATATAGAACTAAACCTAATTAATCTAAAAGCGACTATTACAGTATAACAAAATGAACATAACCAAGTAAAATTCCTATATTTACATTTTTCACATTTACTTTGTTTTATAATCAATAACATACTTTTGTTACTACATCGCATTGTTTGTTTCAAAGCTTTCTAGTATCCTCTCCTCTAGAATTATATGATACATTGACAGAAAAATAGGTGCCTTTTAGGCCAACGATATGTATAACTAAATCTGGATTTATATTTAATAAGAAACCCACACAGCATTTTTGTAAACCCTGTATAAAGAAAAGTTAATAGAAATAATAGACAACATATTTTAATAGAAATGATAGTTTAATAGTATTGTCTCTTATTTATACTTCAGCTTATACAGAAGAAAATGAGTGGAGAATTAACCGAATATAAACTTGTGTGGACCTAACAACTTGCTAAGATAATGATTAAAAGTACCATTAAACTAAATATCACGACATTTACAAAATTCGTTAACAACATTACCAATAAGGTCAGTTTCACTGAAAACGTTTTAAAATGAAATATTTAACAGTTTAACAAGAATTTATTTAACAATCTACGTTAGCTAGAAAACAACTTCATATATATAGCTGAGTCACACGATTACTAGAGAGAATGCGCTTAATAATAATTAGTTTTTTTACTATACTATAAAACAACATTTAGAATATACCTACTTAGTACGATTTAAATTTTTCAAATCATGCCTTTCTTACCCTCGGCGAGCTAAGTTAATTTTTCTGTTTTCATCTGTATTAATAACACAAAGTTTGGGAATGCTTTGGTGGTATTATTTTTCCCGTATTCATTGTCCAATTATACAGTGTTTCAAAGTTAAAGGTATATACGTTACTTGTGGATAGAGCGCATTTTGGCGGTTTCAAATTACTCGGCATTAATGCATCCTTCCTTACTGAGATATAGGGTGTTTTATTGATTTTGGCCAAATCATTATTTGGGCATGACTTTTGAACCACCCTGTATAATCGGTTCATACTAAGAATAATGTTTCACTTATTTTACTTGATAGTACTTCATAATAAATTGAAATAGAAATCTAGGTCCGGCTTAATAAAAAGCAGACAAATGTTGTATGTTAAAATCAGTACCCTCTGTGACAAAATTTTATAGATCTGTTTCGATATTCGAAAAGAACGGAAAAAAATGAATAGAGTAGCTCACTTAATTCGTTTACGCATTTCATTCATCAATCTTGATTACTTGCAGTAAATCCAATTTCATTAAAATGGTCGAAATAGTTGGAACTAGAATATTTATTTCAGGATTTAATTAACAAAAAAATTTAACTTGCAGCAGTGACAATTCTTACACTTCCAGGCTAGGCAAGTGAACTATTGTAAAATAATTTTAAAAACAATGTAGATTTGCACACATAAATCAAAATACTTCTTAATTTTGTTAGTCTACATTTAAAAATAATAATACATTTCCTTTCTTTAGTAGTAATATTTATAATTGCACGTCTAATCAAATCTGGATTATTTCTAACTTCTACGCAAGAATTATTAATGCCTTCCAAAAATTCCTCTCTATTATTAATGGCTACGTCATATACCTTTGCTTTTAAATGTCCCCAAAGATAATAATTATTATACAGGATTGAAATCTGGTGACCTTGAAGACCAATGATGAGGCCCATTTCGACATATCCACATATTTGTAAAATTGTTGTTTAGGAAATTTTTCACAATATGTCTAAAATGGGGTGGAGCGCCATCATGCTGGTAATACATTCCTGCAAAGTCTCGCAAAAAGTCTAAATAAATTTCACCTGATAATCTACCTATGTGGATAGTTGGAACTAACTCGACAATTTTCATGAAATTGGATTTAAGGCAAGTAATCAAGGTTGATGAATGAAATGTGCAAACAAATTAAGTAAACTACTCTATTCAATTTTTTCCGTTCTTTTCGAATATCGAAGCAGATCTACAAAATTTTGTCATGTTGATTTTGCCATACAACATATTGTCAGTTTTTTATCAAGCCGCGTCCAGATTTCTATTTTTGGTTTATTATGAAGTCCAATCGAATAACATAAGTAAAATATATATTCTAAGTATGTACCGATTATACAGAGTGGTTCAATAGTTATGGCTAAAGATAGATTTGTCCAAAATCAATAAAACATCCTGTATCTTGGTAAGGAAAGATGCATTAATGTCGGGTAATTTGGAACCGCTAAAGTGCCCTCTATCCACAGGTAATGTATGTACCTTTAACTTTGAAAGACCCTGTATGTTGATCAGAATGGAAAATTACAGATTTTTTGGCTTATAATAAACAATTGGCAATTGTGATGAATACAAAAATATCAACTTTAGTGAACCGAGCCAGACGGAATACATTCCACAACCAATCATTATCAAAGTCTTTTAAGTTAAAATTATTATTCATAATCTTGACATTACAATAACCGACTCTTCCGTAGGTAAAGTCTTCAGTTCAAACGAGAAAATATCGAGTGCACATTAAGACATCAATGCTTGATGATGAGTGTCCAGGTGTTGAGAATTTTTTTTTCCATTATCTCATCAGGCCTGTAGCGGTAGACACAATCACCCAATTCAGAAATAATTCCTACAAAAGATTCTTTTGCCATTCCCACTATGACTATCCTAGGTTTTCCCCCTTGCCGAAATGGTGGAAATAGAGCGGGAGGTAAAAATGTGCCCCCAAAAGGGATGTTCTTGCGGTTTTTCGCTTATAGCTTCGAAACTAATAAAAAATTTGAAAAAGTACTCGAAATAAAAGTTATAGAGCATTAATTTCTACGTCGAATGAGACCAAGAGTTGGACCATTTTCCAATTTTTTCGTCCTTCTGCCAAATTGCCGAACTATAAACCTATAATCTCATTTGAGCATATGACAGTAAATCGGTGATCAACCTGTTTCCGTGCGATACAACATGTCGGACACGTGTACTGTGTGTGAAGAGACAATAGAGGAGGATGAGGCAATGACTGTGAACCCAAGAGGAATTAGAACGTTAGTTGAATGCAGTAAGAAGCGAGGTGATGGAAAGCATACTCGCTTTCAGCGACGTGAGACTATAAAATTACACATTTCATGTCATAAATCTTACACCAGGGGAAGAATGTGGCTGCTGCAATGAGAGCTAGTGGGAGTGGAGTACGTCAACCCCGAGCAGATCAGAGGTGAGGTTCAGTTTCAAAACAACTTATTTTTTTTTTGTAGCAAGGATGCCAGTGATGATATCGCCTCCCAATAACTAAGACTAAATGTTAATAGGCGGGTTAAAGTCAGTTTAGTAACCACTATAAATTTCAAGAACAACATCTTAGAGTCTGCATCTTCCGGGGGAGACCAGTGGGCGGAAGAAGTCAAATCACGCTTGACCACAGTGAGTGATTTGGTTGCCAGTGATGGGAGATACCATCATAACTGCATGGGAAAATTGATCGCAATACACAACCGGAAGCAATTGCGGAAGCTGGGCAACGATTTTTGATCACCTTCTATGGAGGTAGAGCAGGGAACAATCTGGACAAGTTGCGGTTTGGCCTGTTTGCCAAATCTTTTATCAAATCAAAATTCAATTTGGCTTCCCTACCACAAACCACGAAAGCCAATATTGTTTCAGAACCTCTCTCCAAGTTCAAATGTGATTAGGGAACCAGATGGATCCGCTCCACTAGCAATGGCAGCAGTCCAACATTGGACTTGCCCCTGCAAGTGCACTAAAGGTCCAGGTGCTTGCGGCTGCAGGAAGGGAGGTTTAAAATGTTCAATAATTTGTGCCAGTTGCAAGGGGACCTCCTGCACAAACGCACTCCAAGCGGATGAATTATTTCAAGATACCGAAGAAGATGTGGACAGAGACCTCGACATTATGACTGACACTGATAAAGAGTCAGACATCGAACAATACGAAGAACCAGCGGCTCAACGGCAGAACAACGTCGAAGGATAATAATAAGAATTTTACCACATCTATCCTGTAATAATAAAGCTTATATTTACTCATATGACTTTTGTATTTACTGGCAATTTTTCATGTTAATATAGATATACTAACTTATTATAATATATTATTGTTATCTTGTTCCTCCTACATATATCTGAAGTTGAAACAATCATTTTAATTGATGTTGGAAATTGGTTCAACTGGTCCATTTATCAATGTTGAAGGTATTTTCTAAAACCTGAAATTTAAACCAACTTTTTTCATTGATGTTGACGATTGGTCGAACCTTCACCTGCTGTAGTTTGGTAACGGGTGGTCCAAAAAATCGCTATTGGTCTAATTCGCAGAATATGACGCTCTAAAACTTTTATATGGAATACTTTTATGATAAACACGTTATTTTCGAAGATATTTGAGAAAAACTGACGTTGAAACGAAAATTTTTCGTAAATGTGAAAAATTGGTCCAACTTTGACCCACTGCACTTTAGTAGCGAGTAGTCTTATCTCATTCGATGCAGAATTTAATGCTCTTTTCTCAAAATTTTAATTAGTTTAGGAGATATAAGCGAAAAACCGCAAAAACACCCCACCCCGTTTGGGGGTACATTTTTACCTCCACCCATTCTTCACAACTCCGCCGAGGGAGAAAACCTAGGATAGTTATATTGGGTCACAAATAAAGTCATTAAAACAAAAAATCCTTTTGTAGGAATTGTTTCCGAATTGGATGTTTAACGCTACTGGCCTACATATAAACTAGCCACTATGTGGGATTGCAATGGAAGAAATTGTAGATGAGATACTGTTTGCCCTGCTGAAATGAAACGTTATTTAAGTGTACTCATTTCGAAAACTTTTAATTTCATTGCTTACAACAAATGATACTACTTAGTTTTGAGATTTGAAAACGCCCTCTATCTGTATGTAAATATAGGCGAAGAATGTCTCCTATTCCGTCACCTGCTTTATAGGCATTTAACGACTATATTCAAAGTATGTCCGTAACTCTAAGCATTTTGGAACTACATTTATAATTTTTTTGTATATGCAATCCAACAGGTATCTTAAACATTATGGCATCATTGTCCATAATAAGTTGATGATGTGCAATGGATATTTCGTGTCCGAGACTTAGACCTACTGAGGTACATTGAAGAAACCTACAATATCTGAACTAAGCTATATAATTTTTAATTAATCATTTAATCCGTAATCAGCTCTTCAGATGCTTTCATGCCCAAATACATTTGAACACGAGCCTAAATATATTCTGTTTCTCCTAATGAATAATATGTCTTATCAACTAATAGGAATAAGATCTGGCGTTTTCAGTGTAACCAACAGCTACAAATAACTGATATTTCCAGCAAAACACTTTCCATGCTATTCTACATTTGTTTTTCTAATATTGACATTGTTTTTGTTGAGTTTGCAAATTATAAAATGCTTGTTATAAAATTTTTAACGTTCTTAAAAAAGGTATAAAATTTTACCCAAACGTACCCTTACTAGCACTAGAAAAGTACTAACCTAAAAGTATCAGTTGAGGTAAACCTAAGAGAACAGATATCTAATTATCTTTCGGTTTATTATCATTACTATTTCCTAATTGCCTAATCAAACATTACAAATTAATATTCAACTGACACATATTTCAATATTTCTGTTCATTTACCACAACTACAGTTCCCGTCTAAATTTTATACCCTTTTTAGAAATAAAATTGCAGGTATACATACGCATGCAAACATTCAATAGAATATTATAGAACATAATTTCTGCGCATGCGTATTGTCAGTCTCCATGAAAGTAAAATGAAAAAGACATATTTTCGTACATCCTGGTCGAAGTATCAACAGTTATAAAGTAGAATGTCCGTGTTTTAAAAGGGACATTTAATCTTTAAAAGGTTATTAACAGTTACAGTTGGCAGCTTGAGGACCTTGGGGAGTATCGGTTAAGCGCTGTCCTTTTGCTCCGGCACTCATTAATGTTGGGTCCGTGTCTAAACTGTCCGACATTTTGTCGCAGATAATGTCCACCAAACGTTCGAACACAGCCTAAAATAGAAGATAATTTGTTAATTTGGTCTAGATAATTCTCAAACCCAACGCCTCACTCAATTCGTTTATATATTATTGTAAAAATAGGAGTAAATCGTGGTTAAATTTTATATGAATATTTTGAACATTGAGGAATTTTACGCTTCAATTTTATTTATATTTATAAACATGCAATTAATCGTAAACAGGGTCAATGTCAGTGAATATTATTGAACTTGCTTACACGTACAAAGTGCTGATGCAACCATGCATCTCAGGTAATTAAACAATCAAGTGAATGAATATGGACGGTGTCTATCAGATACCATGTCTGACGGATTTCATTCACAGTTATATTTTTTCTATTTTTTGCTTTGTTAAATAAATATAGTTGTTGTTTGTAACGGATTGAATTTGACACAACAATTCTGCACTTTCAGCTTATCGTTGGCGTGATCCAATACTATGCGAGATCATAACAAGAAATAAGTTAATATTCGTCTTGACTTATCACACATGTCCGCAATCATTCTGGAGTTTCTTAGAATTTTAGGAATAAAATAATAGTGGCTCCTCTAGGTTGCTTTGAATAAGAATGCACCCCAAACGAAATGTTATATAAAAAATATATGTCATTAAAAGGAACCCGCACACCCACCTCTGTAAAATGGCTTTCGGTCAAATTGATTCGAATTCTAGTGTGTTGTATATTTCAAGGTCCTGATCAAAATTCTCCAGAGATACGACGCTCCAAATGCCTTTTAGCTGCAAAGCTTTGAGATCGTTGAAAATGGCGTTTTCAGCAGTATCAATGAAAACTATACAGGGTGTCTCACCGGAAACTGAATTGATCGATCAGAAAATTTTGAAAATTTAGATAATTACTAATGTCGGTGTGGCCAATCCAACTAAAATAATTACAAGCAGCTGGCACTTCCGCTTATACCGGAAGAAAACACCAACTTGCTTATTTCAAATGGAACACCCTATATATTTTAGGGGTTTCGAAAAGAGCATAAAATTCTGAGTCGAAAATATGTAGCATATCCTATACTTAAACCTAGCCGTTTCAGAGATATTTGACATTTTACAGAGAATTTGACAGGTGCAACGGTTTGCAAGAACGGTTATAACTTTCTTCGTGTAAAAAAATCCTCATTTCCTTCTTGTCACATGAAAAGAACACAACGAGAACTACGAACGTGTTAAAGTTACAATTTTTTGAAATATTTGTGATTTTATTAGAAATTCATGAATTGTTATAATCATTTCATCAAAACAGCCATGATTAGAAACAATCAGTCATGCCAGCACGTTTAAATTATACTAACGAAAACTTTTAAAATTTGTTTATTATTTTTGGAGAATGTGATAAAGTAATATCAAGAACTTGCAGCACATTTGAAACTCTATATCCACAGAAACGCAAAATAACACTAACATTGTAACATGCATATTAATCGAATTGAAGATATGGCATGAACTAAAATAGCTTCATCTGCCCATACAATATTTCCCAAATAAGAATCGTGACCCTCAGACCTTATTAGAATAAACTCACAAAAATTCTGTCTTCTTAGGAAATCTGTTTCTTTTAATCCTTGAACCATATAGAATGAAAACGGGTGAAACTTACGTTTTAATAAGATTCTGTGAATTGAATCCTTGCATAGTCCCGATTCCAGAGCAGCTTGTCTTAATGACATCCTTGGAAATGCATGAAAATATCCCAGAATGACTATTTCAATGTTTTCGTCATCAACAATAGGCTTTCTTCTTTGCATTTTTGCCTTGACAGAGCCATAATTTTTAAAATTTTTCAGTATGCGTTTTACAGTGTTTGGTGACGGTTTCCGTTTTTCTGGATATCGAGTAGCAAATGTGCTGCAAGTTCTTGATATTATTTTATCACATTCTCCATAAATAATAAACAAATTTAAAAAGTCTTTGTGGGTGTAATTTAACCGTGCTGGCATTTTTTGACATACGATAATGACTGATTGTTTCTAATCATGGCTATTTTGATGAAATGATTACAACAATTCATGAATTTCTAATAAAATCGCAAATATTTCAAAAAGTTGTAACTTTAACCCCTACAATGCTAATATCGGAAAAAGGGAATTCAATTTTACACAACTTGACGTAAAAAATACAGGGTGTTCGATTTGACCTAAACAAGTTTTCGCGGTTTGAAGTTGACAAAATGTAACGCGAAAAACGGAACACTTGGTATGATATTATTGAATTTATTTCAGTTGTAGAACGTAGTTCTTCTTGTGTTCTTTTTATGTGACAAGAAGGAAATGGGGATCTTTTACACAAAGATAGTTATAACGGTTCTTGCAAACCATTGCACCTGTCAAATTTTGTATAAAATGTCAAATATCTCTGAAACGGCTAGGTTTAGGTATAGGATATGACATATTTTAGACTCAGAATATATAGGGTGTTCCATTTGAAATAAGCAAGTTGGTATCGACTTCCGGTATAAGCGGAAGTGCTAGTTGCTTGTAGTTATCTTAGTTGGATTGGCCACACTGACATTAGTAATTATCTAATTTTGCAAAATTTTCTGATGCGTACGTTTCTCTATATCGATCGATTCAGTTCCCGGTGAGACACCCTGTACATAGGACTATTTAAGGACCATTTTGTGTGTATGTATTTGTGTGTGTGGGTCGTAGGTGAGTTCGTGTTGTCGCGCAAGCGTGTTTATTAACCTTCAATTATTCGTGGATTGTTGAGATCTATCCTTGGGGGTCGATGTGCTGCATCCATAATTGTATTCAACAGAGAAACTGAAGGATAATGAATATTCTGCTCATACCTAGCGTACCCAAGATACCACAGAACATTCGCAACATGAGCGCATGTGCCGAGAGTCCTGGCTCCAGTCTTGCAGGTACAATAATATCCATCAACTAAGGTATTATCGAGATTTTCATCCATACCTATATATCTCGTACTTGGACCTGTTTCTGAATCTAGAGTAAATTCTTTTTCATAAAAATCCCTTTCATTCGTTAACTCATCGATCTGAAATTTTTCATTTTCTTCTCGTTGTAATTTTTCTTGAACATACGTTGGTGCCAAAAATATTTGATATATACCGAATGTGAGATTTCTCAAATAATCCAAGGAGAGTCGGGGAAAAGCAATATTATTATCTTCTAGTCTAGCCCATTGACCTCGTCTTCTCTGAAAGTTGTCGATTTCAACCCTCGCTTGGACAACGTTCGGGTCACGGATATATCCAGCATTCTCCTCGCCATGTGCACATCGGCACCTGTCATATGGATAGGGAGATGGAACCTGTTTAATAATGCTGCCGCTATATGGTAAAAATCTTGGAGATTCTCGACATGTGGCATATCAATAACGTTATCAAGAAACTTGAACACGCTCTTTATATGACCGTTCCTGGATTCGATTACCCACCTTGCTTTCGTGATCAAACGAGTCTCATGTGCTTCTTCAGTAGTGAACTGAGTTCGTCCTCGGAGGAGTACGTGCGGCATTTTATAAGAAATGTCCAATGCCTCGAGGTAATCTCCTGCATTGCGATAACCGCGATCGGCTAAAAGAATGTCTCCTTCCTGAAACCGTGCTCGAATACCATTCACATCGTTTTCGAATTCATTGATCAATATTTGAGCATCATTATTCCTGCTGTAAGAAAAGTAAGGTCCGTGAACAGCAAGAATACATCTATCTGGAGCAACTGTTAGCGCTGGCTTTACGAAGTGACGACCTTTATGCATGAAGAAAGATTATTGTAACGTGGGAAAGTTTGAAGTCTTGTTAATATAAGAATATGTACCATCCACGCATGCAATCGCTTTTGGAACTTCAGGATTGGGATTATATAACTGATTCGCAAAAGGAGTAACACGTCTGGCAATATAGTCTTCCCTAGTTATAGTTTGATGTCCTACATTTTCAGTGGCAAATCTCTGCATCAACGACGTTCGTACGTTGGCATTTGCCAACCTGACCGCTTGCCGGGACGAATAGCGGAATATAACTATACTATAACTAGACTATAACTATAACGCATTTTACATAGAAATGTTAGAAGATCTTTTTTATAAACATGTCTCATTTTACCATTCTCTGAGACTGGATCACAGTACGTTAACAGTAGATGGAACAGATCCAGGGATTTTAGTTGATGCTTGACGGAGACCTTACAGATAGGATTGCAATTCCGCGCCTTTAATGATAAGGTCTATTTACAAACCTCAAACCTGGTAGTAAAGCAATAGTTACACAGACTTCATCATCTAAATGCTGCTGACAAGATCTCACTCCCTTGGGTATGTAGATATCCCGATTGACAAAAATTCTTACTCTTGCTTCTAAAGTCAGTCTCCGCAGATCAGCAATAGCACCACAAATAAAGCATGTATGGCTAGACGCTTGTGTCAGTACATTCAAACGCATAAAGGCAAGATCCAATTCAATAGCTCTGATCTCTTCGATTATTGATCGATTGCAATTAATGCATAATCTCGCTAAATCATCCATCTCGAGAGGGAGCAAATCTATTACATTCCGTCTTGCCATAGCGATTTCTCTTTTATTTATGTTGGCGTCGCCGTCGAGCCGACTTAACTGGCGTATAGGTAAAGCAAGATTGCAATCAAAACAAAGACGCATATTCTGATATGGCATATTTCCGCCAGTTGACGGTGAAAAAAATCAGCTATAAGTAATCCGTCAATAATGACACATGACAAAGAAAATCAAAATATGATTAAAAAAAAGAATATCTAAGTGCTGGATAGAGGGACAAATTATTTTTAAATTGTTCTATTAGTGAATTGCGCTTTTAATCAAGTGTTACAACATAAAAGAATAGCACTTAACTACAGATTAACAATTTTCTTTATATTGTAAAAAGGCAAAATAACTGATAAAATATGTTTTCAGCAGTATTACTGAAAAGTATAAAACATAAAGGATCTATCTTTTGAATTGAATACAATGCAGCGCACCGACAAACGAAGATAGATCTCAACAATTCACGAATAATCGAAGGTTAATAAACATGCATGCACGACACCACGCATATACCCACACACACACAAACACATACACACAAAACGGTCCTTATAATAGTCCTATATATAGTTTTCAACATATGTCTCATTCAATTCATCAATTTGACTGAAAGCCATTTTATAGGGGTGAGTGTGCGGGGTCCCTTATGTTGTATAAAGTATGTCTATATTCAATTTGATACTATAATTTTCACGTGTTGCTTTCATATATTAACTGAATACTAACTGACTGTAAAGACAATAAATCTGACGCGGTTCTCCTCGTCCATCAATCTAAAGTGCTATGTCAACAAATTCTTCTGCCAAAACAAACATCACCGAAACAAAGATCTCAGGTATAAGCTTCAAATGCTATAACGAGCTACTGAGATAAAATGGTTCTCCTATGGATGTAATTGTTAATATAAAGCCTACAGTGTTTTCAGAATTGAAGACCATGTCAGCTCCAAAAATCAATCACGCTGTTGACAAATCAAATGCAGAAGGTGGTTATTTTAAAATCTATTCGTTTACTTATTACACGCTATTCTGGTAACTGCGTGAATATTTGGAGTGGCCGCAGTTCATTTTCTGGTGCTCTTGCGCTGTGTTAGGGGTTGCTGGACGACGTCGAGAAACAGGAAGTAAATAACAGTAGCTTGAAAGATAAACAAATTTCTTTAAATCTGTCATCGACATAGTACACAATTTCTAGTGGAAGGTTTTTTCCTACAAATGAACAGTGCTAGATCATTTATCATGTTTTTTAATGGCACCAAACGGTCTTCATACAATCGCGAAAAGAACTGTTCTAATTCCAAAAGATGGTGACTTAACTGAGCCTAAAAATAATCGATTTATCACACTGTTCTCACTAAGATGATCAGTGAGGACATATAAACCCCTCCACTTAGTCCGGGATAATATATATGAAGAGGGGGTTCAAAGAAAATAGTACCGACTTAATTCTTTGCTATTCTGTTTCTTACTTTCTTCTCTCTCGATTGAGCTGAAGAAAGAAATTGATACACACCGGGACCACATAGTGAAATAAAACATAAGATAGCTCGTCTCATATGCGTGGGTGGTTTCAAGTAATATGTACCTAATAAAAAGCATCTATTATCTACAAATGTCCATAGGCATTGTGGCAATATATGCGTTAGCAGTCCAGATGACTTTGTGTATGAGTAAGTGCGCCATTTTCACGTGTCTAGGGAAAATAGACGTTGCAAGTGAAGATACCGATTACAGCATTATAAAAAAAATACAAAAAATTTCTTAAATGTCCGTTAAAGAAGTCTTAAAAACAAAAATCTAGTAAAAGGGACTTCCTGTGATAGAAAGGGACACAGAGTTAAGCTTGTTAAGATCCACACCTTTATATGAATAATTGTTCTAATTCCTAGATAAATTGTACCCTTGTATGAGATCAAGCCATTCTACAGATCGCACAATTAATGTCAACTTATCATCATGGTCCATAACAAGGAAAACAACATATAAGCTCATCAACACTGATGACAAAACATCGCCATTAAAGAAGCAGAATAACTTGTATCATTAAACGTTTAAATTCCTTGAGATCAGAACCAATTTTCTGATTTTCATAGAGTGTCGTCGAACGTTCACTAAAATCATTTTAGCAGAAGTTTTAAAAATGGAATAATCTTTCTGAAATATTAAATAAAAAACCAGTAATAAACTACTCCTTACTGATAAGAAAATTATATTATTATTTCGATTTGCATAATTTAAAATGTAACTAGGGCTAAGAAACAAATTGATTTCCTTGTTATTACGCAAATTGCTACGACGCGACGCCTGGGAAATATCAGATTAGACAAAATTTACTCTTGGTAAGCGTCAGTCTTCTCAAACTTGCAAACGGAACGAGAAATAAATTAAGATTGATGTTAGTGGGTGCATGGTTACTTGTCTTTTGCATTAGAAAATAAAGCAGCAAAATAAGTAATTGTCTTAACAAAACGCATATTATTATTTAAACTACGTGAGACAAGTTTCATATAAAAATTGCTTTTATTTTAAAGTAGATACTCATATACCGAGTGTCCCAGAAGTATAAGGCAATATTTCAGGAGACTTTAGCTTGAGCTAAATAACATTAATGGGACGTGTAATTTAGAGTGCCCTCTTTCGAAGCAAAGATTAAATTCAAGAAGGGTTTTTTGCCAATTACTCTGTCAATTGTAATAAAATTTGAACAGTACATATATTAGTTATGTTTTATTCAGAAATAGAACGCCTTTTGTGTCTTGTGGAGCACCCAAAATACTTCATTAATAATTTATTTATTTACATTCAAATAATGGTAACATTTATTAACGTAAAGTTTGGCAACGAACTTAGCTAATATCCTCTTAAGTAATAGTCGCCTTAACAAGCTAAAAATTGTTGTACGGCATTTATCATAAATCATCGCCTGTATGTCGTAAACAGGATAAGTACCTTAACGTTGATATTTTCCTTCGCACTAGTTTCAAAGAACTCAACTCCCAGTTGTTCAGCTAATTGCTTTCCCCTTTCAAAGCTAATTACTCTTTCGTCTTCCATGTCGCATTTGTTACCCACTAAGATTACCTGGGCGTTGTCCCATGAATACGTCTTTATTTGAGTTACCCTAAAAATAAAACAATAATTAATAACACTTATATTAGATTCAGACTCTGTGTGTTTAAAGAACACGCCAAATCCATCGATAAACTTTTCGAAACTATAACAAAATCCGAAACATTTCGCGTGAGAAGCGTGCTTCACTTAAAAACGCCGTTGGAAGAGGTTATTATATATGTATAAATTCACATTTTCGCTCTACGGAGCGTTTCTTATGTCAAAATCTTGGAAACTCATCAAGGACTGTAATTTTAGATAGTATACTATATGTCGCTGCACGGGGACGTAATGCCGCCACGGCCACAAAATTTTAGAAAGTATAACGAAAACAGAATTTCGAAAATAAAAACCCTTTTACGAATCCATGTTGTGCAGCACTGCAACTCATGCGTTATGTTAAATATGAGGACACGTTTTCTAGTCTCTAGTCAAAGTTTTTCGACAGTTTTAGCGAAAATATCCTTTGGTGTCGAGGGTGACCTTTCACGTTTTAACAGTCGACTTTGGCGGAAAAACTATTTGTTTTCCGCGTATTTGCCCTAAACCGATTTCTCAGTGATTTGGTGTCAGAAAAGTACCTTTACCATGTACTCAGATGTGCGTGGGACCGCCTTGCCTGAACGTATAAATATATAATTGCCACAATATAGTTCAATGTCCTTGCGGTTCAAGCATTTTTAAGCTCCCAGGAGCGTACTAAATTGATATTGAACTGAAAATACGTAAATAGTCAGGCAAGCAAAAGCCCACCAAAATTATAAACATTGAACTTTTTACTGAATCTTTTTGTGTAATCGTCAGCTATAAACCGCATATTGGATGGTAGTTGGTTACATTATAAGTCGTTCCGTTCCTCACCATGTGTTGTACACGGGCCAGACTATATATCGTTATCATACATTTTCTTGAACGTTTTGTAAAAACATAACTTTTTAAAAGATTTAATATATATATTTTGAACTTTATATTGTCTTTTTCTTGTATTTCAAAATTCCTTTTCAGGTTTAAATTTAAGAAAGTGTTAGTATTTGTGTTAGATTTATAGTGTTACGACGTCCAATTGGTACCATCAGTGAAGCAGTTAAACAAAAATTAACAGTAAGTATAGATTTTTGTATTATTCTGTCTGAAATTAGTCGCTTCGAATCCTTCAGATGAACATTATAATATCCACTTTAGGAAGGGTAATAAAAGTCCTTCAGACGTGTGTACATGGTGCCCAACGTGGGGGACGTAAAATCACAGCAGTGTTGACTGTTGAGTAATGTCTTTGGAAGTTGAAAGTATAAAGGTGGAGTAGTTCCAAGTTTTTTTGTATGATGCATTGGTCTAGGTCCTAATGAATTTAATTCAAAATAAGTATATAAAGAAAATTGGAATTACCCCACCTTTTGCACGCCAAAAGTCACTTTTCGACTCATTGACTGGTCTATTACCCGAGACCGATTTTAGACATTATACCTTAGAGTATTCTAATGTTATGACTAACTACATCTTTTCAAGGCATCAAGCGAAAGTCACAAAATATTCACTTTTCATAGCGTCGTACCATCGCATCGTTTATTTTCAATTTCGCATGTGCAATCTAATATGCTCATAAAATGCCGTTCTTCTTCTCTCCAACGCGGTACCCCTAGCCCTCGAACTACCATAGCCTTGCAATTAATGTTTGAAAATTTTAAGTCTGATAATCACTTGGGGTAGTTCAGAATTTGAACAACGTACCACACCCCTCATCTTATATTCGGGAGCGTCAAATGGAACATGATTGAAGATTGAAGAAATTGGCATTTCTTTTGCAGTGGGAAAGTGTTAGAAAGTGATTTGGGGTCGGATGCGGTGAAGAAAAACAGTGTGGAAGTAGAAGACTGGTGATGGAAAGGTTGGTAAAGATTACGGAACGTAAGGGTATTGTGGAGAAATGGTGGACACAATAGCAATAAGGTGGGAGGATCACGAGAGCGTAACCACTGGCATAATCTAGTTACTAATATCTTCTAATTAACTTTTTAAAGAAATCCAATTTTTTTGAAATTTGGGAGAATAATAAAATTTAACAAAAATGTCAGAGTTTGTAGATAAACGAAACATCAATAATTTAAAAATATATTAACACCGATCAATGATCAATACACTCTGCTAGCAATTAGCCTTGGTCCGAGATCCGACGCCCCTTTTTAAAAGTGATTAATAACATGCTGAATTTTCGTGAATGGCTTCGTTTTGACGAGTCTCCCAACTTTTCTGTAGAGTTATGCAAAGTTCTACGCACCCGCTAAACATGTCGATCGTGGAACTGACACTTGGCGTAGGACTGGAAAATCTGCCAGAAAATTTGGAGCACAATTTGACCATTCGATTTCAAAAATATTAACTAAACAATAGTGTAAAAATCAATCAGTTAGTGTAAAACAAATAGGGAGCTACGCTTGTCATACAAAAGCAATGGGTTGTACCGGCGAGTTCCCTGCACCCAGTATGTAAAAATAACGAGGTCTGAAATTTTATTACCATACTATAGAAGTCCAAATATAGTCTGTTATTTTATAATATTCTTTACAATTATGTACCAATTTGAGTATATATCAGTATCAGTATTATATAGTTTTAAATATAACATATTTCACTGAAAATGTCATGTGTCTAAAATTGTTTGTTAACAATTGATTATAATCAAAATTAAATTTGTAAATCTTGAACAATATTCGAAATAAATAATTAACAAAACCCAAACATTCACCAATTTAGTAACTATAATATATAATTTATGTTTTCATACGTTGTCCTCAGTGCTTACTAATTTCGTTATTTGATAGGTTCTTAGTTTATTGCGGAAAGGCTTAGAGAGGATTTGGAACAACACAGCCAGCAATTACTCCAATTAAACCAAGAGCTTAAACAGCGAAGTGGAAAGACAGTTAAGAATCTGGGGAAACACAATTATATAAAGTCCAGGCAATGGAGAGTTTTGACTTGCAAAAGGTCTGACAGATATGAAATTTTTTAGGATGATAGACATAGGCCTTCTAATGGTATACCTAAGTTTGAGACCTCGGGGGAGTGTCGTTCGAGGCGTGGGGTGGAAAAATGTGCATCGCCGTACTTTTAGAGAAATAGTGCCATTATTTGGAGTGGTATCGAAAAAATATTGTTACATGCCACTTTCAGGCCATGTAACGGCTTCCTAAATGTTTTTAAAATGTAGGCAAAATCGAATAGCATAGTTAATCTTTCAAAACTCACAACTGAGGAATTGGAGAACCGTACCTTACTTCTTTGCCAATCTGGGGGGTTTATACATATTGTTGGCTTGCACCTAGCGTAGTTAAATTAAGAAACCTGTTGGGATTCATTCATGTACTAGTATAAACACAACGAGCTTGACGTTTATGTTTGACATAAAGTTGGGTTAAGAGCTTGGTGTGCCGTGCTAGCAGGGAACGAAGTTAATCTGTAGCGCGTCGCACGCTTTTCGGTTTCGTGCCCTACCTTATATGGTTTTATTACTGTTTTGGGTTATTAGATCATGATTAACATCTATATTTTATGCGCGTTGGATAAGGGGTCAAGTAATGTATGAGCTTTCCTGGTTAGCCGAATTAGGGTCTTTAGTGAGTCGGGAAAAGGGGTTCGGGTTGGTCCGTCACTGATTGCAGAAATTCTATAGCGAATGTGCGAACCGTAGCTGGATGGATTTCTGTAAGTAGGAGAGGCGTCAGTTTCCGGTTGTCGGGAGTGGAAGCCATGAGAGGGAGTCGGAAGGCAGCTGAAGAGGGAGATTGTCGTCTTGGGCTCGATTGGAAAATACAATTTTGTGTAATTATCATCTGGATGGACTTTTGTGTTTCCAAGTAATAAATCAAGTTTTCTTATTGTGAAATATTGGAATTTTTACATGGTAAATGTATTTTTGTGAAAACTTGAACCGTAGATATATTTAGGACGCCGAGTCGCCGTTTCTTTTCCTGTAAGTATCACGTTTTCAAACGTTTGCGTTTCAAGCTATAAGAAGGACCTCCGGTGCCTGTTCCCTTGTGATCCGTATTGCGTCTAGTCCTCTGCTTGTCCTCCGTCATCCATGTTCTTCGGGAGAATCATGCACATCCCTACAGCTCTTTACTTGATAATAAGTATATAGTGAATGTTGTTGGCAAACGTCTGATGTTGGTGGCAACGCGGCGAGGTTGAATGAATTTGTCGAGACAATCTTCACAAAGTTCTTTTATCGCAGATAATCTAAGCAATCGTGTTCACTCCCTGCACGATATTGGCTCAACAAATTATCCAGCAGCAACTAATTCCACTAAATCTGCATTGGGCTCTTCAAATACCTGAACTGCGTCATTTAAGCTATGGTTCTTCGCTAAGCTATTGAGAAACCGGATCTTTATCTGATTAAATAGAGCAGATGTAGTGTCTCAGCCACTGAAGGCATGCAAGAGCAATATTTGGGAGATCTCTGACCCCAGCGGTCAACAACACGAGCAAATCCACGTCTGCTCCAACAACAAATACTGTAGAAAAAGGAGACATTTCGATGGCAGTCTGAACAATTAAAGAATCCACGTCATCGACTACCTGTTTAACCATGTAATCATGTTCTTCCAATTTGAACGTCAGCAATAGAATGAGAGGCCTTTTGTTGGAGCTGTTAGCTAAAAAAGCTCTTTGCGACATGGTGGGAATCATGGGCTTATCGAAGAGTAAGTAGTACCACAATATAGCTTCGAGGGGTGATCTCATTCAGCAGATTTCGTTTTCGTGTCTACAGTTCTATCGGGATAACCATCAAAAACAACAATTTCGACTCATAATGCCTTTTGATATAATGATTGTAATGACGCACATTGTTGAAAATGCATTTTGGCGGCCCCACACAATACGAAGTCCTAGTCCTGCATCGTAGGGTGGCCCCTGAAATTTGGATGCACAATGGATTTGACCACTCGCACACGACGGAATTCATTGTAATCGAGTCTGTCGTGGTGTTCACTTCGGCAGTACAGTCCCAGAAATAAGTATCTTACCTGAGTTTGTGCTTTTGTGAGATTTGTGTTAATTAACAACAATGCCGTTAAATCTACACATATTTCTATATATATATATATGTTATTACATATGATTTGCAGGAAACAACTACTCAGCGGGCAAATACCCCGACCTGCATTGAATTATACCTTACAAATCATGAAAGATTGGTAGCCAATGTCATTTGTCAATCCCCTGACCAGACATAGACCGGTTTCGAACTTATTAGTTCTCATCAGTATGCCATAGGTCATGTAACAGACAAATGACAGTGGCCAACCTGTTAGTTTAATACAAACTTAAGTAAATGGTGTACCGGTGAGAGGTAAGTGAATCCTCTCATGTGGTCAAATGCTACTATACACCAGACATCATAGATATCTCCATGGTGTATAGCAACTTGCTATTTTGCAAGTACCGAGAGCGGTGATCTTCAGCCCTTGGTGGACTTAACCTATACTGTTATTACATATGATTTGCAGGAAACAACTACTCAGGTTAAGTCCACCAAGGGCTGAAGGCCACCGCTCTCGGTACTTGCAAAATAGCAAGTCGCTATACACCATGGAGACATCTATGATGTCTGGTGTATAGTAGCATTTGACCACATGAGAGGATTCACTTACCTCTCACCGGTACACCATATATATATATATATATATATATATATATATAAATAATATTCTGATTAAGCTAAAAGGAAACAAATAATGAATTAGTATGAAACGCATTTACCAATATCGCACTTCGCATAATTTAACTCGCTCTACTTCTGCCCTTGATTGTACTTTCGCAATAAGACCGATTGTCTGTCTCTACCGCACACTGGCCATTTCTTTCTAACTTATACGCAATTCGCGCGCCATTCTAGGATGCACGAGTAGTAGTAAGTATCCAACATCAACAACGTGCATGCTGGTGTCGAGTTCTACTACTGGTGTCGGTGTTACTGACGCATAAGCTTTGTAAAGTGAAGATTCCTCAGTAAACAATTGAGAACGGATTTTTAACAACAGGGATCGACGCAAGCTTCACACTACATTTAGCAATGGCTAAAGAGAGAACTCTGTCCTTAAGATAATAAATTGTCGACGATACAGGCACGTATACATTACCACATGTAATTACGACAAGTAATTACGACCTCCTTTATCCCGGAAGGATCTAGAAGAGGCTTGTGTGGGAGGGGGCTACACATTAAGAGACAAGGGACACACACTCAATATCCGTGTATAGAGGAAAAATCCCTCTCACAGTATTTTCCACTGCCACGACCGGGATCGAACCCGGAACTTTTGGGTGAGAAGCAAGTGCGCTCACCTCTCGACCACCAGTCATACAACATTACGCCTGTTATGTTTATGTCATATATGCAAAAATATATTTGTCGATTATACAAAAATATATAAACATATATCGACCTTAGACATGGATAATTAAAAAATCCACATATAGGAGCAGAGGTCGCGGCACGCTTCCAGAAATCGTATCTTTAGTTCTATACAACTGAACCTTACAAATCGGGCATCATCAGACTCACAAGATATTGCTCTTTCATAAAAAAAAATATTGGGGAATTATTTGCAGTCGATCTTCGTATTAATCCGCAATGAAAATGTGATTTTGTTGAAAATTGCAAATCAACCTCCAACTTTGGCACGCTGTATCTCGGAAACTATTAATCGCAAACAAGAAATAATAGTTAAAAAAATGCAAAATTTTATAATTTGTATTTTTTATTTAAACATTTTTTCGATATCACTCCAAATAACGGCGCTATTCCTCAAAAAGTGCCGAGATGCACAGTTTTCCAGCCCCCCCCCACTCCTCGAGCGGCACCCGCCCGAGGTCACAAACTTAGGTGTACCATCATGAGGCCTACGTCTGCCATCTAACCAAATTTCATTTCTGTCTGACCTTTTGCAAGTCAACCCCCTTTTCTTGTGCCCATTGCCTGGATATGTTAGATAGGTTGTTAGTCGATAGCTGGACAAAAAAAAGTATTTGAAATATTCTCAAATATCCAGGCTTGCAACATATTGAGAAAAATTTATATACTAAGTTTTGCTGTTAGATACATATATATGTTTTTTGTTGTTCAACTGTTAATGATGATATCAATTCTGATTCTAATGACTGATAACCTATCACCTCATTAGTCTGGAAGAATACAATAAATCTTATCGAAACATCGACTTTAACACGTTGACTGCCAGACTGATTTTGACCATCTTTCCTCGTATGTCGTGTCCACCCATTAGGATGGGCACTAGTTATTCAAATTTCGCTAACATCAACCCAAACGGGTGGACAATAATAAATTATTTATTTTTGAATCTATCAGTAAATAGCTAAACTAACAGAATATTTGTTTAAAGAACACTGTAATGGAGGTCATATTCTTTCAGACTGTGTCCACCCAAATGTGTTTTTTCTCAGATGTTTCATAGCCTACCTTTATGAACGATTTGTTGTTGAATATTAGTCGATAAAAATGTGTGATACGCCAAAATGAAAATGTTTAGTTCGGATTAATACAAACCAAAAGTCACAAATACACTTAACGAAGTAGAAATGTGAATATTCAGGTAAACAAAGAAATATACCTTTTACTGGTCACGAAAATGTAAATGCTCCATTTAATGTCGAAACTGCTCTACCAATTGATTATTACATTTTGTTCGTTTCTGAAGAAGTCATAAATGTTGTGCTAGTGGAAACAAATAAAAATGCAGCAAACTATCTGGCTTCAAATAGAATGAAAAGAAGTAGTCGAATGAAAGACTGGACTGCCAAAGGAAACTAAAGGAAACATAAAAGATATACTACTTACTTTATCTTTTGCTTGCCATATTCGGCCATTAATTTTTTATAGGACTATTCGGGGTTATTACAAATATTGCTACGAAAACACAACAGCAACTTCTGGGCTAGGAAGCTAAGGGTAAAGCAAGAAAAGTTAGCACCTTCTGTAAATCATGCCCTGCCAACCCTTTTCTGTGCTTATCTTGTTGCGAAGATGCTCACCAGAGATAATTATTCTTTTTATGTAAATTAATAAATTTTATAAAGATGATGTATTAAAGTTTTGTTGATTACTTTACTGATTTTAATGTCGGTGTATGTGGGTGGACACCAAAATTTTTATTTGAAAAAAATTACATGTCGACTCAATTTGGTGGACACGTAATAGTGAACTCTACAAACTTCTACATAAAAGATATTTCGATATGTTAACTAGAAGGAAAAATAGCGATTTGGAAAAATTTTAATAATGTTACCAAAGCATATTATTATTAGCATGGCATATTATGAAGAAAGACTACTGACACTACTGTCCGTCCAAATGGGTATATGAGGCGGCCAACATATTAAAGAGGATATACTGTTTGCTCCTTTTATTTCATCCAGCTACCGACTAAATACCTACCTAATATGCTAAATAATATTTGTAAAATAATCCATGAAATTAAAATTATTCCTTTTTTTGTTACGTAGTTGTATATTTCCCAAAATATATTAGGGTCTAATTCAACACAATGGACACAATCTAGATCGACGGGTTGGGATGTTTCGAGTGCCGCTTAGGAGTGCTTCGATTCCACTTCAACTTTGCGCTAAAAATAATTTTCTTACAAGGATTCATATACGAGATCAAGTAAGCGAGCATCAGTTTTAATAAAATTTAATAAACCCCTTAAATTCAACAGCATATAACAAGTTCACATTCACATTCGCTGAAGAGTTGGGCTTTTGCATATTTATGAGGACTCAGACAAACACGCCTAATGACGGAATTAATCGAGTTTAACGTTCTTGAGAAAAGCTTGGCCTTCCTTCTTTGGGATCCAGCAGGGCTTACATATTGGTTATTAGGCTAATACCTAGAGTGAAAAAGGTATGTAAGATAATACGATATGCTTCATTATCTTTCATAAAGTGCTAGTTTTGAGTGTAAATTAATATACAAATGAGCAAGCAATGAGACATACAAATTTAAGAAGTTATTGATTATATCAATCCAAATTTTTGCCACATATGAAATTGTCTGAAAAAGTGAATTTTATTAATGATATGATTAAGTTAATTAGGTAGAAGTTGTGAAAAAATATTTTGTCCATTGCTGACACCACAAAATAGCTTTTTATTATACAATTTATGCCTTGAACCGCTTTCTTTCTCCGTTTCGTTGAATATTTTCGATGGAGTTTACTATGTCAAACATGTGCTTATTCGCAGTTATATCTCTGATAAAACCGTGGGAGTAAAAATTGCTTCTCCTAAATCGGTATAAGTTGCAAAAAATTAAAACCAAAGAGAGACTCACTGAAGAATTCGGCTTCTGCATATTTATGAGGACCCAGACAAACACACCTAATGGCGGAATTAACAAGATTAATGTTCTTGAGAAAAGACCGTCCCATCCTTCTTTGAGATAATAATTATCACCTAAGACTACAAAAAATTCTGCACAGTTAAGCCCACCTACAGAATTAAGAGTAGACTTTTCAACTTTATAATTTGTTAGAAGGCTTCTAAGCAGATATTCTTACTTCAAATGCATGGTATTTTTGTTTAGTAAGCGGCGTATTTCTACGAAATATAATCATTCATATACATTTCCGGAACCATTTTTTATAAACAAAAATACAATATTTTTGTTAAAAAATATTAGTACTACTCTTTGTTTTTTCGACGAAAGTGAAAAGCAAAAATATAGTTTAATAGTAATGTGAAAGGCCTACAATTTAGAGAAAAAAAGGCACAAAGTCAGTACATACACATTACATTTTCAACAGAAAAAAATCACTGTGGATAAAGTTCACGCCAACTATACTATCCTTGCGGCCACAAGCTTGAGAAAGACATTTATTATGGAGTTATGGAGCATTATTAATAAGCTTTATTACATTTTGTGCAAATAATGTAATACAGAGACGTACTGCCCGTGTTTTGTTTTTGGAATCCTCGAAAAATTCTAAGTACGGTGATACCCTATAAGTGCCATTTCGGCTCCATGAAAAAAATTTCACTCGTAATCTAGAGTGCCATGGCCAGAAAAAATTGCTTTTGGGCACATCCACGGATTCCTTAGAACATTTTATGGTAGTATTCTACCATTATGGTTCCATTTTAAAACATTAAGTTTGATTTTAACACCACACCAGTCTATTATAAGCAATTTTTTCTGGTCATGGTACTCTAGATGCACCAACGAATTTCGAGTCAAATTTTTTTTCATGGAGTTGAAATGTCACTTATGGGGTACTTATCACCGTACTGAGAGTTTTCAAGGATTCTGAAAATATAATAATATACAGGGTGTTCCATTTCAAAATAGAAAGTTAGGGTCATTTCCAGTGAAACTGGAAGAGGGGAGAAAATGATAGTTATACCACAAAGTATCTTCTTAGCCATATAATACATCTGCCAAAATATATTCTAAAAAATAAGGGTATACCATGATCCGTTGACGCCTAGTATATATACCATGAAAATTAAAATCGGTACCGTGAAACATAAAGTGCCTTGAAAGATATTCCACACACTTTGTAGTTACTTGGACAAAAAGAAATATTTATTGAAATATTTAAGTGGCATTGTTGACTTCATAATGGTTAAGGTGCCCGTCGGGAAAAATTTTGCTGATACATACTCTCTCCAAACTTCGTATATGGCTTCATTGGACCTAATCTGACAGCATTTTTCTCTATCATTTTTTTTGTTTTTGGGGCGTTTTTCCGCTAGATTTTCCGAAACATGTCATTTTAACGGCATATAAAAAATGTATAGATACTGTTATATTTCCAAGTAGGATAGCTTAAAAACGTGAATTGAAACGTGAAAAAATGATTGTCTGACAATATATGTGGGTCATTGGGCGTGTCCGCTATCTCGAACATGTCGGAAAAACGACTATAAGAAAATTTATTAATAACCAGCTGATTTTCGCTGTATTAATTTATTAAAACATACAAAAACAAGTTTTCGTATTGTCTGACGAAAATTATTTTCCGATTTCCCAGTCTGACGCGTCAAAGTTGTCGGTTTCATGACAGCAAAAAATTTATTTATAACATTTTTTTACAATTTTTTTTGATTTTTAAATAAAATTTATAATACGACTAAAAAATTGTCTGACGGCGAAATAAAGCCTTTTAGCTGAAAATGTTAAATAAAAGGTTTTTCTATGTGGTTGTCAAGCTACGCTTGGATGTTACATTCATATGTATATATTGAGGCTATATTGATAAATAACAAGCTAATTATTTCAATATAGCTTAATAAAAATAAATCAAATCTGACTGTCTGACAAAAGGTGTTTTCCAGTTTTTCAGTCTGACTCCTGGAAAATACAATTTTTTAATGTTGTAATTTCATTCAAATTGTCATGATTATCTCATACTAATCATTGAAAAATCATTTTTACAGTGTCAAAAATCATTAAAAAATTGCTTGAACTTCGCGGTTGAAAATATATCGTTTTATACAAGTTCACATGTGTACATCTGTTTAGTACGTAGGCTCTATAATAGAACATAGGTGTGTGGAACGTCTTTCTACACTCTGTATTGTATTCTATAGTAGTAGTATAGTACACGTGTAGTGGTAGTATTTTTATAATTTATTTATTCCCTGCATATTTCATATATTTTTTATGCAAAATTGTACACTTAAATTGAATTCATATATTTACCGAAAATGGATTAATTGTTTTTTCATTTATAAAAGGTACTTTGTTATAACTAATATTGTAAAACGTTATCTTATAGCTTGTTTCAAGACCTTTAATTTGGGCCCTGGATCAAAATTTTCGGACTAGTAGTACCGGAGATATAGCGATTTAAAACGTGACAATGACAATTTTTCGCTACTTTTTTCTACAAAAAGTTTTACGTATTTTTTCAATATTATCGAACTTAAAACTTGGGTAAGTCGAATTCAGATAGTCTAATAGAGTTAAAAAAATTCAAAATAAAGATTATAAAATAAGTAAGTTGAAATACCGTATCTTTTTTAACCGTCTTGTCGACTAAACGAAATTTCGTTTTTTTAAGGCCCTAACTTCGACGGCCGCTATTGGAAAATTATGTTTTTTCGTCAGACTCTCGTTATGCCCCACTATATTTGTCAGACACTTATACCACAAATTAAATACCTATTTTCTGCATATAATTTTCCAATGTCTAAAGGTTATGAATAAATTTTTTGCTGTCATGAAACCGACAATTTTGACGCGTCAGACTGGGAAATCGGAAAATAATTTTCGTCAGATAATACGAAAACTTGTTTTTGTATGTTTTAATAAATTAATACAGCGAAAATCAGCTGGTTATTAATAAAATTTTCTTATAGTCGTTTTTCCGACATGTTCGAGATAGCGGACACGCCCAATGACCCACATTTATTGTCAGACAATTATTTTTTCACGTTTTTCTATTCTACTTGGAAATATAACAGTATCTATACATTTTTTATATGCCGTCAAAATGACATGTTTCGGAAAATCTAGCGGGAAAACGCTCCAAAAACAAAAAAGATGATAAAGGAAAATGCTGTCAGACTAGGTCCAATGAAGCCATACACGAAGTTTGGAGAGAGTATGTATCAGCAAAATTTTTCCCGACGGGCACCTTAACCATAAGCATTAGCCAGAGCCAACTCACACACAAATCTCAGATTGTAACGGTTATAAATCTTGTCAGTACCACAGAAAAGAGAATGAAACTCCAATGCTATTAAGTCCCTTAATGAGATGGTAAAAATCTCTTGTTTATATTTCGAAAAAATTTTTTGCTAGACGTAAGCGAGATAACGGGACTGTGCGCTCTACTTTATTGTTTTTAATGTTCCTCGGGTCTGTGAAGTTTCTTCTATATCAGTGTCACATTAAGTCTCGCGCTATGATATTCTTATTTGTTATCTTTAAATTGCTTACTTACCAGTCTTGTACACTATTAAAAGATTCTTCATTCGTAATATCATACATTAAAATGAATCCCATAGCCCCTCTGTAGTAGGCAGTTGTGATCGTTCTGTATCGTTCCTGCCCAGCTGTGTCCTGAAAGAGGTTAATTTTAGATTTGCAATCAATTTTGGAATGTGTTTCGATTAAATCTCAACATTTCAATCTGAAGTTAATTCCAGAAGTAAATGCTGACGAGAAAAATAGTAACGTTATTACACGACTCTAGAGATAATTTAATATTGATTTCATCAAGACATAAATTATGTTAGGCAAGCGCACTACTCAAATAGAATTTAATTTTGTCCGATTCATAAATTATATTATTACATAAAATCAACAATAAATTATATAAATTCAAATTTAAATGTTCCTAGCTCATTGTTCAATTCTAAATGAAAAGATATGTGATTGAGTCATTGGTTTTTGGTTAACAACATACTTTTAGCAGCAAGTAATTTACTATTCAATATTTAGGTATCTTAAGGTCACCATATCTAAAAGAGATAGAGAGAGAGATCCGAAAGGGAAATATTTACTGTTTCTGACCATAACTCCTTATTCTAAAACACATATTGCACATAAACTATAAGACCAGCTAAGTAGAACTATAACAAGAGTAGTGTTATAAGTTTTTACTCAATAATTTCAAATATATACGAAATAGTTAGAAATACGAAGATCGAGATAATTTTTAAAATTAAAACTATTTTGCAAAGAACTGAAAGTATTGAATGAAAATTCATATCACTACATCTGTCATAGTACTACTTAGGTAGTCCTATACCATTTTTACCAATATATGTATTTAAAAAAAGTTATGGCTAAAAATAATAAATATTTTCTTATCGGATCTCTCTCTCCCTCTCTTGGATATGCCCACCTTAAATAATGAAAAGTTAATTACTAAGGTGAAATATTATTTAAGTATTTATTTTGATGTATCCTTAAAATTTACAAAGTTGTAAATCACTTTATAAAAAAAATGTATTAATAACAGACCATTTACCATGCTTAAAGAGGTCCTATAACTTCTGAAGTGTAACTTTCTGATCTTGTCAATGTTGATGTGCTATGTGTTATACTGAGGTAGATTCAGGCTGAATCTTTTAATTATAAATCTAGGGGCTCATACGTATGTCTTATAGAGGGTGTTGAAAAAGTATGTCAAGTACTTAATAATAATAATAATTTATTGGTGTCAAAATACATGATAATGCTTTCACAAGCCAAAACATGAGTGAAAAGTATAAGATGATAAAATTAAACAACTGCAGATATGTACAAGACAATAAGAACAAGCAACGTAAAATATTAAAATAAACAGAGAAAAACAAATACATGTAAAGTATAAAAATAAATTTCTATAATATATAAAGAATTGCATACAGCGCTTCCATTATTATTAAGTTAAATCAGAAAAATCATTCTCATAAAACTCACCAAAACTGTAGAAGGCCTTAGTTCTTAAGTAGCCTTTAATTTTATTTTCAAATTTTAAAAAAATAGGTTTTCTGCTGAATGAGGAAAAGAGTGTTATAAAATTTGTTCCGTTTCTTCATCTCGAAGATATTTAACTTTGATCAAAACTCTATATCTTGTGATATATTCAAGAAACTGGCTGTGAGTTACATATTGATGATTATTTTGTTTAAGATGTAGTAAACACTCGAGAATATAAGCACAAGGCATAGTTAGTATTTTGAATTTAATAAATTGGTCTTTACAACTAATTGTCTCTATATTTAAGACGTGACAGTAAGCGAATGCATCTACGTTGTAAGCCGAAAATGCTGGAAACATGGGCTGAGTGACCCCAGTTTAAGATTCCATATAACATATTAGCATGAAAAAGCTGTAAGTAAGTAGTTAAGGGAAACTGCGTTAATGAGATTAGGAAGGAAACAGATATTTTTTGATAGTTTTGTCAAAAATTCAATTATATATTCTTCCCAAAACAACACAGAGTCTAGGTGGACACCTAGTAATTTTATAGATGTATCGCTTTGGTCAACTGGAATCCGGTTACGTTGGTTAAAAACCATTCATTGATATAACTGTTAGTTTCTGTGACCCTTAGTTTTAGTTCTTCATAATAGAGATTGTTATTTAGGGCAGTGGTATCACTGCAAATAGTATAAAGTTGGCGTTATCAGAATAAGGAAAGTAATTGATGAATATCGTGAATAGAATGGGGCCTAACACAGAGTCTTGGAGAACACCATGAGTAACTTTTTATTATAGGAAAGTACACAGGTTGTAGTTGGCATATTGAAATCTATCAGACAAATATGAATCAATAAGTGCCACGTTATCAAGATGAAAGTTATATAATAATAATTTGTTGATAATAATTCCCTGTGATACAAAATCAAAAGCCTTCGATAGGGCAAAACAAGTAACAGTTGTGTATTTTTTGTTTTCAAAATATATAAGATAATTTGAAGAGTATTGTTATAACAAGAGTCGTGAATCGCTTATTCCTTAAGCCGTACTGACACTGATGAAAAAGGCTATTAAGTTCAAAGTAATCGTTAATTTAATTTTTTTAATGCTGTTTCAAAAATTTTGGCTAATATTGGTACCAGTGAATATGGTCTATAGTTGTTAAGGTTTTTGTATGAAACCATCTTGTGTATGGGAATAACTCTAGAGAGTTTCAGAACGTTTGGAAATATATTGTTTCTGATGCACATATTTATCAAGTTTATTAAAGGGCTTATAATCAAGTTCCTTATGCTTTTAATAAGTTTTACGGTGATACCAGATGCATCTGTAAGGTTATCGATTATGTTACGAACATCATAGTTTTAATTTTCCTAAATTTAAAGTTTGCAGCACCTTTTATCTTTTCAAAATATTTCCAGTGATTCAGATTTGTTTTTGGGAGATCACTTAAGACATGATTAGCAATCTCGGTAAAATATGTATTGAAATCATTAGCAGTTAAAGACTCACTATGGTGGTGATTGTTATAGCCTTTTTGAGATTTCAGAAGGCGGATTGAGACTTGTAGGATTTTTTTATATAATTGTCATGGGCATTTTCCTTAGTTTTACGGAGTTCAGAGTGATAAAGTGCCTTATACGAGTTGAGATATTTTTTTGATACAAAATTAGAATCACTTGTATGCATTCTTCTGAGAGAGTTCGAATTAACTCTCATAGCTCTAAGATGATTATTAAACCAGTTGAGCTTAGGAGTGTTGCCAGAGGAGAAGAAGGTATCAATTAATTTAAATTTTAAGGGAAAGGAGATTTCAAAGGCATTGCTTATGCAATCAAGAAACCTTTCACATTTCCTATCTGATGTTAAATTTGTATTATTAATAAAATCAAAGTTTGTTTGTTCGATTAAATTATAAAACTGCAAAAGTCCATAATCGGAAATAGGTCTACAATTGATTTTAGATTGATGCCTGATCTCCATGGAAATACCAAGATGATCAGAAAGGTTTGGATCACAGGTTTTAACCCGAGTTGTGTCTAGTTGACAATCTATGAAAACATGCCCAAAGCAAGAGTTTTGCAGTCCTTAATTACGGATTCAGCGCATCAAAAAATCACTTTAAAGTTTGAAGTAAACCGTACTTTCGGATAGTTCAACCTTTTGGTGCCACATTACATCTGGCGTAGCTTCCATCCATAAACACCAAAGCACTTGAAAGCTATACACTCCAATACTCTACCCGGTACGTGTAAATATCACCAGGTGATGCTAACATAGATAGTGAAATAATCGTCTAAAAGAATACTCGAATGCGGTTTTAAATGTGTTGAAATTTGCAGAACATTCGTAAATGATATAAAGACTGTTGTGATTCAATGATGCCAATCTACTTCTCATGGTGATGCTTATTACCAAAGTTTGTTTTCTGAAATAAGTGAACTCAGTGATTTAGGAGCCTGTTGTATTGGTCTAGTAGTCCAAATATATTTATATGGAAAATAGTCAATTTAGAATTTTTTTAACAACTTAATCAATGTAACATATCGTCTCATCTCGTTGAAATCCAATAGTAGTGGTATATTTATTAACAAAATTGGGAGCTCATTTTGTATTCTTGACAGATTTATATGTACATTTGTTTCTGACATACTTCACTTATAATAATATCAATAACTTCCACTACATTGGTAGACAAACAAACAAAACTTACCCATATCTGTAGTTTAACTCTTTTGTCGTGTCTAAAAACTGTTTTGACTTTGAAGTCTATTCCAACGGTGCTTACAAAGGCCGACGTGAAGCTGTCATCGGCATATCGAAATAAAAAGGATGTTTTCCCCACCGAACTGTTGCCTATTATAAGTAGCTTGAACATGTAATCGAAGTTCTGATCGGCGGCATCCTTCTGCCATTTTGGATCTGCGCCAGCCATCTGAAAGTATAAAATATAGATGTTATTTTCGTTTTTCGCGTTACCTACAACTCTTGCTATTTACAGTTGTATAAGAAAATATTTAGTGACTACTAACTTAACTAAAAAGATATACAGTGTGTCTCGTTTAAAATGAAGAGACCCGGACATTTTCGTCATTTTTGAAATCCCAACATGAGCTTTCTCACAACTGTAGTCCCATATAAAACGTACATTTCGAGGCAACCAACTTAAATTTAATTAACAGACTGAGACTACGGCAGCCTCCCAAATGGGGCCCATGCCTGACATTTTGCTTCGCGTTGAAGATATCGAAAAAGTTATTAGAAAAAATTGTTCAGTATCTAATTTTGAGTCTCAATACCAAAGGACCCTGCACACTCACTCCTGTCCTGATCAAAAGTCTCCAGGGACACGGCGCTCCAAATGCCTTAGTGGTAGCTGCAGATCTTTCAGATAGTTGAAAATGGCGTTTTCAGCAGTATCAATGAGACATATGTTGAAAACTATATATAGGACTATTATAAGGATCATTTTGTGTGTATGTGTTTGTGTGTGTGGGTGAGTGCGTGTTGTCGCGCATGCGTGTTTATTAACATTCAGTTATTCGTTGATTGTTGAGATCTATCTGTGGGGGTCGGTGTGCTGCATCCATAATTGTATTCAATAGAAAAACTGAAGGATAATGAATATTTTGCTCATACCTAGCGTACCCGAGATACCACAGAACACTCGCAACATGAGCGCATGTGCCGAGAGTCCTGGCTCCAGTCTCGCAGGTACAATAATATCCATCAACCAAAGTATTATCAAGATTTTCATCCATACCTTGTGCTACATTTTCATTGTATGAAATGTATATCTCATACTTGGACCTGTTCCTAATGTTACGTACTTATTAATTATTTTTGTATTTAAGTGTTTGCAAACCATATATATTAGCCTTGTAATATTGGTTGTCTATCCAATTCATTCCTACATATATATATATTTAAGTCGTATCATTTAAGTTTTTTCAGAGTTTTTTTTTACATTTTCGCGTTTTTGCAAGGTGGTATAGAACGAACTTCGAATAAGACGAAAAAGTCACTTGTTCATCGCAATTTTTTTTATATTATTCGCTCAATAATAATTGTTCTAACTTTGTTGTGTCTAAAATTTATGTGTTGTATAATTTGTGTATCGAAGAAGGAAGAGCTGGCCGGCAGAACCGGGAGCACCAAAAATCTCAGAGGTGAGTTTTATACCACTCGATTTTAAGAAATACAGTCCATTATTTATTCTATTATTCATTTGGGATATTTACAACCGAATAACGGTTAAAACCCATACATTTTTTTGGTTCACTTCGAGCCTGATTAAACGGCAGTAATAATTAGAAATTTTATACTTAAATATATGTTACAGGGTGGATTGGATAGGTATTAGTTTTTGAAAATAACGCACATTTATGCCATTTGTATTTTTTTTTAAAACATTTTAATACAAAAATTTACAAATAAATTGATTATTTGCTCGCATAATCGCTATAATCTTTTTAATATAATTTGTTTAAAAATACTCACTCTCATAAGGCGTGAGTGTCTATATGCAAGTCTATACCGTTTCATTAATAATTTAGTTTATTTTTAACATGGAAAAAATATTAAGGAAATTCGAATATTACGTCAGGAAGCCATTGAAATATTACATGAGTTATATAATTCTGCCCAAGCGGCAATTGACAATGAAGCCTCTAGGCCGCAGTTCAAAATTAGGTATCAGGATATCTCGGAAATCAGTTCTGAGTTTAAACAACATCACGCAAATTTAATAAGTGTGCTCTCGGGGGTCGAAGGTGCAGACATGGCTAGTGAGCAAAAGGTCAGGAAGAATTTTAATCAAGAGTACTATGCAATTAAAGTCATTTTTGAGGAATTATTTGTGATTAAAGCTGCCCAATCTCCCTCTTCTTTTGTTAAATCTAATGTTAATCTTCCTAATATTGAGCTTTTGACCTTTAAGGGTGATTTACGTGCTTTTACTGCTTTTAAAGATATGTTCGATGCCTTAGTTCATAGTAATAAATGTTTGAGTAATATAGAAAAATTTAATTATCTAATTTCGTGTTTAAGTGGACCTCCTCTAACAGTAGCTAAAAGTTTACCGCTTTCAAATGATAATTATCAAATAGTTTATGACAATTTAGTAGCTCGCTATACCAATAAACGATTATTAGCTACTTCGCATTGGCGGGAAATAGAGAACTTTAAAAAAATCTCTTCGCGTACAGCACCGTCTCTTCGACGCCTTTTAGACGTTTTTCGAGAAAATTTAAACGCTCTTGAAAATCTTAAGTTGCCTGTAGATAAGTGGGGTTTTGTGTTATTAAATAAAATGCTAGATAAATTGGACGACGATACAGTGGCGGCGTTTGAACTGTCACTCAAGGGAACAGAAATTCCAACTTATAAAGCTCTTACTGATTTTGTAGATCATCAATGTCGCGCTTTGGAGAATATTTCTTTTTCCAGTTCATCTGCTAAATTTAAAAGGCCTGAAGGTAGTTCAACGCGCACTAATACTGCCAATGTTGACCGCCATAATAGTTCTGTATTTTTTGCAAATTCAGAATCTGTGCCTTCTTGTTCGTTGTGCAGTCAGACTCATCCACTATACAAATGCGCTGATTTCATAAAAAAATCGCCCAACGAGAGATATCAATTCGCTAAAAATAAAAATTTATGTTCAAATTGCTTAAGCTCGGTGCACATTACACGGACATGTAGGTCAAGTTCAGTTTGTAGAAAATGCAACAAACGTCATCATACATTGCTGCACTTTGCATATAGAACTCCGTTATCGCCTGCCATGCAAGGTAGTGCCATACAGGGTGGTTCTGTACAGGGTGACTCACCTACTTCGAATTCTGAAGTTGTCATAAATTCTGCGCTCACGCTTCCCACTTCTACGGCCCATTCTTTAACGGGTTTGAATTCGCATAATACCGGAGTTTTATTGTCCACTGCTTTAATAGGACTTTCCGACAGTGTGGGTAATTTCCACGTTTTTAGGGCCTTAATAGATTCAGGATCGCAAACAACATTTATTTCACAAAAGTGTAGTAAAAAATTAGGGCTGTTTCGCTCTAAAATGTCCTTATCAGTAAGGGGTCTCGGACTTATGCAAACTTCAATAGATTCCAGTACTATTAGCACTACTTGTCGTCCTGCAGGCAAATGTACGCCACAAGTACAGGTGGTAGCTGTAATCTTACCTAAAATTTGCGAGGCATTGCCCACTACTGAACTTCAAGAGTACTCTTGGACACATATTTCCAATTTAACGCTAGCTGATCCCACTTTTTATAAACCAGGGGATATAGATGTACTCTTGGGTGCGGATGTTGTTCCGCAAATTCTATTAAATGGTCACATTACTGGAAATATGGATGAGCCTATGGGACTTAACACAATTTTTGGGTATGTTTTAACGGGCAAAGTCAAAGCCAATTTGTCGCCACAAATAACTTCATTTTTTTGTACCACTGACCTTGAACCGCTAGATATTGTCTTAAAAAGATTTTGGGAGCTAGAAAATATACCTAATGCCAACGCTATTTCAAAGGATGATGATTTTTGTGAGAAATTGTTTCGTAATACAACTACTCGTGGTAAAGACGGTCGGTTCATTGTTAACTTACCATTTCGCGAGCCTGCACCTAAATTTAAAAATTCACGCGCCATCGCCCTACAGTTTTTATATGCGTTAAAGCGACGTTTATTAAAAAATCCGGATTTATACAAACAATATGCTTCTTTCATGAAAGAGTACTTAGATCTGGGTCATATGGAGCTTGAATCTGCTTCTCTTAATTCCAATACCAATTTTTATTTACCACATTCTTGTGTTCTTAAACAAGAATCAATTTCAACAAAATTACGCGTAGTGTTTAACGCATCAGTAAAGTTGCCTTCCGGGCCCACGCTGAATGATACTATTGATATAGGGCCCAAACTTCAAAAAGATATTGTGACAATACTGCTTAATTTTCGCTTACATAAAATCGTTTTTACAGCGGATATTAAGCAAATGTACCGACAAATATGGGTTAATCCTGCGCAGACAGATTACCAAAGAATTTTATGGCGATTTTCACCAGAAGATCCTGTACAAGATTATCGATTAAAAACCATTACTTACGGAATTTCTTCGGCTCCTTATTTAGCTTTACGAACCCTCTTCAAATTGGCTGATGATGCAGAATTTCATTTTCCTAACGCCGCCTCCATTTTGCGCTCTGATATCTATGTAGATGATGTCGTAACAGATAGTCCGTCCCTACAGCACGCACAAAATTTACAAACAGAATTAATTGGTCTTCTAGCACAGGGAGGTTTTGAGTTGCGCAAATGGGCAAGTAATGAAGCAAAATTACTCACTAATTTACCTCCTTCGTATTTAGCTAATGACCCGCATTTTTGGGATGAAGGAAACGGATTGAAAGTTTTAGGTTTATACTGGCAACCCTCTTCGGATAAGTTTTCATATCGAGTAGCGCCTACAGAAAAAACTTGTACAAAACGTCAAATTCTATTTCAACTAGCGAGAATATTTGATCCTTTGGGTTTTTTAACGCCTATTACGTTTCTAACGAAACGAATCCTTCAACGTCTGTGGTATATTGGGCTCAACTGGGATGACCCGCCACCGGACGATGTTTGCCAGATATGGACACGGTTCTTAGATGAGCTGACCCTCCTGTCACGTGTCCAGGTACCGCGTCGCATTCTCAGCGACATTAAGTCTTCCTATCAGCTACACGGATTTTGTGATGCGTCCATGCATGGATATTGTAGTGTAGTGTACCTTCTCGAATACAATGGCGACGAAGTAATTTCTATTAATTTTGTTATCGCCAAGTCTCGTGTCGCTCCATTGCGGCGTATCTCAATACCACGTTTGGAGCTATGCGCAGCTGTAAATTTATCTGATTTGATGTCACTTGTCATTAAAACTTATCGTGATAAAATTAATTTCATTGGAATTTATGCCTGGTCAGACTCTACCATTGCTTTATCTTGGATTAAATCTTCTGCACATAGGTGGCAAACTTTTGTCAGTAATCGTGTAAGTTATATTCAAAATCGGGTTGCTCCTAGTTGCTGGAGACATGTCCGGTCGTCCGACAACCCGGCAAACATCGGCTCTCGTGGAGCCCTTTCCTTCAGAAATTATAGATAACGCGTTTTGGTGGAAAGGACCTTCTTTCTTACATGCGCCTAGTTCTTCATGGTCCACATCTATACCCTCAAAAATACTGTCTTCTGAAGCTTTATCTGAAGAAAGAAAAGTTACTTTACATGTCGTTGTAACAGAAGATCTTTTCGATACCTTTCTCAATCGCTTTTCTTCTTTCTTCAAACTTCAACGCATCTTATCTTATTTTCTCAGGTTTACTCATAATTGTAGATCTCCCACTTCTAAGAAACGTGGTCATTTAACGCAAGTAGAATTAAATCATACTTTATGTCTGTTAATTAAGCATACGCAACGCACTGCCTTTTCTACCGATTTTGATCGGCTCCAAAAAGGTTTGAAAATATCCAAATCCCTGCGTAAGCTAGGTACTTTCCGTGATGAATTTGGTTTGCTTCGCGTTGGAGGTCGCCTACGCCATTCTACGCTTTTCTATGATAAGAAACATCCATATTTGCTTCCACGCTGTAGTCGACTTACAACATTACTGATCGAATGGTGTCATTTAAAATATTTACACGCCGGTTGTCAAACCGTTCAATTCATATTAGCGCAAAATTTTTGGATTCTATCCGCTCGTAGGGCAGTAAGGACAGCAATTTCTAAGTACCACACTTGTTGGCGTCGACGTCCTCAGCCTTATCAGCCTGCTATGGGCGACTTACCTCACTTTAGAGTCTCACAATTGCCTGTTTTCTCCCATGTAGGTGTGGATTACGGCGGTCCTTTCTATATCACCATGGGCAGATTGAGAGGTGCGAAAACCTACAAGGCTTACCTATGTCTGTTTGTCTGCATGAGTACTAAAGCACTGCATTTAGAATTAGCATCAGATTTAACCGCAGAAGCTTTTTTGGCAGCTCTACGTCGATTCATCGCACGACGTGGTCGTCCCAGTCATATTTATAGTGACTGTGGTTCAAATTTTGTAAGCGCTGATAAGCAGCTTCGGTCTTTAATGCAATCCGCTGCGGCGACTGAATCCCTAGAGTGGCATTTCAATCCTCCACATGCCCCCCATTTTGGTGGTCTTTGGGAGGCTGGCATTAAATCTATCAAATCTCACTTATCACGCATTATAGGTCAACAGCTCTTAACCTATGAAGAATTTTATACAGTGATGACACAAACCGAAGCAATACTTAACTCTCGCCCTCTTACGCCATTAAGCTTAGATCCGCATGATCTCTCGGCTTTGACTCCCGCACATTTTTTAAATTTACAGCCTTTATCTTGTCTCCCTGACAAAAATTTGAAAGATGTGCCCATAAATCGATTATCTCGCTGGCAGTTATTGCAACGCCTACATCAGGACCTCTGGTCACATTGGCATAAAGAATATCTCCACACATTAACTCAGAGATCCAAATGGACTTCCAATAATGCTTTAATAGAACCAGGTGATATGGTGGTATTAAAAAATGATCAAGCACCTCCTTTGGAATGGCATCTAGGTCGCATCGTTGAGGTTTTTCCTGGTGCGGACGGGGTAATACGAGTGGCCACAGTGCGTACCAAGAATGGCACCTTCAAGCGTCCATTGGTCAAGCTGTGCCCCCTTCCCGCGTCTTCGGACTAAAAAACGCTTACGCCTTTTTGGCGGGAGGTATGTTACGTAGTTATTAATTATTTTTGTATTTAAGTGTTTGCAAACCATATATATTAGCCTTGTAATATTGGTTGTCTATCCAATTCATTCCTACATATATATATTTAAGTCCTATCATTTAAGTTTTTTCAGAGTTTTTTTTTACATTTTCGCGTTTTTGCAGGGTGGTATAGAACGAACTTCGAATAAGACGAAAAAGTCACTTGTTCATCGCAAAATTTTTTATATTATTCGCTCAATAATAATTGTTCTAACTTTGTTGTGTCTAAAATTTAGTGTTGTATAATTTGTGCATCGAAGAAGGAAGACCCGGCCGGCAGAACCGGGAGCACCAAAAATCTCAGAGGTGAGTTTTATACCACTCGATTTTAAGAAATACAGTCCATTATTTATTCTATTATTCATTTGGGATATTTACAACCGAATAACGGTTAAAACCCATACACCTAAATCTAGAGTAAACTCTTATTCGCAAAAATCCCCTTAGGTCATTCATTAATTCATCGATCTGGAATTCTTCATTTTCTTCTCGTTGCAACTTTTCTTGAACATACGATGATGGTGCCAAAGATATTTGATATATACCGAATGTGAGATTTCTCAAATAATCCAAGGAGAGTCGGGGAAAAGCAATATTATTATCTTCTAGTCTAGCCCATTGACCTCGTCTTCTCTGAAGTTTGTCGATTTCGAACCTCGCTTGGACAACGATCGCTTCACGGGATCTATCCAGCATTCTCCTCGCCATGTGCACATCGGCACCTGTCATATGGATAGGGGGATGAATCCTGTTTAATAATGCTACCGCTATATGGTAAAAAATTTTGAGATTCTCGATATGTGGCATTTTAATAACATTATCAAAAAACTTGAACATGCTTTTTATATGACCGTTCCTGGATTCGATTACCCACCTTGTTTTCTTGATCAAACGAGTCTCATTTGCTTCTTTAGTAGTGAACTGAGTTCGTCCTCGGAGGAGTACGTGCGGCATAAGAAATGTCCAATGCCTCGAGGTAATCTCCTGCATCGCGATAACCGCGATCGACTATAAGAATGTCTCCTTCCTGAAACCATGCTCGAATACCATCACATCGTTTTCGAATTCATTGATCAATATTTGAGCATCATTATTCCTGCTGTCAGAAAGGTAAGGTCCGTGAACAGCAAGAATATATCCATCTGAAGCACCTATTAGCGCTGGAATATAACTTTGAGGAATTCACCTGATATTCCTTGGCGCACTTTACATAGAAATGTTCAAGATCTTTTTTATAAACATGTCTCCTTTTACTATTTTCTGAAACTGTATCACAGTACGTTAACAGTAGATGGAACTGATCCATTGTCAGCGATGTTAAGCAGTTGAAATTAGTATCATTCAAGTTACTTTCATCCGAGAAATCATTGATTTTAGTTGATGCTTGATGGAGACCTTGCAGAAAGGATTGCAATTCCACGCTTTTAATGACATAAGGTCTATTTACAAACCTCAAACTTTGTAGTAAAGCAATAGTTACACAGGCTTCATCATCTAAATGCTGTTGACAAGATCTCACTCCATTGGGAATGTAGATATCCCGATTGACAAAGATTCTTACTTTTATTTCTAAAGTCAGTCTCCGCAGATCAGCAATAGCACCACAAATAAAGCATGTATGGGTAGACGTTTGTGTCAGTACATTCAAACGCATACAGAACCCAATTCAATAGCTCTGATCTCTGCGATTATTGATCGACTACAATTAATGCACAATCTCGCTAAATCGTCCATCTCGAACGGGTCCTTTCATTACTAATTTTTTTTTTCAATATTTTTCTGCAATGTCCACACTGTTATAATTTTGGTTGTGTAAAGGAAACTATTAAATTAATGTCATTCTGACAAATCTTTGAGGTCTATTATGTAAAGTTCATTCCAATTTTTAATTTTTTTTTTAAATATAGGGAAACTGGTATATATGACACCAGCTTTCATCATTTGAATTAGTCCATCATTTAGAAAGCACCATTTTAGACAATTTTGAAAAAAACTTTAAACTGTTCGAGGGAGAGAGAGTTTTAACGGAGTAATGAAACAAAAAATAATTTTAAATTAAAAAATCAGAGGCGTAGAAAGTAACCGTTCTATAGAGTATAGACACAGATAATATTAATTTAATTCATGCGGAAAGAAAAGGTAAAGGTTTAGACCTATTTTAGTAGCTAAACTGAAATTAAAAATCCCTTAAAAACAATCTTTGTACAACTAATGACCAACAAAATTTCTAAGAAACAGGTATATTCATTAAAATATAGTCATGCTAGGTTTAATATTATATCAAGCGACCGAGTGGTTCAATGCTTAAACATTAGACTTGTAGTCGCGAGGTCCCGGGTTGAAATTCTTGTCAGGTATGGATGTTTAGTGACACTTTTCATGTGTTGCTGAGGCTAGAACGTAGATGTGTGAGAGGCAACACGGGTAGTCGGTGTTACCTCTTATGAGTTCGAGTCATGGCTGCGGCAGATGGCAATGTCGCAAGGAATAGATGTTGTGTCATTATCTATACTTGATCGTGTGTCTTGCCCAATTGGCCTATGGCTAACCAGAACGTTATTATAAATAAAGCTATAAAAAAGTGTCCTGGAAATTTCCGAAATTAGATATTAAATCATAAATGTTAAGTATAAATATCAGAGTGACTGTCGTGTAATATTGTAATAAATAACCAAAAAAGTCGAAATAGATGTAATGTATTCTAAATGCTTTGTTTTGAAATTTCTAAAAGCAGCATTTTCTGAAAGCAGAAATAATAATTTTCAAGTTTCACAACGAATCCGTCACAAATTTAGTTCCATGTAACAAACATTTCTTTTGTCCGGGCGAAATTATCAACCGGGAAAATTTATTCGGATGGAATATGTTTGTGCCATTTTGTTCAAAATGTGTTCCTTTATAAGAAAGTACAGTTTGCCAGATGGAAATGTGGTCAGGAATTGTTTAAATAAACTTTTTTTAAACAAATCAGACAAAACGATTTTTTCGTTTCGGAAAAAATATTGCCAATATATAACCAATGGAATGCAAACTAAAGATATTCTTAGACATTTTTCACTAAAGTTTGCGATTGCGAGGGCTCAAAAACTATATGATAATTAATGTGTTTTAACGTAAGAAAAATTTGTATCCATTCTCCGAAGCTTATATCATAGTATATTGTAGATATATTTTGTTATTCTTTAGTTTAAGTGCTTGTTTTTTAATTCAAATGTGCTTTTAGAGGGCGGAATATTAAACATAATATTTTTAGTCGCAAACTCCTCTATAAATCCTTATTTTACTACAAGGAACCTAACCAGACTGCAACCAACAGCTACTCTCCGGGCTATGTGCCCCGCCGAGCGCTGAATTACAAGTTACAAGCCTGGCGCGTTAAGTGTAATAATTGCATATTACCATCAAAACGCTAATGCTTCGATTGCAACAAACACCAGCCGAAAGACTGATCCTACTTAAAGGAGCTCCCTTGCTTGTAACTTGTAATTCAGCGCTCGGCGGGGCACATAGCCCGGAGAGTAGCTGTTGGTTGCAGTCTGGTTAGGTTCCTTATAGTAAAATAAGGATTTATAGAGGAGTTTGCGACTAAAAATATTATGTTTAATATTCCGCCCTCTAAAAGCACATTTGAACTATGCTAGGCCAAGTCAGGCTATTTATTTTTCGATTGCAACAGACACTGGACCGCTAGATGGCGCCTGCTGGCTGCTTTACATGTCGCTATTGTAAAAATACCGGGATGTACTATAGTCAAAGGATTCTCATGTCGGTCGTCGCATACCTACCTTGCACTGACGAGAGCCAACAGCTCGAAACTGCAGTCTGCAAGTGGTGTGTGACGACTGGCAAGGGAGCTCCTTTAAGTAGGATCAGTCTTTCGGCTGGTGTTTGTTGCAATCGAAGCATTAGCGTTTTGATGGTAATATGCAATTATTACACTTAACGCGCCAGGCTTGTAACTTGTAATTCAGCGCTCGGCGGGGCACATAGCCCGGAGAGTAGCTGTTGATTGCAGTCTGGTTAGGTTCCTTATAGTAAAATAAGGATTTGCGACTAAAAATATTATGTTTAATTGTTATTTAATTGTTAAGAGGTACCAGTCAGCGTATCGGTACGCCTCACTTTAATATGGGTATTTTTATAGAACATATGCTTGCATTAAGCTCGTCGTGCATCCATTGAAGTATAAAACAATTTGTATACAATACGTAATGTTACAAATATTCAATTTAAGTAGAAAAATTGTATGTAGAGTAATATAAGATTTAAAATGTATGTTGAACTTTATTTTAAAATACAATTAAAGTGATTATACAACTTACACATTTTTGCAAAAGTCAAGATCACAACCGCATATAGATATAGAAGTAATGTTATTTTTTGCAGATACATGATACTATATGATTTTTTACAATTGCGCGCTCTTATTAAGTCATCTGGCAAAGGATTAATTGTCATAAATACGGGTATAAACATACTATCCTCATTTTTGTAACCAAAACGTGGTGGATCCAATTCATCGTCAGAGAAAATATTGCGTTTTTCCGAATATTTGTTTGCGCAGATGCTCTCAAGATACGCAAGTGTAAGGCATCTGACGTGCATGGGATATTATTAAATTAAGTTTTGTTCCATCCGAACGCGAAATAATATTTATTCTTGCGTCATCAGCTGTTTCACCTTTTTTCTCCAAGAATTATTGTAAATATAGTTCTTATATTGCACTAAATTGACCATTATTTAACTGTAAACCACCATCTAATGGCTTGAGAGCATCAGCGGTTTTTTGTAAGTTCACTAGATCTAATGCTTTTTTCTCGAGCCTATCTTGCTCGCACTATGACAGTTAGTCATAGCATGCAATACTGATAAAATATCGCATACAGGGTACGTTAAAGTATCAGCTGCTACGTGACACGCTACGCTGACTGGCGCGAGCGAACACGTCTTAACAATTAAAAAAACAAGCACTTAAGCTAAAAAATAACAAAATATATCTACAGTATATTATGGTATAAGCTTTAAAGAATAGATACAAATGTTTCTTACCATTAGAAAACATTAATTTTCGTATAATTTTTGAGGCCTGAAAATCGCAAATATTACGTTTTTGAGATTTCAAGAATTTTTTCCTCGAAATCTATCAACTTTAGAGAAAAAGTCTAAAAACATTATTTGTTTGTTTTAGTGTATAAATTAAATAAATATTCCTTTCGAAACGATAAAATCAATTTTTCTAATTTACTTAAAAAAAAAACATTGTTAAAACAATTCCTGACCATATTTCTCTCTGGCAAACTGTACTTCCTTATAAAGGAGCATATTTTGAACAAGATGGCACAAAATATTCCATCCGAATAGATTTTCCCGGTCGATGACTGATTCGACCGGACTATTTAAATTGTTTTATAACTAAACAAAAATAGTTCTTAAAAATCTTGTTCTAGATAGTACTACTATATTTACTAACGCATAACGGCACGAAAAAAAATAAGTATTATTGCTAAATATCCGAATAATAATTGTTGTTAATTAATTATATTAAATGCTCCCACATCAAGTTTCCTAAACCACCAAAAAACAGTTTTTTTTTCTCACATTAAAAACAAGTTATAATAATGTTTGATAGTTAGATGCTATGACGAGTACATAATAGAAAACCTCGACCTCTGGCACAAATTGCTTAATTTGATTCATTTATAAATCGTGCTGAATAATTTGTTACCCGAGTATGAAAGCTTAATGAGTTATCGATTCCATTTGAAAAGCGATTATTCAAGTTCTTTTTCGGCGAACCATGCGGAGTTACGGTTTATTAAAGCTTATATATTTTGTATGAGATTTTATTTTCTATTATAACTCCGGAAAATAAAATTCTCCCTCGCATTTTAATTTTTTCGGGCTAAACTGCTTATTTTGCTTTACATATTACGTAAGTTTATATTACGGACATTTAAATTTTACTAAGGACTAATCTCATTCGAGTAATTACCCAGACTTGGTAATTCTTTGACAAAGATTCACCACACATTTTTCTCTGAAAAATTTGAGGCGCAATTTTATGATTTTATTTCAAAAATTACTTTAATAGAGATATAACAGTGCAATTGATTTTAATTAATGAGATTACTTTAATTCAAAGGAAACTTTATTTTTTTAGTTATATTTAAAGTACAGGTCAACTAAACCCAACTATTTAAATTTGCATATTTAATATTAGTTATACTATTTATGTTAGTTCTTGCAGATGCTATCTAACTAAAGTTAAATGCTTCATTTTATGCTGTCTCTTGTGTTTATTAGGCTATTTTTGCATTTTTAGTTAAAAATGTAACTGAATGAAATATAAGATAGCGTTAGTTTAACGTTATTAAAATTTTAATTAGAAGATAACAATTCCTAAATAAGTAACAATTTTATCAACGATAGGTTTAGACATTGACAGATAATGTATGTTGTCAAATGTAAAATTTTGGCGCCGAGACTTTCGGCACTAATAATAATACGTTTTTATTAGCAAAGAGTATGATGCGATGAAAGTATAAAAATATTGCCAGCAGACAAAGGTAATGCCACAGTCATTATAGATAAAGATATATATAACACAAAAATCATGACTCTTGTAAATGAGGGACCCTACTCAAAATTAAACAAAGATCCAACAAAATCAATAGAGAGCAAAATTTACAGAACTTTGTTTAAATACAAACATGAATTTAATGATTTTGAACGAAGGAAACTTACACCACATCATAGTAAGCCCCCTCATTTTTATGGCTTACCAAAGACACATAAACAAAATATTCCTTTAAGACCAATTGTTAGTTCTATTAATTCACCATGTCATAATTTGGCAAAATTTTTACTTAAAATTATTGATCCATTATCTGGAAATACCGATTCATATATTAAAAATAGTAAACATTTCATAAAAAAAAATTTATGAAACCGATATTCATGAATCACACCTGATGGTTAGTTTTGATGTAGTTAGCCTCTTTACCAATGTTCCGGTAGATGAAACATTAAAAATAGTTAAAGACAGGTTGCTAAATGATAATAATTTGGAAACTAGAACTAAATTAAGTGTAAATAGCATAATGGAACTCTTAACACTGTGTATAAAAACAACCTATTTTCAATTGGACAATGAGTTCTATCAGCAGGATTTTGGTATGGCTATGGGGTCTGCATTATCACCAATTTTAAGCAACATATTTATGGAGAACTTTGAGAACACACATGTTCAAAATTGTATAAACAAACCGGTTGTCTGGTGGAGATATGTTGACGACATCTTTGCAATTTGGCCTCATGGTGTTGATTTACTAGATAGTTTTTTAGAAAATATAAATAGTAAGGAACCGTCTATTAAATTCACATTAGAAGTAGAAAGTAGGAATGAACTACCGTTTTTAGATGTTTTAATTAGAAGGATAAATAATACAATTGAAACAAGCGTTTATAGAAAACCAACACATACTAATAGATATCTAAATTTTAACTCAAATCAGTCAATAAATGTTAAAAGGGGTGTTGTAAAATGTTTATACGATAGGGCCAAAATAATTTCATCTAATAATGAAATATTAAATAACGAGAAAAAATTTATCAAAGAGGTTCTAGTACAAAATCAATATCCTGAAGCCTTTGTTGATAGAATTTTCATAAATGTTGAAAATAGGGACAATCAGGTACGACAAAAACCTGAACGTCATTATACAGCAATAATTCCTTATGTATACGGACTATCGGAAAAGCTACGCCGTATAGGTGACAAATTTGATGTTAGGACGATATTTCAAACGGGGAACACTTTAAGATCTATTTTAACAAAAACAAAACCGATAAACAGGGAGCAGAATTCAAAAAACTGTATTTACAATATCCCGTGCGAATGTGATAAATGTTATGTGGGTGAGTCATCCAGACCTTTCAGTGTGAGGTTGGATGAGCACAAGAACTACATTAGAAAGAATGAAATTCAAAAATCAAAGATTTGTGAACATGCTTGGGAAAACGGACATAGAATAAACTGGGACTCGGCAAAAATTTTAACAAAAGAAACAGATACCAAAAAAAGAAAAATTAAAGAATCAGCAATAATCTTATTAAATGAAGATAAGTGCGTATCGAATTGTTCTGTAGATATTTGTACAACCTGGCTACCAATGTTAAAAGAAGAACTTAACAAACTCAACATTATCTAAAAAATATCATCAGTTCTATGTTCTGTGTAAGTAGTAAGTATCTATGGAAATAACATAAACAGAATCTTAAAGCTGTGTATTTGACATACACAGCAAAATAAGAGTTCTTCAAAAAATAGCTTTGAAAACGGAAAGAGATTACTTTCCGAAACGTCAGCAAAATACATTATTTTTGTGTTTATTCCGATTTATATTATTTGCAAAACATAACCTCTGACTTTTCCTTTGGCGTAAACGTCACGGGCGCAGAGGCTCTTTTTTCCAATAATTCTATTATTTTGTAGATTCGGTGATTTGTTTTGAAGAGGATAATAGTACATGTGGTAGAAAACCCAAATAATAGGAAAGAATATTCGTAGAATGCCACAAATAACTTTCAGACAATAAAGAGTAGCTACTTACAAGACGATAATATCTAATATACATACAAAATAAAAATAAGATTAATCTTATAAGATAATAACGACTACTAATACTAACTAAAATAGACAGACGCCCATCAAACGAGCCTAAATCTTACCGCCCCATTAGCTTAACCTAACTTCTCCTAAAAACAATGGAGAAAACTATTAGATTAACATATAGAAGCGAAATCCTTAAGGAAATACCGCTTCACTCCAAACAATTTGCCTATCAACCTAGCAAATCAACAATAAATGGTCTACATTGCCTTGTCCAAGGCATTGAAAAGACATTTACAGCTAAAAACGTGTTTGTATGTGCTTTCGTAGATATAAAGGGTGCTTTTGACAACATCTCCTATGAATCCATACAAGAAGCCGCGGCAAAAATGGTAATACAATCCCCTACAATTAATAGATAAAATCGATGTTCAAAAGCAGAACAATTACCGCAGATGTGGGAGAGGAGTTGACTACAGTGACTGCAGTCAGGGGTTGTCCATGAGGTGGAGTCCTATCGCCTTTACTGTGATCAATGGTGGTTGATGTTCTCCTATATAAAGTAATTTGGGCTTCAACGTCCAGGGTTATGCAGATGACCTAGTGGTGACTGTTAGAAGGTAGACAGGAGGTTATGATTTCAAACCCCTTGCAAATTACCTTAAACACAATATCCAATTGGTGCTCGTCAGAGGGGTCCAATGTCAATCCGAGCAATACAGTTATTGTTTCATTCACCAAAAGGATAAAACTTAACCTTAGAAGCTTTCCAGTGAAGTTAAGTATCTAGGTGTAAGCCTGGATCAAAAACTTACCTGGAACCCACATCTAAAAAGGACATTTACTAAAGCAACAACGGCTATTTTGACATACCGTAAGCTGTTTGGAAAGACTTGGGGTCTAAAGCCGGAAATGATACATTGGTCTTACCTATCGGTTGTCAGACCTATGGTGACCTACGCATCATGTGTATGGTGGCCAAAACAAAATAAAAAATAAAACAAGTAAAGTTGCAAAAATTGCAACGCCTTGCTTGTTTAGGGAGTACAGGAGCAATGCACTCGTGTCTCACAGCAGCTATGGAGGCAATGCTTGACATAATTCCTTTGCACTTGCTTGTGAGGAAGGAGGCAGCACTTAATGCTTTAAGACTCCATAAGGCACTCAAATTTAAACCAGGCGATCTGGTTGGTCACTTAAGGATTTTGGAGTTAATCCATTTTGAGTCCAGAACCAAACCTACTGAGTCAATGCCAATCAAACAGGACTTTGACTGTCCGTTTGACGTGTTGATCGAAAGCAGTCAGACAACCAAGATGGAGGCACTACGATTGGAACAAGGGTCACTCATCTGGTATACAGATGGCTGAAGAAGTAGGAGTGGGCGTAGCAGGGCCCAGATGTAGGCTATCAAAAGTCCTCGGCAACACCCCAACCATCTTCCAAGCAGAAATTCATGCTATAGATCTGTGTGCCCAGGAATGCCTAAATAAAGGCATTCGAAGGGCAAAGATCTATCTACTATCAGATAACCAGGCAGCATTAAAAGCTCTAAGGTTCTACACCTTTGAGTCTAAATTTATCTGGGAATGTAAACAATCCCTGAAGCAACCTGCTAACAACAAGGTTACCTTGATGTGGGTGTCAGAGCATGAGTGAGTACAAGGTAGTGAACTTGCTTACAACCTTGCGAAGAAAGGAGCTGAAGTACAATTCATTGGACCTGAACCATTTTGTGGCCTGGCCAAGAGACACATAATGGAAAAGATCAAAAAATGGGAAAAGGAACAAAAAAATCCTACTGGAAGAATACTCCAGGCCAAAGACAAGCGAAAAAGTTTATAACTTATTCGACAAAGAATGTTACAAAGCTTCTCGAATTTGAAAAGTCCGAATTAAGTCTGATAACAGGCCTTTTAACTGGCCACTGCACATTGAGATATCATGTCAAGAACATGGGCAAGACAGTAGACGACAAATGCAGGTACTGTGATACTGCAACTGAAACTGCGGAACATATACTTTGTGAATGCAAGGTATTAATCCGCACTAGTCTATAGTTCCTAGAGCAGGTGAAATTAACGCCAGGAAAAGTTTTGTAAAAAGTCCTGGGCAACAACTAGTTGTAGGGTCGGAATGAAGTAAGACTACTTAAAACCAAACGACCACAGAAATAATCTACAATCTACAATACTACCTATAACCATATTTTACAATGTTTCAAAATTCTTTTACAATATTTTTATTTCTAATGCGTTTCCTCGCCCATCTTCTAATTTCAACAGTAGTTGTCTTTAATCTCATTTCTTGTCGTAGTTGTAGAGCGGCTCGGTCTATTTTTGCTACTATTTGAACACGGCTTTGTATTTCCTCATTGTACACAAGTTCCTTCACCGTACCCCATACGTAATAGCCCAGTGGTGTTATGTCTGGGGACCTTGCAGGCAGGTTAATTGGCAGATTTTCCAGGAGCAGAGGAAGATCGTTCTGCAAGAAGTCGAGGTATGCGTCTCCGTTCAGGTTATCTTGTCCATCAATTACACCCATCCAAACATTGACACTAAACTTATTCTGAAAGAATTCTTCATTTGCGGGTTGTCACCCTTGTCCGCCCAATGGAGATCATGAAAATTGGTTATGCCTTCATGGGAGAATTTTAATTCATCCGTCTATAGAATAGATTTTAAGTAATGAGGGTCCTCAATATCGGCATTCAATAAAAAGGGACAAAATGCAATTCTTCGTACAGGGTCACCCTCTTCGAGGCCTTGTACTGAAGTATAATGGTTAGGATGTTTTTTTTCTGTGTTCATTACTGACCAAGTCTTCCAAATTGACAATCCAAGTTGCTATGCCACTTTTCTAATGCTTGTTGTGGGATCTGCAGCAAATGCGACTAGAATATTGTTGTCACCTTCGGGGCGATGGCGTGCAGGTCCTACAGCAGGCTCATAATGATGTAAATTACCTTTTTCCGCCATTTGGCGACAAGTGTTAATAATAATAATAATAATAATCTCTTTATTTAGCAAAAATAAGCTATTTATAAACTTACATTTCTAGAGCATAAGATACAAAAAACTAAACTAAACTAAAAAAAAAAAATAATACTATGTATAAGCTCTCAAAAAAAGTATCTCAAAAGTAAATTATCCTATGAATTGTTTCTGATTAAATTAAATTACGTATACTTATTTGACATGTTGAAACCCGCTTTATATATAAAACGATTTTAATTTTTCTCACTTTCGAATACATGGGCAATTAGTTCTTTTTTAAATTTTACATAATTATTACATTGTTTTATATTATCAGAAAGTTGGTTGAATACAGTGAGTCCTTTATAAAATAACGTTTTGGCTAATCTGTTTGATTGTGGAGTATCTATAAAAAAGTCATTTACATTTCTCGTATTATATGTATGTACGTCTCTCACGAATTTAATTTTATTTCTTAAATAATCTGGGGTTAATTTGTTTTTCATTTTAAAAATCATATCTAGTGTTCTAAAGAGAATTCGCTGTTTAACACTCATGAAGTGAAGTACTTCAAGCATTATATTTATTGGTGTATATTTGTTACATTTCAGAATTATTCTCATGGCTTTGTTTTGTATAACTTGAAGTGTTTGTATTTCATTTTGGTTTAGGTTAAATAATACTGTTGAACAAAAGTCAATGAGTGGACTAATTAAACTTTTATAAAGTAAAACTTTTATGGACATGTTTAAGCAGTTGCTTATTCTTCTTAAAAAATAAACTTTTTTTGACATTTTATTCATTATATACTTGAAATGACTTTTGAAATTAAGATTTTCATCAATAATTACTCCTAGATACTTGATTTCCTTTACTTTATCTAGTCTGTTTCCCATAATATCGATACTTAAATTAGGATATGAGAGATTGTACGTTGATAATTTGAATTTGTTCCCTATTAACATATATTTAGATTTACCTACATTTAAACTTAAACTATTATCACCCAACCACTTACTTATTACTGATAAATCATAATTCATCGAGTTAAACATTGTTGGTAAGTCATCACCTGCAATATATATCATAGTATCATCCGCAAACATAGATATTTTACAATGTTTTACATATTTTACAATATCGTTTATGTATAAATTGAAGAGAATTGGTCCGAGAACTGTCCCTTGTGGAACGCCATGGACGGTTTGCAATTTTTTTGATATACTATTTCTGAATTTAACATTTTGTGTTCTAGAGTTGAGATATGATTGAAACCAATTAAATACCTCGCCTGTAAGACCATTTTTTTCCAGTTTACACAGTAATAATTCTCTGTTTATAGTTTCAAATGCACGTCGGAAATCCAAAAACACTGCTAATATTACATGATTGTTTTCTAAAGACTTGTACCACTCATCACAATTATTTAAAATTACAGACTCACAAGAATGATATTTTCGGAATCCTGATTGGTTGCACACTAAAACACGGTTTTTATCACAGAAATTCAATAGTTGATCTTTAACCTCAATTTCCAAAAATTTTTCGTACACTGGTACCGTATTTATAGGTCTATGTTCTTCTCCCAATATTGTGTTTGTGATTTTTGGCACTGGTATGATACAAGATGTCTTCCACCCGTCTGGAAATTCACCATGTTGTAATGATAAGTTTATTACATCAAGAAACTGATTTCCTATTACACCGAAAGCATCTTGCACTATTTTGGTCGGTAACATATCCTCGCAGTCTATGGTATTTTTTAGATTTACAATTATTTCTCTTAATTTTGGCATGGATGTTGCTTGAAATGAGTGAAAGATGCCTTTCTGATCAATGTTTTTAAGAATTTTTTCATAGTTATTGCTAGGGTTAATATTGGAAGTAATTTCATTTATGCTTGAGAGAGAAAATGTATTAAACTTCTCCGCAATTATATCTTTGTTTGTTTCCTGTATATTCGAAAATTCAATACATTCACTACTAGCAGGATTTTTATCTGGTAATAATTTTTTTAATTGTTTCCATAGTTCCCGTCCATTATGAGAGTTTGACGTAATGACATTGTTATAATATTTTTCTTTACATGTTCTTATCATTTTGGTAGCTATATTTCTACTTAGTCGGTATGCTTGCCAATCTTCGTTTTCATTTGTGAACACTGCTCTCTTATACTTAAGATCCTTGTCCTTTATGTTTTCTATGATTTCTTCATTAATCCATTTGTTATCCATATATTTGTTTTGGATTTTAATTTCTGCTTGCTGAATACACGAGGATCTGAAATCTTTTTACGTGGATGAAATCGTTCATGATACAATCTTTCAGCAAGGTAAGCATTCCCATCTGCTTTGCCATAGTAAAGGAGTATGTCAGCATACTCTTGGTTACTACTTGGTACACGTAGCCATTAAAATTAATTTTACACAATATGTCAGAAATTTAAAACAAATTATTAGTAACAAAACTGAGGATAGTTATAAACTTCGTTAAAAATGCTAGAAATACGAAAGTGTGCGCGTGACAGCTGTCAGTGATATTACTAATAAACAAATGACTGTGATTCTGATTGCTTTTGAAATGCTTTATTTTTGTTGAAATAACGCACATATTTGATTTTTTAATTAAATGAAAAATTATTGCTGATTGATTAGTCGTTTGTCTATTTTTAGTGACTGGTAAAACTTGAATATATGTATGATATTGCCACTCAAAGAGGATATAATAGAGAATTTTTAACAGTAATTGTAATACCTAGATGACTTTTTTTAAGAATTCTGTACGACTATGAAAATAGACATTTTTAATTACCATTACAATTTTCTTCTGATAAATGCCATTATTTCTTTGTTTTTGTTGGAAGTTTATGTATTTCGGGTAAAAAAGAAATATTTCAGAATATCAAAAGTTAAATTTAGTACGTAATACTTATAATAAATGATAAAATATGGAGATTCTTAAAAAAGTACAGAACCAGCAATATAAAAAAGCAGGTATGTTAGATCATATAGATGCTAAATGACCCCCTCTACCTCCCTATTCAGGGTCGGCATCGCCTTACCAAATACCCTGTTTAAAAAACTTTTTCTTAAAACATTATAAAAACATCACTTCTGGGATAAATTTCGCGACCTTTGCATGTGGTTTGTAAATAAATTTGGGATAAGTGTATAGGTATTAGAATTTTTGCACTAAAAGTCCCCTTGGACAAATAAGCGACATTTTAAAATACAATACAAATGTTATCATTAAAGTAAATTAAAAAAAAGTATTAGTGGAAACAAAATAAAACTAAAACTTACATGATCAGAAATATAACCTAAGGGAATTTCAACCCAAGATAAGAGCCTGTGGGAGCGCCGTTTTCTCAGTTCAAAAGCGTGATCACCTGCCAATGAATATTTAAAATGTGAATAGTATATTATTTATAATAAATGTCCCAGAAGTATGAGAGATTAATTTGTATGTGCATTATTTGGGTTAAAGTAAATACCTGTAAATTACTTTCCTAGAACGCTTCCCGTCGAAGACATTCGCCCTTAAAAGTCTCGAGGAAAGTTCTTGCTCATAACCTCTAAATTACTGAATGAATTGTAATAAAATGTAGATACTATACATATACAGTTATTAAGTATCTATGACTAAAAAGTATGAAACGAACATTTTGTATTTTGTCTTTCTTTGTTAACATTTAAGAAAAAAATAAAGTAAAAGTCAAAGAACTAGTAAAATTTCCCATGACTTTATAATTGATTGTTAAGGTAATAGATTAATGATAATTAAATGCTTGAGAATGTTTTTTACCATCTTCCAGCTGGACGAATAGTCCTCTTAGCAAATGTAGATTTGTCTGAGTAAAGGAGACGGGACCCTACAGTTTATAGCGGGATCCGAACTACTTCTTGGGGATAATTTACAATTTAAAATTACTTCGCAGTACGTGGGGCTCGAACCCACTTCGCTAGGTATGCTCAGAGAAAGTTAGACGCACTAACCGCTGCGCTACCGTCCCCAGCAAATGATCATGGTTGATTCCTCATTGGTAAAAATAATTATTTCTGGAAAATGGATCTTCTTACTGGTATTCAACAAGACACTTTATTTAGAAATTCATTTAATAAAAAATGTCCTCTCAAATTCCAAAAATTTATCCGTTATGAGCAAAGAGCATTAGGATATTCCACTCTTGGCTTCCTAGACAAAATCTAAAAGGCCCCACATTTCTCAATCATACTATGTATACTGTTCGAATATTATTACAATAAAACTATTACCTTAGATGTTATGTGCATAAAACTTTCTTTAAGATTTAAACTTATTAGCGAATAACTTCGAATGGAGGATTTCTAGGTAAAAGATTTATAGGTACATTTTCTGTATTTTAACCTAGACAATACACATCAAAATTATTTCATAATCCAGGGAACGTACTGTATATATAAATGTTCATTTTAATTTTATAATGGGTTTCAGAGATTCTAAGAAAATCAAATATGCACAAAATAGATTTTTATCAATATTTGAAGTACAGGTTTATGTTTTAAATATTTAATGATTTATTTATCGATTTATCACAAATTGATAAATGTTGTAAAACGCTACTAACAGAGTTTGTCTTATATATGTGGAATATTTTTGTGTTTTATGTTAAATATAATTTTTACCACATTACATATGTATTATTCTGTATCAATCTTAAAGTTAAGTAACCTTTGGTAAGTCTCCAGAAAAGTTTTTGTTATTCTATTATTCTGTTTTCTCATAAATTTTCAGATGACCGAGTTACTTGCTACTATAGTATATAAGAGTCAAATTCCCGGAGTACATGTAGGTCATTGAAAGAATATTAGCTAATAACATTCAAATGGAAGTTTTGCAAATTAAGAAAATTTGTTTTGGCAATACTAACATAAGATTTCTTTGTGACTTATTGTAATTAATTATAAATGCAGTTTATTAGTTTTGCATTATGCGTAAGACTGTGTTAATTTTGGTGATAGTAAAGAGATTGGAAGAAGATTCTATAAGATATTATGTTAAGATAAGTTATATGACAAATTGTCGTTAATTAAAGCATTACACTAAAAATTAAATAAAACAGATTAAGTAACCATATAATGATACCTAATAAAAAGGTTTTCTTAATTTTTACACTACATATTTCGCCAGTTCAACCACCCAATTCATCATAAAAATATATGGTTAAATACTTCTTGATATAATGATCCTAAATTAATTATAGAATCAAATGTAATGTACAACCTGTAGTGTTCTTGTATTCGTGGCTATTATTTGGTTGATACAGTTAGTGTCTGTTTTATTCGATCTTGTTATAGTATCAATGATTAATTCTGTGCTTTTTATTTGGCGAATAAATAAAATGTAACAGTTCATCGCAAAATAACGAGCAAAAAACGTTGAGATCTTGAACGGCATTTGTATGAAGCATCGATGAAGTTAGAAATTTAATCTCAACACAATAGAAGTAAGAAGTTATAATATTCAAGTCTCTACGCGTACCGAGCGTTCAAGGCTTATTTTTGATGTTATCACATATTACGCATCACACCCTCTTCTGGAATGACCTAGAAGGCGCGAAATTGGGTCACACGGCAAGCAGACACCCAGAGAGATATTAAATACGTTCGAAGCCATCACTTGTTAAACTGGGACTTTTATGCTGTAGTAAATGTTACATTGCTTGCAAATCCTATAAAATTCTTAATCTTGAGCTTTGAAATCACTCATAAACAGATCAATTGAAGACAGCTTGTGATGTGTTTATTTCTTTTTTATTGAATGACAAAATATATTTATCTATCTAACGTGAGTAACTTTGAAATACCGAGCGATTTAACAAAACGTTTGATTTAGCAATTAAATCGAATTTTCAGTACCTAGCTAAGAGATTACGATGGGGAGATAAGAGTAAAAAGCGTATGACTCATTTTTGCTCCGAAATGTCGATTTATCTGGGAGCGCTAAGGGCTGAAGCATTCACGCGAGACGAACAGGAAAATATCTTACTGTGGATTTCTTCAAGAGTTACAACTTTGATATCCTGTACATTTCTTGTAAATGTCCCCGTTTATGAGAAAAAAATTGAATAAAACAAGAAAGAGCAATTTCCATTCATCGTATAAAAGAAGTACTCATATAATCCAGTCAAATTCTATTTTTATCAAGATGTGGGGTAGCTTTGATTTCTTCCATTCTGCATGTTTTTTTTTGGGATGCAGAATTCGAATCTAAAGTTTGCTAACAAAACTTCGTGGCGCAACATTGAAAAAAATGCAAAGAAGTAAAAAAAATCTAATTTTATGCGGATTTTTGCTTACAACTACTTCTCGTAAATAACCTTCCTATGCAAAATGAAAGTACATAAAATTTACTACACATTTTATTATTTAGGTTTTTTCTCCGATGAATCGTTCGGGCTCAAGTGCAAGTTGAAAATTAGCGTATTTCGGCTGTCTCCGAAAAAAACAACTTTTTCCACTCCAAAACTATAATTTATTATTAAAGACTGTCAATTGACAGTTAATTCCTCCCAGTTCTCTGCACATACCTTATTAAGATTGTATTATGTAAATGTACAGGTCATTTTTTTCAAAAATTACATAATATTCAAGTTATTTAATGAAATTGTACAAATTCAATTACAAAAAAGTTGAAATTCCAACGAAAAATTTTGAAAAATTATTACATATTATATTATATGACTTACATATGATTATATATTATATTATTATATGAGCAAAAATTATATATTAGCCGTTGTCGTTTTAGAGGGTCCTGGCTGAGGTTCTTCGAAGACGGCGGATCCTGGCACAGGTTCGGGTTGTCAGCGTAGGGGCATGTTCATCGGGAAAATGAAAGAGGTGGTGAAAAGACAACAACTTGTGATCATAACTCAAGGGCAGATGAATGATTACGAAATAGACTGTGAGATTAGACATACCTTCCACAGCGTGTAAGCGTCTTTCCTTCAGTCCGTCCTCGGTCTCTTTCTTCAGTATCTTCTTCGTTTATGTCAATGCTATCTTCCGGGGGCTCGACGTTATCTCACATCGCTTGGCACGATATGCAGATTGGGGAGCAATGGAGGCCTGCCTTCCTGCATCCACAATTGCGTTGACAGCATTTTTTATATTTGCGAGAAATGTGCCGAAGTATCGAGTCCGGTGCAGGGTTCAAAGTGGTTGGAACTGGCACGAAACCATTTGTTCGAGACTCTTTGTTGCTCGTCGAGCGTGGTTTAACCGGATAACCATTGCTGCATCTCAAAGCAAACTCTCAGTGAATGTTGTCGTGTAGTAGCTTCAGTGGGGAGTAGTGAGGTAATGTTGATTTTACTTTTGTAAGATGAAGATACGTATTGCCTGTATCTCAAATCATTCAGATTAGTCCCATGTCCTTTCCCATACAGCGCCATGAGTAACACGTTTCCTGCTTCAGCAATCTCATCCTGGTGGGCATGAGGGTCTTTGAAAGCATCAATGACTTGTTGCAAGTCAATATTCTTCTGCAGGACGTTGAGAAATTTCAGTTATCTCTGATTAAATAAAGCAGATGTGGTGCCACAACCATTCATCTCGTGGAGGAACAATATATGGTCTGATAGGGTTTCGGTAGCGGCAATATGAGAATTGCAGAGTTGCAGAGGGTTTGAGACACCTTTCCTTTTCCTGGTTTCAAGAGGAAGACGTTCTTTACATCAAGGCTACACAGACCAATCAAAATCGCCAAAAAGTCGACATCTTCCCCCACCACTGTCACATATTTATTTGACGGGACCAAGATAAGAGCTGTTGTGATAATTAGGATATCAGCATCCTCCACAGCTTGCTGTGAATCAATAATTGCATCGTCAAATTTTTCTATTAGCATAGTTATCAACCGGTTCTTTGGACCAGATGGCCGGTGTGTTTTTTTGGTGGGGGTAGAGTGGTGGACCCCTAATGAACAGTTCAAAGGACCTCGAGACTGGGAACGCAGCTATACGGTGACGAAGTTAGTCTTGGCTTGTCTGTGAGGCCGGGAGAGAATAAATAAAATGAAGAGACGTACAAGACGGAATTATATTTGCACGGAATTTAAATACAATGTGATTTTGAAAATGCTTTTTTTAGTGCTGGAGATGGCATAGCAGTTGAAACCAGTCTACATTCTATTGTATTCAACTTAAAACTAGGAGAAATTCACTAAATTACAGCAGCCTTTAAATTGGAGTTTTGGAAGGGAAAAAGTGTGTTCTTTCGAAGACAGCCAAAATACGCAAATTTTCAACTTGCGCTTCAGCTCGAACGGTTCGTCAGAGAAAAAATACAAAGAATGAGATTTGTGGTAAATTCTATGTACTTTCGTTTTGAATAGGGATGTTATTTAATAGTTTCCGAATTATAAGCAAAAAACCATCAAGAAATGAAATTTGTTATCCTTTTGCAATTTTTTCAATATTGCGTTAAGAAATTTTGTTAGCAAACCTCTCATTCGAATTCAGCACTCTAAAAACCATATAGAATGGATGAAATCAAAACTACCGCACAACTTTCCCGCTAGGGGCTCTTTGAGTACAAATTGATTGTATTAATAGACAAAGTTGTAGTACTTTTGGAAACCTTTATAACGATTTTTAAAGTTTTGTCCTAGTGTGAAAGGTTGCCGAGATTCAAATAAAACCGCCGGCGACACAGTTTCCAATATAGTGGCGAACCCCACTACCCGAACTTCCTGACAACTCAGCATTCTACTTTCCAATAGACCCCCCCCGATAAGCCCTCAAAGGACGCCGACGTCTGGTCACTTGTAAAGTCAAATGACATACTGACATTTTATTACACATCTTGTCTTCCTAAACTACTTCCACTATACTAAATGAATGTAACTTCTTCCACTTGTGCATAATATAATAGGCTTCTTGATACGTAATACACTATTAAGACGTTTTGACCTTGAAAGAGGTTTAAGTTTTTTTGTAATAATCTTATAATGTGTATTTAGAAATAAATTGTTATATAATGCTTAAAAAATTATAACTCAACAAGTTTCAGCATATAAGGCTTCCTTTAATAGAAATTTACATATCATTAAATTAAAATTACTTACTTACAATTGATCAGGCAAGATAAACAACAGTGAACAAACTAGTACAATGGCAATAAGTAGTGAATTTATAATATTTAAGAGTTATAATTACTGTAATAATAAGGACTAATTACTGTAAGTTCAGTATTAAATAAATCACTGGTTGGTGATAAAACGTGTTACAATTATTAGACCTATGTTTGGGGGTGCTTACTGAAGGTGTAAACAAGTAACATTGATAACGTTGCAGCTTATTTTTCTATTTTTCAAATTACTGAAAGTGTATTTTCTAAATCATAGTTCAAAACTTTCCAAATTATGTGAATTAGTAATTTGATAATTATTAATAATTAAGGTTCTCTTTTCACAACAACTGTTATATTGAAAACCATTAACCTATTATCGGTTCCTATTCTACTCAATGTTAACATTATATTAGACATTTTGAATAACCTCCAAAATATCTGTTCTTCCGTTCGTTGCGTTTCATATAAACATAGTAACCGAAGAAGCAAAAGTTTCTTGTATTGATATTTGGAAAGTAAGTTAGCGTCTGCTAAAGGAAGAAATTCGTTGTTCCCGATCTATCAGTGACAAAAGATATTCCGATACATTTCAGAAAAACGCATATGAGTAGTGCAAACTTTGATGAAACTCCACAAAAACAAAATTAGACATATGTTAGAACAGTTCAAATATGCTTTTAGAGGGCGGAATATTAAACATAATATTTTTAGTCGCAACTCCTCTATAAATCCTTATTTTACTATAAGGCAAGTAACCAGACTGCAACCAAAGTTACAAATCTGGCGCGTTAAGTGTAATAATTGCATATTACCATCAAAACGCTAATGCTTCGATTGCAATAAACACCAGCCGAAAGACTGATCCTACTTAAAGGAGCTCCCTTGCCAGTCGCATACCTACCTTGCACTGACGAGAGCCAACAGCTCGAAACTGCAGTCTGCAAGTGGTGTGTGACGACTGGCAAGGGAGCTCCTTTAAGTAGGATCAGTCTTTCGGCTGGTGTTTGTTGCAATAGAAGCATTATCGTTTTGATGGTAATATGCAACTATTACACTTAACGCACCAGATTTGTAACTTTGGTTGCAGTCTGGTTACTTTCCTTATAGTAAAATAAGGATTTATAGAGGAGTTGCGACTAAAAATATTATGTTTAATATGTTAGAACGTTAGAACGTTTTTCTAACCAAACTGCCATCATCAGGAGATGATTAATATTAGACAGGTAGTGGAGACTATCCTGCAGAATATCAAAAAATACAAAATCTTCAATAAATAGAAGAAAACTATATATTTTTTTAATCGCCTTATTTATCTTGATGTCCTGGCAGAGTTTAGCATTAGATGTTCCGCTACTCAACCATGACACATACACATAGACAATTACACAATGACTATTCCCTACGGCATTGCCATCTACCGAGGCTTGAACTCAGGAGTGGTATAGCAACTAGTCGTGTTGTCTCTGACATAACCTCATCTAGTCCACTGCCACCAACTCGATAACTTATTTAAAGTGCCACTAAACGTCCATACTCTAGCCATGATTCGAACCCGTGACCCCTTCATCTCAAGCTTAACGCGTAAACATTGAGCCGTTGAGCCGGCATTACATTTAGTGTTATTGTACATGCCCTTGTACCAGTTTAACTTGGACTGTGAATCGTTACACTTAAAAAGAACAGTCATTAATTATAGATTAGGAACAGAATTCCAAATTCGAACTACGGGAAGCATTTCGTATAAAAATTTGGCAACCGGTGCTTTTAGGGCTTTCCAACCACTCTGACTCCGAAAAGCTTGTTGCCAGATCTAAAAATAAGCCTGAAGCCCGTTATTCAAAACGGCCTCCAAAATGGCGAAAATTTTTGAAATATTGCTAATATGAACTTATAAAAGAAATCCAGTGCGTAACTGGAGGTTGTCGACGTCGCTAAATCCAAATTTGATAATGCAATAGTCATATAGCTCACCGAAAGTCCGTAATTAAAGACGGTGGTCAGTATGGCGGCTATTTTTAAAATGTTGCAAATATGTAATTATATTCGTGTCGTATCGGGGGTTTTGGACGCCGCTGAAACTAAATATTACAATATCACAGTCAAGAAATCGCCGTATTATTTCCCAACTAGTTTTCTTACGCAATTTAATAACTAATGACATTGACAGTGAGGAGATTCTCAGCCAGTTGAATTTCTCAATTCCCCATGTAATAATACGGCAATCTCCTACTTTCAATCTCCAAACACCCCGTATTAATGTATTGAAATTCTCACCGCCTCATCAAATTTGCAACAATTATAACTCTGTCCAAACCAAGTTTGATTTGTTCAACTAAAATGAAAAGAAATGAAATGAAATGAAATGAAATGAAATGAAATGAAATGAAATGAAATGAAATGAAATGAAATGAAATGAAATGAATTGAAATGAAATGAAATGAAATGAAATGAAATGAAATGAAATGAAATGAAATGAAATGAAATGAAATGAAATGAAATGAAATGAAATGAAATGAAATGAAATGAAATGAAATGAAATGAAATGAAATGAAATGAAATGAAATGAAATGAAATGAAATGAAATGAAATGAAATGAAATGAAATGAAATAAGAATTCCACTGCGAGTCAATAATTTATGATTATGGTCAGTATGAAACGCTTAAATGCCATAAAATGAAACTATTTTTTCACCTCCGACGTGAGCGCTTTCCAGTTATCCTTCTTTATTTAATAAGCCTAGGAAAAGCATTACGTTACTAAATGTTTGTAGATCTGAGTACAAATTAATAAACTGTATAGAGTACCAGGGATGCCGAATGCATTTTGTTTTGCGAAAAAGATGTGTTTTAACCAACGGAGCGCGAGTCATTTCAGGCCGCCGGCTCAGCGGTGCACCACTTCCACACAATAAATGCTCAGAAATTTGGCTAATGTCTGGGACGGTAAAGAACAGAAAATACATTCCAGTCCATGCACTCGCAGAAACTCTGTCCCCAATGCAAGGAGAAAATATTTTAACTTTCCATGCAATCACTGGTTCGGACACCACATCCAAACTTGCCACCATTAGTAAACCGGCTGAGTGGGCGCGGTACTTAAATTCATCTGACCTACTCTCTGGACTAGGGAATCACCCTCTGAAGGAAAATCAACTTTACAAGGTCAGCACCTTATAAATATCAAACTGAAACTTCGCTACCGCTTCCCACTAATGAAACTTTCTAAAATCATTTTTTTTAATCTTACAGGTGCCACCGCAAACTTCCACTCGTGATGAAGGGCGACACATTATATTTGGAACAGTTAGTTAAGCCTGAGGGACTTCCGCCCACAAATGATGCTTTAAAACTATACATACTGAGAAGTTATTATCAAGTAAATATTTATTTAAAGACCATGCATATCTAGCACTTAAGACACACCATTAATTACATTTTTCACTTGCAGTGCTGCGTTTGGAAAAACGCCCATTTGCTAGGCTCTCCCTTACCGGACCCTCTGGAAATGGGATGGAAAGCTGTGGATGGGAATTTTATTCCGGTTCTCACGACATTGGAATCAGTTCCGAAAGTCTACAAGGACATCCTAACTTGTGGGTGCAGAAAGGGATGCGCTACCCGGACCTGTGGTTGTCGGAAAAGTAATTTGCCTTGTCTGAAGTCATGCACCTGCAACGTTCGATGCGTAAACAGGATTGGGTGATTATTAGTCTCAAATATTTTACAACTTGTACCTGTACTATATCTTAAGTGCCACTTGATTAGAGACGTGCAATTAGTCTTAGAGTTTTTAACGCTTCAGTATTATTTCTAACGTGCCATAAACATGACAATGTGACCCTTTATTTAGTTTATTTTTTACTCTTTTCCTTCTTAGATAAGTAATAAATCTTATAATTTTTCCTGAATGTGTTGACTTCTTTCTCCTGAGCGTAAACAATGCCAGTAGTACACATAACAATCATATAAGAGTAGCTGCCATCTTAAATTATGAATTTCCGGTTAGCTATATGACTAGGAAATTATTGAATTTGGTGTTAGCAGTGTAAACAACCACCTGATACGCGCCTTGTATTCGTTTTATAAGTTCATATTATTAATATTTCAAAAATAGCCACTATTTTGGAAGCCATCTTTCCGATTCATTTTTCGAAAAAATCCTAAAAGCACCGCTTGCCCAATTATTATATAAAATGCTTCTCGCAAGCTTAAAAACGCTTTTACTCAAAAATTTTCCTAGTCTATTAAAGGCAGGGGCCATCTTTCGAAAGAACCAGTGAAATTAAGTGCCCCTAAACACTGGGAACATTCTGCAATTTGATTTGCAAAAGGAGAAACTGGGCGTTATTGAAACCAAAACTGTGTCTAGTGCAAGAAAAGTAAAATTAAATGTTGGCGTGTAACTGGAGAATTATTCATGGGCAGTTACAGACAGTGTTATTTTCTTTAAGGTTTCCTCTTTATATTTGATAACATAATATATTCGCCAATAAATTGAGTGATTATTGAATAAGTAGTTCTGTTGTACTGAAATCCGTTTAAGAATATATTTCTAATATCAAAAAATATTACAAATACGATAATGAACTTAACAATAAGTTGGAAACTATGTATTACTATGTAGAAATAATTCGACTTGATCGTACACTAGGGCAGACGCAAAGTTTGAATACATTTTTAGCAACTTCTTAGCATAATTTTAGCGAAAATTTATTTAAAAAATAAAATATGCCTGCAAAATTTTAAAGAGACAACAGTCAACCCTGATTACCGTATACAACTTTTAGATACTGGTTAGTACAGACACAATTGCAGAAACTTGAATATAAATTATAATTCAAAAAGTACAATTTCCTATGAATAGAAATCGACAAAGTCAGTGTTTATTAACAAAACAAAATTTCTTTGAGTTGCTTCAGAAGGAAACTTCTAGTTGAGACTATATGTGCACCTAACTCTGAGAAATATGACAAAAATATTGTATGAAAGCGAATTGCAACTTTACACTTGCAACTATGCTCTTTCTACACAATCGTAAAATTGAGATATATTTAGCGATAAATTTCATAAGTTTCCTATACGTCGAACAAAAAAAATATATCAGAAATACTACGTTGAAAAATTCCGAACCTTGTAACTAGTATTGCGTATCTTGCAATTGCTTTGCATAAAGCTGTTTGCTAATACAGCTACATGAAGTTGAAGTTAAAAACGAATTTTTAATTTAAAATAATTATCTCATCCTCAAGCATTGAGGCATTAGGTTTTATAAATCTAGACTTACTTTGAAGCTATTCATCGATAGTCATTAACAAATGGATTAAGGTGGTAGGAGGGATAATTTGTAACTTATCTGATTAGATATACATTTATATATTATCCATTATTATTATAGATTTAAAACACTTAATAAAATCTATATGTGATAAAGAATATTTATGACCCAGTGAAAGTTCTAAAATGTATTTTCTGAATACTAAAAATGTCCAGTTTATAAGCCATCAAATAAGAATACATCATACCATATGCGTTCAAATATCTTCAAAAATTTCCTTCGAACTATACGTCAGTGACCAAATACTTTGTATACCACTTTATTAACATTATCTAGAACTTTATTATGCTCTGTATCTTAAATACATCAGTAGTATGGAAATGAGAGAGAATCTGTTCGGAACCGGAGCATTTTTCAGTTTAGGGTGGGGGTAATTAGAGTGGTGGGAGGTAATTGTAGTGCTGTGGTAATTAGAGTGGTATGACGTAACTGAAGTGCTGTGATAATTGAAATAACGTGGTAATTAGAGTGGTGGGAGTCAATTAGCGTGGTGGGTGATCGTTAGCGTGGTGGGTGGCAATTGTAGTGGTGGGAGGTAATTGACATGCTGAGAGGTAATTGAAGTGATACGGTAATTGAAGTGATGTGTTAATTAGAGCGGTGGGAGGCAACTAGAGAGTAATTAAGTGTAATTTAGGTAAAAATAAGGGTAACTAAGAGTAATTAAGGTAAATTTCAGTAACAATCAGGATAATTAAGGGTAAATGCCGTGACAATGAGGGTAATTACAGCAAAAATGAGGGTAATCGCAGTAACAATGAGGGTAATTGAAGTAAAAGTAATGGTTCGTCTATCTGTCCACCTGCTCGTCTGTCCAGCAGTCATTGCATTGTCCTATTGCATAATTATAGTATCTGTACATAGCATCTCTTCAACGGATTTTTGTACTTACTATTGTGGATCTGAAAACTGTATATAGGCGTCCCGGCATCATAAGTGGGATGGATATAAAATGCTATGAAGCCTACCATTGTACTGCGGGTTCTTTAGCTTGGTGTTAATTAATATTTTGTCTATTTTTTCTAGATAGCTACAGTGTTTAAGACTTCCCTGTCTTGTAACATATGCAGGAATACCGACTTCAGCCGTCATCGTCAGAAGATCACATTCTTGTATATCTCAATGTAGGCAATGATAGCTGTATCCTTAACATCTAGGACCATTATTAAATAATATTGCTTGGTCAGTAAAGATATTAAATAATTCTTTAGGGCGTTTTAAGAGGATGTTATGATCGACTCGATCAAAGACTTTTCTACCTTGTTATATGTTGTATGTAATGATATAAATATGCTGTAAATAAAAATGGGAGGAGGTATATTTAATTTACTATACAGGGCGATGTTTCATTATATTGGTAATGTTATTGGGAGCTGATTCTATATCCGAAAATATAAAGAAAGGCGTCTTTGGGCCAGAAATGTTTATTGAGGTATGACGTATAAACCGCAGTATGCAGTATGTTTCCCAAATCATGTCAGTCTCTCAAATCCCAATTGGGAGCCGAATTTTAAGGGTAATGCAGGGTAATTTGGGTAAGAAATCAGGGCAATTAAGATAAGAATAAGGATTCCCGACACCGTGCATCCTTAAATACCCTATTGTGCAGGTAAAATAATTTATAACGCAATTGTTTATCGGCATAAGATATCCATAAAGAGAAAGAGGGTAAAATTTGTATCGCTAATTTTCATTTCATAAATCAGCATATAAGGCAAATAAAATAATTTTTGGCGCAATTGTTTATCGGCATAAAGATTAGACAGGTAGGTCGCAATTGTTCATCATCACAAAGAAAAATCAGGATTGCAATTGTTCATTTCATAAATCAGTAAAGATATCCCTAAAAATAAGGCAGGTGAAATAATTTTGTAACTTTAGGTATATAATCAAGAATGAATGTTTGTTGTCATTGTAAAAAAAAATACACAGATATTATAATTGTGCAATAGGACAATGTAATGACTGCCGGACAGACGAGCAGCTAGATAGACAGACGAATAGGTAGGCGAACAGGCAGGTGGATGGGCGAACATAATTGCTTTAATCACCATTATTTTTACTGCAATTACCCTTATTTTTACTGTAATTATCCTTAATTACCCTTATTGTTACAGCAATTACCCTAATGGTTACTGTAATTACCCTTAGTTATCCTTATTGTTACTGCAATTAACCTTAATAGGTCAATTAAGGTTAATTGCCTAAATTGTGCGTTCTACCACTCTAATTAACATGTCACTTCAATTACCTCTCACCATTTCAAGTACTTCCCACCACTGCAATTGTCCCCCACCACGCTAATTACCACCAACACGCTAATTGACTTCCACCACTCTAATTACCACGTCACTTCAATTATCACAGCACTTCAATTACATCCCACCACTACAAATGCCCCCCACCACCACTCCTAGGCCCCGCCCTCTAACATCCCACCGCCTAATTACCTCCCACCGCTCTATTTAGCCACCCTCCCCACCCTTCAACTGAACACTGCTCCGGCTCCGAACAGACCCTCTCTCATTTCCATATTACTTACATCTATTTTAGACACCAGCAACGGCTTTTAGAGATAATTAATTAATTGTATGCAGTAAAAAGTTGTGCAATATTTCTTAGTAAAAATAAGACCATGTATGGTGTTTATTTATAACTTCGGAGAAAAATAATACTACACCTGCTATACGAATTAAGTCTAACTGAATAAAACATTACATTTAAAATTATTTCTGTATGTCTTCTGTCTATATATGTCAGTGGTGCTTTGCTAGTCTTAAAAGTAATTTATTACTTAGTAAATTCCTATTTTCATACTTGCAAAAGTTTTAACTGTTTGATATTACACAATGTGAAATTTTATTGGACAAAACTAACAGATGTAGTAACAATTCAAGAAGGTTTTTCATAGTAACACAAACGTATGTTGTTCTTTCTTGTTTTAGCGGTACTCAAATAAATTAGATACACTTTGAGTTAAAATCTTACACATAGCCTTACATATGTATGAAACATAAAAAAGGATGTATATTATAAAAATGTGTAGATTATTGATATAATAATAATAATAAACACCACAGAAATTAGTTGCATAAATATTTGAAAATTATTTAATTATCAAAAATTAATAATAGCGATTTTTCACTATTTTCAGGTTATCACTGAAACTACACAAAATTTTTAAAATTTTAAAACTGCATCTTAACAGGCTATAAAATTCAGAACTTTTCTCTAATTTAACCGACTTATTATTTCCCACAGTTTAGAAGTTACTAATATAATCCCATTGAAATAATGGACACCCAGTATACTCAGTGTAATTTATTGTACTCTGTTCTACCACAGCAACATTAGTGACCATAGTTAATTATAACACAATCTAGCTTAGGCATACATATACCTTATGAAAATGAGGTAATTTTATAACAATGGATGATAACCCTTCAGGGGGTGGGAATTAAAAAAATGTTTTTTTCAGTACTTGAAAGACGCGTACAGGGCTCTTGTCTTTCTAGTTAATTGAACTATTTGAGCAATATTTGTAGAAAATTTCAGACAAATCGTTCGGTTAGGAAACGAGAAAAAAATTAGAAAAATTTAGGGATAAAATGATAATTTGAACTCTCTTAGCTGTCACACGAGTATGAAATTCTATAGCATGACTCGCCCCCACAAAGTGTAACATTTGGGCATAGTTTTACTGACATAGCTTTAGAGGCACTTTTCAATGGCTTTTGCTGCACTGGCTGTTGGTATGCAAAAAATTAGACATTTTTATTTTTCACAAGACTTAATTTTGACCAAACTATCATCTCTCAAAAAACAAATTCCTAATAAAATTTGGCCCTATGCGTCATAAGTAGAATAAAGTAAATTTTCAAATGAAAGTATGTTTGATGCATTACATTTATCGGTGAATTTAAATACGTGTTACCAAAGTATACCAAATCATTAAATCAACTCCCACTAATATTTTAGTTATATCACAATAAAACACCATACACTCTGTAGACAATCATCACAATTAATACCCTACATTAAATAATTTGTCGCAATATGAGATAAAAATGTATTTATTTACCCGATTTCGGCATACTACATGCATTAAAATAAATGCAAATAACGACACTTCGCGCGACCTAAAACTAAACTGATAACGAAACAGCGGACAACCACAATATTGTAAATGGTTCTGATAAATTCATTTTATCGTTTTCTAGTTTCCTTTACATAGTGGAATAATAAATTACCTATTTATCTATATAATAATACTTCAGTATTATATGAAAAGGTTTTCAAGAGGTCTGCCGATAAAATGATTTCATTAGAACAATTATTCGATTACATAGTACAAGTTCTGCACTACTGTTACAAGCACAACATACTTGTGACAACGTATATTTTACAGAGTATATGAACTATACATACAAGGTGGCTACTTTCTATAGTGAACACTATTGTTATCTCGCAAACCATAACAGTTACGATGTTGGTTAAATAAGATAAAAGCTTCGTATTTTGAAGAACAATGAAATGGGTTACAGAAACTGAAATTATTCTATTTGGTTATGGAGATACGGTAACATTTGAAATAGCTCGTTCTCTTCTTTTTGTCTGGAGCTGTTATTATAAAAAATATTAAAAGACTTTATAGGAATATTGTGTAACACATTAACTTTGCTATAATCTACCGTATTCAGATTTTCATTATGACGTTTCGTCTCTTCGGGGCCACTATCAGCTTTATGTTTTTAGACACGAGCCTATCCTTTTTATCACAGATATATAAAACATTAGAAATTATGAATTGAATCATATGGCAAACTTGACAATTTTACTACGATGCGTCAGATAAATAAATATCATTCATTTTATTGAGGGGTTATAAAAAAATATAAATTGAAATCTTACAAATACCAAATTCATCAGTATCTGTACGAGGGTGATTTTCAAAGACGACTTATTTATTATAATTTGTATTTGCAGAACTATGACTTGGATAATCGCTTCTATCATAGAATTCTCTTTTAGGACAAATCCCGATTGCCCAACTTGGCTTTATTTAACCAAATTACGTGCATTATTGAGCGCAAGAAAATCCGACAATTAAGGAAAAGCCAGTTTCAAATCCGAATTCGTTTCAAAGTATCATTGCATTATCTAACCGATAGCTGCGTTGGTTAAGGCGCGAGGTGAAAATCGCGATAAATCGAATGAGTATCACGCTACCGGGTTCGAGCCCAGGTTCTGGTACTGGCAGTGTCGGAGGATATGGTTGTATGTCCGAGTTTTCAATGTGTAACCCCCTACTCACAAGCCTCTGGCTTCTGGAATTAGGGGTTGTCTAATTTCTGTGATGTCTATTTATTTATTTTTTATCTTAAACACTAGATTCGTGGAAAACTGGTTAGGAATCCATTAGATGGTGAGTCCGATCCCCGAGTCTTTCATCGTTAGATTTCTTTATTTGGACTCATCTTAAAGAGAAAGTGTATAGAACTCTAGTCCGCAACCGTGAGGACCTAAAAATTAGAGTAATAACTGCCATAAATACATTATTGAACAGCAACTACAAAATGTGATTATTAAGGGTAAAGTTACGGAAGTCAGATTATGTAGGGAAAACAATGAGTAACTTTTTGAGCTTGAGCAGTATAATACTTATTTTCATTTAATCCCATTAAGTTGTTCATTATAAGTTGTTTATTATTTACTCGTTAATGCAAAAAAATTATATTTTTTTTATACATTTATTTAACGTCGGCCTATTTCCGCTACGCACCCACGCTCGCCCCCCAAAAAATTTATAAAAGTAGCAATTTATCAACCTTCGTTAAGGCATTGAAAACAAACCTGGCTAATTTTCAAGTCTGACTTGAAATTTACAAAATCTGAAAAATGTACAAGAGCAAAGCAAAATTTAAAAAAATTTCATACTTTTATTAAGTTACTGACAGAACGGACAAAAGTTACACATATTCGAACACTGTGAAAAATACACAGCTCGGAATAACTGTAATACTGGACAATACAGTGGAATACGATAAACTTGAGGCCTATCACCGACGCCTGTAGACGAGCTACCCCACAACCAGGAATTTTGCCGAACCTCTTCATTTAAGAAGAGTAGGGATCTTTTACTTGCCTAACATTTAATATACAAGAGACCGACGGCTTTACATCCCCTCCGAAGGATGCTACACCACCTACACAACCCTCGCCTAAGGTTGCATAGCTTCCGCGCATACACTGATATACAAGCCGCTGGAAGATTTGTGAGACGAGGACACGGTCTTCTTTGTGAACACGAACGGTACCTCTGGTTTGGAAAAAATAAAATAATTTTAGCTAGAGAGCTTTATATGAGAGTTTTGAGGGCTTCCGTGCACTTAATTTTATTTGACTTGAATTCGGGGTGGATAAACTTGAAAAGGCTGGAAAGAGCCAACTGCTTCGCCCTTTATATAGTCAGAGCTTGATTTCCACTCGAATTTAACCTAATTTGATTTATTTAACACTTTACTGAATATTCTTTCAGTTGGCAGGGTCAAAAGCTACACCCTGTATAGTATAATAGCTCGAATTTAAATTAAACACTTTAGTTTAGAACAAAATTAACAAATGATTTATTTCCGGTTAACACACGAGTTGAATATTTAAATAGTAAAATCAAATTTTTATTCACAAAAATTATTTTAACGTATCGACACTTGAAATTTGCCTGAGTCGGGCTTGCTATATTTTGTTTGACTAAAATTTGTTTTTTTTTAATGAGACTTAAAACTAGAACCGCGAAGGCGATTTAAAATGGAGCACTGGGGCTGAATAATAAAGTACTTTTTACTAGGATCTGCCTAGGAAGGTGGTACGGGCGCTAATTTATTTATAGTAATTTCACTAGGTACACCGGAAACACAACTTGCCGGGGGCTTGGCACGCTCCCTTATTTATACTAGTGATGGAGCACGACGAGAGCTGGAAAACCCGGAAAGGGAGCCAGACCATCATATGGGGCTCGAATAATGAAATATTGTGCAAGGGTTGCTGAAATTTTGAAAAATTGGGTCGAAACTTATATCATTAAATCGGCTGTAGAAAATGTAATAATTTGATATGAAAATCTAATTTGATCTTAGAAATATGAGCGATTACTGTCTGAATAATTGATTAAATTTGAATTGGTCACGTGAAGTAGCGTTGCTAGTCGTAATTTTAATCCATATTTAATGTTATATTGAGCCATATTGAGGGTATGTGATTGTCTGCTTCGAGCAGAGCGGGATCCAGTTTTAGGGTAATATGAAGTGAAGATAGTGACGAGTTGCTAGCAACTCAGTGCTTTATGGGCTGACTGGGGAGATAAATGAAAGACGTTTTGAGATATTATTGGAAATTGAAATTGGACTTTGAATTGAAGCGATAGGGACTTGTACAAATTTTAGGGAAACGAAACAAATTATTCTAATTTGTGATTTGGGGAGTAATTTGAAAGTAATTTGAGAGGATGAGGGGGCTGTATTTTTTAGGACGATCCTTTGTAAGTTTCTTGCTATATTTTAATGTTGGGAGGTTTTTGACAATTTAATTAGATTATTTGGGTATTATGGATGTGGCATAAATTTTCTCAGAAATATTAATTGAAAATTGGGGTTTTTGAGTTCCCCGGATGCTTTAATGACTTTCTTATATGTTTGGCCAAGTAGACCGCGATGATTAAATTATTTGACAAATTTTAGTGATTTTTTCGTCGGCCATCTTGGCAATATGGAGAACGTACGGTAACATTTGAAACGGTTGCCCATCCAAGTACTAACCACGCCTACCGTTGCTTTACATCGCACATCGAAGTATGTACATAGTAAAGACGCATCTACGCTAGCCCCACGATAAACTTAAAGCTAGAAAATACAAAATAATACAAAAATGCAAACACGAACATAAGTTTTTATAATATCGAAAAAAATGGCAATATCACGTGAAATTATCAATCCTCTTTGGGAATCGCGGGGACATCTCTACGGCCGCCGTATTTGCCGTTTTTCTGTTTCGGCAGAATGCTTCTACTGTAGTATCGAACAATTTGCAGTAGCGTTTCATCGCCGTAGTGGCATCCAAACAGCCCTCCACACGGCAAGAGATTCTGCCACTTGCAAGTTTTAATAGATTTCTTTTCTTTATCGTAAACGAAAAGTTTTTAAATAAAAAAAATCTGATAAAATTGAACAAAATCAAATCATTTTAAGTTCATCTTCAGCCAGTAACATTACTTTAAATTTCAGAAAAATGCAATCCGACAGTTGTCCATACCATTACGATATTTTATATCACTTTCAAATTCACTTTTATAAAGGGTCAAAATTGAAAAAAAATGCACAAACATTATTTAAAAATTAGCGTTTTCAATGTTAAAATAACTAAGATAACTACCACAAATAAAGTTTGAAAAAAAAAATATGTAAAATATTTGTTTATATATTTTTACAAAAATCCTATGACCATGACATATACCTATGATATTAAACTGTTTATTGAGAAAGACAACAACAATGAAAGCCATATAGATCCTGTACAATTAGTTAAAACGTGAAAATATATCGACTTACCTGCAAATTTCAAAATTTTATCCCAGTAAATAAAAAAATTAGAGGCTATTACATGCCTCATCTGTCTGTGAAGGAATAAAAACACCAAAACAAAAATTAAAGTGAAAAGTAAAATCCAGACATCCCAAAACAAAACTAAATAAAAATTAAATAAGAAAACCATGAATTGAAAACTAGTAAAAAGAAACATTTAACAGTACGAAATTGAGAAACCACCCCATAACCAGATAACAGGCAAGATTTAAAACAAAGTTGAGTATGGGAAATACTTAAAGATGTAGTAAAGATACCCGGAGGCTATAATCAGTCTCCCTTAAGAGATATCCGCGAAATCATTAACGAATACTCACAAAAGCACTTCTTCTCATGTACCTGCCACATCAACCACGAGGATAGGGGAGATAACTCTTGGGCCTGGAGCATATACGTGATAGAGTAGTTCTAAGCATTGCCAGTAATATTCTCAGTTTAGATTCATTCCTGTATTTGGCACAAAATCCGTTAAGACAGTAAAAGGCGACCTAAATAAATCGATCTCAAGTATTCAACCTCAGAAGGGAGATTCGGCGAGGAGTTGATGTAGTCTCCGCCAACTCGTCTGGCTTCTCAAAGAAAGACGGTCAAACAGTAAATATGTCAGATAGCTTATTGGTAAACGCGTTGATGTATTTTATAATAATATGAAATTCTTAGGTTAATCAATAAACTGACCTAACTGTAGGAGGTTTCTAATATCACCTACAGGAACTACCGTTAAGCGCTAAAATTGCTTATGAATTTTTTTCTACGTACTCAAACTCTGTCTTTTGAAAAAGTTTATTACAGATGTATTAAAATGTTTCTATATTATAAGTGGGAGCGCCCAAAGTTAAAATAAGCGCACCAAAATAAACAATTTTAGTGTATTATAAGAAAATCACACTAATTTGTAATTGGAAATGAGGTTTTAAGATAATGTGAAAGTGAATAAAGTAGAAATAGACATTAAAATTCAACTTGGGACTAATAAAATACTAGAAAAGGGGTTAAATTTAGTGTTACAAGTGAATGAGTGAGTCGAATGGGGTACAAGTATTGGGAAAAGCAATTAATCAGTAACGTACAGAAAAGCCAATTATAGAAAAATAATCAAGAAAAGCAGTGAATGCCTGTTGCCAGGTCGAAAAATAAACCGGAGGCCCGTTATTCAAGATGGTGGTCAATATGGTGGTTATTTTTAAAATATGTAAAAGTGTAGCTACGCGAGTGGTATTTATCTTTATTTATACTCATAATATAGTTTAATGTAGTATTTAATATAGTATAATATTTATAGTTTGAATGTTACATAATATATATGACAAATACAATAGGGTAGACTTATTGTATACAATATTTTAGTTTGTAATATATCATGTAAATTGTAAAATTGTAAACTATATTTTTAATAAAAAAAACATTTTAATATGCACACCTAAGTAAAAACCTGTGCACTTACAATTTAAACTAAGTATTACTACGTAAACCTGCTACTATTAAGATAGTGTATTTGACAACCACGACCTTGCTTTGTCAACGAAAATGGCTGTCTACAGAGCAGTTGTCAATCCAACACTGCTATATGGATGTGAAAGCTGGGTCACTTACCGTCGTCATGTGAAAGAATTAGAACGTTTTCAGCAAAGACACCTCAGAAGTATGATGAAAATCCGTTGGTTCCATCACATATCAAACGTGGAAGTACTCAGGAGAGCAAACAGCTTTCCAATTGAGGTGCTTATTTCAAGAGCACGCCTAAGATGGGCAGGTCACGTTCATCGTATGCATGATAACCGCCTTCCTAAATGTACACTTTATGGTGAATTGCTAAGCGGTAGAAAAAGGCGTGGCGGTCAACGAAAGAGGTTTAAAGACGCTCTCCATGAAAATCTAAAATCCTGCGGTATTGCAGACGAGCAATGGGAACAACTTGCAGCGGACAGAACCGAATGGCGAGGGGTTGTGGCCAGCTATCAAGGATCCAAGAATCCAAGACCTAACCAGGTCTATGTTTGTCCTGACTGCGGTCGACATGTGCTCTCCCGAATTGGCCTCTATAGCCATAGTCGTGTGCACCGTAGATGAATGGGAATTACAATAGACTACACCTTTTACTTGTTTTTTATTGTACACAATCTATCGACTGTAACATTTTTATACTCGGACTCGAGTAACGGTTAATAATAATTTAGATAGTGAAACTAAAAAATAATTTACATAAAATACCATTTCAAATCTATATCCAAATTAGAGATACTCACCTAACTGTTTCATATAATTTATTGATGAGACAGAACATTTATAAAAACCAATTTATTTTCCTTACTATATATATATATATATATATATATATATATATGAAAAATACTAGGTTCTCGGGTTGAACCGCGTCTGAGATTGTTAATGTCTCGACGTTTCGGCTCCCGTTTTGGAGCCATTTTCAAGAGAAAAAGTGGGTCAAGTAAAAATTGTCAAAGAAAATAATGCTAGGAGTTCGTGGAACTGGTTCGATTCCGGGGTCTCAATCTGCCTACTCCCCAGATCTCACCACGATCCGTCTCTAAGGCCTCAATCTGCCTACTCCTTAGAGCGAACTCGCTGGCAGTATCGGACGAAGTGTTATTTATACGAAAGCTGTCTGTGGGTGGGAGAGTGGTGGGGGGTTGAGGGTCTGTTGATGGAGGCATCAGAGCAGAACGGCTGCTATCAGGATTATGAGGTGTGGATGAATATTGTGGGGCTAGCCTGGAGATCAATGATTTCCAAGCGACTGAAAGACGAAGACCGTCATCCCTTTTGTTTAGACAATTGGGACGTTTTTCAATCTCAATTGCTTCGCGGATGATTCGCGGTTTCTGGAAAAATGATGGTGCTATGGTTTTGGCGTTATCGAAGTCTATATTATGGCCTGTTAGAAGGCGGTGTTGGGCAAGTGATGATGTGGGATCGGATTTTCTAACTGCAAGACGATGCTCATATATTCTATTGTTAATCCGTCTGTTGGTTTGTCCAATGTAGGTTTGGGGACAGTTTGAGCAAGGTATTTCGTATACACCGTGGGAATCATTAGGTATTTGGTTTTTTGTGGATTAATCAGGTATATATTTGGGGTTTAATCAGGCATATATTTTTTTAAATAGATTTATATTATTCTATTGCTTGAAGTTTGGAGGTAGAAGGTAATAAAACATAGTAAGTAATGAATGTCTGTATTGTTGTTAGGCTATGGTATGGGATCTGAATGTTTAAATTTGTTTTCTGTCTTATAATTTTTATGCTCGATTTGATTTTTCTGACATCACACCGGTCCATTACAAGCATTTTTTTCTGGTCATGGCAAGCTGTACCAACAAATTTCGAGTCTAATTTTTTTCATGAAGTTGAAATGTCACCGAACTCAGAATTTTTCAGGTATTCCAAAAATATAATAATATACAGGGCGGGAAATGGGGCCATTAAATAGAGTATTTTCCTCCCTTTTCAACGATATATCACATGCCATATTTATTCATTGGTACTACGTTAGTAATTATAAGAACATTTTTTTAAAACCAATAATTTTTTTTGAACAAGCATTATACTTGCCGTGGAGAAGTATGATTAAATAAAACGATAAAATAATTCAATAAGTTGTTCAAATCTTTGCTATAATAGAACATTAACACAATTAAGAAGAATAAAGTAAATTCAGGTAACAAAAACAAATTAATAATAAAAAGGATATAGCACACAGAACATTAATATTTATCTAATCCTCAAAAAAAAATTTAAGATATCATATCAAGTGTACAAAGTGTCCACCGCGATTTCTTGTGCACAATCAAGCGCGGCGAGGCACTGCATTTAAATCATTACTCAGCATTTCGGGGGTAACTGTAATACATGCCTGTTGAATTCGAGCTTTTAGGTCCTCTACATTTTGCGGTGTCGTCGAAAATACCTTATCTTTAATATACCTTCATAGAAAAAATCCATTGGGGTTATATCTGGAGAACGAGGGGGCCATCGAATAAATCCATTGGTACCTATCCAATGTTGAGGCAAAATTTCGTCTAAATAATCTAGGCAAATCTGGGAATTGTGGGGAGGAGCTCCATCTTGTTGAAAATATTGAAAATTGTGTCGATTCTCTAAAGGTAGGTCATCTAAGAATTCATTAAATTCATTTCTCAAAAAGTTTAGATACCTTTGACCACTGAGGTGACCATCATAAAAATAAGGACCTATTAAATTGGTGCCTAAAATACATATCCACACATTTATTGAAAAATGATTTTGAAACTCAGTCGGTCTATGCCAGTTTGTATTTTCAGAAGTCCATTTGTAATGAATATTGCGATTAAAAAATCCATTATTGGAAAAATTTGCCTCATCGAACTAAAGTATTTTACCACATATTAATGGATCGGCACGCTTCTTTTCCAACAGCCACCTACAAAAAGTCGTCCCCCGTGGTTTGTCCCCCGCTTGTAAATTGTGAACTTTTTTGGCTTTATAATGTTAAAGAACGCTATAACCCCGATATACTTTTCGACGTTGTAACAAAATCCGACTTAGGAAATATTTCGTAAGAAAAGCGTGCTTCACGTAAAAACGCCGTGGAGGAGGTTTTTAATTCTTGGAAATATATTTTTGCTCTTCGGAGCGTTTTTTATGCCAAATTTTCGCTAACTCTTCGAGGAGCGTTAATTTGGTAAGTGTAGTAAATGTCGCTGCACAGGGACGTAATGTCGCCCCGACCACCCAATTTTAGAAAGTATAATAAAATTGGACTTGAACTTCCAAATTTCCAAGATTAAAAACCCTTTTACGAATCCACGTTGTCAAGCACTGCAACTCTTACGAAGTGTTGAATATGAGGACAAGTTAGTCCAACGACTATTCAAAGTATATCGGAAGTTATAGCGAAAATAGCCCTTAGCGACATGGGACCCCCATCATTTCCTAGCAGTCGGATTTGACGGGGAAATGATGAGTTTTGACGGGGTTTGCCCTAAACCGGTTCCTCAGTGATTCGGAGTCAAAAAAGTATTATTACCATGTACTCACACGTGCATGGGATCTGCCTTGCCTGAACGTAAAATTTGTTATTGCATAATACAAACGAAGTAGATACGCTTCAAGCAATTTTAAGCTCCGAGGAGCGACCAAAATTTATGTGAATTAATAAAATACGTTTATAAGACAGGCAAGCATAAGCCCACCAAAATTTCAGTTGCATGAACTGTTCCTTGAATCTTTTTGTGCATCGTTAGCTTTTCAAACTGCATATTGGATGGTAGTTGGTACCGTATGAATCGTCCCGTTCCTCACCATGTGTTGTACACGGGTCAGACCATTGTTTGTTAACATTTTCTCTGAAGAAGTTGTTGTAAAAACATAAATTTTTTAAAGATTTAATATACATTTTTTGAACTTTATATTGTCTTTTACTTGTGTTTTCTAACAAAATTTCCCTTTCAGATTTAATTTTAAGAGAGTGTTAAACAGACAGTGTTAGATTTATAGTGTTACGACGTCTTCCAATTGATACCATCAGAGCCGCAGTTAAGCATAAACGACAGTAAGTATGATTTATCCATTGATCTCCGTCTGAAACAGTCACTTTGAACCCTAAAAATTTTGTGAACGTAATATTTTTATTTAGTATTTAGAAAAGGTTGAGGAAAAAGAAAATTAATTTTTTTTTTTCCTATTTTTTTCAATTTTTCTAAGTTTTTCGAACAGAAAATACGTCCTTCAGACTTCCATCAAAAGCATGGATCGTTCACATGGCGCCCGAGCAGGGACCATGCCGTCCCCAAACCCAACAAATCCTTTCTCATTCATGGCGGAAGACTCCGAGGGGTCGACCCCAAGAGAATTTTATGAGCGAGTCACCGCACCGCTCGTCGACGACGGTTCTAGAGGGATAGAACCACAGCGACTGTTTCCAGAGGGAGATAATGTTAATTTATCAGCTTCACAGCCACAAACTGCTTCGATGGAAAGTATGTTTCTGAAAATGGCAGAGGGCTTCGTGCAGGCGATACAGAACGTGTCGACCTGTACGCCCCATGAGAGACAAAGATGTCCGAACGTGACGTTCCATGGGCTTGATCATGAAGATCCAGAAGCATTTCTGAAAATTATGGAGGAATATTTCGACAGAGCTCGCATAAGCCACGACTATGATCGCCTCCATAACGTAACCGGCCAACTCAAGGGCGAAGCTCAACGATGGTCCGAACAATTTAGGACGTTGACTACTTCGTATGCCTTATTCAAGGAAAGATTCCTTACGAGATTTAATTCTCCCGACATACAGTCACGAGCTATTGCTCAACTGTATGCCGTCAAGCAAACGTCTTTAGACGACACGGCAGTGTTTATCACAAGGAAAACCTGTCTTTTCGATCGTATTGATCCCTTTAAATCCGAAGCCATCAGAGCTCGGGTCATCATGGACCAACTGCGTCCAGAAATTAGGTCACGCTTGAGAAGCAACCTAATTTCAACCACAGAGATGTTAATAGCAGCGGCTACTAACGTCGAGCGGGATTCAGCTGACGAACAGACGTCGCTAATCCAGCTTATTGATCAACGTCTGTCCCGCGCGTCTTACTATCGAGAGCCGGGACACATCAGTCCACAAAATTCAAGTATAAGGAGCAATGGAAGCCCAACTCCGACAGCACCGAGGGTGCATTTCCGAGAGGACGTATCTCGACAGGAGGGTCCAGGCAGAGCGCCTGGTCGTCCTTTTTTTATGCCGAATTTATCAAGCGGATCAGTGAATCCTGACCGCAGGCAAACCAATTTCAATGGCGGATCGGGGAAATTCCGAGTACCCGACCGACCGGCAACCCCGTGCCGATACTGTACAGACACAGTGCAGTGGCACTTCCATAGCCAATGCCCGAATAACCCGCATCTCAACAGGAGACCGGGAAACTTTCGAGGGGCCAGAGACCCAGGCCAGGGTCCATCTGCAAGATCCCCGGCACAACGGCCGAACCAAGGCGGCAGCAATGTCCAGTAATTTTTTCCGATACTCATGACCACTACGACGCTCCTCTGCACAAGACAAGAGAGTCAATAAATTATATGAGCGAAGCGTTCCCTTTGCCTCGTATAAAAGTTCAAATTAATGAACATGCGGTCGACGCACTGATCGATTCAGGCTCGACGCGAAACGTTATCCATCCGAGGATGTTGGATAATTTCAAAAATCTCACGACACGTCGATCATTTGCTATGGCGTGCGGAGATCGAATGGTGGACTCTCTTGGCACGACAAAATTACAAGTAATAATTTCAGGCACCTCTTTTGAAATTGATTTTCAAGTAATCGAAAATTTGAACGAAACGATAATATTAGGATCACCATTCTTATATATGAACAATGTCGCATATGATTATGGCAGAAAATGCCTATATGCCGGCACGGAAGTGCGTATTACCGTCTTCTGGAATCAAGCTTCTCAGAGGGAGAGACAGCAGGCAAAGCTTCCTGAAGAGCTTGTTATTAATGACAAATTTCTACGACCGCTGTTCGAAGAATTTGTCGATCTGTTCACTGCGGAACCGACTCAAGCAACCACAGTGACTGTTAAACACAAAATTACAGTAAAAGACACGAAACCATTTAATATCAGACCATATCCGATGTCTCCGAGTACTAAGAAAATTATGTACGACCAAATTGAAGAGATGTTAAAAGCTGGCGTCATCGAACCTAGCACTGCCCAATATAGTTCACCACCAGTGATAATAAAACGCTCCGACAAGAAACCACGATTTTGCATCGATTATCGCCATTTGAACGAAATGACTGAAGACGAGGCTTCCGTCTTACCCAAAATACACGAAAGTATTAAAGATTTAGGAAATTCGAAGATTTTTTCTGTGTTGGATTTAAAAAGTGGATATTGGCAAATACCGCTAGATGAAGCATCAAAAGATTTTTCGACTTTTACCACTCCTGATGGGGCAGCTTACAGATTTAATGTCATGCCTTTCGGACTCAAGACAGCTCCCTGTACCTTTCAGAAATTCATGGCAAAGGACGTTTTAACGGGTTACCTGCACCATTTCTGTAAAGTGTATTTAGATGATATAATCGTTTACAGCGTAAACGTGAAGGAGCATATGTCCCACTTGAGATTAGTCTTTGAAAGACTACGTCTGCACAATCTGAAAGTGTCACCGGAAAAGTGTGTAATAGCGACGAATGAAATCCAATATTTAGGCCACACCATTAGAACTGATACTTCCCAACCATTAGAAAAACATGTTTTACAAATTCAAAATTATCCCGTTCCAGCTACAAAAAAGCAGCTACAAAGTTTCCTAGGGCTTTGCAACTGGGTACGAGAATATCTACCAAATGTGGCGATGATCACGAAGCCACTAACGAAACTTCTTTCGAAGGAAAATCGTTTTCACTGGAACCATACATGCGATGAAGCGTTTAGAAAATTAAAAGAATTATTATCCGGACCGCTGGAACTCCATCGGCCGGATTTTTCACGTCAATTCATTTTGCAAACAGATGCATCCCTCCAAGGCCTTTCGGCCGTATTATATCAATTGGGCGACAACGGCGAAAAATATATAATTTCGTATGCAAGCAACACGTTATCTCCAGCGGAGAGACGTTACCACATAAACGAGCTAGAATGCTTGGCGGTGGTGAACTATATTAAAAAGTACAAGATGTACTTAGCAGACAAACCGTTCTTGGTGAAGACGGACAACAGGGCGTTACTTTGGTTAAACAAACATAAGGACGACAAAACAAAATTTACTCGATGGTCATTACTATTGCAAGAATATGCATTCAAAATTGAACACTGTCCAGGAAAGGAAAATTTATTAGCAGATTTTCTAAGTCGTAACCCACAAAATCAGTATGTCGAGACAGACGATGAAGAGGAAAGAATGTTCCTACCAAATTATAAGTGTCCAGAACGTATTTCTGTTTTAACGCACTCAGAAATATACGAAGATATCGTACAGGCTCAATTGAGTTCAAGAGATATTCAAGACAAGATCCGCCGTTGGAATGATCTATTTCAACAGGAACAACGTTCCGATGCGGATCTTATTTTTATGAAAAATTTTCACGTCCAAGACGATGTACTTTTTAAAGATTGCGATCGAAATTTTAAATTAATAGTTCCAAAGAGGAAAATTAAGGAATTGATTTACCATTATCATGACCGAGATGAAGCATGTCATCCAGGAAGAGACGAGACTCTCAGGAAAATAGCGAAACGCTACTATTTCAATAATATGGCCAGGATCGTAGGCAAATACATAAACGACTGTCTGATATGCCAGTCTGTAAAGACAAGACAAGCCCAACCCAATGCTCCACTTAGAAGTCATGCACCACAAAATGCATTTGAAACCTTGAGCGTCGACGTAATTGGCCCGCTGCAGAGGACTAAAGACGCCGAAAACAGATACATGATTATCGTCGAAGACGTTTTCAGTAAATGGATAGAGACAAAGGCATACATTCAGGTCGACGGCAGAACGATAGCCAAATATATCGACGAAGAAATAGTAGCAAGATTCGGAGTCCCTCGAGTCATAATATCCGACAACGGTGGTCATTTCAATTCCGAATGGTACATCACATTTTGCGAAAGGAATGGTATCGAACGATACTTAATTCCAGCATATCACCAACAGTCCAACCCCGTGGAACGACGGGTTCAGGAATGCAAGAAAATTTTAAAGACTCTTTTATTCAAAAAGCCAAACGACACTTGGGATCGCTACGTGCATCAAATGACATACATATTAAGAAATCGTAGGAACGCCGCTACAAATCAGACACCTAGCATGGTCGTGTTAGGATATGATCCAGCCGAAAGAGGCGAATGGGATTTGTATGCCTGGAGGCAAGAAAGAGCCAAGCAACAAACGCTTCCACGATACGAGCGGATCAAGGAAGCCCGTCAGGCCCAACAAAATTACAAACAGAAATATGCGCCGGAAGAGGCCGTCACTCCGATCGTTTACAAAGTAGGAGACAGAGTCATGAGTAAGAGAAAAAAGAAGGTACATACCTTCACGCCGTCTTGGTCAGGCCCAACCAGAATTCTGAAGAAGTTTTCAGACGAGGTGTATCTCGTGCAAAAGGGAAATGTAACGACAAGAGTACATGTCGATGATTTGAGACCAGCCCCGCCAGAGGAGCACAACTTGGAAATCGAATCTTCCGATGAAGAAAATGCTAGTCCAGGCGGAACATCACTCGATGGAAATGATTCCCCGTTCTCAGACGATTCCACAGAACCTCCACCGCCGGAGCAAACGGTTGTACAAATTCATGCACCGCCACGAGATGCTTCCACTTCTGATTCAGAATCAAGTTCTGGAGATTCAATTATATTTTTATAATATTTTTCAACCTAGGCTAAGTTTTAACTTAGTGCTAGGTTTATTTTATATCAAAATTTCCATACCAACTTCTTGTCGTGTCAGGCAAGAGTTGGTATTTTTTATGCATTTTTTACAAGTTATTTTCATTGAGGATATTGTATCGTCCATACAATTCTTCCAAATTCACTGCAGCAACTCTGACCGTGTCCGGCAGAGTTGGTATTTTTTATAATTTTTCTAAGTCCTCAAATGTTATTAAACATTCATCTGTAAGCAGAGTCCGACCCAAAGGGTCCAAACAAATGTTCCATTGGCACGGCATGGAAAGACGACAACTCTGACGCAGAGCGCGATTCAGACGAGTCTAGCAACTCAAGGGCCAGATGCCGCCACGTCTGCTGGAGGGGCAGATGCAACGATCCGACGGAGGCAGATTCTGTCGCAGATTTCTCCCAAGAAGAGATTTTAATAAAAACTATTTCAATCAATATAAGTCAACAAAATTCAATGTTCCTATTCTCAAAGACGACGATGTGATATCGGTCGCAGATTTCTCCCAAGAAGAGATTTTTTTTTTTACTACACGGAAACCATTTCAATCAATATAAGTCAACAAAATTCAGTGTTCCTATTCTCAAAGACGACGATATGTTATCGGTCGCAGATCCCCAGACGGGATATGAACAAACATATTACTAAAATTTTGTTTTATATTGTTTCATATAAACTGAGCAGAGCCATAGTATAGCTGGAGCCAAGCAGTCCGAGGACCACCTAAGCTGTTCCAGAAGGCAGTTCGACACCGAAGGTGATCGACGAGGCATAGACACGAGGAGGAGCAGACGCAAGCCCGCATTAGTGGAAGAACACTAAGAAAGATAAGTGCGTCGAAAGTGTTTGTGTTGTGTCATCGAGAATCCGAGGATTCTCGATTTTTTCTTTTTTTATGCCTTTTTCATATACAATGTTCAATTATTCAATCGAATGCTATGCATCGATATATGTTCAAAAATTTATCACCATTTTAGATTTGCATCTATGTTTTGTTCAGATAGGCCGGTCTGAACGATAACCGAATACAACACATGGGAGACTACATCCAATGATCCATTTTATTTTCAAACAAACAATTTACCAAACGTTACACAAAAAGATTCACGGAAAGGAGGGGAGTGTTAAAGAACGCTATAACCCCGATATACTTTTCGACGTTGTAACAAAATCCGACTTAGGAAATATTTCGTAAGAAAAGCGTGCTTCACGTAAAAACGCCGTGGAGGAGGTTTTTAATTCTTGGAAATATATTTTTGCTCTTCGGAGCGTTTTTTATGCCAAATTTTCGCTAACTCTTCGAGGAGCGTTAATTTGGTAAGTGTAGTAAATGTCGCTGCACAGGGACGTAATGTCGCCCCGACCACCCAATTTTAGAAAGTATAATAAAATTGGACTTGAACTTCCAAATTTCCAAGATTAAAAACCCTTTTACGAATCCACGTTGTCAAGCACTGCAACTCTTACGAAGTGTTGAATATGAGGACAAGTTAGTCCAACGACTATTCAAAGTATATCGGAAGTTATAGCGAAAATAGCCCTTAGCGACATGGGACCCCCATCATTTCCTAGCAGTCGGATTTGACGGGGAAATGATGAGTTTTGACGGGGTTTGCCCTAAACCGGTTCCTCAGTGATTCGGAGTCAAAAAAGTATTATTACCATGTACTCACACGTGCATGGGATCTGCCTTGCCTGAACGTAAAATTTGTTATTGCATAATACAAACGAAGTAGATACGCTTCAAGCAATTTTAAGCTCCGAGGAGCGACCAAAATTTATGTGAATTAATAAAATACGTTTATAAGACAGGCAAGCATAAGCCCACCAAAATTTCAGTTGCATGAACTGTTCCTTGAATCTTTTTGTGCATCGTTAGCTTTTCAAACTGCATATTGGATGGTAGTTGGTACCGTATGAATCGTCCCGTTCCTCACCATGTGTTGTACACGGGTCAGACCATTGTTTGTTAACATTTTCTCTGAAGAAGTTGTTGTAAAAACATAAATTTTTTAAAGATTTAATATACATTTTTTGAACTTTATATTGTCTTTTACTTGTGTTTTCTAACAAAATTTCCCTTTCAGATTTAATTTTAAGAGAGTGTTAAACAGACAGTGTTAGATTTATAGTGTTACGACGTCTTCCAATTGATACCATCAGAGCCGCAGTTAAGCATAAACGACAGTAAGTATGATTTATCCATTGATCTCCGTCTGAAACAGTCACTTTGAACCCTAAAAATTTTGTGAACGTAATATTTTTATTTAGTATTTAGAAAAGGTTGAGGAAAAAGAAAATTAATTTTTTTTTTTCCTATTTTTTTCAATTTTTCTAAGTTTTTCGAACAGAAAATACGTCCTTCAGACTTCCATCAAAAGCATGGATCGTTCACAATAACACCGGTAACCATTTTTCTTTAAAATTTTTCTAGCACTTGTTTTATTTATATGACAAGCAATTTGAATTTCTCTTAATGATGTTTCCAAATTTTCTGTATTTTTATTTCTTACATAATTAAAAACTCCGTTTACATTATTTACATTATCATTAACACTGTTCAAACTTGTCTTCTTCATTAAAAATGAACCATTATTTTTCAGTTTCGTAGCTAATTTTCTGAACAGAGTTTTATTCAGCTGTAGTGCTTATGGAAATCTGTTTCTATATTCTACTTGAGCTAAACCAGAGTTAAAATTGCATTGGCAATATGTAACGGACATATTATAACAATCAATGTGAGTGAAAATCATTTTTGAAAATTCTAAATTCTTAAACGAGTGTGATTGAGTGAGAGTTTAAGTATTAACTGAGATGATCTGCCTGAAATCATGAAATACAAACAAATGGATATTATATTTAAATTAATTGGTAAAGACATTTCAACTTTCTGAGCAAGGAGTGACGCTTTTATGGAGGACCTCTATACATTGGTATAACTGCGAATACTCTTTCCATAATTGCTTCATGTTGCTTTCTTCATTATTATTTTGTTTTTGTTACCTGAATTTACTTTATTCTTCTTAATTGTGTTAATGTTTTATTATAGCAAATATTTGAACAACTTATTGAATTATTTTATCATTTTATTTAATCATACTTCTCCACGGCAAGTATAATGCTTGTTAAAAAAAATTTATTGGTTTTAAAAAAATGGTTTTATAATTACTAACGTAGTACCAATGAATAAATATGGCATGTGATATATCGTTGAAAAGCGAGGAAAATACTCTATTTAATGGCGCCATTTCTCGCCCGTTTCAAAATAATTGTTTTAACAGTCTGAAGAGTAAATCTCAAATTACAGCGGTTTTGAAAAAAATTAGATCAAACCTCATTGAAACACTCTGTTTTGAAAAAAATTTTCGCCTTAGATTGTTTTCTCGTATCTCTTTAAATAACGGAAATATTTGGCCTAGACGTTTTCCGCATTTTCGATATTTTCCGCCATAACTCTTAAAGTACGCCATGGATTTCAAATATCTTTAAACCATTTTGTAGGTTATATAAATCGGCACAATTTCCGTAAAACTATTTTTTTTGTACCACCGATATTAAGTGAGATATTCTCTAGTGCCTTGATAAAATGGACAGCCTGTATATACTAAAGCACATGAATTTCGTTTTTGTAATATTTACTGAGATGGAATTTTCGGAGAGCCATTGAACAATTTTTGATATATCTACCTCAGATTTATTAGATTTTTGATTCAAGAATATTGTGCATACAATAAACTGTTGGAAAATAAACATATGCGAGGGTATTAAAAATGTTGTAGGTGTGGAACAACGGACAGAATATTGTTTTCGTGTTACAAAAACTGTGAGTTAGTTACCTACCCAGGATTGATGTAAGTAAAAAAATATATCAGTTGAGTTGGTATTAACATTAATACACAAGTGGATCAATGGTTATGAGTATTTGTTAGGTTGCAATATCTTAGAAGCAACGTCGCCGTATAGAGCCACTTCCAAGTGGCAGCCAGTGACGTCTTCGAGAATTTTGTCTTGTGTTTGTAACAAATATTTCTTAAGCAAAGTTAACCGTGATTTAATAGAACCTCTTTTTCTAATTAAAATATTCATCTGCGCATCCGCCATGATTCCTTTTGTTTTAAATCAAAATCTATAGTTGTAATTTTTCGACCCAAGGGATCCACGACATCCTGAGAATGTTCCAACTTTCAATTAAACAGAGTACCTAAAGTCAGCAAGGGAACTTTTAAAAATAACTTTCAACATCAAAATTACATCTAAAGTAAATTTAAATAAAAATTTCAATTAAATTACAAACATCTCTTTTTGGCTCCCGAACGTGGAGCATTTCACACTTCACATAAAATCTAAAACGAGCTTTCTGCATCAGTAATAGTATTGTGTAATTCCTGGATTATCCTTAAAGATTTGTTATCTATGCTTTACTAATTTTGCTGCGATAAGGCCTGTTTGGAATAAAAGTGATTACAAACTACCTATTTTTTAAAATCTCCTGCAATATTTATGAACAGCTTCATATATACTGTCTCGGTATGTTTCTTATAAAGATAAAAACGGTGTTCTCCGTATGCGGCTTGTATGCCAACTATGTCATACACTTGACACAGTTTTAAATAAGTAGGACTGATAAAGTAATCTTCACATACTATTGAAGGAGCTGATGAAAAATAATAATTTCTTTCCATAAGACGTATAATAGGTAAACATCAAATTCAAGGGCTGTTAAGGACAGAAATAATTTCCAGTATTGAAAATACTTCTTGGTTCGCTTATATGGGATGAAATAACATCCAACAAATCATCACCTACACAGACTTGGACTGGTACAAAACGCCGAATTCAGTCTGTTTCTAGAGGAACATGAAACAGCAAAGCATGGTCTGTGCACTTGTCTCTCTGCAGAAAGAACCCGATTCCCATTGCTTGACCAAAGTCAGCTTTTACCTGAGGACCTGGACAATCCCTTACCCAACAAAATTACCAGCTTTATTAAAATATTGAACCTACTGGGTGAAATATAAATTAGGAGTGAGCCATAATAGACCAAATGGTCGAGTGGAGGGTCTGGTATAGATCCACTCACATTTCAACCTAACCTAACATGCAACAGATCTGGGTGACTTTTATGTATTTAGAGCCGTCTAAGCGATATGCAGATCTCACAAATTCTAAGTTTACTTATTACTGCCCCCAATTTAAGTATCACTATGGCGTACATTTCCTTCGAGTTCATGGTATTGTATTTTAACGAAACTCGATATTTTACATAGGGTCTTATTTATAAAGTAATGACTACTGATGAGCTCCATTACTAACAAGCTCCATGATTCATATTCATGACCAAAACAGAAGGCCCATGCAAGATTTTAAAATGCCTTATAACAAATTTTCTGTTTACAAAAATCATTTGCAACTATATTAATAATAATAATGTGTCTTTATTGATATTTTAACAATTGGACAAGACGAAAAAGAGCTATAACAGAGATGTTGAGTTAAACACAGTTGCTCTATCACCTAACCATTCCATTTGAAATATAAAGAAAAGAACGAAAATATACAGAATAGTTAATAGTAGATAGTGTACAATATAAGTAGACGAACCATGATAAAAATGTCATATATCACTGTTTGCAATAAACGTGATTAAAATGTCATATTTTTGTTTGCAACAAGAAGTGACTTGACTTTTTTCTTGAAAAAGTATGTTACTGGGAGAAAACTTGATGGAGGGCAGCATGTTAAAAATTTTAACAGCGTCTCTGTAATTGGGCCGAACAATGTCCAGAAACCGTATACAGATCATTATGTCTAGTTGTAGGTCCGTGGATATCACGTCCTTTTATGAGCTTGGCAAATAGATATTTTGGTGTTTTAATTTCATTGGGTTTGTAAACCAGCCAAGCCATTTAGATTCCACAAATTTATTTGTGATATGATCAATTTTTTTTTATATTATTACAAAACAAGTGTTTTGAAGTCTCTGAAGACTTTCCTTATCTTTATTTAATATAGCCGGCCGACAAACTAAATCACAATAAGTCACATAACTAATTAATGAATCACATAACCTTAATTTAACATCAGTATATCTTTATGAAAGTATAGTATTTTTAATTTGCATTATATTAGAAATGTGTTTTTGGAATCGAAGGTTAGTGTCAAGACTAATACCCAAGTTTTTGCGATACTCACTGAAAGGTAGAATCTTGCCATTGAGAGTTATCGAAAACGCAGGATTATTTAAAATTAACTCCCTATGATTAAAGCACATACGTACTTCAGTTTTTGTTTCATTTATAATTAACTTATGTTTATGTGACACAGAGGAAATAGTATCTAAATCACAGTTGAGCTTATTAGCTGCCTGTCCAATATCTCCAACAGAAAAGTGATGAAGTGTTTCATAATCAACAGCATACTGGAATCTAGAATTGATTGGGAGGTTGGTCAATAAAAATTATTGAACCACAGCACTTAGGCTCCATTTGGTCCCTTGTACATCCTTCCTGTAGGCAGACCCTCGCCTAGGCCTCCAACCAACATAATCTTGTGAAATAGGTGGTGATGCTGCCTAGAGGCATCTCTCTTACATCGGCCAAAGTAGGCCAACGTTCTTCCAAAATGGATTCTCTGATTGATGAGACAGCAGAACAGTCACAGAGCACATGTTGAACCGTCTCATCTTTTCACAACATCTACAGAGAGGTGTTTCACTTAATCTCATATTATGGAGATGTTTCCTTAACGGACAGTGTCCAATCTGGATTCCCGTATAAACCGTAGGTTCTGGACATTGTCAGGTAGTCCATTGCTGTACTCTTGTTGGGATATTTTAGTAGTTCCCTAGCAAGCTGACAGCTGTTTGATTCATCCCACAGTTTCCCGAATTCATTGTTCTTTTTATTTATTTGTATTATCGCCTTGATCGGTAACAGACTGGCCGGGCCTGGTCCAAAGATACTTAGCCTGCTGCCTTCTTAGCCAGTCTGTCGGCTACTTTGTTGCCACTACACTGTGCATGTACTTTCACCCAGCATACCAGAATGTTATTCATGTTGGAGGCACCCACAAATGCTTGGTAACATTCCCATGCTGCTCCTGTGGTAATTTTGTAACTTCTCAGGGCTGGTAATGATTGTCTACAATCTGTGTAGATCGTGATTGTTTTGCCCGTAATTTGTTTACGGACAAACTCTTTTGCAGCTATGGTTATGACCGCCAGACTACGCTGGCTCGCACATCCATAGCCATTTATATTGGATTTGCAGACTGAATTATATTCCACATCCTGCCCCATCCTTCTTTTTGATCCGCCTGTGAAGATGTTGATCACACCTTCTCCAGCAGCCTCGTTCTCACTATTCGTCTGTATTGTGTAGGGTCTGTCAAATAAAAACCGGGAACAAATGCCATCGGTGCACGCCTGCAGAAGAGGTGTCTTTCTGACAGCCTCATTCCACAGGCACTTGGATATTGTTTCTGGGTACGATTCGTAGAGCGCCTTCACCGCCGTTTAGGACCACTCTACGGCCGTCACATCACGTTACTGAGGGGCCTACGGAATCGTCGAAAACCCTCTCCAATCTTTAGGGGCTCATCGCTAATAATCGGTAGTTGTTAAATACTGTAAAACTTCTTTTATATGCACCTCATATTCTTATTTCATTCGCTGTATTTTACATTGAAGGCAACACACCTGACAGACCATCTGGTAAATTTCATTTTTCTCACACTTAATTTAATATACATCATTATTTCTGTACGCCGGCGGTAGCTACCAAACGGTAATTTATATTTATTGTAAAATTTTGCTTCATAGTAAAACGTAACCTATAATTTACATCTTGTAGGTCACGCACATTGTTAAATTTTAAACTTATAGTCTGTCCCACGTGAGTTGTCGCAGCATTGGAGTGTTTGTATTTGAGAATCAGGTAATTTTATTTTATTGCTACGCCAGGGAAAGAGACAGCAACTACTAATTCATTTCATAAGCATAGGGCACAGAAATGCCCAGAGGTTACTGAGTTAGATTACTTTTCTATTGTCGTGAACACTACATCACAAGTCCGGCCTACCCGTAGCACGACTATACTATACACTGTTCCCTCATTATAAGTATAATCTACCCTTCTAGTATCACACATTAAAGAGTAGAAACCCTGTAGCACTCTTTATGGAACGCACTCGAGTGTAAGAGTTGGTGACACTCTCTCCAATGAAAAATCAGATATCTCTGGTGTACCTCGAGGCTGAGTATTAGGTCCTATAGTTTGAGAATAAATGAATAATTGCATTGTGTATCATAATATATCGAACCCCTAAGGTGCGTAATAAACTTCTGGCTGATCTGGTGAATATAGAGAAATGGTGAACGGATAATAAAATGAGACTTAATTGAGCAAAAGTAAGTAATTACATTAAGAAACAACTCCCTGAAAGCTGTAAGCTCAGTTAAATACTTGTAAGTCCATCTATCAACTAATCTTCTCTAGGGTACACATATTGACAAGATCGTTGCAAAAGCCTACCAAATTTTAAACTTTGTTATGAGAAATCTAAAGGAAGACAACAGGGAAACGGGAAGTAAAAATTATTTGTCACTGGTGCATCTTTGACTTGAATATCGTGCAGTAGTGTGGCGTCCTCGTCAAGCTGATTTATCTCATCAGCTCGAGGTGGTGCAAAGGATAGCAGAGAGCTGGATATATTTAAACTTTTAGCAAAACTTCAGCCCCTCTGAAACAATTGAGATATTGGATTCGCCGTATCTGCAATCTATAGGCGAATACTTTGTAAAACTTGCTATGCGCAAGTTATGCAGTATAATATCCTGCTCTCGAGGAAATAGAAAGTGTTTTTGCTGAAATGTTCTATTTTACTAGAAACTGCTAACAATTGCTAAAAATCAATATATTTAAATTTAATACCACTATAGGGACTTAACCAGTTGTTGGGACTTGTGTCAGTTGCTGAAAGACCTTGTCTTGGACAAGGCAGGTCTAAATTATGAAAGTTTAGTTAACTTGCAAATTGTCCAATACGGTTACATATGTAACAGTTTGGTCTCCCACCGTGATGTCATTTAATATTTTGGGGGTTGGTATAATTGTGCCTTGTGAAATTGGTCGGTCTATAAAACCCTGTGAAATTTTGCCTTGGTTGGATGTTTTTCATTACTTTCGTTGAATCGGGTATTCCGCCCTTGGAAGTTTCCTACTGATTGCCTGATGTAGTTATTACTTGCGTGGAATTGCGGTGTAAATGTTTGTCTTCCATTTGGGGAATTGTGCTATCTGAACTTTGTGATTTTTTTTTAAACTTCCAGAAAAATTGGATCATGATTCATAATGTAAGTTTGATTTAACTATACGAATGGTGTTGTTGCTAGTTCATTTGAGTAATTGGTATTTTAATATTGACTACAATTTTGTTTTTGATAAATGAACAATTGCAAAGAGGGAGCTGATAAAATTTTGAAATCTGAAATTGGTATGGCTAAGCTTTTATTCGCGTGTATTAACTCGTTTTTTAGTTGTGTTAAATCATGGGGCAGTATGGCGGGATGGAGGATGGGTATAGAGATTTGATGTTGCATGCATGAGATTAAAATGCCCTGGTTTTTCATGGCTCTAGTAATTGATTATTTAATACTGATAAAACCACGTTTTCTTGATCATCTTAATGAGATGAGATAGTGTTTTTAAACTCATTTATGAATTCTTCTAAATAAAGAATTCTACCCTCTGTTGTATTGAAAGCCTTTGCTATGGCTCTTTTATATTCTTTGAATTATTTAGAGTCTTCTGAAATTAAAGTAATAGATTTTGAGAGACCCTTAATTTGTTCCCCTAAATTATCTTCCCTTGCCGTGAAAGCGTCAAGTTTATGCTGTATTGCAACTCCGCATCACCAAGACAATCCTTCCCATAGAAAGTCTAGTGTTCTTTTATTTCGAAAATAAGTTTTTTGAGAACTAGCAAAATCTTGCAAATAATTAATATTCTAGCTTTCTTCGAGAGAGGCAATCTCCAATTCATAATCTTTTTTAATAAGTCTAAATCCTTTAAAATACACTGAACTTTACTACTTATATTGTTGAGGCAACATCCTCCATATTTCACCTCTTCAACCTCCTACTTTTTATACCAGGTCGTTTCATACGTTAGAAGGATGGTGGCCTCATAACTCTCTGTCGATGGTAGGGCTTTACAAAATGCCCCTGCCGTTATCTCTAAGTTTTGAGAAATGGTGTTGGTAGTTACACTTAAACTCAACAAAAAGGTGAATCTGCAAGAAAAGGAAAAAGGGAAAGTAGAAATGGACAGGCAGTAATAGTTGCTGCAATAAATTATGCAACACGTTGGGCAGAAACTCAAGCATTGTAATCTTGAAAGGCACTGCCGGTAGAAAAATTCATTTTATAAAAAATTGGAGCTCATGGAGCTCCAGGGCATATACTAAGTAAAAGGGGCGAAACATTTCGCTCAGAACTTGTACGTGAACTTGTAAGTTGCATTTGTATAACAAATCAATATATAACAGCATATCACCCATCTTGAAATAGATTAACAGAGCACCTTAAAGGAAAAGTAACACTAACCAAACACAATGGAAGGACAATATATCACTTGATCACCAAAAACTTATTTTGGGATAAACTTAATTTGAAATGCTTCTGGGACTTGCTTGTGGACACATCTCCTCTGGCCATGGATGTAGGGTAAGAACCTTATTACAGTGTTTTATATTGGTTTTATATGTTATTGTGTTTACTGATATATTTGACGTTTTCCTGATTACGTACTTAGCTAATTGCTGCTAAGGAATACATATTAAAGAAATAGTAATAATTTAATTGAATCTCAATTTTGACCTTTTACATAGTAAAGCAACCCCTCGTCGTGGCCATCATTAGCGGTCGTCGAGACAAAGGTACATTCTTTTATATAAACTATTCTATATACTTGTATCATTCTATTGTACAGCCACTGACCCATGCTGCTCATATTGTAATTTTATAAATGAAACTCAAAATTCCACGTGAAAATATTCCTGATAATTTTTGTAAAAATAATATTTGTGTAAAAAATTGTTAAAACAGAACTGTTGGTATTCTATTCCTTATAATATTAAGTTCTTGTTTTGCACTGAAAACTAGGTCATGTAAAATCTACTTAACAATTCCGTACGACTTTGTTTATCTGTTTTCATTGATTTTTTTTTTTTTTTTTGTGGCACTATGGATCCAGTCCAATCAGCCAAAAACAAAATGTTGATGGTAAGGCCAATACTTAACACAATTATAGGTAATTGGAACAATCCATACTCAAATATACATGTATGCTTCTATTTTTTTCTATGAATCTATAAGCCACAAATCAAATAGGGAAAACACTGTTTTCATTGATATTGATGAGCAAAATATAATGTTACTTTGGTATAAACGTCACAAACATACATGTTATTTTTCATTATAGTGAATAAATAATTCTATTACTTTTTGTAGATTACTTGACTATTTTTTTATTTTGTAAAAGAAGCTCAAAATGTATAAAACATAAACATTTTTTGCGTGACTTTAATTTCGAAGGAAATCAAAATCTTTCAACTTTCAGATTTTCATTTGAATACACTCTCTAGAGCCCATGCGATGTGAATATCGAATACAAAGCGTTAGCATACTCATCACATCGCCAATTTCATGCGCAAAACTAAAATGGAGCCCAGCAACTGCGTACGAAAATGGGCATTTTTCGATGTTTTACGAAATAGATACGTTCAATACCATGCCATTCTATATATAGCCTACCGGATTTCTATGAATGTTTCTTCTCTGTGGACTCCAAACCGACCTACCGTGAAAGAAAACGTAGTGGGTGTGAAATGAAAAACGACATTATTTAGTTGTAGAGAATATCTACATTGTGTTGAACGTTAAAAGAAATATATTGTCAAACATTTTTGATAGTACTCAAAGCTTTCTTATGATTTTTGATTTGTGGCTGGTATTCATCCTATTAAAGCACTTTAAATATAAAAGCTAAACCAAAATGAATTGTATGAAACTTGTACAAACATAAAGTTATTATATTTAAAGTCGTTAAGTTTACTAGTACTTTGCTTATGATAATATTAAATATAAAGTACTTTTTCTACAAACGTCAAAGGAACATGGCTTTAGTGACAAGTTTTATGAACTTAAACTGTTATTTCTCTGACAATCCATCTGAGCGGCAGCAGAAATCTTTTACTTCTGCTCTCATCATTCTGAGCAGCATTAAAAGTCTTTTACTGCCTCTCACTCATTTGTAATTGCCGGACGAATGAATGAGTCCGGCAAACCTATAGACTCGTCACAAAAGTATAACTTTTACTCCTAATAAAACAATATTCGTATTCGACGTTTGAAACAAAAATAGCATGTTTTATGAGGAGTAAATTGAGTTTCTGTGCTCACGAGCACAACACAATTTATATTCATCGTGTGTTGAGAAATAATAGTATATTGTTTTATTAGGACTAAAAGTGGCTTTTGCTCCGAATAAGATATGTTATTTTTTCTTCAAATGTCGATTGGTTATAAAAAATAAGGAAAAAAAAATAGCTGCCCGTTGCCATTAGCAACGGAAGTAAAAATCTGCTCAAGCGGAAGAAAAAGTACTTTCACTTCCGTTCCTAATGGCAACACACAGCCAGCCGTCTGAAATGCCAAAGTTTAATGCCATGAAATGAGTAAGAAATGCCATGATTTTCTGATGTTTGAAGAAAAGTTATGTTATTTAAAGTCATTAAGTTTACTAGTATTTTGCTTATTATGATATCAAATATAACATTATTTTTCTACAAACGTCAAAATAACATGACTTTAGTGACAAGTTTTGTGCACTTAAACTGTTATTTTTCTTCAAACATCAAAAAACCATGACGTTTCTTACTCATTTCATGGAATTAAAGTTTGACATTTCAGACGACTGTGCGTTGATATTAGCAGCAAGTAAAAGTACTTTTTCTTCCTCTCAAGCGGACTTTTACTTCCGTTGCTAATGGCAACGCATAGCTAAATTTTTTATATTTATTTTTTATATAACTAATTGACCATTGAAGAAAAAATTTCTTATTCGATGTAAAAGTCACTTTTGTGACTCGCCTGTATTGCCTACGAACTCATCACAAAAGTGCTACTTTTACTCCTAATAAAACAATATACTATTCTCTGCCATCTGAGCGGCAGTAAAATTTTTTTACTTCCGCCCTCATCATTCTAAGCGGCATTAAAAGTCTTTTGCTTCCGCTCACGAGCAGCACTAGAAGTAATTGAAGAAAAATGACAGCATTTATTTAATTGATATTCGACGTTTGAAGCAAAAATAGCATGTTTTATGAGGAGTAAAGAGTTTTTGTGTCTCTGCTGTTCTCGCCGGATTCACTTCGCTCTTTCATCATACATCCTAGACACAAAAAAATCACTTTTACTCCATATAAACAATATATTATTTTCTTTAAACGTCAGAAAAACATGACATTTCTTAACTCATTTCGTGACATCAAAGTTTGACATTTCAGACGGCTGTGCGTTGCCATTAGAACGGAGATAAAAGTAACTCACAGATAAATTTTTTATCTTTATTTTTTTATAGCTAATCGACCTTTCAAGAAAAATAGCATGCTTGATTCGGAGTAAAAGTCACTTTTGTGACTTGTCTGTAAATGCAAACCCTCACACTCGTCTCAAAAGTGTCACTTTTACTGCTAATAAAACAATATACTATTTTCTTCAAATATCAAGGGAACACGACTTTAACGGCTTTGCCTGAGTGGCTTACTTAGTCCCTTATTATTATTTTTTTTAATGGTCTTCTTTATATTAATGTCCTGGCGGGGTTTAGCATTAGCTGTTCCACCACTCAATCAGGACACGTATACATAGACAATTATACAACGACCATTCCCTACGACATTGCTATCTGCCGCAGCTGAGACTCGAACTTAGGAGAGGTACAGCAACTAGCCGTGTTGTTTCTCACACAACCTCGTCTGGTCCACTGTCACCAACTCGGTAACACATGAAAAACACCACTAAACATTCATACGGTTGCAAGCCTCGGCTGCCCTCGACACAAAAATGTCACTTTTACTCCATATGAAACAATATACTGTTACGCTACAAGGGTTTTTTAAATTATTTTACTACTTTTTGTATTGGTCACCCTATCAATTGTACAGTACGACTTTTTCTTATTTTATTAATATTATATAAAAAAATTAAAGCATTCCCTTTTTCTAATTATTTTTAAAAAAATCTCAATCACCTTTGGCGCAAATATTTAAAATAAAATAACACTAGGAGGATTTTCAGTCATTTTGAGAACTTTTGAAGAGCAAAACCTACAGCTACTGTACTATAAACTAAAATGATGCAAGCGGAAGGCAAATTCACAATATCCACTTTTTTAAATAAAGTTTGACAAGTTTCAAAAGGATTGATATTAGATAAAATTCTAACTAATTATATATTATAATAAGATGTACGATGACTAAATTAAACGAAAGTGGAGCAAAGGAGAGTAGTTGGATTTTAAGGTCCAGACCCAATGCAAAACTGCCCAATAGAAAAATAACTATTAGTAATTTAAATTTGTTATCATATTATAAAATCAATAAAAATGTATAGGAATTTTTATATGTAAAACTTTGCAGGGACGCAATTTCTGAGTTTTTCTAGTTTAAACATTTTATCCATTGCCATACATTTGATGGCCTGTTTTACAAGTATAATGTTCTAAAAAATCTAAAGAAGCTTAATGATTTATGAGTGGAAGTTCTAAATATACTATTTTATTATTTTAGTTGACATAAAAATCAATTTAATACCTTTTTATTTCCCCACATTAACTAGTAAACAAGGTCTAATTAATGTAAAACCACACCTCTCACAAACAAAAATGTTTACACTAAAAATTTCAGTTTCAAATTTTGTCCATAAGGAAAAATCAAATACAAAGTATATAAACGAAATCTGCCGATTGATCTCGATGATTAAAAGGAAACAGACATGATTAAAAAGTGAAATCAAAGACGACAACTGAAACGTCATGTTACAAAAGATTAAATCAAGACGTTGTATACCAGAAATAAATTAAAATTAAGATCTAGATACTGATAGAATCTGAACGCTATATTACAGCGAGTTGACAACATTAAAAATATTCTGTATGCGTAAAAAACTCTTATATTGTGGTACTTACAATTAGAAAATTTTATTTTGTTGAAATTTTTGTCTTGAAAACTTATTCACAATGCACTTTTAATACTTATCTACACCCCACGACATATAGAAATTCTAATGTGATACAAAAACAAAAGACGGTTTGTTATAGTAACAGGGTTGGCTGTGGTGTCGAGCTTTCTACTGCTTCAACCGGGAATCGATCAGCTGGGGGTACAGTCCCTGCTGAAAACATTCGGAGACTCCTGAAAATTTCCAAATCGATAGTTATATTCATATCGGTGGCTGCCTGACTATGATGCATTTGGCGGGAAAATGCTATGGAAGAACATGCGTGCTAGATCTACGAATAATGATCAATGACATAATTTCGTATATACGTTATTATTTTTCAGTTTTTATAAAATCATTAATAATTTTCCAATGTATCTCTATGAGGATATAACCAAATATGCTTTAGTAAAATGTTGTTAGTAAAATGTTGCTGTGGAAAAAGATACAGGGTGTCAAAGTTCAAATTACTTTTTCGTTTTTTTGCAATAACTCAACACCTTCTTGACTGATCTTTGCCAAATTTGCTAGAGGAACTTTTTTTATTCAAAGAAACAATAATTTATATTACATCACGTTAGATCATAGAGGGTGCCGCACTACCTGTATCTGATGATGAATTTTTTTCATTTTTTTTACGAAACGTTGTGGTACTTCTGACCAGAAAATCTGATGAGGGCGTCATTTCCACGTATAATCTAGTATACTTTAACTTGGCGTGTGTATATATGAGTTAATATTTCCGTACGATTTCATTTTCTCCCATATTAGTCCATACGCTAGGTAACATCCTGTGTTTTTGAGAGGTCCACGATTTATTTTTGTGGCATTATGTTGTCTGAGACGTACATATTTAGTACCATTTGGTTAACAGGCTCAAAAATGGCCAGTTTAGGATTTATACAGGGTGGTAATGTATTAAAACTAAAAATATGATTTTCGCATACACATGTTCTTTATTTACTCAAGATGTGAGTTTGTATGTGTTGTCATTGTGGAATAGAATTTACAGTATATCTGTAAAATATTGTATTGGTATTATACAGGGTGGTCCAAAATATCAGTATATAATTTGACAGAATCAGGTAGGTAAAACTAAAAAGAAATGATATGGAATTATGTATCATAAGGATTAGTACACTGAGATGTTATGCGACAACGACAAAAAGAACAACATGTTAATCCAGCTGCCCGGCAACAACAATTTTTTTCACGTGAACATTTACCACAGTTGCAATTCGGAACTAATTCTTCGGCTGAAGGAAAAATGTTGTCCACGGATTTCGGTATAACACTATCATTTTCCATCTTGTATCCAAACAAAAGGGGATCTAAAGATATAGTTCTTTCTTCCAAATAGTTGTTTTGGTTATAAGCAATAAAAAAGGCTCGCAAAATATGTAGTCTTATTGATGCGCTCGTAGGAGGTAGCTCTATTACAGAAAAAGTTTTTCCATGGTGTTACTTTCAATACCTTAAGTCATCAAATGTTTCAGTCGCTTCGTCGTGGTCAAAGTTGTCAAATGCTGCAGTGGTAAATTTAGAATGGTCAAAATGTGATGGAATTGGTACATTGTTTTTACCAGATTCAACAGTAAAAGATGCTAGCTTTGTTCAACATCTTTGAACTTCATCGTAGGAGATACTCATACCAGTACGATTTAAGCTCATAATTAAGGCACAACCCTGTCATAGTGTGCAGAGGAGTCCTTTTTTTCCGCCATGTAGAATAAAATATATTGTTTGAAACAATGCATTCATTTTAAGTCTTTTTCCTTTAGTTATTCCTTTTTTGGATGTCTTGGGAAAGTCTAAATCGAGGTCTAAATCATCATCACTCTCAGAATCAATGTCACTATCTCCGTAGAACTGATTTTCGTTGAATTTAAAAAGTATTTTATCGTAAACCTAAAAATTGACTCTGCAAATGAGTTATCTCGTGGACCTATAAAAAAATACAGAACAGTAGCTAGCGTCTGTATTATATTGTACACAAAGTTATAGCAATAGTCCAGAAACATTGTCTACGTGGACAATATTTCTGGATCTTTGTGTAAAAGAGAAAATGAAATCGTACGGAAATATTAACTCATACATACACACTAGACTTTATAAAAGGTGCACTTGGTAGAACTTGATAGCTCCAACCGTTTTCGAGGAAAGTGCCGCTAAACATTTCAATAATTTTTTGAAAGACAAATTCAAATTTAATGAAAAAGTGTATTAAGTGTGCTTTGGTTACGTTTTAGTTCTGTCATTTATGGCATTTAATCATTTTATTTTGTTTCTTGTGTTCCTCGAGCTAATTTCCTTAACTTCTTTATTTACAATGCCTAGACATAATAATTTTTCAAATAGGGAAATGAGGAATATGACATGTGTTTACGTACAAAATAGTTTTAGCGGACGTGCTGCAGCGAGGAGATAGTCATTGCAATATCCAAATAGAATATCTAAAAAGTTTTTGAGAAAATTATTAATAGTCAAATTAGAGAACATCTGGATACATTTAATATTTTACCTTTGCATCAATCAGGCTTTCGTTAAGGATATAGTTGCACTACTGCATTGCTAAAAGTGACTGATGATTTGTTCATTGCTATCGATCAAAATAACTCATGTTTACTTGCTTTACTAGATTATTCTAAAGCATTCGATAGAATTAAACATCAGTTACTTTTAGCCATCTTGCACTATATTAGATTCACAGGGAATGCGATGCTTTTAATGGAAAACTACCTGATAAATCGGCTACAGTCTGTTACATTGAGAGGTCTAGAATCTGAATTTGCAATTATAGAAAACGGAGTTCCACAGCGTTCCATTTTGGGACCTCTAATGTTCACTTTGTATACTTTTCAATTCGGTCAACATCTAAAATATTCTAATTTCCACTTTTACGCCGACGACACACAAATATATCTGACTTTTCCCGAAAATGACATACAGATGGCTTGTACTAAACTAAATGAAGATCTTGTGTCATTAGTCTCAATTTCGGAAAAAATCTGTCTTTCCATAAATCCTTCTAAATCTAAGGTTATAATAATTGGGAGAGATGCCGCGCGTAATGGATGTTTAAATAGAGTTGACATAAAAGTAAATAATGAACAACTAACACTTGCAGTAAGTGAAAATAGCTTAGGATTAGTTCTAGACAATCGCCTCAGATTTTCTCAGCACGTCACAATGATAACCAGAAGAGCGTTCTGTAACCTTAAATTAATTTACTCTAACAAAAATATTCTTAGTAAAAAATGTAAGATACTTTTATGCGACTCATTAGTATTGTCTCATTTAAATTACGGAGATAGTGTGTATGGTCCTTGTATTACTAAATCTGACTCTCAACGTCTTCAACTAATACAAAACTCTTGTATTAGATTAATTTGTGGTATAGGGAGGCGTGACCATGTTACCACTCACTTGAGAGGGATCGGTTGGCTTAATACAGAAAATAGGAGGCTATTGCATAGTTGTGTTCTTTTCCACAAAATTATTTCTCTAAGAAAACCCTCATATCTCTATAATAAGCTCACATTTCGTACAGATGTCCACAATATAAATATACGTCGAAAAAGTTACCTAACAATTCCTCAGCATAGCACCGCTCTTTTTCAATCGTCATTCTCCTACAACATTGCGAACCTTTACTACATGATTCCCGATAACTTGAAAAGATTACCCGTACTGTCATTTAAAAAGAAGCTTAAAGAAATACTTACCTTAGGGACTTTCAAATTTACTTAACCTGCATAATATTTGTGTTTCTATTTTATCTTATTTTATTTTGGTATTAATAATCTTAGTCTATTGTCTTATTGTGTAAATTAGTTAATTGCCCACCATGGCAAGTGGTCTTGTATTCAGTCAATGTTATTTACAAATTTATAAATCTATAATGTACAATTTGCTTTCGGTGGGCGTCTGTGGTTGAGTGGAAGAGCGCGGTTCTTGGTACTTCGATGAACAGCGAACTCTGCCATTTAATAGATGCATAGTGTACATAATCTATTTTTTTTTTATTAACAATGTAATCTAATATCTATCAATAAAATATTATTATTATTATTATAATACAGCCAGATCATAAGATTTTCAGTTGCGATAATTTCCGGCCAAACCGGAAGTGTTCTTTTTTACCACCGACTGGTTAAAATATGGACGTTGATACCTATATTTAATTTCCCAAATTTCAGAGTTTTATTTTTAAATCTGTGGAAAAAAATGGGGGGTAGGTACTGTATGAGTCACCCGGTATAGCTTAGAGATGGTACTGCTACGAAAAAATAACAAAAATAATTCCTACAAGTTTAAGAATAAAAATCTAATATGATGCATTAAGAAGAATTTTTCTAAATTTATTTTTGAAAGAAATAGTTTGTAGTGATTTCAAAAATGCTGGTATCTTATTAGAAAGAAAATAAATATTATATGAAAAACATCTTTTAAACATGGTGGATTCATGAGATGGAGCTGTGATAAATCCTTTAAATCTCAAATTTAACGTATGGACATCCATTCTATACTTTAACTATTATTATATAGATAAGGAGAGCACTGGCTTAAGAAGATATTATGAAGAAGAACTGTGGAATAGAATTTTCGTCGGTGATGCATATTTAACCATCTTACATCTTTTAATTTATAAGACGCTTTCTGATGCCATATATGAACACGATTTTTGAACTTTTTCAATTCGATTTATAGCTTGTCTAAACACGTTTCATATATAACACCACAAAATGACTTAAGACAAGAGTATCCGCAAGGGCAAATAACATTTTTAAGGAAGCATAAGCTTTTTGAATTGTTTTGTTTATATCTTTCTTAAAACCGAAGCCTGTAACTATCTCCAGACCAAAATTTTTCGCACTAAATGTACATTGCAGTCTTATTTATTATTTTAGTAACAAACTCAGTCTCTAATTTAAGTTTGCATTAACTAAATACCATAAATGATGACTTTATTGGATTTAGCTGAAGTTTATGGCGTTCGAAGGAAGAGTTGGGTATCATCCACATAGAGGCGTACTTTGCGTTATTTTAGGCACTATGTTAAATTACATGTATATATGTTATATTAGAAATACACTATGATATATAATATCACTGAGACAGGTTTAACCTTCTCAAACATATCATGTTACAGATTGCGGAACAGCTCTTCTCTAATAACCGCTCACGTTGTCTGAGCTTAATGTTTCTTTCTTAGTAATCTTGAATTGCCAATTCAATGTTTTTTGTTCTCTAATGTTATAAATATAACCAACAGACATTTTTACCCTCAGTCTTATACTCATTTTCGACCGAATGCATTCTAAATTTATTATTGTACCAAGAGTCAAGCTTGACTCCAAGTGAATAAAAGTTTTTAAAAAGCTATTTCAAGAATCCAAAATCTAACATATATACATATATATATAAGACAAAATATTAAACCCTGCGGAACCCCACATGATACCCTAGTTTTAGAGGATTGACCCATATCGGTCTCCACAAACTGCATTCTATTTAACAAATAATTTGACAGTGGGTCCAGATTTAACACTAGCTTCTATTTTACGAAGCTTCGCATGTTTTCGTAGTCCCACTTACTATTTACATTTAATCTATCTGTCAGTACCAGTTATTTTCGGAACGTGCGGAAGAACTCTAAAATATATCCCGTTTTTCAAAAAGGAAACAAATTTGATATTACCAACTTCAGGCCCAAAATAATAACATAAAACTTGGCGAAGGTATTCGAGTATTTATTACATGACAATAGATATAATCATGTAAAATCAAACATAATAATATAGCAGCATGGCTTTATGAAAGGTAGATCTACCACAACAAATCTATTTTGTATAACCCATTAGATGCGGGGGTCTCCACACCATCAGTCTTTTGGCTGGTGTTTGTTGCAATCGAAGCATTAGCGTTTTTATGGTAATATGCAATTATTACACTTAACGCGCCAGGCTTGTAACTTGTAACTCAGCCGTCGGCGGGGCACATAGCCCGGAGAGTAGCTGTTGGTTGCAGTCTGGTTACGTTCCTTATAGTAAAAGAAGGATTTTATAGTGGAGTTTGCGACTAAAAATATTATATTTTAATATTCCACCCTCTAAAAGCACATTTGAACTTACAAATAGTTTTGTAAAAGGACAATCCATTATGAGATACTTTGTGTACGTTACTCACTTTATTGCTGAAACTATCGGTTCAGGTAAGCAGACTGATATTATATATCAAATTGTCCAAAGCTTTTGATAGAATTGACCACTCTGCCTCACTTGATAAATTGCGATACTTTTCCTTTTCTAATTCTCTACTGTTACTTTTTCAATTATAGCTATCAAATAATTCCAAATTCGTAGCTATTAAAGAGTTTCATTATGGTGAATACTTTTTTTCGTCGCAATCTCTAAATACACTCAAAGTTAGTGTCAAACATAAACCGAATCTTTTATTTATTATAAGCAATCATATTTTTATCTGTATATTCCACGTTGAATTTTATTATCTGCATTATTTATATTATTTTAGCCATTCTGTCTTGTAGTTGAGTTTTCGTTACCCATATTTAAATATATAAATAAATTTAAATAAATTTTCTTGATTTACAGTAGGTGAAAAACCCTGCAAGTTTGGGGTCGGCAGGAAATTTGCAATATTACGTTTATTCCTTCTAAAAGCGGGTGATAAAACGTAGTGGATGTATAACAAATTAAAATAAATATCTATGGCGATATATAACTAGAGAAACACTTTAGACAAAAATAATACGGAAGGTGATACATCGTCTAAAATGGGGACGGTAGCTCAGTGGCTAGCACATCTAGCTTTGTCTCTAAGCATAACTAGCGAAGTGGGGTAGAGCCCCACCTTCTGCAAAGTAATTTTTTATTGTAAGTTATCTCCAAGAAGTGGTTCGGATCTCTATATAAACTGTAGGGCCCCGTCTCCTTTACTTAGATAAAGTATTCCTACATCCAAAAAGTTACATAGAAAGCAACAGCCACCCTGGGAATGTGTAAGCAAATGCGTGGTAAAAACTGGGGCTAAATCCCAAAATGAACCTGTGAATATACACCAGGGCAGTGAAACTCATGATAACCTATGAATCAGTGCTATGGTGGACTAAGATTATGCAGTCGTACTACCCCTACGGCGGCACTCGAGGTTCTCTTGAACTTGCCACCATTCTCGCCGCCATTACACACATATTCATACAAGGCGAAGCTCGGTCAGTGGTGCACAGGTTAATGAAAGCCCAAACGCCAATTATCCAACAATACAGGACGGAATACCAGAAGTTATACTCAGAGATGAAGGTAGATCCCATTCTAGGTATGCCCACGGACGTAATGGTCCCAAGGTATAACTTCAATAAGAACTTCCAGACTCTAATACCAAACAGGGAGGACTGAAAAAAAACGGCCCCCCCATAACAGCAAAAACAGTCTGGTACACCTGCGGCCCCAAGACAGAACAGGGAATCGGAGCCGGCATATACGGGACAAGGTCAAAAGATAGGATCCCGATAAGTCTAGTGAAATACGCAACGGTATTTCAGGCTGATGTCACAGCCATCTGGTATTCCGCAGGGATCAATTCTTGGACCCCTGTTATTCAATATCTTCATAAATGATATCGTGAATTGTATTCAAGTATCCTGTTTGCTGTACGCTGACGGTCTTAAAATATTTAATACAGTCTCATCTCTGGAGGACTGCGTCACACTGCAGGATAGTCTAGCACGCATATGCAACTGGTGTACCCGAAACAACTTATATCTAAATGTGTCAAAATGTAATGTTATGACCTACACAACTAGTGCAAGGCCGGTTATTTTCGACTATAATGTAGATGGCGCAGTGCTTCAGAGACCTGATACGCTTGTAGACCTTGGCGTAATCATCGATAAAGAGCTAACATTTGTACCGCATGTAAACAATGTTGTAGCCAAATCTTTTAAAACTCTGGGCTTTATAACCAGAATAAGCAGAGATTTCTCAAACATTTGTACACTAAAGATCCTCTATTTTGCTTTTGTCCGGTCTAAACTAGAATATGCATCTCTCGTCTGAAATCCCCATTACAATATTCACATTGACGCCTTGGAGAGTGTGCAGAGACGATTTGTAAAATTGCTCTGGTTTAAGTCGGATGGAGTATGCCCGGTAATTGGCTTCCCGCGGCAAGAACTCCTAGCTAGATTTTCTATAAATTCTTTGGTTTCCAGACGCGAATACTTTTCTCTCGTATTTTTATACAATATTGTTCACAGCAATATACACTGTCAAGACATTTTAAGTCAATTAAACTTCCGCGTTCCGAATTTGAATTCCAGAAGTTCACAAACTTTTTACCTCGGCATCCCACATTCTAATGTTTTAAAATTCTCTCCTCTCCATACTATGTGTAACAATTACAACAAAAACTGTGGACTGTTTGACATTTTTCACAGCTCAATCAATGATATTAAAAACTATTTAACCCTACTTGAACCTTTGTTTTTCCTTGGTTGGTAATTTCATTTTGTACTTTTTTGTATTTTGTATTGTGTATTTTTTTGTATTTTTTCTCTATATGTATTTTTTTTGTTTGTTTTGTACCTGTTCCATACTGCTATGTGATGCTAAATTTGTGTATTTGTCCTGCTCTCTAAATGGGTTTACCTGTTGAGCAGTGTATGTAAATAAATAAATAAATAAATATACTGTTGCGTAGGGGAGATAATAGGACAAGTCAACCAGTCGGTTTCCATTTTCTCTGACAGCCAAGTGGTAATAAAAGCAATCAGTTCCATGCAAATCAATTCAAGATTATGTGGGACTACTTGACGGCCCTTATAGAGCTGGGAAGTCAAAATAGAGTGATCCATGTGTACCAGGACACGAGAGGCAGAGAGGAAGTGAAAAGGCAGATGAACTGGCCGCAAAAGGCGCACTCAAAGCCTTAATAGGACCTGAGCCCTTTTGTGATGTAGCAATGCCATGGCATACGAGCAGGCACTAAGGAATGGGTGAAAAATAAATCTCTGGAATGTTGGAAGAACATCCCAAGACAGAGACAGAACAAAGAGTTCATTAAAGATCAATCGGCCAAATTCACGGAAAACCTACTAAGCCAGAATAGAAAGGCAATCAGAATAGTAATAGCTGGGCACTGCTGGCTCAATAGACAAACACATGAGTCCAATGGGCCTGGCAGAGGACACAACATGCGCGTTCTGTCAAGAGGAAAAGGAAATCCCATTTCACGTATTGTGCCATTGTGAAGGCCTAACGAGACTGAAATTCCAAGTACTCGGAGAAGAAAACCAAATGTGGACAGCTACACAATATTTAAATATCTTAGACTTAAGCAGTTATTCAGGTGCATTTTCAAACATTTCAAAAAAACATATTACAACATAACTTTAGAAACTTGTTACCGTTATTGATAATTAACACTTGTAGACCAGAGCTTTCTTCTAGGTAGGAATAAACAAAACCGGTAGTTAATAAACAAAAAATTTTAATAGAATTGTTTAGGATAGAATTTTTCTTCGGATATCTTGTATTTTACAAAATAGCTATCGGTAAGTTATCCAATGTTTTTAGTTTTATAGTAACTCTGCTAATGCAATAAATATAAGCTTTACTCAATTACCAAATATGTATAAAATTTACTTTATTTTTATTATTCTGTATTAAAAAAAATACTGTTTTGTTGTACGAAATTCTAATTAGCCTAGCCACAATAATTTATAGTTATTTCCAAAAAAAGTACTCACAATTTTTTTAAGCATTTTTCTTACACCACAGATTATAACACTATCGATTTTAAAAATGAATGAACTCTAACAGTAAGACTGAAAGTGTAATTAAGCGGGTCATGATTAATTCATTTAACAGAGGCGGAGAAGAAAACGAATTAAACTTTATAAGCGTTACGTTAGAAAAATAAAGTTACTGAGGGATAATCTGCAAACTTAAAATGTAGATTATATTGTAATAGATATATCGAATTTTTTTTGATATTATCACAATTTAACTATTACATCAGTGTATAGATAGTGTTGACATAAGGCGTGTACAGAAGATGTAAAATTTCTGCTTCGGCTTTTTTTTTCATATAAAAGAAGACGACGTGTATCTAACAGATATTGGATGATTCGATAAAGTAGAGGAAATGAGTGCAAAAAAGGGTATAAGTTCTTAATCGTTACTACTTCAATATAAAAACTTGAAACCTATTATATTATGTTAAGTTTCGGCAATATATGAAATGTATACCTTTGAAAATTAGTGCACTCACCCCGTAGGGGTTGCAGGTCCCATTTTACACCCCCAATTCAATAACTGGCAAAGTTTTCAAAGAAATCAGCTAAAATTCTTATCATGGGGGTTTTTGGGGTCGCTGATTACGGATTCGAAGTGAAAATTGGAAAATTCAAAATGGCGGACTTAAAAACGGTGAACTTTAAATAAAAATTAAATCGCGATTAATGCCGTTTTTATTTATGTTTCCGAGATACTTGATCTATCATGGCGTTAATGTACTTTAATTTAATTGCAATAATGTATTGCTTGTGTATCAACATGATCAACGTACGCAGCTGTCACAAAACGATGTGGGTTGTTTGGTCAGTACCCTACGACAAAAGTTGTCTCCTAAAAATATTTTTATGCCTGATTTACTCGTAAGAATCAGATTCGAAATAGACATGGAACACTTTTTGACTTACCATTTTTCGTAAAAATAAATGTAAATGTCGGAAACATCGGTTTTAGGTATTTGCTATTACAAATTAAGGTGTTTTTATGGTTGGATAAAGAAAAGGTTACCGGCAACCGGGGTGAATCGGGACAGTTTTTGAATATTTATACAAATTATAAAGAAATCTGTGAAGATATACGAATCAGTTCTTGGCTCATGGGTCTATGATATTTTACCTACAAGATTAAAAAAATAATGAATCCCTGCGTTTTAAGAAAAAAATGTATTAAGAGCTTCATTTCCCATGTATCTTCCGAATTACGTTTCCTATGGGGTCTATCGGGACATAGAAAAGTGACAAGAAAATTTAAAGAATCTGTAAATGGCTCATAATTTAATAATAACATTAATTTGAACACAAAATAACTAAGTGTTAAATAATTTAATAATTTATTCAAAATAAAATCAACGCACAACTAAAGGTTGTTTAAACAAAACAATAAAAAATAAAAACGATATAAACCTAAGAAGAAGATTTTACGTATAGGCATGAGAACTGTCGCAGGTTCTGAACTACATTCCTGCTATTCGCAGTGTTATAGGCGTCTGAAGAATATTTGTAATTTGAATTTTTCTACATTGCTACAGTCCAGTGTTTGCGAGAAAATAAAGGCATTGCTTAATTTTCTGTTTAGACGCAAAAAGTTTACAGTAATAATATCTTCGTTTTTCACATTGTTTGTGATTCGGCCCAAGAAATACTTTTCCCATTCGTTTATCAAGAACTTTACTTCAACAAAATCACCTACATTGATGTGATTTAAATTCTTCTTGGTTTTTCTCGTGTCGCTCTATTGCCTCTTCGCCAGATTCGTCTTCCTCGTGTTCTCTCTCGGATTCTATTTCTTTGGTCTCTTGGGCTTGGGTCGATGGAAGCATGCTTTTTGTCATAATATTTTGCCTTATCCTCGTCATTGAGGCAGCAGTTGCTGCTTCATCATTATCTTCACTATCTCCGGTCGACGGAAGCTTTCTCTTTTCCGCTTTCTTCAGTTTTTTCTTTGTAGTTGCTCTAGCATCAACAGCAGCAAGTGCTGCTTCTACATCTGCAACCGAAACACTTTTCCCAAGAACAACTTGAAGATTTTTCTTCTTTGTTGTCTGTGCGCCTCTCGAACATCAGCTAGCAAGTCATTGATTGTATTTTAGTTAAGGCATCATTCATAACTGGCTGTGCGGGGCCTTGCCTTGTTTGGGGCAGTCCTTTTAATACCTGATTTCTGTCAAGAGGAACTATACCGGTGGCGTAAAACCCACTTTTTACGTTTTCACTATTTCTAGCACTCACTTCTATTAGGCAGACTTGGAAATAATTATTTGGGGATACCTCCCTTATTTTTTTCCATTTAGTTAAGCACTTTCCCCAACTCATCTTAACTGGCCCGAACACAGTGACATCTAATGGATATGTGAGGTGAGTGCTGTTAAGGGGAAGAAAAATGAAATCTATTTCATTTTTTTTCATATTCCTGAATCACATTAAAAATTTCACCAGAGGCACTTGCAGCAAACATGACAGATGTAGCAGATTTTGGCGAGTCCACTATTTTTTCTGCGTATTTGACTGATCTTCTCACAACCACCATTTTCCTGCCGGATCATCCACAAAATTCATTTCATCGTAGTTGATGATATTTTTAGGGTTTACTTCATCAATATTAGGAGTCAAATTATCGATTTGTTTATTGATTCACGACAAACGGCAGCCCGTGCATAGATAGTTCCTGATGTCGTCTTAGGAATAATGAGAGCCAACCTTCACCAGGCAAATTGTCTACAAATTTTGGAGATTCCCTGTCCTACATTGTCGAGATATCCTTTCATTAAATACCTTATATCACCGCTATCAAAGGGATATTCCCATCTTGCTGCGCACAATATAACTTCTTTAATGCTTTCGTCCTCGCGTTTTAACAACTGAGTTTTTCCTCCGACCGATTTAAGATTCCTCCCTTGTCGCAAGTGACGGTGAAGTGTACTTTTCGGAACTCCACATACCTCGGAGGCTTCCCGAAGTGTCATTGTTCGATTTCGGAGGTGGCGAAGTGCCTCGAGCAAATATCATTCCTCATAGTTTTGATTGAGCCGCGCTCCACGCGCTCTAACGTACTTTCGAGGCATGTCCGTAACCACTCCAGAAAAGAAGTTAATAAAAGCAGCTGTAACCTCAAAATTGAGGCAAGTTTTTTGAAATAAAAAACATGTCTCTTAGCAGAATGCAATACGTAATCCAAAAATAAAACCGCTGCCCAAGGAATCACTACTTCCACATCTAGATTTTGTATCCAAGTCTTATGCACACTAAATTCCAATGTAATATTTTATTCCCTTTAATAATAGAGTGGGGGTGGTAGAGGGGATGGATAATGTAAAAAAAAATCCTTAGTCCTTAGTTCTTGTATACACACTAAATCCCAATTTCTTATTCCATTAAACAATAGGGTGGGGGTGGAAATGGGGGTGACAGAGGGGGTAACTAATACCAAAATAAATTTTAGAGGCCCTTCGTTCAAATCCAAATTTAATTTTTTACTCCCTTTAATAATAGGGTGGAGATGATAGAGGGGGTAGTTGACGCTAAAACATTTTTATAGAATTTTCGGTTTTGTATATACACTAAATCACATTTTATTTTTTTTATTCCCTTTCATAATAGTGTTGGGGTGGCTGATGCCAACAAAAATTTTGAGACCTTAACTTTTCGTACAGGTCCTAAGTTACAATTTTATGGACTCTTACTTGCGTGTTTTGCCTCTTTACCCTTATTTACCTCATTTACTCCCGAACCTTTCAACGGAATTAGACCAAAATATAATCTAGTTCCAGATCTCGTTACAATACATAAGTGTACCAAATTTCAAGTCAATAGCATAAACGGTTCCAGAGTAAACGTGCGCACAAAAAAAAGTTACAGACAGACCGACAGACAAGATTTTTTTGGCTCAAATTTAAAATCTTGACGTTTCATGACATTTTAAGCCTATTTCAAAAAAAATATATATTTTTTTTGCGTTACTATAGTTCCACTGGATGTGGAAGTCAAAATACAATCAGCTTCTGAATATGTTATAACTAACTTACCCAGTGCAGAATAGACGCTGTTATAAAAACTGAGAAATTCTGAATAAGTTTTATTGGCAAAGATACTTCCAAACTCGCAATTGTCTGTGTAAATCTGGTTGTTCCTCACTAATGCTGACATCTCTCTACAAGAATCCCTAGCTATTTTTTACTTAAGTACCTGTTTTAACTACATAGCAGCACCAAAATCGAATAAATACAAGTTTGGTTCGATTTACCCCGATGTCCCTAATCACTCCGGTTGCAAACTCCTCTATAAAATTCTTATTTTACTATAAGGAACTTAACCAGACTGCAACCAACAGCACTCTCCGGGCTATATGCCCCGCCGAGCGCCGAATTACAAGTTACAAGCCTGGCACGTTAAGTGTAACAATTGCATATTACCATTAAAACGTTAATGCTTCGATTGCAACAAACACCAACCGAAAGACTGATCCTACTTAAAAGAGCTCTCATGCCAGTCGTCCCACACCACTTGCAGACTGCAGTTTCGAGCTGTTGGCTCTCGTCAGTGCGAGGTAGGCATGTGACGGCCGACACGAGAATCCCTTGACTATTTGGTACATTTTCGTATCTTTAGGATAGCGACATGTTAAATAGTCAGCAGGTGCCATCTAGCGGTCTAGTGTCTATTGCAATCGAAAAATAAATAGCCTCACTGGGCTTAGCATCGTCCAATTGTGCTTTTAGAGGGCAGAATATTAAAATATAATATTTTTAGTCGCAAACTCGCGGGGCATATAGACCGAAGAGTAGCTGTTGATTGCAGTTTGGTTACATTCTTTATAGTAAAATAAGGATTTTATAAAGGAGTTTGCGACTAAAAATATTATATTTTAATATTCTACCCTCTAAAAGCACATTTTTGAACTATGCTAAGCCCAGTCAGGCTATTTATTTTTCTATTGTAAGAGACACTGGACCGCTGTATGCCAACTGTTAACTATTTTACATGTCGCTATCCTAAAGATACCGAAATGTACCAAGTAGTCAAGGGATCCTCGTGTCGGTCGTCATATGCCTACCTTGTATTGACGAGAGCCAACAGTTCGAAACTGCAGTGTGCAAGTGGTGTGGGACGATTGGCACGAGAGCTCCTTTAAGTGTGATCAGTCTTTCGACTAATGTTTGTTGCAATCGAAGCATTAGCGTTTTGATGGTAATATGCAATTATTACACTTAACACGCGGCTTGTAAATTGTAATTCAGCGCTCAGGACGGCACATAGCCCGGAGAGTAGCTGTTAGTTGCAGTCTGGTTACGTTCCCTATAGTAAAATAAAGATTTAATACAGGAGTTTGTGACTAAAAATATTATATTTTAATTTCATATGTTGCCGAAACTTAACAGAATACAAAAGCTTTCATGTCTTTACATTGAAATAGTAACGATTAAGACCGAAATGCATTCAATTCCCTTATTAATATGTACGATAGAGTTCACTATTTTTTAAACTTTAAAGTGAAAACAACTTACATCATTATGTGGCAAAAAAACACAAAAACCCTACCATAGAAAAGAAAACTTTAAAAGTATTTGTCATTTTAGCGTGATAGTAAAAGAAATATTTAATTACATAAAATGAGAAGAAAATATTAATAATAGGAAACCGAGCCGTCTGGGAAACTCTTGTAAAAGAAGGTCTATACCACTTGAATGACCTAAAAAAACTAAAAATGATTTCTCATGGAAAATCGTCTGCTATATTCGATTTCTGAGGTCACGATACAATTTCTTATTAAAGAAAGGTCAAATATTTTTATTTTTGACTTATCGAAAATATTCTCCCTAGTGATTTTGTCATTACACATCATATATAGTCAGGAGAGCTGCATATAGTTTATACACATGCGCCGATCCTATGTTTTTCATTAAGCGTTACCGTGTGGTGTTTATACAATTCGTAACTAGAAATAAATTATACGATGGCAACCAGCCGCTAACTGCACACAAACCAAATCTAATCTCATATTCTCTCATTCTCAACAAATCTATTGCATATAGTTTAATTTACATGTAAACAATACCCATCTATCCATACATGAACACGTATGATCAGGAGGAGGTGTACTCAATTCCAGAGACTTTCAGTGAGGTCCAAAATCCTTTTTTTTTGTGGGGGTCTCTTATAATTATTATCGAAATGAACTCGATATTACAATACCAGTCAGGATTTAGAGGAGGTTACAGTACTGCTATCGTTTTGACGAAAATATGCGATGATATTTTGATAGAATGGGATAAGATGAAATTAACCGCCTTAGTTCTACTGGATTACTCGAGAGCATTTGACACGATAAATCATCAATTTTTATTTTCAAAGTTAAAATTGTATGGTTTTAGTGAAACCGACAATTCTTTTCTGCAACAGTTCTTGACTCGCAGCCAAACGGTGGTCATTAATAATAGTCGATCGACGTTCATCAATCTTACGAGCGGTGCTCCTCAGAGATCACTACTGGGCCCGTTGCTCTTCATAATTTATACTGCAGATCTATGCAAATGTTTAACTGACTCCAGTAGCCATTTTTATGCTGATGATGATGATTGTGCCAGCACTCTTATTAATATTGATCTATCTAAATGTATTTATATTTTCAAACACCACATTTTACGCATTAATCCTGTTGGCACTCAGTGCTTTAAATTCAGAGTTGAAGATAATATTAACTTCAGTAACTAGATTTAAGACTTCCAATAACTCCGTCTGCTAAAAATCTTTGTTTATTAGTGGACTCCAAACTAAAATTTTTGGGACCGCATATTTGCGCAAGCACTTCATATTCATAATAACGATTACCTAAAATTCCTTTCCTAAACTTTTTTAAACTACACTTTAAAAAATATATTGATTAAACAAGATTAGACAATAATTATCATGGCACTGATCATTTTTATTACTTTTCTGATTTTCTCTCCCAGGTCTTAACTTGTAATAATATTATTATTACAAAAATAAGTATATAGTAAAGTATATATTACGATAGACCAAAAATTCCATATTGCCTATAAAAGGAACTAAATACATTACCATCCCTCAAGGTTCACAATGTGCGTTTCCAAAACAATTGAAAATAATGCTCTAAAATTGGCGACATAATACGTCTTCAATCGGAAAACGCAAACTATAATCTGATTGCAATAAACCCCCAGTAGATAGATTAATCCTAATCCCTGCACTGTAGTCCTTCTTTTACCTCTTGTAAACTCCATTCTTGCAGATACTGCATAATTTATTATTATTATCATTAATTTTTTCGTGCCGCCCTGGGTTTCACAGAAGAATTATGGTATACCTACCCAAATATCTCTCAGATGTTTATTTATCATATAGAATATATAAATCATATATAAAATAGAAGATCCAAACAACTATATAGGTATACAAATATTCAATTAAATGATAACGAAATACAAATAGGAAAAACTATACAATAAATACAGCAAAGCAACAAGTATGTGCTATATTCAGCAGCGCTCCAAATGCAAATGCAAACTCTCCTCAATGCGCATGGAGAGTCAAATATAGAAAATATTTAAGTTAAATTTAGGTATAATTTGCTTTTGGTACCTCTAAAACTATAAATTAATTTCGATAGTTAATTACGAACAGTTTTCTACCCCTTAACCACTAGATGTGTCAGGGTCAAATATAATGAGACCTAATAGCCTTCATAACGTTATTTATAAACTTGTGCGTGTTCTTTCTTAGAATTTTGTTAGTATTATTGCTTTTAATGGGACTGTATCATAATCGCGCATGACGTAAACATGCGTCGATATGAAGCACCGGGACGACTTGTTACTTGCAGTGACCTCTGTGACAATTCTTTCGAATTACAGTGAGGACGACAGGTAGCATCAAAAAGTTTTCTTGTTCTCGCACTGTATTAAAAGAATATTTTGAACCTTATTTTTTAGTTGGTTAATAGATGGAAAGCTATTTACTTTATATGATTTAATACATAGGTAGGTAGATTATTTATTTGACTAGATACATATTCATCAGAACCATTGTACAACATAGTTGAAGAGATACGTCACAATAAATTTTAAAATACACTTCATGAACAGTAATAATAAAACTAACAAGTACATAAATAATAAAATGCAATATAAATATACAAAATAAAATATATAAAACATTACGTGGAGAAAAATTCATTCAGTGTCTACCAGTTTCTGTCTATTAAGTATTTTTTGGGCAATCTTTTGAAAATGTACTGACTTGCAGAGTCCTAAAAAGTTCAATAATCTATAGCCATTGTATATAACGCCCCCCTGATATAAAGAGGTAGAGTGAGAGTCAGGTTGAAGCTGAAATTTACGAGTGTCATGGTCATGGGGAGTTATATTTTCAGTATATATAGCTCTGTTTTTGAAAACAAAGCATCAGATTTCATATACATAGGATAGGGCAATAGTGCGTCGGACCTCGATATCTCGAGTTCTACGATAGCTAGAATTTTTTTAAAAAATTGCAAGTAAACTAGATAAAAAAGTCTATAACTGGAAATTATTTTCGAACATACAGGGCTACGAAATTACAGGACCAAGAGCCTTTTTTTTTAAACGGAATGCTATGTATATCAGTACATTTTTTGAAGCCTCTTTCTAAGTTCTATTCATTCCTATATTAGCATTGAATAGCTCCCAATCACTTGGATGTAATGATTTTTTTTGAAATAATGCAATTTGCAGATGGATATTAAAAAAATTACCACAGTCACAATTATGAGTTTTAAGAAAAATTTATGTGAATACCAGTTAATGTTTTTGGATCATTTTCATTTCCTAAACATGTACAGGGTGGCCAAAAATAATTTATCAATTAAGAACAATTTAAATTGAATTTTCTCATCAATTTTTTCAAATACACCCTGTATATTTTTCGACGATGTGATGTAGAGATGAAAAACGAACATTTTTTGTAAGTACTTCTCTATGGCTAATTGCAACCATTTTCGTTTTATAAATAAATAAGTGCCTATTTTTCAATTCAACTTTTTAAATTGAATTTTCTCAATTTTTTCAAATGGAACACCCTGCATATTTTTGGATGATGTGATGTAGGAATGAAAAACGAACATTTTTTGTAAGTACTTCACTATGGCTAAGTGCAACCATTTTCGTTTTATAAATAAATAAGTACCAAATTCAAGAGTAAACTTAAAAAAAGAGGTTCCCTCAAATAATTCATTAGAAAAATTTATAATAGGTGTTCGACGTGTTGCCCATTTTGACTGACACACGTCTTTATGCAATTTTGAAATGAGGCCATTTAGTGGGAACATTTTTGTCAATCCATTGAAATGAGTAAATTGTATTTAACCAGTCCTTTAGTGTAATGTTTTTTTGTAAATTTTTTTGCTGTTTTCGTTATTCGACAAGCAATAAAATTTCAGTTTGGTATAAGTTGTAATATTTGGAAATTTACAATATGAATTTCAATAAAGCGGAACTTGTAGACATAATTTTTGTTATGGGCGAGTCACGCAGAAATTGTTTACTTGCCAATAGAATTTATCACCAACGTTATCGTGAAAGAAGGATTCCTGATGTTAGCAGCTTCCAAAACGTTCTCGATATATTTCTGGAAGCTAGAAATGTTGAATATAAAAAAAGTGAAAGAATAAAACGTGTTGTGTGCGAAGAAAATGAGTTTTCTGTGGTGCTGGCAACAGTTGAGAATCCCCATGTTAGTCAAAGAGAAGTGAGCTCATTAGTAGGAATAAGTAGACGGTTTGTGGGTCGAATCTTAAAAACAAATAAGTTGCATGCATATAACCCGAATGATTTAAATTATTATATGTCTTCGGTACAAGAGGATCCGTCCTCTTCAGAAGCAATCAGGCAATGTTGATACTATTGAACATTTACATCTTCCTAATTATCCCTCGAGCTTCGAGGCTCCTTCGCCTCATGTTTTGTCTCCTAATACTACTCCGGTTGTATCAACTACAACTTTAGTTAGTTTGGAAGTGTTAGAATAAATTGAAAGAAATCCTAAGGCAGTAAGTAAGCGTACAAAGGTTAATACTAATGAAGCAGAAATAATTACTAGAGAGGATTTTTTGAGCAAAATTAAAAACGGCAGTAAAAAAAAGCAAAGCTGAAAAGAAGAGACCAAAAGTTACAAAAGAAGTGGAAAGTTCAGATTCGTCACGATAGTAACTCGTCAGAAAATTTTCAACCTGAAAACTCAGACGACGATAACATGGAATCTGAAAATATTATCAAAGTTGGTTCGTGGGTTTTGGTAAATTATGAATTAAAGAAAAGTCTTAAACGATATGTTGGAAACGTTTTGGCCATGAATAATGGGGTGGTTAAAAAAAAAGAGTCAAATATCAGAGGAGAAAGGCTGATACCATCTACTGGCTAGATCAACAAGATGTTCATGATATTGACAATGAAAAAAATTTTCAAATTTTGCCACAACCTATATCAACAAAGCGCGATTCAATTCGACATAACCTTCGAGTCAACAGTTTGGTAATAATTTGTTTTGTCACATTTTACTGTTATTAATAGAACTTATTTTTATTTTCACGAGATTTATATACATATGTTAATTATAAGAGTACTTATAATTTATTTTGCCACTGAATAAGCTATTTTATAGCAGACGGAAATTTTATAAAAATATAAAATATATGAATTATAATATTCCAACTTATCTGCAAGTGCCTTATATAAATAAGGACTCAACAAATTAAACCAAAACAGTTATTCCTCCTTACGAGCGCTGAATTATATGATAAAATTTGCGTATTTTGTCTAAACACAGTTAGCACTATAATACAATGACTTGAAAATGCTCGAATGCTACGAGGAAGATGCGAGGCCTCCTCCATCTCAGGATGTCACTAACTGCAGACCGGTTTCGACCTATTTTTGGGTCTCGTCGTGATACCTCCAATACTGGAGTTCACATCTTATAGGCACTGTTATGTTCCACCGTAGTAGAGCGAACTAGCGCCATCTCTCAGTAGTCTCGAAACAAACCAAATCGAAAATAAAATTGATAATCATCACTGAGTAAGCAATTTTATAGCACAAGAAGAAGAAGAAGAAGGAAGTTAGTTACACCAGAAAACATTACGGTAATAGAGTAACTGTCGTGTTTGATGGTTATTTGGAAAATGCAAACAGCACGAAGTGCCTAGAACGACAAAGACGGATACTGCAAAAAATCTGTCCTGGTGTTATATTTGGTGAAAAAACTGTTGTTTCTAAAACGCAGCAGAAGTTCCTTAGTAATTTGTATAAAAAATATTACAGAACTAGTGTAAAAAATTAGGAATTAAGGAATCCAGGAGTTCACTGCTGCGGATGACGCCGATTTATTAGTACTACAAACTGCTATCGAAAAATGTTATAAGTGCGACACAGCTTTTGTCGTAGGCCAAAGTATTGACCTGCTAGTCCTTGTTATTACTCTTTCTTCCTCTGACAAGGACATTAAATTTTTAAAAGAAAACAGGGTAATACCAGCAAAAGAATTTACAGTTCCCGAGATTTACAATTCTCAACTTCACTCAAAAAAAACTGTAATGAAACAAGGGTTTACGTCGCTCCACAATGTGTTACCATTGCCACGGACAAGCATGCATGAATCTTATAATTTTAAGTGAAGTTTAGTAGCTACTGCTTCAGCGTTAGGCATTGAACTTTAAAGTAGATTATAGTAAAGATCACGATTTATTTTGTTAACCGGAACCAACCTTCATCTGTGTGCCTTGTTTCCCACAGTACTATTTATTTAAGGTGGAAAAGTGTGGAGACGTTTTTGATAGAGAATTTTATATGGAATTTTATAAAAAAAGTGAACCGTTTCCGAGATAATCTAGAAAATCTCAAAAGGGCGGTGGAAACGACGTCTTAGGGGATGAAGCACACTATTTAGGAGTGGGAACTTTTGGTTTAGTAATTTTTATGCAATTCTTAACATTTCTACCAATTTTCAAAACTTTCTGAATTTTGTCTTATATAAATTCTTATTTTACTGGACTATTAACAAATTTTCCAAGAATGAGAGAAAGACGCCTTTACAGCTTTATCATTACTAATGAAAATTATTAATTAAACGCTTACATATTCCTCGTTTCATGAAACTCCTACAAAATAACAAATTAAAAAACAATAGTTTTAATAACCTTTATAACATCTACAAATATTGTATTGGACTCGATTTCCGCTTTAAATTTTAATATATCAAATCTAGAACTTTGCATAAATTGACAATTCCATCACAATTAATTCTTGCTGAGTGTCTAAAAACAATTCGTCGATCACCGTCAGGTACCAATACGACTGATGCTGACAGCATCAAATTACTGCCAATCTATAATGGGCTCCGTACAGCAAAAAGCTGTCTGAATAAAAGCTCTGATACCAGAGTACTCCACTATGAATTCCCAAAGCCCAACAATCCACTATTTGTCTCCCAGTCGATATCCTACCAATTCAAGGGTAATGTATATACATGAATAATTTGTTTGGAAGGAAACAGGAACATATAATACGGAAACTATCGGTTAACCTACATTTCCCTAATCTAAATTCTGTGCTTGTACTTTTTAATTTTTAATCCATGAGCATCTGTCTGCTGTCAACCACGAACTGGATAGGTATAATTGCTTTATTGTAAATTAACTTGCAATAGGTACATAACGTGATTGAAACTACACACCTAACATTTAAACACACTTGCAGATGCTAAATTAATAATTTATGAATCTTTGAATCATCAATATCAATTAATTATAATTTATATGTTACTTATAAATATTTTTAGAGACATCATCTTTCCAGTTATTAAGCCATCGGATATTTTTTAGCTAAAAATGGTGATAGTTCTTTTGATCTCATGAGTAGCGTACTGTCGTTCCGCGAAACACTGCCTTGTGAAATACATATACATTGGGTTGGACAAAGGTTATGCTTGTTGCTGGAAGAGATTCACTTAGCGCTCTTTTTTAAACAGTGCGTCTACATATGGACTTAACTCTACTTACAAATGTTTTATTTCTCATTTTAAGAAAAAAAGTCATACGTCAGAAAAACTTCAGCCTGTTGAGGGTTACGATATACTCCACAGGGTGATCGAAAAAAATATAATTTTACCAATGTAAAGTACCTTGCTCTTCATTTATAATAAATAGTCCACGCAAATTTGACATTTTAGAAGAAATAATTTATAAAGAAATAATATTGGAGATGTGTACTCTTGATAAGGTTAGAAATAGATATCCGAAAAGTCTCCACCCCATTCAGGAAGGGAAAGTAAACTAGTGCATAAACATACTTTGCTAACAGTTTACTTTGGCCTATTTTATTCTCACTTAAACTACGGAGTAATACTTTGGGGTAATTCTAGTTATTCCCAAAGAGTCTTCATACTACAAAAAGGAATTATAAGAATTCTTGCGGGCGCCCCTTATTTGGAGCATTGCAAGCCATTGTTCATTAAATTAAACATAATGTTACTGCCCAACATGTAGCATATTTACGTATTAAAAAAACTCAACTGCAAACGCACTCCTGTGTGATTGCGATTAACAATTTAGTAAGGCTCTACAGATATGTGGACACCACATTTAATCCATCACTTGTACTAATGCAGTAGAGCCTTACTAGATTGTGCGTCGCAATCACACTTTATTATTGAAGACTTATGTATCAGGTTAGGCTTAGAGAAAATTACAATTAACCTTACAGTTATAGGAATTAATCAAGCGACGTCATACATAAACAAACAATGCAATGTTTCAATTGAGTCGATGAATAGGTCTTCAATAATAAAGTGTGATTGCGATGCACAATCTAGACGACACCGCCCTGATTGCCAGATCCTGGAAGGCCAGAGACGCAACCAGAAAACTCCAGGAAGCGGCCACACTCCTGGAAGAATGGTGCACGAAGTGGAAAGTCGCAGTCAACGCCGACAAGAGCCAAGCCATCCTCTTCAGACGAGTGCGAAAAGAAATTCCCACCCATCACAGCCAAGGCCCGACGTACGAGAGCCCTCATCTACCCAATGACGGGAAATGGGAGCCGACTTAACTTGAGGAACAAGCTCACGCTTATCAAGACCCTCATCAGGCCGCAGCTGACGTACGCCTCGGTAGCGTGGGGCTACCAGGCGAAGTCCTACATGAAGAGAATCCAGGCAGTGGAGAACATCGCCCTCAGGACATCCTTACCTTTCCGACGATCCGGGGTAGGATATCAATTGATGTCCTACGTACCGGCAGTCAGTCCCAGCCAAAGCTTCCTAAACCCAACTCGACCGATGACTACCCCCGGGGGTGACAAGCTGGCGAAGAAAGAAAACATCAAGACAAGAAGAGCGCCAGAAGAGACCTCAGCCAGCGAGGGTCAACAGCCAGGACCAGGGGAGGTCCGCAGAAAATACCACGACACATCTCACATTTGTGAGCTGGGTCTGGTAGAAGTACGCGGGTCCACCTATCACGAAGGCCGGTCCAGGTCTACAGAGATAATCTAGGTGCAAAGAGTAATAGTCCTACTCGGCCCTAGTTAACGAGACCGACATCCAGCCAATGGATATTGGCGCAGCGCGCACAATCTAATAAGGCTCTACAGATATGTGGACACCCCATTTGATCCATTACTTGTACTAATGCAGTAGACAATAAAATAATCGAATGTTCACCTTGATTATTTACAGAATAATTAAGAGATTGACTATTTTCATTAAGAACGGCTTGAGTAACATTACTGGAGTTTGCATTTACATTAGAATTGCTTCAACCGGCTTTACTTTCCTTAGGGCATGTTTTATCGTCAAAATGAAGCAGTGTTTACTTTTGTACCTTTTACAATGTCCAGCAAAGCAATACTTTGATAAATGATTACCACACAGGCAATTTAGACATAACCTCAATTTTTTTGCCTTTTCAATTCTGTCATTAATTGAAAGTTTTAAAAATTCTGGATACATTTGGATATAATGTTCACCCTGCAAACAGTGCATGTTGTTTTTGCATTAGATATATTGGCTTGATAAGACGCATGTGTAGTACGAGATTCTCGATAGTATTGTTTTTTGTTATGTTTTACTTCAGAGGTTAAAGTTAAAATTTCCAACAAATCTGCTTTATTTTTTATAAACCATTTAAAGTCATCTAAAGTAGGTAATATATTTTTATTATTTTTGAGAGGAACATTTACCTTACTCTCCTCCCGTTCGCGCGCTGTGGCTTTGTCCAATTTATTAGTTAAAATATAAATCAAAAGAGTATCCCAATGCGCGATGGGCTGCTTGAGAGTTTGCAAAGATCTGAGATGTTTTGAAAGATTGTCTAGCATACCAACGAAAACTTTTTAAATTTGTTTATTATTTATGGAGAATGTGATAACGTAATATCAAGAACTTGCAGCACATTTGCTACTCGATATCCACAAAAACGTAAAATAACACTAATACTCTAACATGCGTATTAATCGAATTGAAGATATGGCATGAACTAAAAAGCAGAGATAAGAGAAATTTAAAATATGATTTCATTTTAATTTAATAATTGCTCAAAATTCCGCCCTCGAACCTCGACACATTTTTCGCACCTTCGGATTAGTTCCTCATGGATAGCTCTTCTAATTGAATCCTGTGATATGTTTTGAAATGCATTTCTTACTCTTTGCATACAATCTTTAATGGTTGTTAATGGGCTCTCATAAACTTTATTTTCAATAGTTCCCCAAATGAAATAATCCAGAACTGATAAATCGAGCGAGCGAGGAGGCCATAAGAAAGGTCCATTATTGGCAATCCATTGATCATAAAAAGTTTCTTGTAAATAATTATTAATTAAATATGCGTTATGTGGGAGAGCACCATCGTGCTGATAAAAAATGTTTCTATGTTCGGCGAGAGGTAAATTTTCTAAATAGTTGTTATTCAAATTTTGTAAGATATTCAGATATCTTTCACCTAAAAAAAAAAAAACAAAAATTACCTATACATATTGGCAGAAGAGAATTGTAATGCCACCACTCTATCGTTTCTTATGGCACAGTAAACATTGGACTGCCAACTTTCCAGAAAGTTTAGCTCTCTGAACATATGAGGTTTTGAGTCACTCCAATAATGCGAATTGTGTCTATTAAAAAGTTCATTTTTAGTAAATTTTGCTTCATCTGTCCATATAATATTTCTCAAATTAGAATCGTGACCCTCAGACCTTATTAGAATAAACCCACAAAAATTCTTGTCTTCTTAGGAAATCTGTTTCTTTTAATCCTTGAACCATATAGAATGAAAACGGGTGAAACTTATGTTTTAATAAGATTCTGTGAATTGCATCCTTGCCTAGTCCCGATTCCAGAGCAGCTTGTCTTAATGGCATCCTTGGAAATGCATAAAAATATCCCAGAATGACTATTTCAATGTTTTCGTCATCAACGATAGGTTTTCCTCTTTGCATTTTTGCCTTGACAGAGCCATAATTTTTAAAATTTTCTAGTATGCGTTTTACAGTGTTTGGTGACGGTTTCCGATTTTCTGGATATCGAGTAGCAAATGTGTTGCAAATTCTTGAAATTACTTTATCACATTCTCCATGAATAATAAACAAATTTAAAAAGTCTTCGTGGGTGTAATTTAAACGTGCTGGCATTTTTTGACATAAGATAATTACTAATTGTTTCTAATCATGGCTATTCTGATGAAGTGATTACAGCAATTCATGAATTTCTAATAAAATCGCAAATATTTCAAAAAGTTGTAACTTTAACCCCCAAAATGCTAATATCCGAAAAAAGGGAATTCAATTTTACACAACTCGACGTGAAAAAATACAGGGTGTTCTATTTGACCTAAACAAGTTTTCGGGGTTTGAAGTTGACAAAATGTACCGCGAAAAACGGAATACTTGGTATGATATTATTGAATTTATTTCAGTTGTAGAACGTAATTCTCCTTGTGTTCTAGTTATGTGACAAGAAGCAAATGAGGATCTTTTACACGAAGAAAGTTATAACGGTTCTTGCAAACCATTGCACCTGTCAAATATCTCTGAAACGGCTAGGTTTAGGTATAGGATACGCTACATATTTTCAACTCAGAATTGTATGCTATTTTTAAAAACCTTAAAACATATAGGGTGTTCCATTTTAAATAAACAAGTTGGTATCGACTTACGGTATAAGCGGATGTGACAGCTGCTTGTAATTATTTTAGTTGGATTGGTCACACCGGCATTAGTAATTATCTAAATTTTCAAAATTTTCATTCAGTTCCCGGTGAGGCACCCTATATACATGTTGGGCAGTGGCATTATGTTTAATATAATGAACAATGGCTTGCAGTGCCCCAAATAAGGAGCGTCCGCAAGAATTCTTATAATTCCTTTTTGTAGTATGAAGACTCTTTGGGAATAACTAGAATTACCCCAAAGTATTACTCCGTAGTTTAAGTGAGAATGAAATAGGCCAAAGTGTTAGCAAAGTATCTTTATGCACTAGTTTACTTAGCCTCCTGATGACAGTGATTGAGCTAGATAATTTTTTACACAGTTGATCTATATGTACATCCCATTTTAAACCGTCATCTATAGTTATGCCTAATAATTTGATTTTGGGTTTTATTCTCGTTTAATTTTTTTAAATTTATTTGTTGAGAACCACAGTTCAGATTTCTCTATAGCTACGGCTGACTTCTTCAAGTTCTATATTTTCTTCGAAAGTTTTTTAGAGTTAGATCATCAGCAAACAGAGTGTACTTAAAAAGATCTAGGAATAGAAGAAAGTCATTAATATATAGAATGAACAAAATTGGTCCTAATACGGAGCTTTGAGGAACTATATGCTTAATAATTGTAGAATCAGAGTTTTTATTAATTAGAGAAACACACTGTCTTCTGTTTTCAAGATATGATTTAAATAATGATAAAGGTAATACTCGAACACCATAATTCTCAAGTTTTTGGATTAATATATCGTGAGAAACACAATCAAACGCTTTAATCAAACCACGTAGTGTATTTGTTGTATAAAATTCTGTAACATTATCTGTCCTTTGATTCCCTGTAATTTAATTTATCATCTGTCTAAGTAGCTGGCTGAATTCTACGAATGTGTAGAAAGCAGGTAGCAAAAATATTTTTGTAATAAATTTTTATAATTGCAAGATTAAAGTTGCAATTGTGGATAATTGCAAGTTACAGTGTCCAACATTTGTGTTACCACACGACCCATAAAATCCCAAAAGAATGACTGTGGAAATTAAAAAATGTGGTGGTATACTATTTAATGACAAAACGTAACTTTTTTTAATTAACACATCTTGTATAATACCAGTGATGCGTAGATAGTAGTTAATTCAGGTTTTGTGCTACTGAAATATAAATTAACGAGGAACCTACGAAAAAGAGGTGGACTTACTGTGCAGCACCGATCGATTTTAATAAATTATACATAAAGTCATTAAAAATGCATATCTGGCCCGGGGTCGATGTTGATACAAAGAGTTGGTTGGTTTTGTACCTGTTATAATAAGCTAAGTGCTTTGAAATGATCTTATCGAAAAAATATAAGAATATTTAGTACTTATGTGGTGCACATTCACATCTTAGTAAAATTTTAAATATATTTATTTCATGTTTGAAAAATTTAATGATCCAAAGGTAAATAGTTTAAGTATTTTGCCATATTTTAATTTTAAACTTCAAATTTAACTGAAAATCAATAAGTTCTACAGGGTTTCGTGTGAATAACATAGCATAAAGGGAGGTAGAAAAAGCTATCGAGTTGATTCCAAAACAATCCATGTGTATTCCTGGGGTGTTTCGTTACTGATATACAGCGAATATTTGAATTTTTGCTAAATTTTTGAGTCGCTATATTTTTACTTCCACGTCCAGTGGAAGTATAGTAACGCAAAACAAATTATTCTTTTTTGTTGAAATAGGCTAAAAATGCCATGAAACGTCGAGATTTTAAATTTGAGCGAAAAAATTTTTTCTATCTGTCGGTCTGTCTGTAACTTTTTTTTGTGCGCACGTTTACTCTGGAACCATTTACGATATTGACTTGAAATTTGGTATACTTATGTATTGTAACGTCTTGTTACGTTTGATTTTGTCATGGCAAATATAAGTATGAAATTTCACATTGGTTTTACCAGATAAAAAGAAAGTCACTTATCAATAGCATTTTAGTTGATCATTTTTATTTAGCCGAATAAATTTAGTCGTTAACATTCCTTGTAATTTTAAATTTTAATAATCAAATTCAACAGTAGTCAACACTAAAAATAAAAGGATATAATTGTCACTCTAATTCACACATTAAATGTAGCTTGCACTGTTTGTTTTATTATTTGTATTTCGTATCCATTTTCCATTATTAATAGAAAACCTTGTGTATTTTTCTTTACGCTGTATTTGTCTTGACAGAGTTTAACTATTAAACATTCAACTACTGAGAAGTCGTACCCTAGTTTACTAATAGCTTCTAGTTTATACAAGGTATAGCTTTGACTGGCATGTTTGGCTCTGAAAAGATTAAGCGAACATTAGTTTTGTATATCATAAACAAAGAGTATCCTACCTGTACATTATACATGCCTAATATTGAATTAGGTTTGTGTCGGTTATATAATGGGGTATATGTCATCTAGTTCTTGCAGTTTCGTTGTCTTGTCTAGAGTACCTGGAACATTGAAAAATGTTAGCAACTACCACATAACCACAATCGTAGCACTGTAAATGTCGGGATAATTAACGTATTACTTCGAGTACTTACTGTAGTATTCAGTAGTATACAATTATTACGGTTTATTCTTTGTAATGTTCAATTTCTAGTGAAGGTTAAGTTTCTGTTGTCAACCTAGCTGTCATTGCTTGCTAAGTATATTCAATTAGTTATTGGTTGTGAGACCATTGGTTCAGTTCTGTTCTGATCAGTTAATTTGATATTTAAATTAAAGTTGTTTCTATAAATTCACTTGTAGTATTTTTAAAATTCAATCTTTAACTTTTCCTTTATCACATTAAACAAGTCGTATTTGAATAGTTCATTGTAGGTTGAATAATTTGTTAGTTGGCATTATTATTTGTTAATCGAACAGACCCTAATAACTTTCAGGCTACGAATTGAACAGACGTTATACCGGTCTGCTGGCAGCGCTTGCGCTTGGTTTGAAAAGCCACATGTTGCATTCGTTGGTAACTTCGAACTTCCTTCTCTCTCTTTCGTTGTGGCTGTTGGAGCAATATAGACGTGCCTCCATTTTCTATATGTTGTGCTGGCAGAAGAATAATTTTTAATCCAAATTAATCTTGGGAATGGTGTATCATCATCATATAATTTGTAATTTTTGGGATTGGTTCTTCGCCGTAAATAGGATATTTGAAATATCGTCAGCTTTTGCTGGATTTGGAGTACTCATATTGAAAATGCCCTACATGGAAAGGGCGGTCTATGTTGGGTCGATGCCGGATTATGTCGGTTATGCTGGTTTTGTTTGGGGTAGTCTGCGAAATTAGAACTGGTTACATCATCAATGAGGAACGTGGAGAGACCGATGTATAGGAGTCAGCAAGATTTCGTATAGATGGAGTTAGGAGTTCGAGGTTCGGGTTAAAATTTTATTTGGATTAGCTGCAGGGGTTCTGGTACATTTTTTTTTTATGGATTCACATGGAGGTTACAAGCATATTACCTTACTACTCCTTGGAATAATAAGATAAGTTATTCAAGTTTTATTTTTTTTATTTGTTCAAAATTCACTTTTTAAAATTTTCATTGTTAGATGGTTATATATAATACAACCCAAGTTGGTTGATAAACATTAGTACTTGTAAGTAATTAATTGTTTACTTTGTTTTGAAACAAAGTTGTTTTAACTTTATTGTGTAACCACACATTTTATGAACCTAGACTATAGGTCTAGTTATAGTGTAAATATGGGGATTATTAAGGACCTTATGTAAACTAAGTGCAATTGCATCTGGTGTAAGTGATATTACCTGTTCTATTTCATTTATCAATTGGGTATTTATTTATTTTTTTTTATTCTGTAAAGTAACGGAATAACCTTATTGTATATTTGAAAATTTGTTTGGTACAGTTGTAACTCCACCTCCTAAAGGTTAGTTTGAACATTTAGATTCACTTATAATACCTGATGTCTATGTAAATAAAATTCCTTGAACTCGATAACGATTTGTTATTATTTCTGTTATAATAAACCACTTGGTAATTTACCTATCGACAGGAACTTTTAATAACTTCTTATTTTTCTTAACCTAGGTCCAATTAATAGGCCCAGTTCACTTGTTGAACTCGGGAACCCAAAACCTGAGAGGAGGATTATTAGCCGAGGTGGTAAGGTGATCTGAGTGTTATCGGGACCTGAGGATATCTTGAATTGACAAGTTGACCATGTCAATGCGAGTTGGTAATTAAACGTAAAAAAATTTTTTGGCGTTAGCTACCCCCTCACCACCCCCATTGCCACCCTCACCCTATTATTAAAGGGGGTAAAAAAATTAAAATGTTATTTAGTGTCAAAAATATAATATGCAATTCCCGACCGATATTTTGCAATAAGTCAAAGAAGCTACAATTAATTTAATTCCAGAAAAGCCCAAAGTAACATATTTTAAAGAATATCTATAATTTCAAAATTGGAGGAAAAAAGAGGATTTAGTGCTATAAACGAAGAAGTGCTTCTCGCTTACTTTCTACATTTGAGTAAAAAAATTGCACCTTCTTCTATGTGGACTAAATATTCTATGATAAAAGCGACTTTAAAAGTATTCAGGAACTTTGATATAACAAGATATGGAAAACTTGTGGCATAATTAAAAAACCGATTAAGAAATTTCAAACCCAAAAAGCCCAAAATTTTGGAAAGAGCAGATATCGAAAAATATTTGATGGATGACCCTGACGATGAGGATCTTATGTCAAAGGTAGTTTTTTATTATGATGTTCTTGCTTTTATGTATTTAATTGTTTGGGTTTTTTAGGTTGCATTGATATTAGCAGGGGTTTGCGGTGCCTGCCGTTGCGGTGAACTGACCTACTTAAACGTCGAAGATATAAAAGATAAAGAACAATATCTATATACCATACCAGATACCAATACGAATAAATCAAGAAGTTTCACAGTTTTAAGAGAAGGATTTTCGGTAAACTCACTTGATTTGATTAGGAAATATGTGTCTTTAAGACTGCAAAATTTGTGTCACAAAGTATTTTTGGTAAATTTTTAAGGCGTTCGATGAAATAAGCTCTCAAAAATTCCAAAAATGATTATTTCCAAATGCCAGATGCAGATTTGTATACTGGCCATGGCATGCGCCGTTCATCGGCAACTCTTTTGGCCAATGCTGGGGGTGATATTACCACCCTTAATAGAGCAGCGCAACGAGTCAGGCGATACTAGTATAGTGAAAAATTGTGTACAGGAGAGCAGTTTTCTTTGTGAAAAATCGAAGATAATTACAACAATAAATGTTAACATAAATATAAATAAATAAATAAGTGTTAGTGAATTTTTTGTTTTCTTAATTGTCCGTATAATAAAGACAATAAATATACTGCTTGGACTTTTTTATAGTAAAATTACTCTTCAGTTACTAAGTCAATTTATCTCACTAGTGACCTAAAGTATACTTTAGCCAACTACTTTAACTCACTAGTGACTTATGGGCCACTTTATACCTTTAAAAGCTCATCAATAAAGATCACTTTATATAAAAGTGTTGGATAAATAAATTTATTTATGACAAATTCAAATTTTTGTTTCTCAGTGCAAATGTATTTGTTTTATATGAGGAACTTTTTATTTATTTGCGTGCATATGAAACAAAAATTTGTAATAATTCAAAACATTAGTTTTATTTATGTGCTGTTTATATTATAAGTATGATAGCATATAAAACCCAAATGAGTCTTTTGGATTTTGACGGTAAAAGTAGTAAATACATCGCAGAATCATTGCCTTCAGGGTAAATTGCAAAATCTGAAGCAATAAGAAGTGATTGCATTTTTTATTTTCAGAGCGCAGTAAAGTTAACAAGAAATGGCCTAGACATGAGATGCAAAATGAGTTGTATGTCGTCTTCTCTCTTCATCTGTAAATCCTTCGTGGCATTTCGTAATCAGGAAACTGTGTCCATCTTAATAAAAATGCATTGAATTTAGAATCGATGCTCGGCTGCGGGCAATACAAATTTTATCCAATACTTACTTCTAACGAATTTGTCACTATCTGCAATAAACTTTTATATCATGATGTAACAGAGAATTTTGCAGGCAACTCGCTGAATATAAAGTTGAGTTTTCATTATTCATGAGACAAATTCGAATTCTACTGCCACACGTGCGAGCTTTAGTAGAAATACTTAACCAAATAACATCTTTCTTTTGGACTGCTTGGTTCGAAATTTCTCTGTTATTGATACTTTATTCAAGGTTGCAATAAAGTGTCTCAACTCTATAAGATAATGGCTTGCAATTAACTGTACAATATTTTAATATATATTTTCAAAGTAAATAACTTTGATTATAAGTATAATAATACATTTGTACAGTAGATATTACAAGTATTTTACTTTTTCATGGTCAGTAGAAATTTTTTTTTTTATATACATTTATTTAACGTCGGCCTATTTCCGCTACTGAGGCCTAACACCGACGCCTGTAGACGAGCTACTCGCAACCAGGAATTTTTGCCGAACCTCTTCCCTTAAGAAGAGTAGGGATCTTTTACTTGCCTAACATTTAATAGCCAAGGGACCGACGGCTTTACATCCCCTCCGAAGGATGAGAAAAATAATAGATGCCAAGTATTTAATATAGAAATGCACAGTAAAATATTAAATTTTGATCAGATATTTTAATATTTCTTTCAAAGCAAATTTCCAGTAAAACATAATGTTATTGAACATTAAATTACATGACACATATACTTATAACTGAAATAATAAACGTATTAAAACTTAAAAACTTCTTCGGGTACGTAAGGAATTAAACAGACGTGGAGAATTACTGTACTATCAACGCTTCTTTTGCTTTAGAAAGGCTCCTTTTTGGTTTGTGAACTATCGGAATATTTTTTTACGTCAGGAGGAGGCAGAACATATTTCAACCTGATGGGTCAGTTCTACAATATGTTTACAGATCATATGTTTAAACAATGAAGTGCAGTCGCAGCTTCCATTATCCCAGTTGCATTTATCTGCAGGCAGACTAGTTTTCGAAGATGAAAAACATACATCCTTAAACTCGTCAAATTATTGAATTCAGTAGCTTCCACTTCATCAATTATACGGTATGTCATACCATCACCGGAATTTGGCTGCGAGGAAATATTATTGTTGGACTTCACCCACTGATAAGCTGTTGTCCATAATTTAAATAATTTAAGTGGAATTTTTTGTTCGATATTGAATGATTTTGTATTTGATAAATATTGATTGGACCATTTGGAGACGTACTTAAAAATCATTTTCGTAAAATATGATAAAGGCATTTTTAATTACTTTGTTCCACGCTTCTAGAGCGTTATTGGTACTACGAATAAGAATAGCAACGCCTTCAAACCAGTTTATGTTTTTGTCTAACCACTGTGTTTTAAAGTAAGTCGCAAATTTTTTTTGGTCGACCCATTTCTCCAAAAACTATTGAGACGCTTTTTCAAAAATTTCCCTGTTGTGACTGAGCTGTAATTTGTCTAAATCTTGAAGCATTTCGCTATTTTTTTGTTTTGGTGGTCTTAATTGTTCACCCTTCTTTTTCACTTTTTTTTTCATGTGAGCCCAACACATCACAATAGTTGGGTCCTCACCAAATACTCTCTTGAAACCCTCGTGGATGCTTTCTGAGGCATAACTAATTCAAGTATTATTTGAGATTTTCTCCTGATAAATATTTACTCCATCTTGTACAGCTTTGAAAAGAAATTGAAAATCGACTGTCTGGTCGTTAGAACATACTGCTAATCCAAAAGAGTGGAAGTGCTTATTTCTATCTGTAGTTCCCACGACTAAAACTGGAAACTCCTGCCATATTACTTTATAAGTGGCATCTGCATTACATTTATTACTAATTTCAATATCATTCTTGACGATACAAAAAAACGAAAATAACCTTGGATCAGCGTAATGAACAGTGTACGCAACTATAAATGCAACCGAACCTTCTTTTTTCTTAAAATTACTAAATAGTTTTGGTTTTATGCGGGGATCAGAATCAAAAAGGTTTTGAATATCATTTTTAATTTCGTTAGTTCATTTTGGACGTGCACTGGATGTTATTTCATGACAATTGTGGATTAGATCAGAACGGTAAAGTACTACATCGGCACGGTATGCCGGGCAATGTAAATAAATTCCACTGTTATATAGTTCACCTCTGTACCTTACTTTATTATCCCATCTGCAAGCGTGTTTTTGAAGGAAAAACTCCACGTACCCTCAAGCGCGATGCATTACTTCGCAGATTCCATGCCTAAATACTCTTTCTCTCATTTCCACTGTTTATCAATTTTCAACCCGCGTTTTGGTAGTTGTTGTTCATCTTCCGACATATCTTCTACAGGAGAGTCGTATTCCGATACAATCGTTACTTCTGAACCGATCCCCTAAATAACAAGAATCATAACCTATATGCAGTTTTAATAATGGTTGCTTTCATCACGGTAAGCGATCAGGTAGCGCTCACTGATCACGTGCTGAAACTACGCTTCTTGCACTGTCCTCATTGGATTCTTGTTATCAAATGACGTTGACGATGTTACGTGATCGCTTAAGCTCTACCGCGTGATGAATGCGACCATTGAAATACACTTACCTCATTATATATTGTCCCCATTGTCGATGAAATAATTTTACACTAACAACATTAAAAACTAACAAAGTACACACAACACTATACATTCAATACCATCAATACAACACACACCTCAAATACATACATCAAACAGGAAAGACTAGAAGGTTGCGGGGTAAAAGTTTCTTAGATCAGCACGTAACAAGTGCATGTATATATATTTACCGAACTTCCGTTGAGTAATAGATCATTCCACAATATCTACTTGACATGTCTTACATATTACGGATAATTAGTTAGTATCACTGTGCAGCCCACAATTTCTACCTAATATGAATAATATTTACTGAGCGTTCACTATCGTATCGTTCATCTTACAATATATGCCGATCATACATTATACTTACCGAACATCTATTATTTTTACTGTACACTTCATATTTTGTATTTGACAGTATAAATATTGAAGTTAATATATGAATTATATAATGAACCCAAACATTTTTTATCGTAACTTAAAATTAAATACGCAGCATCAACAATACTTGTTTTGTTTAAATTATCATTACCTTGCATTAATATTTCGTACTTAGCAACACTGATATATACTAGAAGATGTAACTTTGCAAGCGGTATAAATACGGTGCAAATAATTTGTTGCGTAAGGGAATTAGTGAACAATGCATTCGGAAATTACTGACTGCGAGTGCCTATTTCAGCAATATTTTGAGTGTGTTTAATAATAATAATAATAATTATAGTCTTTATTAGTTAAGGATTTACACCTGGTATGTAGACATGTCGTATACAGTGTTATTTTGGAACGCGCCGCCCGATTAATTTTTTTTTTTTTTTGGGACATAGTACTTGATGAGCTCTATTTAACCATTTATATAAAAAAAATCATTTTTATATTTTCAAGGTCTACTAAGATAGGGTCGAAATTTCAAGATCAACTATTAAGTATTATTTTATTGGAAAAGTGGATAGCCTATTCGATTTACAGTTATCTCAAATAGTCTTATGCAAAATTTTAGCTCGATAGTTTGTTACTTAATCGCCAAATTTGAAATTTTCTACTTTCGACTGAACCTGTTAAAAGTCTATTATGATCTAATGAAACAAAACTTAAAAAATTTGTGTTTTAATAACATGAACAATGTCAAATAATACAACAACAGTCAGCACTAATTTAACAATGAATAAATAACATAAACAAATGATTGGAGAAAAATCTAACAAAGTATTTAAAATTTTTTTGTTCTCAGTATAATCTCCTTCACACCTTATCCATTTTTCATAACGCCGTTTCAAATTTTGACGGGTCCTCATTAATTGTAGTGGTGTTATTTCCCTGCACTCTCGTTCAATTATTTCTTTTAATTCTTCAACATTTTGTGGTCTCGTGCAGTAAACTTTTTCTTTTAGACTTCTGCACAAAAAATCTAAAAGTGTTAGATCTGGCGATCAATAAGAGGGCTATTTCGTTCTATCCATCTGTTTGGAAAATTTTAGCCATCTACGTACAACCACCGAATAATATATGGAAGCACCATCTAGTTGAAAATTAACTTGTTTGTTTTCTTCGACATTTAGTACTTTTATGAAATACCAAAAATCTGTGTTCAAGAAATTAAGAAACCTTTCATTATTTAATGTATCTTGGAAAAACGCTGGACCGATTTTCCAATAAAAAATGGCTAACAGTCGATCTTGAAATTCCGATCCATTTAGGGGACCTTGGTAGGCCTTGAAAATATGAAAATGAATTAAAAAAAAATGGTCAAAAAGAGCTCATCGAGCACTATGCCCCAAAAAAAAAAAAAAATTAAATCGTGCAGCGTGTTCCAAAAACTAGTTCATCATTCATCACTCTTCACAACTGATTTTGCAGCGTTGTTTTTAGCGACAAATATAAGGATATGTATTTCTGAGATCATTTAGAACATAAGACATAATTTTTAAAACGATTAATTCAATGCTTAACAATAAACCGACTTTAACTTATTAAATCACAGAAGCTAGAAATCCTTAAAAAAACAAAAGGATCAGGCGAATAAAGAAGCCATTTATTTTCATTTTCATTCCTTACCTTCTGTAATAGAGTTCTGAATGGGGCGAATAATCCATCATAATGCAGGACAGATGTGCCAAATATAAGATGAAATATAGAAGGAAAATAAGAGAAACCCTGTAAAGATGTTTACTTTGAAGTTGTCTCTGGCTACAACGTTTTTTCAATATTTTGTTTTCTGTCACGTTCGTGTAAAATGTGCAGTCCGTCACAAAATATCCAGTGAAATGGCCGTACAATCGACAATAAATAAGAAATAATAAAGACACTGCTAATATTATGTGACGTGTGCCAAACGATGTAAGTACAATTTTTATCATTCTCATCTAACCACGCTTCACTGAATTTTTTTTAAATTTAATTACACAACAGCACAGCAGTCTTAAGTACAAACATGAAATACTGACATTAAAAATTCGACGATAACAAGGGAATTATATACTGTATAGGCATTAGATCCTGTATGTCACTAATTTATGTAAACCATTCATTCTAGACGACCTTCGGAGCAGATGTTTGAAATATTGTGATATGAACGAGAAGAAGAACACGAAGATCAGAATTGACTCTTTGTTAAGCCTGAGAGTGCCTTGTCTCTCGAACCTTCAGTTGTGGAATAAAGGTGCATATAATAGTAAGATAGAAAACGTTTATGAGATACGGTGAAGATAGACTTGAAAAAATATAAATATATATGCAGATACGTTATTACTATATAGGTATTCATGTGCATGAAAGTGTTTCTGTAGATATGGAGACAATAGGTGATTGTTTCATTTGCGAAATGACGCTTCAACAAGGTAAATCTGTGCGTGTCGAAAGAGGCTTGGTGAATTTAATAGCCGTTAGCAAAGCTCAACAGGACGATAAATATAAACAGCTTCAAAATATTATGGCTATATACAGGCTGTCCATTTTATCAGGACCCTCGAGAATATCTCACTTAATATCGGTCGTACAAAAAAAATTATTTTTAAGTAAATTGTGCCGATTTATATAACCTACAAAATGGTTTAATGACATTTGATATCCACGGCCTACTTTAAGAGTTATGGCGGAAAATATCGAAAATGCGGAAAACGTCTATACCAAATATCTCCGTTATTTCAAGATATACGAGAAAAATTTTAAGGCAAAAATGTTTTGCAAAACAGAGTGTTTCAACGTGGTTTTATCTAATTTTTTTCAAAACTGCTGTATTTTGAGATTTACTCTTCAGGCTGTTAAAGAAAATATTTTGAAACAGGCGGGAAATGGCGCCATTAAATAGAGTATTTTCCTCCCTTTTCAACGATATATCACATGCCATATTTATTCATAGGTACTACGTTAGTAATTATAAAAATATTTTTTTTAAACCAATATATATTTTTTTAACAAGCATTATACTTGAATAAGTTGTTCAAATCTCTGCTATAATAAAACATTAACACAATTAAGAAGAATAAAGTAAATTCAGGTAACAAAAACAAGTTAATAATAAAAAGAATATAGCACACAGAACATTAATATTTATCTAATCCTCAAAATAATTTTTAAGATATCGTATCAAGTGTTCAAAGTGTCCACGGCGATTTCTTATGCACAATCGAGCGCGGCGAGGCACTGCATTTAAAACATTACTCAGCATTTCGGGGGTAACTGTAATACATTCCTGTTGAATTTGATCTTTTAGGTCCTCTACATTTTGCGGTGACGTCGAAAACATTTTTTCTTTAATATACCCCATAGAAAAAATTCATTGGGGTTATATCTGGAGAACGAGGGGGCCATCGAATAAATCCATTGGTACCTATCCAATGCTGAGGCAAAAGTTCGTCTAAATAATCTAGGCAAATCGGGGAATTGTGGGGAGGAGCTCCATCTTGTTGAAAATATTGAAGGTTGTCCATTTGTAATGAATATTGCTATTAAAAAATCCATTATTGGAAAAATTTGCCTCATCGGACCAAAGTCTTGGTCGTCCTCCTTGGTTTGTCCCCCGCTTGTAAATTGAATACATTTTTGGCCTTATAACACCGGTAACCATTTTTCTTTAAAAAATTTTTCGCGCTTGTTTTATTTATATGACAAGCAATTTGAATTTCTCTTAATGATACTCCCAAATTTTCTGTATTTTTATTTCTTACATAATTAATAGCTCGGTTTACCTTATTTACATTATCAGTAACACTGTTCAATCTTGTCTTCTTCTTTAAAAATGAACCATTATTTTTCAGTTTCGTAGGTAATTTTCTGAACAGAGTTTTATTCGGCTGTAGTGCTTGTGGAAATCTGTTTCTATATTCTACTTGAGCTAATCCAGAGTTAAAATTGCATTGGCAATATGTAACGAACATGTTATAACTATCAATGTGAGTGAAAATCATTTTTGAAAATTCTAAGTTCTTAAACTAGTGTGATTGAGTGAGAGTTTAAGTATTAACTGAGATGATCTGTCAAAAAATTAAATTGTCAAGTTTGTTCATAGCCAACTATTTTAAAATAATTGAAATAATAGTGAAATCATGAAATACAAACCAATGGATATTATACTTAAATTAATTGGTAAAGACATTTTAACTTTCTGAGCAAGGAGTGACGCTTTTATGGAGGACCTCTACACATTGGTATCACTGCGAATACTCTTTCCATAATTGCTCCATGTTACTTTTTTGATTATGATTTTATTTTTGTTACCTGAATTTACTTTATTCTTCTTAGTTGTGTTAATGTTTTGTTATAGCGAAGGTTTGAACAACTTATTGAATTATTTCATCGTTTTATTTAATCGTACTTCTCCACGGCAAGTATGCTTGTTAAAAAAAAAATTTATTGGTTTAAAAAAATGTTTTTATAATTACTAACGTAGTACCACTGAATAAATAAGGCATGTGATATATCGTTGAAAAGGGAAGAAAATACTCTATTTAATGGCGCCATTACCCGCCCGTTTCTAAATAATTTTTTTAACAATCTGAAGAGTAAATCTCAAGATACTATTAAAAAAATTAGATAAAACTTCGTTGAGACACTCTACTTTGCAAAAAAATTTCGCCTTAGAATTTTTCTCGTATCTCTTCAAATAACGGAGATATTTGGCCTAGACGTTTTCCGCATTTTCGATATTTTCCGCCATAACTCTTAAAGTAGGCCATGGATTTCAAATGTCTTCAAACCATTTTGTGGGTTATATAAATCGGCACAATTTTCGTAAAAATATTTTTTTTTGTACGACCGATATTAAGTGAGATATTCTCGAGTGCCCTGATAAAATGGACAGCCTGTATAGAATAGAATAGAATAGAATAGAATAGAATAGAATAGAATAGAATAGAATAGAATAGAATAGAATAGAATAGAATAGAATAGAATAGAATAGAATAGAATAGAATAGAATAGAATAGAATAGAATAGAATAGAATAGAATAGAATAGAATAGAATAGAATAGAATAGAATAGAATAGAATAGAATAGAATATATTTATTTACAGAAAGCACATACAATTGAAATACCTAAATATTTGTGCATGAGAAGATGGAATATGCATAATTATAGGATCCACCACACTTAGAACCACCCGGCCACCCCCATCGAGGCTCACTAACCTCCCTGGGAACATTACCCCCGCGGAGAAGACCGATATAGTTTCTGATGCGGTGAATCCCTTTTTTAGGGAAATAATACACAACATATTATAAATAATAAGCACACCTAACTAATACTCATAACTATACATTAATAAAACGATTGTGATGATTTGTGTGGATATCGCTAGATTTTTACATTCATAGAAGGAATTGAATTCAATTTAGTGACGACATTGTTCAGAAGAAAAAAAAACTTGTAAGTAGTAAAATAGATTTCAAGTTTCATTGCTATGACACTAATCTGGGCAACCAACGAAAAGTATTTTAATTATTCTTTATATCTATTGTCCTATGTATGTCAAGTCGGGGGGTTTTTAGTATTTATTCTTTTAGTTTTTTTTTTTTTTTTTAAATATTTTGTGTGAGTTTTCGCATCTCAGATTTTGAGGAAGGCTATTATACAATCTTGGACCTAAATAGTTGTAGCATCTCTGGCCTATAGTTTTGTTAGCTTTGGCAGCTTTAGCATATAGGCAGTTTTTTGTTTTCGGGTATTGTAAGAATGTTTGGCTAATTGTAATTTATTTTTATTTAGGTTTTGGCTTATGTTTGATTTTAGAAAAAATAGTTGTCGCAGATCCAATACTCCAACCTCCCTAAACAATTGTTCTGTCGGGTAAGTAGGTTTCACATCAAGTATCAATTTCAAAAATCTTTTTTGTATGAATTCTAAATTTGAAACATGGACATTTAGGATACCACCCCAACCCAAGATACCATACGATAAGTGGGACTCTACTAATGAGTAATAAATTATTTTTAGGTACCGCCGATCGAGAAATGTCTTTAGATATCTAAACCTATATAATATACAGCGCAATTTTTGTATGATATAATTTACATGAGTATCCCATTTTAGATGTTTATCTATCCTGATACCTAAATATTTTATCTCATTGGATATATATAAATATATCAAATTTAATCGTGGCGAGGAGAAAACTTGAAATCAACAGAATTGAAAGAAAGTGGGCAATATCTATATCTTAGCACGCATTTATACCACCGAGTTACCGGCATCAATTTCCATCCTTCAGCCTAGTGTCCTGCAGCTGTAAAAATGGTTGGGGAAAACGAACTGTGTTAAGGTTGGATTGCGTAGCACAACAATGTGCTCTAATTGCCATGGGTAAAGATGTTTGAATATCGAATTTGAAGAACAATTCACCGATGAAGGACCCTCTAATGAATAAATTGGACAGAATTTTAATGGGATATATCTACAAGGGAAGCCACTTTAAAAAACGCACCGAGAGCTCTACCTCAAGAGCGGTTTGGAAAGAAGCACAAATAAAACAAACGCATTTTTGGAAAAAAGGGGAAAATAAATAAAAATCATTTGCGTCAAAACCCGCTCGACATGCATCTTATAGTGAAAATTCCGCTCTATAAATTCATTCTTGGGCATTTTTTCGTTAAAGTAACAGTTTTTGAGACATTCGCTGTGAAATTTCGTGTAACATCGATTTTGACCTGTGCGATCCAAACTACTACTACTGGAGATAGGTGGGAATAAGCTACAAGGTGAATACGACATTTTTTTATACAGAATTTAATGACACATTTTTTATTTCCTATACTTTTTTCTTCCAATGAACGGTTTACAAGATATAAGTGAAAAACCAACGTTAAGTCCTCGTTAGGGATGGTTTGTTGCAAAAAGGGGACTTTCCGTTCCTGAATGGGGTGGGAACTTTTAGGGTATCTATTCCTAACCCTATCGAGAGTGCGTATCTCTAAAATTATTTTTTCTATTCACTGACATTTTAATCTAATTTGCGTGTTCTATATAATATAGATTTACGTATGTAAAATAAAAGGAAGAACTAATTAAAATTAAATTTATCCATAATACACACAAATATAAAATTTAATAACTTAGTCCTAATTAAAAATACAAAGGAAATCCTTCTAACTTCTGGAACAGATCCAAGCTTTGAAACAACAATTTTTAGCATGCCAGTAATTTAACAAAATTCAATCTCTCCTTTTTGTGTAAAACATCACCTGTCCTAGATATTTAATTATTCAGCCTAAAGTCTTTGAAGTTAAATATCAAAACTTTGTTTCATAACAGTAGGGTCAAGACGAGTAAAACAGAAATAACTGATTAACGTTGGGTATAGCATTTAACATTTCCCAAAGTATATCTAATTTGTATATAATGTATTATTCATTATTCCTCGCTTTTATTACAATGTTGACACTAATTTCTTGAGTATAATCGATAAAGCAACGTGGTTTTCTACACCTTCTGTCAGTTATTTAGCTCTATAATTTTCAAGAATTAACAGTTTAAGTCACCTTCCGCACAAAGAAATTATGTATACCCTGTACAAGACTTTGATCCTGACATCAAAATTGACTTTGTTACGAATACGCCAAGCGGTTGTTAATATCTAGTAGTCTTAATACCGTTCTTATAATATGTAATAATAGTAATAATCACAATAATAACACTAACTTGCAAAGACCGATAGCACGCTATAATGATCCCTATGAATGAAGACAGTCAAGCATCATCACAAGGTACTACGTGGAATGCATCACAAAGCTTAAAACAATCTGGAGGCTGATAAGGAGCCCTCACTGTTGTATCTGAATGAAAGAATGTGTTTCGGTTGATAAAGTCGGTCTCAGCGTTTATGGCGTGTGTACGGCTCGAGCTACGCCTTGCTTCAAGATTTGTTCTCACTCATACACATATGAAGTGGTCACTGTAAAGCTACCTACGACTTTCCACTATCAACTACTATACTTATACGGTCATCTCCTTTGTTCATGCAGTTAAATGCGCTGATAACGGGCCATCGCTTTGTCCACGTAATTGTAAATTAGGCTTAGCCTAATTGGATGTTTTCGGTATATTCAAAATGTTTTACACATATTTTACGAAAATATTTTACAAAGTATTGTCGAAATTACTAAATCAAAAAACCGCTGCCCAAGGAAACACTACTTCCACATCCAGATTTTGTATCCAAGTCTCAATTTAATTCTGTACTCTTTTTAATAATAGGATGGGGGTGGCAATGGAAGTGGTAGAGGTGGTAGGTAATGCCAAAAATTTTTTTGAGGCGTTTCATCTTGTATACACACTAAATCGCATTTTTTATTTTTTTTACTCCCTTTCATAATAGCTTGGGGATGGTTATGGGGATGGTTATAGGGTTGATAGTGGGGGTGAGTGTTGTCAAAAAAAGTTTTTGGACCTTGACTTTTCGTGCATGTCCTAAACCGTAATTATTTTATGGACTGTTGCTTGCTTGCTTTGCCTATTTACCATTATTTACCCAATTTACAACCGAACCCTTCAACGGAATTAGATCAAAATATAATATAATTCCAGAGCTCGTTATAATACTAAAATTCAAGTCAATATCATAAACGGTTCCAGAGTAAACGTGCGCAGTAGAAAAGTTAAAGACAGACAGGCAAACAAATAAACAGACCAACAGAGAGACAGAAAAATTTGTTTTGCTCACATTTTAAATCTCGACGTTTCATAGCATTCTAAGCCTGAAAAAAATGTAAAATATTTTTTGCGTTACTATACTTCTTTTTAATGCCTTGTTTATATTTACGTACTGGCAGAGTTTAGCTACAGCTACTCTTTCATTCAATCAGGACGGCGAAATGAGATGATCACGAACGGTACCTCTGGTTTGGAAAAATAAAATATTTTGGGCTTGAGAGCTTTATGTGAGACTCTAGAGGCCTTTCGTGCACTTTATTTTGTTTGATTCGAAATTGGGGTGGTTAGTTCTTGAAATGCTGTAACGGGCCAAATGCTTCGCGCTATATACTTTCGGAGCTGATTTACACTCGAAATTAATTTTATTTAATTTATTTTGCACTTTTGTAATTGTTATTCAGGCTGGCAGGATCAAAGGCTACATTCTGTATAGTATTTTAGCACTGTTGTAAATTAAACACATCGATTCAGAACGAAAATTAACAAGATATTAGTTACGTTGAAAACGCAGACTTCATTATTAAAATATTTGAAATTAAAATTTTATTTACACAGAAAATAGTTTAACGTATCGACACTAGAAATTTGTTTTTAATTTTTATTTGTTTTGTTAAAATGGTTTTTAATGCTGCAAAAATTCACTTTTGAATTAATGTGCGACGGCGATTTTATTTATTTTATGCACTGGGGCAATTTAATGAAATGTACTTTTTTACTAGCATCTGCCTAGGAAGATGCACGGGTACTGGATTTAAATTCGCGAGATACACCAGAATACACACTTGGACTTAGGCTCTGGGGAAACCGAAGAACGCGGGCACTGGATTTAATTGTCACTAGATACGCCGAAAACACGACTTGCCGGGGACTTGGCGTGCTCCTTTATTTATATTGATGATGGGGACTTGGGTTGCGGAAGTCTGGATGAAAGCCGGATGGGGCTCCAGCCGCTCCAATGGGCTCGCATTGTGAAATATTGCGCAATAAATGCTGAAATTTTGGATTTTCGGGTTGAAAATTATATCATTATAATGGCTATGAATAATGGAACAATTTGATATAAAAATGTCAGTGAAATCTAATTTTGTTTTAGAATTATGAACGATAACTGTCTGAATAACATGGTAAATGGAATTGGTCCCGCGAAGTATCGTTTCGAGTCTTACTTTAATCCATATTTGGTGTTATATTAAGTCATGTTAATCCATATTTAATGTTATATTATGCCATATTGAGAGTAATGAAGCGAAAGTCAAGGTAATAGCATGAAGATAGCTGCGAGTTGGTAGCATTTGATGGGGAACATGTAAATTGGACTTATGATTTTTGAACGGAGTGAAAGTCAATTGTAGGGTAATTGAAATGAAGATAGTGACGAGTTGCTAGCACTCGATGGGGAACGTTTAAACTGGACTTATTTTGGGACGAATGTTTCTTGAGCTGGCTGGAAAGGTGAATGAAAGATGTTTTGATATATTGACGGAAAGTTGAGTTTGGAGTTAAATTGAACAAATTGAAGAGAAATGAGCTTGTAGAAAAATTTGGAAAGTGAATTAAACTATTTTGACTTGATGTTCGAAGAGTAATTTAGAAGCGATTCGAGATTATGAGGGGGCTGTATTTTTATGGCGGTCTTTTGTAAGCGGTTGAGAGTATTTTGGTGAATTTTGATATTAGGATGATTTTGTTGATAGATTCGGATTATTTGTGAATTATCGATGCTGCGTGAATATTCTTAGAATTGTTTGTTGAATATTGTGGTTTTTGAGTTTTGTAAGTGTCTTAGTGACATTTTATGTGTTTTGACAAGTTGACCTTGACGATTGAATTATTTGGAAAATTTTAGTAATTTTTTCATCGGCCATCTTGTTAATATGGAGAACGTACTATAACAGAGATGCCGTTCACCCATCCAAGTGATGGACTCGATCAACGCTGCTTAACTTCGCTGATCAAGGTCTCAGCGCTTAAATCGATAACGATACCTCACTTCAAGCGGACGTGGAAGTAATGAAATATGTATGAGGAATGAAGCATGAAAATATCCATTATTTTGTTTAATTCTTAATTAACCTATTTGAGAGTTTGATTTTATTTAATTCATTCATTTCAACCTTAGTGCAAAACTGGATGAGCTGACACTGTTCGTCTCCTGCTTCATTTCGTCTTAGACCATACGCTTCTTGTGACGCACACGTCATAAACGCTAAAATAGAATTAGCAATTTGAATTTGAATGTAATCTAACTTATAAATTAAGTTAAGATAAGTTTAAGTATAGGTGATATTTTGCTTCGTACTTTAGAAATAATGCTGTTAGGTCTTCATTTGTTTTTTGTTGTGTAACTTAAATAATTTATTTAGTTCCATAGGCAAAACTTCGGCCGAAAACTCTTGTCAGTAAAGCCAGGGGCATGCGGATTTACGAGTTTTGTAAATTCCCTAATATAATATGTTTACGCTGTTACCCTGTACACTGTAAATTGTGAAATATTTATAGTGTGAATTGTTTGTGAATTGGGCGGCATTAATTTTTGTTTATAAATTACGTACTTGTTGTATCACAGTGCCTTAAAGTTTTATTTTGTAAGTGCTTTAGTGAAAATAAATGTAATTGTGGGATATCGTAATATTTTAAATGTGCAAAGTGGAAGCGGTTCCCAGTTGTTCAAAAGAAGTGGTGAACGTTCATACCCCTGGAAAGTCTCCATTAAGCTTCAAGGAGAAGAAAATTATTTTGAATGTATATCATGCATTGGAGAAAGATCATCCCATGGTACAGAAATCAGGATCAACGGGTTTAGTTAACATGACTTCAACGTACACCGGCGTGAGTGAGCAGACCATTTACAGAATTTTAAGAGAAGAAAAAATGGAGGGGATGTTCAGAAACCTAAAGCGAAGTCTGGAAGAAAAAAAATAGTATTAGACAAATTCCAGAAAAATGGAATTCGACGTAAAAAGTTCATAAATACTTCTTCTTCTTCTTCTGATACCATGCAATTATGCGTAGGTGACTATCTCAGAGTGAGGGTTCTTTCATTGGCCGCGTGACATAGTTCGCCAGTGTTGGTTATTCCAGTCCATTGTTTAATGTTCCGTAACCAGGACATTAGTTTACGCCCTACTCCTCTCTTGCTTTCAATTCCTTTCCTTGTAGGATTAGTTGTGGTATTCTGTATTTCGGTCCTCTTAAGATAAAATAAAGTCTTCTATGATAATGAAATCCCTACTGTTAAGAAAATTTTACAGTCCCTGAATGATGATGAACATATACCCAAAACGGGCAAATCGACGTTAAAAAAATGTTTTCATGATATGAACTTTGTATTTGCAAAAGGAAAGAGAAATAGCCTCCTACTTGAGAGAAATGATATTATTTATTGGCGAAGGAATTATATTCGGGCAATTAGAGCTGCCCGTGAATGGCAAAGAAAATGCTATTATTTAGATGAGATGTGGTTAAATGAAGGACATGCTGTAACGCAACTTTGGCAAGATAGAAATATAAAAAGTGTTCGTCAAGGCTATAAGGAAGATTGGTCAACAGGATTAAAAATGCCAACAGGAAAAGGAAAAGGCTTAATAATAACGCACATAGGAAGTGATTCAGGATTCGTGGAAGATGGACTTCTATCGTTCGTGTCGAAAAAAAGTAGCGATTATCATGAGGACATGAATTCGGATGTTTTCGAGGAATGGTTTGCAAAAATTCTCGCTAAGATTGAACCCGGATCTGTCGTTATTATGGATAACGCCCCGTACCACAAGAAAATTTATTTATGTTGTTAGAGCAGTTGTTTATTTTTAAGTTGTAAGTCTATTTATGTATTTTTGTTAACCTGTTACTCCCTAATTAACTACCCTGTCACCATCCTTTCCTGGCAACGAATATGCTCACGCCTCCGCGTTGGTCCTTGCTGAGCAATAAGAACAACTAGCATGGTTAAAATTTTTATAAACATCAACCATTATACAGTTTTAATGTCGGATTGCGTAAGTATTGCATTCCTAATAAAATTATGCCTGTCATTAAAAATATCCTAAAAAGAACTCTAGTTTTTCTTTTTGGCTGAGTTGAGCATAAAAACGAATTTAATTATATATTTTTTTTTTAATGAAATGTTTTTATTTTATATATACCTACATAAATACGTATGTGGCGCCACTGAGTGCCCGGGATATACGATTTCTTTCTTTATTTCCAAGTTTGTTTACGACTGAATAGTTAGTCGAGCAAATTATTAGGTATAAAGGAGGCAAGTTAAATCATTTACTCTATGCGGTCGACTAGGTCATTAAAATTGGTTGTGGTAGTCGTTTTTTTCCAGTATGCGGATAAAACTTAATATATTTCTCTTGATTCAATGGGATTATATGGTAGAACGAGGTGCCGCTTATTTTATGCGTTACTGACTCGAGTTTTCGGTAGGAGTTTACATATATGTTGTTTGTTGTGTTCGTTTCCTCTCAAATGTAGCCGCGTTTTCAATACTTTGTTATGTTTCTTTCTAACCTCAAGCAACTCAAGAAACCTCAGGTCACTAACCTACCCTGATACCCTTCACACACCTCGGCTAGTCTCGTCGTACTCCCAGGTTTTGGGTTCCAGGTTCACACGTGACCTGGCCTATCAGTAGGTGACCTAGGTTAAACAAAAGCAAATTAATAAAAGGATCAGATTAAGTTTCCTTATCCAGTGGTTTAAATTTTGTTGAAAATAAACAAACTCACATCGAGTAAATAATTTATTCAGCAGGACGACATAAATTATTAATTGTAGGAAATAATCAAATGTACCAGACGTGATACAAACATTGACGTATGTACAATATTTAAACCCCAAATTTATTAAACAAACAAAAAAAAAATTACCAAATCGGTTACCAAATGCAATTGCACGTAGTTTACATAACCCTTATTTACTATAGATATATTCCCATGAGTTATTTACACTGTAACATACTAACTGTATAATCTGTTACATCAACTTCAAATAATTACTTAGACTGGACTATATCCTTTAACTAAGTATTAATAAAAAAAATATATAGTAGGTTAAAATTATGATATCACTATACCATACATGACAATAAAAAAAAAAATTAATTAAATGAATTTTGAAATTTAAAATTTTGACAACAGAAACTTATCTTTACTCCGAGAGTGGCGGTTAAGGTGTAGGTGCTTGTAACCTCACTGTGAACTGTGACTCCATGAATTTTTAGCGTGGTGTGCTCCTTAAAACTTTAGCAATTTTGGCATCCCCTGATCTCCAACAATTATTCCTTAGACCATTATTTACTCGAGAAGAAAAAAATATGATAACTCCTACTCCATTAACAAATTGACCCAGTCATGAAAACAGCATATCTACGCCAACAAAACCCAACGTAAATCCAAGGTACATCATGACGTACGTCCAACATAAATGTAACATAAATCGCCTAAAAGTTTTAAGAATAATTAATACAAGATGGACGTATGAACACGTTTTTTAACTTACCCTCCATGTGTAGGGCATTTTCTCAAAGATGATATTATCCAGCATTAAGCTGTCGATATTCAAAATATCTAATCGAGGCTGAAGAATTTATTCCCGCAACATACCAATTATAAAGTGATGATTCACCTTTAACAAAATTAATTCGGATTTAAATTATTCTTCAGTCCACACATCCAGGAGAAAAAGCAAGGACGTCTAACACGTGAGAGCTATCAACCGAGAAGAAGGAAATTACCACCAAATTACCACAGGTTATTAAACAGCACATGCGCTACGATAGAATACCAACGTTCGACAACCAACACCCAGTTAAGGTGTGTTCCATTAATTTTCTAGCTTCTCACCAATTCACTAAACTCCACTAAATGAAATAAATACGAGGGAACCGATCTATTGTCTCACCTTTATTTGTTAAACTGATATACTCTTCCAGTCAAAGTCGAAGAAAAGACTTCCAAACTAAAATAAGTAACATCAAGTTAACAGATCAGAACAGAACTGAACCAACGGTGTTACAACCAATAACTAATTGAATATACTTAGAAAGCAATGACAGCTAGGTTGACAACAGAAACTTAACCTCCACTAGAAATTGAACATTACAAAGAATAAACCATATAATTGTATACTACTGAATACTACAGTAAGTGCTCGAAGTAATACGTTAATTATCCCGACATTTACAGTGCTACGATTGTGGTTATGTTGTAGTTGCTAACATTTTTCAATGTTCCAGGTACTCTAGATAAGACAACGAAACTGCAAGAACTAGATAACATAATACCCCATTATATAACCGACACAAACCTAATTCAATATTAGGCATGTATAATGTACAGGTAGGATACTCTTTGTTTATGATATACAAAACTAATGTTCGCTTAATCTTTTCAGAGCCAAACATGCCAGTCAAAGCTATACCTTGTATAAACTAGAAGCTATTAGTAAACTAGGGTACGACTTCTCAGTAGTTTAATGCTTAATAGTTAAACTCTGTCAAGACAAATACAGCGTAAAGAAAAATACAGAAGGTTTTCTATTAATAATGGAAAATGGATACGAAATACAAATAATAAAACAAACAGTGCAAGCTACATTTAATGTGTGAATTAAAGTGACAATTATATCCTTTTATTTTTAGTGTTGACTACTGTTGAATATGATTAATAAAATTTAAAAATTACAAGAAGCGTTAAGACCAAATTTACTTGACTAACAAAATATAATTAACGAAAATGATATTGATAAGTGAACTTTATATTAAATGTACAAAACAAATGTAGAATTCAGTACTTGTCCCTTCAACGACAAAATCAAACGTAACAACTTAGAAGTAATATAATATTAAATCCATATTTACGTAGTCTCAAATGAAGTGGTGTGGGCGATTATTCCCCTATTTTCCCGGTCTGGTGTCGATGAAGAAAATCGCCATCCTTGGATATGCGATTCGCTTGTATAGTACCTAAGACAACATGCTATTTTTACTTGCTTTTCTTTACCTCACAATGTTTTTTCAGTTTTCACGTTTCTCCTCAAATCTTGCATCCTTTATTTAACACACTACCTGACATAATCAATTGATGAAATTTTGCAGTTACTAAGAACGGATGACAATACAGTATTTCACCGTTACTTTTGAAATATCCGCACGTAGGGGGCGCGGGGGTGGAAATTGATTAAACGATATTAGTTTCGATGACATAATGGAATACCGTTAGGTTTATATCTCGGAACCCAGTCCAATGAACGAATTTATGTAAATTGGTTCTATACGTTATAAATAAGTAAATTTATGACTAAAAAGCAGAAAATAGAAAAAATCACAAAAAAAGTTATTAAAAACTTGCTTTTCTTAAAGTCGTATCAAAAAGTAAAAAATAATTGCAAGAAAGGCAAGGCGTGCGCAATATGCGTACAATCATACAAAGTGCGCATGCCTTGTTTTTCTTGTAATTGTATAAAGATAATAAATTTTCGTATTCAGTGGAATTTGTAATCGATAACCGATACGATGGCATACGCTAATATGCATTAGTTTTTGTTTATTTTATTGCACATATGAAAATGGTGATTAAAAAATATAAAAATGTGTCATGAAACATCTAAGGGTAGAGACCTTTCATTGAAAAAAAAATATATACCAAATTGATGAAGCGGTATCCGCTTGAGGAACCGGAGAAGAAAACCTTTTGAGCTTTTATATATGTATGGATTGTCCCAAACCCACAAAGTTTTATAATTTTGTTTGTAGTGATATGGTTAAATAATTAAGTATACTATCCATCCACATTGGAAATTGTATTAAAACCGGTACTTGTGTAAAGTGGTATGTAATTGGGGGTGATAAGCCGTCTAAATCCACATTTTTGAAGTTTCAACCTTGCCGCTTTAGCCGCCATCTTGAATTGAAGAGTTACTTTTGTTTTCATTAAATAACTAGCTTTAACTATAGATTGAAAATGGTAGCAACCATACATTTTGATTTAGAACACATATGATCATCTCCAACAATTAAAGAAATCTTCAGCGGATTAATCCAACCTTAGTTATCAGTCCACAGTTACAAACCTGGCAATATTTTGCTAATATGTATTTGAGGAAATTAACGACCAAGGTTAAGTAGATGAATGATCTCAGTTTGTATCATACAATGGTTTTAATTCTGGAGTCCCTCAGAGATTCATTCTTGGACCCTTGTTATTTTTATTATTTATCAACGACATTACAAATGCCATTCACTGCAACTTGATTTTATTTGCTGATGATGTAAAAATGTATTAAACTGTGAACGATATTGAGAATTGTGTGTTTATTCAGTGCCAAATAGAAAATCTTGAAATTTGGTGCCAGGTGAATAGATTACAGTTAAATATTCAGAAATGTAGAACTATGAGCTTTACTCTAAAAAGACAACCAATCGAATTTACATATAAAATAAATTCAATAGATTTAATTTGATAAGATGTTATAAAAGACCTTGGCGTTATTTTTGACACCAAACTCACATTTAACGATCACATTAGTCAATCTGTATCATCCTTATTATGCATGTTGGGCTTTATTATTAGAAACTGTCGGTATTTTCATAATATGCAAGCACTAAAAGTTCTTTATTACTCATTTGTAAGATTTAAATTAGATCACGCGTCATTTATTTAGTATCCATTCTATAACCAAAAATCTGCTATTGAATATATACAAAATTCTTAAAATTTATGCATTTCAAAGTTTATCGTTCTTTTTCCTAAAGATGTTACGATAATCAGTTACTACTTGATACTTTTGATATGCTATCACTACAATTGAGGTGTGTTTTAGTCAGTTTAAACCTTGATTTTAAACTTCTGGACAATAAAATTTATAGCATGCATCTCCTTGGAGAGTTGAATTTTCGAGAGCCAAGGTTTTCATCTAGACAAGTAGACATTTTTAATTTACCAATGGCTAGAACAAACTTAATGCTCCGTTCACCCATGTATTATATGTAGTAATTTAAGTAAACTAAGTACTCCGTGGCATCACTACGTAACATAAGCACAATTTCTAGGATATTTTAGTTGCACAATTTCCAAACATACAACTGTGTTAGAATCTCATATACTTGTTATTATTTGTTCACAATTTAGTTGAAAACTTTTGTCCTATAATTGGATTCTCGTCATTCGTTGGGCAATAAAGACTATAACTATTACTATTAGTGATTTTTGCGGTAGATAGTCACTGGAATATTAAGAAAATAATTGAATTGCAATGTTATTGCAATTAAATTAGGATAAAATAGGGCTAAAACATTCATATGTAATTAGTTTTAGTTACCTCATATTCCATTACATTTTGGGGTAATTTAAATATCAAAATTGTAATTTTAATTGGCACAGATGTAATTGTTTTATGTAATTATAGTACGTAATTACACATAATATTTCACTATATCCTGACTATCCTAAACGTGAAAATACATTAATACTGCAACTCAAAAGTTTATTATTAAATTAGCCAGTTTATCTGCTACTACTAAAGCCAGGTTGTTCTAGACTGACGATACCCACTTGTGTTTTCACGCTTTATATAGTAGATCTGATTTAACAGGCGCTGGAACAACAAGGTTTTTATATTTTAATAATATATGTGACAATGGTCTGCAGAAGAATAGTAATTTTCAAACAATTTTCATCTGTAAATAGAAAATAGTTGGTTCTCTCTTATCAGTATAGTACATCATTATTAGTGCACAAAAAACAATACTAACGTATACTGACAAGACATTTCCTGACCATACCTTTGCTGAGGGTAAATACCAGTATTTTTAAATCGCAAGAACCTGAGAAATTCTCTTTGAATATTTTCCAACGCATTTGTGTATATTTGATAGAATGGGGCCTCACCAACGATGCGCTGAGATCTAACTTACGCAAAATACAACAGTCTCAGACATCTATTTCCGTAAAGTCTTTACAAGACGTCATTATAAATCCTAGTGAATATATATCAGACGAGGAAATGTTATTTATCAAATGAAAATTTATGACCAAATGTTACTTCTAAATTCTAAGACGTGTTTATTCCTTCGCAGTACATTTGACAAAAGTGAGTATTCATGTACAATTGTATTGACTTTTCTTGCAAACGTAATAGCTTTGCATTTTGATACGTTAAGATCTAGTTGGTTGATGTTGCACCAATCAACCAAATAATTAAGATTTTCTTGAAAGACAACATAATCTTGTGTACTGGTTATTTTTATAAATAATTTGAGATCATGTGCATAGAAAAGCGACTTAACAGCAAGACCGTTAACCAAATATAAAGAAAAGTAAGGGTCCTGGGATAGACCTCTGCGGAACACCAGATGCAGCAAGAAGTTTGGTAGATTTAAAGCTCATATTTCTACATCTATTGCACAATAAGATTTAATAAATGGCAACATTGTTCCGTTAAATTCCATAGTATTCACTTTGTGTAAAATAGTTCTGTGAACCACCCTACAAAAACCCATCTGTATAGTTTGCATCTACTTGTTGTCGAGTATCTATAATCTCTGACATAAACTGAGTAAAACAAGTTAAGTTTGTAACAGTGGACCGCTTTACAAGTCGTGCTGTGCAGGAGAAATTGAGGACTATATGCTATTAAATATAATAGAATACACAACAACCTCGGAGATCTTAGCAAAGTTTGACAATATTGCTACTTGATGATAATTGGTTATGAAATTTCTATTACCACGTTTCAAAATTGAACATGTTTTACCCTACATGCCAGGAAAAGTACTCGTCTTAAGTGTAAAATTGAATAGAGTTGTTAATGGTCCAACTAACACATTATCACAATTCTTAATGAGAAATCTAGGTATACCTTCAGCACCTTGAGACATTTTATACTTTAATCTTTTATTGCTCGTAAACCATTTGCCCCAGTGATTAATATAGTATGAATTATTAATATCATTGAAATTAAAAGAGACGTCAGACTCATCATGTGTATAAACTTCTTTAAAACATGATGCAAATGGGTTCAGTATTTCTTGCGGTTTCTGAGGGAAACAGATTTGCTATTAACGAAGAACCAAAAACTACGTTAGCATTATAGAATTCGATAGAGTAAGCCTTACGAAAATCATACCTTTTTTCAGATGTATTAGAATCGATAACTCTCTTAAAGTGATTTACAACTCGTAATGTTAAATATAAAGACGGATTGTGCGAATCTCCTGGTAAGAGTGAAGTCAAATCAGTACATTCTAAACCACTTATAAATAGATCTAAGAGACGATAGTTGTAATTATTGACAAAATTATATTGTTTATAGTTGAAAAATTCAAGAGAATTTATGAACTTTTCGAATCAACAGAATTTTTTATTGAAGGTAATTTACATAACTAGGAATATTAAAATTTCATCACCAATACTTAGAAAGTCGCATACTTGATCCCATACAACTTCACTGTGAAATTTTTTTTATAGAGGAGCATAAAGTTAAAATAATATGAAGAGAAGAGAACATACCTACGGAATCAGAAACAAAGAAAAATTAATTAATGTTCCAAAAATGTGCAAAACAATTGATCAAAGAAGTTATCAATATTGGACCAAAAGTATATAATTCGCTATTTGAATATGTAACAAATCTGACGTCACAAACATTATTTTTAAAAAAATCAAAAATTGGATAAACCCCCAAAAAACATTTAAAACTAGTTGAAACTGTACTTAAGCTTTGAATACTTACTAATGGTATTAGATTTCATCTATACTCTTGCTATAGTATACTACGTACTTATTTGCTGAAAGCTACAATTAAATTAGAAAATATTTACTTGATTGAATTGAATTATGATTCAATTCAATTTAAATTATGCAGTTGCTAATTACTATAATCTCTTTACTATTATTTACCTGTCGAACTGTATAGTCTGTAGATTATTATGAAATGTTTATATATACTTTTTTATTTCTGTTTGTTAAGGATTTGGTAATCCCAGGAAAAAGGGTGGCTTTCTGTGGGTTATTATAATGTTTATTTACAGTTTTGTTTGTTTACTTATTATCTAGATATTTGTAAAAATTGCTTGACGACCATTTACATTTACATAATATGTATGTATTTATTTATCCTTATTGTAAGCACATTTTTGCTAAATAAGCTAGTCTCTTCTCTTCTCTTCGCTTCCCTTCCCTTCCCTTCCCTTCCCTTCCCTTCTCTTCTCTTCCCTTCCCTTCTGTTCCGTCCCGTTTTGTTCTTTTCCGTTCTGTTCTATTCTCTCTGCTCTGCTCTCCTCCAATCCACTACACTCCATTCTACTCTCCTCAACTCTACTCTATTCTATTCTACACTACTCTACTCTACTCTAATCATATGCGACAGCTGACGGTGGAATATAAATATAAAAACATAAATAGGATTGCTACAAAAATCAATATTACATCCACTTACACCTATGTGAGGTAAACTATTATGTAAAGCGCTGGGGTCTAGCACCACCAATTTAATACTGTTCTTAATAGATAATACGTAACGATAATTTTCACAAACCTCATTACATCTTTTTCGCGATTAAAAGTAATATAGAAGCGCAACTCTGTAAACCAGGCACTGCGCTGATGCGTCCGGAAAAGATTGTGACGACAGAACTAAATCCGAGACGAAGAGACTTTGCGTTTTTACGTGTATTAGACGTAGGTGAGTTATTTCTTTATCTTTTTATATTTAATATAATTATTATCTTTGTTTAAATGATATAAATTAGAGATTATATTCTAATAGATACTAAGAATATTTGATTTAAGTTAAAATATTTAGCTTCTACTGGGAAATGATTATCGATTTTTATCGAACCACGAGAATCCAGCATTAATAGTCTTAGAAGAGGCCGGCTCTTCGCCATATTTAGCAGCTATATGTCAGATTCGTTATATTAAATAAATTCATAGTGCCTATAGATCTAGAGTCGTATTTATATCGTATCTTTTTCTTAATTTTTACCTGACATTTATAGTGCCGTACAATAACTCACCTGTGCGTAAAACTCGCCGCAGAATTCACTTCCTATTATTTTTTTATTTGCTTTTCCACAGGGAAAACATACCTACAATTTTATATCTTACTCATTGAGAAATTCGGAAGATATTTCCAAATCATTTCCCTAATTTTATATTATTGTCTATTGCCTGGCTCGGTTATATAATTATAGTCAGTAGAATTTATTTAAATTCGTTGGGGGTAGCTTCCCTGCATTTGAGATTATAATTAATATAGTTCTTTTGTTTTAATAGATATAATATTTTATTCGTTTTTCGATGTTTGAACACGTTTAATTACCTACTATCGTTCTCTCATAAAATTCTTCAAAATTCATACGGCGAACGTAGATGCGTCTTTACTATGTACATACTTCGATATGTAAAGCAACGTTAGGCGCGGTTAGTACTTGGATGGGCGACCGTTTCAAAGAAGACCGTGTCCTCGCCTCACATATCTTCCAGCGACTTGTATATCAGTATATGCGCGGAAGCTATGCAACCTTAGGCGAGGGTTGTGTAGGTGATATACCATCCTTCGGAGGGGATGTAACGCCGTCGGTTCCTTGTCTATTAAATGTTAGACAAGTAAAAAATCCCTACTCTTCTTAAGGGAAGAGGTTCGGCAAAATTCCTGGTTGGGGGTAGCTCGTCTACAGGCGTCGGTGATAGGCTTCAGTAGCGGAAATAGATCGACGTTAAATACATGTTAAAAAAAGTCCAGTTATAATTTTTATTGTACCGGAATTCCCTATTAAGGGAACTATATTTTGCTGTGTATATTCTCCATTGGAAATTTAATTATATATAACTGAAAATTTCAAATTTCATTTTTTTCTTCATCTGATACATTTCAAGTATTATTTTCTCTAATTTTGCAAATAACTTTTTCGGAAATTTATTCATTTCTGTACAAATAAGATCTATTACTTTTAGTTTATTTAGTTCATGCAAGAAGTTTAGTGGGAAAATTATCTTAAAATAGTATCTTGATATTTGTTGATCATTCTAGGATCAAAATAAATGCTTTTGATTTCATTTTGTTTGTAATTTTGTCATTTTTTTATTATTTTTTCTCACAATATTTGCTTGTTGTTCGGTTGGCAACAGGAAACTTTACATATTTTCTCTTTCTTTTGTTGTAAAAGATATTTGACCGGTAATATTTATTTTTCTATGCACGAGACGACGAAGAGGGTTCAATCTAGGAAGATTTCCTTTATATAAGATCTGAAAGCAATATCTGCAATTATCACCTTGTCTGAAGGATTAGAGGTCACCAGTGCCTATATTTTGAGAATATCCAAAGACAGCCATTAGCTAATGGGCCACCATCTTGTCCGGAAAATCATCACTTGGAAGATTATACCTACCACTTCGACTACCAGCATAGGAAAGGTATATGTTCGTCTGTCGCTCTTTAAATTGTCTTTGAACTCACCAGGTCTTGGCCAGATCATTACTTTCTGTAAATACTTTACTTTCTGTAAATTTGAAGCTTATTTTGCTTACCGAACTCTAAACATTTCGTGATTTTCATCATTTTTTCATTTGTTTATTCTTAAATACACTCATTCACTCATTCACCTAATTAAAGTGATAGTAATTTTGTAATTTTTTTAAACTTTGCTTTTTTTAATTTGTATTTTTAATGTGATAATGATAAATATTGTCTGAAAGTTATTTGTGGCATTCTACGAATAATCTTTCCTATTATTTGGGTTTTCTACGACATGTATTGTTATCCTCTTCAAAACAAATCACCGAATCTACAAAATAATAGAATTATTGGAAAAAGCTTCTGCGCCCGTGACGATTACGCCAAAGGAAAAGTCAGAGGTTATGTTTTACAAATAATATAAATCGGAATAAACACAGAAATAATGTATTTTGCTGACGTTTCGGAAAGTAATCTCTTTCCGTTTTCAAAGCTTTTTTTGGAAGAATTCTTATTTTGCTGTGTATGTCAAATACACAGCTTTAAGATTCTGTTTATGTTATTTCCATAGATACTTACTACTTACACAGAACATAGAACTGATGATATTTTCTTTTAGATAATTTTGAGTTTGTTAAGTTCTTCTTTTAACATTGGTAGCCAGGTTGTACAAATATCTACAGAACAATTCGATACGCACTTATCTTAAATACGCACTTCTTATTAAATGAAGATAAGTGCGTATCGAACTGTTCTGTAGATATTTGTACAACCTGGCTACCAATGTTAAAAGAAGAACTTAACAAACTCAAAATTATCTAAAAGAAAATATCATCAGTTCTATGTTCTGTGTAAGTAGTAAGTATCTATGGAAATAACATAAACAGAATCTTAAAGTTGTATATTTGATATACACAGCAAAATAAGAGTTCTTCCAAAAAAAGCTTTGAAAATGGAAAGAGATTGCTTTCCGAAAGGTCAGCAAAATACATTATTTCTGTGTTTATTCCGATTTATATTATTTGCAAAACATAACCTCTGACTTTTCCTTTGGCGTAAACGTCACGGGCGCAGAGGCTATTTTCCAATAGTTCTATTATTTTGTAGATTCGGTGATTTGTTTTGAAGAGAATAACAATACATGTGGTAGAAAACCCTAATAATAGGAAAGAATAGTGATAATGATAAGTCCCATCATTCCATTAAGGAACATAGGACCTCCACAAATTGTCGCCATCTGATTCTGTTCCTGGCAAGTACTTCTATTTCTCCCCATATCTTGTTCATTTTCGTTGACTCTTCTAACACGGTTCTCTTCCATGTCACCTTTGGTAGTCCCACTTTTCGACTGCCTTGGGGGTTTTGATTGGTCAAGAGCCGCCCTTGAGATAGTGTCTTCTGGTCTCCTAAGTGTGGGGCCTAGCCACTTCCACTTCCGCGATCTTATTTCCAGTCGTATTTCTCTCTATTCTGTTATATTCCATAGCTCCCTGTTAGCGATTTGATTTGGCCAGAATATGCGCATTATCATGCGCAAACATCGGTTGACGAAGACCTGTATCATGTAGTCCGTGGATTTAGTACTCTTCCACGTGTCACATCCATATAGTAGGACTGATATGATGTTGCTGTTAAATAGGCGTAGTTTGGTTCTCTTCGAGTATACGGAGGACCGCCAAATGCCGTTAAGAGCACCATACGCTCTCTTCGCTTTTAAGAGTTTTTGTTGTATATTACGATCCGTTCCTCCCGTATTATTGACTATACTACCTAAATCCTCGGTGACTCTCTTTATTACTGAATTTTGAACATATAGATCTTCTTGGTTCATTTTACTGGTGTTTATTTTTAGTCCTACCTTAATTGCCTCTCTTTTCAGGGACCCGAGCTTCACCTTAATATCCCGTAAGGTGTGAGACATGAGTCAGATATCGCCTGCATAATCCAGGTCTTCTAGCCTACCCGTGAGTCCCCATCTAATTCCTGCCTGCGCACGGTTTACTTCCCTCATTACGCAGTCTAGTGTAATGTATTTTTAATGTACATAATTTAAATTGCTGTGATATTTGTTCCACTTATCACTGGTGTAATATATTGTGTTTTGAGACATTCTAGTTTTATTTTTCTGTTTGTAACTTTTAATTCGCAGCTAATATTTACATTAGTTGCGTGGCGCCAACTTTATCTTATCTTGTATTATCTCATTTTATATCGGTTTTTTTGTGTTAACTGTTACAATCAGTCAAATTATAAGATTTCAATTTTTTTGTCAAATTGCTCACTGAAAGTGTCCTGTCAGCAAATAGTAAGTCATAGACAAATTTGTATCTATTTGTTAACTTATAAAATCTATAAATTTACCATCAGATAATGGTAATGAATATCGCATACGGGCAAAAATTGCTTTAGAGAAGCAATACAAAATTAAAGATAATTTAACTCCAGAAGAAAAGCTATCGATAAATTCTTTAAAACGCGATGAAAGTATAAAAATATTGCAGACAAAGGTAATGCCACAGTTATTATAGATAAAGATATATATAACACAAAAATCATGACTCTTGTAAATGAGGGACCCTACTCAAAACTAAACAAAGATCCAACAAAATCAATAGAGAGCAAAATGTACAGAACTTTGTTTAAATACAAACATGAATTTAATGATTTTGAATGAAGGAAACTTACACCACATCATAGTAAGCCTCCTCATTTTTATGGCTTACCAAAGACACATAAACAAAATATTCCTTTAAGACCAATTGTTAGTTCTATTAATTCACCATGTCATAATCTGGCAAAATTTTTACTTAAAATTATTGATCCGTTATCTGGAAATACCGATTCATACATTAAAAATAGTAAATATTTTATAGAAAAAATTTATGAAAACGGTATTCATGAATCACACCTGATGGTTAGTTTTGATGTAGTTAGTCTTTTTACCAATGTTCCGGTAGATGAAACCTTAAAAATAGTTAAAAACAGGCTGCTAAATGATAATAATTTGGAAACTGAACTAAATTAGGTGTAAATAGCATAATGGAACTATTAACACTGTGTATACAAACAACCTATTTTCAATTGGACAATGAGTTCTATCAGCAGGATTTTGGTATGGCTATGGGGTCTGCATTATCACCAATTTTAAGCAACATATTTATGGAGAACTTTGAGAACACATGTTGAAAATTATATAAACAAACCGGTTGTCTGGTGGAAATATGTTGACGACATCTTTGCAATTTGGCCTCATGGTGTCGATTTACTAGATAGTTTTATGGAAAATATAAATAGTAAGGAACCGTCTACTAAATTCACATTAGAAGTAGAAAGTAGGAATGAACTACCGTTTTTAGATGTTTTAATTAGAAGGGTAAATAATACAATTGAAACAAGCGTTTATAGAAAACCAACACATACTAATAGATATCTAAATTTTAACTCAAATCAGTCAATAAATGTTAAAAGGAGTGTTGTAAAATGTTTATACGATAGGGCCAAAATAATTTCATCTAATAATGAAATATTAAATAACGAGAAAAATTTATCAAAGAGGTTCTAGTACAAAATCAATATCCTGAAGCCTTTGTTGATAGAGTTTTCATAAATGTTGAAAATAGGGACAATCAGGTACGACAAAAACCTGAACGTCATTATACAGCAATAATTGCTTATGTATACGGGCTATCGGAAAAGCTACGCCGTATGGGTGACAAATTTGATGTTAGGACGATATTTCAAACGGGGAACACTTTAAGATCTATTTTAACAAAAACAAAACCGATAAACGGGAAGCAGAATTCAAAAAACTGTATTTACAATATCCCGTGCGAATGTGATAAATGTTATGTGGGTGAGTCATCCAGATCTTTCAGTGTGAGGTTGGATGAGCACAAGAATTACATTAGAAAGAATGAAATTCAGAAATCAAAGATTTGTGAACATGCTTGGGAAAACGGACATAGAATAAACTGGGACTCGGCAAAAATTTTAACAAAAGAAACAGATACCAAAAAAACAAAAATTAAAGAATCAGCAATAATCTTATTAAGTGAAGATAAGTGCGTATCGAATTGTTCTGTAGATATTTGTACAACCTGGCTACCAATGTTAAAAGAAGAACTTAACAAACTCAAAATTATCTAAAAGAAAATATCATTAGTTCTATGTTCTGTGTAAGTAGTAAGAATCTATGGAAATAACATAAACTGAATCTTAAAGCTGTGTATTTGACATACACAGCTAAATAAGAGTTCTTCCAAAAAAAAAGCTTTGAAAACGGAAAGAGATTACTTTCCGAAACGTCAGCAAAATACATTATTTCTGTGTTTATTCCGATTTATATTATTTGCAAAACATAACCTCTGACTTTTCCTTTGGCGTAAACGTCATGGGCGCAGAGGCTTTTTTCCAATAATTCTATTATTTTGTAGATTCGGTGATTTGTTTTGAAGGGGATAACAATACACGTGGTAGAAAATCCAAATAATAGGAAAGAATATAAAATCTATCTATACTTACACTCACTGTATAAACTTAGCAGCCGACAAGCACTAGTAAAAATTGATAGTTTTATAGTGAATACGACCAGAACTGAAACCGTATAAAAACTAAAAGCCAGCAAAAACAGCCGGCATCTCTTTATTGTTTTTCTTATGACAAGCATTTCTGTTTACCTCCGCAACAGATGCCGACTGTTTTTCCTGGCTTTTAGTTTTTATACGGTTTCAATTCTGGTCGTATTCACTTTAACCATGATTACATCCGTATGTGAAGGTTAGGTTACAAATAACAAACCACACACACGAGACAGACCTAATGCTTCAAAATTTTTGTCATACCTGTATGCAGTATAAAGACTGTTATCGGCAATTTCTACTCAATAACAAAAATACCACCATCAGGGCTACATGCATTCCTATATTTCACTAAATTTGTTATTTAAACTAAGTGTGTTTTTACATATAAAATGAAGTTTAATACTGTTGGACTACTGTTTCCGAAGTTTCATTTCCATGTTGAGTATTTAATTTCACAACACCTGATAAATTAAATATCAACAGAAATTTTCCGCTGCACATTATGAACTTTCGTTCTAGACCAAGCAGGTTTTTCTGATTATTAGCGTTTCATATACAGATTCTTGGGTAGTTACTGTCTGCCGCTTTCGTCTGTACCCTTTATAGTGTTCTACGAGGTGATCTTGGTGCACGCGGAAAGTAATATTTCTTTGAGAGTCGTATTTATATTAACGTCCTAGTTGTGTTTAGCCACAACTATTCAGCCAGCCAACCAAAATACATGCACATATAGACAACTACACAATAATCATTTTTTGCGACATTGTCATATGCCACAATTGATATTTGAACTCAAGAGTGATATCTCCGATTACCCATTTTGTCTCTGACAAACCTGCGACTACCCGTTACCATCTCGGTAACGCGCCTTGGCTAGGATTCGAACTCGGAACTCCTTGGTGCCAAGTCTAACAAGTGAACGCTGAGCCATGATGTTTGTACGTTTGAAAGAGTAGTCGGTAATATCTTACATAATTGTTCTATCTCAGTCTTACCCCACTTGACCCCAAATTAATTAAAGATAATTACTGCAAGTAATTTAAGTGCACATGTTTTTCTTCATGTTTTCCGAAAATTAGAAGCACATGCGCGCATTATCGTTACTACAGGTAACTCTGTTGTACTCGATGAGCCGTCGGGACGCTTTACCGTATGTCAGTATAGCAACGGCTACGGACGGAAATAACCGTGTCCAGGGCGTCGCGACGCCAACGCGCCTTGTTCAAATACAGTGTGTTATAATAGTATGACTACGATATGCCTTAGGTAGGTAAATTCGAGTACAAACTTAAACACTTATTTAATTTTACCACTGCATTGACGACCAAATATTGTTTTTGCAGTTTCATAAGCCCAGCAAAAACTTTTAAAAAGTTTGAGGTATAACTTGGGACACAATTAAACGCTGAATATGTTCGACGTTTTATTTATACACCTGCTTGAAGGTTTTTCAATGCGTTCTTTTATTTTACTCTTAATAGTGGTGTAAACTTTTAACAACTCATTAAGTCTAGGCGCCAGTAAATACTGAGCTTTAACATTATAATTAACTATTTTAATAACCTGATTTTAAATTACCAAGAAGTGTGGTTTTTAATCGATATTTCTTAGAAAAATCTGCATAGTGTTAACTTTGATATTTATGCCATTGGATAAAATGTGTATTAATATAAAATTATGTAACTATACCCAGCTAGTTAAACTAACAGAAACGAAATAAATAAGTGGTTTAAAATAGCTTGGATAAATTTGGTTCAAATATTTACCTGTGTGAATTAGAAAATATTTAAAGAAATCAAACGACCAATCCATAACAAAATTAACTGAAAATGTTGGTTCGTTATTGTTAATGCCAAATAAACATTAAAAATGGTAAGTAAACATGTTTTAGTTACTTTCAGCGTAGATTTATATTGTGAAAATAATATATACCACGGGTATCAAAAAGCTTTTTATATTTTAATTGGCATATCAGTATTATCCTAGACTGATTGGTGCAATTCGGGAACTATTTTTACATGTTTTGATAGCGTTAACGTAAATTTTTTACTATATAAGTTAGAGACGATAATGCTTCGAGACATTGCTTTTAAATGGGTAAAGTCTTATATTCAAAATAAGAAAATTAAATATGTGAATATAAATTAAATATGTGAATATAAAGGTAGGGCAGACTACCGTTAATAATTTATCAAAAACGTTAATACTAGAAAGTTTTTACCCATGCGGATGATATTTTAGTAACCTTTAATGGTAAATCTCCTAAAATTCTTACATTAGCAGCAGAGAATGTGATCAGAACTATGCAAAAAACATTAAAGAGCCAGAGAGCTTTGTTGAAGATTATGAAACCTTAGAAAACACCCTATATCATTTTCCTACCGATGGTATATGATCTGAAGTATTAAAATAAATAGCAAGTGAAATAACAGCTACATTAACTTACAAAATAAATAAATGTTTTGATGGTGGATGTTTTCCAAAAACGAAGAAATATTTATTACAGCAATACATAAAGATAGTAATACATTGCAAATAATTAATTATAGACCTATATCACGCATATAAAATATTTCCAAAATAATACAAACAATCACAAAATTAAGGATTGTTAATTTTCTTCATAAATTTAATATAATTTCAAACAGGCAGTACGGTTTTAGAGAGGGAAAATGTACAGATGTTGCAGTATATCACTTAACATCACATCACATCTTATCTGTTTATTCAGACGTACCTGCATCATATCAAATATCCGATTCAGGCAATAGTTTTTACGATATGCCGCATATTAATAAAATTACAGAAATGGACTATGACGTGTCAATAAAAAAATTAAAACCCAAACGTACTTCGGGATCTGACGGTATACCACCTTTTATATTAAAAGGCTCCGCTGAATACTTTAAAAGACCACTCCTACATATTTACAACCTGGTCCTAAAAAATAATACATTCCCCACCCTATAGAAAATATCACTAATAAGTCCAATTCATAAGTCAGATGATAAATCAATTGTACAAAATTATAGGCCCATAGCTGTACTTCCAGCACCCGCTAAAGTACTCGAGCAAATACTACATAACTTTTTATGGAATCATCTCAGTAAATTTGTCAGTGAAAACTAGTATGGTTTTGTTTCCAAACGATCGACTCTACTAACCTAATTACCTATAGTCATCATATCCTCCAGGCTTTTGAAGTTGGTGGGGTTCAAGTGGATGCAGTATATACAGACTTTCGAACGGCTTTTGATAAAGTCGATCATGATGTATTGCTTAGCAAGTTATGTATATACTCTGTATCTAACTCTGTACTTAAGTTAATCCCCTCATATTTAGAAGATCGGAAATATATTATTAAATATAATGGCATGTTTTCTGATATATACAGCGCTCACTCAGGGGTACCCCAAGGCTCTAACCTGGGACCGTTGCTATTTCTTTATTTTATTAACGACTTGCCGGAGTCAATATCTAATTCTAAGTGCCTATTGTTTGCGGATGACTTAAAACTGTATAAAGAAATCGAATCCCAAGACGATTGTGAGTTATTACAACTTGATATAGAAGCTGAATATGAGTGGAGCAAGTTAAATAAGCTTGACTTTAATATAGAATAATGTCATACCATTACATTCATAAACAACCAATAATGTACTCCTATAGAATGAATCATATATTTCTGGATAGAGTCGAAAGCTTTAAAGATCTAGGTGTAACAATTGATTCCAAATTCTCATTTAAATTACACTTTGAAAATATAATCTCATCGGCATATAAGTCTCTGGGTCTTGTAATTAGGGAATCTAAAAATTTCAATAACTTAAATGCAATTACCACACTATACTACACACTGGTAAAGCCAAAACTTGAATACTGTCCTATATTGTGGCATTCACAACCGCATATGTATGTTGAAAGTGTTGAAAAGATTTTTTGAGATTTTTGTATTTTAAAAAATATAATAGATCACCCGATTATAACACTATCCGAACTAAACACTTATGTGCAGAATTCGAAGTAAATACTTTATATAATCGGCGCAGTATTTCAATCTTGTTGTTTGGTTACAAAATATTAAATTATTTTATTAATGACTCCAAATTATTGTCACTGTTTCACTTTAATATTCCCCCTAGAAATACCCGATTGCAACAGCTATTATTTGTTCCTACACGCAGAACGACCTATTTTGCTCCATATATTGTTATGTTTCGTTTAAGCAACCAAGTTTCATCTAACAATTATATCGATTTTTCATGGCCAATTAAGGTTTTTATTAAAATGATTAAAAATAATTTTGATCATCCTGTTACGCAAGCCCGAATAGGTTAGGTTAGGTTATAGATGTATATCTAATACGTTTAAATATTAAGTTACTTAGCATGTTAAATTCCATTTGTATGTTATTGTTCTTTAAATGTACGCTGTATTTCCTTGCAATTACGCACTTGTGCCTATTTGGAAATAAATAAATAAATAAATATTTACGACGCATTAGACAAAAAGAAACCAACACTAAATAGCGTTGGTTTCAACAAAGGTCCACAAAGATAAATATCTTTGTGGACCTCTCTAAAGCATTCGACACGATTCCTCATAAAAAACTTTTACATAATTTAAAATACTATGAACTCAGAGGGAAAATATTTACTCTTTTAGAAAGTTATCTGCAAGACAGAATCCAATATGTAAAAATTAATGAGTACTCGAGCAGCCCTAAAACAGTTAAATATGGAGTATCCCAAGGGAATGTGTTAGGACCGTTGTTGTTAGCCTATTTTCACTTCGTATCTGTGGCACAATTATCAATTTCGCAGATGATACAGCTATCCTGTTTGAGGCAGATTCTTGGCAAGAGTTGAAGGCGGTAGCTGAAAAGAAATTTATATACATAAGAAATGGTTTCAATTTAATACACTTACACTAAATTGTGAAAAAACTTGGTGCTTACCCGTCACCTCTTATGCTAATAACTTACCTAATATGAGGCCATTGAATATTGGTACTGACACAGTTATACCAGAAGCTGAGACAGTAAAATACTTGGGAATCAAAATTGACGGGCATCTCCGATGGGATTTGTAAATTAACTTTATAATAAGCAAAGTTCGAGGACTCTTATCAAGATTTAAAAGATTTAAATATTTCAAAAATGTCTTAGACCTGTTTCACCTCAAAATGCTGTGTTAGGCACTGATACAAACACGGCTGTATTATGGAATTATAGGGATTATAGGGTGTGGCAGCCACCTAGAAAACCTAAACATGATTCAGTAATAGAACTAATTAACGGAAAAAAAAACTTTTCCAAGTGACTGACTATTTAAAGAAAGCGGCATTTATGGGACGAAACAGTTGTTTTGCTTAAATATTTTAACCAATATATTTAAAAATAAAATAAATATACAGCAAATTAAACATAATTATGGAACAAAGTAAAAACAAAACAAATGCAATTATTCTCGAAGTTCTAAAACAATCGGACAGAGGAATGTTACCTACCTAGCACCTAAGATATTATGACCTATTACCTACGGAGCTTAAACAAATTAGAAAATATTCAACGTATAAAACTAAAATTAAGAACTGGCTCTTGGTAATAGCTCGACAATGATAATGATTATATCATAAAATGAAAAATACTATTTTAAACGTCATTTAAATTAATTACCTGAATATGAAAATATTTGATTCTTGATGCACAATAATATTAATGATAATACGTACAAGTAAAAGTTCTGCTAGAAGCACTTCCGGAAGTAATTTTGTACATAGACCGTCAGATTTGTTAAGTCCTGCAGGTATGACGTGTTTTTTAAGCGTTTTCACCAAAACCGGTCCTTCTAGCAGTATTCTGTACCTCCGACAGTACGCACTACCATACGTAAAAATATAGATAAGAATAATTGATGGGACCATGCAGGAGTTCTGGAAATAGGCCCAAAGTCGTCAATAAACTTTTGAACACAAAAAAACGCGAGACCTGTAAAACTTTAAAAAAAGTTTTATTAAAGATATGTTCGTTATACATACTTTTTGTACTGAAATTTTTTTTGGGACACAAAAGAGCGCTGCAAAAAAGATAACAATTTCTTATCGAAAAAATATTGAAAAAAACCTCGGAGAAGATGTTTTTCGTATATGGTAGCTCAAGGATTATAACCCACGAAGAAAAATTCAAAAATAATTGAATCTGTGATATTACAATCAATTTTCCCAGTCTCTTTTACTTTTTTTTAATTTATTATAAAAACTTTAAAAAATCTTTCAACAATTTAGAAAAAAATCAAGGGCAATGATATATAAATTTATTTGACAACTAATATTGACACACATAAAAAACCGCAATGTAGTTGGTTGTTAGAAACATGAAAAAATAGTCTACGAAAAAATGTATCTGTCACTGTCTTGTACGCCATTTTATTACTAAAAGAGCTACCAACTTCGTTCTTTTTTGTGCTAAATCATGAAAAAATTATCTGTCGAATGCTATTGATCTCAGTCATACCGGCCGGATGCAAAGTACTCGAATATTGAGCTAAACTTAGTATGACTATGAGTACGTTTCTTACTGCCAGAAGGACGCTGTACGAATTATCGTTAACCTGAATTCTCAATAAAAATAAATTAATCCCTATTTGTAATTATTCTATACATACTCATCTCTCAATTTTTATTATTTTCTTTTTTTCTTCTCTTCTCCTTCAGCTACACATCTAGTGTTTATTGGTATTACAAATTATTGCCTAAACGATACAATTTTACACAAATATGGACGAAATATGAGCTTTCCAATATTTTAAAATCAATATCTATCAATCGATATTTGTTGTACAATATTATCAAAAAATGTAACAACAATGTAACGCGAATGTAGACTTTTCAATGTTATAAAATTAATATTAATAGATATTTATCAATATTCTCTGCATATATCTAGATTGAAATGAATTAAAACAATTTACTCCCAACATAGGCTAGGCATACCAATATTTTAATACCAGCATTTATTAATATTAGTTCAATATTTTTTTTACAGTGTCAATGTATCTATAATATTGATCCAATATTGAACCACGGTCCAGCCAATATTATGTTCTACCTGAGAAACCGTTAAGTTCGGTCCTAATATTCATTATATCTACACAAAACTTTGTAAGTCAATATTTGCTTTAATTAGTTTTGACTGAATTATAATCAAATTACATTTAAAATCGGCTTATTCACTAGCTCATTCTAATTATAGGTATGGTATAGGTAGATAAGTGTCTAATAGTATGTGGTCACTATCAGACTATTCGTCATGTAGAAGCATATAATAAGAATACTTTTTTATTCGCCAATTAGATAATTAGATGGAGAAAATTTTAAAACAACTGAAGAATCATCGATATATCTGCATTTGCAAATAAAGATAAGTAATTTGACTAGCCTGTTAAAGAATAGCACTTTGTATATGTGTTCCTACGTTTCCAGTAGGTTCAGTATTCATTTTAAAATTTCAATAAATAAATAGTTTGCCATCTAGTAAAACTTATTCTGTTCGATTATTTAAAGAAAATACAATCATGGTGGATATATTCTGCTGGGAAATATTGAGACTAGTCAAAATATACTACATTATGTACAAATATTTCACGACTACGATTGAATAACGTTAATTATGTAAAGGTTCCTATTAAGTAGTACGGTATTTTCAAATAATAATCATGAGGAAAACCGTTCAATAACATACAACAGAAAATTTAAATTACCGTGGTAGATTTTAAACTCTAGTCTATATTCGGAGGAGATAGACACGTTATTATAGAATTAGTTATTGTTAATTCTGTATATTACAGCGGTCGTTCAACTTTTTCGTAGCTATACAGGGTGATTTTTTTTGGGCGTCTATTAGAAGTATATCGAAAAAGAAAAATGATATCGATCTGAAAATTTGGCTATAGGCCTAACTGGGAAGGATATATTTAACGAAAATATTTTCAAAATGGTGGCATTTCCAGTTATACCAGAAGTTGACCTCAACTTTGTTATTTTAAATGGAATGCCCCCATTTTCAATTTTTTTAAAATTCTGCAGTTAATTTAAAGAACATTTCGTTAAAAGTTTCCTATAGCTAAAATTAATATTTCCGGAGATATTATTTTTTTTTTAATTTCGACAATTTGTATAACATCAAAATTAATATCTCAGTAACAATCATTGATAATATGTTGATTTTTCTATGAGGGTAAGACAAGGTATTGGAGTTACTCATCAAGTAAGGAAATTCTCGAAATATCCTTTAAAAAGCTTCTAAAATTCTTGACATTTGTCGACCACACAAAAACAGCAAAAACTAATATTTTTTAAATGGCACCATACCCAACTAAATGCACCATTCGATAGAGAGAAAAAAATGCGCATCTAACCATGTATCGTGTTCCTATACCCAAAATGTATGGTTCTTTAGATATTTGCGATTTTCTAATTCTATCATCAATGAAATGAAAAAACGAAAATTGTATAATGTATTAATAATAAAAATTAATTACACTGTTCAATATATTGCCCATTAACCTGTAAACATTTTTTTTTTTTTGTGAAGTAGCACTCCGAATTTCATTTGGGTCCAAACCTTCAAATGCTCTTTGAACTCTATCCAACAGTTCCTCTCGGTTAGTTGCCGGGGTTCGATAGGCCTCACTCTTTATACTGCCCCACAGATAAAAATCCATTAGGGTCAAGTCAGGAGACCTGGCAGGCCAAACCCATGGACCCAAACACCTTATCCACCTGCCATCGAACATTTGATCCAATTCGTTACTAACTGGTCTGGAACAATGACTTGGAGCTCCATCGAGTTGGTACCAGCATGAAAAGTAAATTGTCTAAAAAGTTCGTTACGACAGTTCTTAAAATTTCTAAATATTTTGGTCCGTTCAAATTTTCGTCGTAAATGTGGTAACACAATTTATTGCCCATTAACAAACAAAACACATTAAAACTAGATTTATACTGAAAATTTCTCGGTCGCATAAAATGAGGATTTTGATTGCCTCAAAAATACGAATTTCTGCGACTGAAAATACCTTCTTTTAAAAATTTTGCCTCATCAGTCCAAATAATTTTTTCTAAAAATTTACGATCTATTGTGTTCGGATTAATATCATTTCGCAAAATTCTGTTCTTCGCTGTGGATCTTCAGGATAAAGTTCTTGCATAGTAAATTTAAAATTATGGAATTTATGATTCAATAAAATCTTCCGAATGGAAATGTAGGAAATGTCCAAATTCGCTGCCGCTGAACGAATCGAATGATTTGGATTTGCATAGAAATAGTCCAAGATGTTAATTTCTTTATTTTCATTATTTGATGTTATAGGTCTGGCTAGTGCTCTTTCTGCGTGTTGACTGCTAAATCTAACAAAATTGCTTTGCAATCTTCTATACTTTAGTGGATTCATTGATGGTAAATCAGGATACGTTTCATTAAATTGTCTGCATGTTTTGCTAATTATTTTGTCACACTGTCCATGAATGTTAAATAAATCCAAAATACCCGAGTGTGAGTAATTGTTTGCCATTTTCCCACAGTAAATAGGTACAACACAAACTATATGTAATGAAATACAATAACATAAATTACCCATCTGTCACGTTTTTTGTATTTTGTTTTGTCAACACTCAAATCCTACTCTTTAGAAGACGGCACTCCTCGAGATACTCTTCAATTTTCATTAATAACACCGAAAATCGAAAATATCTAAAGATAGAACCATACATTTTGGGTATAGGAACATGATACATGGTTAGATGCGCATTTTTTTCTCTATCGAATGGTGCATTTAGTTAGTTATGGTGCCATTTAAAAAAAATGAGTTTTTGCTGTTTTTGTGTGGTCGACATATTATGTCAATAATATTAGAAACTTTTTAGTGGATATTTCGATAATTTTCTTACGTGATCAGTAACTCCAATACCTTGCCTTACCCTCATAGCAAAATCGACATGTTATCAATTATTGTTACTGAGATATTAATTTTGACGTTATACAACTTTACAGCCAAAATTTTAGGAAAAAAATTAATATCTCTGGAAATATTAATTTTAGCTATAGGAAACTTTTAACGAAATGTTCTTTAAATTAACTGCAGAATCTAAAAAAAAATGGAGATGGGGAATTCCATTTAAAATAACAAACTTGGGGCCAACTTAAGGTATAACCGGAAATGCCATTATCTTGAAAATATTTTCGTTAAATATATCCTACCCAGTTAGGCCTATAGCCAAATTTTCAGATCGATATCATTTTTCTTTCTCGATATACTTCTAATAGACACCCAAAAAAAATCACCCTGTATATGCACATCATTCTTAGTAAATGCTTTACATATCATCTAATGATACAAAAAACAACTAAAAAATACGTAAAACTTTTCATGTTTTCTATGATGAAACAAATTATTTTGTGGGCAGCCATACTGGCCTGACTTACACATTACATATTATAATTTTACGTAACTTGTCTCACATTTTATCAGAGAAGGAACATGCCCTGATGTTTTAAAATTTTTCGTTTTGCCTTTATTCCTTTTTGAGTTATCAAATATATCGTAAATTTATTAGAAATATTAAAAATATTCCAATTTTGTCTTTTTTTAAAATATATAAATTAGTTTTCACTATTAGAGAAACATATTATTCAGGAATTATTCAAGTAACACTCCCACGCCGATAAGAAAATATAAAGTCTTTATATTTATATCGATGTTCTTCCATTTAAACACCATATAGAAATACTAAGTTTAGAGTATCACCATTAACAAACATAAACTAATGAGAAGTTACTCAATTCTTCTGCAAAGGGTTCAAACACAGGTGCGGAAATAAATTATTATGGGTTCTAGTGTATAATAAAATTATATAAAAAAATATTTAAAAAAAAGCTTTTATTTAAAAAATGCTCTAAAAAGTAGAAAATAAACTTTGAAGTAAATCAAACCCATCATTTTGTTACATTATATGATTTTTTTATGATATAATAGCTTGTCGCGAGATTTTCCTGTGTAAAGGAGATTGCTCGTGACAAACTTTTATGTGTCAAAGAAAATTATATAATGTAACAAAATGATGGTTTGATTTACTTCAAAATTTATTTTCTACTTTTTAGAGCATTTTTTAAATAAAAGTTTTTTAAAATATTTTTTATATAATTTTATTTTTTCCTTTTTAGACTTTTCATATGCTGTAATCCCCACATGTGGATTTTGAGACGAATCGGGTCATAAACGGTAAAGTCGTCCGTCATCTTGAATTAATTTTTTTACTAGAAATTCGTAATTCGTGACCCCAAAAACCCCCAGATATCTATTTTGATCCAAATGACAAAAGTCGTCAACCATATTGGCACCGCCATTTTGAATTTCTGGATTTTTGACCAAGAATTCATAATTGGCGATCTCGAAAATCCCCAGATATCGATCTTGAGTCGAATCGCATCATAAACGATAAGGTCTTCCGCCATCTTAAAGACGCCATCTTGAACTAAAGTTTTGACTAGAAATTAGTAATCGGCGAATCCGAAAATCCCTCAGATATAGATTTTGATCGATTTGGACGATAAATGACTAAAGTCGTCCGCCATATTGGCGCTGCAATTTTGGGTTTATAAATTTTGACCAAGAATTCATAATTGGCGATTTCGAAAACCCCCAGATATCGATTTCGAGTCGAATCGGATCCTAAACGATAAAGTCGTCCGCCATCTTGAAGCCGCCATGTTGTTTTTTTCATATATGTAAATGTTAAAGTGTATTGTTACCGAACTTATACACATGTGCAAAATTTCAAAGCTCTAGCTTAATTAGAACTAATCGAAATATTGATTGCAAGATTTGCCCTAAACCAACTGACACACATACATTGCAAGTTAAATAAAAGCTTTTAAAAATAGAGAAAAATCAATAATATTATATATTTTGTTTTTACAAGTTATTTTAATGTATCTGTTTCATAATTTTTTACAACGTACGAACGCATAATAAATATTAAATTTGTATATTTTACTCAGATTACATCAAACTACATTGAATAATTTTATACATAACACCATACGAATGACTGACTTATTTTAGTAATATTTATTATTCTTGTCAGTCTGAAAAATTTATCTATTTACTAAGTTATTTTACTGGAATGTTTTGTAGTATTAAATTGCAAAGATAGAAAAAAACAATAATATTAAAATATTTCGCAAAAATATATCATCTCAAGTATATTATTTTGTCATTACTGTTTTACGGGAAGGTTATCGTTAATACATTTATATATATAAATGAACTGGAAGCTGCGGTTTGAAGTTCAAGATAACTTGTCATCTAATATTTTATACTGTAGTTTCAAGGCCATTTATGGAACAGTTATAAATTTTAAAATTAGTTAACTTGAAGCTCCACCGACATGATGTAAAAAAATGTACAGGGTGTTACTTTAAAAATTTGAATTATTGGGCCGTTCATATTCTATAAAATATATATTTAAGTAAAACAAAACAAAAAAACGCCAATTAGAACGCCATTTGTTTTGAATTAAAAATTTTAAAAAATACGTTTCCGTTAAATGTTGTGGATATTTACTAAGTATTCTAAAACTTGTGTATGATTATCATGACCACTGCATAATTATATACAATTCAAAATTTGATTCGAGTTTAATTTTCAAAAACCATTGTAAAAGTAATTCAAACCTCTATGAGATGAAAAGTATTTGTCATTTAAAATAAGGTTACTTTTGGTTAAACCGGAAGTGTATTTTTGGCTCTGGTCATGCAAAAAATGTATTATTATCTGAAACATCCTGTACCCAAATTTCACGTTTTTATGCTCAAAACTAAAGGAAAAAAATTGGGTTGTACCTGATCCCGTGATCACCCGATATAGTTTAGCGGTCATGGTGTAAAAAAGGAGTTCGAAGAAAATTAAAAAGGAAAACAACTTAGCACTGAATTTGCTTATATGTCCTGTATATGTTTTCGTAAACTGAACAGTTTCTATTTTAGATTATGCGCTTGACTTACTCGCCGAAATTATTCAGTTTTAGAAAATATACCTACGACATATTCTATAGTAAATTTAATGTTTATAACAACCTTTTTGCCGTAGGACGCATCCGAAAACTATTATTTTTTAAAAAAGATAAAAAAATTGGCGCCAGTTTTCCAAATAGAGTCGGCGGGGGCTACAATCTACAATGTTACAAATTTTGAAAACTTCCTCGTTTGATAGGATCGGAAGCTAACCAGTTACTGGACGAATAATGTAATTATTGATTTAAAAAAATATTGTAGTGTAAAAAAATTGATAACTAGTAAATAGTCTGAGATGTCCAAATCAAACTTGTTTGTCTTCGATAAGATCAGCAAGTTCAACTATTATACATATTATTTTTATATGAGTACATATACCGGTTCAATATCCTCTCTTAATTCAGTCATTCACTCATGTTTTCAGAAGTACCAAAAAGGAAATAATCTTGCAATAATTTCTTCATTATACATTTTATTTCGACATCGACAGCTGCTGCTTATTCACTTTTTAAGCCATACTTGGGTAAATGTTTAAAACAGCAGATATATACAATATACAGTGTGTCGCTCTTATAACTTTTTAATTTTTCCGATTTGAACCAAATTTTACTTAAATATAAACCCCATTATCTACTTATAGTCAAAAAAACCATTCTTTCCCATATATATACAAAGCCACCTTCGAGACCAAAACAAACTGAAAAAAAAAGAAAAAACTTGTTAGGCATTATTTTATGGAAAAATTTTACTTTTGAAAGTTCTTCAAAAACTGTAAGCCTAAAGTTAAATCAAAATAGAAAAGAACTGAACTTTCTTTCGATAAATATTTAAATCCGCAAATATCCTTTAATGGGTTTTTAGTTGCAGAGCATTTCCTTTTTCTAAACACAAAAACAAAAGAGAAGGAAAGACAATTTATTGAGCACAAACAATACTCAAATGGCTAACGATTGAGATATTTCTGCCAGTATTAAAATAAGGCTTAGAAATTTATTGAGAAAGCAAATTTCAATATTTTATTCCTTTGGTGAAACTTTGAAATTAGTTTTTTTTACAACTTCCATTAGTAATTTCTTTTTATTATTTTTCATTTTATTTTGGTGACGAAGGCAGTTTTGTATTTATGTGAGGGCAATTGTTCTATGGCCATAAATAGATTTTAATATGTTCTACATTTAGTAAAATTTGGTTTAAATCGACAAAGAAATAAAAATTTATAAGGATGCTCTTAAATACCACACGCTGTGAAGAACAGTTTAAATTTTCATATAAAAAAAGGGAAATACAGTTTTATACAATAAGTGACATAATGAATATTTGGAATTTAACTTTTAGAATAAATTTATGAAAATGATATATTCCTCTAGTTTTAAAAAAACAAAAAGTAAATAAATAACAATACAATATTTAAAACAAGAAACTATGTGTACCATCTACATGCACGTAAGATATCTATATACCAGTTTTTACATCAAAATTATTTTAAATGCTCATTATCCATAGGGGTTGTCTTAATCCGCATATCCTGTACTTCCGCTAGTCCCAACATTCTATTTGTTAATTTAAAATATACCGTTTATTTTTTTTTTCAATTCTGCGAAAGAGATAAAACTATACCTATTGCGGAAACTGCAGACTTCCTCAGAAATAATAAATGCATATTTTTTTAAATATATTTTCTTCAGCTTCCACAATTCTAATATTCCTTAAAAAAACAATAGAGAAAACAGAATTTTAAAATAACTAGTCATCTGACAGTAATTACAATACTTAAATTACCGCACTCTGGAATGCTATTAAGTATTAGATTAGAAAGTAGTTGCAGGAGAACAGGAAGCTGTGGAACGCTAAAATGGGAAACTGGCTTCCATCAAAGAAAATTAGAATCTAATAGATAGATGCTTATTTTTAACTATTTAATATCGCCATAATTTTGGGTATTACAGAATTTATAATTTTATGCAAGACGTATTTCTGAATTGTTTTTTAACGATGCAGTAAACAATTTGTTGTTTTTATTATGAAATTATATTATGTTTAATAGACATTTTACTACATCGTGTTACACAAATATATACAATATTGTCACTGCCATTGTAACAGTTTAATACAATTCTAAATTTGTAATATCAGTTCTTCAGATTAGATCGTTTCATTACACTGGCCCTGGCTTCTTGTCTTATCAAACCATTTTATGGCAAATCCCGCCATCAAGAGTGATTTTCTAAAAAACAATAAGAATTCAAGTTTCCTTTATCCGACTCTATGGAAGAGAATTACTACTCACATCATCAGAAATATAGAAGTATGAGAAAAACTTCTTAAATCTGAGAACCGCAGAGAGAGTATGGCACGACAATATACTGGCATTATGATAAAATATCTTATAGCTTTTTTCAATATATGATTTTTATTTGTATATTTATTTATTCACTTTGGGGTACACCACCCCACAGTACAAACCAATTACAAGATGGGAAAACAATGAGATTATACAATGCGATACGATGTGATGCGATGCGATACGATACGATACAATAAGTTCAATACAATATGAAAAAGGGTAAAAATATACAATATAAAAAAGGTAGTAATATACATATATAGATATAAAGGTAATAAAGAAACAATAAAAGCATGGTAAACATTAAGCACTATACAGCATTAAGATTTATACTGAGATGGCTAGGAAAAAATACTTTTAATATTCGCTATATTCTGGAATTCTGGAATTGGTTGGGAGGGTGGCCAATAAAAATTATTGAGCCACAGCACTTAGGTCCCATTGGGCCCCTTGTACATCCTCCATGTATGCAGAGGTATGTATGCTTAGGCCTCCAACCAACCTAATCTTGCGGAATAAGTGGTGTTGCTGCCTAGGGGCATCTCCCTTACATCGGCCAAAGTAAGCCAGCATTCTCCCAAGATGGATTCTCTAATTGATGAGATGGCAGAACAGTCACAAAGTACATGTAGAACCGTCTCATCTTCTTGTTCACAACCTCTACAGAGAGGTGTTTCGCTTAATCTCGTATTATGGAGATGTTTTCTTAGCGGGCAGTGTCCAGTCTGGATTCTTGTTATAAAACGTGTGTTCCTTCTGGACACTGCCAGGTAGTCCATTGCTGTGCTCTTGTTGGGGTATTTTAGTAATTTCCTGGCAAGCTGACAGCTGCTTGTTTCATCCCACAGCTTCTTGAATTCATTCTGGGTGTTCTATTTAATTATTTGTATTATCGCTGTGATCGGTAACAGACTATCTGGGCCCGGTTCAAAGATGCTTAGGCCTGCTGCCTTCTTGGCCAGTCTGTCGGCTGCTTTGTTGCTACTACACTGTGCATGTCCTTTCACCCAGCATACCAGTATGTCAGTCATGCTGGAGGCACCCATAAGTGCTTGCTGGCAGTCCCATACTGTTCCTGTGGTAATTTTGTGACTTCTCAGGGCTAGTAATGATTGTCTACAATCTGTGTAGATCCTAATTGTTTTGCCCCTAGTTTGTCTACGGACAATCCTAAGCCTATGGTTATGCCCGCCAGTTCCGTCTGTATTACTCTGGCTCTCCCGTCCATAGCCCATTTATATTGGATTTGCAGACTTCTGGAGTATATTCCACATCCTGCCCCATCCTTCTTTTTTGATCCGTCTGTGAAGATGTTGATCACACCTTTTCCAGCAGTCTCGTTCTCACTATTCGTCTGTATTATGTAGGATCTGTCAAAGACAAACCGGGGAGAGATGCCATCTGTACACACCTGTAGAAGAGACGTCTTCTTGTCAGTATGATCCCACAGGCGACTCCTGGCCTCTCCACAGCCTATATTTGGTTGTATGCCAACGGTTTTGAGGCGTATCATTGTTGTCAGAGCCACTTCTCCTAGATATATATCTAATGGTGGCAGTCACAGCATTCATAGCTCTCATTGGCGTTGTTCGCATAGCTCCAGTTATGCTTAGGCAGGCGACTCTTTGCGCTTAGCTGAGCTTGACCTTATCTGTAGTCTGTTTGCTCTTAGGCCACCAAACCGCAGCTCCGTAGGTTATCATTAGTCTTATGACAACAGTGTATATCCACATGACTACTTTGGGTTTCATTCCCGAAGTTTTCCCCACGGTCCTGCGACACTAGCCATAAGAAATGTAAACTTTTTTAGTCTTCTATCTATGTGAAGATTCCATGTTAGTTTGGCATCGAAGATTATCCCAAGGTATTTCACTTTTGATGCGAAACTCAGTGTTGTATTCAGGAGGGCAGGTGCCTTCAGTGCTTCTAGTTTCCTTTCCTTTTGAAGATTACCATCTCCGTCTTCCTGGGATTGGCAGACAGGGAAATTTTCCGTTAAGCATTATTGTTAAATCGTCTACGTAAGCAATTGTGTGGAATCCTTCTGAATTGAGGTGGCACAAGAGGCTATCAAGAACGAGGTTCCATAGCAGCGAGATATTACACCTCCCAGCGGACAGCCCTCGCAACCAGTCGTCGTACAGAAGCATCTCCCACACTGATTTGTACAGCTTTCTTCGAGATCATGTTGGTTATCCAGCTTCCCATGTTCGTAGGGATATTCTTCTCCGCTAGGGCCGCTGTGACAATGTACGGGCATTATGATAAAATATCTAATAGCTTTTTCAATATATGAATTTTATTTGTATATTTATGCATTTACTTAGGGGTACACCACTCCACAGTAAGAACCAATTATGGGGTTGGAAAAATACAAGATAAGATCAAAACAATGAGATTATACAATATAATGCGATGCGATGCGATGCGTTACGATGCGATACAATACAATAAGTTCAATACAATATGAAATCAGCAGATTCCCTACAAAAAGATGTAAAATATACAATATAAAAAAGGTAATAATATATATAGATATAAAAAATGTTTTCTTAAAATGTTTTCTTAAAATGTTTTCTTAACCGCCTCTCAAGTTACCGAAGTAACGCCCTGGAAGATCTCAAGGATCTTGTGCTAGGTAAAGAGAGACGAGGCCCTACAGTTTAATGTGGACTCCGAACCACTCTTGGGGCAATTTTTTTTAATGAAAAATTGTTTCGCCTTGTGGGTATCGAACCCACTTCGCTAGGCAACTCAGTTTGCTAGCCAGACGCTTTAACCAACTGAGCTACCATTCCCCGCATAAAGGTAATAAAGAAACAATAAAAGCACAATAAACATTAAGCATTATACAACATTAAGATTTATACTGAGATGATTAGGAAAAAATACTTTTAATATTCGCTATATTAGAGTGAAATATATTAAGCCGATTCTCTATAGACATAAAGTACAAAGATGTACTTCAGTACGTTTGTCCGAAGGGTCGGAAGATAAAAGGTGTTATGATTGAAATGTAAGGGTATGGAAATTTAACATATACAAGATATTTGGGCAGTCAACTAGACCATGGATTAATTTGAGTAAAACCAAGAGAGAAACGAGTTTCCTGTGGTCGAGTAAGCTACAAAAACCGAATCTGTTTAGCAACTTACCATGGTCAAAACCTACCGCGGGATATGCATTATCCAATTTGTATGATGCAAATTTTAGATAACGACGTTGAATGTTCTCGAGACTATTACAGTATTTACTATAGCCGGGATTTTAAATAAGTAAAGCATACTCTAGCCTATATTTAACAAATGCAGTATACCACAAAGAAATGTCATTAAAATCACTTGAATTTGTAATCACAAAACCCAAGTTTTTATACGAAGACCGAACAATATTTTCTATATGTTTTTTAAAATTTAGTTTCGATTCAAGAAGAACACCCAGATCCTTAAATTTATCTGATATGTACAGGACAGTACGGTCCAGTTCATAATCGAATATTAATGGCTGTTTTTCCTGCTGAAAGACAAGACGTTATAATATTTGGTGATGTCTAAAGGCAAATTATTAGGACGGTACCAATCATTTACATTATTTTGGGGAAGTATGCAATCCTCGACGGTATCAGCAGTACAGAACAATTTCATGTCATCGGCATTAAGCAGACAATTGACATCAATACTTGTAACTGTTAATAAACGAAATAAATAATAAAGGTCCCAGTATTGTATTGAGCCTTGGGGTACTCCAGATGTAGCCAGGAATTTTTCAGACTCTACGCACTCTACATATTGATTCCTGCCAGTTAACAAAGAGGAAAGCAGGGAAATTAACAAATTCTAAAAACCAATTTCTTTAAGCTTATGGAGAAGGGTACTATGGTCAAGCCTGTCAAAGACTTTGGAAAAATCGGTATATATAGTGTCAACTTCTTTATCCGCGTCAATAGCCTCAGATATGAATTGCGTGACAATAAATAAATTTATAACGGTTGATCTACCTTTGACAAATCCAAGCTGGGAAATACTGATCTGCCCTCGTATATTATTATAAAGAAATTTCGAACACCTTAGCCAAATTGCAGATTATAGTAATGTGATGGTAATTTTCAATATTAGATTTATCTCCGTTTTTAAAAATTGGATACACCTTGGCTAACTTCCATCGGTCTGAAAATACTCCTGATTTTAGACATAAGTTGAAAATTATCATCAGAGAGCAGACAAAAATGTAAGCACAATTTCTAATAATGAAAGCAAGTATATTATCAGGACCCTTAATGAATTTAAGCTTCAGCTTTAGTAAGGCATGTAACACATTTACTTCATTGAACATATTTATATTCAGGAAATTTGTTGCACAGAGTGTATTATCGCGGTGGGCATTAGAGTTATTGTTAGGTGCGTATGCAGTTTTAAAAAACGAAGCAAAAGCATTAAGAATGTCTAAGAGGTTTCTATGTTCAAGGTCATTGAACATAACGTAATCGGGTATGAAGCCAGTATTTCGTTTAGAGTTTACATAGGAGCAGAATCGCTTAGAATTGGATTTAATATTATTTTGTAATCCATTGAGATAATTTTTATAGAAGGTATTAACATCATTTCTTAATTTTGCTCTCAATTGTTTAAATTTATTGCATTGTAGGAATTTACATTATTATGTTTTTTATATTCCCTCCATAGAATCGTTTTCCTCTTGACATCCACGATAATACTGTTTGTATACCAGAGCAGTTCCATCGTGGGGCATTACACACATTTTGGACATTTAATTCAAAACGCTAATCAACTGGTCATGAAACTTGTCACACGCTAAGTTACAATCCTGAATAAATAAAAAGATCCAGTCAAGTACATTTAGATGATTATATATATATAAATTTAACAAATCTGCTTCTCTGAAATTAAAAGACTCAGTACTGTTCAACTTAAATTAACTTGAGTAGGCTAGGAAGATATATAGATAAATCTTAAGTCTTCTAAGGCTATACCTATAAGAGATATTTCAATAAAAAGCACAAATTAAATCATCTAATAAATAGATTAGTAAAACTATTGTGAAGAAATTTGTTCCCGTATTTCTAATTTTTGTTAATAAAATGAATCCCTATCTGATGTAAAATTGTCTGTTTGAAGATACACATGAAGTTCGAACGGAAAAGACCATATGTACCACAAAAGGAAACAGAACTGAATTAATGGGTTTTACTCCAGTATGTAGAATAGTTTCCATAGTGTTAAATAGATGAAAGTGTTTTAAATCGATTTATAAAATACAAACGTTAATGGATAAGCAAATATATGACTCAGTTTCGTTAATTTAAAAATCAATTTCGATTTCACATTGAACTGGATACAATAATTTATTGAATTTATAATCAAAAAGCAATTTTATGTCGTAAATAGAAGATATACATTTCAGTTAAATTTTTCCTACGTAATTAGAAGTCTAATGCATTTTTTGTGTTAAAAGCATCAAGGATAAGAGAGTTATTAAATAACCTTTAATTTTATTTTCAAAGAATTGGAACGAAGCGACGAGCAATAAAGATCCATTTCCTTTAACTTGTAAGCTGATCATTTTGTCTAATTGTGCATATTTTCGCGAATTGGAAAAGGAGATTTAATATTTATGTTTACGCAATTCATTAATTATCATCCTTGAGCTGTCGAGCAAAAAACTGTTATTATCAATCAAAGTTAATTTCTATTTCCATAAGGATATAATGTATAAAGAAACTCCCAAACAGTAAACTGACTTTTTCGAGCTTATTTTGGAATTATATATAAATGTTAAATTTCTAATTTTCTACCCCATACCTACCCCTACATATTATTTTGTGAAAATAAATATCCCTAAATATTCATAAATTATTGAAAGTTCTTAAGAAATTATATCTGTAGGTAAACGTTATCTGGGGTACTCATGTTTGATCCCCCTCACAGAACTTTTCTGTTTTAACCATTCTTTTGCAACTTTTTTATGGAGTATAAACCTAAAGATCTAATGAATTCTGTGAGTCGGATAGAACCTCGAAAAATATGAATTTTTTTCTAGCCTAACGAGACTTTGTTTCCCCCCGTTTTCGAGGATGCCGAACACGATGGCGGTGATAAAATTTCTCACTGAGGTCACTCGACCGCCCAAACGGCCAAACACCACCCCCGAAAGTGGTAAACCGCGTATCCGCCGTCTCCTATAAGCCAAACCTGCGTTGCCCCCGTTTGCGAGGATGCTGAGCACGATGATGATGCTGAGACCCCTTCTGGATTACCGCGAACCCTCCAAACGGCCAAAACTAACCCCGACGGGGGTAAACTGCGGATAGGGCGTCTTCTCTCGGCTAAACCCGTGTTATCCCTCATTTTGGAGAATGCTGAGCATGATGGTGGTGTTGAGATCCCTCCTCGACCCCCGTCAACCCCCCCCAGACAACCAAAAACCACTCCCGAAAGGGGTAAGCCGCGTATCTGCTGTCTCCTACTAGCTAAACCTGTGCTACCCCCCGTTTTCGAGGATGCTGAGCACGATGGTGATGTCGAGACTCCTCCTCAACCCCCGAAAACCCTGCAGATTGTCAAAAACCACCCCCGAAAGGGATAAACCGCGTATCCGCCGTCTCTTACCAGCCAAACTTGTGTTACCCCCCCGTTTTCGAGGTAGGATGCTGAGCAAGATGATCATGTCGAGACCCCTCCCCGACTCCCGTCAACTCCCCAAACGGCCAAAAACCATCCAAATTTTTACCTGGGTAAAAAGTTGCAAATACGACAAAACACACCCATCTACTGAACGGTGAGATTTTTTACCGTATTTCTGAATGGCTCAAATTTGGTTGCCTTTACTCAACGTGCTCCTGTGTGTATTCTTCTCTTCTGAATTAAATTCTTCCCTAAAAAATCAAAAAAAGTACGAGTATAATAATAATTTTGCCCGTTTAGTAATGAGTGTAATGATATTTTTATCCGTTTGCTGAGTGGGGAGAGGTCGCGATATTTTTTTCAAGCTCAGCATCTTCGAAAACGGGGGGGGGGGGGTAACACGGATTCAGCCGAGAAAAGACGGCCATTCTGCGGTTTACCCCTTTCGAGAGTGGTTTTTGGCCATTTGGGGGGTTGGTGTGGGTCGAGAAGGGGTCTCGATAACCACCATCGTGCTCAGCTTCCTCAAAAACGGAGGGTAACACGAGTTTAATCGAGAGAAGACGGCATATCCGTGATTTTGGGGGAGGTTTTTGGCCATTTTGAGGGTTAGCGGGGGTCGAGGAGGGGTCTCGACATCACCATTGTGCTCAGCACCCTCGAATGCTGAGGCAATACAGATTTGCCTGGTAGGAGACGGCAGATACGCGGTTTACCCCTTTTTGGGGCTGTTTTTGGTCGTTTGGGGGCTGGGGTGACCTCGGAGAGAAATTTCACCACCATCATCGTGTTCAGTATCCTCGAAAACGGTGGGGGGGAATATAGTCTCGTTAGGCTAGAAAAAATTCATATTCCTGTCCGACTTACAGATTGCACTAATCAGTTAAGTATTTTCGCCTGTTTATCAGTTGTTACGATAAACGCCAAAGAGGTTACGCCATTTAACTCTCAAATGAAGATTAGACTGATTCAAATATCCTGGCTTTGTCATTAGTGTTTATTATTTCATTTTATGTAACTCTTCCAGAATAAGACTATTGGTTTTTGAGGTCCTTGACATAATCTGACCATTTTTTATCACGTTCATTGTACAAAGGAAGACTCAACTTATTTTTATTTAGGATCCTATTTTTATCTTAATCCATTAATATTTTTTCCTCAAATCTAAAATATTAGTCAATGTTTATATTGACGCTAAACGTTCAAGATTATTACCAACTTCCTTCATAAATATGTTGAAACTCTATTCTGTTATTAGTCGATTATTAATATTTAAAGTCAACGCCAACTGGTTTACAATCAAATATAGTTTTATAGATGTAAATCATTCCAGATATAAAGTACTTTGTGTTTATTATATATAAGAATATACCAACGATTACATAGGAGTGATATGCTGACATTTTAAGAACAAACATCTCGTAAGTTATAAGCTAATTATTTTTTTATTTTCCAGATTTATAATCGTTTTACAGCGATGTACTGATGGATATGTATATTATTTTGTCTTAAGCAAACATCGTAAGGTTTATTGTGTTTCATCTTTTTTGAAATGATTAGTCTAACGTTATTATGGGTTTGAAACGCAAGTGATATGTATATATAACGGAATTAAAAGGCAACACAAATAATTTGTGGAAAAATTTTATTCCAAAGATAACCTGTTGCCAATAATTTTCATCATTTTTCAATTTTTACCTCATATTTGTAATCAGCTACCCCAATGAATTAATCAATCTAACAGATTAATTAGTCCAGTGGAATTAGCATTTTGTCAACACCTAAATCTGGGTGGATAATTGCGAAGTGATTCATGAACAGGGAGTATCAAAGATGATATGTACATACTTTGTGGATGAAAATTCGGTGCCATTTGTTTACAACAGCACCTTGCATGTTGTAATAAACAGTATTTTCTTAATAACTTTGATCGTAGCACTTGTGAAAGATCCATCTTTTGCGTCTGAAGGACTTCTTCCAAAAATGAATATTAACGTTCACAAAGAAGGGTTCAAAACGACTGTTTCAGACGAAGAATAATACAAAATTTATACTTACCGTTCGTTTATGCTTAACTACTTCACTGATGGTATCAATTGGACGTCGTAACACTATAAATCTAACACAGTAAGTACTAACACATTCTTAAAATTAAACCTGAAAGGGAATTTTGAAAACACAAGAAAAAGACAATATAAGTTCAAAAATATATATTAAATCTCTTTAAAAAAACATGTTTTACGACAACTTCAAGAAAAATGTTTTTGACAAACTATAGTCTGGCCCGTGTACAATACATGGTGAAGAACGGAACGACTTATAATGCACCAACTAACAATATGCGGTTTTTGAGCTAACGATTACACAAAAAGATTCAAGAAAAGTTCAACGTTTAAAAATTTTTGGTGTTCTTTTGCTTGTCTATCTATTTACGTATTTTCAGTTCAATATCAATTTTGATCGCTCCTCGGGGCTTAAAAATGCTTGAATCGCAACGACTTTGAATTATATTTTGTAATTACAATTTCATACGTTCAGGCAAGGCGGTCCCATGCACAAATGAGTACATGGTAACTATACTTTTCTGACACCGAATCGCTGAGGAACCGGTTTAGGGTAAATCCCGTTAAAACCCATCATTTTCCCGTCAAAATCGACTGCTAGGAAATGATAAAGGACCCTTGTAGGTTATTTTCGCTAAAACTCTCGATATACTTTGAATAGAGACTGGATTAACTTGTCCTCATGTCTAACACAACGCATGAGTTGCAGTGCTTAACAACGTGGATTCGTAAAAGTCAAATTTTGTTACTGTTTCTAAATTTTGGTGGTCGGGGCGACATTACGTCCCCGTGCAGCAACATTTACTACACTTTCTAAAATTATACTCCTTGATGAGTTATTGAAATTTTTGCATAAAAAACGCTCCGCAGATCGAAAATATGACTAAAAATCGGAAGCTACTGGAAGCCGCTGGAACCTCCCCACTCGGTGGATCTTTGAAGCCGAATAGAGCATTAAATTGTGTGACTGACAAAACGACACTAAACGTAATCCGATATCATCCAAAATCTTTTCAGATCTTCTGGGGTACTAAAAAAACCCTCAACTTAATGAATTTACAACACCCGCCTGCGGTTCGTGCTGCAAATTTCATCTATGCGAGATATTACCTACATTATCGCTCGTTGAATAATATACTATTAGGATATTAACAACTTTAACATCACTTGAACGACTAAGAAAGTCTAGTTATCCAATATACTACAGATTTGTAAAGCAACAAACTGAAAATTGGTAGAGTGATAATCTATAATAAATTCACCAACGAAGGTACAGAAAGCATATAATATTGATATTGTTACATCTACCTTTAAAGTTTGTGACAATCCACTAGTGCAGTCACTAAAAGTTACAAATATGCCGAAATCTTATTAACATGACATGACACCAATGTTATCGGATGACAAACGATGACAATGACAATCGTCAACATTTGCTCATTGCAATCCGATCGCTCGCGGCTGTCTTTGTTAAATGAAACATTAGCATTTCAGTAATTTTATTAGATTTTAGAGGAATATTTGCAGTTTAATTCTTCGATTTGTCTGCATATATATTTAAAAACGGCATTAAACGTAATCCGCTCTACTTCTAGAGCAGTGAAAAAACCCTCACACGTGAATTGAGACGTAATGTGACGAGTTTCACAACGTAACGGCTACGCGCATCGATCATGTCACGCGAAGTGCGATCTATGCTTCATATTTGCTTTGTTTTAATTTTTTCCACGGAAATCAGAATTTTTACTACTTTTCAATGGTTCTATTGCAAGTTGAAAATAATTATAAAATAAACAACTTGTTGCGTCAAAACAGAACTAAACGTAATCCGATCTCAACCAAAACCTTTTCAGATCTTCTGGGGCACTAAAGAAACGCATATGCAAAGTTTCATTCAAATCCATTCAATAGTTTCGGCGCTATCGTGCTAACACACATACACACACACACAGACATTTTTCAAAAACCACTTTTTTGGGTTCCTAGGACCTCAAAACGTAGAGATTTGATGTTATCTCAATTTTCGTTTTTGAACCAATTTTAGTAACCTCTCACAATTTTATTGTGGTGAGGTTAAAATGTAAGAACCTCTTCCAACGATATTTTTACGTGAAGCACGCTTTTCATGCGAAATGTTTCGGATTTTGTTACAGTTTTGAAAAGTAAATTGAGGGTAATATATAAACGAAGTTGATATCTAATCAGGTTTGGAAGTTATTGAAGTTTGATTGATCGATAATTTAATAATCTGAAACGACCCTGTAAATTAGTCACGGAGGTCCGATGTTTACTAGTTGAAATGACATGAGAATGTTCCCGATAGATGCGAGGTGGCTGGAAATAAGATATGAGAATGTTCTTAATAGGCACGAGGCGAGTTTGAGTGGAGATATCGGTTGCAAGGGGAAACGAGATATTGTATATAGTCTTACGAGGGGCAATAAAAAAATACTAAAAAATTTAGTAAACGGGTGGTAATTAATTTATGAATCGACTCAAGACGTTGAGGTTTAAGATAAGGTAAGTAATTTTTTATGTATACGAGGGGTGGTCGAAAAGTAATAAATTTTGAAACGCGAATTAGGTGCAAGAAATTTATGTAACGAAATAGTACGATAAGAATTGAGGTAAATAGAAGTATATGAGGGGTTGTCAAAAAGTAATTAAATTTGAACTGTGAAATGATTTATAAAAAGTTAATGAGACGAGATAAAACGTTGTGATTATAGGTACGGATAGTGGTTTTGATTTATTTGATGATTACGGAGGGCTGTATTTTTAAGGGGTATTTTTTGTAAAGCTTCTTTTATAAAGTGACTAAAATGAATGTTGAGAGTTTTTTCTGATTTCTGTGACCTTGAATGTGGTTTTACAGTATAAATTATATCTGGTTGACTTTTTTTCATGGTTTGCCATTGTCCATGAATCGATATGATTTTACGATTAATTTTAATTTTTTGACTTGTAGGGTAAATACCCTACAACAGAGATGCCGTTCACCCGTCCAAGTCACGGACTCGACCAACGCGCTTAAACCGATGACGGTACCTCACTTCACAATTTAATAAATAAATAAACAATATCCGCGTGTAAACTATTTGAAAGTTTAGTCTGTGGTATGCTTAAACTATGGTTCAAATTTGATAAAAAAATATTCAATAGTTTCCGAGATAATTTAATTTGTTTATAGAATTAAGATGACTTTAACGTACAATAACGGTCAATTTTCGTATGATTATAAAAATGGGCTCATTTGAAAGATAAAGGTTACTATGTGTTAGTGCAATTATTACCCAGTCAAATAATAACTTTTTGAGTGTTTAAAATGGCTTTATAAATGGCGTTATATTTTCCGCATAAACAAATTGAATTACTCGCTGAATTTTTAACGCAACGTATTGTCAAACGAATCAAATTAAAGCTAGTCCCTTGAACTTTATGTTGCGCTGAACTAAAATTTTCCAAATTGACTTGGAGCAAAGATACTTTTTTTTTTTTTTCAAAAAATCATAGCTCCCATTTTTATTTATATGAAGCTATGAAATTTGACCCGTATGTAGAGGGTTTAGTTGAATTATACTTGGACAATATTTTCAACTTCCCTCGAATAAATATGTTAATAATAATGAAAGGGAAAGTATAGCGTTGATGCGCGTCACTGGAGAGGGGGCAGGAGAGGGCATAGATGTGCTCCTGGGCTCGTGCTCACTCAAAATTTGCTCCATCTGCTTCTTGCTGCATGAATCGTCGATATCTCGGCTTCTAATCATCCGATTTCGATGTTTTTTTTTTTTTTGATTTGCACTAGCTCGATGAGCTCATTCCAAATTTATCAAAAAGAAATTACAAAGTTCACTGTAAAAAGGAGAAAATATTTGGAAAATTCAATTTTATTTATTTCATATTTTATTAAACCATACATAAATATATTATAATCTACGCCTTTTTATTGTATTTACATATTCATTGTCATCGTCATCAGCTTATCGTACTCCTGTCCCTTCTCCAGATCAACGCTATACTTTCACTTTCCTTATTATTAATACATTTATTCAAGGGGAGTTGAATACACTGTCCAAGTATAATTCAACTAAACCTCTGGTTTGGTGCTTTTGGAGCTAATCCTACTGGACTATATGTCATTCGATATAACTATTGTAAAATTTATAATAAAACTTCGCTACAAAATTATATAACCTTGCACTTTTCATCAAATCGGTATATGTTGAAAGCTACGGAAATTTATAACAGATAAATGGGATTTAAATAAAACAATTCGAATTTCATTGTATATATTTTCGACAGACACATCACTCTCGCCCGTTAGTGTACAGTTTGTAATGGCACAAAAGCTTTGATTCGCAAAAAATAAAGTGGGTATATAAATACTGTTTATTTATTTTTATATGTCTATTTTCAATTCACAGGGCGCATTTTGATTGAAAATATTTCTATATATATTCAGTTCTCGGGAAAATTTTAAAATTGTTCTTACATATTATAGTCAAATGGTTTGTTATACAGGACCCTACAATAAAATTTAACAAATATTCAATTTTAGCAAAGGATTAATGATGTAAAATGAGCAGAAACTTTTCCGGATTTTAATACCATTTATATTTATTTTTGGGGATTTGTGTAGAAAAATGTTTATATTATCTAAACGTGAATTATGGTGTCCTGCTCATATTATTTTCTTCTTTTTGTAGGTTTTCCTGTCACATGTAAACTTTTGCGTCCCACCGTATCCTGTGCCCGTTTTCTCAAGCGTGCTCGCAAATCTTCGATTTTTGATTTTCGTTTTTTCTAATGTAATTTTTTTTTTTTTCATTTAATCGTACCGTGAAAGATCTAAGAGAATGATCTATATTGTTTACTACACTCGCGCTTGATACTACAAATATAGTTTTATGAATTTTGCTCCTTGTTTAATGAATTTGCTGTCGTCAAAATAAATCTCAGAATGTTCTAAGATCAAAGTTATCGCCTATGCAGAGTAGCTTTTACGTTAATTTGTGTAAATAAGAAATTAATGTTGTGCAATGTGTCCCTGGATAGGGTATAGTATTGTTCAAAGCTTCCCTGCAAACAAAAATTGCAACAAAAACTTTACGAGCTCATTATTATATAACAAAACTTCTTTAACGCTGTCAATATTAATGCCCATTATAAAATTGTAGTAACAGTTCCATTAAAATCCTGGACTAATGAGGATGTCATGACAATGAGTAGGCACAAAAGAGCACTATTGCAAAGATTTAGGCGCAGCACAAGTGAATGATGACTTACATGCTCACCGCCTGCTTTCAAATCATCTGTCGCTGCGCATATCACGTGCCAGGAATGAATTTGAACAATGATCCCAAGAGGCTGTACAAGTATGTTCGCTGTCAACTGGACTTGACAGTCGCTAGGTTTCAGCTCAGAAAGGCGGGTGGATTCATTTTTAGTAATCACAGCGAAGTAGCTAATTCGTTTGCCAATACACTTTCTCTCAGTACTATAAAGTGGAAGCTACTGATGTTTTATCCAACATTCATCATCTTCCTCGAGTGCCCGCTGATCTGACGAATATTTACTTTCAAGAACAGCAAGTTGCTGAGGAAATTCGAGCCCTAGACCCGTCGGCTGCACTTGGCATTGATAAAATATCCACCATATTGCTTAAGGATTGCATTAATTCCATCTGCAAACCACTTCTGGGATATTACCGTCCGAGTGGAAACAAGCATGTGTTAAGGCCATTTTTTAGAAGGAAGATAAGTTTAGCTCTGATAATTTTCGTCCAATTAGTCATAGTTCCGTTGGTGTCAATATGCTGGAATCAATCATTGTGTATGCGATCTTTTCTCCTTATACATCAAATTATTCTTTCTGGAGAACACGGGTTCATCTCAGGTCGTTCAGTTGACACTAACTTGCTGTGTTGTGTATCAGACTTGTATCTCAGATTTCCGTAAAGTCTTTGATAAAGCGCCTAAAAACCGCTTGTTACAGAAACTGGGACAGTTTTGCATAGTGGGAGTTTGCACATATGGAATCAAGATTTTCTTATCGATCGAATGTTTTTTGCTGAAGTTGTAGTGCAGTAAGTGAGAGCAGAAACGTGCTTAGTGCGGTGCCCCAGGGATCTGTTTTAGGACCTCTACTGTTTATCGCATATACATTCGATGTGCGACATTGTATCAAATCCCGTTGTCCTTTCTACGCAGACGACACAAAAATTCACTGCATCCCACTAACGGATCACGTATGGTTGCAAAGAGATCTAGATCGCATTCAGAAGTGGGGTACAATATTAATGGTAAACAACTGGATTCATCCGGCTCTCACGACGATCTAGGAGTTATCATTACACACAATTTTTCCTGGTTCAACCATATTGCCCAACAAGTTAAAAAGGCCAACACCAAAGTATATCTATTGAATAAAACTCTCGTCCACTTGAATCCCACCACCTTATCCAAACTATATAAAACATTTCTTCGACCAGTACTCGAATTCGCAAACAGTGTATGGTTTTCAACATTAATGAGTGAATCAAATCATTTAGAAATATTTAACGCCACATAACCCGGATACTATTTGAACGGATCCACCCATGTTACGAAGATCGGTTTGCACAGTTTAAACTCTGGCTAATTTATTTACTCTCGCCAATGACAACAGATTATGTGGACATCCATTTAAGACCATCAGGGACCCCTTCAGAGCCTCTGTTCGCAAATGCTTCTTTCAGTGCGAGTTTTCGACGCATGGAACACTCTCCCATCTTGTATTGTGTCCCCACCCAGTGTAAATTATTTTAAATGCAGATACCACAGACTTGTATTGAATTAATGACGTTTTTGTTATTTACTTCTATTTTCTTGTAATTTAATGTAGTGCTGTTTCACCTTGTGTCTTTTGTTGTTAAGCATAATGGATATATTTCCCCTATTCTTATTTTCGCATAATAAATTATTAATGCCCACAAACCAGTCGGTATGGCGTCATCAAAGAAGCCGACGTACAAAAACCTATAAAGGTAAGTGATTCAATTTGTCGGCGAAATAGTACAAAGTAATGTTATTTTAATGAGATCGTAAAGTTTTTGTTGCATTTTTAATTTGCAGGGAAGCTTTGAACGATACTATACCACACTCTTGTAATCTTCCTTATTTTTGATTTGTCAAGAAAAGTCATTGTTTATATAAGGTTTTGCTGGTTTTTGGAAGTCATAAACGGTTGTCAAACTTAAGATAAATTGTACAGGGTGTTCTAAAAATTAGAAAATATGAAATTGACTGAAACTGCCTTTTTACATTTTAAATGAAAATTTTGGTTAACAAAGTTTTTCAATTATGAAGAAAAGCTCAAATATGGCATTAACTTTGTTATTTTTAATGGTGTATATATTATTCCAAATTTAGACATTCTAAGTACGAAATATATACCACAGGGTGTGTTACATTCTACCTTTAACAGTTTTCGAGAAAATGACGATTGAAAACGTTGTACGATCATACACACATGAAAGGAGTAAAATAGATGTACGAACAAATCTATTGCGGTTATTTAAGCGTTTTAGCGAGTAAACTTTAATAAAGTAAACAAAAATTCATTTCCGGTTAAATTGGTAGTATTACAGAACGTGATCTTTAGAACTGTTAGTGATTAAGCATATGTTCATCCAATCCCCGCTGGCATTATAAAACATTAAGAAAATTCTCCATTACTCGCAGTAAATCATGATTTGATATGGATTTTCGCCCATACTTCTTTGAAGATACGCTAGATGAGTTTGTATAACAGTATTTTGTACTATAAACCTTATATCGGCGCTATACATGTAGCTCAATAGGGTTCGTACTATATTTCTGCCAGCATTTACAACAAACTACCACAGATAATAAATGTACAAAATAGTATCCAAAAATTTCAGAGAAACAGAGGTAGATTACTTTAATATTCCAGTGTATATAACCGATTTTTAATGGAAACCCAGATATTTAGAATTACTAGCTAAAACTTTGAACATATGTTCTAGTAGGGTTTCTAAATAATATATTATCTAATAATATATATAGAGTCATTTATAATAAAATAATGAGCTTTTCTAAAAGACATAATATACTGAATGACGAACAACATGGATTTCGGGTGGGTAGGTCGACGGAGTCTGTCATACTTTGCCTCCTCAATAAGTTATATGAACATCTAGATAATAATAAAAAATGCTTTGAAATCTTCATGGGCCTGAGTAAAGCGTTTGACCTGGTGGATCATGCTTTACTTTTAGGCAAATTTAATAAATATGGGTTTCTAGGAAAGCTTGCTGAATGGCTCATGTCCTACCTTTCTAAACGTACCCAACTAGTAGAAATAGGCAATACAAAATTCGGAAGATTATCTGTATCGCTCCCTCAAGGCTCAGTCCTTGGACCCCTACTTTTTATACTCTTTATAAATAACTTACCGGATGTAATAAACTCATGTCTCCTAGTAATGTTTGCAGATGACAACTCATTCTTAAATGTAAATGAAAATGTAAATAATCTAACTGGTACACAGCATAAAATTAGCTTATTTGTTTCTAAATTCGAAAATGAAAAATTAATACTTAATAGCGATAAAACAGTGTTCATCCATTTTACTCCGAGACTAATTAATTATAATGAAAGTTATCTGCTAAAAATTCATGGAAAATCGTTGGAACAAGTCGCCTCTACAAAATTTCTAGGCGTGCATATAGACAATGCTCTAAATTGGGAAAATCATATTAACTAGCTATAACTATAACTATTAACTATATTATGCAATCAGTCTGTTTTGCCTTGTACAGGCTGAGAAATATTACAAATAGGGATGTTATGTTATCCTATTACTATGCGCAATTTTATTCAAGAATTTCGTACGGTATTGTGTTTTGGGGCTCCTCTCATCACTTTGAGAGAGTCTTCATGCTACAAAAGAAAGCAATAAGGAACATAGTGGGAGTCAGTATGCGTACCTCTTGTAAAACTTATTTTAAGGAATTGCAGTCATCACCGTTAGCTTGTATTTATATCATGAAAATAGTTGTATTTTTAAAGTCTAATCTAAATATTTTTTTAAGAAACAATTATAACCATGAATATAATACTAGGAGACAGAACAATTTATTGACACCGAACCATTGCTTATCATTGTACAAAAAAAGTCCCACATACACTGGTATAAAGTTATATAACAAGCTTCCAGAGTGCATCAAGCAAATTAATAATATAAAGTAATTTCAAAGACAAGTAAAGAAATTATTGCTAGAATCTGTTTTTTATACCGTAAATGACTTTCTACAACATTCCTTTGACTGTTAATATTTTTAATATTTATATGTGTATGTATATGTAGGATGTATATTTTGATTAAATTTCAATTCACTGAGCTCGATTTCTGATATAAGTTTTTTTCTGATATAATTTTTTAAAATATTTTATGATTTTATGCTAAACTGTAAATGTCATATATATATATATATTATTTTGTTTGTATTTTATAATGTATTGTTACTTGTTCTTTACTTATTGTACTTTGACGACTCCAATACCTTATTGATTTTGGTCTGATGGATAATAAATGTATTATTATTATTATTATTGAAAGTTCCAAGCTAGTGGAAGTGGGGAACACCTAAAATCTTTGAAAAAATTTTTCAGCTGGAATTTTCCTGGAACGCGGATAAAAATTGAACGAATGAAGGTTCCAGAATCTTGTAAATGCAATTCTTTATATTATAGAACAATGTGAAAGATCGCTTGAGTCGGCATACCAGATGGTTTTTGTGCTTTTATATTTATCCCAATAATTATATGGAAAACAGAATTTAAACTACTCTAACGAAAAAGGGTAATAGGAAACCATAGTAAAAAAATAGGAATAAAGGGTGTTGGTATTTATATCATTAAAGGATTGTATATTGTGATGTCAGAATACAGTTCACTTCAAAGATGCAACACATGATCGGCGTACTGATCGTGGAACTTCAGTTGAGTAGTTGTACAGGAAAACGGCATACTTGACACAGATGAAGATCATTTTCTTGTTAACCCCAGGAACAAGACAAGTTTAATTTCTTTGTTTTCCTCACATCTCAGAACTACTGGTTATGGTGTACGAAATGCGATTGCGGATGCTGATAGGCTGATAGTAACTACAGCAATAGAAGAAACAAGGGCTGGATATAAAGTGACTATGGTTGGGGAGAACACCGATCTTTTGGTTCATTTAATCTCTTTGACGGATTTCGATGTTCAAATATATATGCCTGGAGGAAAAAATAAACCTGCTAAGCTATACAGTAGCAAGACTTTGCAGAGAGATTTGGGAGGCAAACACATACTTTTCCTACATGCCATAACTGGGCGTGATACTACCTCTGAAATAAAGTGGGTAAGATAAGACCATTCCGCAAACTTAAAGGCGACAAATCACTACAGGAAACGGTCGGGGTTTTTAATGACTTCGATGCATCGCCGAAGAAAATTGCAAAAGCTGAGGGAAATGTTTATTTATTCTTTATACCTCGGACAGTCCACCATTAGCCTAGGTGAAAAAAAGTCACAGACCTATTTCCAAACCATTGGTAAGCAGCCAATAACTACCTACTTCAGCAGCTGTGCGTCAACAATCCTTTCGGGCTTATCTTCATGTGCAAGAATGACGGGGACATAATTTACCCCCTACTGATTGAGGCTGGAAAGTTGATAATGGATAGTTTCTTCCTATAACAAGTGAGAAGAAAGTAGCTCCAGGCGAACTGCTGGAGCTTGTGTCTTGCAACAGCTCCAAGGCTACGACACTGAAGATTGCAGCTGTCATATGTGGGCAATGTGCGGGCATCGGATGTAGCAATAGGGGGTTAGAAGAGGGTAACTTGCGCAACGAGGTCGAGGGAGACGATAAATAGCACCCTGTAAACTTTTCAGAAACCCTGTAATATAATAAATCGAATAACAATTGCGAGTATAGTTTTACTGTATTTTTTATTTTTCAGCGGGATTTGTGTGACCTACGTATGCAAGAACGAAGATTGATTGATCGATCGATGATTAAATTTTGTTTTTAATTGTCTACAGTTGATAGTACACCTACAATATTATTTTGTTCTATTTTCGAATTTGTTAATTGTTATAATACCAATGCCGCATCATGAAACGGTATTCCTTATATTGTCTACAATGACTTTCTATCTTCTACTTGACTATAAAATACTTTATACTTTTTTACTACCCCTTTCTGTCCCCGTTCCAGAAAATTTCCAGGTAAAAACTGTTTTCCAGAATTCCAGGTGTCCCCCACTCCCGTCAGTTTGGGCTTTTAATATATCTTTCAGAACCCCTTTTTAATCATATCCTCAAAAAATCAGCTAGTAATTTCATATGTCCTGGTCAAAACTTAACTACACTGGACTATAAACATTTTGTTGAATTTGTGCCTCATATTTTTTTTTCTCGTATTTTGTTATTGTATTTTATAATTGTACTTTATTATTATATACTGTATACTTCTGTTCAATTTCTACATAATCATATTGTGTACTATCTTTGACCTGCCCTATTAATTGTTGGCAAATTGAAATCAATAAGAATTATCTATTTATCCATCTTTAATCAGTGACAGTAATCGAAGTAATTTATTCCTGATCCACTAGCTAGGCCTTGTGATGAAGTCTAAGTTTTATATTAACCGGCCAGAAACATCACAGACTTAAAAAAACATGACAGAAATTGAGCTTATTGCTAAGAATCTGCAGAAATTCCGAGACCGATTATAGATTTGTCAACAAAATTAAGACCGTAGCGTTAAAAAATTAATTCATTACTCATCATTAATTTTTAAGCTACCTTAGCAGACTTTACCAGCACCGTCTTTTAATCCAATCACACCATATTTTAAATCCTCTGCTATATCCATTAGTGTTGCGTATTTTTTTCAACCGCAGCTCCTTTTTTATACACAAATACGATAGGAATCCCAATGCAAACGTCAGAAACAGTTAATACGTTTAGCACATTCTTTGATCCGAAAAATTATTCCACTTTTAAAAATCCTTTTAACAGAAATAACTGGGTATATAAAAAACACGGTTTTTGTTATTCACATAATCAAAATGTTCGTTTGCCCAGATAAATATGATAATTAAAATGTAGGATTAAATTTCCAGACCACGAACTTAAAACGATGGTGATTCGAAAAATGATGTGGCGTTCTATTAATAAAGAAAAGATAATAAAATAAAGTTTTCAAAGTCTTGTTTTGAATCATTAACTACTATTTCGTGTATTTTTGTGGCTAAACTCTAATATAAATAAAAGATCAATTATTGTTTAAAAAAACGTAAGATCTACATTATAGCATGTTTTATTTAAATCTAAAATCGATGGGACACACGAATAGCTAATGACTCCTTAGTAAATAATTTAGGAATGTAATATAAAGCACTGCGCTACCTGCGTGTCATTGAAAAGGAAATTGTACTGCAATTACTCGAGTAATTTGTCATTTTGTCGACATGTCCCGTATAACTTAAATTAGTGGATATTTATGGCAATTTACAGCTGATTCTTGGAAAAGTATTTCTAAAAATTGCTATTTCCTTAATTTAAAATGAAAATGAAATTTTTTTTTGCCTTACAGAAAAAACACCCATATGAGACAATTTAAATTTATAGGCTTGTAGTAATAGCAATCCATCTAATAATACAATAGAATAGCAATATAACCGAACATAAAACTATAAAGAATCTGCCAGTAACAGTATAAAAAAACTGGTATTTAATTGCGAAAATACTGACTTGAAACCACAAACGAATATTGTCATTCAATGAGACAGGTCGATTTAAGAATATATTCTACTATAATATCTAAACCACTAACATTTTTAATAAATAAATATTTAATGAAACATAGTCCTCCTGGGCATATTCTTGAGTTATATGTATACCCGTTTCTTTTAGACTATCTTTTGCACTATGTAATATTTGCGATTTTAAATTATATGAGAGTAGTTCCCCCATAAGGGGCCTTGTAATTTCTGTATATTTTTTTCCAATTCTGCATGCATCCCTTATATTTTCTCATCGTAGCTAATTTTATGTGTGTCATTTATTAAGCTCAGTATATCCTTGTTAGTTTCATTTACTACTCCTTTTAAACCATCAATGTTATATTTTTTTGATTTTTTTTTTCTAAGGAGTGCACTCTGGGCTCTCAACTTTTTGATTTTCCTCAATAAGTTCCCTATTTTAGCTTTTTGTTTTCCCTAGATCGGTGTAAATTTCTGTAATTTTTGTGTACAGGCCTTCGATGTCTTTTCTTATGTCGTTATTTTGTTGTACGATGTTATTATTTTGTGTAGAAATATCTTTTAGTAACGTATAGATATTCTCGGGTATATTGTTCGTCATCATTGTCAACTAGTGGTAACAGTCTACAACACTACCCGTTCTTTCTATGGTTTACTAGTAAATTAGAAAAGTATAATAAAGGGATTTATTGCACTCTTAGTTGTTGTTACCATTTTCCGACAAAAGGATAAATTTAAAGGCACCTGGCGTCACCCCAGATCAGGTCACTGGCATCTACTGGACTATGTTATCGTACGTAGGAAGCATCTCAAGGACGTCCAAATTACAAAGGCGCGCATTGATAGCGAATGTTGGACCGATCATCGTCCTGTTGTCTCTAAAATGAAAATTGTTATGAGACCTAAACACCGAAGAACTCAAGTAAAACGTAGACTCCGTCTCTGTATTAGTAAATTGCGTGACCAACAAACCGTCGAACAGCTTAAGCAAAAAGTTCAAGAGAATTTGAGTTCACTAGAAGAAACCAATTCTGTAGATGTCGCTGCGACCTGGACACAAATTAAAGACAGTTTAAAAAGTGCGAGTGAAGAAATTCTTGGCACTGCAGCAAGTAAAAAACAGGAGGACTGGTTCAATGATAATGAAGCTTTTATACAAGAACTTCTTCACCGCAAACATATTGCCTTCCAAAACGCTATCAACCACCCCAACGACTCATCAAAAGCAGAGGCTTTTACCCAATCTAAGTATGAAACGCAACGCGAAATCAGAAGAATAAAGAACGAGTGGTGGGCAAGCAAGGCCAGAGAAATTCAAAGTACGCCGATTCACACGACTACAGGAATTTCTTTCAAGGAGTAAAAGCAGTGTACGGCCCCAGTCGGAAAAATATGTGCCCTATTAAAGATTTAAATGGAAATCTCCTCAAAGAAGACCAGGAAATAAGAGCCCGGTGGAAAGAACACTATTCTAACATTCTTAACCAGCAAAGTCAAGCCGATCACGATATTATAAATCTTATCCCTCAATATGACACCTTCGAAGACTTAGATAAACCACTAACAACGGAAGAGATCTTAACCGCCATTGGGCAGCTAAAAAATAACAAATCTCCCGGCGCCGACTCACTCCCAGCTGAGATCTTTAAAGCTGTGTCGTCAGAGCTCATACCCTACCTCAAAAAACTGTTTGATGTCGTGTGGGAAAGTGGTCAAGCTCCGCAGGAGTTTCGTGATACACTTTTAATCAACCTCTTCAAAAACAAAGGGAGCGCTGCGGACTGTGGAAATTACAGGGGTATAGCTCTCCTGGCTGTTGGAGGGAAGATACTCACTAAAGCGATGGCAAATAGGCTAACACCTGTTATGGAAAAGCTACTTCCTGAAACACAGAGTGGCTTTAGACCAAACCGAGGCACATCGGATTTAATCTTCACACTTAAACAGCTTCAAGAAAAAGCACTCGAACATCAAGGAGAAATTCACATGGCCTTCATTGATTTAACCAAGGCGTTTGGCTCGGTGGACAGGGAAGTGCTCTGGAAAATTATGTTCCGCTTAGGTATCCCTAGAAAATTTGTGGAAGTATGTCGCAGTCTACATACAAACAACAACGCCCAGGTTATGTATAATAATGAGGCAACCGAACCTTTCCAAACCCTCACTGGAGTTAGGCAGGGATGTGTCCTGGCACCCCTACTCTTTAATTTGTTTACCACTGCTCTAACAATTATTGTTGACAACAAACTGACAGTCAGAGGAATAGGTCTCAGATACCGTTTTGATGGCGGTCTCTTTAACATAGGGCGCTTTAGAGCTTTCACGAAGACACGCACACGATTCATTTGTGATCTCCAGTATGCGGATGACTGTGCACTTTTAGCCTCAACGCCGGAAGAGCTTCAAGAACTTTTAGATGTGTATGCTCAGAGCTATGATTCCTTGGGACTTAAAATTAACATTGGAAAGACTAAGATTATGTCAACTCCTCATCAAGTGAACCAAATAGACATTACACTTAACGGAAATTCTCTTGAAGTGGTGGATCAGTTCAATTACTTAGGCAACGTTGTTAATGACAAAGCAAACATGGACAGCGAGATTCGCAATAGAATTAACGCTGCATCTAGAGTACTCTGGGGACTTAGAGAGAGAGTATTTGACAACCACGACCTTGCTTTGTCAACGAAAATGGCTGTCTACAGAGCAGTTGTCATTCCAACACTGCTATATGGATGTGAAAGCTGGGTCACTTACCGTCGTCATGTGAAAGAATTAGAACGTTTTCAGCAAAGACACCTCAGAAGTATGATGAAAATCCGTTGGTTCCATCACATATCAAACGTGGAAGTACTCAGGAGAGCAAACAGCCTTCCAATTGAGGTGCTTATTTCAAGAGCACGCCTAAGATGGGCAGGTCACGTTCATCGTATGCATGATAACCGCCTTCCTAAATGTACACTTTATGGTGAATTGCTAAGCGGTAGAAGAAGGCGTGGCGGTCAACGAAAGAGGTTCAAAGACGCTCTCCATGAAAATCTAAAATCCTGCGGTATTGCAGACGAGCAATGGGAACAACTTGCAGCGGACAGAACCGAATGGCGAGGGGTTGTGGCCAGCTATCAAGGAAATGTTGCTGCAAGAAGGCCGAATCCAAGACCTAACCAGGTCTATGTTTGTCCTGACTGCGGTCGACATGTGCTCTCCCGAATTGGCCTCTATAGCCATAGTCGTGTGCACCGTAGATGAATGGGAATTACAAAATAGACTACACCTTTTACTTGTTTTTTATTGTGCACAATTTATCGACTGTAACATTTTTATACTCGGACTCGAGTAACGGCTAATAAATAAATAAATAAATAGTTGTTATTGTCTCTTTAGTACCCCCGGCTAGCTAATCTTCCTCACCCTGACGATCAATCTCCAGCCTTTTCTATTTCTCGGAAAAGAACACTGGAATTTTGGATTGGAAAGTTAATTTTCTCACTCACATATACTGCACTATATTTTTTTATTATTATTATATTATTTGTGGCTACTTTCTTATTAATTTGGGTATGTATTGATTCACTTATTTTTAACACGAATTATTTTTCGTGGTTCACTTTACTTTTTTCTGTTTTTATTAGGGTTTCACCTATTTTATTGCGTTACAACTGACACAACCACTCTCTAAGATGGCAAGTTTAAGAATGTGATATTACATTTGGAAGGCGCACACTGGCAATTGCCGGCATGTTAAAAAAATTCCAATCACCCTAAACTACCCCCACTTCAAAATTATTAATGTGATACTAACTTATTATTGAACTTTTAGGTAAGTATTATTGTAAATATGAAACGCAATATAATTTTCAGACTCACAAGCTATTTTATTAACCTCATAATCGACTAACTACTTTCGATTTTTTCTCGCAATTTCTGAAATACGGGACTCGGAATTGCTACATTCCTGCGTAATTCGTTGCTGCAAATTTGCAATGTTTTCATGAGGAGTTTTGTATACAACTGACTTAAGGTGACCCCATAGAAAGAAACCTGTGCAGGCCAAGTCAAGAGATCTGGCTGGTCACTCAATAGGTCCTCTTCGTCCGATCCATCTATTTGGGAACCTGTCGTTGAGAAATTGGCGAACCGCTATGCGATAATGAGGTAGAGCCCCAGCCCCATCTTGCTGAAAATAGAGCACTTCTTCACTTAAAATCAAATTCGAACGCATCTACTATTAAAGGGTCAATAATGTTTTCCAATAAATCGAGCTAAATATCGCCATTCAAATTTTCGGCAATAAAGACTGGGCAAATAATGGTGTCCCCAAGTATACCCGCCCATACATTCAGTTTTTCGGGTGTTGACTTGTTTGTTTTTTCTTTTCTGAAAATGTGAGGGTTTTCATCGCTCCAGTAGAGACAGTTATGTTTATTCACAAATCTGTGTAAAAAAAATCACTGAAACAAATATTTTTGACTAAGTTTCTATTATTGTTAATCATATTTGTCATCATTTCACAAAACTCAACTCTGCGGTCGTAAGCGTCCTCACCAAGCTCCTGATGGTGCTGAAGTTTGTAGGGGATGGAATTTGTGTAGTTTCGTTACCTTCCGAACTGAAATATACGAAAGTCCAGTTAAAGCGGAAACTTTCCGTGATGAGCTGGTAGGATCCATATTGAAGTGCCCTAACACTTCAATTTCAGCTGCCTCGTCCAAAACATTGCGATATTTTTTCTTTTTGTTTGCCACAGAGCCAGTTTTCTTGAATATTGCAACTAATTCTGTTACATAGTTATGATGCACATTGCAGCGATTGAAAGTATTGGCCGTTTTTCGAGCGAATCTAATTAACATAAATAAGGGTAGCTCGGGAGTGACTGGGGAAACGATTACAGAATTTACAAACAAATAACAAATAATAATCAATGTGATAAAAATAATTCTAAGAAATATTTGCCCCGCTTACTTTCATCCCCTTTTCACACTGGACGACTTAGCAGAGCGATTTAGTAGTAGTAGTAATCTTTTTTTGTCAGATTCTTTATGTCTGCTACTTCGTTTTGAGCCGGCTTCACACATTGGCCACACGATATCGCAAGCGTCACTTGGCCAACGTGTGGATGAAGAAGTTGGCGCTTGTGAAGGCACTGGCAGACGTTGGCGCTTACAATTGCCATGTGCCGTAGGGTTGTCGGTTTTTTGTCTCGCTTCAAGGAACTGGCGTATGCTCACTCATATGCCAAGCCCTCCCTACACACATTGTCGACACCATGCCCTATCATCAACGCACCAAGACAGTGTCAATCTGTATTGTTGATATTTTTTTTTAAGTTTAATTTTAAAATTCTAAGCAATCATGATCTGGACTGGTGATCAAACATAGTTTTTAGAACTTTATCAACAAGTTGTAATATGGGAGTCCATTGTGACGTTGGCTCAGTCACTTGTGAACTGGTGATGTGACAAGTGTGTAGCCAATATGTGGATGCCGGGTTGTGGTGTGTGAAAGAATAGTCAATATTTTAACAAACATTGGCCTGGACATGTGTGCCAATGTGTGGATTCGACTTTGCGCAAATAACAAGTGACGATTTTAATTGTTGTAATAAATCCTCCGTAGTCTAGTATCACATTAAATAATTTTGAAGTGGGGGTAGTTTAGGATGATGCGGATTTTTTTAACTTGACGGTAATTGCCAGTGTGTGCCTTCCAAATATAATATCACATTACCTAAGTTTTTGTGGCTTTTATCAGTTTTTTATAATAATTCAATTTTATGCATTTACCTCAAAAATTTTCCTCTTCAAGACCACACTATTTTTTACGATTGCAACTTGGGGTGACTGGGGATGAGAGGGGGAGCTTTGGATCACACCGTTTCTTGTTAAAATATGTCAACTTGACATTCAACAAACGGTTCTCGAGTTATTAAATGTGGCTCGTTTTCAAAAAATCACCCGGTATACTGTTCTCTTAAAAACGTGTATATGACCACGATTATTTCTTGAATATTAAGAACTGGCGAAATAAATGAAAGTATATATTAACAAGAATTAGAAACAGGAAATTATAATTATTCTATTAAACGTTGTGATTGTGAAACGTTGTTTGCTCGGGTAGCTGGTTTGGAGATTATTCCAGGGTTCAATGTTAATATTAATTAAAATCCAGATCCAAAATAAGACATTTATTCTCCCAATAATTATATGTACAGTGTGGCCGTATCTTTTATGGCTTAGGTTGCGACAATCTTGTTATTACATAAGTACATCATAGTAATCGGAGAGAGAGGGAGAGCGAGAGTGTAACATATTTCCTCTATGTACGTCGTCGTAACCCCAATTCTCTAATTGAAGTTCCAGGACATAACAGACGCGACAAAGAAATCTGTTTCAGGAGAGATCCAGTTCATTACACTCGAATCAATCTGAGAGGAGGTCCAGTTCAACGCACTCGAATCCTCCCTAACAGATACTTGGCCAGCGGCTGCCACGGCGCCGGAGAAGCTTGATCTTCCGGTTATCCCAGTTCAATACACTCGAGAAAGGTGAAAGCCAAGCTCTGAATTTACTGGTTTCTGGCTAGCTATTTTATACCCAAAAATCACGGTCACGCGGTTTGCACACGGCACGCAAGTTGCGGCCTGGTGAAGTTAGAAATAAAAGTTAAAAAAAGAACTAATCAGGTATTGAACTAATCTAAAACTGAACTACTTGATCCATGCATAATTAAATTAAGTTAAACTGGAATGAAAGTATACAGTATTCCTGTAGTATTGTATACTTCATTACAACGTCCATGATTTTATAAATTTCTGCAAAAACTGAATAAAAATATTTTACAATACAAGAAAACGGAAAGTTAATTGCCCATAACTAATTGATGAAACAACAAAGACAAATAAGAAGTAGTGAATATGTAACTTCTGGTATTACTTTCGTACCATGTTGACTTCGGAGGCCACTTATTTCAAAGTTGCACTAACACGAGAACGTAGTTTATTATAAAACTGCACAATAATCAAAATGTAGTCAGTCATAAGAACCCACCAATATCGAAAGACATAGCGATGAATAAGAAATTGTTAATAGCCACTTTCTATTGTTATTGTAAAAATGTATACATCGTGTATCTCAGCCCACATTGTACATTATATAAAAGTGCTTGTTAATTTTATTACCCTGGGGAGAAACCTCTTTGGAAATGATTCACTGTGTTACTGTGGCTATTTGATTTTTTAAATTGTCTTAGTCCCCCAGGAAAAATACCAAAAGCTTTCAGAAACTATTTACTATTTCGTCAATTCGGTAATGGAATCGAGCAGATAAGGTGACAGCCGAGGCGAGAAGACAACATTTTAAAGATTTATATTCTACTTCATATAAAAGCATTGCCTGCTTTTATCAGAAATATAGGGAAACGTTTGGTAATCTCTGAAACGATGCAGAAATCAACAAATTTCATTGTCACTGACAACATTCTTTCTTTGTACTCGAAGCACTTTAATCTTCACATATATTCAGGATCAATAATAATTTTATTTATTACTTAACCGACACCAAATCGGCAATACTAGAGAATGTTATAAATTCGTAAAATATAGACCCGATTAATGATAGTCTGTATATTAAGAAATGAACCAGAGAATTTGACATAGAGGAACTTATGAATATACGGGGTTTGTGTGCATTGGCATGCAACACGCAAATTAGCAATCCAGAAAATTCACTTTTAAACTCATTCGACAGTCGACATTCCAATTCTTTATACTTGAATATATTTCTGACAGTAATTTGGTAATCGAAGTCTTTCTTATTTCCAAGAAAGTTTTTCACTGTGTCTGAATTTATTTGTTATTTTTGGTTCATCGTAATTTCAAATGTTTCATCCTTTATAAGCTTTCTAAAGTCGGTTTCTTTAATTTTGTCTCTGATAATCCTGGAAACTTGTTGTAAAAATGCTTGAAACGTTTTGCGTCTTTAGGAAATGCTTCGACAAATTTCTTCATAGGGCCAAGCTGATAACAAACAACTTTTAGACCTTAACTTTTCGTACATGCCCTAAATTGCATTGTATGGACTCTTATTTGCTTGTTTTGCCTATTTACACTTATTTATCCCACTTACCCCCGAACCCTTCAACGGAATTAGCTTCAGATCTCGTTACAATGCATAAGTGTACCAAATTTCAAGTCGATGTCATAAACGGTTCCAGAGTAAACGTGCGCACAAAAAAAGTTACAGACAGACAGATAGTCAGACAGACAAACAGGAAATTTGTTTGGCTCAAATTTAAAATAGGGCCAAGTCTTATGTATAGATGTAAGGGGCAAGGCTTTGTTTGGATCAATTAATCAATTAAGTTATAAGGCGTTAATGGTCGTCTTTTTTTACCTAATGTGCATCGCGCAAAGTTAGTACTGTACCATTGTCAGAAACATAGAGAAATTTAATATATCAATCTTACTGGCCAAGAAGTTGAGAAAGTACATTTAAGTCTCATTAAATAACCCAACCGTGAACATTGTATCTTATTGATGACTGTTCAAAATTTTCATGTCATTCTTTCAAATGCGCAGAATGAGCCACTAGCAATGATGAATACTTATTTTTGTTGTGGAACCGAACAGGATTGAAGTCCCTTGGAGTCAATAAAAAAAAATTGTTCATAGGTAATGTTGGAACTTTCAATGAACGCAAGTACATCACTGCAATGAACTAACTCACCTTCTTGAAAAAGGAAGGAATTGTTTCCTTTTTTCAGAATAAAGGAGAAGGATCCCTGGATCTAATATTTTTTCTTTTAACCTTGAGCCTAAAATTTCTATTGAGTCTTTCGGTAGTCACTCAAAAATAGCTATGGTTCTTCAGCAACACCTGGAGTACGCATATCATCATCTTGATCAAATCATTATCATTGTAATTAGAACTGATTTAGCTTCCTCATAAACATCGTCTAATTTTTTAATAGACGAAAAAATTTCTGGTCCATGAAGCGTTGGACAAAATACTCTTCGAATATTTGGTCGTTGCTTGCGATGATTTTATAATAGTAATTGCAGCAGATCGATTGGGGGTTTATTGATAAATCTTTCATTGTTACTGACGTGAAATCTGATTTTTTTTTATAAAGTTATTTCTGCTTTGGATTTGTTTTTTCCAGTCATGTCTAAAATTATAACTAATGATACAAAAGTTAATTTATGCTGGTACAACGATAGTCTGCTACAAATGAGAGGGCGATTAAATTTTCTTTTTGAAATCTATAAAACAAACGATTTAAAAGAAACTATTAAAGACAAAAAGCCTATCTATAGAGATCAGTGAATTAGAGCCAAAAAAGCAGCAAATGATTATTATATACATCGGAATAAGAATCAGCAAAAACCATCTTGAAGTTGATCAATACAAATATAACTAAGGCAGATAATCCTCCAGCAATTATTTTCCCTGACGAATTTCATAATCGTTGCAGGAACATTAATCAAAATTTAATTAAAATATTACCATCCAATAATGACAGGTTTGAAAATTATTTCAAAAGTCCAATTAATTAAATCTGATTCTGACAAGAAGTTTACTTCTACAGAAGAAACCTATATATGAGCCCTTGATATTATTGAACATTTGAATGACAAAATTTTACAAATTCTCTGAGTGTAGTAGAAAATTGAGTGAACGCTGTCAATTTGTTAATTTTAATAACGCTGTCGGGAAGAATTAATATTAAATTTGGTGTACCCCAGGGTTCTGTTTTGGGGTCAACATTAGTTTTTTAATTTATGTCAACAATTTGCCAAACAGTAGCCTCTCGACAAATTTCACCTGTTTTGCAGATGACGCGACATTGACTCATACCCATAAAGATAGCATAACTTTATTATCAGAGGCTCCAAACAATCTATCGTTAGCTCAACATTGGTTTTTAAATAATAAATTAGTTGTAAATAATAAGAAGTCAGAAACATTGATTTTTAGTCTAAAATATCAATCTGTACAAATGAACTGTTCTCCTACCGTTAAATTTTCTGGCGCTATTTTGAACAGTAAATCAACATGGGATGATCACGCGACCTTTATCTGCAAGAACGTATCATGTAACATTTTCTTGCTCTGCAAATTAAAAGAACTTTCTGTCGCAATTAACGGCATTAATGGCATATCATGCTTTAATACAATCTCCCTAATTTTTGACATTTTAATATGGTAAACTAAGCATATGCCTCTATACTTTTTTTACAGCAAAGAAAGGCTGTTCGAATTATTGGTGGATTATCTTATCGGGATGATTGCAGGGATGCTTTTAAAGCCCTTAATATACTCACCCTGCCTGTGCAAATATACTACAATGCATTTTTTATATTAAATGTAATTTAAATAAGTACGTAACAAGTAAAAGTTTGCATTCGTACTCAACATGCAATAAAGATAGTATATTTAGATTTTTTGCAGCCTAGAAATGGAACAAACTATTACTCTAAAAAAATTTTTCATGTTTCACAGAACAATGTTCAAGTGCTTGATTGTACACGTTTCAAATTTGTAATAAAGAAATTTTTTCTTGATAATTAATTCTATGATTTTGATGAATTCTGATCTACTGATTTTGCTCGTTTAACTTTATAACTGTTCGTTGTGCGTAACATTTGCTTGTCTTGATTGTTTTTAATTTATATGCCTAAACTGTTATACGTATACTCAGTCAATCAATCATACATGCTTTATTGTCTAAGAATAAGATACTCTTATCGACAAAGCTATATGTATAAAATATAACATAACATATACAATCATAGCTAAATTTAAATTAAAATAAAGTAAGGTGGGTAATATGTGGGTAGGTACAGTTAAAATTACATACATGGATATATACGAGGATACAATAAATAAAAAGGAAACCAATATAATAGTATTGAACAGTAGAATTTTTAATATTGACTAATATTAATTTTGATATTGGTTCTAACATTGATTTTAATATTGAATTTGATATCGACTTTAATATTAATTTTTAAATTGATTTTAATAGTGACTTTGATGTTGATTTTGATAACTATTTTGATATTTACTTTCACATTAATTTTGATATTGATATTAATATTGACTTTGATACTGACTTTGATATTGATTTTAATGTTGATTTTGATATTCTTCCATATTGATTTTTATATTGGTATTGATTTTGATATTGATTTTCATATTGATATTGATTTTGATATTAATATTGATTTTCGGCGAGGCCGGGGGCTGAGCTCAATGATGCCGAAGGCATCAGCCCTCCGCGGTTAAGCTAGAATGGGCATTAGCCCATTCTAGTATATAAATAAAAATATGTGAGCAAATAGAATAAACTAGTAGAAATATCAATACAACACTTACAATATATACAAATAAACACATATAGAAACATATAATCTCACATATATGTCACAAAAGGAAGAAAGTAAGAAACAAAACATTTTAAAATGAATCGTCATAATATTCACTGACTGCTTCGTTAACGTTAATTTGGGGATGGGTAGAGGCAGGGTTAAATTTAGCGCTTGTCTCGTGTTATACTCAGGCCGTGTGTTTAGTATTTTCTTATGTATTAGGCATACTGTTTCTAGAATAAATATGAATGTAACCGTTAATATTTTGTAAGCGAAAGAGGTTTACAATGATCCCTTGGTTCTGCTTTACATAAGTATCTTAGTGCCCTTTCTTTAACACAAACGCAGAATGTTGATTACACATTCCCCAGAAATTAATCAGTACCTTATATGGGACTCTTATATGGGTTATTCTCACTGCATAACAACCAGATGCCAACTTTTTACTTAAATTAGAGACATGTACAATAAATTTTAGCTTATCATCAATATCTAATCCAAGAAATTTAGCATGGGATTTATTCCCAATAGGTTATTTCCAAGAAATGATCAGCATAGGTAAATTTGAAAGTAAGTATATTCGTTTTGTTTATATTGAATACAAGCGAATTAGAATCACTTCATTTTTTAACTTTACATATATCTGATTTTATAATATCTCGTAGATTGTTAACATATTTACTATGACACACAATGGTAGTATCGTCTGCAAAAAGCATAAAAGTGCCTTGAATATCAATAGTGACTAAGTCGTTTATGTATAACAAAAATAAAATAGACCATAGTACAAATCCTTGTGGCACACCACATTCGTTATCTCGTCGAGGGTTTTTTACAACTTGACCCCTAAAACCATAGCACAAAAGTTTTTGAAGCAGTATTTCATGATTTACGCTGTCAAACGCTTTCCAAAAATCGGAAAACACTGTATATGTTATTTATTTATTATGTTTTTGTTACTTTTAACTAACTAGGTGTCTAATTTGATTATATTTATTTTTATGTATTTATTATTTATTATATTATATCTTATATTGACCTGTCAAAACACAGTTGTGTATACACCGTGTCCCAAATTGGGGGTGCATGCATTGCTATCTCTGTTATTATTAGAGATAGAGAAACGGTTAAATGGGAACTTTTTTGAAGAATTTTGTGACCGTTTCGATGACGTTTTTAAATTTGGCCTAGCTATCTTCCTTTCCCAAATATTTTCAAAAAAAGGAAAAGGTACATTTTAAAAAACTTACCGTATCTGCCTAACTTGATGACTAGTGATATTTTAATAAATACATTGTTAGAACACTTTTTTAAGGTACTTTCGTTGACGTTACCAAAAATTTTCCACCGTGATTTGTTTCTCAGTTAATGCCACTAACTTTGCTTTTGTTATGGACGCCATGTTGGATTTTTTATATATTCAATAGTGCTCTTAATTCCCCTTTCAATGATGTGTCCACAATATCAGGAAAGAATTATTTACTGGTGTAAAATATGAAAAAATTAAGTTTTCTAAATAGGCTATGAAGGAAGTTTATTTTAAAATAATCCGATTTTATTAGCTTCAACTTAAAATTAGAACTAAAAATTAAAACATATTCAAATGAGTTGTTGAATTGATTTGCATCGTCCAAATAAAAGAAAATAATGGTATTATTTTTTCTAATAGTAGGTTCCATGGATCTTGTTACCATGACAATAGACAAAAGAATGTTTAGTTGACACTTCTTGTTGTCATAATTGCTGTTTTTCTTGTTACTAGTGTTTCACTGTGATCTACCATTACTTTGTAGTAACTAATTTTGTGCGTTTCTTTTAAGTTCTTGTTTTGAATTTATTATGGCTTTGAGAAACACAAACGAAGAAAAGTTAGGTATGCTAGAGATTTATTTTAAATCAAATAAAAAAACTGATGAGGCATCAAGAATTGATGAGGATAACTTTCCAGAACATGTGCAACCGAATCAAAGGTATTTTAGGACTCTTGTTATTAATTTATTAAATTATGGACAGGTTAATGAAAAAAGAAATTATACTTATGTGATAGATAACGAAGAGTGAAATAACATTGTATTAGTATACGTAGAAGACAAAGAAAAATCATTATCACCCATACAAACCAACCATCGTTCAAGGTTTACAAGAAAATGACTATCAGAGAAGAGTAACATACTGTGATTGGTTTGTACAAAAATGTCTACAGAACCCAGACTTCCATTCAAAAGTATTATGGACAGACGATGCTAGATTCACTAATTGTGGTGTTTCCAATAGACATAACACACATTACTGGAGTATCCAGAACCCTCACATAATTAGCGAAAAAAGGGTTCAAACCAAATTTGGATTCAATGTCTGGTGTGGCATCATAAGTAAACTTATTTAAATCGTTCATTGATAATAATTCGTTATAAAAAAATCCTGTCGCAATATTGGACCATTTACCAGGTCTTAGACTTGCTGTAGAAGATATTAACCAGATTTGGTTTCATCACGATGGTTGTCCAGCATATAATAGTGGCATAGTAACACAATTCTTACGAACAACTTTTGATAATAGAATAATTGCAAATAATAACAACGTTCAGGCCAGCGAGGTCTCCTGATCTCACTCCGTTGGACTATTTTCTTTGGGGCATACGAAAAACGAAGCTTATTCATTTGAATCACCAGAAAATATTCAAATATTAGAAGAACGTGTAAGAATTACTTTGGCTGCTGTTAACAGAAATACTTTAAGGAGAGCGTGTAGTTTAATATTAAAGCGATGTCAAAAGTTAATTAATGAACAAGGACGACATATTGAACAATTTCGTTAAGTCTTTAATTAATTTGTTTCAATTTTAAGTTGAAGCTAATAAAATCCGATTATTTTAAAATAAATTATCTTCATGGTCTACTTAGAAAACTTAATTTTTTCATATTTTACACCAGTAAATAATTTTTTCCTGACATTGTGATACATCATTGAAAGGGGAATTAAGAGTACTATTGAATATACAAAAAATCCAATATCGCGTCCATAAGAAAAACAAAGTTAGTGGCATTAACTGAGAAGCAAATGACGGTAGAAATTTTTTGATAACGTCAACGAAAGCACCTTAAAAAAGTGTCCTAATAATGTACTTATTAAAATATCACCAGTCATCAAATTAGGCATACGGAAAGTTTTTTAAAATGCACCTTTCCAGTTTTTTTAAAATATTTCGGAAACGAAGACAGCTAGGCCAAATTTAATGTCGGCATCGAAACGATCACAAAATTCTTCAAAAAAGTTCCCATTTAACCGTTTCTCTATCTAATAATAACAGAGATAGCAATGCATGTACCCTCAATTTGGGACACAGTGTATATCTCCAATAAATTTAATCTTAGGAAAATTTTTAATTTATAATTCTGTACGAATGAAAAAAAAATACCAAAAGGAGCATGTACATTTTAAATTAAACGTTGTTCTTCATTATTCTAAAATGTATCTCCTACGCCCTTGTCGGGTAATTGTTTTTATGTGACAAAATTTTAATTGGAAATGACTTAAACGCTCTTAATTTGATGAAAGAAATGATAGAGACTGAAAATTCGTTGGAGCCAAATTTATAAAATGAATCATTTATTATTAGTAATGTTCTTGGTTATGCCAAAAAGTGTATAAAGATTGTCCTCTGAAAAATCCTAGCGTAATGTAATCATTATGTCGCCGTGACGTTCATTGCATAAATTTTCGTTTAGCGAGGACACGAAACACTATGACTGTTTTTAGATTGTTTCCTATTTGTTTTCTACAAGGTTTGAGAGCAAGTGTTTTGCGTAAATCTAACATTTACGCTTGATCGTCAATTAAGATTTTTTCAAGTCCGTGATATTACGATAAAAATAGATATTCTATGAGTTAAAGTAGTTCGTTAGGTAGATAATTTCTATTAATAGAGTGCCTAGGTTATTTAAATATTTTTATTTATAATTTTCAGTGACATATTTACGTACTATTATTTTAAAATTAAACTGATTTCGAAGGTTCAGATATACAACAAACGGATTATTATGTCATTCACTCTATGCTTCACTGCGATATATTCGAATTTGACACGGTACATTGTACTTATAGGCCAGGCGTCAGGGCGCCAAAAAAATGGCTATTTCATAAGTTATTTCTAAGAAGACGGATAATGTTTGTATCGAAATTATCCTGGTGTGCGACGTCTGTTTTAGCATTGACAATACTACTAGGATCGCGTACGTATATAGGGATTACGCTTACATATTTCTCAAACGACATGCAACAGATTTGTCTACGGGAAAGAATTAGAGAAATACGAGGTTCGTGTGCAGTCAGCGGCTGGCCGTCTAAACGAATGTAGATCTCTCGAATTCTAGGTTCACTTATTAAATAATCAGGCGGACATTTTCTTCGAGTTCATGACATTGCATATTAAGGAAATTTGAAATATGGACCCTATGATGTGTGTTGATAAAATCACAGGATAGAATATTTTTGATAAGTTAATAAACAAAAACATTTGGCCGCTTTAATGTTGCCTAAATATCGAAACAATATTCACATATATAAAATTATACTTCCTTCTATCATGGCGCTGGAGTTCAATGAAACATGAAATATAACATGATGATGCCTACTGAATAGCCAAAATGAATAGTTTCATGCTTAAGGGAATAAAGAGATAAGGGAGTGCGGCCAAATGTATCTTCGGAATGATGCTACAAAAATGTATATAGTATTGGGTAACTTGCGTGAAACAACTCGAATTTGTTATTAGTTGAAATCCACTCTGCTCTCGTGGGTATAGTGGGAAACAATGTTAAAAGAAATGTTTGCAAGTAGAACTACTTTTGGAAAATTGTTTTATGAAACTCACTCATCACTCACTCATCAGACTAATTATGTTATTGAAGGTATTAAAGATTCACAAGTAAAAATATATATTAGGGCAGCGCGTTGTTCCACCTCTATTGAATTATCTGAATATGTTATGAATTATCCGTTCGCAAGTATTTGCATTGGTCAGGGTACCCATAATGACAGTAAAAGTAAAATATCCAGTAGTGGAAAGAGACAAAGTGAAATGCACTATACCAATTTCAATCAGAATTAAATCCTAAGGGCCTAAGCTCATTTGTCTTATGACATATAGTTTGAAGTTATAGTTTATAGCCTTAAAGACGTTAGGACTTTTTCTATACTGTATGAGAGCTGCGTATTTGTATCTAAAAATAAGAGTTATCAAACTATTATATAAACATGAACATAAATGTAAAATAAAAAATTGTAAATCAGTAACAGTGACATCAAACACTGCATTTGAAACACGTAACCATAAAACCTTTTATCTTCCTACCCCACGTGCAAACGTATTAAAATTCTCGCATTTGCATTTTATGTGCAACAGTTATATATCTATTAAGATCAACTTGATTTTTCATTCGTGTTGCACATATTAAGTATATTTTTTCATGGATATCTATTCATTTTTATTGTTTCTTCATACGCTCGTATATTTTTACTTCACTGCTACTGCAAAACCGATATTGAGTTTTTGGTGAATTTCCTCGTTTTTATGTCCCTGAAGCCTTTGAACAAATTAAATCATTTTGAAATCAAAAATCTTTTAAACTCAAAGTTTAGGCCAACTCTGCGCAGCCCCGCATTGGAACATCTCGCTGAAGGTATAATTCAAGTATTAAGTTCCCGATACATAAAAAACGCATCAAAAACTTTACGACATAATTATTGCCGCGGGTCATGGCGGCATGCTTCATCAAACGACCTGACGCGCATTAAAAACCTATAAAGGTAAGCGAGTCAATTGTGGTCGAAACAGCACAAAGAGTAATGATATTTTAATGAGGTAGTAAAATTTTTGTTGCGTTTTTCATGTATCGGGAAGTCCTTACTTGGACTATACCTTGTTGAAGTTGTGGTGCTTGCGTCCAGATCCAAAATTTTAAAAAGCGTAGTGCGTGAGTGTTTTAAACTGTGTTATTTTAGTTTTAGTTGAGCTTGTTTACAAGTATTTTAAATGTTACCTTATTTTAATTTAATTAGAAAAGGAGTTTAGGTTTAGTTGTTTTATTTGCCGTTCTCGCCGATCAAGACCTGTTCCGCCTGATTCTGCAATCCGCCACCGCGTAAACGCGGCGGTTGCACGATCGGTTCCGAGACAGATCCTGGTGAGGCAACTGTTGTAATGTTTAACTGTAATCCTTTTGAATTGAATTGAATTGATGTCCCTGAAACCAAAAAAGTGGTTTTAAAAAAATGGTCTGTCGTCTATAGTCTGCTTTCCGTGGTCGCATCTAGAGCTCAAACCACTCTATCAATTTTGTTGAAATTTTGTGTGCGTATTCAGAATGGCCACAGCTCAAGGCAAAGTCGATCCTAGCTTAACTTTAGTTAACCCCTAAAGATGGATAGAAAAATGTGAAACGTTTTTTTCTCAAGAACGGCTCTAATTTGATTAAATTTAACACGTGGATACTCTTTTAGAACTAATATAAGATGACCTAACTTGTTATCTCCCAAAAAAGAAGGGGCGGATGCTGTGGTGGTAATATTAATATTTTTTTTCGTTAAAACGGTTTTAACCTTTTTGTTTACATTTAACACGTGGATACTGCCTTAGTATCAGTGGTAAGACTAGCGGAACATTGTTTCTACTCTTACGAGCAATACTACCTTTTTGTCTAATGTTCTCCATCTGATTCAACAATTTGTACCGTAGCTACCTACAACTACTGTGATAATTAAATAACTCATTTATTGATATACCTTTATTAGATTTTAGTCTCATCATCTCTTCGTTTGTTTGTTTGTCTATTTCTCATATGTTGTGTAATCTACCTCTAACTGTATATGCGTGCATATATATGTACATATATTTATTATTATTTTTTGTTCTATTTCGTATTTGACAATTCTAATACTGTAATAGTCTATGGAAATAAACACATTATAATTATTAACACTATAATTGCTTCTGAAAAATTCAGGACGTATTGCGTGGGATGTTATTGTAAGAATTAATCAATTCTTTGTATAAAAACGGCTCTAAATATTCTGATCAAATTTAAGACAATCACAATCCCTTAGTACTAATATGAGATGATATGGCTCGTTTCCCTCAAAAAATGGAGGGGTGGATGCTATGGGGGGGCAGGGTGAGATGAGTTAAATTATTTTTCCTTTAACCGTTTTTAATGATTTTGATATCAAATTTGATATGTAAATAATTCTTAATGTCATTGCAAGATGACATGACTAGTTGCTACTAGAATTCAGGGGGGATGTTACAGGGGAGTAGTTTAACGAAGTAATTAATTTTTTCCTCCAAAAAAATGCAAAACAATTTCATTAAATTTAATACATATGAATTCCATTAGTACCACTATGAAACATGACTAATACTTTCTAGTTCCTCCTATAATATATACTGAACTGAATTTGTGATTGGTTCCTTGTGAAACATCTTAACAATAATTACAAAAATAATAAAAGTGTGCACAATGTGCTTTTCCAAATCAATTGAAAATAATATCCTATAACTTGCGACATATTACGTCTTCAATCGGAAAACGCAAGATAAAATCTGATTGCAACAAGCCCCCAGCAGGCAGATTTCCAGTGTAGTGCTACTGTGCATCGTCAGCCGTAGACTAGTTTAGAGCTTGTTAGCTCTCATCAGTACGACATAGGCAAATGCACAACAACACTTCATTGGTCTTCGGTAGCCATCAAATTACAGACACGACGTGTCTGCAACCTGCGAACAGCTCCACTTGGTGACGACTTATTGCAATCAAGTTGGCGACAAACTCAGACTAAGTTATATTTACCAATATATATAAGCCAACAAAAAGTGGATAAATTATTACAAAAATAATAAAAGTGTAGTAAACTAAAAATATACCTACTACGACAGTCCAGTTCCACTATTTCCTGTGAAATGTACTGATGAGAGCTAACAAGCTCGAAACTAGTCTACGGCTGGCGATGCACAGTGGCACTACACTGGAAATCTGCCTGCCGTAATATGTCGCAAATTATAAGACATTATTTTCAATTGATTTGGAAACGCACATTGTGCACCTTAATTGGTGGCAATTGGTCCCTTTTAAAATTGCCTGTTCCATATTTCATCAATATTGAAAAATAAAATTCGAAATAAAAATTTATTGTGGTAACAGTAGATTGTTTGAACTAAAATTTTTACCATAACATTTATTTATTCCTAAATAGGGAAGTTTGTCGGAATTGTCCCTTACCGAGTTTTTGTTGCAGAACATTCAAAATTCCACCGGATTTATCCATCCTGTATACACAAATTGACTCCATCTCACAGATACTTAATTTAATTCCATTTTGTTTACGTAACATAAACATTATTACTGCTTCCTGTTGGGTCAAAATTCTATGTTTAACTTATCTAAAGTGGGATGCTATTATAGAAGACGTGCTGTCTAGCTAGGCTTGAGCGTCTAGTAATTGTTTACCAAACACTGCTATTTTGGCTTAAGCAATATTAGATATACTCTCTAGAAACATTACCTATCTCACCAAAGTGTTTACTAACGGCCTATATTGTATTCGTATTATTACATAATAGAAGTTTCACTTGAGACTGACTTTGTAATATGAAAATGAGTTATTTAACATGGGTTTAAAATAGTAATAGGGTATTGTTTATAGGTACTTTATGAAATAAACCATGCGCATATCAATGATAATTTTCCATTAATATTCATTTTCGTTTGTGTAAACTAAGGTTTACATGTAAAGAGCAACGAGAACAAATAAAGTTATATTCTGTAACGAAATAATTTTTTTTTTTTTTTGAAATATTCATTTCAATTTGAATTTAAAGTAATAGTTTTTTTTTATCCACCGAAGTATATTTTAATAATGTAGAGTAAATTGGGAAGGAACCGCTATCAAGTAATTTAATTTCAGGGAAAGATTATTTTTATAAGTCATGAGAGAATGAGAATTTGGAACTCATTAATTTTATTTAGATCAATAAATAAAAAACTAGGGCCGATAAAAATCAGTTTTGTTCAAGTACCAGGCAAAGTTTTGATTACAAACTGATTGCAAGTAGTTTAAACCCTGAGAGTCAATTGTTTAAATTATTTAACGCTCCAAAATTTTCAATGCACACTGGCTTCAACAATAATACTTTGATTTAGAATTATAAGAATTATAGTTATATAGATGTAAACGATCCTTATTCTCAATTTTATGAGGTGTTAGATTCCGTCTGTACAGAAAGTGTTAACAAGACAACCCCAAAAAATGCTTTATATCCTCCGTGGTTCAATAGAAGTATAATTAGAGATATTAAAGAAAAATCTCGTTTATGGCGTCTATTTAAAGAGAAAGGTGAATCACAGTATCTGGATCAATTCAAACTATTGCGTTCTAAAATAAAAAGGGAGATTGACTAGGCATGTAAAAAAATCTATTGAAAATTCTGAATCTCAAATAAAATCTAATCCTACTTGTTTTTGGTCATTTATTAGTAACATGCGTAATATATCTACGATCCCTAATTCAATGTCCTATGATACTATCCCGCTAAATGATCCACAAAGCACAATCAACGCATTTGCTAGTTATTTCCAGCCCGCTTTTAATTCAGCATCTACGTACGTTAATGCAGATGACAACGTACTCAATATTCAACAGCTTAATACACCACCAATTAGAGAGGAAGATATGCTCATAGCTTTGAAACAGTTTTAAAAAAAATTAACCACGGGTCCTGATGGAATTCCATCATGTTTGTTAAGAGATTGCGCCATTATCTTTGCTGTACCACTGACTATTATTCTAGTACATTCTGGTAGTCTGGAACATTTCCTCAAATTTGGTGTAGGTCAAAAATCTGTCCAAAATTTAAAAAAGGCGATAAGAATGCAGTTGAAAATTATAGAAGCTCTTTGAAGTTATTTTACATGATATTTTATCATTTCGTGTTAAATCTCAAATTTCAGTTTTTCAACATGGTTTCTTAGCTGGTAGATCAACAACCACAAATCTTATAAGTATTACCAATTTTCTCGCCACATCATTGGATCAGGGTGGTCAGGTTGATGTAATTTATACTGACCTCCCTAAGGCTTTTGATAGGCTTGATCATGGTATTTTATTGAAAAAATTAGCCACGTTTGGGCTAACCTCGTGCTTTATTAATTTCTTTTGTTCATATCTGTATAATAGGCTATTAATCGTACATTATTATGGTTTCACATCTGTTCAAGTCTCAGCAACTTCAGGGGTACCGCAGGGTTCAGTTCTTGGACCCCTGCTTTTTATACTGTTTATTAATGATATCTATCAGGAGATTGAGACATGCAATGCTCTTATGTATGCCGACAACCTCAAGCTATCGATTAACTCTGTAAACGATTGTAATAAATTACAGCAAGATCTCGCTAAAATTAGAAATTGGTGTGATATTAATAAGTTACCGCTAAACATATCGAAATGCAACGCTATGTCCTTTACAAGGAAAACTAATTCAATAACTTTTCTGTATAATATAGGTACTGAAAGTATTTACATGTGTCTATATTTTGTGCATATATGTAAATATGTTAGTATTTGAAATTGTATATATATTGTATTACTTGTGTCTTCCTGTCCTTTAATTGGATTTTTATCTGTATGGGCAGTTGCACCTTTAAATAAATAAATAAATTAGACAACCCCCAATTTTAGAAGCCAGGGCTTGCGTCGAAGGGGATTACACATTGAAAAAACGCGGACATACAACCATTTCCTCCGACAGTGCTGGAGCCAGGATTCGAACCCAGTGGTGCGATGTTCGTGTGATTAATCGCGATTGCCACCTCGCGCCTTAACCCACTCGGCTATCGACCAGTAAATAAATACTACTAGTAGTATAACTAGTAATACCGGGGCTATTAAATTTTAAATATTGTCTGAAAGTTATTTGTGGCATTCTACGAATATTATTTCCTATTATTTGGGTTTTCTACCACATGTATTATTATCCTCTTCAAAAACAAATCACCGAATCTACAAAATAATAGAATTATTGGAAAAAAACCTCTGCGCCCGTGACGTTTACGTCAAAGGAATAGTCAGAGGTTATGTTTTACAAATAATATAAATCGGAATAAACACAGAAATAATACATTTTGCTGACGTTTCGGAAAGTAGTCTCTTTCCGTTTTCAAAGCTATTTTTTTGGAAGAACTCTTATTTTGCTGTGTATATCAAATACACAGCTTTAAGATTCTGTTTATATTATTTACATAGATACTTACTACTTACACAGAAGACAGAACTGATGATATTTTCTTTTAGATAATGTTGAGTTTGAGTCACTACGTGACTGATAGACATCAGAGAGTAATTTTAAGACAAAACAACATTTTTTTCTTTACACCAATTTGCACAATAACAGGAGTTTCCGAGGCAGTACACAGGGTCCTAGTATGTTTATTTTATTTGTGAACGATATTGTGGATGTGTTTGATAAGGTTGCTTTGGTTTCACTCTTTGCTGATGGCACCTCGCTTGCGTTGCAAAACAAATATATAAATTCACTTAGTAAGAAGGCATGTTTTCGTCCCATTTGATTCGAAAGACGATGTTTTGAGGTGCAAAATTCATAAATTCAGAATGTTTGCGGGACGTATAATCATCATGTCGTAAACTAGTAGACCAAAACCATATGGTACTATAGGACCATTCAAATGTAATAATAATAAGACACAACTAATTGTTAATGGATATCTGAACAAAAAAGAATTTTATCTAAATTTTCAGACAATGTAGCATTTTAAAATACTACTGTGAAATTTGTGGGGCCATGTTTATGCAACCGGGCACACTCAAGTGTACCTAGTGTTGTATTACTCATGAAACAATAAGATCAACCGATAAAAGTTTCATAACAATTAATTCAATTTCATATTGTTTATTTCTTTAGTATCATTAAAATTTCTTTGGCAGTAATGGTTGTTTTCTCTTTTACTTATAGTTGAAGTAAACAGTTCCCGGAAAATAAAAAACGCAACAAAAACTTTACGACCTCATTAAAATAGCGGTACTCTTTATATTGCTGTTCGCAAATTGACTCGCTTACCTTTATAGACTTTTAATGTGCGTCGGTTCATTTGAAAACAGGCTTGGCGCCATGGCCCGCGGCGATATAATTATGTCGTAAAGTTTTTGTTGCGTTATTTAAGTGTAGGGAAGTCCTTACTTGGACTGTAAATATATTTTCTCATTGGTTGGCAACAAGAAGTCTTCTGAGGCAAAATTTAAATTGGCAGCACACTGGAAAGACGTCAGGTTTCCGGGGGGAGAGATGGTTAGTTTTGGGCATTTTTTAAACCAAAGTTTAGTATTTCTTCTGTGTGGAAGTTTGGTCGCATAAAAATTTTATTTTCGAATTGGTCAAGGAAAGGTCTCCTGAGTTTTTTGGTATTTTTTGTGCAATTTATATGCTACTCTCTACTTATAGGGTGAATTTTACTTTTGTGTTTAATATGATCGTCCCTGTGCTTGTAAAACTTACAGAGTATGGGACCGGCTATTTTTTTGAGTTAATCTACGTTCAAGAGTAAATTTTTATGATCTGCCGGTGTATCAGCCAACAACTAGATGTATGAAATCATGTGCAGTCAGTGGAGCACCAACTGTAACCGTCAGGGACTGTCATAGTACCATCCTTACTTGGTGTCATGAAGACGACCAGGCCATGTTGTCCGCAGGGTCATCTAGCCATGCTGTAGACAAATTGTCCGAGGTTTAATCTTCTTTCTTTTTTTTTGTCATGAATTTTAATCTCATTTAATTACTTAATTTTGTCATTCACTTTTAGTAAAAACTTTCACGTCAACTTTACCATATATTTATGAATTTAATTTTAATTTGAGCTAAGAAATCCACAGCATGAGTAAATTTTTGTATCATTTTTGAGAATATAAGTCTTGTAAGGCAGAACAAGGCCATGCAAAGCTATTCATTATTTTTTAACATCGTAGATACACGACACTCTTGGATAAACATTATTTCCACGCTATTACGTATTGTTCACTTTTTGTTGATTAATAGCACTTAACTTCATAATTAAACTAAACTACTGTAGCTTGTGTGTACATATTGTATGTAATTTTGTTTTTGATACTTGCATTGCCTCTGGTAATATTTGTCTAGTAATTTGTCTTGCTAGCTATTGTTTCTTTTTAAATAAGCAATCATAATTTTTTTTATTACTTTCAAGTCTTAAGTAAATATGGTTAAAAAATTTTGTCTTCTTGGCTGGAAAAGATTCTAAGTAACCTTTTAGCAACCAAGTGGCACCCTCTCACATCCACACTCCATATTCACAACCCTCTGCTCTCACAAAAAAAAAACACAGCTGCCGTACGCAACAGGTACCTTTTTGTACAATTAGGTATAAAAACGGTTACAACAAGATGAGAAGATATATGATGGAGGATATATTTAAAATTGACTTTTGGATTTAACAGTATTTTTTAAATTTAAGTAACTAATTTCGTTTGTAGCAGGATGTTTCAAACTTATTTGCAATTTGAGCTTGAGTTTATATTTAATCGTCCCATTATGACAAAGTTAACGTCATTAACGCATTTTGTATACTTGTAATAACAATAAGTTTGTATGTATAAAACATTATACTATCAGTAAACCGTTTACAGAAGTTAATAAATTTAAGTTTGCGTGACAAAAGTCTACAACTTTACAAAATTTACTGTAATATATGTTCCCTTATATTTCTTTAATATATGTAACACGTAACTAATTTAATAAAAAGTCACAGTTTCCCTTAGAAAATATTTTACAAAGTAGAACATTTATATTCTTGTTTCCCCGAGGCACTGAGATAATTCTTTGAAAATCCAGGATTTTCAATTTTGTGTCAGGTAAATAAGAGTAAGGCTTTATAGATTATCGTAGGGTACGAACAACTTATTGGGGATAATTTTATAATTAAAATTATTTAGCATTAAGTAGGGCTCAAACCCACTTTGTCGAGTACCTAAATTTGCAAGCTAAACTCACTAACTCATCAAAAAAATATTTAGGTTTCTATGAAGATTTTGCTCATGATTTACTTAAATATCATTAAAATCACATAGAAGTTTTCTATCATTTTTTTTTATTCATACCTCACCAATTGAAGATATTGAAACTTATGTATTTTTAAATAGACAATATTTTAGCCCATTTGGACAAATGCCTTCATTCTATGTATTACATAAGTACACATATAACTTAGTGACATGAGTTTTTGGGACTTGACCCCTCACAGTGACTTTGAACAATGTTTTTTATCAACAGTTTTGAATAAAAAATTCCCAACACTTTTTACTAATCTTTGTGGCTCTTTTATAATTCTAGAGGATTTTTTGTAGTAGAAACTAACAAAACTTATGACAAGATACATCTTTGACAGCGTATTATATAAAGACAGAAGCGTCTGTAACTTGGATATAGATAGATAGATCTATAGATACATAAAAAGTGGAGGAGCTGGCTGGTTGGCCCCAACCACCACAAACTTCTCAGATTTAATGTGACACTGCTAATTAGATTTTCCTTACAATACCTCATCGAGCGTTGTTCTTGAAGTGAGACTACATAGCTTTGATAGAGGCCATTTAGTCCAGCTGTCTGTCCAATGTAATTTAAGTGTCAGCTTCACTAGGCCGTCACAGTCCCACAGTATTTGAGTTGGAAATACTTTTTCCTTTTGGCAAAACCTGCATGTGGGTCCTCTACCAGTCCCACTAGACTCATGTACCTACTAAGCCGTCAATGTCCAGTGGACATGAAGGAGCTCTCGATTTTGGTAAAAATAAACAAGTTTCGGTAGAACGTTGAGCTTTAGAGCTGGATAGATAGCTTGAGAGTCTTTTGTGCACTTAATTTTTGAATTTGAGAAGTAAGGGGGGATGGCTCACAAAATGTTGGATAGGATCAAATGCTACACCCTCTATATAAGCCCTGGGAGTTGGTTGATGCACTAAAAATAGATTGTTTATTATTGTGATTTAATTTACTGTCTGTGGCAAGGTCTAAAGCTTTACCTCGTATATGCTTTCTTGAATTAAACCACTTGTTTTTTAAAACGAATAAGAAAAATGTATCTAAATAACTGAACAAATCCTTAAAACGGTTTAACTTAAATATTTAATTCACAAAGTTATAAAACGAAACTTTTCGAATACTGAAATTCCGTTTTTTGGAATATTAAGATTTAAATGTAAAAATGCATTAACACAATTCACTTTTATGTTAGATGCGTGAGGGCAGAAGATAATTGATTTTAAACTCTTTTTTATCTGGTTATGGCCAAGGAAGCAGCGGTAGTGGCTTTTTCGCTGCGTACGTATCGAACTAGACTTGCTCGAAATTATTTTGCTCGGCTTTTTAAATGGTTCGTCGGGGACGTGCGGAGGTCTGGAAATGTCCCCGTTCATTCCGTGCGGGCACAATTGCGCAATTTTACACAATATTGCATCAGAAAATTTAAAGATGGAAATTTTGGACATGGATATTATACGACCATTTCGATATTAAAATGGGAAATTTATTGATATATGAACGAAGCTAGAAGCGATTTGATTTTAGAAGTTATTAACGAATATTAGTTGAAATACTCAATTTTTTCAAATGGAACCATATCGGTACCGTGGTACCATTCATTACTACTATTAATAAGGAATTTATTCATATGTCTTATTAAAATGTGCGATAAATACAAACAAAATTACATCTAAAAGAAAATAAGAAAATAGAATTTTGTTCTAATTAAGTGATAAGACGTAACTAACATGGCTTTGACAAGAATGAAATATTTAGCTTGTCAAATATTTGTTGGTTTAACGGTGTTTTTATTATGTCTTTCAAAAACTGTTTAAAATTCTTGTTAATTGTGTTCAAAATGCCGTAAATTTATAAAAGAGATGAAAAGGTGCACATTAATATACTAATAATAATACTAATAAATGGTACCACGATACCGATATGGTTCAATTTGAAAAAATTGAGTTTTGCTCCAAAAACAATTTTGGTGAATTTTATTTGCTCAAAAATCACGTAATTTCGTGTTTTTAACGGAATTTCGATTTTTATAAGATTATACGGGTCATTTAGAATAAATCGGAGCCGTCATGGCACACTTAAATGGAAAACTAAAAATTACATTATAAAAATAATGATGTTTGAAATGTTACTTATTTGGCATCGTCGGATTCAGAAAATTATGCAGAATTCGAAAATGCAATAATATACAGGGTGTGAAGTGAAAATCAATTGTATGTCAAAAAGTGCCGCTTATTATGTATGTAGTATATCCTAAATTTAAATCAATTATCTTCAAAGGAGAAAAGGAGGTATACCATGATCCTCTTACACCCGGTATATCTTCTGATTACAAATTCTACAAAAATAAGAAAAATAATCAGTGTATTGAAAAAATATGCTCTACGCTTGTGACGTGTATGTCAAAGGTGCAGTCAGAGGCTGTTTTTCGTCAAATAATACAAATTACAACAAAACAGTGAAAGTGTTTTCTTACTAGCCTCAAATGCCCATGCTGATTGCTTCTACTGCAGCTTGGTTATCGCCAAAAATGGCGATAGATTGATTACCGGTACCTTGCTTTATTATCTTTTTCGCACAACAGTGTGTAGCTGTGACTTCAACCTCGAATGCTGTTGCATATTATACTAGACTTATTGGGATACTTTACTTTTGGCATTGTCCCATATATCTCGGCTTCGAACCCTGTTCTGTCTTGGAGCCGTCCATATACCTGGCTGTTTGTGCAGATATTGACGGAACATTTTTTCCTTGTCTAATATTACATTTTGAAAATTCTTGTTGACGTTATACTTTGGAACCATTATGTCCGTGGGCATTTCTAGAACGAGACCTGCCTTCACATCTGGGTGTAGCATCTGGTCTTCTTTTCCGTGTTGCTGACTAATCTGCAATGGAACTTGCATTAGCTTGTGGGTCACCAACCAAGATCTCTTTGTACAAATATGTATAGTAATGGCAGAACCAAACGAACCTTCAGTGCAGCCGTATGAGCCGCTTTAATGGTTCCAATTACAACCCTTTGTGCGCCAACTAACAGCCTTATTGCTCCCTATTGTAAGGTACTTCCACTTTATTGACTTTACTGGCTTTATTATCTTTATTCATTTTATTGACTTCATTGGCCTTGAGCCTTCCAGTTCTTCTTTCATGTAAATTTGACGAATGTGGTTTTGTAGGAATTTATATAAAATTCTCCCATCACTACACCATCTGTGAACAATGTTTAGGGCTATCAACGGATGCTCTGATATCGGGTTTACCAATGACTTCATCCTCACAACAGTAAAACAAAGGTCACCTTTTAACAACGAATGTTTTACCGCAGGAACATAACAATAATAACAACATTCCAAAGGGATTCATGCTGTGGATGCCAGAATCTCCCAATAGAAACATTTAAAGTTAAATCAACAAAACTTCAGTCTGCATTGGAGATTCTTTTAATTCATAGCCAAGGCATATTATTGAGATGCTGGCAATTTTCACAAATATCCCATATAAATCGAAATAATTTTTTTACCAATTATCCTCAAGAAGCAGTTCGGATTCTACCCTAAATTGTAGGGTTCGATGTCCTTTACTACTTTACCACGACAAGGCAGACATCTGTTGGTTTGTAAATGGTTCCAAAGCTCCTGAAGGAACAGCAGCTGGAGTTTATTGTCTCCTCCCAAAGATAAGAATAACCTCGAGCCTGGGTGACACCATGACAATTTTTTAGGCTGAAATATATTCCATTAAACTGTGTGTACGGAGGCTGGAATTAACGCACCCTAGACACAGATCAATAAAGACTTTCTTAGACAGCCAAGCAGCCCTTAAAGCTTTTGGATTCTATTGCTGTAATTCTAAAACAGTGTGGAACTGCCTATAGGCTCCAATCCAATTTGGTCGGAATAACAATCTGACTCTGGCCTGAGTGCCTGGCCACTCTGGGCTGAAAGGCAATGAAATTGCCGATTGCCTAGCTAGAGAGGACCAGAACCAATTCTTGGAATATCTTCAAGCACTGTCAAAAAAAATATCCTAGACTGGACCGAGAGCAAGACTTTCCACCACTGGCAGGAACCACCAGGATTAGCTCATTTGAAGGAATTCATACATATTGTTTAAAATCAAGAGCTAAAAAGAGTTGAATAGGTTACACCTATGGACTCTAATCGGCCTATACACTGGGCTCTTCAGATTATCACCTACACGGACTTGGACTGGTGGAAAACGCCGAATGCCGTCTGTATCTAGAGGAAGATGAAACTGCAAGGCATGTTCTGAGCAATTGTCCCGCTGCAGAAAGAACCCGGTTCTCATTATTTGGCAAAGAACAGCTTTTGAGCGAAGACTTGGATAATCTCTCACCCAACAAAGTTACCAGCTTTATTAAAAAGCTGAACCAATTGGGTGTAATATAAATTAGGAGTGAGCCACAATAGACCGATTGGCCACAGTGGAGGGTCTGATATAGACCCAGTCACATTTCAACCTACCTAGCTACCGTTATTCAGACAAATCTAAATCTCCCAGACAAGAGTTATTCAGATAGTCCGAGAGGCAGTCAAACCATTTTCAAACATTTTAGAATACTTTCAATTTATTTATTAAAAGTTGAAAGTGTCATTACACAACTTAGTTTATAACATAATTGTCGGTGCAAGTGTTTTCCGTTATTAAAATAACTTACATGATAATTAACAAGCATCCCATTTTTTCTTATTAAATTCTTTATGCGAGAAGATTATTATCGCAATACGAAATTCTTCTATGAATCATTGATAATAAATTTCAAAGTCCTAAATATTTTTACGCGATTGATAATAAAACCTAAAAAATGTATATATGCACATAAAACTGATTAGTATATTCAGTACACACTTCCGCTGAGTGTTTCATACTGCGAAAATGTAATTTGCATGTTTCAGCTATACACACATTAATTTTTATTTTATTATATACCCACTTTCATGAAAATACTGCATCATGATGATTTAAGCATGATATTGCCTGGATATTTGCGCTATCAAAGCCAATGTAAATATTTGTAAAACACTTTCTAGCATATAAAGCAAATAACTGCTTGCTTAATTAACATAGTAATTGCAGATTTATAAAATGATCAGCAAAGCGTTGGCACTACTCCTACGCCAACAGAACAGCATAAAAATGTAAGAACGAGGCTTCAACTTTAGAAAATAATTGTGTACTGATTAGATTGTATGCACAAACGTACAGTGTTTAAATGTTTAAATATTTATTACATTTTAACCCCATGAAATTGATTGCTCTTAAAGTTCTAAAAAAAATTAAATACGAATCGCTATAGAGTCACGGCTTATATATTTTCTTCTTCTTCTGCTACCATGCAATTATGCGTAGGTGACTATCTCAGAGTGAGTGTTCTTTCCTTGGCCGCGTGACATAGTTCGCCGGTGTTGGTTATTCCAGTCCATTGTTTAATGTTCCGTAACCAGGACATTTGTTTACGCCCTGCTCCTCTCTTGCCTTCAATTTTTCCTTGTAGGATTAGTTGTGTTATTCTGTATTTCGGTCCTCTTAAGATGTGTCCCAGGTAGTTTATCTTCCGTTTTTTAATCAAGTTAAAGAGCTGTCTCTCCACATTCGCTCTTTGCAGTACGTCGTCGTTACGAATTCTATCTACCCAGGATATGCGGAGCATTCTTCTCAGTAACCACGTTTCAAAAGCTTCCAATCTATTAATTGAAGTGTCCAGGTTTCCATTCTGTACCGGATCAAATCGGACGACTTTGGTTGCATAGGAAGGGCCTCAATTTAGCGAGTGCCTGCCTCGCTTGCTGTATGCGGCATTTTATTTCATTTTGTGGATCTCATTCGTCATTTAATAAGGGACCCAGACCCAGGCGCATTATCGATATTTATGGAGACATTTTGCAGGGGTAAGGTATTTCTGCTCACAATCATGAGTTTTGTTTTCTGAGCATTAATTTTCAGGCCATTATCCCTACCCACTATGTTTATTTTATTTACCAGCCACTGAAGATCTTCGTGGTTATCAGTAATAATTACTGTATCGTCGGCATATCTTATATTTAATATCACTGTACCGTTTACTTTTATCCCGCCTATTTCGCCTTCCAGAGCGTTAGAAAATATGTTTTCAACGTAAAGGTTAAATAACATCGGTGACAAAATGCACCCTTAACGGACACACTTCCTCACTTCAAATTTATCTGTGTTGATTGAATGATCCAATTTGACACACGCCTTCTGATCCCAGTACAAATTCTGTATGATCCTGATGTCTCTTTGGTCGACGTTAGCGTTATGCAACAATCTCAGGAGGACGTTGTGCCTGCCATTGTCGAAGGCCTTCTCGTAGTCAATGAATGCCATAAACACAACTTTTCGTTGATCTAGACAATTTTGGACTAATGTGTTCACGCAGAATATGGCCCATCGTGTTCCCATTCCACCTTTGAAGTCAAATTGCGTCTCTCCGCTTAGTTTTTCTAGCTTTTTGAACATTCTTGTATGTAGAATACGTAGAAATATTTTTAGTAGGTGACTCATTAGGCTGATTAGGCGATGATCTTTACAGTTTGAAGCATTTACCTTTTTCGGGAGCATTATGAAGGTGGACTGCAACCAGTCAGATGGAATATGACCGGTATCATAAATATTGTTGAATAGTTTGACAAGTACTTCAGTGTTCTCTTCCTCTAATAGTTTTATTGCCTCTACACTGGTTTCGTCTGGACGAGGTGCTTTATGAGTTTTTGCTATTTTTATTGCCTATAGTATTTCACTCCGCAATATTGGTGGTCCGGATAAGGTGTCGCTTGGGGACGCTCATCATTGAAGAGATTTGTTGCATATTCCCTCCAGGTCTTCGTCAGTTCTTCTACGGATGTTATTGGTTCATTCTGTTCGTTTCTTAACCGAACTGTATGCTGTTTGCTATAAACTCTTGAAATTTCTATATTTCTATAAATACATTTTAATAAAATGCAATTAAAAAATGAACAAATTCATCAATATTATTATAAATGCTATAAATTTCTGCACTACTTTCAAAACAGTAACCAGAAAAACTACAAAAAAAACCCTTGGATAACAAATGGCCTACTAAAATCAGTGCATTCAAAAAACCTCATGGCCTAAACCTACGATAACAGATCCAGATAACATTGCACAAAAAATTGATTATAAAAATAATTATAAAAATAAAGTAAATGCTTTAATACATAAAACGAAAAATAGTTATTAATGGAATAATATATAAAAATGACTCTGATTCTAAAAACCTTTGGAAAGTAATACATAATACAACAAAAAGTAAATAAAAAAATCACAAATCGTATCAATGAAAAATAGAGATGGGAAAATATTAACTGAAACTAAGCAGATAACAACCGAAATTTTAAGGACTTTTTCAGAAATGGGGAAAATATTAGCAAATAGTATTAAAAAAGCTCCAACCCTTTCACCTCAAAGGTCCCAAAGCAAAAAGGCATTTTATATTGGCTCCCAACAGATAAAGGTGAAATGAAAAACTTAATTTGCGAATTAAAAAATAATAAATCTACCGGAGTAGATCATATAATGAGGGAAACTCTAAAAGCTGTCTCACTTTATATCACTGATTCCCTAGTGTATATAATAAATAAATGTTTGGAAGAAGGATTATGGCCGATTGCTTAAAAGGAGTCGGTAATAATACGAATTTATAAAAATGGAGATGAATCACTTATACAAAATGATAGACCAATATCCCTATTGACAACCCTATCTATAATTTTTGAAGAAGTAATTAACGCGAGACTAAACTCATATCTGAATAGATTTAACCTTCTGTCTGACAATCAATAGGGCTTCAAAGAGGGAGTCATCACATAAGATACAATAATAGATCTAACAACTGATATTTATTTAGCGTTAGATGAACGAAAACTTCTAGGTACATTTATCTTGGTAAAGCATTTGATACAGTCAGCCTTGAATTAATCTTATAGACACTTGAAGATATTAAAGTCAGAGACACCTGCCTAAAATTTTTCAAAATTTATTTAACCAATAGGATTCAGTCTGTAAGAGTAAAGGTACCACAAGACACGGTGGACGGACTGCTATGATTTGTATTTTGTGTAAATGGTATATTTTCCTTGAAAAGCACAGACAAAATAATCAGCTTTGCCGATGATACTACTATTTTTTATAAAGCTAACACGTGGGATGAACTAAAAAACATTAGAAACTGATTTAACTACTATAAGAAATTTGATCATAAATTGTTGACACTTAATTTTGAAAAGACTTTTTACTTACATTTTAGCTGTACAAGGCTTCCATCATTTAATCAAATAATACACTGTTAATTCAACAGATTAGTCGGGCAAAAATAGAAACAAAATAATTAGTTATTATCATAAATCAACACTTCACACATAAATTATATTATTAGAAACTTACAGTTTATTCCATATAAGTTTAAACACCTACAAAATATGCTGAATATTCAACAAATGAGAACTATTTACCACGGTTTAATAGAAAGCCATTGAATGGTGCAATATTAGGATGGGGAGGTGCAACTTAAACTCGCTTACATGCACTAGAAACGTTGCAGGAACGCCTTCTTAGAATAATGCTGCACAAAGGTAATAGATATCCCAGTGATCTTCGATTTTTAGAATCTAAGGTTTGCGATATAAGACAAATTTTTTTCTTTTTTAAATAAATGTAAATGTAAAATTTAAATAAAGTAAATGTCTATATCATTTAATGTTAAAAACTATAAGTCAAAGATCGATTTTCTAGTTCCCAAATTATATTACTCAGTCCCTGACACTATTAAAGACATGAAATCACTTTGGTTATTTAATAGAAAGTTAAGAATTTATAATTTAGGATAAAACAGGAAAATTTTCACTAATTATATCGATTTAAAAAATGAACACCTCGGAAATTTTTTACATTTTCTGTCAGATGTGTATGTAAACCCAAATTATTAGAAAAGTTACAAAGACTAAAGGCCATATAATAGATTCTGGTGAGACTTTAAATGTGGCAAAACATTTAATACTTTTAAAAGGGATGCACCTACTCAACCAGCCCAACATTGTTACATAAATAAGACAAAACAGAAGTAGGGTATTATAAATAACGCACTCTTAACATTAGCGTTAAAAGTAAGTCACATTTAACACTAGTGTTATAAAGTGATATTTTTAACGTTAAAAAACCTACTTTTAGTAGTTCATATGAAACTATTTTTTATTTTATCTTATATCTAATTTATATAAGATCTCTAGGGCATGATTTAGAGCAAAACGGACTATAAGGTTATATCTTGGTTAATGGCATTAGTTATATAGTTTCTCATAATTCTGTAGTCAACCCTATCAGCGTTATCTCTGGTTTTATGATACACAGATAATAGTTTATCTCTGGTTTTAATTATAATTGTAATCATATTGGTAAGTCATGATGCGGCGCTTTTATTCGTTACAAAAGAAAGCTTATCATTAATATCTGACAGATTATTTGTACCAAATAATAAGTTGCAAATTATTTCAAATCATTACATAATAATAAAAATTATATATCTAAAAGCAAATAAATAATAATAAAGTTAAACATAATATTTTTAGTCGCAAAGAGGAGAGAGGAGTTTGCGACTAAAAAAACTATTATGTTTAATATTCCGCCCTCTAAAAGCACATTTGAACAATAATAAAGTTGTTTATTAGACATATATACGTGGCAAATCATTCCATTAAGTCTTCGAAATGTGCTCCATTAGTTACCAAACAGTAATTTTGAATTTATACGACGATTTATAAATCCATCTACATTATCATGTTATCAAGGTCTGAAATTGAAAATTTTTCTAGCCGAGTTTTGTGGACTGTTCTAACTAATCCCAGAATCCCAGCACTTCATTCAATTATTATCTCACATCAGAAACAGTATGACGTAGAATAGTCTTACTGAAAATATAAATTGTTCTCAAAGTCTATCATCCTTCCATCTTCTCATATTTGTTTTCTGATGGCTGGATGATGAATGGATTTATTTTATCCTCTAAAAGCTCTAAATATACCAGTCAGATCTTGTTCAATAAAAATAGTTCCACTGAAAATATTTTATAGTACTGTTAATTCCCTCTTGGTCACAATACGCTGTTGTATTGACGTTGTTGTATTGACGTTGTTGTATTGACGTTGAATCAAATCTTTTATGTTTTTAATATGGTATGGTACACGCTTTCTTGAATATAATGTAAAGTTTATGGAGAATGGTGCTGATATATGGCAAAGCATACTATACGTGTTGGAATAATAACCATTGGAAATGAATAACCGAACTATTTATCTTTATATGGTCTGAGATTGATATGCCATACATTCCGGTTACGGAAATTAAATCCCGTTTTTCATATACATCTTATATATTGCTAAATTTTCAATGGGCGTCTAAGAACCTCCTTCAATTTTTACGGTAGCGTTTATGGAGATAACCTACGCGGTACTGGGGGTGGGGGTGTTTTCGTATGAGGGTTATTTTCCAGAAATTAATATCTTTGGTGTCTAAGAACAAGTATCGAGCAGTATATTCCAGTGCAGTTTTTAAATGCTTTGGCGTTTTGTAAAAGTAATTTTTAGACACCAAAAATTCCAGGATTATTCTTGACAAAAATTACATAAGGACATGTAGTTAATATTTACAATCATGTCAATATTCTTGCCAAAATGGGTCCGATTTATTCATGTTCTTGCAGCCCTGGAGAAATAAAATTTAAGCTGATGTCAAATATTATTGTCATTTGGTTCTTTTTGCATACTACAATTGGTTTATAGTAGCCGGTTTACGATTTAATGGTATTTTTATCGAAAAACAATGTTTCTTAAGAAGTCATACATTTATGCCATTGACTCTGGAGGAATGTTACATATTTTTAGGCCAAGAACATACCTTAAACTACTATTCTAACTGGATATGCAATGGCTTTACTTATCCTAGTTCTTGTACATAAGCCACAATTTCAAATCACGGTACATACCTGATTTTTTTTTGAACTACCTATGAAATTCCGTGAATATGAATAAAGGCTGCTTACGCCTATTTCTATAGTGAAATATACTTATTTATCATCCGCTGTATAGATATATTAACTTTTATAATTAAACCTAGTTTTACTTCCACGACCAGTGCAAGTATAGCATCGCAAAAAATTTTTCTTTGTTAAAATAGACTTAAAATGTCCATAAATCGTTGAAATTTTAAATTTGAGCGAAAAATTTTCCTGTTTGTCGGTCTGTCTGTCTGTAACTTTTTCTGGTGCGCACGTTTACTCTGGAACCGTTTATGATATTGACTTGAAATGTCGTACACTCATATATTGTAACGAGACCTGGAACTAGATTCTACCAGGTAGGTGTCAACGGATCATGGCAGACCCCCCTTTTTTCCTTATTTTTAAGAATATCGAAATGAAACTTGGTAGATGTATTATATGACCAAGAAGACACTTTATGGCGTAACTATTATTTTTCCCACTTCCGGTTTCACCGGAAATGACCTCATCTTTTGATTTTTAAATGGGTTTTCTTGTGTCATATAATACATCTACCAAGTTTCATTCCGATATTCTTAAAAATAAGGAAAAAAGGGGATCTACCATGATCCGTTCACACCTGGTAGAATCTAGTTTTACCACAAAGTTTCTTCTTGGTTATATAATACATCTACCAAGTTTCATTATGATATTCTTAAAAATAAGGAAAAAAGGGGTCTACCATGATCTGTTGACACCCGGTATTTTGATCTAAATCCGTTGAAGGGTTCGGGGGTAAATGGGGTAAATAAGGGTAAATAGGCAAAGCAAATAGGTAAAAGTCCATAAAATTGCAATTTAGGGCATGTACGAAAAGTCAAGGTTTTAAAAAAAATTTCCTCCCTCCCACTATCACCGCCAATGCCGCCCCCACACTATTATGAATTTAGTGTGTATACAAGGACGAAACGTCTCAAAACATTTTTTTGGTGTTAGCCACCTCCTCTACCACCCCCACCCTATTATTAAAGGTAGTAAAAAATTAAATCGGGATTTAGTGTGTGTACGAGAACCAAGGGCCTCTAAAATTTATTTAGGCATTAGTTACCTCCTCTACCACCCCCATCGCCTCCCCCACCCTAATGTTTAAGGGAATGAAAAACTATATTGGGATTTAGTGTATATACTAGAACCAAGGGCTTCTACATTTTTTTGACATTAGCCACCCGTCTACCAGCCCCACTCTATTATTAAAGAGAATAAAATATTCCATTGGGATTTAGTGTGTATAAGACTTGGATACAAAACCTGGATGTGGAAGTAGTGATTCCTTGGGCAGCGGTTTTTATTATAATAAAATATTTGTTGTGCGTGGAATAAAATCAGTATTTGAGGCCTACGACTGTCCTCGGAAAAGTAGGAAATGGACATATCACAGGTTTTAAAGGCTCGGAGCTTTTCACAACCATTTTGTTTTTTTGGCATTAAGCTAACAGTATTCTATCATTTAATACTAATGTTAAAACGCTACACATATTGGTGCATATTGTTTTGGTTTCCAAAACCGTTATTTTATCTTTCATCTTTCCTTCATATTTTTTTACTATCATCCTTAGCTTTAACAGTGCTGGATTCATAATGTGTTTTCTTTTTATGGCCTATTCTATTTGTAATATCATTCCCATATTTCTTGTAATGTCGATAGTCTATAGAAGACTTAGATGTCCAAAAAAAATTTGTAGGCAGTGTCACTTAACTTTTCGGCCAACCTACAACGTTTTTGTTAATTCATGAACACGAATTTACTTTGACCTTAGTTTACAGATGACATAATATTTCCTATAAAATTGGAGTATAGCACATTAATATCTGTCAATGATGTTTCCCAGTTCCTTTCAATTGTTTTAATTTCCTAATATTCTCTTTGCTAAGGTCTCTTCTATAAATAGACTCTGTCGGTTTCTAGCATCAATTTTAATTTGTGTAATACAATGGTCTGTCAAAATTGGTAACTCTCGCATAGCATAGCATATTTACTATCATTATCAGCAATCTATTGAACATTGACAATATTTTTTAATTTTTGCTTTTGAAGTATGACATCTAAAGTTTATATTCAAATCTCCCACAATAATATATTTATTTTTATGTTTATAGCCTAGAGTTTGTATACACAGTCTCCTATGTCTGGGTTGATATGAGTAAAGGTTTCTCTTCATGTGGTTGCCGTATTTCAAGTATATGAAATATTAATCTTTGAATATTTACATACAACCTATTTAACCATTGTATATTCCTGTGACCAACATCTAGTTGCTGTATCAACCGGATTCTCCATTTTTTTAAAGAGCACAGTCTTAATCATCTGTATCATTGTCAAACACGGAATTGTCATATTGTATTCCTACTAACTTGGTATTTACAACAAAGTTATCGAAACAGGAAATAGGGGGAATACACGTGTTGTTTCGTCATTATTACATCTACACTATGATTTGACGTTACTAACAACGAAACTAGAATATGTGGCATATTAATCTTAGACCTAGTAAAAAAATTAATCTGTTACCCATTTTCATCAGTTAACATTCCAATAATTGCAGTAAATTTTGAGAAACCTTTAATAGTATTGTCAAATAAATTTTTGTGCAGAGTAACATGTACTTGCAACATACCAAATAACCAGATTCACTAAAAGCATCTTAAAGGTTTTTATTACTACTTATCCATATTTCCTTTTTTTTGAGATATGTTAATGGCACATTTGGCTTGCGTTTGAAATTGCATGTTAAAGTAAACCTATCTCCCGAATTTCAAGCACCCTAGTTCGTTGGAAGTACTTTCTAGGTTCCACTTACCAGTGGCGGCTCGTCGGGAGAGGCAGGGCTGAGCCTTCTCTACAATTTTGGGAGAAGCAGAATATCTCCAAACTAATATTTTTTACAAGTAGAAATATCTACGTAGCTTTATCCCAACAATTCTCAATGGTGTTAATTCATTAATTAATTTTCAATGTACAAAAAAGAATTTGAAATTTATTTTCCACAAACACATAACGTAGTAACGTTGCAATCTGGATTGCCCGCATATGCATATTTCCCGGCCTCTCATTGCGAATCACGTTTGGTCAGATGAACCGGAAGCTAAGAGAAGCTGGGCTTCCATTTCAATAAGTTATCCTTATGTGATAAGTGACCTTCAATGTTTGGCGCGTTCTCTAAAGGCACATGTTGGATATGACAGTGGCATCCCATCTCTTTCTAGCGCATGTACACTTCAGACTCCAGTGTCTTCAGTTGAGCATCTCTTTCACAAGAGAATGAATGGTTATTGGTATTAGAACACTGGCAATTTGTGGCTTAAACATATATAAAATATTTAATAGACGGTTGAAAAATGAGTGCTCTAGACGAAAATTTGTTCAACATCTTTTGTTGTCCAGGCGTGGTGGATTATTTCTTGTTAAATGGATTTAGTTCTCTTAGTTATGATCCTCTGAGTTAGCTACATCCTTTAGAAAACAAAAATATAGATTTATATTTTTTAATATTAGGTCTCACAAACAAAGTAAATATTGCATGATTAAATAAACTTTTTATTTACATCAGTTGTGGATGAATAATATACTTACTTTCTCATTCAATGTTTTAACACTTCACATATTTACGATATATACTTTTAACATACATATTTGTTTTCTCCAATTAATTAATCTTCATAACAATAAGTAAATTTTAGTTACGTTTCCGTAAGTTCAATCACCTTTCAAGTTTATAAGCTCTTAGAAACTTCAATTATATATTGTAGATATTTGTATTCAGATATTTATTTTTAACCTTATTTATAATAAGGATGTAATGTTCAATTTTCAACATGAAATATAGCATGTATTTTGAACTATTTTGTGTTTACATCGGGTTATTTTTTTCATAATGTTTTCATCATTCATGATACAAAGTATTTGCATATCTGTTCATCGTCCATGTTAAAAAGTATTTGTATACCTATTGCGATTAATTCAATTATATAATTATCAGTAAATTTTATATGGCGTATTTATTTTAACTAGTAACTTCCACAGTCATCATTGCACTGGAAAATATATTTCTACTCCACTAAGGGTGCATCATATTTTACGGATATTAAACTTGTCTTCATAATCATTCATAATTACGAACTTCCTTACGTACGATCCGCACTTAAAAAAATTAAGTTTTTTTTGGAAAAGAGTATCTTAGAAACCAGCAGAACTAAAACATTGCTATTACTTTTTTGACTTACGCATCTCTTTTTTTCTCAGAATTACTATTAATGTAGTATGAAGTAGAATCGAACAATCCATTTTGTGATTTTTTACAACTTGTTAAAAGAAAAATTGTGGATGCCCAATTGAGCGAGAATTCACAAACTCGAAGTCCTATGGATACCCAAATAAAGGGAAAAAAGCAACCCCGAGTTATTTCCCTAAATAACCCTAAATAAAAAAAATAACTAAATGTGACAGTATCATCAAGTTATAACAGAGACCTTCATGCACAATGATAGCTAGACCTACTATAACTTCCTCTTGCTTTATCCTCGTTCTCTAAAATTTCATACCTTTTATCTTTTCTTACCCTCTCTTCATTTCTGTTTCTTGTTTCGTTTCTTGTTTGGAATTTTATTCTTTCTAAATATTACCTTCTTAACCATCACCTTTATTAAAGTTAAAACTTGCTTTAGACCCAAACATAGTAAAATTATAGATTAGATGGTGGAGTAGTCTCGAACGAGTTTCTTCATTGTGGTTGTTATCCAATCATCTGCCAAAACTAAGTCGGTGTTTGATTACATTTAAGTTTCAAGTCCAAAGGTTCCAAGCATAGTGAAGGATTCTCTGTGCTTGATTGATACTACGACGGGACTTGCATTTACTATCATCAATTTCTTTGTGCTAACGTAATATTTTTACGCGGTGACCATCTTCATGAACGCTTCTAAATCGAACAAGGGAATTGCTAATGGTGGTTAATGTCAAAAAATTTTTAGAGGCGCTTGGTTCTCGTATACACACTAAATCCCAATTTAATTTTTTATTCCCTTAAACAATGGGGTGGGGGTGGCAATGGGAGTGGTAGAGCGGATAGTGAATACCTACGAGCCTCTCTTGACTGGAAAAATAATAGATTTTTGTTTGGAGGGCTTAGCTTGAGAGTAATGAGGCCGTATGCGCACTTTATTTTTTGATTTGAGAAAAGTTGAGGTCGCTCTTAAAATGTTGGACAGGGTCAAACGCTACACTCTGTATATGGCCCAGAGCTTTGGTACACTTGTATTTATTAAAAAGAGTTTATTTATCATTTTAGTTTAATTTAATGTCTGTGGCAGGGTCAATAGCCTGGCAGCTCTGCGAACTGAAAAATTACTAGTATACGATAACTAGACAGACGGAACTAGACTTTTATTTATAAACCAAGAAAGTTACTAGTACACCACTTTTTACAAATCAAATTACTTTAAAATAACTACAAAAACTTGAGCACTAGAAACACTTGATAACACGTTATAATCTTACTTGACATCTGACTTGCTGAGTTCTAACTTAGCCGGAGCTCACCAGGCTCGGCTATTTATATGTTTCGTTGGGAACTGAGCATCCAAAGGTCTGGAAAGGTCTGGATAGATGTCCCCAGACATTCCGTGCGGCTCGATTGCGCAATATTTCACAATATTGCATCATAAAAAGTAAAAACTGAAAATTTTAATATGAAAATTATATGACTGGCTCGCAATAGAACGGGAAAATTATTGACATATGTACGAAGCTTGGATGTAACCGTTTTCGAAAGTTACTAAGGAAAATTAGTTGAAATTATTTATTCATTTTGGAATGGACCCGTAAATTCGTCACGAGGGTCTGGTAGTTATAGAGTTGAATATGATAAGAGAATGTTCCTATGGGGTAAGCGTTGAAACGAATTGGAGGTGCTTGCACTTACAGAAGGTAGTTTTGATATTAATGAACCAGTAAGCAGAACATACGAAAAGATAAGTAAGTTTTGATATCGCGCGAAAAATACAAAAAGGGAAACAGGTTTTGATTAATGCTCTGCTGGCACATTGGGATGGTAAATGAAGGGTGTTTTAATGTGATTGTAAATTTGAATGGGGGTTGAATTGAAGAAAAATAGTTTATAAAATTTTGTAGAAGCGAATCATAACGTTGTGACTGGGGGTGTAGAAAGTAGTCTTGATGTGAGTCGATATAGTGAGTGAGTATTTTTTAGGGTAGTAGTTTGTAACTTTTTTTGCTGTAATTCGATTAATATGAATATTTGAATGACTTTTTGTGAATTACTGGCATTATGTGAATTTCGTCAGATTTATTTATTTATATTTAAATTTAAATATCTATATTTCTTTTTTAAAATAGTATGACTGTGTGAGCTTTAAGATTGAATTATTTTGAAAGTTTTTAGCTTAATTAAATTCCTTTTAGTGCCGTTTTAAGAAAGGTACTATAACAGTAGCTAATGCCAAAATAAATTTTATAGACCCTTGGGTCTCATATTCACACTAAATCCCAATTTAATTTTGTACTCCCTTTTATAATAGGGTGGGATGGAAATGGGGGTGGGGTGGTAGAGGGGGTCGCTAATGCCAAAAATATTTTTCGAGACGTTTCGCTCTTGTATACACACTAAATCTATTTTTTACTCCCTTTCATAATAGTGTGGGGGTGGTATTGTTGGTGATAGTGGGGGTGGCTGATGCCAAAAAAAAAATGAGGCCTTAACTTTTCCAGTTATAGTACATAAGTGTACCAAATTTCAAGTCAATATTATAAACGGTTCCACAGTAAACGTGCGCACAAAAAAGTTACAGACCGACAGCCAGACCGAGGGACAGACAGAAATTTTTCCCGCTCAAATTTAAAATCTCGACGTTTCATGACATTTTAAGCCTATTTCAACAAGAATTTTTTTTTGCGTTACCACTGGACGTGGAAGTAATGTAAGATCTGCTTTACCAACGATCATAATTTATTCACAAAAAAAGCAAGAAACAATTGGGAAGACCGCTGGCAAAGATATGTGACAAATAGCAGCTCCACGTATTGCGAGATTCAACCTTCTATCTTAAGAAATTTTTAGTGCCATAATTTCATATACATATATCCAGAAAATATATCACAGTTATTAATTCAATTAGATTTAAACATGCATGTTATCCTGCCCACTTATACAGTATTGGCAGGTAAAAATATTGAATCGATGACTATGTAAGATACAAGAAAAGGAAACAGCCAAACCACATGCTGAAAGCAAACAGATGTAACCAACGCTGTTGCCATGTTTCTCTTAAGCGGCGAAACTTTAATATACTTACTGTACCGTCGGTGATCTTGGTCACCTTTTTTCTGAACGTGCAAAAAATTAAAATGCATCAGACAATCTAATGAGAAAACTAATCTTAAATTGCAATCTCGTGGCTTCTTCTAACATTCACAATCTACTCTCTCTCAGCTAATAGCAAATTTATGAAGATATTGGTTTTTCTATCCCCATGTTTGATGTTGTATTTTCCCTAGCCCTTCCGTGCTTTACTCCTGTATGTCATGTTTGAATACCCTATAAGACCTCTAGGCGTAAAGCATGTGATCCTCTTTTTTCCAACTATTCTTCGGACCCAAAACCATAAAGAAAACGTAATTTTTCCAACCAAATTGTGTGCATGATTTGAGCGATCTCTATATTTTTTTCACATACATATTTAAACGTTGTAATTACACGTTTTCCTTCAAACTCAACAATTGTATTGCAGGCCTAGTTCTCATTTTTACTATAAAACTGGTGCTTATTGACAATTGATGCTCAAGTAACCAATTTTGCAGCAATTTTTTTATCCATTTGATGATTCTTCATGCGGATATTTATTGAAAAGTTATTTGATTGCTCTGCTTTGTGAAGAGCTTCAGAGCAACCCTTATTTAAATTATTTTTCTCTTAGATTTAACATTCGCCACTCCTTTTGGTGGGCCTTCCCAAATTTTGTAGGTGAGATTCTCTTTCTTTTAATATATCGGGCAACCTAAACTGACGCAATGATCAGTCTATTCTCATCCATGCTTGGTTTGGTTTTATCCAAAACGCCGTGTAATAATATTACACGTGGCGCAGAAACAAATTAGTGCAACTTCAGGCCGCGTAAATGATATAGAAAAACATATGTAAAAGCGGCTTAAACAGTAAAACCATATCGAATATGTTTATTAAAAGCCCGATGATATCATTTTATTGAAAAAAATGATGTGGCTTAGCTGACCTATTTTCAAGAATAACCATTGAAGTTACAGGTTTAAAGTTTTTCTTTGTCATTTGAGTCCAAGGTCACCCACATCGGTTCTAAAGCCGGACATAATATGTAATTCCCTTTAATTTACCGGTTATGTCAATGCACCTCTTAAAGGAAGTATAAACAATTTTATACATGATATAAAAAAATCGGTCTGGCACAACTCAGACAAACTTTCCCATAAGTATTTTTCTAATTAGTATATTAGCGTGACCACATTGCGATATCAATACATAGAAAGTAGGTAATTCCGTATTAAATAAAAGGGTTATGATTTACTTAATGCATAATTAATGTTTTCTAATCGCTTTACCGCACTGATACCGTGAGGTACGACTAAGGTCGCAGGATCGATTCTCGGTGGAAGTAAACATTTTTTACTTTTTTTTACAATATATTAAATATTAAGTAAAGTAAGGAAGTAGTCCTGTATTAAATTTGATCAAAATCGTTATAGCCGCTATAGATAAAAAAATAATAAATTCTTTAAAGCTCACCCCCTGCAGCACCCCTGGTGATGGTGCATTTTCTGGAAGCAACTGGCTATGCTATCTTATCATGGTACTAAGGGAGTATTTATATGTCGAACTTAGTCAAAATCGTTAGAGCCGGTTTAGAGAAAAAAATTATTATCCATATTTTAACCGGTTTTTAGGAGTTAACTCCCCTCACATTTGAGCTAGGATTGATTTTGCATTTTCGCCTCGAGATGTGGCCATACTGAATACACATGTAAAATTTGAACAAAATCGATCCAGTTGTTTAGGCTCTAGGTGCGACCACAGACGACAGATGGCAGACAAACATTTAAAAAAAAACACTTTTTTGAGTTAAGGGGACTTGAAATTCATTAAAAACTCAAAATCGATTTTTGCACAATCACAATAATTTCCCTGTATAAACTTCGTATATGGAAAAGTAAAAATATTTTGTAAGTGACCACATGATCTGCTAGTAGATATAAAATTTCAGGATATTATACACTTAGTAAGTATACAAACTGGGACTTATCGCGCCAAATATAAATAAAGGAGTGCTTTCATCGATTTGTTGGTAATTAATTTATACGCAATTTAATTGGTATTTGTCGCTTTAATTGACGATCTAAAAATAAGCTTAGTTGATATAGTGTATTTTCGTTCGCACACTTTTGTAGAAATGATGATGAAGTGTATGTTTAAAAATTTAATTAATGTTAATTAAGTGATATATTGTTCAAAACTTAATGAATATAAGAAACAAATAAATAGACATATATGCACGACCTCGATGTTTATCGACTGTTTTTCTAATGTACACAAAAATGCATTCAACTAAATTCATATTTAAAAGATTGTGTTTATAAGCTATTATAAATTTGTCTGAAAACAGTACTCCAGTACGTCTTAGATTTTATATAGGAAACAGTTTCTTGTATGTTTTGTAGAGCGTAGTCTGCAAATCACATTGTAATCAAACAAGACCTTGTATCTGTGAAAGAGAAACGTCTTCTGCATCCAAATAACTAGTTAATGTATAAAAAAACATAATATTTTTAGTCGCAAACTCCTCCATAAAATCCTTATTTTACTATAAGGAATCTAACCAGACTGCAACCAACAGCTACTCTCCGGGCTGTGTGCCCCACCGAGCGCTGAATTACAAGTTACAAGCCTGGCGCGTTAAGTGTAATAATTGCATATTACCATCAAAACGCTAATGCTTCGATTGCAACAAACACAAGCCGAGAGACGAATATATTACATTGGCGACGAGGATAAGTTCCATCAAATTATGGATTTGTTAGAGAGTTTAATCCTCAAAACACAGACTGGGTAATATATAGGCGAAGACTCGATAATTATTACCTGGTAAATGGTATAAAGGATGAAAATAAAAAACGAGCTATATTGTTAAACGCTTTGGATGAAGATGCATATAAATTAATATACAATTTATGTCTTCCAGCAATACCTGAAAATAAAAGTTATGTTGACATAACACAATTATTTGACAAATATTTTAAATCGTCAGAATCAGTATTTGTCTCAAGATCAAAATTTTTTGATGCTTTTAAAAATCATGAAGAGAGTGCAAATGAGTGGGGAGCGAGAATAAGGAATTTAGCTGTTCACTGCGACTTTGAGGAAAATATTTTTGACATGATGCTACGTGACAGATTTATTATAGGATTTGAGAAAGGAACAATTCAAGCTAAACTGTTCAGAAAGAAAATAACTTGCTCATTTTTTGACGCTATGGAAGTAGCAATAGCAGAAATGTCAGCAAATGAAGTTTTGGGTGTAATGAATCAATGGTTAAGTTGCAGCCAAGTTTTAATCATATTTCATCCGGGATTATGAAAGATGAGTCCACACCAAGGAATACTACTCCAAACAGAGAACAATTTACTTGTTGTGGAAGAAGTAATCATTCTACAGAAAAGTGTCGTTTTAAAAATTATGAATGTCATATACATAAAAGGACATTTGGCTCCAGTTTGTCCAAGAAGAAAATATATAAAAAGTGACAAATTCAAACCAGAAAATGTACAAAATTACATTGAGAGCGAAGAATTATTTTCTGTAAATGATAAGTTTGTCTCAAATCCATTTAGAGTAGATATAATAATAGAAAACAATTCTTATACATTTCAGTTAGACTCAGGAGCTAGCATTTCAGCTATGTCTAACAAATTTTATAAAGATAATTTTTCTAAGCGTAAAGTATTTTCCCCAAATAAATTTTTAAGTTGCTATAATGGAAAAGAAATGCAAGTTGCTGGGATGTGTCAACTAAATGTCACCTATAATAATGTGTCAAATTATTTAGATTTCTTTATTATTAAAAATGGTGGTCCGCCAATTTTAGGCAGAGATTTTATGAAGATATATAATTTATCTTTTGGCCAGGTAAATTCACTGAAGTCTTTACCAAAAGTTAGTTATGATGTCAGCAAAACTGTAAATTTTTTAGTTAATAAGTATAGCAATCTTTTTACACCTGGTTTGGGTACATTTAATAAAAGTACTATTTCATTAAAACTAAAAGAAGAATCAGTTACACCAAAGTCTTTTCGAGCTAGACCATTACCATATGGTATAAGGGACAAAGTAGAAAGCGAGTTAAATAATTTGAGAAGTTTGGGTATAATTAAACCAGTAGATTATTCTCCGTGGGCTGCACCTATTGTTCCTGTAATTAAAAAATAAGGAGCTGTACGAATTTGCGGGGATTTTAAAGTAACTATTAATCCTGTATTAGAAATAGATCAATATCCTCTACCTAAAATAGAAGATTTATTTTCGAGGTTACAAGGGGGTAAAATTTTTTCTAAAATAGATCTATCACAGGCATATGCCCAAATAGTTTTAGATGAGAAATCTAAAGAATTAGTTACTATTTCAACACATAGAGGTTTATTTCAATACCAGAGATTGCCATATGGAGTAGCCTGTGCACCTTCCAAGTTCAAAAAGATCATGGAATCTTTAATTCAAGATTTGGACGGTGTTATTTGTTTTCTTGATGATATTTTAATTGGTGGAAGTACAGATAAAAAACATTTTGAAAGATTGAAACGAACACTAAATCGTTTACAACAAGTAGGGTTAAAAGTGGCACCGGAAAAATGTACTTTCTGCCAAAATTCTATTAATTATTTAGGACATATAATTGACAAAGATGGGCTGCATACTTCTCCCGAAAAAATAATAGCTATTATAAATGCACCTGTTCCAACATCGATTAAACAATTACAATCGGTATTGGGAATGATTAATTATTATGGTAAATTTATTCCTGATTTGGCTATTATACTTAATCCCTTATACCAACTTTTAAAAAAAAGTGTGAAATGGATATGGACAAATGAATGCGATAAAGCATTTAATATAGTTAAACATCTCTTAATGTCTGCTGAAATATTAGTTCACTACAATCCAGAGTTGGAGATTAAACTCACAACCGATGCTAGTCCTCATGGTATTGGTTGTATATTATCTCATGTTTTGCAGAATGGTAACGAAAGACCAATAGCATACGCTTCACGTACTCTGTCTGTTGCAGAACAAAATTATTCTCAGATTGAAAGAGAGGGATTGGCAATAATTTTTGCTTTATGTAAATTTAATCAATACTTATATAATAGAGACTTCACCTTAGTTAGTGACAACAAGGCATTACTTGCAATATTTAACCATAAAAAAGGAATCCCTCAATATTCTGCAAATAGAGTAAGGCGTTGGGCAGTTATTCTTTGTAATTATAGATATAAAGTAGAATATGTTAAGTCAGATAATAATAATGCAGATTTTCTATCACGTTTGCCTATAGAGATGAATGAAAATGAAATGTGGAAATCGTTGGATGTAAGTTATATAAATTATTTCTGTGATAAAGATATTATATCTACAAATTTCAATTTAATCAAAAAATAAACTGAAACGGATAACATACTGCAGTCTGTTATAAATTCTGTTAAAAAAGGTTGGACAAAATATTGTAAAAAAGATTTACAATTCAAATATTTTTATGTCATTAGAAATGAACTTACTATTGAAGATGAAGTGCTATTATGGAATAACAGAGTTATAATTCCAGTTAGTTTAAGAAGTCGTATGTTACGTCAATTACATGAAACGCATTTAGGAATTGTAAAAATGAAAAGAATTGCAAGATCACATTTTTTTTTGGCCTGGAATTAATAATGATATTGAAAATTTGCAAAAAGTTGTGAAAATTGTTCTATTAATAAGGCTAGTCCTCCTAAAATAAAATTGAGTCCTTGGGTATGGCCTGAAGAAGTTTTCTCTAGAATCCATATTGATTATTTGGGTCCATTCTTAAATAAGTATTTTTTGGTTATTTTAGATGCCCATTCTAAATGGATAGAAGTTTATCCTACTACAAATATGACCACACACTTTACGTTATCGGCATTATACAGCACTTTTGCAAGGTATGGATTGCCAAAAACAATAGTATCTGATAATGCTCAAAATTTGACTAGTGCTGAATTTAAATTTTTTTTGGAAAAGTTTAATATTGAACATATAACCTCAGCACCATATTGTCCTCAATCAAATGGCGCAGCAGAAAATGCGGTGAAAACTGTTAAAAGTGCTTTAAAAAATGTTTTAGGTCAAAATAAGAGTTTAGATATAAATACTGCTTTGAATAATTTTTTATTCGATTACCGTAATACACCGCATAATACAACTGGTATTTCCCCAAGTATGTTAATGTTTGGACGTGACGTGCGTACAAGGTTTAGTTTGTCAGAACCCGCTTCAATAAGTAATAAACTTAAAGATAAGGTTTCAAGAGAACAAATTTTACAGAAAGAACATTTTGGAAGAAAAGACAGGAAATTTAAAATTGGAGATAATGTAACGGTCAAAGATTATCGAGCGGTAAATAAGGTAACTTGGATTTCAGCAATAATTGAAAAAATAATAGGCAAGTGCATGTATATTGTAAGGGTGCCTGCAGTTAATACAACCTGGAAACGTCACGCTAACCAAATATTAAATGCTAATATTGAAGTGAGTAATAAAGACTTCGTGAATTTGCCTGCCAGTAATACTAGTTGTCTTAAAGAGTTTAAAGACAACGATTTAAATGGAAATAAAGAAAATCTAAATGATCCTGAAAATAATACGTCTATTGTGAATAAGTTACCTGTTACTATTAGACCTAAGAGAAGTGTTAAGCCACTAGATAGACTTGGTTGTTGAATATTCCTATATATATATATATATATTTTTTATTATTATTTTTTTTTTATTGTGAGGGGAGAATGTGATATATTATATAATATATGTTAAGTAATATTTTGCCTATTGTTAACGGTAACCTGGACGCTAGGTAAACAACCATTGTTAAATAATGTTTTAAAGGAAATAAACTTATATTTCTAAATAATCGTATTTATTAATATATTTAATTGAATATATTACAGACGTAATAACATTTCACCAACTCTAATGTCAGTACACTGAAACTAATTGATAGTGATGCCATAAAACTTCCTGCAGGAAGTTAGAATAACTGTGTTCTCTAGACACACTAAATATTACAGAAATATTTATTATTTATTTAGAAACTGACTTACCTCAATCGTAATTCACTTCTAATCACAAAACATAATTAAAATGAATATTTTATTCGATCCATGGCAAGTTTAGATATTGAAATGATTGCTTCTTTGAAATTTTATTTGTTTAATAAGTCACACACAGTGTTCATCGTCAGTGCTAATAACAGGCAGATAGTTAACTAATTATTAGTACATTATAACGTCGTATTGTAGATGTTATAGGAATCATTTAACAACACAATATATAACAGTAAACTACTTTAAATATAAAAATTTAATATGTTTCTTTATTTTATAGGTGCTAAATTGAAATCAAGTTTGTGAAGTTTTAGTGTCAGTGCGAGGACGCTACGCGTATAAACCGTGATAATTACGACAAAAGTTACGCATGAGACCATTAATGTTGAAAACGTTTCCAAGTGTACTGCAGAGCGCAGATTCGCGATGTGGCTGCCTATTAGAGCATGTATGTCATATTTCCGGCAGATGAAGTAGTATATCTGTCGTATGGTCGCCTTATATATGTACCCTCGTCTCCTTCACCCGACGGCCGAGTAAATATACCCATTAGAACTACCTCCCTCGAAGAGACACAAACTCAGCTCCAATCTCAATCCAGCGTCCCGTCTGCTAGTGCCGAGTCCACAAAAAGTAGAAAATCTACCTCTACTGAACCTGCGCCTAGCCAAAAACCTCGACCGAGCAGCACCGGTTCTCTCGACAGAACAAAGAATCGCGAGAAAAATCCAGAGCAAAATTCTAACCCTAATTCCAATAAATCTAGTAAGACTAAATCAAGCAGTACTCAAAAATCTGGACCTGGTTATTCCGGATCGCTTGACAGATCTGGGAAAACTCGTGGGAAAACCCCAGAACGAGCCTTTAATTCGAATAGCAATAAGTCTAGTAAATCAAGCAAGCAGAGTTCAAATTCGTCCAAATCGCGTAGCCAAGCCGGCAGTAGCCGAGAAAAAGTAGAATCGGAATCCGCCGCTCAAACACCTATCAGAGATAGGACTTGTTCTGACTCTAGTAATTCCGCAAATCCGAAAAAAACAAATAGACTTAGTAGTAGTTCTTTTAGATCTTTTTTGAGACCTTCTTTTAACCGAGAAAAAACTCCAGAAATTCCGCCCGTGCGACCTGAGCGAAAGAAAGAAAAAAAGGCCTTAAAACTCCCTATTCCGAAACCTGTTTCTCCTGTAGTACGCGAGAGGGAAACGTCATTTTCCGATTTTCTAGTAGCTAGTACTAGGGAAAAAACCGAGATACCACGTAGCGAGATAATTAATACGAGAAGTGACCAAATTCAAACGGTTAAAATCGAGAAACCGGTTATAAAACGTGAAAAATCGCCAGTGATTCGATTTTTTCGAGCGAAATCGTCCAGCCCGAAAAATTCTAAACGTGATCGATATTCCGCGGATTTTGACTTGTTATTTAAACGAGAAGCCAGCCCTGGGAAGTTGTCAGTGAGTTCGGTGCCACAACTAAAACAAGGAGAAGGGTCAGGCTCAACGTTATCTGGTCAACATTATACATCGTCATCAGGTGAAGGTTCTACGCCAGTTTGTGGTTTTGACAACAGATTTTTTTAACTAACAGATTTGTCTGCATTTGACTAATAATTAAATTAATAGTGTTTGTTTTGAAAATTTGATGATTTCTATTTCGCTTTTCAGTAATTATTAATATTGTATTGCATGTAAATTTTAAGCTTATAGAAGCTATGTCGATTACAGGTTTTTGTTGTAATTGAATGTAGAGTAGGAAATTATTTAATTTACATGCTTAACAAATGAACATAAAGAATATCAAACCTGCTAAAATAGTTGTCATTAGAATCCTGCAAAATTTTACAACCCATAGTAATATGTATACCGAATATAAGAGAGACAAATAAAGTAAAAAAAAAAAAATTAAAATAAAAAATGGAAAAAAGAAAAAAAATGGGAAAAAAAAGAAAAGAAAAAAGGCAGAAAAATTTTAAAAAAGATATCAAATAAAAAAGTCTATATGTCTATAGGTTAAGAGAATATATATGTCTGTCTGTCTGTCACTTGTTGTATAATTGGTATACATAATAACATAGCAATACAATTTAATACAATAGTTCCCAAGGAATAATCTAAAGAAAAAAAAAAGGAAGTTTGGCGAATGGTCTTTGTAACCGTAGCTATTAACCCGAGGCACACACACACACACAATATAAGAGAGACAAGGCTTATATATACCCTTATATACGCTGATCCATCTTGAATCTATGAAAGCAGAGATATTTTTTCTTTTTCTTTTTCCTTTTGGCACTTCGATGTTAGTAAAGATAAGCCGTTTTTTGGATAATGTAGTGGTGATGCTCTAGTATCACTTTTTAAAATCTAATATTACTTACTAGGGTTTTTGTTTAGAAGCTGATTATTTGAATACGAAGAAAGGTTCATATGGCCATTGAATCTGAAATGTTTATTAAGACATCTAAGCTGTCTTTCGTATTGGTAGTCGATAGTGGGTAGCCGAATGAAAAAGTGACAAAAATGTTTAAACAAGATTTTTTAAGGTACAACCACATGAGACCTTCACAGAATAATAGATTAAGCTCTTGGTTATCTGAAATGGTCAGTCAAATTTTTTGGGAGGTCCAACTTTTTTTTATTATGAAAAATGATATAAATCTGTCAAAATTAATTTTTAGTACTTTTTTTACCCAACCCTCACGATATCTCCGGAACCGATTGAGCTAATCTCTTTGGTCCATAATGTAAACGTGAGCGGAGGTCACTGAATTAATTTAATCTTTATGAGAAGCCTAGATTTTTGTAAAATAAGGTAAAAGTTTAATGTTTATTATTATTGCAGCACTTTTTTCAGTAAGCGATTTTTTTTTGTTTTAAGAAATTTTGCCATAGTCTCTGCTTATGAAATGAAGCTAATACATCAAGGAAATTTTTGGAAAAAAATACCATACTCTGCGACTTATACGTTTCAAGTTATTGTTATTTGAAATTCAGTTTCTGCGGACAGAATACTTCATGAAACGTCTCGTTCGCCCGGTTCTACTGTGCTTTAATCAGTGTGCTATGCGTGTTTTGGGTACATACGTAAAATATTATTTTTGACATACCTTTAATATAAATTTTATGTTCATAACCACTTAGAAGATTTTACTTACCACCCTTTACGTTACACATTATTTACAATCCATTATATTTGTATATTAAAACTTAATATTGGAATTTAAAAAATACGAGATAATTATTTATTTTAAAATACAAATTTAAAACTTGATATAAACATATTTTTAAAATCCTTAACATCGGAATTTAAAAAAATCTGGACAGTTGCTTGGTTGCTGCAGTTTACATATTTGCACTCACTGCTGCATTTTAAACCTTGAGCAATATAGTGGATTTTGTGAGTCGGACGAACATGTAAGTATTTTCTGACGCGACCAGACCACCTCCCCTCCCCGTTTTTGAGGATGGTGAAAACGATGGTGGTGGGCAAAATTCTTTTTAAGCATGCACAACTCTCCAAACGACCAAAAAACACCCCCAAATTGGGGTGAAACGGAAAGGAGCCCGCTTCTGTCGGATAAACACAAGTTTTTCCCCATTTTCGAGGATGCTGAGACCGACGCCAGCCTTAAAAATCATCCATGATGCAAACCCACCCCCAAACAGCCAAAAGCACCCCAGAGAAGGAGGTGAAACGCGAAGGAGTGGACTTCTGTCCGACAAACACCGGTTTATCCCTATTTTCGAGGATGCTGAGACCGACGCGAGCCTTGAAAATCATCCCCAATGCAAACCCACCCCCCAAACAGCCAAAAACACCCCCAAATTGGGGTGAAAAGCAAAGGAGCGCGCTTCCGTCGGACAAACATTCCCGTTTTCGAAGATGCTGAGACCAACGCCAGCCTTGAAAATCTCACCTGAGATTGAGTCTATCAAACGTATAGGAGATGCAAGGAAATTATCTATTCTTTCGTACTGCATGCAACTAATAATCTTATTAATACAAGAAAAAATACAATTATTATTAATCAAGTCAGTTATATCTATATGTATTGATTGAGTCAATTTAATCTAGGACGCTTACAAGTAAACATCACACCCCTCAACGTTACAGGATTCATCAGCTGAACAGAACTATGGGTTCCAAATGGTGGATTTTTCGGATAATCCGAGATCGATATCTCGAAATAGGAACAAGCTAGAGAGTTTCGGTTTGCGCCATTCTAACTTTATCCTCAAGTTACATATTCATGAATTATTTCAGATTTTTACGACATGTCGATTTTGATTTTTCATAACAATCACCCGATGATGATACTTTTCAGATCGAAACGGGAATATGTCGGAAAGCAATGACACAATAAAATCAATCAATAATCACTAATCGATAGACAAAAAATATGAAATTGGCAAAAAATAACGACCTGATGATGATACTTTTCAGACAGAGATCGAAATACGTCAGAAAAAGTAACACAATAAAATGAATCGATAATCACCAATCGGTAGACAAAAAACATGAAATTAGGAAAAAAGACAACCACCTGATGATGATACTTTCTGACCGAAATCGAAATACGTCGGAAAGCAGTAACACAATGAAATTAATCAATAATCACCAATGTTTGTCGGACGGAAGTCTGCTCCTTCGCGTTTCACCCCCTTTCCCGGGGTGTTTTTGGCTGTTTGAGGATGGATTTGCATCGGGGACGATTTTCAAGGCTGGCGTCGGTCTCAGCATCTTCGAAAAGACGGATAAACAAGTGTTCAACGGAAGCGCGCTTCTTTGCTTTTCACCCTAATTTGGGGGTGTTTGTTGGCCGTTTGAAGGGGTTGTGCATGCTTAAAAAGAATTTTGCCCACCACCATCGTTTTCATCATCCTCAAAAACGGGAGTGAAGGTGGTTTGGTCGCGTCAGAAAATACTTACGTTTTTCGAGCAACGTTTCTTGAACCTCGCAAACCTACTACTTTAGTTTGAAACACCTACCAACGTTAGTTTGACGTCAGAAAATGACTTATTTACATTTGGTGTATTTTTAAGTAATCTTCCAAAGTTAATTAGACGTTAGCAACTAACTAAATAGAACTGGTAACCTTCGTGTTGGATAAAGGTTTGCAAAAATTTTAGAAACACTAAATTTATAGTTTAGAAAATAAGATACGCTGATAATCACTTATATTTATTCCTAAAATTATACATATGGAATATCTTTCAAAGTATTATATTACAATTTTTTTTTCTTTTCAACGAAAATAGAAGTATTATTTTAATACTTTTAAGATGAACGTAATTCTTAAAGGGTCTTCCCTTCTTGCGAAATTTCAACTTAAAATTAAAATGTTATTCTAAATGGCAACCATATTTTATTATATGTATATCCATGTTCTAAACAAGTGGTGGTAGGTTAGGTAGACAAAGTCGGTTGGTATTACTAAAATACGACCCTCTTGCCAGATTAAGAGCCGAATATTACCGACGTACAACGTAATAAAACAATCGCAAAGATGATAAGTCAGTTTCCAACGTTATAGCAACCCATATTTTATTGACCAATTTGGTATAGATATGAGTTGGCACGACGTTTTGCATACGTCGCACACTGACTCCTAGTTTGGAACCCCAACGTTAGCTCGACGTTGGAATGTTACTTATGGGTTACTTATGGACATCACTGTTCATAAAGAAGGGTGCACTTTGAGCTATAAATATGTATGGCTCAATTGACAATTTCATGTTAAGAATTGATTTTATGATGTTGACGTTGTATTTTCTAGACTTTTTTTAATGTTCTCGATGTTCGTTCAAGATATTTGGCGTATAACTAGTGTGCTTTGATCCAGAACTCATCTATGTTCTTAAAGCTTATAATGAAATATTCTGCTCCATTAATTACATTTAGTACATCTAGATTATCCTTAATACCTAATTATCTTTAAGTAAGCAGTCGACCTACATTAATAATTCAAGTAAAGTTGATTTTACCAACATTCTATCTTTTTTTGGCTATATAAGTCCTTGTTGCTTTCCCCTAATAATAATCTTGGGGGCTTAAGAGCAGCCTGCCTACTGGGATAATTGGATAACACTCAACAGGATACCACTGTCTGTTGTTGATTGTAACTCGAAATAAAATGAAAAAAGTATTTGAAAAGTAAAATGTTCCTTTAATTAAATTTAAAGCAGTTGAGAAAACATTTATTGCCAATTAAGTTAAATCAGTTCAAATAATGCTAGGTTAATGTAAAACGTTTATTATTCTAATATAGTAGACTTATTTTCATGAAGCTACGATATAATTATACAAATATTTATAAATTCACATGTACGAATTTTTTTTACATTAATACTTAATCTTTTTTCATTAAGTTGCAATTTATTATAAGAGGTAATGATATCTTCTTTATAACGTGCATTGTGATCATAATTTTGCGTTAATTGTTAGGCTTGTTTGATTTTTCTGGACATATTCTAATCAATTCTGTATACCGGGTGACATAGAAAGTACCTACCCACCCACTTTTTCTACAGTTTTAAAAATAAAATTCTGAAATTAGGGAAATCAAATATAGGTTATCAATGGCCACGTTTTGACCATTCGTTGGTAAAAAAAACACTTCCGGTTTGGCCGGAAATTGCCACAACTTTCTTATTTTAAATAGCACCCTGTATATTTAAGTCACTTTCTCATAAAGTTGTAATTTTTCTCTCCAACGTTCTTTTCATATTTAAAATCGGATGACAAATAACTTTGGAAATGGCATTTATTTGCTATTTCTAGTTGGCTTTGGAATTCTGGAACAAACTTAAAAAATTTCGAAGTAGACTTTGAGTTTGAATAAAAGGGTATTTCTCAATAAATTAAATGTAGAATTGGTCCATTTTGTTCGTTTGCTTAAATTTAGAAATGTTTTTCCCATTTTTCCATTTCATGGAAATTCAATTTGTCATAATTCCAATTTTTCATATAGTAGGTACCTTGTATGTTTTATTTTTTTTAACAGATAGAGTGGTAAATTTGCTTTAGACTAGTTTTTCCCGATTAAAAATTGAATATAAATTAAAATAAATATTAAGCTTTTTGTAGAAGCGTTTCAAATTGTGTCTTGCAGTAAGCTATGAAAAACAGATGAGTTATTTGTAATTAGAGAAAATTTATTTTGATAAATATAACAAGAATTTTGGTGAATCATTAGCAAAAAACAAAAATTCGCACAATCAAACCAATTTACAAGTTATGGTACCTATCAGGACAGCAACTTATTAAATTTATAAATATTATAATTAGGACAATACAACACAACTAAATACCAAACCTATAACAGGTGTTCAAAATGACTTCTACCGATTTCTTCGAATAATTTCTTTCATAAAACTTTGTAACATGACTGGAGTTATGGATTCAAAGGCATTTAAAATTGTATTTTGGAGTTCTTCTAATGTTGCAGACGGCGTTAAGTATACTTTGTTAACCCCAAAGAAAAAAATCAGATGGAGGTAGATCGGGTGACCTAGCAGGCCACCTAATAATTCCATTAGTAGATATTACCCAGTTGTCAAACTTTGCACTAAGGTAATTTCCCATAAAACCAGCATTATGCGGTGATGCTCCATCTTGTTGGAAGTACATATTTCTGAAATCTTCCATGGATAGTTCATCCAGTTCGTTTTATATTTCATTTTGCAAAAAGCTTAAATAACTCGCGCCGGTTAGCGATCCTTGAAATAGTATGAAACTAATAAATTTTGCACTGAATATTCCAGCCCACACATCCACTCCAAATCTATCCTAATGGTTACCTTCAAACATTTCGTGTACATTTTCTTTAGACCAATATGTAGATTATGTCTATTGTATATGCCATTATTCGTAAAATGAGATTCATCACTAAAATTCATCACTAAATAATATTCTATTGTTTAAGTATACGTGTGTTGAATAAACCAATTATAAAAGATCAATCTTCTGTTTCCGTCATTTTCATATAATTCTTGATGCAATTGTATTGGTATTTGTAGCATTTAAAACTATGTTTTTTTAATAAACGTCTTACTGTCTTACGACCAATATCTCTCTCTTTTGCCAGCTTTATTGAGAAACATTTGAGCACACGTATGCGTAAGCAATTTCTTCGCTTACTATATAAATCTGTCCTCTACCACCTCAATACTTTCTGCACTTCGGAATGATTTTTCTAGAATTTTAAAATATTGCCGGTTGGGTTGATGACAATCGGGGTATACCGGGTGTAACAGCATCATGGTATACCCCCCTTTTCTCCTTTAATTTTGAAGATAATTGATTAAAATTTAGGACATACTGCATACATAATAAGCGGCATTTTTTAACATACAATTGATTTTCCGTGTAATGCTACAAGAATCGAAATCTCGTGAATAACACTAAATTACGTGATTTATGAGCAAATGAAATTCACCAAAATTGTCTTTGGGGCAAAATTTACTTTTTTCAAATGGAAGTATATCGGTATCGTGGTACCATTTATTAGTACTATTAATAAGGAATTTATTCATATTTCGTATTAAAATGTGCGATAAATACAAATAAAATTACAGCTGAAAGAAAATAAGAACATACAATTTTATTCTAATTACCTTGTTACACATGAGGTGGTTTTGGAATACAAAAAATTAGCACAAAACATTACAACAGTCGTTCAAAATGCTGTCCATTAATGTCAATGCACTTGCATAGCTGTTTCTCGAATAACGTTCGCCAATTACTGGGCCGTTATGCTATTAATTGTTCGTCTTACTTGTAGCTCCAGGTTGTAATGGCTGTTGCATAGACAATATTTTTTAAATGACCCCAAGTAAAGAAATCAAGGGGCGTTGGAGGCCACCTCACAAGACCATTCGTCGAAATTACATTTTCTCCAAATCTCTGTTGAAGGTAATCAATTACTATCCTTGAATTATGGGGAGGAGTGCCATCTTGTTGGAAATACATTCCCTGTTCTAAATCTAAAGGTAACTCATCTAAAATGTCCTAAATCTCATTTTCTAGGAATCTCAAGTATCTGGCACCAGTCAGAGGTCCTTCAAATATTATTGGACCAATGATTCTACTACCGATTATTTGAAGGCAAACATTGAAACCGAACCGCACTTGAAAGTTACCCTCCCGTAATAAATTTTGATTTTCTTGTGACCAATATTTTGTATTTTGTCGGTTAAATAATCCCAAATTTGTAAACCTAAAATCAGTCCCAAAAAATCATTGTTTGACTGCACGTTATTATGCAAAATCCAATTGCAATATTCCACCCTACGTACGTAATCACTTTCGTACAAATGCTGGTGCAATTGGTATTTAAAAGATTTATAGTAGTATTTGTGCAAAACTCGGCTTACTGTTTGGTGATTAATGTCCAATTCAAACCCAACATGCCTTAAAGAAACAGTCTTATCAACTTCTATTCGAGCCAAAACATTAATTTCCGTTCCTTCGTCAATAGTGATGTTTTCTCTGGGGTCATTGTTGGGCTCTCTTCGGAATTGGTTTTCAACACGTTTAAAGTAATTTTTGCTGGACATTGTCTATCAGGCATAAAGGTCGATAGCCGCAACAACATGTCCACTTTTTCATTTCTTGTATAAATTTGCGGCATTTTGAACACAATTAACAAGAATTTTAAACAATTTTTAAAGACACAATAAAAACACCGTTAAACCAACAAATGTTTGACAAGCGAAATATTTCATTGTTTTCAAAGCCACCTTAGTTACTTCTTAACATTTAATTAGAACAAAATTGTATTTTCTTTTAGCTGTAATTTTGTTTGTATTTATCGCACGTTTTAATATGACATATAAATACATTCCTTATCAACAGTACTAATAAATGGTACCATGATATAGTTCCATTTGAAAAATTTGAGTTTTGCCCCAAAAACAATTTTAGTGAATTTTATTTGCTCATAAATCACTTAATTTACTGTTTTTAACGGAATTTAGATTTTTGTAGCATTACAAGGGTCATTTAGAATAAATCGGCACCGTCATGGCAAATGGAAAACTAAAAATTATATTATATATAAAAAAAGTGACGTTTGAAATGTTACTGGCATCGTTGGAATCAGAAAATTATGCAGAATTCCAAAATGCAATAATATACAGGGTGTTACATTTAAAAACGATAGTTAGTATCACTTCCGGCGAAACCGGAAGTGAAAAAAATCAATTGCATGTCAAAAAGTGCCGCTTATTATGTATGTATTATATCCTAAATTTCAATTAATTATCTTCAAAACTAAAGGAGAATAGGGGGTATACCATGATTCTGTTACACCCGGTATTTCATAGTATAGACGTGCGGCCGCATGGACATTTTTCTGACATCCGCCGTAAATTAAAAGTAAATCTACCTTTTTGTTTTGTGTATATCTTATTTTGAATGAAGCACCTAATTATAAATTTACAAATAATAAATACGCCTATATTTCACCCAACAGTAACGTTTCGACAAATGCTGTGTGCAATTTTTCATTTGTTTTTCATGGCGTATTGCAAGGTATGAACACAATTCGAAACGCTTCTACAAAAAGTGTAATATTTATTTGAATTCATATTCAATTTTAATCAGGAAAAACCAGTCTAAAGCAAATTTACCACTCTATCTGATAAAAAATAAAACATACAGGGTACTATTTAAAAAATTGGAGTTATGACAAATTAAATTTCCATGAAATGGAAAAATGGAAAAAACACTTCTAAATTCAAGCAAATGAACAAAATAGGACAATTTTACACATTTAATTCGTTGATAATTACCCCTTTATTCAAATTCAAAGTCTATTTCGAATTTTTTTAAATTTGTTCCTGAATTCCAAAGCCAACTAGAAATAGCAAATAAATGCCATTTCCAAGGTTATTTTTCATCCGATTTTAAATCCGAAAAAAGCGTTTGAAAGAGAAATTACAGCTTTATGAGAGAAGTGACTTAAATATACAGAGTGCTATTTAAAATACAATAGTTGTGGCAATTTCCGGTCATACCGGAAGTGACTTTTTACCACCAAATGGTCAAAATGCGGCCATTGATACCCATATTTGATTTTCAAAATTTCATAATTTTATTTTTAAAACTGTAGAAAGAAGTGGGCGTGTAGGTACTTTCTGCGTCACCCGTTATAGTACAGTGTTTGCATATTTAAGTCTACGAATATTAGCCGGCATGATTCTCAGCTTGATTTTATAAGACATACAATGCCATACAATATAATTTGGTAATATAGCTGATGTTGACATAGATCCTTATACGCTAGCTGGCAGATCAGTGGAACGTATTTCAGCTAGTAAAGGTACTACGCTTGCTAGTTTATTTTTCAAAGAATTAATATCGTACTTCCAATTTAATTTATTGTCTAAATGTCTTAAAAGTTCTAGGTTTGATGGCATCGTTTACATTTCTTATGGTGAAATTAATTTTGATATTCATTTATATTATTTGTCATTGCACAGCTTACTTGCACCGAAGTAGTGTTGTGAATTGTTTTTCAATGGTTGCGATCAGGTAGCGCTCACTGATCACATGCTTAAACTACGCTTCTTGCGCTGTCCTCATTGGCTTCTTGCATAGTGATACGTGATCGTTCAGTTAGCGCTACCGCGTGATGAACGCGACCAATGATTCTATCATTTAATTGAGCATGTTCAGATCAGTCTTGCGACAGGTAAGACTACCATCATCCACGTGTCACAGAAGGTGATTTATCAATAATTTAAACAGTGAATAACAATAATATATTTCTTAGTATGAACCCTTATGAGACCCCGATGATGGCCGGTTGGAGGACCGATTTTTTCCATCGTGTTTGACGATTTGTTGTTTATTGGCTAAACACATAAGAAAAACGAACATTTAAACATTCTAATACAATTTTTTTATTAACTCAGGAGGGAATTTTATTAAGATTACGTGATATATAGCAAGCATTTGTAAAAAGGTTTGCTGTGAATTTAATTCCAACAAAAGGATATTCCCAGAAATGTTTCTCTATTGTGAAACATTTCTTCTAAATCAAATTTTATATTGCGCATATCCATTTCAATAACGGATTACTTTTTGGCATAAAGTACTTCCTAGAAATTTAATATACCTTTCAAACAATGTTTAATATCTAGGAAAATGAATTCCATCTACCTGGGTACGGATTCAAAATAATTATTTTCCATCGTTTCGTCTGAGAAAAATGAAATGTATAAACATGCATATAAAATTTAAGGCAAATATGTATATTAATACATGGATATAAACGTTTCTGAAATTTCATTACACAAAAGAAAGCATGCGTAGTATTTATAGTTAGAAGGATGTTATTTTGATTCCCGTGAAAATATATATGACTTACATCACCACTTAAATGCGGAAAGAGAAGTACAGGGTTTGCACTAACTGTGGTAATAACAATAATAAAACTCGAGGGAATATTGATAGTCTCTTTCTTGTAGTTGTTAATTTGCAGGAAGACGTTTAGAGTCGAAGGCTTGAGACCAAGGAGTCCAGTCTTCGCATCCTGGTAAGGGTATGGGTGTTTAGTGGTGTTTTTCATGAGTTGGTAGCTGTGGATTAGACGATGTTGTGTGAGAGACAACAAGACTAGTCGCGTTCCTACTTTTGAGTTCGTGTCTCAGCTGCAGCATGTGGCAATGTCTTCAGCAAGGGTCATTGTGTAATTGTGTGTGTGATATGTCCTGGTTGAGTGGTGGAATGGCTAATGCTAAAAGAAAACAGAAAAAAGTTTGTGTAAACTAGGAAAATTTTCTGCTGTGATTCTTGTGCAAATGAAAGCCTGTTAATATTTGCTGGGTAACGTCTCAATATTTTAATATGTGTATGCTATACTTTTTTAGTTTTAAATTTTTACCTATTCACTTATTTTATACAATAAAATTTTACCGATTGCCGCTCCACCTATTAACAAGTAATACAACAGAAATAGCTAGCGCTCAGTCTCCCATCCGTCTGGGTACGGTTAAATTAAAATGGAAAGTGATTAATGTCAATACAACGATTGATTAATCAGTGACATTATTGAGTGATTTCTGTTTATTCCAAATACCAGTAAATCATCATAAATTATATGAATAATGTTTTTATGTTATTTAATATTTGTTTTGATTGATTTCAGCATTAAATGAAAAATTCATATTTTTTACCTTTTCGCTTCAATGTTACATTATGTCAAGTACGGTAAATTGGGGACATAATAAGGTAGTTTTAAAAATTGTAATTTTTTTTAAATATACTATTGTAACAGTAAGTAAATTAATAGTTCTTAGTTAGACTACTACATTAATAAACAGGAAAGAAGATCAAATGGATGTACCAGTTATTTTCTCACATTGATGAATTTTTTAGAATAGAGTCTAGTGGACCCAAAGAAATAACAAAATTCGTAACTTTTAAACCATCCAGAATCGGACCCCATTTGTGATAGTCATTATTATTGGTCTGGAGATATTCTATTACTCTGTTTAATGGTATACAACTATGCCAACTTATTGCTATTATTGATTAAAGATTCTTTTATCGATTGTATACCTGTCACTATTTTAATTGTTAGTAAGAAAACCTAACTAAGAAACGAGGTAGTGCGCTTAAGTCGCCCATCAACAGATGGTCCCACTTGTACAATTTTATAGCTTCCAATTTAGTAAAACTATGTTTAGACTACTATATTGTAGATTATAATATAAAGAAGTTTACCTTATGAATGAAACACCCTATATATTAGCTAGTTTTACAACACTCCTGACTATTTCCTACATCCTCTTTTCCATGTATCATTGTCCATCCGCAATTCATTTTCAAAATGTCTTTTTTGCATGTTTTCCTTCACTTCTTATCCCCATTATTCTCATATTCCTCGTTTTGCTCTGGTTAGGACCACTTTTTTATTTTGCAGCGAGGTCGGCGTATTGTTTGTTTATTTAAACCGTGTTTTGCATCGGTTTTTTAAAATATCTCGAAGATCTGTAAGTTCTATAAGGCAAACGGAGGAGATATCTGAAATATCTGTTATAAATTGTACGACAAATATATAAACTAGAATTCACACCGATTATTGTATTATTACAAAAAAATAAATAATGCAAAATTAGGTATTTTTAAACAAATTATCATTGCTGTGAAGAAAATCAGAAAATTCCAATGAAACTTAAGAAAAGGGTAGGTCTTGTAAAGTACTATTTCCAGTTAAAATTTCAAATGAGAATAGGCATTGAAACAGCTGAAAGGCATAACTGTTTTTACACCCTTGTCAAAACTGAGAAATATGTGTGATGGCCTCAAACTGTAGCCTTTTAAGAGTAGGTACTTTAGGATATCGGAGAGAAAAATTTTTGAAAAAAATAAAAATAAAGAAATTAAAATTTTAAATATAATATTTTTAGTCACAAACTCCACTATAAAATCCTTATTTTACTATAAGGAACGTAACCAGACTGCAACCAACAGCTACTCTCCAGGCTATGTGCCCCGCCGAGCGCTGAATTACAAGTTACAAGTCTGGCGCGTTAAGTGTAAAATTGCATATTACTATCAAAACGCTAATGCTTCGATTGCAACAAACACCAGCCGAAAGACTGATCCTATTTCAAGGAGCTCTCTTGCTAGTCGTCACACACCACCTTCAGACTGCAGTTTCGAGCTGTTGGCTCTCATCAGTGCAAGGTAGGCATGTGACGACCGGCACGAGGATCCTTTGATTATTTGGTACATCTCGGTATTTTTACAATAGCGACATGTAAAATAGTCAACAGGCGCCATCTAGCGGTCCAGTGTCTGTTGCAATCGAAAAATAAGTAGCCTGACTGGGCTTAGCATAGTTCAAATGTGCTTTTAGAGGATCCTCGTGCCGGTCGTCACATGCCTACCTTACACTGACGAGAGCCAACAGCTCGAAACTGCAGTCTGCAGGTGGTGTGTGACGGCTGGCAAGAGAGCTCCTTGAAGTAGGATCAGTCTTTCGGCTGGTGTTTGTTTCAATCGAAGCATTAGCGCTTTGATGGTAATATGCAATTATTACACTTAACGCGCCAGACTTGTAACTTGTAACTCAGCGCTCGGCGGGGTACATAGCCCGGAAAGTAGCTGTTGGTTGCAGTCTGGTTACGTTCCTTATAGTAAAATAAGTATTTTATAGAGGAGTATGCGACAAAAAATATTATGTTTAATATTGCGCCCTCTAAAAGCACATTTGAATTATGCTAATCCCAGTCAGGCTATTTATTTTTCGATTGCAACAGACACTGGACCGCTAGATGGCGCCTGCTGATTATTTTACATGTCGCTATTATAAAAATACCGGGATGTACCAAATAGTCAAAGGATCCTCGTGCCTGTCGTCACATGCCTATCTTGCACTGACGAGAGCCAGTAGCTCGAAACTGCAGTCTGTAAGTGGTGTGTGACGGCTGGCAAGAGAGCTCATTGAAGTAGGATCAGTCTTTCGGCTGGTGTTTGTTGCAATCGAAGCATTAGCGTTTTGATGCTAATTGCAATTATTACACTTAACGCGCCAGACTTGTAACTTGTAATTCAGCGCTCGGCGGGACACATAGCCCGGAGAGTAGCTGTTGGTTGCAGTCTGGTTACGTTCCTTATAGTAAAATAAGGATTTTATAGAGGAGTTTGCGACAAGAAATATTATGTTTAATATTGCGCCCTCTAAAAGCATATTTGAAAAAAATTAAAATTTTGACTTGCAAAAAGACTTTAAGTATAAAACATTCGTATATGATTTAAAAGTACATGAAAAAGCTAATAATTTGAGAAAATATAGCTTTTTTTACGATACATATTCGCCAATATATTTTAACTTTTGTGTTTTAGCATTTTGTTAATAAGTGAATCAAACTTTTGACTTGAAATTTGCTCTGGTTGTGTATAAATTATATATTCACATTCGCATATTCAACGAATGGCATAAAGAAGAAAGGGTGGGCTGCATTGCTCTTTAATCTAAAATATTTTCGTTCCATTTCTTTCAAATTTTGGTACTGAAATATGGTTCTCTGACCAAAATTACACAAAATAGTCCTTTTTATTAAACAACGCAGGATCGATCAACTGTTTTCGTAAAGCTTGATTTAAAACAGTTATTGCGGGGTCATATTGTGTTTAAATAACCAACACACAATTCACATTTGGCATTATTAATGTCCTAATAATTTTGACACCACTATAAACACTGAAACATAATTAAAAATATGTTCCATCCAAAAAAAAATTATTCTATATGAAATAACATAAATTACATAGAAAAATTTAACTCGCTTTAATGAAATAATCATAAAATGTGTACTACGTAAGAGGAGTAATCTTTAAAAAGCCTAGGAAGGCCAAAAGTATAAATTCGCTCGTGAACAGATGTTCATGAGCCAGATGGTTAGAGTAAATTTGACAAAATTGTAAATTGTTGCGTGAAGGGATGTACCAAGCATAATAAATGCTACAAGGAAAAGAGAACAGCGCAGTTTCCCATCGGGACTTAATTATCTGTTTAATTAATGCACTAATACCCCAATATTAAACCTAAAATTAACACTATGACTGGTGCAGTATATAATAACTTAAATGACTAACGTTTGTAAAAACATGCATTTGTAATATTTAGAGTGAAAATTATTACACATTTGCAATGAGGAAGTTGCATGAATTTAAAAAATCCTTGAATTTAATGTTTTTCCATAATATGTACTATATAACTTGATAATATAATAAAAGAAACTCATAGAAATATTTCATTTCGTAAATATTTGACATTAACATTTGAGATTTTATGTAAACGAAACCACGTGACTAAAACGCCATGATATTGCCTTGACGTCATTTTTACGTCACTGATTTGCCCTGAATTTGCTAATTCACATTGCTATCTTTAATCTTGTTATTAACTATAGGTCAATATGCCGGATAATGATTTCATAAGATACTTAGCGTATTAATCTACAGCCACAGCATTCCTTTTAGATGTTTCAACATTTCGAAAATAATTACGTGACGTCACCTGGCACATATGACGTCACTCGGCACGGACAGAGCGCTTCAATGGTTTTATATTAGTTAAAATAAATATTTTTTTCATGATAGTAATTAATATGTCTGTTTAGATGTTTCTTATTGAAGAAACATATTACTTAGAAATTATTAAAGGAAAAACTCTTACAGTGCTAAGAAATTACTTTACGCTTTTACACTTCTGAACATGCCATACAAAAGTATTAAGTTTAAAAAATCATTATTATGAAACACAAAATATTAAAAAAATATCCAGTTTTAAAAGGCTGTATTTTATATATAAAAATATATTTTTTTGTTAAAATAGGCCTACAATGTCATGAAACGTCGAGATTTTAAATTTGAGCGAAAAAAAATAATTTTCTGTCTGTCTGTCTGTCTGTAACTTTTTTTTTTGTGCGCACGTTTACTCTGGAACCGTTTATGATATTGACTTGAAATTTGGTACACCTATGTACTGTAACGAGATCTGGAACTAAATTATATTTTGATATAATTTCGTTAAAGGGTTCCGGGGTAAATGGGGTAAATAAGGACAAATAGGCAAAGCAAGCAGGTAAGAGTCCATAAAATTGCAATTTAGGGCATGTACGAAAAGTCAAGGTCTCAAAATTTTGTTTGGCATCAGTCCGCCCGCCCATTATCGCCCCCAATAACACCCCCACACCATTATGAAAGGGAGTAAAAAAAATTAAAATATGATTTAGTGTGTATACAAGAACAAACCGTCTCAAAACATTTTTTTGGCGTTAGCTACCCCCTCATCCACCCACATTGCCACCCCCACCCTATTATTAAAGGGAGTAAAAAATTTAATTTGGATTTAGCGTGTATACGAGAACCAAGGGAGTTTAAAAATTTGTTGGCATTAGCCACCCCCTCTACCACCCCCATTGCCACTCCACCCTATTATTTATGGGAGTAAAAAATTAAATTGGGATTTAGTGTGTACGAGAACCGAGGGCCTCCAAAATTTATTTTGGCATTAGTTACTCCCTCTACAACCCCCTTTACCATCCACATCCTATTGTTTAAGGGAATAAAAAATTAAATTGGAATTTATATGTATACGAGAACCAAGAGCTTCCAATTTTTTTTTACATTAGCCACCGCCTCTACCACCCCCACTCTATTATTAAAGGGAATAAAATATTACATTAGGATTTAGTGTGTATAAGACTTGGATGCAATATCTGGATGTGGAAGTAGTGATTCCTTCGGCAGCGGTTTTTCTATCATAGTGAAAATTTTTCTTTGAATAATTCCTAAATAATATATTTTTCGAATACCCATCAATCAAACAAGAAAATTTACATGCTTCTTGTTATTAAAAAGGAAACAGGTCTATTCATAAAATTTATGAAGATACAACAAGACTCAGAACTCAAAAACACAAAAAAGGAGGATGTAGGCGTTATATCTAAATACTAAAGTTAATGACGTCGAAGAAAAAGTAAGTGATGTCGAAGGGAAAATTAATGATATAGAAGAAAAATTTCTTGCAACATAAGTTGCTGTTGAGGAAGTAAGGATCAGCTGGTAGTATCTTCAGGGCCTATGTTACAATCTCTCTCATTTGATGGTCAAACTTTATTGTGAACCATATAAGAGATAGTTCGAGGCAGCTGCATGTGCAAATAACTGCAATAACAAGGGAAAGGCTATGGTATTAATCCTAACACTGAGGACCCAAACTTACAGTTACTTCAGATGACTCAACAACAGGATCATTTGGAAGCTGTATTATTACCACATACCTAGAAGGCTGGATAAATCGGTCAAGGTTTGAATGTGCTATGGAGAAGCTTGGCACACCCGGATTACTAAAATGCTCCAAGATCATTCCAGGAGCAATTAGCAATTGGGGATTTCACTGATGGCATATTGGGTGAGGAGATCAGGTGAGTTATCTTGGTATCAAAAGTAACGAAGGTTTGTTTCATGCGCTTGAGCGTAAGGCCGTCCCTATACGGGTATTCTATGTCAGAAAGTGTGAGCTGTGCCTATGGAGGAGGTCTATTATCAATAGAAGAAAGCAAAGCTGAACATTGAACTGAAGAATCGTACAAAATTCTCACTCTGTTTGGATTCTCTCTCTGGAATACTGTCTCTCTGAAAATTGGATTCTCCGGGAAATCAGAATAAACAGTAGTGCAACAGAAAGTTAAATGGAAGTGTCGTTGTATGTGCTGAAAATTAAGGCACGTCAAATGAGATTATCGGCAGCGAAGCCCTAAGATGATAAAACACCGCAAATATAAATAGAACCCATTCATAAGAACAAATAAATCACCTTATTGACTAATATAAATTAACTTGTCACTCAAGCCACCAAACAAAAACAGCAAGACAAGATAAACATAAAGTACCTGCTATTAAGAGTGCGGTAAATTCGGACTTGTCAAGAGTCACCAAGGTGTCCTAAAATAGGAAATGCCGTGAATACTGAGAAACAGCTATGAAGATGTGTTAAATTAGAAGTTCTCAAAGACTGGACAAAGGAAATTCTGAAATAAGGGCAACTGAATGGCAATGAAATTAATTCTATGTTGAAGGCGAAAGAGAACCAGAACAGAGTAATAGTTTAGACAAATGTGTTGAATGAAGGTTTTATAAGCTCAACGGAACTCATTCAAGGTTAAAAAGAGGCTATTAAATTAGGTATGGAAAAGGAGTTACGCATGTAGTGTCAGGTATCAGGAGTCTCCAGGAGGTGCATGATGATATGATACGATATCCTGGTGTAAATAATACACTGATAGAGGTACGGCAGTTATTTTATTGAATAAAGAGTTATCAATATTTAGGCGCTTGGTGTGACAAACGCAGGGTTTGTGCTGCCACCAAGAAGCCACAGACGAGGAGTAAAGGTCAAGTGAAACAATCGTATATCCTTTTGATAGGATTGCTTTAGATATAGTGTGGCCATTTGCATACATCCTTGTTGCTATGGATGTTGTTGGAAAGAAGATAATGTCGCTCAAGTTTTGGCAGATAACCAGATATTTCCGTATGTATTATTCAGATCGAGGAGAAATCTTGAGTTAATCGTGATTTAATACAATTTACTGTCTAGATGTACTTATGCCACGAAATTTGACATTTTGCGATAAGGCAATATCGTCGTGCATCCTACTATGTGGCAATTGTTTTTCAAAATAAAGTTAATAATGACTGTTTTACTCAGATTTAGAATTAGTCTGCCCCGCTGCGCCCAAGTACTGATTTCTTGAAATGTTTGATCGACTAATGAATGCAGTTGCCCTATTGAGTCCGCTGATAAAGTTACTGTGATGTCATCCGCATACATTATGAAATGCCTAGGGGTTAGATAATCCGGGAGGTTCTTTATATATACCATAAAAAACAGAGGCCCTAAGACGGAGTCTTGAGGTATTTCAAACGTGACGTCATAAGTGTCTAAATATATATATTTAAGTTGTACTTTCCAACTCTTCATGTAACTACCAATCCGCGATAATAGACCGCCCCTTATTCCAATAGTTTTTGGGTTAGAAAGGAATTATTTACGGTATCGAATACTTTTGATAAATCGAACATTATTGAAACAACGTATTTATCATCATGTAGACAGGTATATACGTGGTCTAGTAGGTGGCAAATTGCAGTTTCTGTCAATTTTCCAGTAGGGAAACTACATTGATAAGCCGTCAAAATATTGTATCTGTTAGTAAATAAAATAATTGCTGTATGTAGTTCTTTCAGATAATTTTGAAATTACACTCAATAGAGAAATTATACGGTAATTTGCTATTTCTTCAAGTCACCTTCGGTTTAATATAGGTACTACTTTAACTTATATCTATATGTCAGGAAAACAACCTTGGTTTACTGACATATTAAACAAATGGACTAAATATGGTAGTATGCTTTCCGTGATCATTTTTAATGTACTTGCTGTTATATCATCCAACCCAGCTGATCTGTTTTTTACCTACGGCATTATTTATTTCTTCCGGAGTGATTGGTGCGAAAAGTATTGAATTTCTATTACATGCTGAAACGACGCATGGTAAGGAGGCATTGAAACCAAAATGTTGGGTTAGTTTGTGAGAGACATCTGCAGAGAAGTGATTAGCGAATATGTTAAAGATTAAGGATTCAATGTAATAGGCCTGGCTTGACTGTACAACTCACACAGGTCGCTGAAACTTCACCCATTTTAGGAAAGGTCCTGTTTACCATCACTCAAGTCAATGATGCAACTTATCGAATTCAACGAAGTAAAAAGTCAAAGATGAATATCATGTATTTGGATAGATTGGCGCAGTATGTCGGGGATGCTAAATTGCCTGACTGGAAGGTTCACTAAAAAGGGCGCGGTATTATCCTCTTACCCTTTCTGTAAGTCTGTACTATGCCCTCTTTTTCTTAAAAAAATTATAATTAATCACGCTACATCTAGTAAACATCCAGCCAAAAGCGGTCTGGAAGGGGCTTACACATTTGAAAAATGCAGGTAACATCCATTACCCATCGACATTGACAGTGTCGGTACCGAGGGTCGAACCCAGAACAAAACAGTGTATGACCAAGTGTGTTTGCTACTCAACGCACTCTAGCCGATTGAGCTTGTTATAGTACCTTTCCTAAAAGACACTATAAGGAATTTAAAAAAGCTTAAAATTTTCAAAATAATTCAATGTTAGAGCTCACACAGTCAAACTATTAAAAGAGAGCAATATAGATACTTAAATTTACAGAAAATTTAAATTTTTGTCAAATAAATCTGAAAAAATTCACACAATAATACCGATAATTCACGGTCTAAATTCATCAAGAAAGTTATTCAAACATTCATATTAAGCGAATTATATCAAAAAGTTACTAACTACTGCCCTAAAAAAATACGATTCACAACAAGTCTACTTTTTACACCCCCAGTCACAATGGCATGACTCGCTTCTACACAATTCTTAAACTATTTTTCTCTTCAATTCTCAAACCTCCAATTCATGTTTCCATTCGCATATCAAAACACACTTCATTCACTTTCCCAATGTGCCGGCAGAGAATTCATCAAAACCTTTTTCCACTTTGTATGTTCCACCCGTTATCAAAACTTATTTCCTTTTTCGTATGTTCCGCTTACTGGCTCATTAATATCAAAACTACCTTTCGTAAGTACAAACACTTTGAATTCGTTTCAACACGTACCCATCGGAACATTCTCATATCATATTCAACTCTATAAGTATCGGAATTTACGGGGTCATTTCAAAATTAAGAAATATTTTCAAGAAATTTCCCATTTTATTGTCGAGACAGTCATTTAATTTTCATGTTCGAATTTTGCGTTTTTATCTTTGTGATGCAATATTGTCAAATATCGCGCAATGTTGCACATCGAGCCCAAATTACTAGCGGGGAACATCTTCCAAATCTCTTCCAGATCTCTTCGCACGAAGTCCCCAGTGATGGATATATAAGGCCGAGCTCTGCATGCTCTGGCCAAGCCAGATACCAGCAAGTTAGTGTTCATCAAGTAATATTTCAACGTGCTCAATTTTCAGTAGTTAATTTAAAGTGATTTAATTTACAAAAAGTGATATACTAGTAACTCCCCTGGTTTATAAATAAAAGTCTAGTTCCGTCTGTCTAGTTGTCATATACTAGTAATTCTTTCGGTTCGCAGAATAAAGAATTTATTGTCGTCTGTCTGATTAAACTTTTCAACGTTGACAAATGCGAGTTTTCGGTTATCAAACTGCTGTGTCTACTTCCTTGGCCGAAACGAAATAAAAAAGAGTTTTTAAATTAATTATAATTTTATAATTTTTCGGAAAGCTAATACGCTTAATAAATTTAAATAAAATATAAAATAAATGTCAATGTCAAGTCGAAATTCAGTTGTCGAAAAGTTACCTAATTTAAAAAAAGAAGGTGTAAAGAATAAATAGTTTTAGTTAAATAAAATCCAAGAACTCTGTTAATTTAAATAGATAAATAATCTAATTTCGTTCTAAACTAAAGTGTCGTTATTTCGAGAAGAAGCATATACAGGGTGTAGTCTTTGACCCTGCCGCAGACAGTAAATTAAGCTAAAGTGATAAATAAACTCCTTTGAATAAATACAAGTGTACCAAAGATCTAGGCTATATACAGGGTGTAGCGTTTGACCATGCCCGACATTTTAAGAGTAACCCCCCCCCCCGAACCTCTTCTCAAACAAAAAAAAGTAAAGTTCACATATGGCCTCGAGAGTCTGAATCTAAGCTCTCCAAACAAAAATCTATTATTTTTTCAATCAAAAGAGGCTCGTAGGTGTTCAAGATACCGTGTTGGTAGTAGAGACGATGCTACTGATTCTCAGCCTACTGGAAGACTACAAACAAATGTAGAATAATTGAGTAACAATATTTTTTTCTAATAAATAGCGAAGAGCTTTCCATAATGAAATAGTCTAAAGTAGTTTGTATGTAAAAATATTGTAAAATATCAAATGCCAAATAATATTCATGTCTATCATTTTAATGTATAAAATTATAGCATTTAGGATCCGCTAACAAACATTAAACAGATCGTTAAAATTAATCACCATATAAAATTACGAAAATAGCTCTATAATTTAAGTTTAAATTTCATTCAGAAAGTTAGTTGATAAGTTAATATAAATACAAATATGATATGTAATATAGATACAGAAAAAGTATTAAATATGCATTAAAATTCCCAATTTATTTTTACTGTATTATTTTCAGACATCAATAAAATGTGAAATAACCAATACAAACAGCAATAGAGCCGCAAAATACTTTAGAAAAACAAATTATAGTTTTTATATCTTGTTTGTGTATGTTAAAAAATATTAAAACGATAAACATCATAACATTTGATTTTGTATCAATGGAAAAAAATGTATATACTGAAAATTAAAAAATATTTGCGTAGTCACTATAACAGACCATCGCCATTTTTAATTTTGCTAAAGCTATAATAATAGTAAGTAATACCGTAATAATTTATTTTAGGGACTATACTATCTCATTAATTAACTTCTCAAATATTTCTCAACTGTTTAAAAATAGTAATAGTAAATTGTTTAGTAAAACACGAGTTAATATGGGTTTCAAACTGGAAGTGATACTAAGCATGCCATTTTAAATCTCACTGAAAGCACTCACTACTCGTGATGAAAATAAAAATATCTCACGACCTTTTCAGATCTAGTTAAGTTGGACATATGCAAGAGAGAGAGAGAGAAAGAGAGAGAGAGAGATCCGACAAGGAAATATTTATCATTTTTGGCCATAACTTTTTTTATACATATATTGGTAAAAAAGGACTACCTAAGTAGAAGGTGTAGTAGTAGTAGTAGTAAGTGATTTTCACTCAATAATTTCAGTTGTTTGCAAAATTAGTCAATTTAAATTTAAAAATAGTACTAATCTTCATATCTTATAGTTGTAAATTAACTAATTTTGCAAACAGCTGAAATTCTTGAGTTAAATTTCATATCACTACTACACTTTTCATACTTCTACTTAGGTAGTCTTATACTTCTTTTATCAATACATGTATTATAAAAAAAAGTTATGGCCAAAAATAATAAATATTTGCTTATCGCATCTGTCTTTCTTGGATATGCCCACCTTAAGATATTTGACTCGTATCTCTACTGTTTTAGGAAAGACTCATAAAATCAAACGAACTTACCTTAAGCATGCGTTCAGATAGTAATATTCTAATAATTTTTTCTCGTTGAAATTCTTATACGCACCTTGCAAAATCAATATTTTACGAATTTCTTCCTTGGTACCATATTTCTCATTACTTATATTAAACTTGTATATACCTGTACATATTATGATAACCTAGTTTAATTTATAGTAATTTTATCTCACGAAAGTAATCGATTACCAAATGAGTGTTTTATTTATTTACATAGATTTTACACGCAGGTTTCACGTTGCTGCTATCAATAACAGTTTGTATCGTTAAGGAAACACAGTTGATAACTATTATTGCAATTTATGTATGGCTTAAAAGTTGTGCAGTTATTTTTACTTAAAAACTTAGCCGGTTGCCGTTATGGTGGAAACGAGAAAGTCGGAAATTAATTTATTAGAATTGGTGAAGTTCTTGGAAAAAGAATTTTTATATATATACATACATTGACAAAAAGTAGCAGATATTGATATATGCAAATAGTACAGGCGGTAGGTGTTTTGAGGTTCAAAAGTTATTTGACGTTCTCTTGATCCTTCACACAAAATGGTGGGCATATAAAGTAGATAATTGATTAAAGTAAATTCTTTGTGAAAAGTTTCGGTTAATGACTTTCCTCAAGGCACGTAAATCAGGCCACAACAGCATGGCCTTTATTAACATAAATAAATTAAATGTAGTGTGTTTTCATTTGATTATATCATTGCTATTGCGTGCGTTAGCGAAGAAGAGCATTAGTCTTCCCTCAGGTTCGATGGTTTTGAAACACCCTGTATTTGGATGCTTTCTATTTAAAAATAATTCCTTATTTTATTTCAAACTTATGTAAACATTATTTTTACAACAATGATTAAATAGTAATTTTCATTATATCCTACAAAAAATAAAGGAAATCTGACTAGTTGGAATGTACATATAACAAGCGTGTTAAAAGAGGTAAAAAATATTATTCCCTCCCCGCCGCTAGTTGCCGCGAACCATATAAAAAAACGGGTTGGTGACATTACGAGGAAGAAACTAATTGTCCGTCGATAGAGTGATTTCTTTCCGGACAAATGATCAAACTATTTTCTGTACAATTTATTTCTACATAACGAATCTACACAAATTAGAAATAATTTATCATTTTTGCATATTAGAGAATACTCTTTAGGCATATTATTAACACCAAAATTGCCGTCATAGCCACCGACAACGAACGCATTTACTTCGACTACATTATTTCAATATTCGAGTCGACGCTGGTGTGCATTGCACAATGGCAAGGTACGCAAGCATCGACGAGGGCGCCGAAAGAGTCCCGGAGGACAACATAGCGATTTGCATCGCCTCATTTGTTTCGGATTCTAAGTTATTATCTAAAAAATTTAATTTAGATTTTGATTCAGGTGGGAAATAAGTATCTATTTCGCGTAATGTGGTACTAAAGAAACATTAGATTTTTATAAAGTATTAAGGTTGATTTTTAACAAGCAAATAGAATAAAATTATGTTACAATTTACTCAATTATCAATGTTAATAATAATGATGAGACTAGATAAAAGTTCACATTCTAACTACTCTATTGGGAGAGTTTACGTTTGCTGAATTACGATTTATTATCACTAAATGAATATATTTGGGTTAGGATCTCCTCAAAGAAGACCAGGAAATAAGAGCCCGATGGAAAGAACACTACTCTAACATTCTTAACCAGCAAAGTCAAGCCGATCACGATATTATAAATCTTATCCCTCAATATGACACCTTCGAAGACTTAGATAAACCACTAACAACGGAAGAGATCTTAACCGCCATTGGGCAGCTAAAAAATAACAAATCTCCCGGCGCCGACTCACTCCCAGCTGAGATCTTTAAAGCTGTGTCGGCAGAGCTCATACCCTACCTCAAAAAACTGTTTGATGTCGTGTGGGAAAGTGGTCAAGCTCCGCAGGAGTTTCGTGATACACTTTTAATCAACCTCTTCAAAAACAAAGGGAGCGCTGCGGACTGTGGAAATTACAGGGGTATAGCTCTCCTGGCTGTTGGAGGGAAGATACTCACTAAAGCGATGGCAAATAGGCTAACACCTGTTATGGAAAAGTTACTTCCTGAAACACAGAGTGGCTTTAGACCAAACCGTGGCACATCGGATTTAATCTTCACACTTAAACAGCTTCAAGAAAAAGCACTCGAACATCAAGGAGAAATTCACATGGCCTTCATTGATTTAACCAAGGCGTTTGACTCGGTGGACAGGGAAGTGCTCTGGAAAATTATGTTCCGCTTAGGTATCCCTAGAAAATTTGTGGAAGTATGTCGCAGTCTACATACAAACAACAACGCCCAGGTTATGTATAATAATGAGGCAACCGAACCTTTCCAAACCCTCACTGGAGTGAGGCAGGGATGTGTCCTGGCACCCCTACTCTTTAATTTGTTTACCACTGCTCTAACAATTATTGTTGACAACAAACTGACAGTCAGAGGAATAGGTCTCAGATACCGTTTTGATGGCGGTCTCTTTAACATAGTGCGCTTTAGAGCTTTCACGAAGACACGCACACGATTCATTTGTGATCTCCAGTATGCGGATGACTGTGCACTTTTAGCCTCTACGCCGGAAGAGCTTCAAGAACTTTTAGATGTGTATGCCCAGAGCTATGATTCCTTGGGACTTAAAATCAACATTGGAAAGACTAAGATTATGTCAACTCCTCATCAAGTGAACCAAATAGACATTACACTTAACGGAAATTCTCTTGAAGTGGTGGATCAGTTCAATTACTTAGGCAACGTTGTTAATGACAAAGCAAACATGGACAGCGAGATTCGCAATAGAATTAACGCTGCATCTAGAGCACTCTGGGGACTTAGAGAGAGAGTATTTGACAACCACAACCTTGCTTTGTCAACGAAAATGGCTGTCTACAGAGCAGTTGTCATTCCAACACTGCTATATGGATGTGAAAGCTGGGTTACTTACCGTCGTCATGTGAAAGAATTAGAACGTTTTCAGCAAAGACACCTCAGAAGTATGATGAAAATCCGTTGGTTCCATCACATATCAAACGTGGAAGTACTCAGGAGAGCAAACAGCCTTCCAATTGAGGTGCTTATTTCAAGAGCACGCCTAAGATGGGCAGGTCACGTTCATCGTATGCATGATAACCGCCTTCCTAAATGTACACTTTATGGTGAATTGCTAAGCGGTAGAAGAAGGCGTGGCGGTCAACGAAAGAGGTTCAAAGACGCTCTCCATGAAAATCTAAAATCCTGCGGTATTGCAGACGAGCAATGGGAACAACTTGCAGCGGACAGAACCGAATGGCGAGGGGTTGTGGCCAGCTATCAAGGAAATGTTGCTGCAAGAAGGCCGAATCCAAGACCTAACCAGGTCTATGTTTGTCCTGACTGCGGTCGGCATGTGCTCTCCCGAATTGGCCTCTATAGCCATAGTCGTGTGCACCGTAGATGAACGGGAATTACAATAGACTACACCTTTTACTTGTTTTTTATTGTACATAATTTATCGACTGTAACATTTTTATACTCGGACTCGAGTAACGGCTAATAATAATATTTGGGTTATGTAAAGACAAGACACTTTATCAGAAACTAGTCAAACTTTATGTCAATCATTATTCTACAGCCTTGTAAAACAAGTAGGTGACTCTTGTGTCCACCACATCGCACGTAAGGTTTTGCAAGAATACTTTATATTCAAAGTACACTAGGAAGATTTTTCTACCGTAACCACAATGTTGTTTGATTGTGGCCAATTTTAACTACAATAAAATATTATAATTACATAAATTCGACATATTATGCGCTAACAAAAGTTTGAAACATTGACCACGATCTATTGGCTGTTCGGTTCTCGATTGAGGTCCGTTACAACGTAGGACGTTTAATATTTCAGATTATTATCTGTTCACTTGTTTGATTGAAGAGTCATGCAATGCAAACTTCGACCTTTCATATGGTTGACAATCATACGCAACTTTCTGGTTACTCTTCTATTCAATTACTTTAGGGAGATTTCTCCAGCATTTTAAAAGATTTTACGTCAGCGTAAACTCTCGCCTACAGCACAGTTATAAATATGATTATCTGAGCGATTGCTCCTACTCTAATCTCAAACAATAATAATCATTTTTCCGACAATTACCCAACGTTAATTTCTATCAACGTAACTCAGAAATTCTATTGCATAACATGATTCTTGTTATTTGCATAACCAACTCTATAACATATTATAGCAGCGTAAACCTTCCTATATAGTATTTAGTCGGTTGTCTTGAACATTTGGATTGTGTTATATAATAAAGTGTGGTTTTTGTGACTACTGTCCCAACGATAATATATGTATTAAAACAATTTATGCCTTTTTTTCAACTCCAATTTTCTGGAAATATCAACTAAATAATAATAATAATAATCTTTATTTTATACATTATACATCATACATTATACATTATCAGTCTTGTAATTACAATAATAATATAGATGGTAGGAAGAATGTACTAATAAAGAGAAGGACCCCAGAAGTATCTCTAAGATACTTGTACGGGTACAAAATGTGTCATCGTATATACAAATGACATGGCATAATTAATCTAGCCTGGTGGCAGCTGTTTGTATTCAATTTTAGGGATATCCATTTAATATTTGGGAGTGTTTATAGATGAAACTGGCAGCAAATGCTCATCAGATATTTGGCAGCTATAGAAACTTATCAATATGTTTTGCACAATAAACATTCTTCAACAAAGTTATACGTAACGAATATTGTCCAAGATTGTTTTAACTAAGCAATGTTTTCTAAAATATAACGTAAAAACTGGAATTTTCTTTCCACTTCAAAAGTTTACTCTTTCAAGGTGATCCACCTTAGATTTTCTGCCTTTGCCTTTGCTGCCACTAGGCTATTTTCTATCTTAGAAACTATAATTTTTACATGTTAATAATTATGTAACTATACGAAAATGAAAAGTAATATAAGGCTAAATGCATCATATAATAATTTTACTTATACATTGTTTTTATTAATCTATTTTTAGATAATAATTTTCGAGGAAAAAGTATAAAAAATATGTTATTAGATATATAGGTAAGTAAAGTGTAGCATCAGTATGGTGCGTATAAATTACGATATTTTTGTAATAGATTTTATTTTACTGTATATGGAAATGTTATTAACATCTAATATTTTTGATCAACTAAAACGTGGAACATATTCCTTTCATTTTCAGAAATATATTTCATGCACGTTAACTTAAATTTCTTTTTATTATTGATTTCTTTAATTTCAAGCGGTAATGAATTATATATTTTTGGAGCTAGATACGAACAACATCGTTGCCCTACGGTTTTTCGTCTTTTAGGGATTTTTAGGGTATTTATATTTCTGGTTCTATAAAGGGGATGTGTCTCTACTATAATTCTTTTATTTTCAGCATGTTGTTTAATGGCTAGTGCAATGCAAAATAATTGTCTTATGTCCATTACATTTGCGATTTTAAATAGCGCATCAGATGGGTAGGTATGTTCTTTATTGTATATGACTTTTAAGACCCTTTTTTGAAATATATCTAACTTTGCCATGTTGCAATTTAAGATCCCACCCCAACCTATTATACCGTACCTTAGGTGTGATTCTACAAAGGCTTTGTACATTATTATTAATTGTTTGCAGTCTAATATATGTTTGAGCTTTCTAAAGAGTGGTATTATTCCGCGTAATTTTTTTAATAATTCATTCACATGTGCTTCCCAGCGGAGATGTTGGTCTATATGTATACCAAGATATCTTATAGTTTTCGCGTATGCAATATTAAAATTTTTATTGTTTATGTTTATATTTAATACATCATATTTTGGTAGTTGCGGTTTATAAGATGTAAAAGGAATATAAAAGGTTTTGTCAAAATTTATTGATAATAATTTATAATCAAGCCATTTTTTTATTTTAACGAAATCGCTTTCTGCTTTTATTTTTAGGTTAGTCCAAGTATCGTCTTCATAATAAATTGCTGTGTCATCCGCAAAGCTAGTTATATGACCATCTGTGTCTACGAGAAATAAGTTGTTGATGTATAAAATAAATAATAAGGGTCCTAGGATGGTACCTTGAGGAACACCACAATCTATAGTCCGATAACCACTCTTTCTCTCACCAATACCCACGCATTGTTTTCTGTCGGAGAGGTAACTCTTTAATAATTTTAGTGGTAAGTTCCTTATACCTATGTTTTCAAGACTTTCGAGCAGCAGCCGATGACTTATCGTATCGAATGCTTTGGCTAGGTCTATAAAAATACCCAGTGAGGGCTTTCCTTTGTCGAGTGACATATATATTTCCTTAGTGAGACATTCAATTGCATCCGATGTTGATTTCCCTTCCTGAAAACCGTATTGATTGCAGGATATAATATTGTATTTATTTACGAATTTCTGTAATCTTAATTTTAGTAATTTCTCAAATATCTTGCTGAAGTTTGTGATTAATGAGATAGGCCGATAATTAACAGGCTCCAGCCTATCACCTTTTTTAAATATGGGTTTTATTAGTGATACTTTGAATGCTGAGGGGCATACTCCATCCTGAAAGCATTTATTCATTATAAATGTTAAAGGTTGAGTTATGTAATCTACGATTTGCTTTAGTGATTCAGCTTTTATTCCGTCAATACCCGCCGATTTTTTATTTTTTAAGTTCATAATATTTTCTCTTACTTCTTTTTCGTCGGTTGGATAAAGAAACATTGATTTGTCATTTATTATTACTTCTTCTTTATAATTTTCATCTCTTTCTATCAATTTGGCCATTTTGCTACCCATTTCCGAATAGGTTTCATTAAATATCTCGCATATTTCTTCTATATTTTCAGTAATTTCATTATTTGAATTTAAAATTTTATTCACATCATTGTTTTTTTTCTTAGGTTTATTTTGTATTTCATTAACAGTGTTCCATAGAATTTTATTATTATTTTTTTCATTTTCGATTCTCTTTTTGTAATATTCGTTTTTGGACTTTTTTATTAATTTATTTAAGTTATTTCTGTAGCTAGTATATTGTTCTTTTAAGATGGCATTCTCATTTGATCTTTGGAAGTTTAAATATAATTTATTCTTGTAGTTTATAGAGTTTAATATACCTTTAGTAATCCAAGGTTTCCGACTCATATTTTTCTTTTTTCTCTTTATTAGTTTTGTATGTTCATTCATTTTTCCTAGCACAGTATTTACGAATATATTTGTTGCAGTTTCTGCATCATCACAGTTATAAACTGAACCCCAGGTACAGGTACTTAGATCATTTTTTAATGTTTTGTAATTTATAAATTTGATATATTTATCTTCTATCTCCTTTATTTTTGCTTCATTTTGTGTTATAATCTGCAATATGATAGGAAAATGGTCAGTGATGTTATTTTTAATTATAATAGGTAATATGTTCTCATTGATATTATTTGTTATTTTCGTAAATATATGATCAATGCAGCTACCTGAGTTTCCCTGGGCTCTAGTAACATCATTTATGGCCGGAAAAAAATCATACTCAGACATTATATTCAAATATTCGTTGGTGACATTATTATTATTTTTTAAAAGGTCTATATTCACATCGCCTACAATTAAGTTTATTTTAGAGGAGAAAGGTTTATTTCTTAAGTGGTGTTCTAGTTGCTCTAGGAACTCAACATTATCGATCGATGGTGATTTATATATGCACATTATCTCTATAGTATTTTTGAAAAATTTTGTTTTGAGTCTAATAGCTTTGATATGTGAAATTGTGTCAATATTGTACTCACATTCTATGTCTTCTTTTATAAACACCACGATACCATCGTTTTGGTTGTAGTTACCTTCATTGTATATAATGTTATAACCTTTAAGATTAAATAAATTAATGTTGTCAATGTTCCACGTTTCACTTAATACGATACACTCAAACTCCTTAGTGAATTGATTTAAAAATATTTCTAATTCCTCATAATTTTTTTGGATACTTCTGATATTTAGATGTGCTACTTTGAAATTTTCATTATTTATGTTTACATTTAGTACCTCGTTAGCCTCGCTTATATTATCTAATACTTCTGTTATAATTTTGTTTGGTTGGTAGTCTCTAATGAATGGATCCATTTGTAGTCAAATGACTTAAAAAACGTGGTATATAATAAAATTATCTAATATCTAATATAATTATATGTAGGTGATGTTTTTAGAAACTAAATTATTATTCTTGATGCAATTTTATAATTTAGCTTAAACTATTTGCACTTACCAGCTAAATTATTAACTAAACGCGAATGTTTCGAATTTTTAAAACAGTTTATCTATTTAATTACGCGTTTTCCTTACTCTTTCAGATGCCTTATTTACTAATATTTTTCTTTTGCCTTCTTCTTTTTTCTCTTTTGTGACTTCGTCGTGGTATTTTGATGGTACGTTCGTGTTGGAAGCGGTAGGACCATTATTTGTTTTTAATTCTTCACTATTTTCTTGGTTTTCTAACTCTAATAAATCTTCAATTGTGTAACCTCTTTCATTTATATACAGTATATTTTTCTTTATATAACTTGTCTTGCTCTTGTCTTCCTTGGCCAATTTCAAATGTCTTCTTAGCACTTTGTTGTCTTCTCTTTGCTTAGGTGTTAAGTCGTGGTTAATGAAGATGCTTGTGTCTTTTAATTTACGGCAGTTTTGAAATATAAGTTTTTTCTTTAAGTGTGTGGTAAGTTCAACTTTGATAGGGCTATCCTCAGAGTTTCCTAGTGTATAGAGATCGTTAATATCGCACTCTTTTAGGTCAATATCTAGCAGATTTTTTAATTCTTGAGTTATAAATTCGGTTGTGAGTCTAGTTCCTTGATTCTTTATACCGAAAATAACAATATTGTTTTTTTTGTTGTCCCCTCTTAATATCTCTATTTCTTCCTTTAGCACAAGGTTCTCTTTCTCAAGTTTATTTAGTCTATTTGTAATTTCTTCAATTTTTTGTAAAAGTTTAGATTCGCTTGCATCAATACTACTTTTTATTTCATTCCTATTTCTTATTATTTCATCTAGTAATTTCTTGATATTGTCTTCTGTCATTCTGATTGAGAATAGCAATTTATTTTCTTGCTGTGTATGGCTACCCTTATATTGAAATTTGCACAATTGTGAGTTTATTGGGTATTGGTCTAGCTGTCTACCAGATGACCAGATGTTATTTGTACAGTTTTATTGCGTTACCTAGTTTGGGTTTCTCCGCTGGATCCCTGGCTCTTTTGCCTGTTCACTGCCACTTGCTTGAATAAACTACCACAAATTTTAAGTACACTGAATAGTTATTTTGAGATAATTGTCAGTTTTTCAATTGTTTATTCACTTTGATTACATTAATTTTTATTTTTAAGGTCTAGCGCACTTTTTTTTATTCACGTCTCGGCTAACTCACGTCTCGTCTCATTTAGTTTTCAGTTTATTTTTAAATTTTTTTACACGAGCGTCACTTAAACACGTCCACTCTCTTCGGCAGTAGGATAAATTGATGGATAATTGATAATTATTCAATTTCAATCAAATAAAATCTGACAACAAACTTTAACTATAGAATTCACAGTGAAATCTTGAGTAGCAAAATAGAAGATAAATAAAATAAATGATTAACTAGTTTTCTCAATTCATAAACAGTGTATTAAGATTCACGAGGTATTTAAATTTAAAAAGAGATTAATTTTCTCAGGTAAATAGTATCAGGTAGTAAACCGTAATATTAAACTTTACATGAAGAACTTGGGTAAATAAATATAACTGCAGATACAAGGTAATTTGGGTCCTAACTCTATAAAACTAGACGATCACGCAAATGGCTAATTTGTTGATTTATCTTCACATAAATTGAGGTAAATAATTGCTGGGTAGAATTAAATATGTTCTTGATTGCTTCACAGCCAGGAATTTTTGTTAGTATTTAATAGGCGGGGGTAGAGGGTGCTTGAGTTTGTCTAGAGCATACTGTTCGCTAATGTTCATTCGTTTTCTTCTTAAAATCCTATACCCCTTTTAATGATGTTGGCAACAATTACAGCGAAATCGTCTAGGTTCTGTGCAGCTCCAAATAGTGTATGGGCCTCTGATTCGTCCGGTACTTGATGTTTTTGAGCCATGAATATTTCTTCCTACGTATACCCCCTTTCCTTAAATTTCCCTCTCCATAATTAGCTTCAGGAATTGAAACTTTATGTTGCGATGTATGTAGCCAAGATATGCAGCTCTTCTTCGCTTCACTATGGTCAGAAGTTCGTTGTCTCCGCCTATTCTTCTCAAAACTCAGCGCTGGTGATATGTGCGGTCCAGGATGTCGCCCACAGTCTTCTGAAAACTCACATTTCCAACGCTTCCAGCTTGTTGAGCGCGTTGACTTTAAAAATTCATGTTTCGGCTCCATATAGTAACACGGAATAAACATAACCCTCAACAAAACGGAATCTTAACTCCCCCCGCCTATAACTTCACTAATATTAATACTACGTAAAAATGTATTTGAACCATTTCGATAGAGAATTTACTTACCTTTAACTTTGATAACTATCTTTTTTTCGTAGCACCATTCACAATCGAGATATTTGCAAAAAAATAATTTTTAAGTGATATTGCCCCAAAATTGGGGGTGTTCCGGGGGCGGGCGAGGGGAAAAAATTAGTATGTCTAATATATAATTAACTGGTTCCAATAGTAAAATCTTTTGTCCGATTTAATATGATGTTAACCTATCTGACGACTGGCCTAATACGAAAACCAGAAAATGTTTTTTTTTAGGCACATAATCTTGCCAGTGGTTGTCAGCCCCGAGTATTTGAAACTGTGGCAGTGTCTTTCCCTCTCTCTCTCTCTCTATTAGCGAATGGACTTCATCAGCCTCCAAGTGCGTGTGTCCTACAGTAAGGAAGTTTATTTATTATGTTTATATTGGGTTTTATGTGTAACATCCAGAGGTAACACGTGCCCATTTGTGAATTTCGATTTTGTGAAGGACAGTTATCTGATCAAATGTAAAGTTCTGTAATGATGTCTGAAATATCGCATATTTCAATAAATTTTGTTAAACACGATGCTCAGTCACTCCCTCCACACCCAGCTATGCTTTCATCCCGCATTAGGTGAAAGGATTTTTGTAATATTGACTCATAATAACTAAATTGTATGTCTAAAGTTTTATGGAATAAAAACTCTGCGAATTTGACAGGTCTGGCGTTGGCAAACATTTTTCTAAGTCAAACATCACTACTTTTGTTTTTCTTGGAACGGTTTTTGTCTTCTGATTTTAACTTCCTAAGTCCTAATATTTTAGCAGCCCTTGAGTGCATCTTTTTTTATTAAAACACTCCAAAACGCGGACCACACTTACAACAATTAAAATAATGCTTCTCTGTAAATTATCACTTGCAGACACTGGTAAGGATATAGTCCAATAGTTAACTGTCAGGTTCAGGATAGTCACCCAAAAAGACAGCGATTGTGAAACCGGCTATTAGAAGTTTAAATAACTTTTCTTGTACTTTAATCAACTGTTAAATATTCCCAAGTTCTTAAATTAAGTTCAAATTTAATGATACTCGTATACGCGTATTGTTTTCATAAAAGCAGTTTTACCTAATAGTGTGGGCTTACTATTTTTTGGGCTATTTTTATTTTAAATTTAAATACATTCTACAGTCTATTTCAAATATCTATAATTCTTTGTTTCTTAGAATAAGCCTCTAGTCAGAGTTGAGGTACTCAGTGCTAAAACGTACTCCAAGTAAAGTAATCAGTACATTTTTACTTTAAATATTTTACTCTAAGTACTTTGAAAAAATTCATGTACTACTACTTATGCGTGTTCCCAGTACTTTAACTAAAAAGTACTGGATACTTGTAAATGCTTCTAAATAGTTAATACTTGTTACTTAAAAAGTATTCCAAGTACTTTTAAATATTCAGTATTTTTTATAAAATTTAAAAAGGTTACCTACTCTACTAATTTTGTTAAATAACCTCATCAAATATGCGGTCTCATTATTTATTGGGTTTGGATTATGATCGTGCTATTATAATCATGCTACATAAAGTTATAGTGGTTCTAGAATTTCGTAAGCATTTCAATTAATTCAAAAATGTAATTCAGCAAAATAAGCAACAAATGAAAAGAAATAATAAATGCTCACATCTCTTAGTTTTTTTCTCTTAAAATTCTGTAAAACATTTTCGTCGATATGTCGACACAGGCTACGCAGTATACCTTGTACCACAAACGTTCGAAGCATAATAATATAGACATGAAAAATCATTTCGTGAGAGAAGCTATAGCTAACATGTTTATTTCTGTTAAGTACTTGTCGATAAACGAAATGCCAGCTGATGTGCTAACAAAATTTCAGAGAAACATAAGAAATTTTTAAAGTCATTGGGTCTTTTACAAAACATTGCATTGGTATTACCAACTTTGGGGGTTGTATGATTTGCGAAGGTGGTAGCACTGTTTTAATAGGACATGTATGTTATCTTTATTCTTTCCTTTTATTTGGATTTTCTACCACATGTATCACCGAATTTACAAAATAATAGCGTTATTGGAAAAAAGCCTCTGCGCCTATGACATTTACGTCAAAGAAACAGTCAGAGGTTATATTTAACAAATAATATAAATCGGGATAATGTATTTTGCTGACGTTTGGGAAAGTAGTCTTCTCCGTTTTCAAGAGCTTTTTTTCGAAGAACTTTTATTTGCTGTGTATATCAAATACACAGCTTTAAGATTCTGTTTATGTTACTTCCATAGATACTTACTATTTGCATAGAACTGATGATATTTTCTTTTAGATAATGTTGAATTTCTTAAGGCCTTCTTTTAACATTGGTAGCCAGGTTGTACAAATATCTACAGAACAATTCGATAAGCATTTATCTTCATTTAATAAGACTATTGCTGATTCTTTAATTTTTCTTTTTTTGTTATCTGCCTCTTTTGTTAAAATTTTTGCCGAGTCCCACTTTATTCTATGTCCGTTTTCTCAAGCATGTTTACAAATTTTTGATTTCTGAATTTCATTCTTTCTAACGTAATTCTTGTGCTCATCCTACCTCCCATTGAAAGCTATGGATGACTCACCCACATAACACTTATCATATTCGCACGGGATATTGTAAATACAGTTTCTTGAATTCTGCTCCCGGTGTGAGGTTGGATGATCATTTCTAACGTCTCCTCCGGTTGCATCATTGCGAGGGACTATGAATTTTTTGTAAAAATTAGTTTTCTTTTGACTCCCATCGCATTTTTGTAACTTTAATTTTTAGGTTTGATGTGGTGTGATTCACAAAAGACTTTACCCCCTTAAGTTTGTTCAAAATAGTAAAGGTTTTTCCAGAAATTGTACCTAATAGCGAATACAAGACAAGCGCTGAAAGCTTTGTCATCTTCTGTACTGTGTCGGTTAATATGTAGCTATATGAAAAAAATAAAAATGTGTTTAAAATACTAAATACTAGCAATATGCAATTTGCATTGAAAAGAAAAACATGATTACTATTAACGACTAAATATTTTGAGAAGGATAAGACACTCCTTAATTTAAAAATTTCTAGTATATAGAATACCTAAAAAAGTATTACAGTACATTCAAAATAATACTAAAAAATACTTTAAATACTTATTTATAATACTTTTACTTGTACTTAAAAAAATACTGAAGTATTTAAAGGTATGTATCTACTCTAAATATTTTAAGTACTTAGAGTATTTCACGGAGTAGTTACTTTCTACTGGTTACTTAAATTTTAAAATTGAAATAAATTACTTAATACTTTAAGTACTTCTTGAAAGTATTTGTATACTTTATAAAGTACAGAGTAAAAATAAAAATTTGGGCTACCTGTAATTTTTAAAAGTGCTTGTCTCACTCTACCTCTAGTTAAGTGATCTCGAATCACAGATACATTGTATAATTGAAAAATCTGTGCAACATATATTATCTACAAGTTCATTTGTATGATATGCTTTGATATTAAAATCTAAATTAAGTTTACAGTTTACGCATGTTTGAATGCTACTAAATAAATAACATAAAGCAAAACATTTTGTGTAATTGTTTACATATAATTAATATTTTCTTAGAAAAGTCGTCACCTACAAAGAAAAGGGCATTCTTCAGCAACATAAGAACAAAAAAGGAGATACCAGTCAAAATGGCAGGAAATGAATCGCCCCTCAGGGACCTAATACATCCAGCTTACAACGAACATCTGAAATCACACAATGCTGTTACTTTCAAACTCGTGCGAACTGGTAAGTGAGATTTCATATTGCTTTGTTCTAAACTGACATACATAGAATTTTTATATTGTTCCTTTGAGAGGAAGAGATGATTTCGCGCTTCTCTCAACTAGGCCTATGTCCTCAACGCAGCGTAAAATATTTCTCTCGTAATAAACGCACACCAAAAGGTCTTGGCTACAAAGTAAAAATGTACATGTTTTACAAAATAAAACATTGCTGAGCTACATGTTATTAGGAATGTTTTTTACATTTATCTGCTTTTTAATATTCAATATCTTTATAAAATCCATGGATATACAAAGTGTTTATGAACCTCAACTTAAAAACAGACAGAGTTGCAGTAAGTATGTATTTGAAATGATTTTTGAGTTAGGGTCACGATAACTAAATAGCTGATAAGTCCACTTTCGCCGCTTCCAACATCTTCGTAAGTGAAAAATTTATTTGGATGCTACTAGATGGCGCTGATATCAGGAACTATGTTGATTTTAAAATGTAATTGAATAGGCAACGAAAATGAAGTAATATTAATAATAATTGAAAAAAAATTTGATCAAAAATTTATTGAGTGAAAAACAAATAGTCTTATTACACTAAATTGTTTAATTTCGTAATGGCGACCGATTTCGTGAACTACAACTTCCTTCACATCATAAGGCCATAAGACTATAATATGACAAGATATTTTTATAAAGAATGAAATTAGGAATAAAAATAAGAATTACAAAAAAAAATTACCTAAGTTTATAAAAAATATTCTCTTGAAGAATAAAAATAAAAATCAAAACCTTGTGGAGTCAATTTTTTTTAAAATCAAAAGCCTTTGCGCAGGCCGGAGTTTATACACATCGCGGAGGGCTCCTCGTTTGGATTGAGGTGCCTGTGTCAGCTGCGAAATTTAAAAAATTTGAAAAGTGAACAAGTTTTTAAAAAATGTGTAGTATTAAGTTTTGTTAAGTCTTCTATGTTAGATATAAGCAATTTTAGTATCTTTTTTAATCTGTTTGTCTCAGAAGGAGTTTAGGTTTAAGTTTTAATTATTTTTTAACCAAACCAGATCCGTTCCGCTCAACCTTACAATCCGCCATCGCGATTAACGCGGTGGTTGCACGGTCGGTCCCGGGATGGGTTCTCGGGAGGTACCTGTTATATTATACCGCGAATAAAGTTATATTGATTGATTAATTGGTACTCGGCACATGGGTATCACCAGATGCATAGTATCTAACTTTTTCTCTATCGAGGCTCTCTCGAACTATCTTTACAACCAATATGTGACCTTGAATGAGTTGCATTGTGCCCATAAAGCCTACAGATTAACACTTTTGTCTGAAACGTTCCTCCATTCTCGGTGGATTCCTTTTTCTTTTGTCCTCAATATAGGTCCAATTTAACTGATGTTTTAGTTGCTGTACTTTTCCTTCGACTGTACAGATTTGTCTTTCTATCGCTAGAATTTCCTAATGTTACTAACTTTTCCTTCGACGTCGCCAATCTTGTCTTCCACCTTATCTACTTTCTCTTCGACATCACTAATTTTGTCTTCAATCTTGTCTACTTTTTTGACATCATTAACTTTAGCTTTTATAACGCCTATATCCTTCTTGATTTCATATTTGAAATCCTCAGTGGCTGAAAGATGGTAACTTGTGGCACCTGTATGATTTTTCTCAATTCTTCCTGACATGTCCTTTCTTCTTCTCTTAAGTCATCCTGGCGCATCTTTTATTCCAGTTTTTTATCATGAAGTCTTATATCCTAATTTTCATCATTCTCTCGATAATTCTTCCTGTCGTCACTTTTACTTATTTTCTTCTTGACGTCTCTTCTCTTGCTCTTCCTTTTCTCCTTGACGTCTCTTTCTTGTTCTTCTTTTTCTTCTTGTTTCTTTTCTTGCTCCAGTTTCTCTTCTTGGTGTCTCTTTTGCTGGTCTACCATCATTTCAGTTTGTCTAATATGTCCTGCATTTGTTGCTCAGCAGTCATATTTCTTGCTTCCATTAAAGCGTTCTCGAGACAGCACTAACAAGTCTTATTTAAAATCTTATTAGTCCTTGCTCTGCATCTTCTAGCGGCTTGTGTATCAGTGTATGCGTAGAAGCTATGCACTGTTAGGCGAGGATTGCGTAGTAGATATACCATCTTCCGGAGGGAATGTAGTCGGTCCTTTGTGTATTAAATGTCAGGCAAGTAAAAGATCCCTACTAGTATTCCTGGTTGGGGGTAGCTCGTCTACAGGCGTCGGTGATAGGCCTCAGTAGTGGAAATATGCCGACGTTAAATAAATGTATTTATAACAAAAATCTGTAGGTAAATTCGATATTTTCACAACCAGAAACTTTTCCAAAATGTCACAAGTCTTATTTAATGTCTATACCATTTTCCGGTTAAGAGAACTTAATTAACTATAGTAATTTCTAAATAGAATGTTCTATAAACGTTCTTACATTAACACGAATAAGTCTAATCTGAGATCTATATTTTTCGGTTGAAGAAATTAATTAACTACATTAATTTCTAAATAAAATTTTCTGGAAATGGCCGTATACTAACACAAATAAATGTTATCTAAGTTCTACATCATTTTCTAGTAAAAAGAACTTTACTATCTCCAGTGAGTTCGAAGTTGTAACGCCGCTACGTCGATTTTGCAATTTGCATTTTAATACCAATGCAAACGGTCTTTGCCTCGAGTGCTAGTTTCTGATTTAAAATGTAGAAACACCATCTTTCGCTATCAGCAGTATGATAGAGGCCCCAGATATAATCAGTGAAGACGGTTTATTACCAGGGGTCGAAACTTTGGTTGTCGTTCTCGTGCAATGGACAGCTGTAATGATTTCATGTAAGTAATACTTTCACTATTTCGGGTAAATACACATTAGAGAAGGGACTCAAAATAAGGCACGCAATACGTTTTAACACTACTATATTGAAAATATTTACAAGTCAAAGAAAAATAAACTAAAGATATATGATAGGTATTTTAAGGTACCTGTATATATATTTACATAAAACAACTTAATAATACAAGCTGTTTGGTATTGCAGCAAATTAAAAATTTTAATTACCCAAGTTTCGGGAAGGGATAAAATTTTTAGCTTTTAAGCAAAATCTCTACCATGATTATTGACTAGGTTTTGTATACAAAAAAAAACGAGGCAAGCAAGTGAGCGATGATATACACGTGCAAAAATGAAAAATGAAAGCAAATGATAGGTACGACAAGCAAACGGATCAACTTTGTGACAGACTTTAACTTGGTAGACTTTAGAACCTAACATTGCAAACCTGGTTATTGAATATTTACTTGTTAAATAAAGCGACACGTCTCAGATGGAGTGTCCCGCTTAAAGACAGGGTCCGCAAATGAAAATTTTCGCGGAAAATAATCCGTAATTGATTTTAGATGATTAAAATTTTAAAATACGATAGGTTTCAATTGGAGTGTAGCACTTAAATATTCCGATGTAAGTGTATAGAAAATGTACCAAGCAAACAGGTTCCGATGTCAAGTCTTATTTTATCAGATATTAATTTCGATCGTGGCTGCAAATAATTTATTCCTTTAACTGTTTGTCTCATAAAATACGATTCGACTCAATTGGAGTGTCTCACTTAAAGGCAGCGCCCCCCAAGGAGTTATTTCCCGAAAATAATCAGTTTTGCAACATGAAATATAACAGAAAGTTAAAATTACAATTTCGGCATGACGCCTCTGAAGTGTCCCACTTAAAGGCAGCGTCACCAGAAGGTAATATTCGCGACAATATGTCTTTCCGGATCTTACTAATCACGATCGGTTAATTGAAAATTACAAGTTGCTGAAGGCGTAAGTTTTCAAAATATATTAAAGACAAATTAAAGTACTCAAATAAATACAGAAAATATTCCAAGTTTACCACAAAAATAAATGCGAATTAAAATAGCAAGCTTTTACTTTACTAATCACCTCGGGCGTAGAAATCAAAGATACCCTTAGCGACGGGGTGTTTCAGGATATCGCCTTCCTGGGCGAGAATTCAACCTGTCTAGCGCAGATTGCGCAGTCATATGTGAGCCAAGCAGTTATACAATTTTTTTTAAATAAAGACAATATTATTATTATCATTATTATTAGTATTATTATTTATGAATAAAATAATAAAATGCAAATTTATTTTAACTTATCATTAATTATGTTTTTACAGTTGCATTATTAGAAAATTCCAATAGCTTCTGATATTCTCAAGGCAGTACAAAGCATATTAAAAAAAAACAGAATAATAGATATTATTTTAACGCCCATATTATTAACATTTTCAGTGCTGGTGTTACGAGAAATCTAATTTTGCTATGTCCCGTAAATTTTAGTCAAAATTAAATTATACGGTATAGCTCGATATTTTAAATGTATCTAGCATTGTTAACTATATTGCTGTTCCGAGAATTTATGATAATAGGTTGCGAAAAAATGTTTATAGAATTCTGGCCAGTCAATCCAATAATAAATATATTATACAGGATGATGTGTTTAACGATTAGGTAGGTATTTCATTGATAGCACGATGACAAATGGAGTCGCTTTATTAACTAGAATTCGAGAGTATTGTATAAAATAAAAGAAAATAATAGAATAGAGCTAAATGTCTTGTAGATATGTTTCACTTTAATCTAGAGGCTGGAAAAATTTGCAAAATTATAATAAAATAATACCGACTTATTAGCAGTTGACTGGGATACGCTTTACATGTGGATAATGTCCAACTTTATTGGAATAATTTTAAACAGAACTTCTTTAATACTCAGAAGGGCGGATAGATCCATTTCTAATAATCACAGCGAAGTAGCTAATTTGTTTGCCAACACTTTCTCTCAGGCCTATACAGTGGAATCTTCTGATGCTTTGCCCAACATTCATCAACTTCCTTGAGTGCTCGCTGATATGACAAATATTGATTTCCAAAAAGAACAAATTGTTGAGAAAATTCGTGCACTAGGTCCGTCGGCTGCACCTGGCATTGATGAAATATCCACCATGTTACTTAAAGCTTGCATTAACTCCATCTGCAAACCACTCAGTATAATAATGAAACTGTCTTTCGCTTCTTGTATATTACCTTCCGAGTAGACACAAGCATGTTTAAGGCCATTTTTAAGAAAGGGGATAAGTTCAGCTCTGACAATTTTCGTCCAATTAGTCTTACTTCTGTTGTTGTCAAGATGATGGAATCAATCATTGTGGACAGTATGCGACCTTTTCTCCTTGCACATCAAATTATCCCTGCCGAACAACACGGGTTTATCCCAGGTCGCTCAGTTGACATTAATTTGCTGTGTTGCCTATCAGACTGGTCTCTCAGGTTAGATCGTGGTGAATACGTTGACATCATATACCTAGATTTCCACAAAGCCTTTGATAAAGTGCCTAAAATTCGCTTATTACAGAAACTGGAACAGTTTGGCATACGTGGTAGTTTGCACATGTGGATTCGAGATTTCCTTACCTATTGAATGTGTCTGTTAAAGTTGGTACTGCAGTGAGCGGCAGCAGAAACCTGCTCAGTGGGGTCCCCCAGGGATCTGTCTTAGGACCCCTGTTGTTTATCGAATACACATCCGATCTGCGGCTATGTATCAAATCCCAGTGTTCTGTCTACGCAGACGACACAAAAATCTGCTGCAACCTACTAGCAGATCATGTACAGTTGCAAGAAGATCTAGATCTCGTTCACAAGTGGAGTGAAACTTGGTTACTTCTATTAAACATCGATAAGTGTGCAGTACTATATTTAGGAAAGCACAGTACACACTTGGGGTACAATATTAACAGCAAATAACTGAGTTCATCCGACTCTCATGATCTGGGAGTCATCATTACGCACAATCTTTCCTGGTCCAACCATATTGCCCGACAAGTTAAAAAAGCCAAACCAAAGTATATCTTGTGAATAAAACTTTCGTCCACTTGAAACCCACCGCTTTATCCAACCTTTATAAAACATATGTTCGTCCAGTACTCGAATTCGCAAACAGTGTATGGATTCCTATCTTGATATGCAATTCAAATCTTTTAGAGAACGTTCAACGCCGCGTAACCCGGATACTATTTGGACGCATCCACCCATATTACGAAGATCGGCTTGCACAGTTTAAACTTACGTCACTAGCTGCTAGAAAACGCCGGGGCGACCTTATCACTACCTTCAAAGGAATACGAAATTAATTATCTCCAAGTCATAACTTATTTACTCTCGCTAATGACAACAGGTTACGTGGACATCCATTCAAGATCACCAGGGACCCCGTCAGAACCTCTGTTCACGAATGCTTCATTTCAGTGCGCGCATTCGACGCGTGGAACACTCTTCCATCTTGTGTTGTGTCAGCACCCAGTGTAAATTCGTTTAAATATAGATACGACAGACATGTATCGAATTGATTTGTTTTTGATCATTTACTTTTTTTTCTCTTGTAATTTAATGTATTGCTGTTTGACCTAATGTCTTTTGTTTTTGAGCATAATGGGTATATTTCCCTGCTCTTATTTCTGTATAATAAATAAATAAATAACAAGGGGCAAATTGCATCTGGTATATTTATCACAGGTTCAGCACATTTGGTGTGGAGTAGGTGATGGCATGGTATTAATTTTGTAACGGGATATCTTGCCATTGAAGCACGACAAATTGCACAATTATCTATTAAGTTCATAATTGTTCTGATTTACAATTTTTAAAAAGAGACAATGCTTAAGTCAGTTGACTTAAATAAATCTATTTATGTTACTATGTATGGCAGAGTTAAAGCGCTCTCATGGACATGTTGATGTAGAAGTTGTAGTGAAATATATGTAGAATATAGACATCTTAACGCTATCTGAAATTTACACCACATTTTCTCAATTACAAATAACACTTTCTCAAATGCAATTCACTAATCTGAATTACAGCTGAACATTTCTGAAATTAAATTTATTAATCTGAAATACAATTGATGATTTCTAAAATACAATAACTAATATGAAATACAGTTGATGCTTTCTGAAATTAAATTGATATTTTCTGAAACACAGCTGGAAAATGTGTAGTACATCATATGTGAAGTTTTATACCACAGGAAACGGGCTCTATATGGAGAGCCAAAACTGCCTCCAAAATCTATCAATAATATTGAATTAGGATCACCCTGTAGAAAGTGACTCCGGCATTATAAGCGGCATTCAATGAATAAACAATATTTTATCCCTCGTTTCTGTTATCTAATCTTTATAGCGTTTTCATAGAGAGGCTAAATAATCAATAGTTTTGGTAACCAACTACTACCTACTTCATTATTTTATGAAAATTGTTTAGTCTACTGAAAATATAGATAAAACTCCTCACATCCATTTGCTCAATATACTGTCATTGCAAACTGCTGAAAATATTTATTTTAATTTTTATAATCATGCCTCGTTAGCGAAGAGTTTTTTACAATTTGTATACATGTAAGAATTCTTTTTATCATATTATTTTTGAAGTTTGATTAAAATATCTAATTAATTTTTTGGTTCTGTTCTACATTTCCGTCCAGAGAAAAACATCATGCACAGATGTTTTGCTGACGTTTCGGTTCCTCTTATCCGTTCAGTAAAAAATATAATTAAGTATGCAAAGTCGTCCCGTCCCTAGTTTTTGTTAATCTTGGCTAGTAGTCCTTTCTGTGTCGCATTTGAAAATAAATATCATCTCAAGCGCAAGTATACAGCATGTCCTGGTATTATTAGTTGATCTCTTAAGAGGATCTCCCATAGACAAAAATAATAAAATATAAATAAAGAAATTTATAATAATAACAGGTGTGAATATTCAATTACAAGAAATATAGTATATAGTAATGAGAAAAAAAAGTAATATTTCCAAAGATATTTTATCAAAATATTGAGAAAGTAGACATAAGATAATATGTTTATACCAAATACAAATGTTATATATGTAGTACGAATTAAAAAATACACTTACAGATATACGTTTAACTTCAGATTTCGTTTTTCTTTCTTTTAAATTGATAGTGAATAGGTCTTAGGAACATTACAACCCAATGGAGAGGTTTATTATTTTTTTCTAGGGGATGAGTACCACTTTTTTCTAGGTGCGGGCATCAGAAAAAATAATAACCATAGGAATCGATAGGATATAACATTGTAAGAAGAATATGTTGAATACAACTAAATCAATAGATATTAAAGTATAGTATCCTAAAAATTGCAATGTTACCTGCAAAAACGGGTGCCTCCAAACGCTTTTCGATAAATATGTAGTAAAATATTGTTATGTGCACGACTACGCCACTGAAATTGTGAACGTTCCATCTTTAGACGTCTGAAGGACTTTTATTATACTTTCCAAAATGGATATTAAACGTTCACAAATAAGGGTTCAAAACGACTGTTTCAGACGGAGAATAATACAAAATCTATACTTACTGTTTTGTTTTTGCATAACTGCTTCACTGATGGTACCAATTGGACGTCGTAACTCTATAAACCTAACACAGTAAATACTAACACTTTCTTAAAATTTACACTGAAAAGGAATTTTGAAAATACAAGAAAAAGACAATATAAAATTCAAAAATATACATTAAATCTTTTAAAAAACAATTATGTTTTACAAAAAACGTCCAAGCAAAATGTATTGACAAACTATAGTCTGGCCCCCTCACATAGTGAGGGACGGAACGACTCATAATGTAACCAACTACCATCCAATGTGCGGTTTATAACTAATGATTACAGAAAACGATTCAGTAAAAAGTTCAATGTTTATAATTCTGGTAGGCTTTTGCTTGCCTGTCTATTGACGCATTTTTAGTTCAATATCAATTTGATTCGCTCCTCGGAGCTTAAAAATGCTTAAATCGCAACGACTTTGAATTATATTCTGCAATTATAAATTCATACGTTCAGGCAAGGCGGACCCATGCACGTTCTGAGTACATGGTAACTATACTTTTCTGACACCGAATCATTGAGAAACCGGTTTAGGGAAAATACGCTTAAAACCCATAATTTTTCCGTCAAAATCGACTGGTAGAGAATGATAGGGCACCCTCAACGCTAAGGGCTATTTTCGCTAAAACTCTCGAAATACTTTGACTAGGGACTGGATAACTTGTCCTCATATTTAACATAACTCATGAGTTGCAGTGCTGCACAATATGGATTCGTAAAAAGGTTTTTATTTTCAAAATAAAGTCGGGTTTCGTTATACTTTCTCAATTTTGTGGTCGGGGTGACATTACGTCCCCGTGCAGCGATATTTACTACACTTTCTAAAATTACACTCCTTGATGAGTTTCCAAGATTTTGGCATAAAAAATGCTCCGTATAGCGAAAATGTGAATTTATATATAAAAACCTTTTTCAACGGCATTTTTACGTGAAGTACGCTTTTCATACGAACTGTTATCGTCGGATTTTGTTACAGTTTCGAAAAGTTCATCGAGGGTTTTGGCATGTTCTTTAACAGAATCATAGAAAATTCTAGAACGGCACCAGAAAAGTCGCGAATGTTAGGCCGGAACATTCTAGAATAATCTACTACATTCGACGAGGGTATATATACAGTGGATCTAAACGCACTGGGAACAGTTTGATATTAGACAAGCAAGTGATAAGATGAAATAAGAAACGGTAATAAGATGTGAATTATAGTAGTGGGACTGTAGTAGATGGAATTTGTAATTAGTTTGTACTAATATGTAAAAGGACTTATTTATTGTAATTAAGTGATTAATAAAGTAGTAGTTTATGAAAGTTCTCGTTGTAATTTATTGAACCTACATACAGAGTGTTTACTGGAGATTGTAAACACGTAACAATATCATACAAATATCACTCGACAAGTTAAAGTTTATTCAATGTATGACATAACTTCACTTTGAATCTACCATTTCTACGACACTATTAACCTTACATGGATTATAATAAAAGTAAATTGACAGTCCTACATATTTTTTGTAACTGAATATAAAATTTCCAGGACACTATTCTCTTTTATGAAAAAAATGTGTGAGAATAATTTTCCTAGACATAGACTTTTTTGTGTGCATTACCTCTAAAAAGGGGTGGAACTCACCAATAGAAAATAACAACTCCAGTATCCCAGATAGCACTAGGACATACCAAAGATGTCTTAGGGACGTCTGCATGGGACATTCGAGACGTCTTAAAAACGTCCACTTTAAGACGTAAGTCGTACAGAAGACGTCTTGGGGATGACCAGTGTTACTAATCAAGAAGTCTTTAAGACATCTTATTTTAGTCCATTTTGGGCCTAAAAAAGGCATTTATATGATATTACGGAGACGTCGTTAATACATTTTATTCTGGTCCATTCTAGTACCAAAAAAGACCTTCACGGGATATTATTGAGATATTCACAAGTAGGTGAAAAAATGTCGTCTTTATTAGCAGCGATATAGTCAGGTAAAGTCTAATTTGGCATGTGAATGAGATGATAATATATGCATGCGATTACATGTGTGGCACACTCTGTAATAGCTAAAACTTATTGTCGCATATGTCTACTGAATTTTTTTGCTATTGCGATAACTTTGTGTGCAACACATATGAAATCGTACGCATATTATCAACCCATCCACACATCAAAATAGAGTTTACCTAATTATATACAGCTTGGCTGCCAATAAGACGAATGCAGCATTGTGCCAGGAATCTGCCTCTCCTCTGTTTATTGTACACTGTCTGCCTGTCTGCCATATTAGTGGTCAATTTTTATACACCAGTTACACCACAGAAACTAAAAAGGTTGAATTAGAGGCAAATTCTATACCCAAGAATACTGCCTCGAGTCAAAATTTTACACAATTTTCACTATTTTTAGTCCTTTATATTCAGCAAACTTATAATTAATTCAAGTATGGAATAACAATACAGTTGGTACTGGGAATCAGGAAAAAAACAAAATTTTATTCTTCAAAATTTTAATTTTGTGCCAGAAAATTCATGATATAACCGAAATAACTTACCTTACTTATTAAGTCAGGACAATACTGGCCAACTATATATAAAACCACAGCATAAAACACTGCACAATACAAAGGAGTTGTGAAATGTTGCAGAAAATAAGTTGAAATGAAATGATCAACTCAACTGTCAGACATAAGGCCTACCCGAGAACATGACGAAGTCAAACGAATGCGATCGTGCCGGAATGATATTTATCGCTGGAAAAGCGCGGCAAATTCAAAACTTAGAACTTATTAATTTGCAATTTTTTTGAATTTCCAAGTTCTACATCTACGACAAAATTCTTATTTCACGCAAAGAATTATTGATTTGGATATGAATGTATTATTTTTCAAAACACAATATAAAGAAGCTAGGAGGCCTAATATGGACATACTAAAGACGTACATTTTTTGATGTCGCAAAGACGTCCCACTCTGGACGTCTTGAAGACGTCCATTTTAGGTCCTATAACGTTCAGACCAAATTAAGACCAAAATTGGACGTCTCTGGGAAGTCTTGTGCTATCTGAAATAGTGTAGTCAAATTTCTAAGGCATATTTACCAATAATTTTTAAGACAAGAAAGAAAATCGGTTTAGCATCTCGTTCTTTCGATATGTCGCAAGTTTTGAAATTCGAGATACAGTATTATATCCGGTGATTTTTTTATAGGACAATTTTGATGTATCATGCTGCTCTAAATGTTCTGACATCTTTCGAAATTTTTAAGATTCTTTTATTTCTTTTCTCTATGCCACCTCATCTGGAAAGTTCTTCAAAGATTTTATCATCAGAAGTTAAGTTACTTAGACACAAATTGTAGAGAGGGACAGTCACGGCAACGGGTGAGAATAATAGAAATCTCGGTTGCCATCGCTAAAAGCTACTGTCCGATTTTCACAAATTTATAAACTCTGATTTTAAGAATTTCATCTGCGTTCATTTCTTGGTGGTGCAAAATGAGAATTATCCCAAACTTCCAACTCCTAACTTTGGCAAAAAATGATGCCTCCTAAAAATGTGAATTTATGGGAGAGAAATGAATTAAGGTTTTACGATTTATCGCAGAGTTGAAAAGCTATTAATAATGTCAAAAAGAAAGTAATACAATCAGTTGAACTGTGTGCAATATTACTTCATAGAGTTCAACTGATTATATTACTTTCTTGTTAACTTATGTTATGCTACACTTATTACATTTTAAGCAGCTGGGATGTTCAGCCAAAATATTGTATGATTTTATATGTTACTCTACCAGTGTAACATAAATAGTAGCAAGTCAAAGATATAAAAAGAAATATTCGGGAATTACCAAGCAGTTGATTAACTCTGTTTTTTATTTCATGTCACTGCATTGAACAAATTATAAGTAGTATTTTACGTTGGAATCTCTACCTGCAGTGGGTTATTTTTGGAGAAATTGTAAACAATTCGTAACCGATAATACGGTGAATCTCCTGAGTCACGGCTGAAATGTTATAAGGTGAGTTGTGAGTCATTCACCTCAAGATGTGGGAACTGTATATAGATACTGTATAGGTATACCCACAAGAAAATATATTTGCTGGAAATTTTTTGGGAAAACATTTCATCGATTACATTACAAATTAAGAAATCCCTGACACAAAAACATTGAAGCTGAAAAATGATATTAACACTTTTTCAGTGTCAATGTTCTTGGACCGGGGGTTTTTAAATTTGTAATTTAAATTCATTTTATATACTTTCCCTCGGTGATATATCAGTTAAGATCATCTTGAGGGCGCCAATTTCTTCTTAAATTCCATTCTGTTCTTATTATAGTTTGTCCAGCATGTAATTCAGTGATATAAAAATGCATAACAATACATATTTTTGTAATGTCAAAATTGAATAAACAATAAAATAATTATTCTCATTGCTTACTTTGTTATTTTTGTTTCACTTATGTTTTGACACACATGGCTCACTCTTCTTGCAATAAAGCAGCTCATTTGCATTTTGAATGTCAAATATGTCAAGAAGTATTTAAGATATTATATACTTCAAATCAGGGGAAAAAGGACTCCTCGAAAATGCAATAATATATAGGGTGTTCCATTTAAAAAAAACATATATTTATTTTGTATCACGTGACCTATAAATGATTTTTTTTTATCACGTTTTTTAGCAAGATAAAATGTTGTACGATGTCGTGTATAGGCACGTGGAATAACAGTTTTTCGGTTATTTCAGGGCAATTGATTTTATTATTTATTAATTTATATAAAAATAAGACTGCCTGCTTTTTCCTTCATGCGTTCAGACTGTAGGTTGAGAATTTACCTAAAAGTGTATCATGGGGATATCCACTAAGGACCTTGTAGGAGAGAAATTTCAAAAGACGTCTCTGGATACTTTCGAGCATATTGCTATATGTGACATATCGCGGGTGCCATATTAATGATGCATATTCTAATTTAGACTTAACAAATGAGTTAAATAATAATGTTAACAAGTAGGTTTACATAAAACCTGACGAATTTCTGATAACGAAACCGAGACTTTTGTTTCCAGACAAAACTATGTCTTCATGTGTCTATTAAATGTCAGTTTGTTGTCGAACAGGACGCCCAGATCTTTTAAGACTCCGACTCTTTTTATTGATGTGAATTCAAGTTCATATTCATAGAGAAATGTTTCTTTTTTCCTAAAAAAACTATCACCTTGCATTTGTCGACGTTGAGAGGCGGATCATTATGGTCGCACCAAGTTTGTATTTTCAGAAGATTATCTTGAAGTTTTTTTACAGTCAGCTTAAGTATTTATAACAGAAAAAGTTTGACATCATCGGCGTATAGTAAAACATCGACATTCAAGTCCACCACGATGTTATTAATAAATAGTACGAACAGAGGTCCCATGATAGAGCCCTGCAGCACTTCTGAAGTGACATTAATTTCTACTGACCTATGACCGCAGTATTCCACATATCGTGTTCTACTGTTAAGATATGATTTAAAGAAGTTAATAAGTAACTGAGAGAAGCCCCTAGTTTGAAGTTTATTTACTAATAAACCATGATCAAGCCTACCAAAAGCCTTGCAGAAACCCGTATGTATAGTACGTCAACTTGAATGCCGGTGTCGAGATATTGTGAGATGTACTGCGTCATGTACGTTAAATTAGCAACGGTGGATTTATTTTTTACAAAATCATGTTGACAGCGTATGTTCTGTCCTTCAATGTGGTGGTATGTCACTTATATAGCAATCTCTAGGACTTTTGCAAAATTACATAAATGAAATCGGGCGATGATTTTCGATTACCTGTCTATTACCTTTTTTTGAACTGGAAAAACTCGGAACCTCTTCCAGATGTTAGGAAATGTACTCGTCTTAATATGTCGCCAATGTCTTGGGAGGGTGGTTTATAAGAGGATTTAAAAAATTTAGCAAAGCCATTTGCAATATCTCTTGGGTCATCGAGGTATTCATCATGATAGGTTGGCGCATCCGATATTGCTGTTGTCAATTTTTTCGAATTGATATATGACCAGAAGGATTTTACATTATATTTTTGGATTATTTTGATACTATCTCATGGAATTGTCTGTATCTCGTTTTATACTCAATCTAAAATTTTTATATTCGTGGAGAGAATCATTTGGTATATGGTAGCAGTACACAGGACTGGAATCCGAACAGCTGATTTATAGGCTTTTTATAACTAAACTGATATTCATTCGGTCTCCTTTAAGTTTTTTGTGAGCTGTTTTATATCGCTGTATTATATATAGCATCTACTTTACCAGCATTACAAGACGATTTCATATTATCACCATTTAGTAGTAAACGGTTAACATCAACAAAAGCATCGTTAATAAATACCATAAATAATAGAGCTCCGTGTATGTAACGTCGACCTGTTTGCTCACATCAATATCATCAGATACACAGTTTTCATCTGTAAAATGTGTGCAGTTGCTTGGGGCTCTCCTGTGTTGAATTGATATAGTCGACGTGCTCTGGGGCTGGCGTTTGTTTCTTGGGGTGGTTAATAATTGTTAGTAGGTTGAATTACACGGTTTTATATTGTTTGGATGATACCATTTTGGTTAGTTGTATGTTAATGGTTTGATGGCTCTTTTGTGTTTTTGTTTACTCTGATGTTGGCTCTTTTGACTAAGCGAAAGTTTTTTTTTAATTGTAGTAGTGGTAATTTTTTTTGTTTTTTAAGTTTTGATCTTCTTTTTGTATTTTATTTTTTTTTTAATTTTTGGTTTTATTTTGTTTTTGTTTATTTTTGTGTTTTTTTTTTCTACAAGTTTTACAATAATTTTTCTGTGGGGTTAAGGTGTGTATATGTAATTAAGGGAAGGATGTTTGAGAGCTTCAAAGAATTTAGAGGTGAGGGGATTGATGAGAGATGGGTTTTCTGACTGAACTAGAGTGTTTGCAAAGTTAGGAAGTAGAATTTTTAAAATGAAGTCTGAAAATGTAGGTGTGCCTGTGATATTGTGCAAGAATTGTGTTGATATGTAGTTTGGAAATTTATTTGCTATTTTAAATAGTTTATTTTGCATTATCTGTGATTTTTGACGTGTAGGAGATATGAGGGGGAACCAGATCTTAGAGGCATACGTTAAAATTGGTCTTAAGTAAGATTTATACAATAAAGTGGCCAGTTGAGGTGGAGAATTTTTCAATAGGGGATATAGTGTGGCCGTGCGCCGCCAAAGTTCTTATCAAGTGTCAGTCCGAGATATTTTATTTCTTGTTTCCAGTTTAAGGGTTTATTATTAACCGAGATTTTAATTTGGGGTTGGATGTATTTTTTGGTGAATAAAATTGGTTGTGTTTTGTCCGGGATTACCTTGAGTCCCCAGTTGTGGTAAAAGTTAGTCGTTATGTCTGTCTGTTGTTGAAGTAGTTTTGTCGCTATGTGGGATTGTTTTGATGTCGAGAGTATCGCTGTGTCGTCTGCGAAGAGACACAGCGTTATTCCATGGTCTGTCGGGGGTGGGAGGTCGTTAATATACAGGTTGAATAGGATCGAACCAAGGGATGACCCCTGGGGTATGCCCAAGGGGATGTAGGAGAGCTATCCTGGTTGACAACTACTCAGAATTGTCGGTTGGAAATGTATGACTGAATCGGTTTAATGATCCTTGTCGGAAAGCCCGCTAAGTGGAGTTTGTAAAGTAGTCCAGGATGCCAGACTTTGTCGAAGGCTTTTTCGAGGTCTAAGGCGACAAACCCTGTGAGTAGGCCTCGATTGTAGTTGGTTGTAACTAGCTCGCTCACGCGATAGAGCTGCTGGAATGCGGAGTGACCGATTCGGAACCCCAATTGGTATTGATTTAAAAGCCCTGTGTTATCAATATGGTACTGGATACGACTGAGGAAAAGGATGTCCAGGGATTTGGCAAGTGTACATATCAGGCTGATTGGTCTGTAGCTCGATGGAAGGTTTTTTGGTTTGTTGGGGATATTTATTATTTTTGCTATCTTCCAACTAGCCGGGTAGTAGGAAGTTTGCAGACGTGAGTTATACAATTTAGTTAGGAAAAGGCAGGACGAGGGTGGAAGATGTTTTAAGGCATAGAAATGGATGTTATCGTGTCCAGGGCATTTCTTGGGGTGTAGTTGGGTAATTGCCGCTCTTATTTCAGATGGCGCAAAAAATATCGGGTCCTCCCCAGCCGTAAGGGTGGTTTGGTTCAGTATATCTATGTATGGGAACACTTGGTTTTGAATGTGTGGCGGAAAATTATTGGGAGTGAACACTGTGGCTAGGTACTGGGAAAGGGATGTACATAGCGACGTCTGAATCATTGTTAATTAAACAAATTGGGAGTATTGGTAATTTTTAACAGTATACATTGCGGGGATCGCTATTAGGCATATAGGGAAATCCTATACGCTTATGTACATGTCCAATATGGGTGAGAATGTCATTCAATGGAGTGTGATAGGAGGTGGGGTTATCCAACGCTGGCGCTGCTGTGATTGTCGATGTTATGGATTTACTTATTATTTACTAGAGTCCGTTGAGCTTAGGTCACAGGTAACCTTCCGAAATTTAAGTATCATTGCACTCAGAATAACATTAACCTGTTAAAATGGATATTTATTTAACCAAAGAAAATTACAAATAATTGGGCATTCACTGCGTGATACAGGAAATTTATTAATTGTACCGTACGAAAATCGACCCACTCCCACTTATTTTGAGAAAGATACTTTTTTTTATTTTGGTTATTTGTTGGCCACCATAATTAAGTTCAACTAAGTAATATTTGGAGATTACATGTGGTAATTCGTAAATTCTTTATTTGACGACCGGTCACCTACACGTTCCAAATACAGTTACATTAGTAACCGCAGAGGATCAACCAGCTATCATCCCTATACCCCACCATCCACTTCATATCAGCTTGTGATTCTAATCCATATTACACATGTACATAACTATATGGGTTTCTCTATACACCTAATAACGATCCCCGTACTATATAAAGAGTCCATTCACAACTTAGAGTGTAAAAACTCATCGGGATCGGGATCTTCAGAGAATAAAAATTTCTTGTATAAAGTTTAACAAAATGTATATACATATAATATAATGCCTGTCGAACATATCCGAACATGAATATCGAGAGAAATATACCTATAATCTGACCGAAAAGATTAGAACCAGGAGCGTGCGGATTTACGAATTTCGTAGGCATTCCACCCCTAAACAAAATTATAATTGCCATCAAAAATGTCCTTAAAAGAACTCCAGTTTTTCTTTTTGGCTGAGTTGAGTATCAAGGCAAATTTAATTATATTTATGTTTTGTTTTATTTTATAAAATATGAACAATATTATTATTTTATATATACCTATATAAATATATGTGTGGCGCTACTGAATGACGAGCTATCTGAATATTTCACCTTCGTCTATAAAAGCTCCGCTTATTTCACAGAAGTCAACAAATTATTAAGTATAAATGCGGCACGTTCACACTGTCAACCCATTTGGTATACTATGGCAATTACACAGAATGTCCTAGTCGTGGTTTTCATTTCTGGTAGGAGGCAAAAACGGATAAAATTTAATATATTTCTATAGTAGAACGAGGTACCGATTCAATATTAAATAACAGCTAAATCCTTTAATGAGAATGTCGCAAATTTTTTCTACCATGTACTCTTTTTGGCTCCGCTATATACACCTATAAAGTCAAGTTATAATAATTATTGTTCTAATTTATTTGATGAAAAGTATTCTTATAAGGACATAGTTCGATTTCTACACATTGCCACAGAGAAACCAAAAAAAAGTGAAGTTTATGATCACCAGATTTAATCTTTACTAATAATTGCTATCGTGTGGATGCTAGAGATAATCTGACTTTAGTTTTTTATTCTTATGGAGAACGCTTACAAACAGTATTTTATCTAATAATTATCATTTGCAAATCAATTTATAAAAGATTTAAATCAACTGAATATATAATTCATTACCCATTTAATTTAAGCCAATAATGACAATAAAACCTGGTATATTATCGCGTCCAGTCGAAGCTGTTTAATCTCTATTTCATTGTGTTAATTTTATATTTAGAAACATACAAACAATCCAAGTTGATACGAATAAAAACGTCGAAGCAATATAAACTTTGCGTCCTTTTATATTTTTGTTATGTTTGCCTTGTGTTATTTAGACTATGATACGCTTTGTCTAGACCGAGCAACGAGACTCCAAAATGATGCTTGAATAGTATAAAGATATATCTGATCATGTGTAACAATATGAAGTATTAAGTATATGCTTATGTTTATTTATTTAAACCATGATTTATTAAATATACAAAGAAAAGTTCCATTATTATATCAATGTGTTAGTTATTTACATTATTAAATAGTTTGCAAAACTTTGGGATCAGCAATTATTTGTTTGCTTACTTTCTACTTATCTTGTCGCACTTGGTTTGTTCAATATCGTGACTTCCAACCTATAATATTTAAACAAACATCAGAGTACCACAAGGTTCCTTAGTTGGACCATTATTTGTTGTACTTTTTATCAAAGATATTATTTACAACCTTAAAGTATGCTAGTTATTTTACATTGATAATTTGTAATTATATATTTGCTTTAAATCTGTACATAGCCGCTTGACACGTCTAGTACGTTTACAACCAACTTCTCTTAAATTCCAAAAGTAATGTAATGGCGGATCCTACATTTTTAATTATAATTTGGATAATTGTGTCCTAGGTGAACCTGAATTTTTTAAGGACTTAGAAGTTATATTTGACTCAAAATTACATTTCTCTAAATGTATAGGGGAATAATGAATAATATAAATAAACACCACAAAAATTAGACAACCTCCAATTCAAGAAGCCAGAGGCTTGTGCGGAAGGAGGTTACACATTGAAAAACGCGGACGTACAACAATAACCTCCAAATAGTGCCAGTGCTGGAGCTGGGGCTCGAACTCGGTAGCCCGATACCAATTCGATTAATCGCGATTGCCACCTCGCGCCTTAACCAACGCGGGGATATCGGCTAGACAAATGCGTAGCTGGAGTTCACAAATTCCTAGATTTTATTTTACTCAAGAGTAAGGACTTTAAAAGTTTGCTTACTCTTTGTTTGCTGTTTGTTACATTTGTCAGATCCAAATTATAATACATCTGAGTTGCTTAGAATGCAATTACACTACTTGAGAACGTACAGCGAGGTTTCTTCACATCTGCAAAATTTATTAAATGTTTGTTTGTTTTACCCGACTCGTGTGAGGAAAGGAGACAAGGCCCTACAGTTTATAGTGAGATCCGAACCACTTCTTGTGGGCCAATTTACAATTGAAAATTACTTTGCAGTAATAATAATGTTCTCAGACATTTTTTTGTTGTTGATAAGTTTCGAGAAAAAAATTCTTGAGATCTCAAAAAACGCAAAATTTGAGATTTTCAAGGCTCAAAAACTATATGAAAATTAATGTTTTTTAACGTAAGAAAATATTGTATGCATTCTTTGAAGCTTATTTTTTGTAACTTCACTGTTGCTTTTTTTCGAGCCTATCTTGCTCGTACTATCACAGCCAGTCAAGGCATGCAATAATGGTAAAATATCACATACAGGGTACGTCAAAGTATCAGCTGCTATGTGAGAAGCTAGAGTGACTGACGCGCGCGCCCACATTTTAACAATTAAAAAACAAACACGTAAGCTAAAGAATAACAAAATATATCTACAGTATATTGTGGTATAAGCTTCAAAGAACAAAGAACATGTTTTCTTCCATTAAAAACATTAATTTTGATATAGTTTTTGAACCTTGAAAATCTAAATTTTCGCGTTTTTTGAGATTTCAAGAATTTTTTTCTAAAAATCTATCAACTGTAGAGAAAAATGTCTAAGAACATGTTTTGTTTGTTTTTGTGTGAAAAATACAAAAATATTTTTTCAGAAACGAAAAAATCAATTTTTCTAATTTGTTTAAAAAAACTTTGTTTAAACAATTCCTGACCACATTTCCATCTGGCAAACTGTACTTTCTTGTAAAAGAGTACATTTTGAACAAGATGGCACAAAAATATTCCATCCGAATAAATATTCCCGGTCGATGACTGATTTCGCCCGGACTAGTAAGAAGCACACCTGAGAACTTGCCTTTGAACAAATTTGATGTGTCTAGTCTACTTAGAAGATAATGAGATCAACTCTAGAATAACTCATTTATTAAAATTCCAGTACCTGTATTAACTATTAGAACAGGTAATATACTATGATACGTACACCTTGAACTAACATCATCTCTAAAATATCAAGTCCTTTTTAACGATTCTTATAGTCCTTTTTCTTATTTTACCTCTCTTTAACAATATATAGTGTGTCAATATGTTGTATTATATTGATTGAGACCATGGAGCCACTGGTTCGAATCCCGGCTGAGGCATGGATTTGATTTAGCGGCATTAGACGTGATTATGTGATGGAGAACACGTTCAGTCACTTTTATCTCTTCTGAGTTCGAGTCCCAGCTGCCTACATACGTGTTTTCTGGTTCAGCTTTGAAAGAACAATAAACGAATTGCCCCTCTTAAAATAATCACAATATCTGGCAACCTACGTTTTGATTTTATTTTTAAGTTGGGTAAATTAAAATCTTCCTATCTCAAAAATTATAATCAGTCCATATAATGAAATTTTGATCTAGAAAGTAGAATCTCTTATTAGATTGAAGTAAGTTCTAAAGTGGCAATCAACAAATTATTAGGTATGAATGGTTCACGTTCACACATTCAACTTATTTGATCGACTATGGCAATTGCACAAAATGTCTTGGTCGTGATTTTCATTTCTGGTAGGAGGCAGAAACGGATAAAATTTAATATATTTCTTTGATAGAAAGAGGTGCCGTTTCAGTATTAAATAACAGCTAAATCCTTTGACGAGAATGCCGCTATTTTTTTGCTCTACTATGTACTCTTTGCGGCTCCACTATAGTTCTTGTTAGTAAGTCTGTTAGAGCTTTATTGGTGACCACGCATGTTTATGTCGCATATTAGGAATCAGCCTGCCATCCGTGTTCACAGATTCTTTTCTAGGACATTTTGTCTATTATTACTGTTTTCTTATTGCTTTAGCAGAAATTTTTGTATTTTGTGTTTGTAAAAGTCTTTCTGTAAGTCTGTGTATATGCATATTTGTTAAAAATTTATGTTAAACATTTTACACTAGTATTTATTCTCGTTGACTATATATTTTCTCATAACTAGAAGTTATTATAATAGAAAACCAACCTTCCTCTTACAACAACATACAATTCATTAGGTAACTCACCGTGTAAAATGACATTCAGTTTTCCATTGCTTATTATCGTTTGATTAATTTAGCTTTAATAACGCTCTTAGACTCATAAGAAAATTTTACAGTCATTAATTTTACAATGGTGAATAATATAAAAGCCTCATTAAAATCTTCTGACATTTACAGACCGTTTCTCGTAGAATCTAGAAAACCACATGAAAAGTAATGAACCGTCAAAGAAATTGAGGTTCTGCTAAGTGGAAAGCGTACGTCCTATCTAGTATAATCAAGGTTACTCATTTCCTTCGTGCACAACGACAACTAATTAAGGTAGAAATAATTAGATTTGGGCAAAATCAGCTATACGTCTTCCATAATGTAACATGGGTATGATTCAAATTAACGATAAAGGAAACCATAAAAAATACACTTAGAATGTAAGACTTTCCTTTACATGTGAGTTGTAAGAAATTGTCTTACCTGGTTGAATGTATAACTTTCTTTCATTTCAAGCAAGAATAATCACTTAAATAAGTACAAATGTATAACGTTCCACGCTTCGCATATTTTTCACTTTCAGAACTTTGATAAATAGATAAATAAAAATCTTTATTATAACTTAATGGATTATAAAATGTACGAATATATGGATTTTATAGGAAATTCTGAACATTAAAGAGTAGAATATCACATCACTTAAAAAAATATAAATGAATTCCCTATATTTTAAATGGAATACCATGCATATTTTTGCATTGACACTTTGGAAGTTTTTCGAATGTTTTCCTTTAACACGTCCCAGTTTAGTAAAGTAAACGACTTTTCTTTTTCTGAACGTACCAGACGTTGTATTAAATTTTGACGCTGCGCCAGCAAATTGAAGAGCATTTCTAATCACACTAACCTATACAAACTATCATATGACATTCATTTTAAAATGTAACAATTATACAAATTAATCCTCAATTGTATTTTAGTTAAACATTATACAGAACTTTCAATAATGATCACAGGACATGTGATTTTTTAGTTCATCTTTTAGGCTTGTCATGTTTTAGCCATGTCAGAACCTTCCATACTAGGGATATTTTAATTCGTATGTATCTAAGGGTGCGTTTTCAATTATCTTTGCTGACGGTTTTTTTCGACGAAGTTACACGAAATCTCAACGGAACGCACGGTTTAATTGGCTCTGAAACTGAACACGCCCAGCGGAACCAATAATGCAACGGTTTGTCTACGCAGAATATTTAGCGCCGTACAGTCTTCTTGTAGGCATATCCTAACATTTAACTATTTATTTTGATCTGTAAATGTCATACCATAGACGTAGTAGTAGTAGTAGTGTTTTGGTGGATGTTGCATAATTATCAGTTCTTTTTCACGAGTTTTGAATTGTTTTAATTATTATTTGAGTACTAATCAGTTCTTTTCAGAACTACATAATTTACATCAGTGGTAAGTAAAGATAATGAGAAAAAGAATGTTAGGTTAAATAATGTTTTTTAAATTTTATTCTAGTCCTGTCTTGCAATGGTTTTTACGCCAGAGCAAGATGCCTTAATTTTGATGGCTCATTTTTGAAGCGGAACTCGCAACGAAGATGGATCATGGAAGTATTCATTGCAATCATGCATCGAACAATTTATGGAAAAATTTCCTTACGCAAATATTTCATATGACACATCTTCAAATCGTACATATGTACTCGTTGATCGTTTTGCAAAGAAACACTGCCTTTGCAAGGGAAAATCCACTGGTAGGCCAACTGTTTTAACTGAAGTGGTTATGAACGACGTTCGAGAAAGAATGAATCAAAGCCCGACAAAATCCATACCAAAGTTGTCCGCTCAAACAGGTAGGTACTTTTACACTAAATTTTTTAATTACTGAATACGTTACATATCATTTAAATTTTGTTTCTTGGAAATATACAATATGAATTTCTTTAGTGAAAATTATTATCAACAACTAATAACGATACCTACTAAAACTCTTGTTTATATATAAAACCTGAATGCAAATATAAAAATATATAAAACTGGGAATCGGTTCTCTTCAGATGTCTTAATATACCTAAACGACAAATCAACGAAATTTATTTTTTTAGGTCTTTCAGTTGGAACAATCCATAAAGCACTCAAAAAACTCCATTTGCATCCATACAAGGTAACCGTTGTTCAAGAACTATTACCCCCTGATTTTGAAAGTCGTAAGATATTGTCGTTGGTTCAACGGAAACTTAAATAACAACAATGTATTGGATTTAACCTATTTTACTGATGAAGCGTGCTTCCACTTAACAGGTTATATCAATAGTCAGAACTACAGGACATGGGTTACAGAAAACCCTCACACTTACATAGAAACAAGTTTACACCCCTTAAAAGTTGGTGTATGGATGGCAATACCCAGAAGACGAATTATAGGCCCTATATTTTTTCGTGAAACAATTAATGCCCAAAGGTATCAAACTCTTATTTTAGAGCCATTTCGGGCGCAGTTGCATGATGATGAACCGCAATATGGTTATTTCCAGCAAGACGGCGCTACTGCCCATACAGCAAGAGCTTCACTTGATTTTTTACGGGAGTTTTAAGGCGACCGATTATTCAGCCAGGGACTATGGCCTCCACGGTCTCCAGATCTAACGCTCTGTGATTAATTCTATTTGGACACATGAAGAACAATGTTTTTAAAAGTAGATTACATACCATTGACGAATTACAAGAGGCAATAGAAAGAGAAATCCAAAATATTACTGTTGATCAGTTACAGAACGTATTCGAAAATATGAAACGAAGAGTCCATGTGTATTTAGAAACTCAAGGCAGCCATTTTGAGCATTTGTTATAATTTCTTGGCATTTCGTATGAAAATGTATTCATTCATGTTTTAATTTAAATCTCATGTAGCAAAAGTTTTTATTATGTAATTTCTTTTATTCACTGTGAATTGTTCGATTCGAATGTTTATATTCATGTTGTCTGTGGAAATAAAGATTATTTTGAATTAAGTGTAATAATTTATTTCTTGCGAACATTTTTTATTCAGATAAAAGGCATCCCATTTAAATTTGCTTTTAATATTAGAAAAATCTTAAATTTGATGAATAAATGAATTATCATAAATTATTTACCTTTAACTAGAACGCCAATGGATTTAGGGTATTTCTGTTTAATGCAATACCATCGTGTATTGATGGTTGTCTATATTTTTGTGGTTACGTGTCCTGTGATCATTACTGAAAGCTCTGTATTAACTTACATAGTATTCATCTATACCTTACAAAATGACTTGGTGACAACGTATTTATCTGAAAATATTCAATTTAGAAAGGACATTACATTAATGGTTACAGCAAGACACAGAAATATGATGTATATCCTATTTTGTTAATAAAAGCGAAAAATGTATATACTACTTAATAATTTTATGGTGAATCCTGTATTTTCCTTTCGTTTTATGGTATAACCCCTTCAGCAAACTAGATATGCTTTTCATTAAAATTAAGAAAAAACTTTATTGAATTTTCTACATAAATTTACAATATTTAACTGCCAATATTTGCCTCTTCGATCCGTTTTCCTGAATTAAATCCAGAATTCTAATTTAAGAGATCATCTACATTATTATCTCCTCTTCCATTTTAATAACATTTTGGTACAAAATATGATTTCGTTGCCATAGGCCGTCGACTAATCATGACCCGATGTGTAATTATACTACCCAGTATCTCATTTGGGATATCCTGCAGGTGAAAAGTTCTTCTAAATCCCATTGTAAGGGTATATTGTTATCGTACTAGAACCTCTTTAATGAAGATATAAATTTCAATTTAGGGGAACATTTACAGCCAAACCGCAGGTTATACTAATAAGTAGCTTTATTTATTTTCACAAAGTTTTAAACTTTACTACAATGCATAGCTGAATGTAGCAAAATTTAATATACTGTCCAGCGTAATAGGAAATTCACATCAATGAAATTTTGTAATCAGCTTCAATCTGTCAGTTTAAATTATACATAAAATAAATAATTAAGAAGGACAAATAAACCGTTTGCGAAAAAGGAAATAAAACTAAAAGAACTAAACGGGATTACCGCATATATAAAAAATTATGTTCAATGACTGCAGTCGGAGTTTCGTTAATGCAAATGGCTTATTCGCCAGACACCAACCGTTGCATAATTATTATGGTGATTTTGTGTTAGAATAGAATAGAATAAATTTATTAACCATAAATCGTGTTACATGATTTGTGATAAAAAAACAACAGAAAGTGTATGAACAAGGAAAGTATGCCTCAGGCAGGCCTCTGCATTAGTTGAGCGTGAAATGTTTATGTTAACAGTAATTTTCTTTACTTTCTCTTAGTTCGACACGAATCTTTAATTATATTCAATTTCCATGCTTTGGAGTCCGGGTTGGAAAATAAATAATGCTGCTTCATGAGACTTACCACTCTACCATCACTGACTCAATGCCAACCAAACAAGACTTTTACTGCCCGTTTGACATGCAAATTGACAAGCCCTGAAGCAACTGGCCAACAACAACAAGGTTACCTTGATGTGGGTGCCAGGGCATGAGGGAGTACAAGGAAATGAACTTGCTGACAGCCTTGAAAAAAAGGAGCTGAAGCACCATTCATTGGACCCAAACCTCTTTGTGGGCAGGCTGAGGGACACATAGCGAAGGATATCCAAGAATGGGAGAAAGACCAGAAAAAGTTCCACTGGAAAAATATTCCAGGCCAAAGACAAGCGAAAAAGTTTATAACTTATTCGGCAAAGAATGCCACAAGGCCTCTCGAACATGAAAAGTTCGAATTAAGGCTAATTACAGGCCTTCTAACTGGCCACTGCCCCTTGTGATATCATCACAAGAATATCGAAAAGGCGGTAGAAAACAAATGCAGATATTGCGATACTGCAGCTGAAACTAAAACTGCGGAACACATACTTTGTGAATGCAAGGTGTTAGTCCGCACTAATCTAAAATTCCTAGAACAGGCGGAATTAATGCCTGAAGACATAGGAAACGTAGCCCCCAGGAATATCACAAGCTTTTTAAAAAGTCTTGTAATCCTGGGCAACAACTAGATCAAATAAAATAACCTTTTTTACCTACAAGCCTTTTTTGACCATTTTAGACAAGTTTTCAAATGAAAATTTTCTAACCCTAAAAAATTGGAAGAAATACCAGTGATTTAAAACTTATCTTTTTTAGCCTAGATACATTAGAGCATGAAAATTAAATTTAGATTGAAGTTGAAGGTATAAACAAGCCATATCTACAAGGATATTTTTAAAAATTAGTATTTTATTTAGTATTTATGTTTTAATATAGAATGGAAAAAAATGATAAAGCTTAACTTTCACGTGCAATTTATAAGAAATAAAAATTATAAAAATTAAAAGTAAGTATATCATTGGAAAGCTGAATTCTTCCTCTTTGAAATGTTACCATTTTTTTTCGCTTTTAATGGGTACAAATTGTCTTTATTATGTAGCGGCTTCGTTTCTCTGTGCGACGCGCTTGAAATATTAAGCCGAACTAGCGGACTGTAATAATTTCTCATGCTAAGGGAAACATTTATTAAAAAATCTTTTATACTATTTTTATGTAAAATTTCCTGCTCTTTCACGTGGTGCTATCCGTTTTTTATGATTATTTTTCGAAATATTAGCAAAAAACTGAATTTTTCCATTTCAGAGGGTTGTTTGTAAGGGTTCGCGGGGGTAGATTTTGGTAAACATTTTTGAGCCACTTTCTACTTGAAAAAAGTAACCTTTCATAAAAAAACTTAGCGAAGTAACAATCAATTCCGACTTAAAACCCCTGGCAAATGGGCTATTACATTAATTGTCCAAATAAATAAAAATCGTCATATAAATATTTACAAAAGTGTATTTAAAAATATTACCAATACTTAGAGCAAATTTTCAAAATGATAACCTCCAACTTCCATACATTTTTGTTGCCGATTATTTAAATTGTCAATAGATTATCTAATTTGCGCAGGATTGTTTCTAATTTGGTCACTACAGCGGATAATTTGCTGAAGTAACTATTCCCTGCTATTTACTGGGACACTATAGACTTCAGTTTGAGATATTTCCATAGAAAATACTCGACGGGGTTAAAATCTGGTAATCTAGCCGGCCAAGGAAGAGGTCCCCACGTCCAATCCATCTGTTTGAATATTCATTATCGAAATGCCTTCTAACCTCAATACCAAAATGAGGAGGAGCTCCATCATGCTGGAAGTATTGTCCTCTTATATTAATATCATGCATTAAACTAGGAAAATATTTTGTAAGAAACCTAAATACACCTCTGTAGCTAGCCTTGCCTGAAAAATATGTGGGCCAATTAGTTTGCTGTTAATCATACCACACCAAACATTTACCGAGAACGTATGTTGAGAATGCGCTTCTCTTATAGCATGAGGATTGTTCTCGGCCCAGTTATGTGAATTTATTGAATTAAATACGCCATCTCGCGTAAATTTCTCGTCTGTGAATATAGTTCGATATGTAGTTGGTCTGTGATCAATAATCCACTGGCAAAATTCTAACCTATTTACATTGTCACCATCTTGAAGTCTTTGCGCTTGCTGAATATGATATGGATGTAATCTTTCTTTATTCAGAGTCCTCCAAACCCACATATGAGGAACTCCTAATTGGGCACTTGTTCTTGAACAGTATTAATGATATTTTCTTGCTCATCAACATTTTTGAACAATATTTTGTTCCACTTTTGATGATGGAAACTTGCCGTGCTCCCTTGCATAGCGATACACAGTTGCCAATGTGTGATGATTTGGTGTTCTTCTGTTAGGAAAACGAATATGGTATTACTCTGCGGCTTGTCTACCATTACCATCACACAATCCACAAACATAAATAATATCGGAATATTCCTCATTTAATTTAATTTAATTAATTCAATTATAAGGTATGATTATTTGTAGACTAAGTTAACCATTAAAAGTACACTATTTTTTTTTCCTTAAATGGCATTAGGGCGATTGACCCACAGCCAGACACTAATTTGTTAAATATTTACATACCATTAATTAAATTTAATCTAAATCTAACCTATACCAATCGAGTATAAAAGTTTTAGATAAAACACAAAAGGATAGGGACAGGACATACGCTTCTCGCCCAGGGGTCGATCAGGGCATTTAATCATTACACATACACATTTACTGACCACGGATAAATTGGGTTGAAACACAAGGGGACAGACAAATGGGTGACAAGCTAAACTTATTCTAAATTTTGATTTTTGCCTGATTTATAAATAAAATTAAGCAATCTACAATTTTTTTTATTTTATGCCAAGAGGCGCAAAAGATTAAAAGGGGTGTCTATTTTCATTTTAATTAGGTTGTTATATAGTTCGTTAGATTCTTGTATATATTTTTGGCATTTAAAAAAATGTGATCTAGGTCTCCAAATTCATTATATTCTTCAAATAGATTAGATGCTACTATATAACAGCCATGCCCAAATTTAAGTCTACCTATATTTGTCATGCTCTTCCTTGAATAATTACAGTTATTATACCAGAGCTCGTGTGGGATTTCTTGCTGTATGAGTGTATAACGTGTTGCATTAGTGAAACAATATTCACTCCATTGTTGTGACCATTGCTTTTTTATTAGAACTTTGTATTTACCAATGTAATCTTCTAGACATGGTGCATTATTTAAGGCTATTCCTGTAATGATACTTTCTGTAGCTAACTGGTAGACTTTTTCATTATTGACAAGGCCGATATGAGCTTTGACCCAAATAAACTTTATTATGTAATTTCTCTCAGTTAGTTTACTCACTAGAGATTTAGGTACACTAGTTCTAATGTTTATGACAACAAACATAGATATGTCAAACTATCTAGGCCTACTATAAATATAAAAAAAAACGGTTTAATGATTCCTATTTTAAAATATACCTACTTATTTATCCGCTACACTTTCTTTGGAATAAAAAAAACTTTAGTTTTACATTTTTTTCCATATTGAACATTATTTACCGAGTTTAAATTGACTATTTTTATTTATTTGGACAATTAATGTAAGCAAATGAAACTGTGATGCATGGGCTTTTATAATTGACAACTGAATGTTAAAAAAATATATACAGGGTGATCTTTTTACAGAAATCGGAAAAACAAATTAAAAGAGTCAGGCCCTGGAGTTTAAAAAATATATATATTAGCAATCTATCAACTGTGATAAGTGTATAAAGTGCCTAAAATGTAAGCAAAATCCGATCAATAGTAAGGACGTTCTGGCCAGAATAAATTTAGACCAAAATCAGTTTATTACCCTGTACCCCACAAATGAAGGGATATAGGAAAATTTCAATGACCGTTCCTGAATACTCAAGTGATCCTCTATCGCTCCTGGAAGTATGTACAGTTCTTTATGAAACACCCTGTATACTTCCTTAACAAAAAACAGTACGTACGGACTGAAAATACGTGATACAAGAAAAAATTAGTTTTAATTTTTATTTTATTATAAATCCGCTAAAAAGTAGTCATCATTTTTTCAGTTATCTTAGTATTTTTAGGTTCATAAAACTAAAAATAAAAGCATAAAATTTTTTAAGTTTTTTCTGATATTAAGGATATGCACTATTCTAAATTGCATTGATTAATATTAATACACTAATTAATTAGCTATTGATTTCACTGATTAATCACAGTAAAACTAATGGCTAGTTATTTTGTTGTTATCGAGATATCATTGTACCAAATTTCAAGGTTCTAGGTATTAGGTGATAGGGTGAAAAATCGATTACACCGTTTGACCCAGATAAATAGTGATAGTAATTAAAATAAAAGAATGGTAATGGTAATAACATGGCTAATTGGCCATCAACAATAATTTCTTAGGAGCCTTCGTGAATACCAACCGTATCAACACTTATTTACTAATGTATTTTTAAAGTTGAAGAATGAGTATAAATTTTATTCTGTATATGCTGTGCTTCTATGATACGCATTGTTCTTCTCTTAATGATATGTGATTTATTTTTTGTAAATGATGATTAATTTTCAATAACGTGGCTATTTTTAAAAGTTAATGGAAAGTAAATAATACATACATACTATCTGTTCATTAATACCCTTGCCATCTATTTTTGTGTTACTACTAATGAATCAGCCGTTCATTTAAAACTGAGCAAACAATTGTTGGTATACTAATATCATTCTAAAAATATCTACAAATGTCTACCTAGGAAAGCGTCTCTTAGATTTTTTTTTAAGTCTGTGTTGTTGTCTTAACTACCTACTCGACATTATTTTAATAACATCCACATGCAGTATAATAACTTACATTATATTTAACAATTCAGAGATACCGCTTCAAATTACAAGTTAAAGGAAAAACGTCAAAGAAGAAAATTACGTCATGTTCTAGGGACATGTTTTTTTAACCGCTTCTCAAAACACCGAGGTAACTTCTTGATAATCCAGGATATCAGATGTAGAAAGAGGCATAAGTACTAAATAAATAAAACAAGTCTCTTTTCTAAATATTTGGATAGGAAATTCCTTCATTAGCACTAGAAAACGACGCGGTAAATATATAAAATATACTATTCTTGTTTCTTTTCTGATTTGTTTGGCGATAAACCTCTGACGATAAATCATATTTCATAAGTACCTCTGTTTTTTTTTATTCCCATTAACTTAAATCAACGAATGTATATCTATTTCAAGATTATCAAGGTCTTTGAGGAGTGCCATATTCTAAGCGGGAATCAAATTGTACCCCAGGTTATTTTTGAACTTTTTGACGATTTTAAAGATACATTTCTACCATACCATTCTGCGACATTTGTTATCGTCTTTTCTTGAGCAATAACTGCAAAGTCCAAATGGTTGCTAGAGGTTTGGCGGCATAGGTAAACCTTCCTGGGAAGTCGCTGTCTCTGGCATCCACCAAACTTTTTTTGAAACTGCCGACATCATCAGGTATCTCCAGTCTATGAGGCTCTGTCAACTCAACTCCTAGTTGAAGAAGTTTTGTTTATCGCATAAGTTAAATGCTTTTATTAAGATATTTAGTATATATTGGAAATAAAATAGCCATATCTGATACTTTCTTTCACACTGTGTTCATTAACTCTTTCCTTGGAGCCCAGAGACCTTTTTTCACTATTGTATTAAAGCATAATGTCGAGTTTCATACTATTTAATGTCTTTAGTTACAAGAAACAAAGAAAACATGCATGTTTGGTTGTGGTCTTACAGATTGCACGAAGTTTCGTTGGCATGTTATTTATATTTAAGAAAACATACTATATATATTAAACGCCATTCATCTCGCTTGGTATGCTAAAAATTATATTCGTTGTTGGAAAATTCACAGCGGACAATCACATAACATACTGATCATACAATCAGATAAGATACTAATAAATCAAATCAAGTCAAGTCAAATATTCTGAAAATAGGTGATATTTTAGACCAGATATTTCAAACCACTCACTAGTCATATGTAAACTAAAAATTAAGAAGGAAAAACAACAGCCTAAATTTTTTACCTTCCGAGATTTTTCTAACTTTAATTTAAACACAGATAACTCGTGGAATTAATATAAAGAAATGCGTATTTTTGTTAACGGATCAATTAAATTAGAAAAGCGGGCATACATGCAGTTTAAATATAAACCGGATTTTAAAATGTTCTGGCGTACTTTAAAACCATTTAATGTTAATAAAAGCAGCGGCATTTCGTGTTACTGTATCGATCCTAATTTAATCAACGATTTTTGCATTAACAACTTACCGCAAGTACAATGATGATTTAATCGCTGAAAAATATAATTTAAAATTCCCAAATCTGGTGAGCGAGTTTTCTTTCTCACCTCTCACAGTAGAAAGCGTCTATTAAATTTGGGTTCTGATGGTATCAACATAAAATTTTCTCTTAACTTAACGAATATCATTAATTTCTGCTTATCGACCCTTATTAACCCAATTCTATATATTTTAACGGCCTCATAAAAAAGATATTATATAGAATTTAATGGGCAACATTTTTGGTCCTATACGTTTGAGTAACGGTTTATGCGGAAATTTATAAAAACCACCAGAATGTACCACCGGGAGAGGTTTTTACCAAAATAAGGGATGTTGCGGAGACTGGTTAGATGGGAACTTTTTTGGACCTTGTCCCTAACACTATTAGGAATATATATCGTAATATAAAAACTTTATAAATTATTTCTAATATTCTATGCTTCTATGTTAACTATACTTTGTACTATAAAATACTTTGAGTTGGATAGCATTGCATTGCAATAATTTTTCTGAATTTGAATCCATTGCTAAAGGTATTCCACAAGGTAGTGTCCTTGGGCCTCTTATATTTTCTATATATGTTTCCGATTTTCACTCATTTTTAGAGTTTTGCTCAATTCATCAATATGCGGACGACCCCAAATTATATTTTTCTTTCGGTTTTAATAATTATTTACTAGCAAGCATAAGATTAACTCTGACCTGGCAACATCTGCAAAGGTCTCTAATTCTCATGGATTAGCTCTAAATGAGTCAAAAACTGAGTTATTAGATTTTGGTAAGAATATGTGCAAATTGGTTAGTGATCCTAATTTTAAAATTACATTTAGACAGAAAAACTTGTCCCCTGCTAATGGACCAAAAAAAAAAAATAGGCTTATATCTAGATGTTAAGTTAAGATTTTCCGCTCGTTGCTAAATTGGTACAAAAATCATGTGGTAAGTTGAAATTACTATACAAATTCGTGTATTGGCCTGCTCTGTTAGGTAGAGACAAAAGCACTCTCCAAAAAATACAAAATGCTTGTATAACGTTTAGTTTCAACTTGCGCAAGTTTGACCATATTACTAAACGTTTATTGGAAAGTAAATGGTTAAATTTAGCCTGTTTTATTCACAAAATTGATAAATATCAAACACCTGATTATTTGTACTCAAAACTTTTAAAATGTAGCGTTACATATGAACGTTGCACTCGTTTTAAATACCTGTATAATATCCCCCAAGCATGATGCCGTTTAATTTCAGAGGAGTTTCACATATAACGCCGTCAAATTTTTTAACAAAGTACCCCTGAGCCTTAAACTTCTTTCCAATATTACTTCATTTAGCAAACAAGTTAAAGCCCGTTTGCTGTCGAATAGATAATTTATGTATATTAGTCTTATATATTTTTTTGTATATAGTTTTATATTGTCTTCAATTGCTCTTAGTTGGTTGTATGGAAGAGCGACCCGAGGTCGAATACCGCCAACCCATGTAATAGGCATTTTGGTTTATTTTACTGTAAAGTCATAAATAAAGGCGATTATTATTATTATGCAAATATATTGATATGATATCGACCTTCAATGTTTCATAATAACGTTTATTTGTTTCAAAATATCAGAAGTATTAAAGTTGTAAAATTGTTAATATTCGTAAATTCTGACAGTCATGTCATTTTGATAGTTTGATGTTTATGATTAGTTATGTCACTTCTGACAATTTTAAGTTAAGTCATTTTGCCGGTCTAGTAGATACGTCAGGCTGGCAATTTGAGGTTATGCCCAGTGTCAATAGACCATTCCAGAACACGTGACTTTGACAGGTCCGCCATTTTGTTTTTGGTGCTGTGGATTGAGTTTATTGTGATTTTTTGCAAATTTCTTCGCCAAGATGTCTCGAAGTGATTATTATGTAACCCTTAGATGTGATATTAAGTGCAGATATGTTAAAAAAACCGAAATTATTGACAATATTGACCCCCATGTAATTCCTCCTGAAGGGAGCAGGCTTGAAGTTTATAATATTACCGTAATGGACTTCGTGAATTATTTAATACTAACTCATAGTTATTATACTGGTCAACATTTTTAGCCTTATAAAAGCTTGCAAGCCTACAGGCTCTACGAATCTGGCTCTGCTCAAGGAATTTTGGCAAAACAAATCAGCGATGAGGCATCGTTGTCATTAGGAAGGTAAGAAATCAAAGTTAATGCGTAATTTTACATTATAATTATATTCTATATATTAATGTATATAATTGTGATATGCCACAGAGGTTTTAATCTTCACTAACATTTTTTAAATCTTTGTTGTAGGTTAAACACTCTCAACGAAAGAGGGAAAAGTTACTTCAAGTTAGGATTATTATTTTAAAGGACACCAGCATTTCCAGTGCTCACTGTACATGTTGGTTGGTTTATCAGAAGTATGTAGTCATATAGCCATTCTGTTTTACCTGCATGATCATCCAAATACCATCATACAGTGGTCCAGGTCCAGCGTCCACTGTAAAACTTTCCGTTTGGCCAGTACCTTCCATGAAAAATGCAGAAATGTTGCGAATACGGGATGGATTGGCCAAAAAAGTAAAAACAAGAAGTTTGTCTGAGGAACATCCTCCTTTTGATAGATAAAAATGATGCCTATTTATGTCCGTATCTAATTTATGTTTTTTTTTTTTGGCTTAACTGGTCCTGAACTTGGATATTTTAAAGGAATAAAGTGAATATTAAATAATATTTGTTTTACTATGGATAAAAAATATATATTATTGATGTGCAATATATTGAAATAAATAGGTATATATAATTAAAATTGTTTTTATTAATAAACACATAGATAGATTCATTACTTATATTATTTAGTATTTGAGAAGGTACATGTTATGATTGCACTATTACATATTACGACGATTTTATCCAATGTACTCAATTTCCTCATTTTAACAACATGCTTATGGGTATTGTTTCATGAGAAGTCTTAAATTTTCTTTTGAGCAAACCTATCGTTCTTTCTGCATGAACATGCAATGTCTCGTGTGTTTTCCAAATCTATAGGATACAACTGAGTTTGGCCTTTTATAAAGGAGGGTATTTTTAATTTTATCCTCTAAAGCAGCTGGTTTTCCTAAAATCGCACATATATCATTTAATTCTAACCTTATAAAACCTAGGAGTTTTTGTACAAAAATTAAGTACTTACCAGTTATAAAATGATTTGAACAAATACGACCGTGTTTTAGGTGGCTTTTACTTAGTGTCTCCCGTCCCAAAGCCTTAATCCGAGCATTTCTTCTTTCTATAGGCAATGCATTAAGATGATCCCCCTATTGGTTAAAATAGCGTGAAATCGGAAAAGCGATGCATTATCTCTTTCAGCACGCATTGAACATTTAACAGCAATACAAAAATGTGGCATTTTCTATCAATTAGACCGGGATTAAACAATTTAATGATGAAATACTCGTAATGTTTACATACGCAAATGGTTTTGTATGCCACCCAGCAAATATGGCCGAACTGTCAATGACGTTATTCTGGAATGGTCTATTGACGGGGTAATGTAAATTAGTGTTGGTACGATTGTTTCAAAATTATTGAAAATGACAAAATTTTAATGATAGTGTTTTATTTTAAGAAATATAGTTGTTAAAGAAAGTGGAACTAAGAAGAAAAATTATTATGAAAGAAGAGATATTTTTAGATCATTATGAAGGAGATTCTGGAATAAATTGATTTGGAAATAAGAAGATTTGAATAGTAAGGAGATTTGGAAGGTGAATTGAAAGTAGGTGAAAGAAAAATAGCAGATTGAGAAGAAACGAAATATATTGAAATTTAGAAGTAACAGACGAGAAGAAAAGAAACATACTACGAATTTTGGATACAATTATAGAAAGCTGAGTACACTAAATTTTAAATTTGTTGTTTTTGTTGTAATTTTTGATTTTATATGCCAATACAAATTTGAATTACATCGTTTTTTACTTGGGGCATTCCTTGAATTAAGTCCTCTTTCCTCCTGTTTTGTTATTTGAAATAAATTTATTTGCTATTTAATTTCTTATCATACATATACAAGGTAGGGAATATTATAGCAATATATTTTAACGTTACATGACTAAAAGCATCCTATCCTGCTCTAAATATCAACCCGCAATATATTAAAGATAAATACTATATATTTTACATTATTCTAGCACTAACGCAATTTACACAGAAAATAATTTCTTATTCTGTTGTTTTGCATATAAATGGCTAGTGTGACAAGTGACATATTAAATTAGAACGGATTTCTTTGTCAGCCATACAATAACCTTATATAAACAAACATGTTACGTTTTTGACCGTTTCTTCCCTCTACATGAGAGGCTCAAAATTAATGTTTGTTATAATCCTCTTTACTAAAAGGCAAAGCTTTTTCTAGGGCAAAATATCACATTAACACTGAGCAGAAGCAACGTATCTAAGAGATGATATGAATATGTCATTTCTAATTGTTGAAACAAACATTAATACTAACTACTACAAAATGGTTAATAAATACCACACGTCCAATATACAGGGTAGGGCAATGGTGCGTCGAACTTCGATATCTCGAGTTCTACGATCTAGGGACCTAGTGGGTCCGTTTCTTCCGATCCATTGACGAGGTTAGGTATTATTTAAGTGGTCCCTAATTGCATTTAAATAATGTGGTGGAGCACTATCTTGTTGAAACCACATCCTATTTTGAATTTTTTCAAGGAAATTTACCAATAATTGTGGCAGATAGTTTTCCAAAAAATTAAGATAAATAGGTCTAGTCAATGTACCATCAAAGAAATGTGGCCCTATTACATGTTCTCCAATAATTCCTCCTCAAGCTTTTATAGACCATCTGTGTTGGTTATCAACTTGCATAAAAAAGTGAGGATTTTCTGCAGCATAATAATGGAAATTGTGCCTATTAACAAATCCATTTTTATGAAAAGTGGCCTCATCGATGAATAGAATAGTATTGAAGAAGTTGACATCATGTTGTTTTTCACCTCTGTTCCAATTACAAAATTGTAAGCGCTTTTGAAATCGTCATCAGATAATTCCTGGTGCATTTGAATATGATATGCATGGAACGTATTTGTTTCGAAGATTCGACCCACAGACCGTCTACTTATTCCTACTGATAAGCTCATTTCTCTTTGGCTAACATGGGGATTCTCAACTGTTGCCAGCACCACAGAAAACTTATAAGCTGTTTTCTTTTGTCTTGAAAAATATGAATGCAATCAGTGAACAACTAATAGAAATAAATAATTTGAAAAATACCTCGATTCAATTGGCTGTTTCCTGAACAAACTGAATACAATCACATATTCAGTTTGTTCAGGAAGAAAGAAAATAGCTATTTTCTTCGTTCACAACATTTATTCTTCTTTCACTTTTTTATATTCGACATTTCCAGTTTCCAGAAATCTATAGAGAAGGTTTTGGAAGCTGCTAACATCAGGAATCCTTCTTTCAGGATAAAGGATAAGGTTGGTGATAAATTCTATTGGCAAATAAACAATTTCTGTCTGACTCGCCTAAAACAAAAGTATTGTCTACAAGTTCCGCTTTATTAAAATTCATATTGTAAAATTCCAAATATTTTAAATTCAATACAAATTGTAACGACCGATAAGTGTGATAAATGCTCCTTTGTACTCTACAATTTATACCAAACTGTGGTTTTATTGCTTGTCGAATAACGAAAACAGCAAAAAAATGTACAAACAAACATTACAGTAAAGGACCGGTTAAATACTATTTACTCATTTAATGGGTTGGAAGAAATGGCCCCACTAAATGGCCTCATTTCAAAATTGCATAAAGACGCATATCAATCAAAATGGGCAACACGTCGAACGCCTATTATAAATTTTCCTAATGAATTATTTGAGGGAATCTCTTTTTTAAATTTATTCTTGAAGCACTTACAGAAAATGTTCGTTTTTCATTTCTACATCTCATCGTCGAAAAATATACAAGGTGTTCCATTTGAAAAAATTGAGAAAATTCAATTTAAAATGTTTTTAATTGAAAAATAATTTTTGGTCACCCTGTACATTTCTAGGAAATGAAAATGATACAAAAACATTAATTAGATATCGCGTAACTGGTATTCACATAAGTTTTTCTTAAAATCCATAATTATGACTGTGGTGATTTTTTAAATATCCATCTGCAGATTGCATTATTTCAACAAAAAAATTCATTACATCCAAGTGGTTGAAAGATATTCAATGCTAATATAGGAATGAATAGAGCATAGAAAGAGGCTTCAAAAAATGCTATGATATACATAGCATTCCAATTTAAAAAAAGGCACTTGTTCGAAAATAATTTCCAGTTATAGACTTTTTTATCTAGTTTACATGCAATTTCTTTAAAAAAATCTAGCTATCGTAGAACTCGAGATATCGAGGGCCGACGCACTATTGCCACACCCTGTATACAGAATATTGCCAGCATACCAACTTTAACGGCAGAGCTTTAAATACTCATATTGCTTAATAAATCATCAAAAAGGTGAAAGTCTAAATTATCATTTCACATCAGGATTTGAAAAGATAATTTAGACTTAATTCTTTAGGATGCTTAGTAATAACTAAGATAGCAACGCATATTTTTGTGTACATACAGTTTTAACTGATAACTGATATAATAACGTTTAACCAACTGGTCAAAACACCATGTTCTTTACTATTAATAATACTTAAGTACTCGAAATTTGTCATAGCCGTAAATACGACATTATGTGAATACGCGCATGCGGTAGCAAAGGGCAAAATCCAACTGTGGAGACTAGCTAATTACTTAAGCATTTGATTAAAAGGAGTCAAATTTGTAATTATAACTTCACTATTACGACTAGATGCGCCAGTATAAATAAACATATATACATCGTGAAGCGCGCGCACATCTTAACAATTAAAAACAAGCACTTAAGCTAAAGAATAGCAAAATATATCTACAGTATATTACGGTATAAGATTCAAAGAATAGATATTACATTAAAAAACATTAATTTTCATATAGTTTTTGAGCTCTGAACATCGCAAATTTCGCGTTTTTGAGATTTCAAGAATTTTTTTCGATATCAACTTTAGTTGATTGTATTAAATATTTTTTGTTTGTTTTGGTGTGAAAATACGAAATTTCTTTTTCCTAAATAAAAAATACAATTCTTCTAAATTGTTTTAAAAAAAACTTTGATTAAACAATTCCTGACCACATTTCTATCTGACAAACTGTACTTTCTTATAAAGGAACATATTTGAACAAGATGGCACAAAAATATTCCATCCGAATAAATTTTGCCGGTCGTTGACTGATGTCGCCTGGACTAAAAGAGCATGCTATAGCACAAGCAGTCCCAGCGATAGCAAATCCTATTACGCTCCTAGTTACGTCTATCCTGAAACACAGGGTATACGTACTTATTAAATGTAAACAGCACAATTAATATCTTAGGTTGGCTGGTAAGAATGTGTATCAGTACGTTGTTCACAATATTAGCAGTCTAACATATAACACTGAATAAAAAATGATAGTTGCGTCCAGTAATTTCTTCTCCTCTTGTTGGGGATCATGACACATTGATAGATTCCATCTACCAAAATTCAAGTAATATATCAGCGCCGTCAGAAAATGCTCAAAGAAAATAAAATACCGCATTGACTTAATGGTATTGAATTTGATCTGGAGCTACCGCTCTGTTTGAGTAAAATTCATGTACTTCACTTTAATATCATTTTAATATTGCTACTATTTGATTGAATTTATGAGATATACAAGGATATAATACAGAAACAATATCATTTAATAGAATGTGAATGTTTCACCTATAAGTCAGATTATGCGTGTTGATTAATTTTTGGTGCATTTAATATATGGTCTAGGATACACTAAAAATATATAGTCCGTGGAGTTGAATGAAAAATATTTCACTTACGGCTACCAGTACCAAACTTTGCACAGTGTTCGTATACCCTTTTAGCTTTAGAAATTTGCCGACAGGCACACTGTGAGAGGTTAGTGACTCGCATGATGACGTCATCAAAATGGTGGCCAAGCTATTTTTACCTAAGTTTCTTAAAAACCGCTGCCCAAGAAATCACAATGCTAATGCCAAAATAAATTTTAGAGGCCCTTGGTTCTCGTACACACACTAAATCCCAATGGAATTTTTTACTCCCTTTAATAATAGGGTGGGGGTGGCAATGGGGATGGTAGAGGGGGTAGCTAACGCCAAAAAAATTTTTGAGACGTTTTGTTCTTGTAACACACTAAATCACATTTTATATTTTTTTACTCCCTTTCATAATAGTGTAGGGGTGGTATTGGAGGTGATAGTGAAGGGTGGCTGATGGCAAAAAAATTTTGAGACCTTAACTTTTCGTACATGCCCTAAATTGCAATTTTATGGCCTTCTTACCTGCTTTCTTTGCCTATTTACCCTTATTTACCACATTTACCCCCGAACCCTTCAACGGTATTAGATCAAAATATAATCTGGTTCCAGATCTCGTTAAAATACATAAGTGTACAAAATTTCAAGTCAATATCATAAACGGTTCCAGAGTAAACGTGCGCATTAAGAAAAGAGTTACAGACAGACCGACAGACAGACAATTTTTTTTCTTTTTCCTTGAATTTAAAATTCCGATGTTTCATGACATTTTTAGCCTATTTCAATAACTATTTTGCGTTACTATACTTTCCCGAGCAGTGGAATATATACAATAGAAACACTTGTACAAGAGATATAAACGTTTCTTTTGTTTTGATCACCGTTTGATCCCAGTTCTAATTCTGTTCGATAATATTATTCAAAAAATGTGGCTTTTATGGATAAACTATTCCAGAGGAAAGTATACAGAAAACATTGTTACATCGGATAGCAAATAGGGGAAGTATATTTTTGAAAATATATTTTCATTTTATAAAGGCGAGATATACGTAAAACCTCTACTGATATTTTTTTCTTGTTGCTGAAAAACTTTGGTAGCTAAAACATAAAATAAAATAAAGAATCCATTAAGTTACTCAAATCTATGATCAATAAGGTCCTGTCTACTAGTGTTAAAATATTTAATGCATTATAAAGTTATAACTATTGTTAAGAAAATGGACATTTCACCTGGGAATCGATCAGGTCTTCTACTACAACACAATACAATTAATGCAACTTTTAAAATTACAAATAGATTACTCTAGGCAGGGCCGGTCATAGGCCCAGGCAACTGCCTAGGGCGCCGCGACATTAGGGGCGCCAAACGCCAAACAAATTTTTATCTCTAGTAGACAACTAAAAATAATAAAATCTCGAATAAAATATTTTATGTATCAAGTAATAAAAAAAAATAAAAAAATCCTACAACACTGTCTGGTATTAATTATATATCTGACAACAGTCGCTCATGGCGCTAGAGAATTGCGCATTGTTTTTATTTCACGAATCACGGCATGCTGTAATAATAATTGTGAGCAGTACGACGTGTGACACTTGGAAATTTTGATCCCGTTTCTGTTGTTTAGCCGATATTTGAAGATGAAACCATCGCGGATCCTAAGATATTCAAAATAAAAAAAAATATATTTTAGATACAGCAATTAATTCACTATTTGAACGGTGTTGTCAGTTAAAGGAGCACAGTGATGTTTTTAATTTACTGTAAGATATCTCAATATTCAACATGAAGGTTTATTGAAATACTGCAACAATTTATCAACTGTACTAACCGCTGGCGATAGCTCTGACATTGAGCCTAGGGAGTCATGCCAAGAAATAACAATAACCAGAACATAGAGGGAATACCAACCAGTACATGCTATGAATTTCTTATCAACAAAACATTTGATTGGTTCTTTCCCAAATTTAGAAACTTCCTTGCAGATTGTTTTGACATTGCCAGTTAGCATTGCGTCAGAAGAACGGTCATTCTCCAAACTTAAATTAATTAAAACATACTTTCGATATCTTTGTCTCAGAAGAGATTGGACGGACTTTCGCTCTTAGCAATAGAAAATAACATAATCGTGTTAATATTGATGAACTAGTTTCTGAATTTGCAAGACGCAAAGCAAGACGGATGCAATTTTAGTATTTATAGTAATTAATTTTTAGAAATTATTTTTGTTATTTTAGTTAATTTCAAATATAATTTTAAAAACAAAGTGCTTGCCTTGTTTTACAAGTTTTACTCTATTGCCTGTTGAATTAATATGAACGATAACTTAAAATTATAACACTGATAGGTAATTGTTTACCGCCTTGCTCATCGATCTTTTTAACAAAACGATTTGAAAGAGGGGGGGGGGCTCTAGAATTTAATTTTGCTTAGGCTGAAAATAGTTATTGGACCGGCCCTGACTCTAGGGCTCAAGACCATTTAACATTCATATATTGATATATCACCTAATAATACCCGTAAAGAATATAAATTATAATGAAATACTTAGGTCCGGTTTATCAATACTTAACACTTAACTACAGGATGAGTGTGAAATAAAATAATAGATAACCATTGTTTCGTTTGGTAGTCATCCTCTAGTTACTAATTAACCGGGCATTGATAAATCATGCAGTTATCGTAGGTGTTGTGCAAATGGCCATGCAGCCGCAGCAATATATTGACAATATAGATAGATATATAGAAATTATCATATTTACATGAAACAAAAATAATTTCTGCTATAGCTACCAAATTTATTTCGGGATTATAATTTACATATTCGTATAGACAAACTTCGCCCTCAAAATAAAGACGTTTATTATTATTATTATTTGATAGAATAAAATAGGTATAATAAGTAGGTGCCATACTCGATGCGGTTAGCCCAAGTTTATAAACAATGTGAATACATCGGCTTATTTTTAATTTTAAATTACCCTTTTCCGTTGTAATACCATTAAATTTTTACGCATAATTTACAACATATTGGCAATCATGTGAATGTATATAGTAGTAAACAATAAAAAAAAATTGTCAAGGTGCCAAGAGATAGATAGACATTATTTTCTTTGGCAGTTTTTGAGGTATAAGTATACCGTGGTTCTAGTTTTTCTATAATAATACTTTCTAAAATTACCTATGGTCGCAGGAATTTTTTGATATAAGAAGTAATAGTTTCAGATCAAAATTGTGTAGCACAAGCAAAATATATGTTAAATCTTAGGCCTAAAATGTTTCTGGCAACGATCGCCAATGGAAAACAAAGTAATTACTCACTCTTGGAATTAAAACTTGAAATTTAATTTTGATTTATATTTAGCTAGTTGACCTTAGTAGATATAGTAACTGTAGGGAAAAATTGCTTAAGTGGATTCAATAAATTATATTACTTCCTAAACTATTACTCTAGAGTGCTCTATTAAGCTGTCATAAAATTTGAAGAAATATTGCAATTTTAAGCAAGTTACTAAACAACAGATTTTCTGCCAGCAAATTTATTGATGTTTACCCATTAAAAATGTAATCAAGTAGATAATACTAAATGAGGCATTTTACTTCCGTCTAAACTGCTATTGGTTTCATCAAACTTATATGAAGACAGGCGGTGGATTCTTTCTGATTGGCAAAACAGCGAAAAAGTTTTTTAATCGATAAAATTAAACAACAGAGAGATTTTATATCATGAACTCCTATTATTCAAATTAAACAGATAAGCAAAAAGTGATAAAAATCGGTCCGCGACAACTCGGACAAAATACTAGCTAATAAACCCATTTTAGATAGCTGTAGCGAAAGCGAGCAGCTGTGCCAGGCCGCACAATTTATGATTTAAAATTTTAGAATAATAAAAAAGGTATTTATTGCAAAACTGTGTTTAGGAAGAGCATAATTTAGAGAGCAACAAAAAACAACAAACAGAAACTAAGAAGATAGAAAAGAGTTAAAGATTGGAAATTGTATTTGATAGATTTTATAGTTATAGAAGAAACAGGATGTGGCTAAATAGGATGCCGGAAGATGGGCAACGCTTGGTACCGTAATTTGTGTTTAATCCGAAAAGGTGCATTATGCTCTCTGATTTGTGTAATGTTGTTTGTAAGTGGGCTATCATAAAGTTTGAATTGGTAAAATTTTTGAGATGCAACTTTGATTATAGTCCGCTAGTGTGTTATGTCGTGATAGCGCGCATAGAGGTGTCTTAAAGAGCTGTATCGTGAAGAATTCGGGATGAGGCGCATAAACTTATGTTCCAGGACTTGTAGTTTTTATATTGTCGTGACCGACGTGCTGCACCACACCGGTGTCGCGTATGTAAGAGCCGGCGTAACAATCATGGTATAAATTAAATTTTAATTCTGTCTACTAAGTCTGCTATTCCTGGCCAAGAGCGGGGTATAGACTCCTGGACATGGAATAAACGGCTCGTATAGTTTCCTTTATATGTCGGTTAAATGTAATTCGTTTGTTTAAGCGTACACCCAAGTACTTTACGCACTTCTTTTCTGGAATCTGGTTTCCCCTTATCAAAATTGGCGTCAAAATTTTATTTTCTGTATATCTGCGCGTGAAGACTATTGATTCTGATTTCTCTGTATTTATCAGAATTTTCCACTTGTCATAATACGCCATGGCACGTGCCATGTCGGCTTTGAGTACCATGTTAGCCGCTTACGTATTGTGACTGTGCGCATACATAGTTGTGTCATCGGCGTACAGATTTAGTATTCGAAAAAGTGGAGAAGTCGGTAACGTATAAATTGTACAATTTAAGGTCGAGAACCGATCCCTGCGGGACGCCCGTGCGAATATTCCGCTATGTAGACAGTTTATTATTCACTCACACTTGCAGCGTTCTGTCAGTGAAATAGGAGTGTACGAGTTTAATGATGTGTCGCGGAAAGTGAAAATTAGTCATTTTTGAAGGTAGCCCCGGTATTCAAATGGTATCAAAGGCTTTATCAATATTTCAAGAGGGCCATGGTAGTATTTTTATCGAGATTGTAGTGCACCTTTATGTCATTGACGATTCTAACAACATGTACTGTGCTTTTTCCTTCCATAAAACCAAACTGGTGCTCATCGTCAATGTGAAAGTCATCTTAAGCAGTATTTAATCTATCCAAGATAACCTTCTCCATCAGATTGGAGATTGCCGACAATAACGAAATTGGTCGATAACTGCCCGATCTCGGCATTCTTGGTCGGTTTGAGAATGGGAACAACCACAGCGCCCTTCCACTGCCTAGGCCAATGTTGTAGCCTAAGAATTGCGTTAATAATGATATACGTGAGATGTACAATACCTTTTCTCGGCAAGTATTTGAGAAGCTTGTATTCAGTACCGTCTTTCCGTGGCGCTTTATTATTTGGTAAGGTCTTCATCAGCTTCACTAGTTCTGAGGGTTAGACCATAACTTTTAAAAATTCCTGTCTCGTCAATTGGATGTCATAGCCAATAACGAAATCTAGACGCATTAAGCCACTGAGATGGCTATATATTGTGATTTATCGATAGCTTTCGAATGAGTGAGCCATGAAATAGTGCTACAATACCTTCAATGTCCTGGATTCAAAGACCTCATTTACATGAATTTAATCCTATCTTTGGGGCCATAATCGATTAGTAAAATCTTTGGAGAAATACTCTAGCAGCCAATATAAATTGTGGCGTGCCGTAGGGGTCTGTTTTTGATCCAGTTCTTTTTGCCACACATAAACGACTTAGTATCAATCAATATACCTGGAAGTTTCACGCTGTTTGCTGATGATATCACCAAATTATAGAATAATATGGACTCCATATTATTACATGAGGAAATCGTTCTGATATTTCCCTAGTAAAATATGGCGTGACTCAGATGTAATATCACCAAAATTAATATAAGAGCGTCTGGTTACAACTTGGAGGAACTTTTTCTTGGAAATAATACAAATTTTCTTGAATTGAATGTTAACAATAAATTAAATTTTCAAAAACGCATAAGAAACTAAAATAATAAATTATAATATAATAATAATACGTTTATTTACGAGGAAGAAAAATAATAATAATTTACAATGGTAATGTATTCGTATAATAATTATAAATCAACATTGTTTTCCAATAAGAGACTTGACACTTGTTTTGGTAAAATGGGTAACGAAGTGTTAGTAATAATTGTGAATTGAGTATTGAATAGATTGAAAGATGTGGGATATCAAATTTTCGGGATTACTTATCAAATACTAGCTATTGTATAGTTTCATAGGAGACTAAAATACTAAACTAAAAACTATTTTGATATAAAAACTGCTGTTGAAAGTGAACAGACAAGGGGAGGGGAAACTTGGACTGTCGATAACTGCTAGGAATATATGTAAGTAGTCGGCGAGTCCGTTGGACGAACTTTGTTGTACTGTAACGTTGGGCTGGTTCCCCTCCGGCAATCTAATCAGCAAAGCTATGCGTTCTAATTATTGCTTTAATTTTTTAGTAGCCTCTTGAACTGATGTGCTTTTGTGACTTTTCGTAAGTTCTTGGGTAAGGTGTTATAAGCTCTTGGGGCTAAGAAGGTATAAGATCTTTGCCCGGTTGTCTTTATCATAAAGGGTATAATGGATTGGCTTCTCTGTCTAATGTTGCGCTCGTATATTCTGATATTTTATATTTATGTTGTAGTAGTATAATTCCTGATATCAAATAGTTTTACCTCTGCGTACAGCAGGTCTTTGAGGTATCTTGAGTCCTTGGACAACGTTATTTTAAAAATGTCTTTTGTATGGTTTCCAGAGAAGTTAGGTGAGTTTTAGCAACGCCACACCAACCAAGTATGTAATAATTCAGGTGACTCTCTGCAAGGGAATGGTAAAGCAGTTTCAATTGATTGAATTCTAGGATATTTTTTAAGTATCTGAATCTGTAGAGATGATGGTTGGCAGTTTCTTTTATCAGATAATTCATGTGAGTATTCCATCTTAAATGAGAGTCTATGAATATGCCTAAGTATTTTATATTTTTTACAGGTAATATGGTGTATATTGTTCCTAGTACATTTATTTCGAGACCAGTTTTTGATTTTTGTTAAGTCGCTTTCAACCTTTGCAAAACCTATGATTCCTCCTTCACTCTGTAGTGAAAACAGCCCATTTACGTAAATTTAAAATACAATGGGTCCTAGGACTGTGCCTTGGGGTACTCCGTATTTTATTATCATTGTTATCACTCATTTCATTGTTTAGTCTGACGCGCTATTGTCTGTTTGTGATTAACTCTTGAATAGTTTTAACATATTTCCCCTAATACCAATGTCTTCTAATGTTTCTAACAGAAACTCGTAGCTAACCGTATCAAATGCCTTTGCTTCGGGATGTCATGCTATTCGCACAATCTACATCAAATTAGAATACTCTACGGCAAAGGCAGCCTACATTTCTCTAATAGAATCCCAGCTAAAATATGGCACTCCATTCTAGGGATTGTGCAGCTAACAAGCAATACGTTGTGTTTAAAGCGTGTCTGAGAGACTGTTGCAAAAAGTTATTTCTGACACATCATATTAACAGCAGTCTCCATTTTTATCCATGAAATATTATGCTTATTTCACGAAAAACTAAATATATTTCAGTATGCAGAAAATCGTCGTAACACTCGCCAGGCAAATAACGTACACCTGCCTATACCATAATGCAGTTTTACAAGAAATTCTTTAATTTTTGATAGTAAAAAAATTGCAGCCATCTCCCAGTAACTTTTAAAACCATCTCTTTCGAAAAACAATTTAGAAAAACTGTAAGAAAAACCTATGTACTTAAATATAAAACAGACCTGAAGCGAATATTTACAACAACTAATAGACGTAGGTTAGTTAAAAAATTAAGTGCGTATGGTGTGACAGAAACAGCCTTAACATGGATTGAAATTTTTTTAGAAGATACCATAAGACCAAAGTGAACAATATTATATCTAATAAAGACCCCAGCTCATATGAGGTGCCGCAGGGTAGTGTGTTGGGGGCCCCTTCTATTCATTATACAATGAATGTGAATGATATAAGTCGTGTTCTAAAAATTGATATGTAAATCTTTTTGCGGATAAAACATTAATTTCTGTATCTGGGAAAAATTATTTTGTAATCACGGATATAATGAATATAGAGCTTTGTGTATTATATAGATGGCTATGTGCAAATAAATTGAAACTCAATAATGAAAAAACTGCGGTTCTCAGAACTAAGCTAATTGCCAGAAATATATAAATGGTCAACGGTTTCTGTACATTAATAATACAAAAGTTGAAGTTGTGAATGAAATTAAATACTTAGGAATTATTTTAGATAAACAGTTAACGTTTTGAAAACATGTTGATTATTTATGTAAGAAAATTGGCAGAAACTATAGATTTAACGCAATGGTCAAAATTAATTATATACAACACTATAATTTATCTAGTCTAGGCGTCAGAGGTTGAATATCACCGAATTGATGGAATAATTCCTAAGGGAGTTTTTTTCTATCGCTTCTTTTTATGTTGTTTAGAAAGAGATTTATTGAAAATGCCCCCTCCAATTCGATCCGGAACATGTTTGTTTAAATAATTGAAGGTGGAAATTTTGGCGTTTTTTTAAAATATCTTCGAAAATATCAATAATAGGACAAAAAATCAAGAATAGAAATTTATTCCCCACTAAATTCTAGATAAAAAGGGGCTCTACATTTTTTTCGATTGGTGTAATAGTTTTGGAGACAGAACCGTGCGAAGGAGCGTGCCCGAATCCCCTCGCGTGCCACGCTGCTATCGACACTTCTTTTTACACATTATGCTGATGTGACCCGCGACTCGTTCTTTCGCATGGTTCTATCTTCAAAACTATTACACCAATCGAAAAAAATGTAGAGCACTTGTTTATGTAGAATTTAGTGAAGAATAAATTTCTATTCTTGATTTTTTGTCCTATTGTTGATATTTTCTAAGATATTTAAAAAAACTCCAATATTTTCATCTTCAATTGTTTAAACAAATATGTTCCGGGGCTAATTGGAGGGGACATTTTCAATAAATCTCTTTCTAAACATAAAAAGAAGTGATAGAAAAAAGCTCCCTTAGGAATTTTTATAATAAAAAAAACCCTGATGCCTGGGGTATTCTTAGTTAAAAGATCTAAATTGCACAATTATCTAGTGAGATCTGCTGAAAACTACAACAGAGACCATACAAATATATCATTCTTAAAAGTCAACTCTTAGTGATGGTCTACGTGCGTACAATGTATTACCCACTGAAATTAAATCCTCTGGTAGTTTAAAACTGTTTACTAAGTATGACCACCGTAATGACTATTTACACAATTACGTTGGTATTGTAAATAGCTTATGCTAAGTAAAAATCTATTCTATTCTAGTTCGTGTTCAAGCATCGTGGTTTTTCGCAATTTATCAAAAGTAGATAAATTATATAATATTACAAAAAAATTAATCAACTATTACAATTTTTTCCTTAACTGAGAGAAAATACACGACACATTAAAGTTGCCTATTTTGCGAAGACGGACATACAAAGTGGTTATTATGTAGAGTGCTGTTTCAGAAATAGGACAAAATTTATCATCATACAATAACAATTCCATTTTCTAAATATATAATTATTTATGTATTAACCTGACAACAATTCAGCTTCCTTAGAAAACAGCTGAATTTACTAAAACTAATGTGTCACAAAGACTAAGTATTGATCTGACTGCTTTTACCATAGCACCAGGAAGTAAAGCCCGAGCATAAATCATTTCCATATTTTTATAGCATCAGACGGTCCTCATGAATACAATGTCTCATTCAACTCGAGAAGATTGACAAAGTGGTGTTCTGGGCGTTGGCACTTTTCCAGAAAATAAGTCTAGATTTTGAACCCTTTATGTAGTAAATTAGTTTCAATCATGAGGCTAATAATAACATAAATATGAGTACAGACTGGCAGGAGCTCGCGCTGTAGATCATTATTACTCCTCTTATTTCGCTTCTTACAAAAAAAAATGTAACCTACGGATTTGAATGTCTACTTACCGTGCTGTGTTACTAGCTATATTGAAATATGTTAAATATAGATTCTAACCTAAAATAAAATTCAAGTTTAAGAGAAGCAACCAAGACAATAATAGCGATAAACTAGAACAGTGGAACACCGAATGCATACTAAACCATAAGAAAACGAGAAAACTTAAACAAAAATATCTGAAAAATAAATATAACGCCGAATTAAAAGAGTATTATGAAAACACAGGCTGTCCATTTTATTAGGACCCTCGAGAATATCTCACTTAATATCGGTCGTACAAAAAAAATTATTTATACGAAAATTGTGCCGACTTATATAACCTACAAAATGGTTTAAAGACATTTGAAATCCATGGCCTACGTTAAGAGTTATGGCGGAAAATATCGAAAATGCGGAAAACGTCTAGGCCAAATATCTCCGTTATTTGAAGAGATACGAGAAAAATTCTAAGGAGAAATTTTTTTGCAAAACAGAATTTTTCAACGAGGTTTTATCTAATTTTTTTCAAAACCGCTATATTTTGAGATTTTTCTTCAGGCTGTTAAAAAACTGATTTTGAAACGGGCGGGAAATGGCGGAGTATTTTCCTCCCTTTACAACGATATATCACATGCCATATTTATTCATTGGTACTACGTTAGTAATTATAAAAACATTTCTTTTAAACCAATAAATTTTTTTTTAACAAGCATTATACTTGCCGTGGAGAAGTATAAAACGATAAAATAATTCAAAGTTGTTCAAATCTTTGCTATAATAAAACATTAACACTATTAAGAAGAATAAAGTAAATTCAGGTAACAAAAACAAATTATAGTAAGGTGGAGTAAGTGTGAATTTGGGGCAAGTGTGAACATGCCTTTTATAATTGTTATTGTTTCGTAGTAGCGTGGCGCCATCTTGAGAGTAGCATATACTCATGACGTAAACATAACATGTACAAACAATTTGTTAGAAATCTTCTCACACCTAAAGCTGATGGGTTTATTCCTAACCTACAAGTAATCATGTGAAGCGAGTGTGGCGATATATTTGTGGGTTGCAATTTTAGTGTTTAAATCGAAGGTAGGGATTCACTTTCATTCACATTTCTTCAGCTAATTAAGTAAATTGAACCATGTTATAGTTATTGTCGTTGTAATTACATTGTAAAACATTATTTGATTTTAGGTCACACTTACCCCAAATGGTTGAGGAAGTGTGATCTACGAACATATTTATATATATTGATATATAATTCTGGCATAATTTATTTTTTATAATTTTCTTGTGGTGATCTGTAAAGCTAAACCTACAAAGATAGCACACAAAAAATATTGTATATTAATTCTTTCAGGCTTACCAGATAGACACATTTAAATTTCAACTATTGAAAATCACGGTCACACTTGCCCCACCTTACCTTAATAATGAAAAGAATATAGCACACAGAACATTAAATATTTATCTAATCCTCAAAATAATTTTTAAAATATCATATCATGTGTTCAAAGTGCCCACAGCGATTTCTTATGGACAATCGTGCGCGGCGAGGCACTGCATTTAAAACATTGCTCAGTATTTCGGGGGTAACTGTAATAGATGCCTGTTGAATTCGAGTTTTAGGACCTCTACATTTTGCAGTGTCATCGAAAACACCTTATCTTTAATATACCCCCATAAAAAAATCCATTGGGGTTATACCTGGAGAACGAGGGGGCCATCGAATAAATCCATTGGTTCCTATCCAATGTTGAGGCAAAATTTCGTCTAAATAATCTAGCCAAATCTGGGAATTGTGAGGAGGAGCTCCATCTTATTGAAAATATTGAAAGTTGCGTCGATTCTCTAAAGGTAAGTCATCTAAGAATTCATTAAATTCATTTCTCAAAAAGTTTAGATACCTTTGACCACTGAGGTAACCATCATAAAAATAAGGACCTATTAAATTGGTGCCTAAAATACCTATCCACACTTTTATTGAAAAACGATTTTGAAACCCAGTCGGTCTGTGCCAGTATGTATTTTCACAAGTCCATTTGTAATGAATATTGCGATTAAAAAATCCATTATCGGAAAAATTTGCCTCGTCGGACCAAAGTATTTTACTACATATTAATGGATCGACACGCTTCTTTTCCAACAGCCACCTACAAAAAGTCGTCCTCCTTGGTTTGTCCCCTGCTTATAAATTGTAAACTTTTTTGGCTTTATAACACCGGTAACCATTTTTCTTTAAAATTTTCTAGCACTTGTTTTATTTATATGACAAGCAATTTGAATTTATCTTAATGATGTTTCCAAATTTTCTGTATTTTTATTTCTTACATAATTAATGGCTCGGTTTACCTTATTTACATTATCAGTAACACTGTTCAACCTTGTCTTCTTTAAAAATGAAACATTATTTGTCAGTTTCGTAGCTAATTTTCTGAACAGAGTTTTATTCGGCTGTAGTGCTTGTGGAAAGCTGTTTCTATATTCTACTTGAGCTAATTCAGAGTTAAAATTGCATTGCCAATATGTAACGAACATATTATAACGATCAATGTGAGTGAAAATCATTTTTGAAAATTCTAAATTCTTAAACGAGTGTGATTGAGTGAGAGTTTAAGTATTAACTGAGATGATCTGTCAAAAAATTAAATTGTCACGTTTATTCATAGCCAACTATTTTAAAATAATTGAAATTACAGTGAAATCATGAAATACAAACAAATGGATACTATACTTAAATTAATTGGTAAAGACATTTTAACTTTCTGAGCAAGGAGTGATTTTATGGAGGACCTCTATACATTGGCATAGCTGCGAATACTCTATCCATAATTGCTCCATGTTGCTTTCTTGATTATTATTTTGTTTTTGTTACCTGAATTTACTTTATTCTTCTTAATTGTGTGAATGTTTTATTATAGCAAAGATTTGTACAACTTATTGAATTATTTTATCGTTTTATTGAATCATACTTCTCCATGGCAAGTATAATGCTTGTTAAAAAAAATTATTGGTTTTAAAAAAATGTTTTTATAATTGCTAACGTAGTACCAATGAATAAATATGGCATGTGATATATCGTTGAAAAGGGAGAAAAATACTATATTTAATGGCGTCATTTCCCGCCCGTTTCAAAATAATTTTTTTAACAGCCTGAAGAGCAAATCGCAAAATACAGCGGTTTTGCAAAAAAATTTCGCCTTACAATTTTTCTCGTATCTCTTCATATAACGAAGATATTTGGCCTAGACCTTTTCCGCATTTTCGATATTTTCCGCCGTAACTCTTAAAGTAGGCCATGGATTTCAATTTAAACCATTTCGTAGGTTATATAAATCGGCACAATTTTCATAACAATAATTTTTTTTTGTACGACCGATATTAAGTGAGATACTCTCAAGTGCCCTGATAAAATGGACAGCCTGTATAAGACTATATTGCTATATTTTTAAAATACTTTTAATGTTGTTACTATAGCAATGATATTAATTAAGACGACAAAAACAATTTTAATAAGGAAAAAATTCGGTCGGCTGAAAATAGTTACAAAAAGTTTAGCATTGTATCAATGAAGTCACATATTGCAACAGAAACTGCAAATAGAATATAGAGCAAATAATACTAGAAAATAACACAAAATCACAAGCAAGGGAGAAATTAGCAACTGCTTTTAACAAATTTATTATTAAGATTGGCGAAAAAAAAACTAGTGAATTAGACTCTCATTGCTTTAACCAATATAGATCAAGAAGTAAAATATTAAGAACTATCTTTGGCTGCACTTTAAAGTGGGACGTGCATATTGGTGACAAGCTTCGAACCTGCTGTTCGCATTACGACCACTGACAAACCACTGGCACTATACTCAGCATATTCCAATTGTATTACGCAAATTTTCATTCCTATATGCAACGTGGTATTTTATTAAGTGAGGTACTAGTGGCCATTAACTGTCAACACTTTTTTGTTCCACAAAAATATCCTTTGAGATTATTATTTAAGCTACCTAGAAAATAATTTTGTAGAACAATTTTGAAACACTTTAAAGTCTTAAAGTTATCTAACACTCATTTAAGAATTTAGTCGTTCTGTTTATGACTTGAATATATTTCAAAAACATTTAGTTGATCCCAATTACAGATCAAGATTTAAACATAACTTTAATCTGGCTCAAATTCCACATCTAAATATCAAAAAAGGCTTTTGTTTTATTGGTTGAAGAATATGGAAAGCTCTTCACTATTTGATAAAAAATTCATAACAGAAACATTTTCAAAAAATATCTTTCTTATCATCGATAAAAACTATTATTTACTCGATAATATTTTTCTCTAATTTGTTTGTATTGTCTCATGGCTTCTCTATATTTTTTACACATATTTGTATGTACTTAAACTAGTTTTGAGTACTTTTGACACTTTCTACAATTACTTGCATGCCCAGCTAATTGAGAAATAAATAATATCATATTATACTAATATATTATTAAAATCAACAATTTATATGTCTGAAAATTTTAACTGATTTATGCCGTATTCCTACCTGCACCTTAAATGAACTGATTAATAAGAGATCAGATTTATTTACTGGAGATACTAATTAATTAATCTAAATAATCGATATTATACCTTTTGTGATAATACACACTCACTTATTACCTCTCTAAATTTCCATACACTAAAGTTCTTACGTAAAAGTGATAAATTGATGAATCGCACGTACAAAAAATTTTGGATTGAATCTTATAAAGTGTGTAGAAATTTTGAAATCAGGCAATTAAAAAAAAATTGTACATTTATTAATAGTTGGCCTATTTTCTCTACTGAGGCCTACCACCGACGCCTGTAAACTAGCTACTCCCAACCAGGAACTATGCCGAAACCTCTTCTCTATGGAAGAGTGGGAATCTTTTGCTTGTCTAACATTTAATAGACAAGGAATCGATAGCTTTATTTCCCCTCGGTAGGATGGTATATCCACTAGGCACCTCGACTAAGACTGCACGGCTTTTACACATACGCACTGGTATACAATCCCCCAGAAGATGCAGATACAGATTCGGCAAAAGTAGTTTTACATATCCTGAAGTAAACGAGCGTGAGAAAGAAAACAAAAATCGCTTGCGTGAAAGCGAGACAAATGATTATTATATTAGTGGGACACGAATGAAAGTTTCTCAACTTCTCGTTTCACCGTTACCGCGACAATACTAATGCCACCTAATGCCCTGCAATGATACACGCCATGGTGATAAAAATAATATTTCATGAAGTGTACACCGTGCTGGGAGAAGCATATCTGACTGTTGTTTTCTTTCTCGCACTTGTTCACTTTAGAATACAGTACGGGGATCGCTACTAGGCGTATAGGGTAACTTTATACACCTATTACATGTTCAGTATTGATCAGAATCAAGAGCTGATGTGAAATGGAAGGTGGGCCATAGGCACGACAGTTGGTCGATCCACCGCAGTTAGTAAATTAAATGAATTTGGAGCGGAAGGTTTAGGTGACCTGTCGTCAAATAAGGAATTTACTAATTACCACGTATCATCTCAAAATATTAACTTGTTGGAATTAATTATGGTGGTCAACAAGTAACCAATATAAACCAAAGTATCTTTCTCAAAATAAGTAGGAGTGGGTCGATTTTCGTACGCTACAATAAATAAATTTATTGTATCACAATTTAATTATTTGTACTTTCTCTTCTATCAAATAAATATCGATTTTAACAGGTTAATATTATTTTGAGTGCAATATTACTTAAATTTCGTAAGGTTACCTGTGACCTGAACTCAACGGACTCTAGTAAAGTATAAGTAAATCCAACGACAATTACAGCTGCGCCTGCGTACAATCCATTGGATTGCACCACCCCAATCACTCTCCATTAAATGACATCTCGCCCGTATTGCACATGTACATAAATGTATACGATTTCCCTATACGCCTTGTAGCGATCCCCGTACTGTATATAAAACTACTTTCATCGAATCTGTATGTATAGTAACGCCGCACTTACGCTCGCCCCTCAAGCAGTTAAGTTATCACTTACTTAGCTTAATGATCACTTAGATCCATTAAACTTTAAATGCAAAAATAATTACTTCATCCATTAATTTAGCACATTTTTAAATATTAGCTTATTCCAATTTATTAAACATTTCACGTAGTTTTCACAAACGCCTTAACAGGTGAACACTACACTCAAATATTCTAATCAAAGCGCATGTCGTCAACCATGTTTTCATCGCCTGGGAATCATTAAAGATTTTTAGTATCAATAATCTCCCGGTTATGTTAACATAACGAAACGCGCGTCGAGTAGAAAATGCATTCGTTCAAAAAAATTGATTAATTTTATTAATTTAAACCAATTCAATATATTAAATTAGATATGTTGCTCCGTGCCCAGAACTTCAAACCATGTATTTGTTTGTTTTGCAGTTGCTTAATAACTTTGTGATAGCCTAAAAGAAGGATTATCAAGTAGAGTAATGAAGGTATTGAATAAGAAATGTATAAAAGAAGTAAAGGGACAAGGAGGAGGAGAGAGGAAAAGGTTACGCATAGAATAAAAATATGTAGAAAAGAAGGTATGATAAATAAACTTCGGAAAGTCCAGTATAGATAACCAAAATTTTGTAAATGTGATGGGTGGGATAATTTGGGCTATGTGGAAACAGAAATTAATGTTTAATATTTCAAATATGGCATACATTGTTGCCTATTTACATAATAATTTGAAAATCACAAGGTATTTCTATAAAGTGGCAAAGGTTCAAGGTTGAAGTTTTTAAATGACACACCCTATATATTTTTACACCATTGATTTCAGCGTAAAATTCTACATTCAATACTAATTTTTTCTTTGAAAACGTTGCGGTGTTGCCAACATATTTCACAAACTAGGTAATATCATAATAAACAGTGCATCACAAAGATACATTATTTAGTAAATACAGAGATAAAGGTCAAATGAAATGTCTGAGACGAGCGAACATTTATTTTTATGTACAGGAGATTTTACACAGGGGTATCAAGTTGCCGATCTACAAACATCTAAAGCTTCATTTTTTCAAATGGAACATCCAGTATATCATTCCACCATTTTGTACAACTATTATATCCGTTCAAATTAGTTATCATAATATAAGGTCCCAAAATTGATAGTTTTTGAGATATTTTTCGATTTAATGGATAACTTGTAATTGCGTTCTTTCACAAGTAAGCTATGGCTTTATTATTACGTAATTGCAGTTTTTTAAATTGAAAATAAAAAGTAAGAGCAAAGGATTTCAATTTTTTTTTTTGAATTTTAAAGGCGGGAAAGAATTTAAACAATTAAAATATTTAAAAATAACAAGAACGGAAACTAGGAAAAAAACACATAAAACTACTACTATAACAAATGTTCAAAATTAGCACCTGCTACTTCTAAACAATAAAGCATACGGTTTTTACAAACAATTTTTATCAATTGCGCCCAGTACAAACACCATATCTTTCAGTTCTTCCGTAGAAAAATTCATTGTATTAAAAAGTGTATATTACTAAAACTCTTCAGGTACAAAATTATGCGACTAACTGTTTGTCTTGTTGCTATATAATTACACTACTAACATCAATCATAAACTTTCTTTTCATTTGTTTGCATGAAGAATTTGAAATGTCAAAGTCATAGGTTACTTGTGCAAAAACATAGTAATTTTAAGATCAATCTAATTGAAAATATCTCAAAAACTATCAATTTTTGAACCTAATATCACGATAACTAATTTGAAGGGATATAACAGATGAACAAAATGCTGGAATAATATACTGAGTGTTCCAATTTAAAAAACGAAGTTTTAAATGTTTGTAGATCGGCAGGTTGATGCCCCTGTATAAAATCTCCTGTACATAAAAATATATGTTCGCTCCCTTCAGACATTTTATCTGGCCTTGACCTTTGTACTTATTAAATGATTTATCTTAACTCTCGTTACCAACAAATATATATATATATATATATATATATATATATATATATATATATATATATATATATATACAAATTAAACACACGTGGTGTATCTTGAGGTTGCAGTCAGAGGTGAAAAGTTTACGGCCACAAAACAGAAAAAGAAAAACTCTTTTGTTACTTTGTCAAGCTTTCGGAAATTATTTATTCCCTTTATCAAGACATTAACTTGAGGTTAAAAGTTAAGGTCACATGTATTATAAAATAGTCGCATTTTTTAACTTAATGTAGACAAATTCATACACAAATTCCTTTACAGGTACACAATTTAAGGTAAACAATTACTGATTATTTAAAATTAAGGATTAAAACCATGATTAAAATAGATATAACAAAATGAACATGAATAACTATCACATGTGAGTGTAGAACTCATTGTCTGTCTGGACAATACAAGATGGATCCCTTCAGGATACCATGCTTTTTTAAATTTTAATGTTTTTAACAATTCTATTTTATCAATTGACATCCAACTATGTTTTAAATAATTTTTAACTTGTAAGTTTGTTAACTACTATTAGTGTTAATTGTTGGTCCATATTTTTGAAAAATTGTTTCACATGTGCAACTTCTATATAACCTCAAAATATCCGTTCCTGATGAAGAGACAATAAAGCCTCGAAAGCTAGAACAGAAATAAAGAGTTTTCTTTAATTTTTTGTGCCACACGACTGCATACCCAAGTTTAAATTTTTAAAATTTTAACTATATATATATATATATATATATATATCATTTGTGATGCACAGTTTTTCCGTGAATATTTCTATTTTTCGCAAATATTTTAGCAACGTCGTAACCTTTTCAAAGCAAAAATTAGTATTAAACGTAGAATTTTACGCTGAAATCGATGGTGTAAGAATGTATAGGGTGTGTCATTTAAAATATTCGACCTTGAACCTCTCCCACTTTATGGGAACACCCTGTGCTTTTCAAAGTATTTTAGAAATAGGCAACAGTGTATGCCATATAGCTTTTATTTAAAACATGTTTTCATATTTCTCATAATGGGCCAGATACTGGACTTCCTCGCACTAATGGGCCACCCTGTATATAAATTTTCGCGCGTAGGAACCGAACAACCGTTATATGCCACGTGTAGAGAAATGTGTGCCTAATATTGCATGTAGGATACTTCGTGTATAAGAACATAATGCGTAGGATAAAACCCACGTGCAACAATGAGACGGTCCCAATTAATACTGCAGATTTTCACCGTATCTAAATTTCTGATTTGTTAAAGCAGACTTACCCTCGTACTTATGATTTTATGCTTTGAATTCACGTCGTACATATGTCACATTTGATAAAGCCCAGTCATTATCCTTTAAGATAATGACGAGAATTCATTACCTTAAGTTCAGTAAAATCAGTAGCGGTTCGTTAAGTCTGAAGTATGGAAATATTGCTTATTGAGAGGAATTATTTTCTTCATAAATTCAAAGTCTGGTGATAATACCCAAACATCTTCAGTATCCTAAAGTAAATTGAACCCAGGTATGCAATTGTCACACCATGCATTATTACTATATCATTGACATCGGGTTCTTCAAACATTCTAACAGACATGTTAAAGGGATTTCGCTAGATAAGTTTAAAGAAATTAAAATTATACTCCTTTAAATGAAAATAATTTCCATATACTTAGAAATTTGAGATTTTATAAGCCAGACTACGAAATATGAATGGATGAAGATCGTGGAAATTGGAATAATCAGGTTTGGTGTATGATGCGATTGGAGTATTAAGTCCATATTTTTAATCCTAGGTACAAAATCCCTTTTAGATATGGTCCAAGTCCACAGCTATCAAGAAAGTATTGACAAGAACTGGAAAAGTACTAGTATCGTCTGGGTGTTTTCGTGGAAGTCACTTTAACGGCAAGCGCTTACCGCTTTCTCAACCCATTTTCTGTATATGACTGAGGTCGATGAAAATTTTATATAGTTACACAACAATTTAATTTCAATGGAACGCATTTGGGACATTATGAAACAATTAGTTTTTGACGATTGAAAGACCAATTTCTATTTTAAAATTTAATTATCAACCCTTATAGTAAGTATCTAAGTTGATACACACCATGACACATCTTATGGTCTATACTATACCATATGTCTCTATGGTGGGACTTAAAAATGTTATTCAACCACTATACTGAGGAAAAATTGAGCTAGCCATGTAGATTGTGGATTGTTTTAGGAGTCGCTTAGCTCTGACTAGCCTTACTTCGTTTCGACCTAAAAGATCTTTTGTGATTTATCCTACATCTAGTTGTTGCCCAGGATTCCAAGACTTTTTACAAAGCTTGTGATTTTCCTGTGAGCTAATTTCCCTATGTGTTCAGGCATTAATTCCGCCTGCTCTAGGAACTTTAGCCTAGTGTGGATTAATACCTTGAATTCACAAAGTGTATGTTCCGCAGTTTCAATTGCAGTATCACAATATCTGCATTTGTCATCTATTGCTTTGCCCAAATTCTTGGGATGATATCTCAAGGGGCAGTGGTCAGTTGGAAGGCTTGTTATCAGCCTTAATTCGGACTTTTCAAGTTCGAGAAGCCTTGTGGCATTCTTTGTCGAATAAGTTATAAATTTTTCGCTTGTCTTTGGCCTAGAGTGTTCCTCCAGTACGAGTTTTTCTGGCCCTTTTCCCATTTCTGGATCTCCTCCGCTGTGTCCATTGGCCAGGCCACAAAATGATTCAGGTCCAATGAATTGTGCTTCAGCTCCTTTTTCCGCAAGGCTGTCAGCAAGTTCATTACCTTGTACTCCCTCATGCCCTGGCACCCACATCAAGGTACCTTGTTATTATGGGCCAGTTGTTTCAGGGATTGTCTAAATTCCCAGGCGATTTTAGACTCGAAGGTATGTGACCTTAGAGCTTTTAATACTGCCTGGCTATCTGATAGTATATAGATCTTTGCCCTTCGAATGCCTTTTTTTAGGCATTACTGGGCAAACAGATTTATAGCATGAATTTCTGTCTGGAATATGGTTGGACTATTACCGAGGGCTTTAGATCATTTAGATCCTGCTACGCCCAATCCTACCTCTTCAGCCATCTTAGATCCATCTGTATATTAGATCGGTGACCTCGTTCCAATCGCAGTGCCTCCATATTGCCAGTCTGAGACTTTCGATCATCACATCAAATGGACAGTCAAAGTCCTGCTTGATTGGCATAGAGTCAGCGGGTTTCGTCATCGACTCCAACTGGACTAACTCCAGAATCCTTACGTGACCAACCAAACCGCCTGGTTTAAATTTATGTGCCTGATGCAGTCGTATGGCACTAAGTACTGCCTCCTTCCTTACATGCAAGTACAAAGGAAGTAGTCAAGCATTGCCTCCATATCTGCTGTGGAATACGAGTACATTGCTCCTGTAGTCCCTAAACAGGCAAGGCGTTGCAGTTTCTGCACTGCCCTTGTGCTGTTTTTTCATCTGGTTTTAGCCACCATACACATGATGCGTAGATCATCATAGGTGTGACAACCGCAAGATAAGACCAATGTGTCATTGTCGGCCTCAGACGCCAAATTTTACCAAATAGCCTACGGAACGTCCATATTGCCACCGTTGCTTTAGTAAGAATCCTTTCCAGGTGTGAGTTGCAGGTAAGTTTTTGATCCAGGACTACTCCTAGATACCTGACTTTACTGGAAAAGTTTAGCATCGTTCCATTCAGCATAGGAGTTCCAAGATTAAGTTTTCTCGTTTTGGTGGACGAATCAATAACTGTTTTGCTCGGATCGACATTAAGCCCCTCTGACAAGCATAACTTGGATCTTATGTTTCAGGCGATTTGCATGAGGTTTGAGATCATAATCTCATTTCTGCCTCTCACAGACACGACCAAGTCATTTGTATAACCCTGGACGTTGAAACCCGAATTACTCATTTTATGGAGGGAATCATCAACCACCATTGACCACAGCAAGAGTGATAGGACTTCACCTTGAGGACAACTTCTTACTGCAGTCACCATAGCCGACTCATCCCCACACTTGTAGTAATTATTCTGCTTCTGAGCATGGATTGTATCCATTTATTGTAGGTAACTGCATTCCCCTTTTTTCGGCGAATTTTTGTATGGATTCATAGGAGATGTTGTCAAAAGCACCCTCTGCGATAGCTCATATAGCCACTTCTTTAGCCATGAATGTCTTTGCAATGTCTTGGACCAGGCAATGTAGAGCATTTATTGTTGATTTGCCGGGTTGATAGGCAAATTGTTTAGAATGAAACGGTATTCCTGTAAAGATTTCGCTTCTGATATGTTGATCTAATAGTTTCTCCATTGCTTAAGGAGAAATGAGGTTAAGCTAATAGGGCGATAGGATTTAGGTTCGTCTGGTGGACGTCTGCCTAGTTTTGGAATAAACGCCACCTTAGCTTCCCTCCAAGTATATAACTTGCCATAAATATATGTCTCAGGCACGGGATAAGCTCCTCATTTCCGTGTTGAAGTAGGGCAGGGAAGATGCCATCTCTGTCCGCTGATGTAAAGGGCTTGAAGGTAGATACCGCCCATTTTATTTTATTGGGGATCAATGATTTATTATCGAGTTAGCCACAAAACCATTCCAAATACATTGAGGTAAACATAGCCCACTGTATACGTGTAGCATATATATATATATATATATATATATAGAGTAGCTATGTCAGTCGTTATTTATTATGCATTGTTATATTTTCTACGTGCCACACATTAAGTTTTTGAGTTAAAATTGTGTAAATTTTAATAATTTTGTCATACTAACTGTATTCGATCCCATTTCTTTCAGAAATCACTTAAAAGAAATCGCAGCTTATAAAGTTGCTTCAAAACGATTTGAAATATTTAATCTTAATGAAAGGAGGGGTAATTACTAAATAATGTTTGTTTCAAATGATGCATAATTATATCGATTCAATTAGTATTACAAACGAAATTTATTATTTAGTTCCCGTATTGTGTACGCACAGTAAATACAATGTATATTTGCTTCTCCCTTGAACAAATATGCTACAGGCGTTTCCGCTTTATGTATAAACGTACATTTTACAGTGAGTTGTGAAATAATGAATGAATTCGATGAAATATCCAAAAATAAATTCTTATGGAAACATGGCATAGGTCAAAAGATGTTTCCCTATGCCACATTTTACATTGCCTTAAATGGGAACATTTTTCTTGTTCTAATTTTTTTTTCTAAATACATATTTTTAAGTTTGTTATTGGAAAAAATATTATGTCAAACGGCAAGATAAATGTCTTCTCAGGAGAAATGGGAATAAACTGATAGAAAACTTAAGATTATTAAAAGGTTATTTCATTATCTTTAAAATAATTATTCAAAATCATGTTTTATAGGAAGAAATCAAGGGGGATAAATCTGGAGATCCCGCTTGGCAATCGGTAGTTCCAATTGTAGCAATTCATCTCTTCAAGAACAATAAGTCAAATGGGTTTCTACGTAATAAGATGAAGCTTTATCCTGCAGTATAATATACAGTGTGACCCATTTCAAACCTTAACACTCATAAAAGTTACATTTATTAATCAATTTTGACCGGTTTTTTTTAAAGACACAACACCAAAAACTGCACTTTTGGACAAAACGTCATATTTTATGTTTAAAAATGACGGACTACCGCGATTTTTCTAGGGGCTAAAGTTTAAGAAATCGTATTAGCGATTTTTTTATGTAAAATCTGAATACACCCCTGTATTCAGCTCCCTCCTAAATGGATATATACCGAATTTCATAAAATAATACGAATTAATAAAATTTTTGCAGATAAATTTAAAAATGAAAATATTAGTACGTATGACTGATGGTCGAGAGGTGGGCGCACTTGCCTCTCACCCAAAAGTTCCGGGTTCGATCCCCGGTCGTGGCAGTGAAAAATACTGTGAGAGGGATTTTTCCACTATACACGGATATTGGGTGTGTGTCCCTTGTCTCTAAATGTGTAGCCCCCTCCCACACAAGGCTCTTTAGAGCCTTACAGGATAAAGAGAGTCGTCATTACCTGTGGTGTATTCTATTTATTTATTATTGCAGACATAGTAAGTCATAGAGTAAACATGAAAAACAGACATCAAAGTTAAATTTAATAGTATTACCGATTATTTAAAATTAATAAGATTGATAACAAGGACGTACGTTAATCCCCCATTATATTTAATTTGAGGTTCAATTTTCGTGAATGATGAACCGTTATAACCACTTCAGCGATTTCAGAAAATAATTTGTTTGAGCTTTACCACGAAACCGGTAGGTAATAAGTATCAAATAATCCTTTTTTTTTAAGAAAGTTCTACTGATTGTTGTTCTAGACTTGCAAGCGAAGTTATTATTTTCTTTATTATGCCTTAACTTGGCCATGAGAAGGCAATTGTAGAAACAATCAAAAAATATTGTTAATTGTCTTTTAAGGTTTGAATAAGTTTTGTGTGCAAAGTATTTGTAAATATAAGTTATATATGTTATGGAACAAATAAATTTGAGGCACAAAATTGAAATAGTTCGTCTGGTTGGTGATAATGCTTGTCCGATAAAAGAAGCAGCCGATGAATTTAATGTTAGACATCCCAATGGACTAAACATCAGTAATACCACTGCATACAATATAAATAAAGTTTTCAATGACACAGGTGCCGTGTCAAAACATATTATCAGAGGCAGAAATCACGAGCATTTTGTAGGTAGATATAATGATCAAATTTTGGAATATTTTCGTGATATTCCTAATTCCAGTTTAAGAAGTGCCAGTCTAGATTTAAATATTTCAAGATAAACTATTAGAAGATGTCTTGTAAAGAACTATTTGAAGCCATACAAACCAAAGTTTTTTAATACTTTACAGCCCGGAGATGGAGATAGAAGAGTGGAATTTTGTTTATGGGCTCAAGGAAAATACCTCAATAATTCTAATTTCATTAAAGAAATATTATATACCGACGAAGCCACTTTCATCACCAACAGTAAGGTTTCATCCCAAAATTTTCGCTACTGGTCAGTAGAAAATCCAAACTGGATTATCAATTACTGTAAAAGACAATATTCACTAAAAGTAAACGTTTGGTGTGGGATACTCAATAATAAAATTATTGGTCCGTTCTTCTTTGAAGGAAATTCAAATATATTTCAATTTTTGGATTTTTTGAGGAATGAATTTTTGGAAGCACTAGACAGTTTATGCATTCGTGACCGAGTTAATTTAAAATTTCAGTTAGATGGGTGTTCTGCACATAATGCAGTGATAGTGAGACAGTGGTTAAATAATCATTTTCGAAATCAGTGGATAGGTCCCTACAGCCCTGTAATTGAATTTCCACCTAGGTCACCGGTTCTAACACCAATGGACCTTTTTAATTGGGGGTACTATTAAGGTAAAAGTATATAAATCGAGATCCTAGGCAATTGAAGACCTCCGGGCTAGAATAAGGAACGCATGTCTAGAATTACCCCAACACAATTAAGAAGAATGTAAAATAATATTAAAAAAAGATATGAAAAATGTATTACATCGAACGGTGGGTTGGTGGAAGCTTCAAAAATTTCGTTGTCTCTTTACAATCTTCATGTATTACATTACATTTATTGTTGTTAGTAACATTTCTTGTTGTTGTTTTTTGTTAATTTTGCGGCGTGATTAACGTCATTATGTTTTCATTGCTTATTCAGATTTGTTGTCTGTTTGTGATGTTTATTCCATGACTTACTATGTCTGCAATAATAAATGTATACTAATATTTTCATTTTCAAATTTATCTGCAAAAAAATTATTAATTCGTATTTCTTTATAAAATTTGGTACATACCCATTTAGGAGGGAGCTGAATACAAGGATGTAATTAGATTTTATGTAAAAAAATCCATACGATGTCTTAAATTTTAGCCCCTAGAAAAATCGCGGTGGACAATGATTTTTAAAAGTAAAATATAACGTTTTTATGAGGGTGGTTTGAAACAGGCCACAGGTCACACTGTATATACATTCTATCTGGTTAGGAAATAATAGCCTAGAACAGTAACTAGTTCATCTTCAAATATCAGGACTTCCTAATTCATATTTTGGGGATACTGAGTGATCTCCTTATCTGTTGATAAATACATTTGATTATAGTTTGATCTGACATACATTAAATACAGAGAATGCGCCACTGACATGAAGCTAATGCATCTCCCAACCCGCTTTATTTTACTCAATCATGTCTCCTTGACTTTATAGCAAAACTACTGCCATTCTCGGAAGTTTGAGAACTCATTAACTAAAGCTCTTACATTGTAACCAAGTTTATAAAGGTCAAACTAATCATGGATATTTTATTCGCAAAAATCTGACTTTAAAGCAATTTGAATTATATTCAGATCTTGTCAGTTATACGTCATCCTTCCCGTCTCAGAAATATGCCTGTAGAACATTTTAATATTCAAGGAGGTTGTAAAAAAGAAAAACATCGTATATTATTATTGATCTGTAGCACATCTATATATTTTTGTTAATACTGAATAAATTCAAGATATTCTTCTACACGTATTACGGTGGTTGCTATTTCTATCAATAGAAAAGGTTCTAAATGTGAAATATGGCTGTTGAAAGCAATTAGCAAACTTATAGCCCATTCAATAGTTATATATTATATACCGTATTTTTGTGAGCTATATTTGAGTAAAAAGAAATTTGAAATCCATAGCCTACTTTGTGAAATATATTATTATAAAAACCTGAAAAATAAGAAAACCACAAACGGTTATAGCTTCTTTATTTGAGGAGATACGAAAAGTGTTAAAGGGATAAAAGTTGACGGCAAAGACAATAAGAATAATATTGTGTATAAAAATTAAAAAACTCAGTTGGCTTTGACATAGGCTCTTGTGCAAAAATGAAAAGAACAAATCTCAAAGTAGGCCATGACACCATTAATTCTGTTTATTTTTTCTTTTTCCAGCGATATTAAATATGTCACAAAAATTTTAAATGATAGTGTCAATATTTAATATTTTACGAAAACCACAATTTATATCATTGAATTGTAAAAATCAACTACGCCATGATTAGTGAAAAACAATGTATACAGTTATTAGCAAATTTGACACTGTTGTATGTTGCGTTATCGAGTTCTAAGACAAGTTTTATATCAGTAATTAAGGTGTATACCAATAACAAATTGGATATGATTAACATTTATTGTCAGTGTAATTTTGACGCTGAGATGGCAGTCACGGTTTACGGAGATAGATTTCGAGATGCTCCGCAGCCAAATCGAACTATGTTTAGGAAGTTAGTTCAAAATCTAAAAACGCACGGTTCATTAACTTTTTTCGTATCTCTCCAAATAAGGAAGCTATAACCGTTTGTGGTTTTATACAAAGTAGGCTATGGATTTTAAATTTCTTTTTACTGAAATATAGCTTACAAAAAATGAGATAACTGTTTCTAAAACTTTATTCTTCCACAATAGGTAGTAAGCGAGATATATGGTGTGGCCCTCGTAAACTAGACAGTGAACACGAACAGGCCTCGTGGGTTCCAAAAATAAAATTTGTTGTGCTTGTGAGAGTTTGGCTGAGAATCTGGAAGCCTGCGTATAAGTCACTTAAAATCAGCTTTGCTTCAATGCATGTAGAAATTTTCCAAAAGTCACTTTGGGCACTTTAGTGTTTAAGGCAGGGTCAAAAACTACACCCAGTATATGCCTTAGGCTGGTTATAATATGTTTTTGATTAAACGAACCAGAATTTTCTGATTTAAAAGTTTTCAATTGAACAGGGCCAATACTTCGCCCCGTATAACACACTTCTTGACAATAAAACACTTTGTTTAAATCATAATCAAAGAATTAATTATTTAGAATAGCACTGGTCGTCAACATATACTTTCACAAATTAATATTAACAAATTGTAGAGTAAATAATCTCGACAGTAAAATTCCGACTTGGGAAATTAAATGTATAAACAAGAGATATAAAAATATTTAGAAGTATTAAAAATTCACAAAAAATTGATATACGCGGTGGCAGAAAAACTATTTCTTACTTGGGGTATTTCCCAAGGAAGCAATTCGCGATTGATAACTAACGCACTCTTCACAGAAGAACTGACTTGCTTTGAGCGTTTTACGCTCCTCTTTATATACCCGTCGATGGGGAGTTGAGTGCCGAGGTCTGGATAGGGTCTGGATGGGAATCCGACATTCCGTGCGGGCTCCGATTGGCATAATATTTTGGCAAATTTTGGAAAACGCTAAAATTAGAAATGGAAAAAACTACGAAAGTTTGGTATTCAAACGGGAGATTCTTTGATGCTAAAAAACGAAGCTTGAATATGTATTGGTTTTGGAGTTATTGAATGAAATGTTCAAAATTAATTAAATGAAATTGGTTTGACCCTGTTTTGTAGCCCCGAAGATACCGCGTGAATAGTTGAAATAAGTTGAAACTTGAGCAATTGGTCTCTGCCAGCTGAACGTTGACGTATTTAAATTTACTTTGATCAAAGGAGGGACTAAATTGGTCACGACGAGTAGATGCTTGGCGCGCTAGGATATTGGAATGAGGTCTTATTAGAATTTATTACTGAAGTATTTGAAGGTTGAATTTTGGTCGATCGAATGGTTGAATTTGAACATTAATATCTTGTGTTAAATAGACGAAATCGAAATAAAATATTTTGACTGGTGGAATGGAGAGTTGAATTGAAGTTGTTTGAAATGGATCAGGGGCTGTATTTTTTAGGACAATTTTTTGGAGAGTTTGAGTCCTAAAATGGGTAATTAAAATGTTCGAAAGCTATTGGGAGTGAATTTATGTTATTTGTGAATTATCGATCGGGTGTGAATTTTTTCAGAAGTTTGTGTGAAGGCGTATGGTTTTTGATATGAAAATGTGCGAAACTTACTTTCTTATTCGGGTTTGACGTGTTACGTGTTTTGAATGAATTATTTGACGACTTTTAAGAATTTCGAAATTTTTGATATCTCTTGTAAACTAGGGGCTCGATAACAACAAACGGTATAACATTAATAATATTATATTCAAGTAAATTGAAATCACCCGAAATGACAATTTATTCTTTAAATTCCTACTTTTATCCAACAGAATTTCACATATTTATACGCCAAGATTTGCTGATATATACAAAACAATAACACATAAGTAGTTATTTCGTAAAGTAATTTTCACATCAACGAGTTCAATATTACAAATAGAGCAATTGAGATTAACTGGTGTAACTGTAAAGAGATTTTTGGTGGCTATTAATACACAACCTTTGGTACATTAAATTTACTATCTGCTCTAAAGATTGTAAAGTTTGAACTAAATAGTAACTCAACATAAAAAATGTCTGAGTCTAAGTAGGTCTCAGTTTTTATTTATAACTTCTTGTGACAGACGCATTATACAAACAAAAGGTATTTATTAAAGCTTGATATTAAATTCGATAGCATTCCCTTCTAGTTGCTATCTATCCGCAAATAATGATGATTATTCAAACTTTTCTTTATGAAAAGGATATTTATTTGTATCCCAATAGGCATGATTACAAGATTTAATATTAATAGAGTTCATATATTTGAAATTGGTAGAATCAGAAACAAATGGTGCATGAGCATTTAGAACAAGCGTAACAAGTTTTTTTAAATAATTCAATCCACTGCAGGTGTAACAACATAAAAATTATTTCGAGAAGAAAGATTAATCGTTTTAACAAATTCATTTATCTAAAACCTTATCAGAGGTTTCTGGTTGAATTAATCTAATTTCGTACCCAATTCTGATTTTTAATTCCTCAATATTATTTGGTCTGTTCAGACAGATAACCCCATAAAAAATAATCTAGAGGAGTTAGATTGGGAGATCTTTCTGGCCACTCTATTCGCCCGCTTCTACCAATCTACCTATTAGGGAAAACGTTGTTTAAGTAAGCTCGAATGGTTCCTGCTCCATTAGAAGCACCATGACTAGCTTAGCTCAATTTACATCAGCTAAGAGATATTTTGCAACTTGGAAACAGACATTGCTTCCTAACAATGACATGAAGCTGAACATTTTAAGCAAGACGCATCTGCTTTTACACCGAGAGAAACATGATCGTATTCAGAAAAAATGTGTAAAAAGTAAATGGAAAACAAAGAAAAAATAAGACAGTGAAGAAAAAGATTCAATACCAATATCTGATATCAACTACGTGGAGATGATGTATTCATGCAACAGAGAGATTGACCTAGGGGGAAATAACTATGGAAACGGGAGTAAAAATTGTAATTGGTCTATATCAGTCCATAAAAAGTTGATATTGTTATGTGATATTTTCCAGATACAAACTTTGCTTCTAACTTTACTAACATCAGGATCATTCAATCGGTTTCAATATAATCTAAATTATTCCATATGAAGGAAACTCAAGATAGATAGTGGGCTTAAGGGGATTAATTTACCATCATTACAAAATAGTTGTTTTTTGGTAGCATTAGCTGAAGGTAATTTATATAATTACGAACTATAAGCGAACGTTGAAAACAAATGAATCAATCAGACTGGCGTGACATTTACGACAAGTTTGATAATCAATATCAAGTTGTCTTATATCATCTACTACGATTTTAATTATGTTAAATGTAAAGACAACTAATTTAATGTGGAAAGGCAATTATGAAGAAATTTCTCAGGTTACATCTGCGTAGACGATAAATATTTACATATCCAATAGCAAGTATTGGATCAAGGTTCATAAGATACCAAAATAAAACCGCTGCCAAGAAAATTTCAAAATCTCGTCACCTATCATTGCATTAAATCATTTAAAAATATATTTTTTTTTTAATAAGTTTGAAATTTAAATAAACGCAAGTTTTGTAATGATTATATTTATGAACAATATTAAGGTTCGATTTATTAATACAGGTTTAACTCTTAACTGGAGGATAAATTTCAAATGGAACAATAGATATTCATTGTTTAGTATGACATTTATCACCTAATTACGAGTTAACCCTACTTTGACAAACCCTACCTGATCAGTACTTTTCACATCACTATCTAAAACAGTGGCCACGTTTATGAATGGACAATTATTAGGGAAAGTTTGTACCTATCTATTATGTAATGCGTATATCTGGCAGGCCCAATGCTGAAGGGTGCAGTACCAAGGTCAAATGGTGCGTAAAATATCCTCATTCTTATTTTACACTCTTCTTAAAAACTAGCCAACAGAATTCAGAATTGATTTCATTATGTAAACCTCGATGTAAACTAACAAAGGACCTATTATATTTTATATTGTAATCCTAGGTAAAATTAAGTTTTCAAACTTTTCCCCTCCTTGATTATTCAATGCAAACGTACCTGTCATTCGTCCCAAATCGCTATAAATTGTTTTATATTCTACAAAGAGACTTAAATATTCAAATAAAATATAATTCGATGTAATATAAAATAACATGAAAAAAAGTGAAAAGTCTGCATAATATTTGCTCCTATTAAAGTTTAATGTCGAATACGAATTTGTTAAATTTCATATAAAATAGTTGGGCGTTTTGCTACTAGAGGCAGTATCATAGAGATGACATTGTTAGACGTGTGTCAAAGCAGGGTCGGGCTCATAATTTTTCATTTTTACTGTTTGAAATAGCGTTTAAAACTTGGTTCAATTATTTGCTCATATTAATGTTAAGAAATGACATTGTCATTAAAATTATTGCTGATTATATATTTTTGGGATTAATTACTTTTTATTTATTAAGATTGATACTACTTTAATCTCTACAACAATACGAAAAATCTGTCCAAATGAAGTAATGGCTATCCTTTTTATGTTTTCCCTGTTTCTCTGAAGAAAAGTAGGTAGTTACTATATTCTTTTATGATTAAACATTTTATAATAAAATCATTGAAAAAGATGCACCATTTGTATTCATTATATTAGAACACTACAATTTCATTCAAACTTACTGCACAATTCCTAAATTAATATCTGAGTAATATATTTTGGATGGAATTGTATATTTCGTCTTTTATGACAACTAAATACGCACAACCCACAATACTTCAAGATGTTCTGTGTGTCACCGAGGTTTTGTTTGTAACTGGTACATATACACATAAAACCGCGTCGCGATTACAGTTTGTACTTTCCTGTGCGCCGCCTAGACTAGTATGGCAGTCGATTAAGGCTTTAAAAAATGATGGAGCGTTCAAGTGGGACAAAATCATCCGGAGGTAAAATACCCTCCCGATCGGATCTCCGGGGGAGGGTGCCCACAGGGACACCTCATCGAATGTCGAAAAAACACCAACAAGTTAAATCCAACAAAACGAATTCTTTCATCTACGGCGCTTGGAATGTTCGTACTTTGAACGACAGCACTCGCACCGATCGGCCTGAAAGAAGAACTGTTCTAATAGATAGAGAACTTCACCGACTCAATGTTGACGTTGCAGCTCTCAGCGAAACTCGATTTTTGGAGGAAGGCTCTCTCACAGAAAAGTACTACACCTTCTATTGGAAAGGTCTTCCCACCAATTCAAGAAGACAACATGGAGTAGGATTTGCCATTCGGAATCAACTTGTATCCAACTTAACACAAGTACCACAAGGCCTATCCGAGCGTCTAATGCTGCTACGCTATGAGCTATCAGATGGCAACGCGGTAAATCTAATAAGCGCCTACGCTCCCACTCTGGATGCAAGTCACGAAACCAAGGAAAGCTTCTATCAACAGCTGGAAGAAACCCTCTGTAGAATACCTAAAACGGAACGACTCGTTATTCTTGGCGATTTTAACGCTAGAGTAGGGAGAGATGCAGACACCTGGCCAGGCATCATAGGCAAGAACGGTTTGGGCAACATGAACGCTAACGGTCAACTACTCCTAACTAAATGCGCCGAACATGATCTAGTTATAACAAACACCATTTTCCGACAAAAGGATAAATTTAAAGGCACCTGGCGTCACCCCAGATCAGGTCACTGGCATCTACTGGACTATGTTATCGTACGTAGGAAGCATCTCAAGGACGTCCAAATTACAAAGGCGCGCATTGATAGCGAATGTTGGACCGATCATCGTCCTGTTGTCTCTAAAATGAAAATTGTTATGAGACCCAAACACCGAAGAACTCAAGTAAAACGTAGACCCCGTCTCTGTATTAGTAAATTGCGTGACCAACAAACCGTCGAACAGCTAAAGCAAAAAGTTCAAGAGAATTTGAGTGCACTAGAAGAAACCAATTCTGTAGATGTCGCTGCTACCTGGACACAAATTAAAGACAGTTTAAAAAGGGCGAGTGAGGAAATTCTTGGCACTGTAGCAAGTAAAAAACAGGAGGACTGGTTCAATGATAATGAAGCTTTTATACAAGAACTTCTTGACCGCAAACATATTGCCTTCCAAAACGCTATCAACCACCCCAACGACTCATCAAAAGCAGAAGCTTTTACCCAATCTAAGTATGAAACGCAACGCGAAATCAGAAGAATAAAGAACGAGTGGTGGGCAAGCAAGGCCAGAGAAATTCAAAGGTACGCCGATTCACACGACTACAGGAATTTCTTTCAAGGAGTAAAAGCAGTGTACGGCCCCAGTCGTAAAAATATGTGCCCTATTAAAGATTTAAATGGAAATCTCCTCAAAGAAGACCAGGAAATAAGAGCCCGATGGAAAGAACACTACTCTAATATTCTTAACCAGCAAAGTCAAGCCGATCACGATATTATAAATCTTATCCCTCAATACGACACCTTCGAAGACTTAGATAAGCCACTAACAACGGAAGAGATCTTAACCGCCATTGGGCAGCTAAAAAATAACAAATCTCCCGGCGCCGACTCACTCCCAGCTGAGATCTTTAAAGCTGTGTCGTCAGAGCTCATACCCTACCTCAAAAAACTGTTTGATGTCGTGTGGGAAAGTGGTCAAGCTCCGCAGGAGTTTCGTGATACACTTTTAATCAACCTCTTCAAAAACAAAGGGAGCGCTGCGGACTGTGGAAATTACAGGGGTATAGCTCTCATGGCTGTTGGAGGGAAGATACTCACTAAAGCGATGGCAAATAGGCTAACACCTGTTATGGAAAAGTTACTTCCTGAAACACAGAGTGGCTTTAGACCAAACCGAGGCACATCGGATTTAATCTTCACACTTAAACAGCTTCAAGAAAAAGCACTCGAACATCAAGGAGAAATTCACATGGCCTTCATTGATTTAACCAAGGCGTTTGACTCGGTGGACAGGGAAGTGCTCTGGAAAATTATGTTCCGCTTAGGTATCCCTAGAAAATTTGTGGAAGTATGTCGCAGTCTACATACAAACAACAACGCCCAGGTTATGTATAATAATGAGGCAACCGAACCTTTCCAAACCCTCACTGGAGTTAGGCAGGGATGTGTCCTAGCACCCCTACTCTTTAATTTGTTTACCACTGCTCTAACAATTATTGTTGACAACAAACTGACAGTCAGAGGAATAGGTCTCAGATACCGTTTTGATGGCGGTCTCTTTAACATAGGGCGCTTTAGAGCTTTCACGAAGACATGCACACGATTCATTTGTGATCTCCAGTATGCGGATGACTGTGCACTTTTAGCCTCTACGCCGGAAGAGCTTCAAGAACTTTTAGATGTGTATGCCCAGAGCTATGATTCCTTGGGACTTAAAATCAACATTGGAAAGACTAAGATTATGTCAACTCCTCATCAAGTGAACCAAATAGACATTACACTTAACGGAAATTCTCTTGAAGTGGTGGATCAGTTCAATTACTTAGGCAACGTTGTTAATGACAAAGCAAACATGGACAGCGAGATTCGCAATAGAATTAACGCTGCATCTAGAGCACTCTGGGGTCTTAGAGAGAGAGTATTTGACAACCACGACCTTGCTTTGTCAACGAAAATGGCTGTCTACAGAGCAGTTGTCATTCCAACACTGCTATATGGATGTGAAAGCTGGTTCACTTACCGTCGTCATGTGAAAGAATTAGAACGTTTTCAGCAAAGACACCTCAGAAGTATGATGAAAATCCGTTGGTTCCATCACATATCAAACGTGGAAGTACTCAGGAGAGCAAACAGCCTTCCAATTGAGGTGCTTATTTCAAGAGCACGCCTAAGATGGGCAGGTCACGTTCATCGTATGCATGATAACCGCCTTCCTAAATGTACACTTTATGGTGAATTGCTAAGCGGTAGAAGAAGGCGTGGCGGTCAACGAAAGAGGTTCAAAGACGCTCTCCATGAAAATCTAAAATCCTGCGGTATTGCAGACGAGCAATGGGAACAACTTGCAGCGGACAGAACCGAATGGCGAGGGGTTGTGGCCAGCTATCAAGGAAATGTTGCTGCAAGAAGGCCGAATCCAAGACCGAACCAGGTCTATGTTTGTCCTGACTGCGGTCGACATGTGCTCTCCCGAATTGGCCTCTATAGCCATAGTCGTGTGCACCGTAGATGAATGGGAATTACAATAAACTACACCTGTTACTTGTTTTTTATTGTACACAATTTATCGACTGTAACATTTTTATACTCGGACTCGAGTAACGGCTAATAAATAATAATATGGCTTCTGTGTTATCGTCAGGACAATGTAATTCGATTGCTTACAAATTTAGTCGCGATTGACTGGGTCGTGCAAACTCCATCTTAGGCTTTCTTCGTCTACTTACCTTATACATTTTACACTAAATCAGAGAAGTACTTGTGGCAACATTGATGGACCGTTCTTCTGACATCTAAAAATGACTACTCATGAGAGTAGATTCGAATTAGCAATAGAACACGTCTGGAGAAAACGTCTTCCGCACACGTGCCCCGGCAAAGAAAAGAAAATCGCCATATTTTTCTCCTGAAATTTGACGTCTTTCCAGTACTGCCAACTTAAACATCGTCTCAGAAGACCAACCACAAGATCACAGGAAAATATATTTACATTAAAACAGAAAATAACCCCTACTTGTAATTATATGTATACCACAAATGCGAAACGTCCTATATATTATATTCAGGAATAAAAATTTATAATCATTTACCAAATGTTCTTAGTTGCATAGACACTGAAAATCTATACAAACATACTTTAAATAATTATGTGCTCTATAACCTAGAAGAATTTTTTGTCAATAAATTCTACCCATAAGAATTTCAAAATGTTTACTTTCAATATTCTCTTTCCCTCATGTATTGTATATTTATTATATTAGATTTATCTAAATGCACTTAAGCATATTTGTACTAGAAATAATCTAAAAAATTATCTAAAAATAACGCTTTGTAAAGAAAATAACAAATCTCTCTGACTATAAACAAAGCACTAATTAGCCATATAACGTCTGCTTACATTCTTTGATAGTTTCCATTGTTACTTGAGGTGAAAGATGTTAATCGACTAAAGCTTATGCATAAGTGAGAGTTGTTCGAGCAACTTTAAACTTGCTTCAAATTTCAAGCTTGTTATTGTAATATGATTCGCAACCAAGAACTTTGACTCGAATCAAAGTTGAACTTGCCATACAACTTATCCTAAATGTAATATTCTGATGATTTATATATTCACTACACCTGTATATTTCTAAAAAATGTATTAATTTACCCTTATATATACACAGCAGATTAAACTCATAAACAAAATAGTTTAAAAGTTATTTTATATTCGTTGTAAGGTCCGTTGTTTCCTCGACTACATGTACTGAATAAAAACCTAGGGGAGAATTATGTCGATATTTGGGCCAGTTTAATTTTAATTGTGATAATTATATATAAATCACCACTGGTCTAAGTTGGGTGTACAATTTGAAGCTGTAGAATATTTCAACTTCTAGACTTCGCCTGAAGTACTGGTTAGATTGCAAATCGTGGTGGAAGAGTGAGGCCACATAAACATAACTTGCAACAGGTTTATTTCAATTTTGGTTCCATGTATAATGTTATCCCAATACATAATGTTAAGTCGTCATCACTCACCAACCACCCTACATCCCAGATGAAAATACTCAGTCAACACATCTTGTCTTAATTCCAGTCGTGATCATCCTTTCATTCTGGGCTAAATGCTTAGGAAATTCATTACCAATACCAGTTATTTTATAACGAAACTATTATGATCATAAGAGAATTTCAACGGGGTGAGAGAAGCTTTATTTTGATGGCCCTCATACTTTGATAAGAAAAGTCAAACTACAAAGGCCGCAGTTAGTATTTGAGTCTCCAGAGAAATACAGGTACATCACATTAGTTTCCAGCGACTTGTTATGAACATAATTCCGAAGAAGACTGCCGTCGATTACAACATGACCTCTCAAAAATAAATTCGTGGTGTGAAATCAAGAGGCTACTTTTAAATATACCCAAATGTAATGTGATGACTTTTACGAGGAGAAATAACTCAATAAACTTTTCCTACAAAATAGGCAATGAAATGGTTACAAGATGCACTCAGTTCAAGGATCTTGGAGTCATCTCTGACTCAAAATTAACTTTTGCTCCCCATATTGATTACATAACTGCTAATGCCTAAAGAAATCTAAGCTTTATCTCGCGTAACTCAAGGCACTTTAAAGATATTTCCACACTTTCTCTCCTGTTTAATGCTTTTGTACGGCGAACATTGGAATACGGTGTTATTGTTTGGAATCCACATTACAATAATCATATCCTTAATTTGGAACGAGTTCAGAGAAGACACGTTAAATATCTTTCTTACAAATCTGATGGATTTTATCCTCCCAGGGGCACACCACAATGTGACTTGCTAGCCAGATTTAATTTAAATGACTTAGCAATGCGTAGTCTACTTTTTTGTACTGTTCCTATTTAAACTTTTAACAAGTCAGATAGACTGCCCGGATATTCTTAGCTCCATCCAATTTAATATTCCATCTTTTCAAACTCGCTCATACTCTCTATTCTATTTGGATACACCAAGAACAAATGTACTAAAGTCCTATTCACAATATGTGCTCAAATTACCTAAGCTATCAGGTGAACCTACGACTGACTAACTGACTGAAAAAGACTAACTACATCAAAACTAACCATCAGGTGTGATTCATGAATATCGTTCTCATACATTTTTTGTATAAAATGTTTACTATTTTTAATATATCAATCGGTATTTCCAGATAATGGGTCAATAATTTTAAGTAAAAACTTTGCCAAATTATGACATGGTGAATTTATAGAACTAACAATTGGTCTTAAAGGGAGATTTTGTTTATGTGTCTTTGGTAAACAAACAAAGTTCTGTAAATTTTGCTGTCTATTGATTTTCTTGATCTTTGTTTAGTTTTGAGTAGGGTCCCTCATTTACAAGTGTCATGATTTTTGTGTTATATATATATTTATCTATAATGACTGTGGCATTACCTTTATCTGCTGGCAATATTTGTATTTATTTATATTTTATTTAATATTTTGTATTTGACATACACAGCAAAATAAGAGTTCTTCCAAAAAAAAAGCTTTAAAAACGGGAAAAAGCTACTTTCCGAAACGTCAGCAAAATACATTATTTCTGTGTTTATTCGGATTTATATTATTTGTAAAATATAACCTCTGACTGTTCCTTTGACGTAAACGTCCAATAATTCCATTATTTTGTAGATTCGGTGATTTGTTTTTGAAGAGGATAATAATACATGTGGTAGAAAACCCAAATAATAGGATAGAATGTTCGTAGTATGCCACAACTAACTTTCAGACATCATTTATTTTTATTTGTAGTTCAGCAATCAATTCTTGATCATTGTCAAATTTTTCTGCACATTTTTTCGAGCAATAAATTGTATGTTTGTCAAGTACAACTGATTCTTTTTCTCTCCCAGCAGTTTTTGTGGAAAATTTGATGACATGACACACAGCAGAAATTATTCAAATCTTTCTTGCAGAATTTAAATTTCGGGTCAGGTGATTTAAATCGGGATCTGTTTATATTGATTTATTGTTCTTATTTGAGAAACATATGAGTTATATAATCTTAGATGAAGATTGCTTAATGGATATACAATTTACCATATTTCAAATGGGATGTAAAACTGTTGATCTTTCGTGTATTAGATGATAGGCGAGTAAAAGTGCGTATTTCTCAATCTAGAAGAAGTTCGAAGGTAGCTCACCGTTTGGCATAATTAACCTTAGTCGAGGAGATGTGCTGACCCTAAATAAATAAATAAAAATAAAAGCTGCTCAGGCATTAGGACTAACACGCACCCTACTGAATATAGGTCCATTTTTGTTCATTTTGTTCTACATTAATTTTTATCCGGTTGTAATAAACCTTTTTAATAGAATCAAATTTTTATGCTTATTTGATTAATTGATATTGGTATAAAATGATTTCAAATCTTGACGATACAGATTTTACCCATGCTGGAGAATAAAATAGTTTATTAGAAAACTAATCTCGAGTTTGAACTCGGAACTACTGACGTTACTTTTAAAAACTTTCAGTAAAAGTCAAACGTAATTGAATTATCCCTCAAGATTGAATTTAAATTCAATTTAAACTGATCAATTTTCAGCATTTCAATTAAATGAAAAAATTTGAATAGCAGGAAATTATTCTCTAAATTTAGTCTAATACGAGGAAATTAAATTGTATCCATTGCTACTTAAATCGTTGAAATTCCTGGCTTTGTCGTCGGTATTTATTAAGTATCTGATTTATTTACGTCAAATAGACAAAATATCATGCAGTTATTTAATTTAGTCCAATATTGACGAAACGCGCCTATCTTATTTTTTAAAAAGACACTGTGTGACAATTTTTTTTTTTTTAATTTTGTTTTTGAGCTGTGATGCCGTAATTTTTTTTTTTTAATTGGAAATCCATTTCTTTTAACAAAAATTATTCCTTATTGCATTCTGAGTACAATATTTAATTGCGTTTACCATTTACAGATACAGGGTGTGTCACTAAAACTAACTACATACATTTTATACAGGTTAAATCAAACACAGATACAAAAGCAAATATATAATTGCTAGAAGTGAAATTAATTTCTTAAATTATGAAATTCGAATATGCTATAAAAACATTTGGTAACAAGATAGTCCTTAACTTTTGCTTTAAATGCATTAAAATTCCTCTCTTCTGATGTCAAGAGGCAAGTTGTTCATAAAGTTTATACCCATACATGACGGTATTTTTTCATACAAACTAGTACTGTGGTATTCTAAAAAAGATTATCATGTCGAGTTTCGTAATTGTGTATATCTATAATTAGTATTCTATTGACACTGAAACTGAAACTATTATATGGCAAGTGCGTAATATATATTAAGAAAATGTTCACTGTCAAATATAGTTTTCATTTGTAATAACTCATATCGCAGTCTCTAAAAGTATCTAACAATTTCGTAACACTTGGCATCTCAATTATTTTATTATCTACGACAATATGGGAGGGGTATTATTGTTTTTACGAGACCAAAATTGCATGAGTACAGTTTTTCAGTATTTAATATTAATACATTAATATAACACATCAGTAAACTTTGCAGATACGGTGTTTAGACGGCCTTGACGTTGGACAGGACTATCTGCAACTGTTGCAAATGTAAGACACACATGATGATGTGCGTTTAATATTGTACAATCAGTGTTAACATAAGATGGAAGATCGTTAATAAACGTAAGGAAGATGAATGGACCAGTATTGAGCCCTGTGGAACTCCTAGGTTTACATCCTGAATGTTAGAACTGTTATTATTTAATTTCAAGTCTATTTTTCTATGTTGAAGATATGACATTAAACACAGTAAGAAGTTGCCTCTAACACCGACTGCATACAATTTAACTTTAATAAGAGCAAGGTCTAAACAATCAAAGGCCTTAGACAGGCCAAAGAAGAGTGCACCTACACATTCACCCCTATCGAAACCTTTATATGTGTATAGTCAATAAAATCCTACGTGGCGCTTCCTCTTGATTTACTTGGGCAGAAACCATTTTAGCATTTGGAAATTATATTATATTTATTAAGATATGATAGCATATTTTCATGTATTATCTGTTAAACTACTTTACTTAAGTTAGCTGGAACTGTAATATCCCTATCATTATTGTCAATGATCAGTGGGTCACTCTTTTTAAAAATTGGAGTTACAGCACCGATTTTCAAATTGTCAGCAAAAGTGCTCTTTTCAACAGATAGATTTATGGTGTAAGATATGGATAGGATAATTTGAGTAGATACGTATTTAATGATTTTTGTTGATATGTAGTCAATGCCGATAGAATTAGTTTTTTTAACCTTTGTGTTACACTTATAACATCGTTGCCTTTAACATTATGGAAAAAGAATTCGTTATTGTCATTTCAGTTGGTGATTTTACACTTAGTGGAAATACAGGTCCCAAAATGTCTTCATATGGCTAACTTAGCACTAGTTCAGAAATAATTTATAAAAGTATTAGCTAGAACATGTCTTTCCTCAACAAGGCAATCATTAATGTAAAACCTAATTGGTTTATGGTTTTTGAGTTTATCCATTTTTCCACCTACTAAATACCAAATAAATTTCTGTTCATAATTTTATTTTTAAGCTACGCTGAAATAAAACAGATATCACTTTTAATTTATTTTTTATTTTAATGCTGTAGTTATTGCTATAGAAAATGATGGATGGTTAAGACAAATTGCGCTGCGTTATAATATTAACAAAAATTTGGTGCGTAACATTTTAAGAAAGTGGAGAATAAACGGTACGATTAGTAGAATTTCTGGATCAAAGAACAAAGGATATCCTACTTAACAAGAAACTAACTATTAATATTTCTCATTGCACCATTTCTGTTTATAACTTCTATAAGTCTGTTTGGCATAAAATTAAATAACCTTATACAATAATCATTAGTAATAATATTTTCCCGTGCATTATTTACTGTTTCCAGTAATTCTTCATCATTCCGTGGACATTTCGTTTTTGGATACTTCTTACGAGTAGTTCCCATACTTTTTCCACAGGGTTAAGATCTGGACTGTGACTGGGCCAGTTAAGAACATTGATGTTGTTATCTTGAAACCAGTTAGTTACGGTATGAACAGTATGAACGGAACAATTGTCTTGTTGAAATATGAACTCATTATTAGGAAATAAATATGACACAGAGGGGTGCATAATATTGTCCTAATATACGTTTCACTATTAAATCGTTCCTCAATATGCCACAAAACACCAGGACCAAGTGCCGATATATAAGCCCACATATTGACGGAAAATCTACCATTTTTATCATCGTTAGATATATATTTCCCATCGGATCGAGTATTCGGAGGGCGGTAAACATAAATACGACCGCTGTGTGTTGACTGGAAAGTTTTTTCATCTGTAAAGATATTCCTATTATTTGGGTTTTCTACCACATGTATTATTGTCCTCTTCAAAAATAAATCACCGAATCTACAAAATAATAGAATTATTGAAAAAATGCCTCTGCGCCTGTGACGTTTACGCCAAATGAATAGTCAGAGGTTATGTTTTGCAAACAATATAAATCGGAATAAACACCGAAATAATGTATTTTGCTGACGCTTCGGAAAGTAATCTCTTTCCGTTTTCAAAGCTTTTTTTTGGAAGAACTCTTATTTTGCTGTGTATGTTAAATACACAGCTTTAAGATTCTGTTTATGTTATTTCCATAGATACTTACTACTTACACAGAACATAGAACTGATGATATTTTCTTTTAGATAATGTTGAGTTTGTTAAGTTCTTCTTTTAACATTGGTAGCCTGGTTGTACAAATATCTACAGAACAATTCGATACGCACTTGTCTTCATTCAATAAGATTATTGCTGATTCTTTAATTTTTCTTTTTTTGGTATCTGCTTCTTTTGTTAAAATTTTTGCCGAGTCCCAGTTTATTCTATATCCGTTTTCCCAAGCATGTTCACAAATCTTTGATTTCTGAATTTCATTCTTTCTAATGCAATTCTTGTTCTCATCCAACCTCATTACATAGTTCCAAAAATTTACATTATGCGCTAAAAATTCAAGCACAAACCCTACTCGAGCTTCTTTATGTTCAGCTTTAAGTAAGTATTTCTATGCTGCTGCATGACAGCGTAGCTCCGATTCTGTTACTCGGCGGCGACCAGTACTACTCGATCCAGGAAAATTCGTTTCTTCAACAGCCTAAATAATTGAGTAAAAAGGATTTCCTACTAAAGCATTTACCAATTGCAAATCTTGTTGTTCAGTTGATATCCTTCGTCGTCCTGATCCAGGATTTCTACTAATCGTACCGTTTATTATCCACTTTCTTAAAATGTTACACACCGAATTCTTGCCAATATTATAACGCAGTGCAATTTATCTCATTGACCATCCATTTTCTGCTTTAGCATTAACTCCAGATTTAACTAAATCGCTTATATGAGGCATATTAGTTTTTTGCACACTTGCAATAAATTATGTCAACTAACTGACAATGTCACAAAAATTAAAGTTACATGTACACAACTAGATTTCAGCAAAAAGACTTGTCCTATTTTTTTTGCTCACGACCGTACCGATAAGGTTGTGACAATCTTAAACGAGGTAAAGATGTCACTGTTAGTATAGACAGGATCAAGCCTGGCTTTTCATTGATCATATAGTCCCGGTTTTACCTAAACGCGTCCGTTTTGAGATAAATTGCTTGGTGAAACCTTTCGTTTGGCAGGGGGACATATGTAGCGTGCTCACGGCTACAACCCAACTCACGACTACAACCAGAAATAATTGTGAAGGATGAGAAAAAGAGAAATTAATGGATAACAACAGATTGATATAACGTGGCATTTTATAATAATAATTTTTCTGCATTTTTATAACGTTATTTCTTGACCTCTAAAACAAAAACTTTATTAAAACTTGCAGATGCCTTTAATTACGTGGTATCCCCACAACCCACCTAATCTCACTTTGTGTATTCTACCCTCCATATAAGTCATTACTCATGAGAGACGTTGCCCTTCAACCTATTTTTTTGCTCAAAATGGGAGCTGTCCGCACCATCACCTAATCAGCCTATCAGCCAACCGCTCTATATATCGTTTGCATTATTTTCGTTTCGGTACATTAGGAGTCTCCTAGGATTTAACAAACTTATAAATCCAGTTGTTTGTGCTTAACCAGATTGAAAAATTCAGTTAGTCTGTTAATACTCACAACGTAGTACATCCTAGAGTATAACGGCAGTTACGATATGAACAAAATTCACTAACTGAAACAATGGAATAAAATGACAGCAAAGCATAGTCCTCATTTTATGTGCATGAGTGCATTGGAGTTCTAACAGAACTTGTCTAGCTAATTAAAGCAATTCTCATTGCACATCGAATAAATGTCCCGCGTTTGTTATAGAAATAAATGCTCAAACGCGTGTGTTGATAGATATTTATATAACTTATTTTTAGTATATTATTTTCACGGTTTATTTTTAGTCATGTTACGAGTTCAAAAATCTTATTTAACTCTATGAAACTAGCGTAAACGGTGGGAAATTTTTATAGAAATCAACCAAAAACTGCAATATGACATAATAAAACTATGCAGCAAGTGAATGAACAATCTTTCGTAAGCTATATAGAAAATGTGAACATATTTAAAAATGAATTCTAGATATTCTAAAACAGTATGTGTTTCAATCAAGCATAATTCGTGGAGATTTGCAGAACAGCTTTGGATCAGACACTCCTGGACAATTGTCTTAACAATAGTTTCTATGGTATCTAATCTCGGATTAAAATTAATCTGCTGCGAGTGAGTATTATAAATGGATTTATTTGTTGTGCTCACACTATTGTATAATTTTTAAAATATGTTTTAAAAGGACTAAATATAACACTGGTAATTTAAGTCAAATTAATGGTAAATATCACATTTTTTGAAGCAAACTGTCAAACTTAATTGATGCTACACTTTCTCGTTAAGTTCCCAGATGACATTGTGAGGCTCGTTCAACGTTGACTAATGAGGAATTGTGAGATTTTCCACAGACTTTACTCTAGCCTGAACACTTGCCAAATATCGTCTCTAAGTGACGGGCGATACGGGACATGCGCCCAGTATCGCCAGCCTAAATGGCAGCATCAAGGCACGGTAAACAGGCTTAAGCAATAGATTTATTCGCACTTTGTGTCTGCATTTTGATGGTAGTCGACCTGCGTTAGGTTTTGGCGTGAAAATGTCCGTGCGACCGCTATTTCACAAACTTTGAAACAAGGGTAGTCTACATTTAAATAATAATAATAATAATAAATAAACACCACAGAAATTAGACAACCCCCAATTCCAGAAGCCAGGGGCTTGTACGGAAGGGGGTTACACATTGAAAAACGCTGACATACAACCATTTCCTCCGACCGTGCCAGTGCCGGAGCAAGGATTCGAACCCGGTGGTGCGATGCTCGTGTGATTAATCGCGATTGCCACCTCGCGCCTTAACCCACGCGGCTATCGACTAGAAATGGAAAAATACTAATACTTCAATATTCCCTATGCCACGACATAGAAGATAGAGTTACGGAACGATATTAATATCATAGCAAACGAACAGATTTTGTTTTCCAGTTTTCTTTTTGTAATAATAATATATTCATTTCCATAAGACTTATAGAGTAAGTTCTACAAAAATAACAAAACTAATCAGTATATTGGAGAAATAGGTCTGACGAACTTTACATAAACTGTGGGGTACCTCAAGGCTCTGTTCTTGGTCCAATTCTATTTTTACTGTATATTAACGACATAACTACTATTAATATCACAGGAAAGTTTACGCCATTCACCGACGATACTACAATATTATGGCATAGCAAGAAAAAAAATATTCTGCATGAAAGCATATGCAACGACATTAAGAAAATCAAAGATTGGTGTGATTCGAACTTACTGTCGTTCAATATAGGAAAAACAAACATAATAACTTTCAAATGCGATTTGCCAGATATATCCCTAGGGAACCATGTACTTGAAAACAAAACGTGCTTGAAATTTTTAGGATTAAATATTGACTGCAAATTAAAGTTTAGAGAACATATTATTGGTTTAAATAGTAAACTAGCATCTGGATGCTACGCAGTCAGGGTGGTTTCAAATGAATTAGGATATTCAGCTGCCAGAGCTGTATATTTTTCATTAATCGAATCACATCTGAGATATGGGATTGCGTTTTGGGGCGTATGTAGTAAATTTCTCTTGCAACAAATACTTGTGTTACAAAAGCGTGCCGTTAGATATCTGTCTAAGGCTAGGGCTCGCGACTCTTGCAAGGAACTATTTGTAGCCAACAGAATTCTAACTATGATATCTATTTTCATATTAAATACAGTAGTCTTAATTCATAAGTACAAAAATAATGTTTATACGACCTCAACATATAGCACTCGACAAGTAGGTAATATTACACTGCCAGTCCCAAGAACTACACTTGTCCGGGATTCTGTGGTTTACAATGGTTCTAAAATGTATAATCACTTACCGAGCCATATTAGGGACATCGTCTCCAATCAGGGTTTCAAAAACGCAGTGAAAAATCTACTTATTGATAAACCATATTATGAAATAAAGGAATATTTAGATGATACATTCTGATGTAGATATATATTATGTTTTTAATGTTTGACTAAAAAATGTGATTTTAGCTTGTTTTGTTGTATGATCTTATGTTTATAGTTTTATATATTTGTATTTTATATAAGTTATATATGTATAATTTTATTTGTTTTATACTTTGTCAACAAGATAATTCTTCTGGACAATAAAGTATATTTGGATTGATTGATTGATTGAATAACTTCTGTGACTATTATGACCTAAAGTCAGGTCAAGAAAACGAGGTCCCAGGTCTTACGAATCCTTGTGGTGAGAACGAACTTCAAAAATAACAAGTTAAAACAAATACAATTTGTTATAAAAATAAGCAAATTACAGTACAAAAATATAATGTAAAAATAAATCTTAATATATCATGATACAATCTAGGGTTGTTAAGCTAATGCTAGGGAAAGGAATTATTAATTTAAGCTATTTTGCAATGAAAATAATATATAGAATTTACTTAGCTTTTACAAAAATTTGGAGTTTTCCAGGCGCTCCAAACTTCAAGGTTGTTCTTGTTGATCGACATCCTTGCTGTTGTACAAATCTTCAAAAATAATTAAATAAGGCTTTTCGGAAATCTTCACAGATAATTAGATAGAGTTTCTCTAACGCAGAGGGAAAAATCATACACCAAAAATCGTGTACTAAAGAATAGCAGAATGATCCAAAAGTCCAATTCAAAATAGCCAAAAATAGAAATCTAACCATACCAAAATCGAAATCTGTCCTTACCAAAATTATCTCTAATTAAAGCTACAAAAATAGTTTCAAAATTCGCCTCTAATATGAGCAACTATGTATGATAAATCTAAGAAACTCAAACTTACCCAGAATAGGTACTTCTGGAAAATAAACAAGTTAATTAATCCGAATAAATCGAAATTTCAATTGAACAAACCAAAATTGTGACGCGTTTTTCTCCACCTCGCACGTTGCCGTGGAGAAAAGGCGCGGCCACTCTTTGACACACGAGCTTCGGAAACAAGTTTTCGAATTACTCGGGCGCCAGTCCTAGTTTAAGTGATAGGACACACTACCCTCAAGCCGAGTACGCGAGGCTGAGCAGCTCAAGTGGAGAAAGTTTATTCCAGTGGGTCAATATATGGGAAATTAGACGTTCACACACAGACAATAAAACTCAGAGTATTTCAATAAAGTCAGTATATTACTATAAACCTATATGTACAAATCTACTTCAACTATTAAACTCTATAAGTTACTTAGGCCGGGAGGAGCAAGCAAAAATCTAGTACCAAATGACTCAGGCGACAAGGATAGCAAGCACAAAACTATTATTTAAAACTTTAGCACCAAGCAAACGGCAAAGTGTTAACACAAAGTAAGCGGCGTTACGTGGGCAATTTAATGAAGCGATACCAAGGTGCAGATTAGATACGGATACGAGGCAAATGAAGCAAAACCACAATTATATACAGTATTACAATGGAAAGAGATAAAAACTACAGTGCAACAGTTTATAGAATACTTGGCTAGTGTTTAATGTGTCCTGAAAAGATAAGGCATGATTATTACAGTTATACGGCAGCTTTTTTATAACATGCAGTTCCTCCTGGTGGCGGCTGATACAGACAAGGTATGATTAATAAACATAAATGCAACTTTTCAGTACTCTTGAGAACCCCAGCGGGTAGTATCGCGAGTACCTACAAGATGCAATTCCTCTTGGCAGCGGCTGAAGAGACAAGGTATGATTAGTAAACACGACTGCAATCTTTCAGTACTCTTGAGAACCCCAGCGGGTAGTATCGCAAGTACCTACAAGATGCAGTTCCTCCTGGTATCGGCTGAAACAGATAAGGTATGATTAATAAACACGAATGCAACTTTTCAGTACTCTTGAGAACCCCAGCGGGTAGTATCGCGAGTACCTACAAGATGCAGTTCCTCCTGGGAGCGGGTGAAACAGACAAGGTATGATTAGTAAACACGAATGCAACTTTTCAGTACTCTTGAGAACCCCAGCGGGTAGTATTGCGAGTACCTACAAGATGCAGTTCCTCCTGGGATCGGCTGAAAAAGAAAAGGTATGATTATTTAAACACAGTTTGCACTAGCCAAGTTTTCCTATTCCGTTGACTCTCTTCTCTTTGGTCTTACTTACTTCTTGGTCTGGATTCAAGCACGTCTGGTTGCGGGAACGGTCAGAGCGGACTGACACACTTGCTTGGTGTACCGGGACTTTTCTTTAGTTTGAATTTTTCGGAGGAAACACGTCTGCTTGCTTCGAGTCAATCAGGCTGACTGCCTACACGGTATGAATTTAATTACTTCCTTCAGATAGGAAGGAGTGGGAGAAACAGCAGAAAACAGATGCGTGATGGATCACGGTGACGTCAGACGGACTTGGCAAAATATTTGAAAGATTTTGGGGACTTAGAAGAATAATTCCACGATGGATTTGTGGACTTTTTGCAAATACAGATTTTACGGACTTAGAAAAATTGATGTTACCTGGCGACTTCAAATATTTAGCGTGAACACGTCTGCTAGCTCTGAGTCGATCGGGAAGACTAACTGGTCGGTGTGAATTTGATTACTGCCTTCAGAGATGAAGGAGTGGGAGAAACAGCGGAAAATAGGTGCGCGGTGGATCACTGTGACGTCAGCTGGACTTGTAAAAATATTTTAAATGTCTTTGGGGACTTAGAAAAATAATTCCACGATGGATTTGTGGACTTAGAAAAATAATTCATATATTGATTTTACGGACTTAGAAAAATAAATGTTACCTGAATTGTGGACTTGTAATATTTTCAGGACAGTACCAGGGCCAACAGCAGGCACGTGTATCTCGTGGTACGGCAGCCAGAAGACTAAATGCGGAATAATTAAATTATTCCCGTGTACTGAAGGACTACGTCACATAAGTGACGTCGAACGGACTTGTAAAATATTTTCGGACTTGGAAAAATAGTGGGATACAGAATTTGTGGACCTAACTTTTGTGGAAACACTTGGCGCGATCTTATTTCAGGAACGCACCCAACCGTCTCGTGTGCGTGTCGGCAGACTACTGCCGTATCCGCTAGTAATTTGCGAGCCTAGACTCTTTCTATTCAACGCGCTGCTTCCTTAACTTGAGTGCATCTGTACCTTATAATTGAAATACCTACTCGGGGTAACTAGAAATTAATTAATTTTAAACGAATTTGCCTACGGCGGTACAGTATATTAACAAATATAACAGAACTATAACATGTTTTCGAGAAAATAATGGTATTTTATACATATTTCGGTAACGAAAAATACTTCGTTACAAAATATTAATTGAAAATAGGTTAAATTCAGTTTTTGATCCGATATCAAACCGACTAGCAACCACGTGCCTTTTAACTAAATTAATCACTAGCAAAGTTCTCGGCTCAATTTGTTCATTTAAAAAGCAAGTTTGACGGTTCTTGTTTAATATTTATAATAATTTTAACTCACAGAAACAAGAGGAAGTGACTTAAATTGACACTTCGACAATTCGGGTGTCACAGTTATCAACTTGAGAAGTTACAAAACTAAATCGATTGAAATAGACTTTTTCGATCATTAACTATCTTTACGCTATCTTTTTGTACACAATTCTTATACGCTAATTATATTTTTAATTTTATATTTCCATTGTATACACAATTTTATATAACTTTATAAAATTTTACCCACTGAGCCATCTGTAGGCGAAAAGCTTAAAGGTGGTAATTTGGATATGAGAGTGGTTACATCTATCGCTGAATAGGTAATTTATTATTATGATTGACTGGTTCATCGACTAAAAACTGTTTATTATGAGTTTGTGGAAACCAGCGAAAGATGGCATGTCACATAACATATAGTACTTATCTGACATTTCGGAAACTAGACCTGTTTCCTTTTTAATAGTTATGAATGCAATTCTTATATACTGTGTATATTTAAATACACAGCTTTAAGATTGTATTTACGTCACGTCCATAGATACTTACTACTTACCTAGTTGCTATTTTAAATGGTATTATGTTTGTTAACTGTTAACCATATTGACATTAACTATGACATTCATAAAGATGACATCAGTGTGGGTAAGATAAGTAGAAGATTTAAATACTTTCCTTCCACCGATACTTTTTCATAAAGCAAGTTATAAAGAGATAAAACCGAATCCTCCGTGGACAAACAGCCCTTTTCTAAACCTACATTGATTTATTGATTATTTATAAGCAGGTTTTCTACATTTAAACAGTTTAACAGTCTTATAGAATAAGCCTTTTCATAAAATTTTGAGAAAATTAACAGAAACTTGAAACTTTTAACATTTTTTGCGAACTGGTATCACAATGAATTTTTTCAAAGTTTATATGATACTAATTTCCATAACACTAATTAAAATAAAGTTGTGGAATAGTCTGACTGGGTGAATTAAAGAGAGTTGATATACTTAAAAGCTTTGCTATAGAAAGTGCAATGTAAAAAGTAAAATGCAACAATAGATAAGTACGTATTTCATTCAGAAATGAAATTATATTGTATTTGACAGCTGCACACTTCTTATGCCAAATCAGTAACAAATAATTAAAATGACATTAGGATAATATATGATATTATAATTATTGTTAAAATGCGCTGTTTATGTTTCCTAATTTTGGAACCATCAAATGATCATGCACCCATGAGTATTAGGGGAGGGCGTAGTTTAAACCCCTGGGGTGGATAAGATGTTGTATGGTTAAATTTCATACGGCCTACCCGAATCCTGCCCAAAAAACCGATTACATGCCAACGATGTAAAGAGTAGCGAAATAGGGGTGATTTTTCGAGTATAGGGGTAGTTGCTGATGGGTGAGAACCTTAAAAATATGACCATCATGTTCAGCGCCCTCAAAAACGGAGGAGTACTTATGTTTCATCCCTATTGTTATTTGTTAAATTTTGGGTGCTTAAATGTGATGTCTTGGAGATGATCGCACGATTTTTATATTCAGCTTTTAGAACAGCAATTATTACAAAGTATTTCTACATAACACTCGGGCTATCGGCTCATTGTGCTGCCCTTCTAAATCCCTCACCTTCCTCTTCTGAACAGCAGCCCCTTCGCCATCATAAGATTTAATAAGCTTGTTGCCAGGAGTTTAATGAGGTCCTATGGTTCTACAAAATAGTGTCTCCCAGATACTACTGTCGTGAGACCCGGATAGTAACACCGCAGATGCCGCACTCTTTGCTCCCTGACTTATATATTCTGCACTCGCTTGCTTTCAAGAGTTCTACCAAGATCAGTATCCTAAAGGCTGCCTAGCTGCAACTCTCACATAAGATCTTAATGAAAAAGTTAGTTTTTACAAATCCAGTAACAGCAGTATTAAATCTTGCCTCACCAATCGCTTTGGTTTGTACATATTTGATAATAATAATTCCGAGCCTTGTATCATTACGGGAGGGGGCCCTGAAGGTTTGTTACTGGGACCAGTGATTTTCCTCATTTATGTTAACAATTTACCCAGCATTACTCCTAGTGCTGTTTCTACCCTATTTGCTGATGGCAATTGTTATGTGAAGGAATAAACATATAAATAACTTGGGATGAACCTTTATAAACGCGGCCAGAAAAGAGGTTCTAGACGTAACTCTCGCGGATCCGGTCATACAGAACTCATTTATTAAAAAACTGGCCAGTTGAACCTTCCATGTCGGATTACAGACATGTACGATTCGACTTAGAGGCAGCTGTAACAAGTCCGAGGAATGTTGAATACCTAGACTGACACACTGGGATGTTTACAAAGAACACTTAAGGATGGGACTGGAAGGTGTAACTCCATCGACACAATAGAGGAATTAGACATAGCCTCATATCAACTACAAAACATCATGACTTCATATTATGAAAAAAGCTGTCCCGTTAAACAAAATGTAGTTAATGAGATCTGCCTTGGTGGAATAGGGATCTCAGTCGTCTTAGGCTGAGGCTAGGAAAGCTTTTAACAGAGCCAAAAACCCTGGAAACTGGAAAGATTACAAAAACGCCCTTACAGAGTACAATAAAGAATTAAGAAGTTCTAAAAGGAGATCATGGAGACAGTTCTGCGAAGGAATAGGTGAACTAATCCCAGCAGTCCGCTTACCAAAAGTTCTTGCAAAAGACCACTCAAATGGAATAGGGCTACTTAGAAAACCCGATGGCAAATATACAGAGAATCAGCAGGAAAACATAAGAGTACTTTTAGGTACTCACTTCCCAGACTCTCGCATAATTCAAGGCGAATTTCTTCAGGACCATCTGGATGAGGATTCACACCATCCTATCAAAGAAGGAAGACCTGGAAAAATATTCACCCCCAACAAAATTAAATGGGTGGTATCTACCTTCTAGCTCTTTAAATCACGGGCAGAGATTGCATTTTCCCCGCTCTACTTCAAAACGGAATTGAGAAGCTTATCCCATGCCTGAGAAGTATATTTATAGCAACCTACATACTTGGGTATATATCCCAAGCTTGGTAGGAAATTAAGGTGGCGTTTATTCCAAAAATAGGCAGAGGTCCACCAGGCGAGCATAAAAACAATAAAGAAACTATTAAATCAACATTTTAGAAACGAAATTCTTACAGGAATACCGCTTCATTCTAAACAATTTGCCTATCAACCTAACAAATCAACAATAAATGCTCTACACTGCCTGGTCCAAGGCATTGAAAATACATTCATGGCTAAAGTGGCTATGTGTGCTTTCGTAGACATAGAGGGTGATTTTGGCTACACCTCCTATGAATCCATACAAAAAGCCAAAGGGGGAATACAGTCAAGTATCTAGGAGTAATCTTGAGATCAAAAACTTACCTGGTACTCACATCTGGAAGGGATACTTACTCAAGCTTCGAGGAGCCTTGTGTCAAAGAATGCCACAAGGGCCACAAGGCTTCTCGAACTTGAAAAGTTCGAATTAAGGCTGATAACAGGCCTTTCAACTGCCCTCTGCGAGATATCATCTCAAAAATATGGGCAAGGTAGTAGACGACAAATGTAGATATTGTGATACTGCAACTGAAACTACGGATCATATAATTTGTGAATTCAAGGTATTAATCCGCACTGGGCTAAAGTTCCTGGAGCAGATGGAATTAACACACATAGGGAAATTACCCCCCAGGAAAGTCACAAGTATTCTAAAAAGTCTTGGAATCCTGGGCAACCACTAGATGAGGGGTAAATCACAAAAGATCTTTTAGGTCGAAGTGAAGTAAGGTTCCTCAGAGCTATGCGACCCCAGAAACAATCTACAATCCAGATAAAGAATTAACTTGAGAAAACCACACGAATTTCGTTTGTGGGAATATACGTAATCTGGCAAATCAGGTATCATAAATAAGTTTAATTACAACACCTTTGGACTTGTCCATTCTTTCTTGTGCTACATTAGCCTGAGGGGCACGGTATTCGCAGTAGTTTTAAGGCAACTACTTTATTTGAATACTTTTACTTGTCTAATATTTATTTTATATACTATAAGCTTCTTATTGAAATTATTCAGCTTGACAGTAACTAGTGTCAGAGCCACAGCCAGTCCTTCTATCTACTGTAGGTTTCTTGGAGAATAAGAAATAATTATTATTATTATTCACCGGCCTCTCACGACGCCGTAGTAAATGGCAATGAAATTCATCATATTTCACTGGTCCAAGGTATAATTCAGATGTCTAGATTTCACGACTCAAAAACTTTCTCGTGATGTGGCAAGTCTGGAGAATCACCGTCCGCTAAATTATCTTCGCGAGGCCCATCGGTAAATTAAGTTGTTCTAGATATTTCAAGAACAACTTCGTCACTGCGCCTGTAACTGATGTTACCACTGGGATATTACTCACTTCTTCTCTTCTTCGTACCTGTACATAGTTAAGTTTTGATTATTATTATTATTTAGCGAATAATTTAACGTTCTGAAAGAAAATTCCTTCTTGTTGTAACTACAGTGGAGTACAAGGGTTAACATATCTTTTATTTTAATCATATAGGACTTCAGAGTATTAACTTCCCTGTTTTCTGTTTGTTGTGAGAAAGTAAAAGCAGTTTCTTGTAATCTGTTCACTGTAAAGGTAGGCCCTCAAACTTGTAAACTCGTTCATATACAATGAAACTGCATTAGCATTTAATCAGGTGCTACCAAGTATTTAAGTATATTTATATTGTTTTAAATCCCTTGAAAACACATATGAAAACTGAAAGTGTTTGTATCACAAGCACGTAGTAACATTTAATTTATTTTGCACATAAAAATACAACGTGTACAGGTACACCTCCACCACCATCCACCTTACCCCAAATGTTCCTTTAGCTGAAATATTACCTGCAAAAAACTGTAAAATATGAATAATTGTACACAGTTTTCACACAATGCTATTTAAATATTTAACATAAGGACTACCTACTTTCGAAAATGTATTGGATGATTGAAAAATTCTATATAAAAACACATTAGAAAATAACGTGATTCCAAAGTAAGAACCTCCATAACACATGAAATAAAAACAATATTTAACCGGTAAAAGTATGCCGTGCGAGGAAAACTCCAATTTGCATAAATACAATAAGGACTGAAGCCATTTTCATTTTAATTTATGAATTCCATTACGCCTTTCATATAAGTTCTATACATTCGAGTATTCTTTTTCAAACATCAAAACGTTTTATTAAATCGGCTACAAAGAGTGAATATAAAGCTGTTTTTTTGTTAAATGCTTTAACGTTCTGTCATGCCCTAGATATTTATGAACTAGAAAAAAAAAATCGGGTAATATTGAAGGGAAGCTTATTTGGAAATCAATATAACGAGTAAGAAGGTTTAACTTCAAAATGTTAAATGGAAGAATATCGCAGTGAACTTGTAAATGCTCATTTACTTTGAAAAAATAACAGAATTATGGGAAAAAAATCTCTTCAAACTGCGTTGACTTTTTTTTACTTTTGTAAACATTTAACAGTATGATTTTTTTTTGCGAGCGTAGGTGCGTATTTACTATGTACATACTTCGGTATGCGATGTGCAGCAACGTTAAGCGCGGTTAGTACTTAGATGGGTGACCGTTTCAAGTGTTATAGTATATTCCCCATGTTAACAATATGGCCGCGGCTAAAATTATTAAAATTTTCAAAATAATTCAATATTTAAGGTCAACTTGTCAAAACCCGATGAAAAAGTCATTGAGACACTTGCAACGGTCAAAAACCACAGTTTTTCTAAAATAATCCTGAGAAAATTAATACACCATCGATAATTCACAAACAATCTAACTCTATCAACAAAATCATTCAAACTTCAAAATTCACCAAATTAGAGTCAAAACCGTACAAAATATTTCCCTAAAAAATATAGCCTCCCATCAACTCGATTCACTTCAAAACTGTTCTTCAAACCTCAAATCAAAATATTTTTTTCACTTCCCAAAATTTTTTACAAACAAATTTCTCTTCAAATTAACTTCCAATTCAACCAATTACTTATATCTCAAAACACCTTTCATTCACCTTTACAATCAACCCACAAAACATTCATCCAATCATAAGTCCAATTTACATATTCCCCATCGATGCTAGCCACTCGCCGCCTATCTCCATGTCAATTACCCTATAACATGCTTTCACTCCGTTCAACGCCCGTGATCAAAAATACTCTCAATATGACCATAATATAACATCAAATATGGATTAAATTACATTAATTCAAGGGACCCATTCAATTTTAATACTTTATTCAGAAAGTTATCGTTCATAATTCTAAAAATAAAATAAATTCCACTTTAATTCATATATCAAAAAATCCCATTTTTCATAGTAGAAATTATCATATATTTTTCAGTTCAAAATTCAAATTTTTCTTATTTGTTACGCAATATTTCACAATTTGAGCCCCATAGAGCGGCTGGGGAAGAAACCAGCTCTTTTCCAGATCTCCGCGAGCCCATTTCCCATCATCAGTATAAATAAGGGAGCTCGCCAAGTCCCCGGCAAGTCAAATGTTATCGGTGTATCTCGCAAATCCAGTGTCCGTGCAGCTTCCTACGCAGAATCTAGTAAAAAAGTACTTTCTTAAAATCGCCCCAGTGCATTAATTTAATAAAATCTACTCGCCGTCGCGCAGTAAAATAAAAGTGAATTTTCTCAGACTTATGAATTAATTTAAAGAAACAAATTATACCGAAGCCAACTTAAGGCAAAATTTCGATGTGTCGATAAGTTAACCATTTAATCGTGTAAATACTTTTTAACTTTAAGTGAAAGAAATATTCAACTCTGTTCGTTAAATCTATACTTGTTTAGTTTTCGTTTAAAACAAAGTGTTTAATTATAAGAAAAATTATACAGGGTGTAATCGTTGACCCTGCCAGCTAAAATAAAAAATCAACTCAGAGCAAAAAGACTACACAGGGTGTAACCAACCGTTTAAGGACTATCCACCCCAACTTCGAATCAAACAAAATAAAGTGCACGAAAGGCTCCCAGAGTCTCACATAAAGCTCCCCAACAAAAAATATTTTATTTTTTCAATCACGGAGCCCTTTTTCGTGTTCACAAGTGTTACAGTACGTTTCAAACATTAACTATATAGTCAAGCTCAAAAGTACTTTAATTTACTAAATAATTCGATCTTCAAGGTCACCAAGTCAAAACAGAATGAAAAAGTCCTTTAGATACTCAAAATCATCAAAAATCACAATTTTTCACAAATAATTCTGAGAAAATTCATACCACATCGATAATTCACAAATAGTCTAAATGTATCAATAGAATCATTCAAATATCCAAATTAAACGATTTATAGCCAAGGCATTAAAATCGACTGCCCTAAAAAATCTCGATTCATATCAAAACCACTCTCCAACCCCAAGTTAGGATATTTTAATTCACTTCCGTAAATTTTCTATAAACTATTTTTCTCTTCAAATCATCTTCTAATTCAATATTTCATTCATACATCAAAATACGCTTTATTCAAATTTCCAACAAACCATCATCGCATCTCAATATGGCATTAATATGGATATTAATATGGCTTGATCTACGACTTCCAAAACTACTTTACGGGACCAATTCAATTTCAGCAAGTTATTTAGACAGTTATCGATCGTATTTCTAAAAAAGATTTAGATTTAACTTTCATGTATATTTCAAAAAATACTATTTTTCACTGCCGTATTTATGATATATTTTTCAGTCCTAAATTCAAAAGTTTATAAACTGTTGTTCAATATTTCGCAATTTCGAGTCCCCTAGACTGACAGGGGACATTTCCAGCTCTATCCAGACCTCGGTAAGCTAAGTCCTCATTGAGCCATATAAATGGCGGAGTATGGCGAGCTCAGGCTAAGTCAATTTCGGTGTACCTCAAGTTAAATTACGTTCCACGAAGTCTCTAAACCAAACAGTATTTAATTCTTACCCGGTCAATCTTAAATGTCAACGAATCGAGTGGCCGTACTACTTCCTTGGCCAAAACCAAATAAAAAAATTATTAAAATTAACTACTCCAACTTTTTAAGAACTAACCACTCTAACTTCTCAAAATCAAAATTAAGTGCACATACCGCCTCATGAGTCTCAACTCAAGCTCTTCACAACAAACTTTTTTATTTTTTCAAACAAAAGAGGAATGTAGGTGTTCACAAGGAAGACCGCGTCCTCGTCTCACATCTTCCAGCGGCTTGTATATCAGTGTATGCGCGAAAGATATGCAATCCTAGTCGAGGGTTGTACAGGGGATATACCATCCTTCGGAGGGGACGTAAAGCCCGTCGGTCCCTTGTCTATTAAATATTAGACAAATAAAAGATCCCTACTCTCCAAATAAAAAAGGGTTCGGCAAAAGTCCTGGTTGGGGTTAGCTCATCTGCAGGCGTCGGCGTTAGGCGGAAATAGGCCGATATTAAATAAATGTAAAAACATGTTGTTTTTTTAATGATTACCTGGTGTACATGGTTTTCACCGATAGAGCAGAATAGGCAGCAGTAAGTATACTTTTGAATAATTTAAACTATTATGAACTGTTATTGTGTTGTAGATATGGCAACAAAGTTAATGAATGAAAATGAGAACAATGGACTCGGCGTATTCTTAGTTTAACCACCTGATGTATTAATGAATTGTATGGTAGATGATGACATAGAAGAACATAAGTCAGTAATCTTGCAAATTGAATTCAAACAAATACTAATGAATGCTTCAACAGTCAACACTATAGGCGATCTCGCAAAATATATTTTGCACCTATTTATTACTAACGATCTAGCGGGTGTCATTGATCAAAGAGGCCGAATAAACACGGTCCTTATTGACATCTAAAAAGCCTTTGATGTTGTCCTTCATAATATACTAATGGAAAAGTTTGTTAATCTCCGAATGGATCCTAAAGTATTCTTTGGATAAAAACTATTATCCTTATCTAGTCTCAGCTCACGACGTTACAAGAAAGTCACTCATATTCACCAGTCTAAATGTTACTTGCGATCTTACATGAATTATTGATTGAAATAAATCGGTTATCACACTTAAACTAACAAATGAAAATTAAATTAAAAAAGTTTTACATTTAAAATATCACATATGTGGTATGATTATATTTAGAAAATCATGCAGCATGCAAATAAATGTAATAATGTACAGGGTGTTCTATTTGAGAGTTAGTAGACGTCTAATGAGAGAACCTCGGTTCAGGATCAGGATCATGATCAGTGATCAGATTAGGGGTGGGGGGCAATGAGAGTGGTAGGAGGTAATTAGGGCGCGGGGCTTAGGGGCGGGACGTTAAAGAGTGCCTTTCAAATCTTAAGTAAATGTGGTCAAACAATTTTGCCTTCTTGGTTTGGCAAGATTATAAGTAACCTTTCAACAACCAAGTGGCGCCCTCTCTTATCCACACTCCATATCCATGCCCTCTGTTCTCACACAAAAAACAGCTGCCGTACGCAAAAGGAACCATTTCATACAATTGAGTATAAAACCCTTACACCTACCCTACCAAACTTTTTATACCTTTAATTCCTTCCTGTCACCCATTGTCACAACTAACTCTACCTTTCACTAGAGTCAAAACTTATTTTGGATCAGAGCATTAGAAAACGATAGCTGGGATGCTCTCGCTGCGGTAGTTGTCTCGAACGGGTTTTTCTTCGTTGAGGTTGTTCCCGTATCAGCTACTCAAATTAACTGTGTTTTGCTTACTTTTACTAGATCAGGTCTCACAGTGGTTACATGGTCGGGCTCGGGTTAGGCCTTGGTGAGGTACTTGTGTAAGCTAATCTCAAATAAAGAAGTTTTGAGTTGAATTGAATTGGATGGAATCAGGTCTTGGGCAGGTAACTATTAAAGAAATATGCTATCATATAGTTATCAAATTTGGTAAAATATTATATTTTCTAATTCTAAGCCAATTTTTCTTGTAAAATATTTCAATATCTCGCACAGAAAGACAGTTTACCACCGCTTCGTCGTGAACTATGTACAATTATACATTTAATTTAAATCCACAAGAATATCAGTAGTCTCGACAATCACTATGACTAGGAGTGGTGGCGGGGGAGCAATTGCAGTGGTGAGAGGTAATTGAAGCGACTTGGTAATTAGAGTGGTGGGAGGCAATTAGCGTGGTGAGTGGCAATTAGCGTGGGAGGAGCAATTAGAGTGACAGGTGGTAAGAGTGGTGGGGGGGGGGCAAATATAATTAAGGGTAATTACATAAACAATAAGGGTAATTGCAGTAACAATAATGGTTATTGCAGTAACAATTAGAGTAGTTGCAGTAAGAATAAGAGTAATTGCAGTAACAGTAAGGGTAATTGCAGTAAAAATAATGGTGATTAAAGCAATTATGTCCGCCCATTCGTCTGTCCGTTTTCCCACCTGCTCGTCTGTCCGACACTCATTGCGTTGTCCTATTGCACTTTGTATTTTTTTACAATGACATAACAAACATTCATTCTTGATTATATATTTAAAGTTACAAAATTATTTTACAAGCCTTATCTTTATACTGAATTATGAGATGAATAATTGCGATCCTGCCTTTTATTTTACCTACCTTATCCTTACGCTATCCTTTGCGCCCACCTATCTTATCTATCAAGTTTATATAAGGGAACATTTATATTGTTATTTTTAGTGAAATATTGCAATGCAAGTACCTTTTTTCATTATTTGCCTTATGATTGCACTTCAAGGGTTTGATTTATATTATGAGCGGTCCCTCTTTAAGGGCCTTACGCCACAAGTGAGGTGAGAGTGAAATGCTACAAAGCCTACTGTTTGAATTTTATTTTTTAAATTATGATGAGGTTATAAATGAAACAAAGGTTAGAATAAATACATTCTTTTTTTTACGCACAATTAAAAGCATTTATATTCAAATCTGCAATACATTTGTATAGAAAATGAACTTTTGCAAGAGCATAATGGCAATTATACCAATGTTCCAGACATTCTGGTATTGTCAATGATTTAAGACTAGGTAGAAGCGCTGAACAGCCATAATTTTATTCCACTGTAGATATTGTAGTAGGAAATTCGTCCTCACACCTTTGCATAGTATTATAATATCGTTTAATGATAAATTGTATTGATTCTGACAAAGTTGCTCAAAAATTAGTGGAAATTCTTTTAGTTGAATGTATCCATGACTCCATTCTAAGCCATGATGGTTCTTCTCCAACCATTGATATTGTGCCTTTTCGCCATTTGTTAATAATGAGAATGGATATGGTGGTTTGAAAATATAATGAGTTTGTTGTTACAGCAGACAGCAGCCAATTCTTTCACTATAAACTCATTGTCCTTATATTGAAAACCTTGCTAGTCAATGATCAAAGTAGGAAATGTATGCATCATCATTCACCTAGCATCAACCGTCGCTCTGGACTGTAATTATCCTTATTGTTACTGTAATTACCTTTATTGATACTGCATTTACCCCCACTGTTACTGCAATTAATCTTATTGTTACTGTGATTACCCCCTTATTATTGCAATTACCCTTATTTTTACTGCAATTACCTTTATTGTTGCTGTAATTACTCCTATTTTTGCTGCATTTACCCCCACTGTTACTGAAATTACCCTTAATTATCCTCATTGTTACTTCCACCACATCAATTACCCCCACCACCACAATTGCCCCCATCACTTCAATTACCACCAGTCACTTCAATTATCTCCCACTACTACAATTGCCCCTCACCACCACTTCTAAGTCCCGCTCTCTAACTTCCCGCCCCTAAGCCCCGCTCCCTAATTACCTCCAACTCTCTCATTACGCCCACCCCTAATCTAATCTGATCACTGATCATGACCCTAATCCTGAACCGAGGTTTTCTCATTAGACATCTACTAGAGTGGTACCGCTTCCGCTGAAGCCGGAAGTAGGAAAAAGTTGTATGTCAAAAAGTAAAGCTTATCAGGTACGGACGGTGTACCAAGTTTCAATAAATAAAATAATGAAACAAATTTTGGGTATACCATATTCATGTTCATGTGTTTATTTTTATCCTTTTAATCGATTTCACTAACTAGCGTTTTTTATAATGTTAGTATTTATTCAAATTAATGCACTAGGGGTTTCATATCCCAGTTGGTATAAAATTGTTTTTCTTTCTCGTAGAAAAATTAAAACAATTTATTTCATTCAATATTAACCCATTGCATTGCGCGTGATCTACATATTATATTACGCTACAGTTTTACAGTTAAAATACAGCTTTTACATGTTCTGTTAGATAGAGTCACCTATTAAATATAGGTCACACCTATTTTAAACAACCTTTCATCGCTTGCTTAATGACTTCGATTGCAAATTTTCCATTTTATTTACATTATGCAAAACAGTTGCAAATATAATTCTATTAGCCGCTACGCCGTTTTTTTTTATTGAAGTTCATATGAATACTTAATTATCAAATAAAAAAAGCAGCAATCCTATATTTTATTCTATCTTCTAACTCCATTAAACCATTTTTATTTTCAAGCATATCTGCAGGAAATCCCAATTAAGCAATATAAGTGACATATTACTGTAAAACAAAAGCCAACAACACAACTTGTTGCAGGGAAATCGATACAAAAGCCATAATTGTTCTAGCACTGAACGAATAACAGCGGTTGATAATGAAAATGGAAAACTAATTATTGCAGCGGAACATGTTCGCTGGGCGTAAAAGTTTTTTCATAAATGTCAGATAAATTGGAGATTAATAGGCGTACTAATATATAAAATAGATTTAACGAGATTTTATAGGACACTGTTGTTTTAATATCAAATTTATTTACCATTTATCTTAGAAACTTTCAACATCCTTCAATATTTATACACAGCAATTATTTTGTGCAAGTGCCTGAGCAATATGTATGTTAATATATCATTCAGAAAAATTACAAGTATCCGTATAAAAAATATATAGAACTAATGATCCATGTTATTAAAATAATTTATAATACGACGCGACGGCAACGTCACAAATGAATGCAATATTAAATTTAATTGAAAGTTGAATGTTGTACATACTTACAGCAATCTTGAATATTCAGAGAACAATTGCTATGTCTATGTGCATTCATCATTATTATTATCCTGACATCTGTAAATATTTATGGAGATATTAAAAATGGTAAATATTATTTTTTTATTATTTTATTTATCTCTCTGACCAACAGAAATGCACTTACAATGTCATAAACTATTTACAATTCGTTAGAACTCAATCAAATTGGGATAAAATTAATCCACATTTACCACCACAAATAGGATATACACCATTGTCCTTAAATGCTAAAAATTCTTGATTATCCCATTTTTGGTGACCTATATTTCAGTAAAAAGAAATTTAAAATCCATAACCTACTTTGTGAGATATATTACAAACACCTGAAAAATTAAAAATCACAAACAGTTATAGGTGCCTTACTTGAGGAGGTACGAAAAAAGTTAAAGGAATGAAAGTTGGCGGAAAAGACAATAAGAATAATAATGCGTATTAAAAAATTCGAAAAACCCAGTTGGCTTAGACACACACTCTTGTGCAAAAATAAAAAGAACAAATGTCAAAGTAGGCCATCACACCATTAATTCCGTTTATGTTTTCTCTTTCCAACGATACAAAACATGTCACAAAAATTTGAACTGATAGTGTTAATATTTAATATTTTACGAAAACCATAATTCATATAATTGAATCGTAAAAGTCAGCTATGCCGTGATTAATGCATGTTGCGGATAATGTAAGAAAAGTGAATGGAGTATTGAATTATGTTAACCAAAAAGAAGAAACCTCTTTGAGACAAATTCAGAGAAACTGCGCATAAAGAAAAGTGGTTCGAGAAATAAAATTTATTTTGAAATAAAATACCAAGGTTTGTTTTAGAACATTATAGGTTTAATATTCGTTTGAAAAAGTAATTATGTGTATCTCGTTCCTTATTCCGTGAGTAACTACCTTACATTTCGATACATTTACTTTACGTTTAAATGTATTAACATCACCACTATTCAAGTGAATGTATGTGACGTTGTAGAAATATGCATATGCGTTTAAGCTGTTAATTTCGAAGTAAATTCTCAAATCATCCACAAATAGAAGCTTATGACGGTCAATAACTTTTGTAGGATCATTAATGAATAGTAGAAATAAGAGCAGTCCAAGAGTGGATCCTCGAGGGGCACCTGGTGTAGCCTGATCTAAACCCATTATATGGTACAATTGTGCTCTATATTTAGATAAGAAATAAATGAATTGATTAAATTGCTAGATAATCCGAAACACATTAGTTTCAATATTATAATAATATGACTAATATGGTATCAAAGACTTTTGAGAAATCGGTATACACTACATCTACCTATGGTTTGTTAACAGATGGATAGATGCAGGCGTATAAAGATATCTTAATAGGTAGTATTGTAACGGGTCTGCAGTTTGCTACATTACTTATTTCACTGTTTCTTAGTACCGAACAAACTTTAGTAAAATTCCCATCAATCTGGAAATGCCGATACACGTGGTGCTAAACTGATTAAAGCCTATTATTTAATGAATATGTCGGAGCAATCCTTGATTAAGGAACTTGGTATTTGGTAATGTCCAGCTGTCATTTTATTCTAAAATATCACATTTTTTTCACTATTCTACTAAGCTAATTGGCAATAACTTGAATGATACCGCAACTGTCTTCCGCAGCCGTCTGAGAAAAGTCTTCAAAATTTGAAATTCCCAGGAAATTACCTATTTCTTTTAGAATTCAGTAAGTATGGACTAAGTTCAACATCCTCCTCATTCTTAGGTCCTCGGTCAATGTGTAGATATATGAGTTGTAATTTTCCACTTGTTCTTCTGATCCTCCCTTTCTATAATCTTTGCTCTTTATTTTATTTGTCTTCATTTTTGACTTACTTGCTTTTCTTATGGGTTCATTTCATTCAAACGTTTTTTGAGAAATATGGATCGTCTCCAACCTCCGTTGTCGTTTACACAGTATGTTATAGTCTTCATTATGTTGTACTGTATACCCGCAATTTTTTCCCTATTCTACCAAACTAATTGGCAAAAACATGAATGATAACGTAGTCCTTGTTTTACCTATACATAAAAGTTTTAGATGCTTTAGGAATCCCATTTTTTTAACATCTCCCGACGTCATTACTTAATTGACCACAGAGATAATCTAATCTTGCCCCTACACACTTTTTAAATAGTCAAGTATACAATGTTAAATATCTGAAAAGATGTGAATTGATAAAAGTTATAATTTAAGCTTGTGCCGAAGTTATAGCGCAGACCAATCGAAAAGTTATGCAAAATACTAAAAAATAATTACAAACACATGGGGGTGTAATAGAAAATAGAATTTAGTACTTTAATAAGAAAGGAAACAAAAAAGTTGTGGAAATATAGGGGGATAGTGTTACTAGTTCAATGGGAAGGTTGTATCGTAGGATTCTTAAGAAAATAATTAAATCAAAATATGAAGACGTGCAGGAAGATCACGCTTGGATAATATATTCACCCTCCAGCAAATTATAGAAAAACGGAAAGCCCGAAATCAACCTACGCATCTCGTATTTATAGATCTTGAAAAAGCCTACGATACAGTGCCCTTGATAAAGCGTTTTGGTATGTGGGCGAAGATCGGCCTCAGCAAAATGTACATTCGTGCAATTTGGAAGATATATAAGAACACAGAAAGCGTCGTAAAGATTGTAAATAAAATCTCAAACCATTTAAAGTTACAAAGGGTCTTAAACAGGGATGCTGTCTGTCACCCAGCCTGTTAGGATATACATATATTCAAGAAGCTTTGGAATACTGGAGGAGGAAATGTTCAGGAATGGGAATAGATATTGCGGATTAATACTTAACAACTCACTTCGTTGCTGATGATCAAGTAGTCATTGCAAACTGTGAAGAAAACATTGACTACATGCTAAGAAAACTTATAGAAGAATACGAAAAGGGGGGTTTCAATGTGAACAGGAGAAAAACAGAATACTTACGCATAGGAGAGGAGCAGGAAGACTACAACTAAGAGAAATAAAGAAATGTGAGGAGTGTAAAACTTAGGAAACATGATATCAAGCGAAGGAGCATCCAGTGATGATATAAGGTATAGGGTTCAACAAGGTCAGAAATGTGTGAGAATGTTCAACTCATTATTTTGATCGAATCACATTAAAATAAGTACCAAAATGACAATCTACACCGATGGCATTTGTCTCCGGCTTGTCTTTGACAGACCCTACATAATACAGACGAATAGTGAGAACAAATCTGCTGACGAAGGTGTGATCAACATCTTCACAGACGGATCAAAAAAGAAGGATGGGGCAGGATGTGAAATATACTCCAAAACTCTGCAAATCCAATATAAATGGGCTATGGATGTGCGAGCCAGTGTAGTACAAACGGAACTGGCGGGCATAATCATAGCTGCAAAAGAGATTGTCCGTAGACAAATTACTGGAAGAACAATCAGGATCTACACAGATTGTAGACAATCATTACTAGCCCTGAGAAGTTACAAAATTACCACAAGAGCAGTATGGGAATGTCATCAAGCACTTGTGGGTGCCTCCAGCATGAATAAGATACTAGTATGCTGGGTCAAAGGACACGCACAGTGTAGTAGCAACAAAGTATCCGACAGACTGGCTAAGAAGGCAGTAAGCCTAAGTATCTTTGGACCAGGCCCGGCCAATCTGTTACCGATTACGGCGATAATACAAATAATTAAAAAGAACACTCACAATTAATTCAAGAAACTGTGGGATGAAACAAACAGCTGTCAGCATGCTAGGGAACTATTAAAATATCCCAACAAGAGTACAGCAATGGACTACCTGGCAATGTCCAGAAGGAACCTACGTTTTATAACGGGAATCCAGACTAGACACTGTCCGTTAAGGAAGCATCTCCATAATATGAGATTAAGCGAAACCTCTCTGTAGAGGTTGTGAACAAGAAGATGAGACGGTTCAACATGTAGTCTGTGACTGTTCTGCCATCTCATTAATCAGAGAATCCATTTTGGAAGAACGTTGGCCTACTTTTGCCGATGTAAGGGAGATGCCTCTAGGCAGCATCACCACCTATTTCGCAAGATTAGGCTGATTGGCGGCCTAGGCGAGGGTCTGCCTACAGGGAGGATGTACAAAAGGCCCAATGGGGCCTAAGTGCTGTGGTTCAATAATTTTTATTGACCACCATCCAAACTAATTCCAGACTCCAAACAATCTATAGAGCAATAGTAGAAACTATATTTACTACGGATCAGAGTGCTGGCAGTTATCGGACAGAAATAGAAAAAGAGTGGAGGCAGTAGAAATGGGTTATTTATGGAGAGCTAGTAAAGTGTCAGGCTTAGAACGTATACCGAATCAAGAAATTAGAAGACGAGTGAAAAGAACATATACGACTACATACTGGATAGAAAGAAGGCAACTTCTGTGGTATGGACACATAATGAGGATGGAGAAAAATAGGTGGCCAAAAAAGCTATGAAGTATGTCCCAAAAAATAGAACAAAAAGAGGAAGACCAGCACTGGCATGGGTGGATAGAATACTAAAGACAATGAAAGATAGAGCTATTGACGAGGAAGAATGGAAAATAAAGAAAGGTGGCGATCGAAATGCGGGATGCGGCAAGCTGTAGGGCCACCGCTCATATATATACGCGATATACGATATAAGCAATATTTTACACAGAAGTTAAAATATTTTAAAACTTTGAAAAGTAAATGAAACTTTAAAATCCAGGCTATTTGGCTGATTTCAAACAAGGTTTACTCTTAAAAATACCTTATGCAGTCCTTTAATGTGTTCATTTAATCTTACTTCATAGGTAGCTTTGAAGAAGAAATGTGTCTTTATAGTTAAAACAGAATAACCTCCACGTTTTCAGATTCACTTGGTTTAAATCGGATAAAAACTAAAAAAGTTTTAGGGGTGCCTCTTTTAAGTGAGACGCTCTGTATAATAAACTAAACATTTTACAAGCCCGTCATGTCATTGTAATCTTAACGAGATCTTTACGTGACTTTTTCCATAGACATACAACAATAGGCTGGAGATACTACATTCTCGCGGTCCGCATAATAGTGGACAAAGAGGAGGGAATTCGAGAAGACTGTCTCTATCTTACCTGAATGTAAAGGTGGATATGATTAAGCGAGGTTATTAACACTGCCTTTTATTGAGATCATAACCTTTACTTTGTACGTGCCTGAAAAAAGATATTGAGTATTTTTCATGTCTTGTATTGCTGTCTTCTTTATGTATAATAATTTTCTACTAGACCAATTTTAAAAGATTCTGTATACTAAAATACCAAAATATAGGCTCTTATCAAATATGCGTGTAGATTTTCTATGTTATTTAGCATGGCCGGGGCACCACCTAAAGCTTTCATAAGAGGAAAATGTCACAATACAAGGTATTATAATGTCACAAAATATAGAAAATTACGGATCAATGTCCAGTATACATTGAAATAAAAATTTTCTTTTACGTACACTTTCAACCCTTATGACTTGCTTGCGGTTTCAGGTAAATACTTTGATTAACATTTCTTCTCGTCCGCCCTGCTCTCGGTAACTATTATTGTAAAATACTTTAATTGATTGTAAACTTTAACTTTACTTATATTTTTGTTAAACCCATAATTTCCGGAAAAATTACAGATAATATTTTTCCTAGAATATTGCCTTCAAGCTTCTTTTCTCTCCCCGAAAAATCCATGGCATTATCTTTAAACTTTTTCTCATGCAAAACGTTTGTTTTCAGAAAATAATCGGGGAGAGGAGAAAAATCTTGACCGAAACTAGACTTTAGCTAAAAATTGGCCCGACTTGTTTGTAAGTAAGTTTTTGTTCAATAGTAAAACTACCGAAAATATCCTTATGAATAAATAACATCCTGATTTTGTAGACTAACTCTACTGTTGTGTATGTAGTAGACCCCAATGATAATTTACAGGGCTGGTTCATAATATCACTGTCAGGTTTTATTTCTTAAATACATTTTTTCTTTGGTTACAGATGATGATGATCAGCAGCTTACGATAAAAATTATTTTCTTTAATTACCTGGTGTATTAAAATTAACCTGAGTTTGCTAAAGAATTATTTAATGTTCTGTATCAACAAACCCAATCGTTTATGGTTACCATTGCGATCTAAAGTTCATAAAAATATAGTAGGTGCCTTACTAATACTTTTAGTGAGTTAGAAACAGTAATAGAAAACAGTTCTAAAATACAATTTATTGCAGATAATAGATTTACATACAAACAAAAAAATATTGAACTATGCAGTATGCAATAAATTGTCTAAGCTGTTTAAGGTCTAAAAACTATTGTTAAATTAAAAAACTTGTACAATAAGAAAAAATATTCCAAGCTAAATAATAAGTACCTACAATAATAAATTCACTGTTACACTAAAAGAAACTACCAGCAGCTCGAGACTTCAAGTCAGTGTTTTAATGTTCTCTTGATGATTGAGACTTTTGCTGGGGGATTTGGCGCGAGAACTCCTTTAGGAAAAAGTTTTCACCTGCTATTTGTTGCAATCGAAGCTTTAAGCACTCTGTTGGTAATATACGATTATAAAACTTAACGCACCAGACTTGCAACTCGTAATTCCACTCTCAGTGTGGGAACATACCCAGGGAAGTAGAAGGTGGTTGCAGTCTGGTTATTTCTTATAAAAATAAGAATATACAGAGGAGCTTGAAACTGAGATATTGTGCTTAGTTAATATTCTACAGTTTAGAAACATATAATTGAACTAAAAATGTAATATCCTCATATGTCCAATATGTTGAACGATTTTAAGCAATACTGGGATAAATTAAAAATATTAATAACAAGTACAAAAGAAAATTATTACAGAAAGAAATTAGAAGAAAACAAATAATAATAACAATAATAATAATAATAATTTTATTGAAGATGAAAATTTAAATACATTTAATACATTGATATAATATTTATAGTTAATATTACTTTACGGTACAATAAACCCTGCAAAAATAAATTTGTACGCGGGGCATTTAAGAGTGGAAGAAGAAATTTTACAATGACATGTACTAAACATAAAATGTATATATGTAATCATATGCGTAATTATACATGTAATTATATATGTATAATATATAGGTATGTTCTGTGTAAATGTAACAATATAAGGCCATTGACATATGAAACGTGAAAAATTCACAAAGAAGGTTTAGTAATACCTCTGATTGAAAATGTAAGTATTTTTTATGTCCATTAATTGATGTAGATGCAGTCTACCCAGAGACATTATCCACTTTTTTGTTTTGTTTTTAAAAAGTATTATGGAGTTAATTTTTTTTACTTCAAGTGGTAGTTTATTGAACGTTCTTGGTCCTAACAATAGAAAAGAGCGTTGTCCTAACATGAGGTACTTCTAATGCGTTCCTGCTGTACCTGGTACTATACACATGATCAGTTTTTTTTGGGTATTGGTTAGGTTTACTTTTTGATGGCATATTATTGTATGACAATATAATTGTCTAATATCAAGTACATTTGCTTGTTCAAATAGTAAATTGGTTTGGAAGGTAATTTTTTTCGATGAATTGTTTTTAAGATCCATTTTTAGATTATATCTAATTTTGTTAGGTGACAATTGTATACACCTCCCCAAGCAATTATACCATAACGAAGTTGTGATTCCACTAAAGCATAATAAACTGTAGTGAGTAGATTAACGTCTAAAATGTTTTTGAGATATTTAAATTTCGCCAGGAGACCTCTTAATTTTTGTGTTAATTTATTAATATGAACATCCCATTTATGATGTGAATCAATAATAATTCCCAGATATTTAGTATTATACTTTACTGGAATCTGGTATAAAGAATTATCACATTCTATTACCAGTGATTTGAAGTCATAAGATTTACTATTACTCATGAGAAATGGTATATACATGGTTTTATTAAAATTAATTGATAACACACTAGAATTGACCCACTGCTTTATCATTTTAAAATCTCGTGCTGTCTCAATAATATCTTCCCATAGAGATCCTGTATAAAAAGTTGCTCTATCGTCTGCATAGCTGATAAACTCTCTTTGTAAGGGTAGAGAAAACATATCGTTGATATAAATATTGAAAAGAATAAGACCTAATACAGTGCCTTGTGGAACGCCATATTCAATTGCATTAAATTCACTTCAAGTTCCATTTATATTTACACATTGTTGTCTGTTTGATAGATAGCTTTTCATTAATTTAGCTCCAATCCCCCTGACACCAACTCCCTCCATAATGTTTAAAAGTTTTTTGTGCGATTATATGATAATCATTATTTCTAGTGTTCTGTTCTAAACAAGTCAACAAGTTTGTATTAAATTCATTAGGACACAGAGAAGGAGGTCTATATATTGCCGTAATTACTAATTTATTGCCCTTCAATATTAGCTCTAAATTAATAGCGATAACTTGACCCATCATGTGCAAAAAAATGTGGTCATGTGTAAATGAAATTAGTTATAGAAACGTAAGCAAACCCGGTATTAAACAAATAATGAATGATAACGATGAGGAGATATGTGATACATAACAAATTACGAATGAGTTTAACAACTTTTTCAATTGTGTAGGAATAAATTTAGTAAACAATATAAGAGGTAAGCAAGTAGCATCATATTATCAAAGACGAAACGAACAAAGTATGCCAAATACACTGTATTTAAAGAAACTACATCTGTTGAAGTTAAAAACTTAATTCTATCACTGAAAGACAAAAAAATTCCCAAGGTTTGATAACATAATAAGTGAAACGTTGAAACAAATAGTGGATCAAGTATTGGAATCCTTTGCACACATTGTAAACTTGTCTATTCAATGTGATGTTTTCTAAGAAAGCTTAAAATTGCTTTGATAAAACCGGTATACAAATCTAGAGACAAGTTAAAAGTCAACAACAACTAACTATTCTAATAACATTTTTAAAAAGTATAACTTACTATCTGATGGGCAGTATGGATTTCGCGATTACAGATATACACAGGATGCTATTGCTGACTTAACAGAAAGGATTTATAATGCATTAGATAATAAAAACATGCTTTGTATCTTCGCAGATCTAGCTAAAGCATTCGATAGAGTTTTTTTTATACATTTATTTAACGTCGACCAATTTTCGCTACTGAGGCCTAACACCGACGCCTGTAGACGAGCTACCCCCAACCAGGAATTTTGCCGAACCTCTTCCCTTAAGAAGAGTAGGGATCTTTTACTTACCTAACATTTAATAGGCAAGTGACCGATGGCTTTACATCCCCTCTCAAGGATGGTATATCCCCTACACAACCCTCGCCTAAGGTTGTATAACTTCCGCGCATACACTGATCTACAAGCCGCTGGAAGATGTGTGAGGCGAGGACGCGGTCTTTGTTGGAACGGTCATCCATCCAACTACTAACCGCGCCTTACGTTGCTGTACATCGCATATCGAAGTATGTACATAGTAAAAACACACCCACGCTCGCCCTCATTCGATAGAGTTAGTGATGTAGATTTGTTATACCTTAAGTGATATTGGTCTACGTGGTGTTGTCAAACAACTGACTAGACTTGGAAGACATACGCAGCAAGTTTCAAACTGTCCAGTGTGGTGTACCACAGGTAACTGTGCTTGGTCCACTTCTCTTTACTATGTATGTAAATAAGTTATTTGAAATAAATTGCGCTGGTAAAATCATAAGCTTTGACGACGATACCGCGATCTTCTTTGAGGATGAATCATGGAACGCATTAAAAAATAAAGTGGAGCTATATCTGGCTGCGGTGATTGACTTTTTCAATAAAAAACTATTAACCATAAATTTTCAGAAAACATTTTATCTACCTTTCGCCAACTATGAAAATAGTTTGCCAAATTTAAATTCTTTAACAATCTTCCCTGAAGCTAATACTACCAATAAATATTAAATATTTAAGGGGAATATTGGACAGCCACATGAGATGGGATGCCCACGCCCCATACTGATAAATTAGTGAAAAAACTGAGGTATGTACTAACAAAAATAAAACAATTAAAAAAAATTTTAGACGAAAAACAATTAACCTCAGAGGTGTATTATGCGCTAGTGCAATCACATTTCACTTAAGGTCTAATAGCATGGGGTAGCGTCACCAATAACTATAGCAAAAAACTTGAGTTTATCCAAAAATGGATATTAAAAATTATATTTGACAAATGTAGAACTCATTCATCAGATGTACTATTCAATGAAACGGTAATATTTGATATTAGACAACTATTTTGCCAAACCCTTCCATTACACTGTTTCAGAAATAAACACAAAAAAATATAATTCAACACTTTACAACACAAGATACAAGAAAGGGGCATTGGAATTACTCAAAATTTTTAAAACTATTGGACAGAGATGTCACAACTATCTCTCCATAATTTTCTCAATTTATTTAAAAAATAGTTTACTGGATTTCGATTTTAGGAGTATTTTGTTTGAAAATAAAGCAAAACCTCAATTTTCAAGTAACTCAACTGTAATTCAGCTCTCTGTATGGGTGCATAGCCCAGAGAATAACTGTTGAGTGCAGTTTGATTATTTCTTACAAAAATATGGATTTATAAAGGAGGTTGTAACTGAAATATTACATTTACTTATTACATTTTTAATTTAAAACGTAAAATTAAAACGTACTCCTTTAATTGGCACCTAACGTGCTAGCAATTTCAAATGAATTTTAGCAATTTAAATTACAGTAAAGCTGTCATAAGACTTTGCAACAATCGTTTAACTTTTAAAATAGTACTTGGATGCACTGTTGCCTAGAAATGTTTCCCATGTGTCTGTAGTATGGCTCACTTTCCTTTTACAAATGATTACCCTACTGAACACAGCCGTTAAGAGTATATGCAATATAAAAGTAAGTTTCGAGAGCCTCCTTGTATAACTAGTTGAGTACTAAGTACTATCGATTGATGATCTAATATTTTAGATAACGCCCACATTATTTCGTTATTTGGTTATTACCACCAAGGTATCTGCAACGGCCTTGTTTTGCGTCGTGCACGCGAGGGCATATTTAACGTTTACTATTCAATTAATGTTTATTATATTAATAAATTTTATGGCAACAACTGTGTGTATTGTAATGAATACAATACACCGTCCCACAAATGGCTTATTAACGTTTTAGAACATATTATAATTATATTTCAATTGGTTTCTCGTATCTATAGCCCCTAAATTTAAAAATAAATTGTTTTGCACACACTCGATACAGGAATATAAAAAATAATGAGCGCAAATTGCAATAAATGCTATAGTTTATCTGATAAATGTGATATTTTCTTTATACTTCGAAACGATAAACGGCATAAGGTATATTTAGGGTTGCCATACGCCATATTCACCATGTTTTACTCTGATTTCCTTTATTACTGATCATCCAGTTTTTGTCGCGAATTGTCATATCAAAGGTATCTAAACGAAAAAGAAGCGGATGAAGATATCATCAAATTTCTTCTTCTTCCTGATGGTGTCATATCCTTATTTTTCACGCATTATTACGGCACGTTATTGCAATTATATATTTGAAATTTCATGTTTCAATAATGGCAACAATTTTTAAAGAGTTTAGATAAATCATGGTTTTAAATTTAATATAATAGGTACTCCCTTTTCCTCGATATTTAAGTTGAAAATCTAAATAAGAGACAAATCTTTTCACAAATGATTTGATTTTGTCAAATCTAAACGATTACAGGCATCTTTCTGTATTCTGAAAATGAAAAAGTTAGATCCCTATGTTTTGGGTTAAATAAACTTAGTTTAATGTCAAGAATCTACAGCCCCGTGTTGTCTAAATCTTTTCAGAACATCATGTATATCATGTCTGAGTATTTTAAGAGACAACTTTAAAATGTTATCTATTTTAATTGTTTGGCATGATATAAAGCGAGAATATCAAGCTATCGCGTGTTATAACTAGAATTGAATTCTCTCCAAAAATTCCGTAATCGATGTTTTCAACTCAACTCAACGGGTTAAACGTAGATATTTGTATGCTCTTATTTTAAAATAGATGTGTTTTATCCAATGGACGGACCTGTTGTCAAATTTTATTTGTAAGAATGAACTTATATTAAGAAGAACATAGGTAATCATCTAAATATATTTTAAGGAAACAACACCTCAACTAAAATAATTTGGTCATCCACTTAATACTATATACGGGAACGCAGTATCTCAAGTTACAGATACTTAATTCAGGCATTATTCCATTTCAGATCACATTTTCAAGCTGTATGATATTTAGTTTATTCTATAACCTAGAAATCATTTATTATCTTTGTAAATATTAAAGTGACTTGCAGAATTTGTAGAAAAAATCTCTCTCCTTAATTATATCTAACCTATTCTATACCTAAGGATGGCTTATATGAGTTGTAAACTTTACTAATAAGAAAGTGACGAATTTTGTGCATGTTTGTACTTATTTATGTGGTTTTTTATATACATTATATATACGTAAAGATACATCTAGAAGGAAGTTTCAAAAGTTTAACATTTTTCAGATTTACACGATAATCCAGATTTGCTAAAATACTGCACGCCTTTGCAGGAAAAACACTATGTACATGAGATGTGTTTCCCCATAGTAGAATAGAAGTGGGAGGAAGTAATGAAAGATCATTATAGATGTAGAATTTCTAATAATTATGACATAGTCAGAGTACTTATAGATTTACATATTTTCTTGTATTTTATATAGGTAGTCTGTACCACCCCTAATCTAACTACTTACAATACTCTATATTTCAATCCTTTTCTACCTTAGAAGATTATTTAAGCATCTGTTTTAAATTCTTGTTCCATCAAATATGTCACAAACTACGTAATGCTTAGTGTATATTGCTAATGAATTAAATAAAAACTTTTAACAATTAAGTGTACAAAGTTTTATTCACTTGAAAGGCAGTTGAAGCTGTGTAAAATATTGTTATGCTTTTAGCCATCAAATGTATAATTTTTAAGCTGTTTTACCAGACAGCAGTCTGTGAAACGTGTTTTACTTTTCGGTAATTGTAGCTTTGTTGAGAAATACTTTTGTTCGCATTTAAGCGCATTCATCTGGGTTGTCATTAGTATCTTTTGCTTTACGGTCATTTGAATGTAAATTGTTAGTATTTTGTTAACAAAGCCTTTTATTTCAATGTAAAGCTTTTTACCTTCAGTCTTGTTAAAAAATACAGAATGCTCTCATTTGATTTATTCGATTTAAATCAATGGTGTAAGAATTAACACTTCAATTTCTTTTGGAATGTGATGGCTTTAAGTCAATTGCAGAAAGAAGCTTTTTGTATCGCTATAAAATAAGGCATTATCTAAAAAAATAATTGATTTTTTATTACTGGCAATAGAAATTTGTAGCTATTGAAATAGGAAGATATCCCCAAAAATCAAAATCAAGGGGATTCAGATCAGGTGACCTAGGTGATTATCTTACTGGACCATTGATTGGGACCAATCCATCGTTACCCATAAATTTCATTCAGGTAATTGCAATCGATATGAGCAGTGTGAGGTCCTGCCACGTCATAATGAAAGTACGTATCATTTTTTAAATTTCAAAATAATCAGTTCATAAACATAGAAGCTATAAGAGTCGAGCCTTGAGGCCATTAGGAATGCAATAATATTTATCTGTTTTACATTATGGATTAAATAGGAAAACAAGTTGTATCTGGATTGTTTTATTGATTCTGATAATCAAATCATCATTCGTCATATTTGTTTATCACAGGTGAACATAAGGGTGCGTACCTACAAATTTTAAAATCTTGGGCTTCGAACTGGTACATGAAATGATATATCTTGTTACTCTACTATATTCTATGCTATCTTGGGATATTCATATCGACAGCTTATGTAAGAAATTAAACAAAGCTCATTTAAGTAACTCACAAATAAAAAATATATTGGATGAAAATCTACCAAAATTCGTCATGTTTTAACCTACTCACAAATTTCATTAAACATTATGGGTTGAAGATATAGCAAAGAAATGAGTATTTAATTTTAAGATTTAATGAACGTTACAGACCGATTTTCAAAGAGAAGAAAATTTTTAACTCTGTCATGCGTGTAATAGAGGCCCAAGAACGTCCCCTTGAAGTATTTTCATATTCTTATTCAGCTCACTTGAGAACACATGTTCACACCTCACCCTTGCTCTTGTTTTCTGTTTTTTAAATAACAATCAAACCATTTCCATGGCACTCCACTAATTTCATACTTATTCTGCTTACCTAACAAAATATTTCTATCAGTTGTCTCAAATGCTCTTTTCTTTATGTCTTACAGACAGGTGCTTTGGCCATGCTCTTTTAAAATCTAAAAATGTCGTTCTTGTCAATTTTTCTTTGCCTTTAGGTCCTTTTCACTTATTAATGGTATATTATAATGCAGTTTCACAGCTAAAACCTTTTCTAAAGCCAGACTGGTATCTATTCGGTATTTTTTCTCTATTATAAAATCTAAAACTTGCAGGTGTACTACTTTCTCTAATATTTTTTCAGCAGTTTGGAACAGATTTTTAAGTTTAAATTTTTCATTCAGCCTTAATAATTTTGTAAACTTTTCTTACAAGAATTATTGTCGACAATTTTAATGAGCTAATAATACAATAGTAACTATGAGTATCCGTTAATGATAAGAGCCAATGTCATATCAATCATATTAGCCAGGTCTGTGAAGTATACAATGTTTTATACTAGATATATAGAATTCATTAAATTTTTTTAGTCAATATATTTGATTTTACACGTTTCACTTATAAATTTAATTTCTTTAAAATGTCCATCATCTTTATTAATTCTTCATATAGAGGGCTCATAATCATTTTTGTTCATAAAACTAACACTTTTAAATATTCTCCATTCTACAATTGTGTCAGTTTGCGTCCAATTCAATTGAATTCAAAAGATATTTATTCACATTAACATATAAAAACAGTTGCCTTTCTAGGAGCTGCTCCGGAACCGATCGTGCAACCACCGCGTGTTGGTGGATTGCAGGATCGGGCGGAACTGGTCTGGATTAGCGAAAACGACAAGTAAAAATAACTAAACCTAAACTCCTTTTTACAAAAATATAAAATTAAAATAGGTAGTAACATTGAACAATACTTGAAAAATAAGTTTAACAAAACTTAAAACTATATTTACATTTAAAGAACTCGCGCAAAATAAACACTATTAAAATTTGTATCTGGACGCAAACACCACAACTCAAACGAAGTACCTTCCGCGAGATACTGCAATGCAACTTTGATTTTAAAGATTTTGATTTCGAAAAGGTTTGATTTCTGAAAAAGATGGTGACGTGAAATTAATTTAGAAACAAAAATGTACAAAAAAAACGAAGAAAAACAAACAAAAGCAACAAAAATACACAAACAGAAAAGAAGAGGGGGACAGAAAAGGATTAAAGATGAGCGAAAGGTATGAAATACTAGCAAAAGGTGGATAGGGTTAGAGAAAGGTATAGTTGTTGAAATTTGCCTATAGTGGTTGCCGGAAAATCGGTAACGTCTGGTAAGGTAGAGAGTGTTTAATCCGAAATGGGGTATTAATGCTGTCTAATTTGCGTTATGTGTCTTGTTAGCGGACTATCGTCCAGCTTGAACGAGTAGAAGTTTTGAGAGATCTGCTGGACGTAATCCGCTATCGGGGTTATGTCGTTGCAACGTGCGTATATGTCTCTGAGGGAGGTGTACCTTCCAGAATTTGAAATGAGGCGCATAAATTTGTGTTCTAGCACTTTAAGTTTTCTCATTGTCGTGGCCGGTATGCTGCATCACACCGGCGCTGCGTATGTGATGGACGGCCTGACCACCATCATGCACAACAGTTTTTTATTTTGTCTGTTAAGTCTGCTACCCCTGACCATGAGCAGATACAGACTCCTGGACAGGGAGTAGACCATCCGCATTGTCTCATTTATGTGCGTATTGAACGTCAGTCTTTGGTCAAGTCTCACCCCCAAGTAATTCACGTATCTTTTGGTTGGAATTTTGCTTCCCCTGATAAAAGTTGTAGTAATAATTGCATTCTCAGTAAAGCGACGCGTGAAGACTATCGCCTCGGACTTCTCAGCGCTCACCCGAATCTTCCTCTGGTCGTAATAATCCGTGGCACGAGCCATGTGTGCTTTCAGCAGCACGTTCGCCGCTTGTGCGTTGTGCGAATGTGCGTACATGGTCGTGTAATCGGCGTACTTGGCCAGCTTCGTATTCGGGAACTTTGGAAAATCAGAGATGTACAAGTTGTACAACTTCTGTGACAGGCACGATCCTTGCGGGACTGCCACGCGAATGTCTCGCCGAGTTTGCGTCCGGAATATCCCAGCCGTAATTTGTTCTTCTTCTTCTATCCTTTATTATTGTTTACATTTTATTGTTTTTATATTGACATGCCATATGGACCATGCAGAATTTTGAATTTTCCAGAAGTGTTTCTTTTATTAGACAATTCTAATGGTTATTTAGATGTCTGTAAAAACAACGAAACTTCTTAGTTCGGTGTGAAGTCATAAATATTTAATAATTTTGGGATATGTTAGAAACTCATCACATATAAAGTAAAGGTCCATCTCTTTCCATTAGTAATGTCCTTTCTGAAAGATATATGAGATCTCTAAAGTAAGGTAAGTGGCCAGTTTTGCAGAATATATAGCTTTTCAAGTTGACGAGGGTAGTACATCTTGAATATACAGAGTATTACATTAATTAAATACATCCGTAACTAAATGTATGAATTTAAATATAACAAATCTCAATGTAAAACATTACTATTAATAGTAAATTAGCTTTGCTTGAGAACGGAGAAGCAGATAAGAAAACTGTGACACCGTGCTAAAGTTGGCTGCCAGCTTAAAACTGGTTTTAAAAAATATATATAATATATTTTAGAACTTCCCATAATTAATTAGCAGAATAATATTAGCGGATAGTTGCATCCAATGTGATTCTAACTAATGATATTGTTCTAAACTTAATGAAAATTCAGTACAAAGACAATTGTATAGAACAATAGATTGTTAAATCAACGTAAAAGAGTTGGTTACAAATGGCAGAAAAATATTGGTGTTAGAAGAAACAACATAACTTGAAATTGAAGCTAATGCAGATCGAATTACCCCATAAGAAAAGTTACTTTGTAACGCCGCTACGCCAGTTCTGCAACTTTAAAACCAATGCAAGCAGTTTTTGCCTCGAGCGCCAGTTTCTGTTTTAAAATGTAGAAATACCACTTTCTCTATCATTAGAATGATAAAGGCCCCAGATAGAATCGGTGAAGACGGTTTATTACTAGGGGTCGAAACTTAGGCTGTCCTTCTCATGGAGTAGACAGCTGTAATGATTTTATTTTCGTAACACTTTTACTAACTCAGGACAGTACAGATTAGAGTAGAGACTCAAAATAAAGCACACAAAACGTTTTAATAATATATTGACAATATTTACAGTCCAAAGCAAAAATCAACTTACAAGAAAACAACTAAATAATGCAGGTAGTTTGATATTTCAAATATGATTGTACTAATTTATTAACCTAAATAAATTAGTTCTAATTTGCTCCCCAATGACTTTTAAAAGTAACTTTTCCTTGAAATTAACTTACTCAGAATGCAGTTCTTTCCAATTTTATTTTACGTTATGAAAACATACCCGGTGGACAAAAAAAGTCTTATTTTTAATCTAAATTAAAACAAACGTTTCCTTAAAAAAATTAACTTCATTACAACTTTGTTCTTCATCTGAACCGCAAATTAGAGAATCGATAAGAAAAGTACCTTCAGTATCCGAGAAAATTAGCTAAACTTAATAGTTCAATATGTTAAATGAAAATATTGCAGTAACTAGGGACACTCTACAAACATAACAAAATTTCACATTTTATGCTAGAGTAAGTTACTGCTTGCACAGTGCAATCTGGTGGAAAAGAACACTTCTCTTAAAGTGCAAAAAATAATGTAAAAAGATAAAGATTTCTGTCTCCTATGTAAAATCTAAATACATACTTTTAAAGATAAGCTTCTTCCCAAGTTTTCAAGATAATAAATATTTCAGACAATGAAAAATATTGTAATGCTGGGTACTAAATGTCAAGAATAAATTTATAGTCTTATTATAACTGCCATCTAAAAATAGTTTTGGACACCTAATATTTTAACTATGTTTTAACAATTTTTTTATCATGTGGGTTTTGTTAGGCAGGAACCAAAAATAAACGATATTTTGAGCTGGAAAAGTTAAACATTGATAAATTTAGTGGACAATAAAAAGGTAACAATAAATGTTAATAATTTTTCAGCTGTATCTTAAAATATATATATTTGATAGTAAAATAACAAATGCCATGTAAATAACTTCTAACATGGCCAGAACTGAAGTTTCAGCAATATTTATGGCACATTCATCGCTTCCCATGAAAACAAAAGTGTCTCGTTTGATTTGGTAAAAGGTTCCTACCACATACCGGTAATCAGGGTGTATCGGAACGATTTTTACGTTCTTTAACTCCTAATAATCAAACTTCTGAAAATAAAACCACCACTTTTTGTATTTGATGTTGGTGATACAGGATTGTCGATTCACCCCGGGTTTTGGGCGATTTAGAGCAACCATATATTTTGTGATTATTTCCCGAATCAAGTTCGTACGTAAAAAGAAAATCATTCAAAAACCAAAGAAACACATTAAAATAAGAAATATTTTATTTAAAAACGATCAATACAAATTAATTCACATTAAAATAAGAAATATTTTATTTAAAAACGATCAATACAAATTAATTCAAAGATTGAGCGTGACAACATTGACGCAATATTATTGCTGCCTATGAAATAATTAATAATAATAATAATAATAATTCATTAATGCACTGATGAGGAACTAAAAATAAAATGGCACTTGATAACAGTATAAGAAATAAGTAATTAAATTTTATATGCTCGAGAGGAATTTCTGGTAGGAAATTGGAAACCTTCTCCTCTACGAAGAGCTGTGGGGTTTTCACAATTTTAGTCTCGGGAAAAAGAAAAGCGTTCTGGATTTTCGATTCGGTTTCATAAAATTTATTCTCACGACGCCTTCATTACTTTCCTCACTATATTCAATATATATATATATATATATATATATATATATATATATATATATATATATATATATATATATATATATATATATATATATAACCAAAATTAAACACACGTAGTGTATCTTGAGGTTGCAGTCAGAAGTGAAAAGTTTACGGCCACAAAACAGAAAAAGAAAAACTCTTTTGTTACTTTGTCAAGCTTTCGGAAATTATTTATTCCCTTTATCAAGACATTAACTTGAGGTTAAAAGTTAAGGTCACATGTATTATAAAATAGTCGCATTTTTTTAACTTAATGTAGACAAATTCATACACAGATTCCTTTACAGGTACACAATTTAAGGTAAACAATTACTGATTATTTAAAATTAAGGATTAAAACCATGATTAAAATAGATATAACAAAATGAACATGAATAACTATCACATGTGAGTGTAGAACTAAATGTTCATTTTGTTATATCTATTTTAATCATGGTTTTAATCCTTAATTTTAAATAATCAGTAATTGTTTACCTTAAATTGTGTACCTGTAAAGGAATCTGTGTATGAATTTGTCTACATTAAGTTAAAAAAATGCGACTATTTTATAATACATGTGACCTTAACTTTTAACCTCAAGTTAATGTCTTGATAAAGGGAATAAATAATTTCCGAAAGCTTGACAAAGTAACAAAAGAGTTTTTCTTTTTCTGTTTTGTGGCCGTAAACTTTTCACTTCTGACTGCAACCTCAAGATACACTACGTGTGTTTAATTTTGGTTTTCTTAACTAGTCAGTCAAGACTACCCTTCTTCTTTATATATATATATATATTACCTGCCCGAACTGGACTTCGACAAAATCCTTTAGCCTAATGGGATGAGAACAACTATCCTCCATATTATCATCCCTTGGAATATCATCAATTTCTTCAACGGCATCATTCTCTGAAATATCATCTTTTGATTGAAGTTCCTGTGATGTCACACACATCATCGAGATCCTCATCATCAGATTTTTACAAGTGATGTCTTCGATTTTTTTGGTTTTTATTTTTTGGGGGCAGATTTGGAAGTGGAAGGTGTTGCAGTGATAAGCGCCTCTAAATCAGCAGCTGACACACTTTTACCTGACTACTTGAACCTTCATTTTTGTAGATGTCTTCGGTTTTTGAATTTCTCGAACTTCTTGTAACATTTCATTTATTGTATCGGTAAAAGCATGATTTATTTCGTGTTGTGCAGGCTCACTCTTGCTTGCGGCAAACTTTTCAAAATCTGGTTTCGATCCAAGGGCTTGTGTACCCCGAAATCCGGATATAGAATAAACTGGGACTCGGCAAAAATTTTAACAAAAGAAGCAGATACCAAAAAAAGAAAGAAAGAAAAGAAATTAAAGAATGAGCAAGAATATTATTAAATGAAGATAAGTGCGTATCGAATTGTTCTGTAGATATTTGTACAACCTGGCTACCAATGTTAAGAGAAGAACTTAACAAACTCAACATTATCTAAAAGAAAATATCAGTTCTATGTTCTGTGTAAGTAGTAAGTATCTATGGAAATAACACAAACATAATCTTAAAGCTGTGTATTTGACATACACAGCAAAATCAAGCAAGTTCTTTCAAAAAAAGCTTTGAAAACGGAAAGAAACTACTTTTCGAAACGTCAGCAAAACACATTATTTCTGTGTTTATTCCGATTTATATTATTTGCAAAACATAACCTCTGACTGTTCCTTTGGCGTAAAAGTCACGGGCGCAGAGGCTTTTTTCCAATAATTCTATTATTTTGTAGATTCGGTGATTTGTTTTTGAAGAGGATAATAATACATGTGGTAGAAAACCCAAATAATAGGAAAGAATATTCGTAGAATGCCACAAATAACTTTCAGACAATATCCGGATGCGATATTCTCACTATTGTTTACTTCAATGTTTTCTAGGCATTTTTTCAACAGAGAGGGAAACAATGGTTTTGAGATACATCCATTGTTTCTTTTCTTCCAATCATTGAGACATTTTTGCCAAATTTTTTTCATTGGGCCGAGGGCAGCCACATCCAATGGTTGGATTAGGTGCGAGCTGTTTGCAGGGAGGAAATTAAACCTAATGTTATTATTTTCACATTTTTTAATCACTTTAACAGATAAGTGAGTTGAGACATTGTCCCCTATCGCCACTTTTTTTTGGTATATTGTTAGTTGAATTCTCATACAAATTTTCACTCTTATAAACGATATAAGGAGGGAGCAGTTGGCTTGCAGCCGCTGCAGCAATCATAACGGATGTAGCTGCTTTAGATAAATCGAGTATTTTTTCCGCATGCTTTAATGATCGCCTAACGACCACCTTCTTTCTGTCCGGATCATCAACAAAATTTATTTCGTCGTAGTTGATTATATTCGCGGGCTCAATTCCCAATAAGTTATCTCTTAAATTGTCGAAATAGCCATTGATTGTTTCGAGTCCAACGGCAACTCGTGCCCTTTTTATGTTTTCGGTCATTCGAACACTTAATTGGCGGTGTCGGAGAAAAAGAGATAGCCACCCTTCACCAGGTAAGTTATTCACAAATATTGTCGATTTTTGACCCAGTCGATCGAGATACCCTTTTACGAGACATCTTATGTCTTTACTTTCGAAAGGATACTCCCAATGCACTGCACAAAATCTAAATAATCCTTATACTATTTTCTACTATAGCGGTGAGTTGCAGCTGCCCTCCAACAGTTTTCAAATTTCTTCCAACTTTTAGCTATCTGTGGAGGGTGGTTTTCGGAATCCCGTATATTTCAGCAGCTTAAACTCATTCGCCAATTTCCCCAGTGTCGTAGTGCTTCACTCAAATACAGTGGATCGTAAATGCGATTCTGGCGTGTGCCAATTCCTAATCGCCCCGGTTACAGGTACATCTTATTGTGATTTCTCTACCAAAGACGAAAAGCGTTATTAGTGTTTTGATTGTCGAAATCGCTCATCCAAAGGCGAAAAGCGTTATTAGTACTTTGATTATGGAAATCGCGTTGAAAATATCATATGTTGGTTCTCTAATGGTAATCGCAAAAGTACAGCTTGTAAATAAGCAGAAATTGCAAATACGCAATTTACGCGACATGCTGAGTGTAGCATGAATATATATGACCATGCCGTGTTTGTTAAAGAGTGTGTTTGCTTTGAAAACCGCTGCCCAAGGGATCACTACTTTCACATCCAGATTTTGTATCCAAGTCTTATACACACAAAATCCCAATGCAATATTTTACTCCCTTTAATAATAGGGTGGAGGTGGCAATGGGGGTGTTAGTGGGGTTAGCTTATGCCGAAATAAATTTTAAAGGCCTTTGGTTCTCGTACACACACTAAATCCCAATTTAATTTTTTACTCCCTTTGATAATAGAGTGGGGGTGGTAAAGGGGGTGGCTAATGCAAAAAAAAATAGATGTCCTTGGTTCACTTATACACACCAAATCCCAATTTAATTTTTTACTCCATTTAATAATAGGGTGTGTGTGGCAATGGGGATGGTATAGGGGGTGGCTAATGCCAAAAAAATTTTTTGAGACATTTTGTTCTTGTATACACACTAAACCACATTTTAATTTCTTTTACTCCCTTTCATAATAGTGTGGGGGTGATAATGGGGAGGTGGCTGATGCCAAACAAAATTTTGAGACCTTGACTTTTCGTAAATGCCCTAAATTGCAATTTTATGGGCTTGCTTGCTTTGCCTATTTACCGTTATTTAACCCATTTACCCCCTAACCCGTCAATGGAATTAGATCAAAATATAATCCAGTTCCATATCTCGTTATAATACATAAGTGTACCAAATTTTGAGTCAATATCATAAACGGTTCCAGAGTAAACGTGCGCACAAAAAAAAGTTACAGACAGACAGACAGAAATTTTTTTCACTCAAATTTAAAATCTCAACGTTTCATGATATTTTAAGCCTATTTCAAAAAAAATATATATTTCTTTAAATTACTAAGTATACTTCCATTGGATGCGGAAGTAAAATTAAAATTGAGAATACAATACATATAGCAACCAGACATTTGACACAGGCATGTAAAATGCTTAAATGGATTATGTGTAAATATTCGAGGATTACCAAATACGGCAACTTCTTTATGAAGAAAAACCTTTGTTTTTATTTTTATTATTAACTTACTCATATTACCTCAGACATAGAAGACTGTAAAATACAAGCTCTAGGCTATAAACATATCTTAGTGCAATCGGATAGTAGGCATACTGGTGGAAGACTAATATATAATAATAACAAACGTCTTTATTGAAATAAAGAAATACTATAATGTTTCATGAGCGGAGCTTAACATAGGCGATTCTGCCACTTGACTCCAGATAAAAACCAGAAATAGAATAAATTTTCATACATACATACAAACAATGACTTCAGAATAGGATAGACAAAACATGTCCTATACATTAACACATGAGTTGTTGTGTTTCCCTACTATCTCATACATTCTATTATTAAAAAAGGATGGAGATAGTTTTGTTTATGTTTTGGAACTCATTGCCAGTGGCGTATATGTTGAAGAGGGTGATTATATCGTATAATTAATATATTAATTTCTCTTCTAGCTTGACTTCAAAGTAATATGAATAACATTGCTTTTTTATTAAATGATTTATTTAAATATTAAATTTACACTTATAAGTTGGTATAGATATATGTCACATAAACAAAATGATTAATACAGTTTTCCTTTCACTGCATCACTAATCCATAAAATAAAAACATGTTATAATTATTCCCATCATGTACTACTTTTTTTAAATGATAACTTACCCACTTGTACATTTTCCTTAGATGAACTTGGTAAGTCAGATACTGCAAATTCTTTAAGAACAACTCGGCCACTGGGACTTGTTGGGAAATCATCTGATGAGAAGTGATCTGAGCACACAACACTATCTTCAGGGATATTTTCATTTCCCAAATGTTTCAAAATGCGACAGACCCATATTTTTCGGCATTTAATATTCCTTGGAATTCTACAAATAATATAATATTGCACTTTTAAATAATATCTTTTCATTTTGCCCTTCAACCTTATTTTCATTTAACTATATATTACTCAATTTTAAAACATATAAACATTTTCTATACTTCCAATATTATTGCAATGAATATTTACAATTTTGCTTATTTGTCGTTCCAACCCGAGGTTATGCTTATGAGATAATTTCACCTACCTGTGAAGAGATCCATTAACTCCAATTTTAAAGAGACATCTACATACAACACAATATTTTCCCATTGTTTATTCACAATAACAAATTATATCATCAAAAACACAACAAACAAAGTTGCTACAAAACCCAGTTTGTTTTAAAGAAAGAAAGGTACTGATAGTGATTTTAATCTAGGAGGGAGGGAGGACATTGTAAAGTTTAGCAGAACAATAAGTAAAACAGCTTTGAAAAGCAGCAGTAATGTGTAGAAAAATATGGATTCCTCAGGGTAGTGTAATAAGCGCCATCCTATTTGTTATATAAGTAGATGATATTTATTTTATATTAAATAACTCATTTATAAACCATTTGTGGATGATATATTCATTTATATTTCTGGTAAAAACTATGAATATATTACAAAAACATTAAATGATGAATTAAATGTTCTATATAATTGGCTATGTAATAACATGTTAAAATTAAATTCTGAGAAAACTAAATATATGACTTAACGTTCTTAAGCAAGTTGTGTGAAATATTTATATCAAAATTTTCTCATCAAAACCAATATTCCTGTTGGAAATGTATCAGAATTTAAGTATTTGAGTGTAGTATTAAATTTGCAACTTAATTTTGGCCTTCAACTTGAATATTTATGTAAAGAGTTAGTGAAGAAAATTGGTTTCTTTCATGAAATCTCACAAAATTTGTCACAGTGGAGCAAAGATACAATTATTTATCCTCATTTTAATTCTGATCTTCTTTATTAATATCATGCAATACAAGTTAATCAAATAGCTTCCAATTGCTACAAAATAAATGGATAAAAATTATTTTAAATGCTTATTGAGAAACTATACGATTATGTTGTACAAGAAATAGTTAAGAACTTATTTCATAGTTACTTACACAACAGAAGACAGTGTGTTAAAATCGGTGATCAACTCAGCACAGTTAAACAGAGATTGGAATATGGCATACATCAAGGAACCGTTGTGGGACCAACACTATTTTTAAGTTACATTAACGGACAATTACTTCTAAATACGAAATGTAGAATTATATCTTATGCTGATGATATGGTTCTTTTAGTGGAAGGTGATAGTTGGGATGAAGTAAAAAAATAACCATTGAGGAATTTTTAAAAACACAACATTGGCCTCCGGAAAATCTTTTGACAATCAACATGGAAACCAATTTTATATGTTTCAGTACATATGATAAATATCTTTTCAACATCAATAAAATTAACTTACATAATTACAAATGTATTCTTAACAACCTTTAGGATAATTGCACATGTACACAAGAGATAGCGGCTTTGAAATATCTTGGATTAATTATTAAGCAGAACTTCAAATACACCATATCAACAATTTAAATAGGAAACTTCATTTGATAATTTTAAAATTTTACCACCAAAGAGGTATATTACCAAGTTACATATTAAAAATGCTATACCATACTTTGGCTGAATCAATACTATGGAATAATAATATGGAGGATTACATATTTAACAAACATTGTAGGATTAAAAATTACCCAAAAATATCTCATTAAAGTAATTTTATCAATAACTAAACAATATCCCACAGATCTCTTTTATAATGAATTTAATGTTTTGAATCTAGAATTATTATTATATGCAAAATCAGTTTTTATGTTTTCTTTTAAATATAAATCGATTTTTAATAAGCAAATATGTCACACCTATAACACTCGAGCTAAAGTGAATATGGGATGTTCGTATTTATGAACATCCCTATAAATACCAAAACACAAAAGTTCATAAATTATTTTGAGCGTAAATTATACAATTATTTACCACATCAAATTAAACAAATAAACAATATAAAATTTAAGACAAAAAGTACTACATTTACTTAATCAAATAGGACTATTATCTCAAATTTACTATAAAATAAATAAGCTACTTTAATTCTAAATCAGTGCAACTTCTAATTTGTTTTAAATTTGTATTTAACTTTTGTTTGTTTCTAGCATATACCATAAAATACATACAATTTCATTTCCACTGTTATAATAATAATGGATTCAAAGGAACTACATTTCTCATTCAAAACATTAATTATTAACGAGATCATTGACTAAACTAGTTTCAAAGAGGCTTGCTAGGATAGTAGTTGAAACTTCTGATTGTACGTTAGGTGTATTTCCCTTCCAATATTATATATAAACGGGTGTATCTACTCAAACTTGTAGTGGTTTTAGATTAATCCAACTCAACCCGTTCCTTATGTTCGATCGGTATTCTAGAATAAGGATATTGGATATTCCACAAGACCAGCAAGAGGCAATTCTATTGTGGAGTCCTTTGTCTCGACTTTATTTAGTGATATAACTGCGCGTGTGAAATTTCATACGACTCCGATTGATATAGAAAATTGAATTTTCTTTTGGAAAACTTAATAGATACTTCTTTATAATTATATTTTTGTCGAAAATTAAATTAAGCAAAATTATTACTATCAGAGAAGCTTATGATGTAAATAGTAAGATAGATCATAATATATCAGTCTGTTAGGCATATAATGAGTAAAAACTGAAACAATTTGTCATAATAAAATATACTTATGTCCATTTTGCATCCTTTGTTATAGTACATCTCACGTACTATAAGAAATTTAAAATCCTAAAAATCACTTTTCAATCTAATCTTTCATCTCAAACAGTCAAACTATGAAGAAAAAGTAGTGTTTAATTTTATTCTGTCAGAAAAACACATTTTTCTAAAACAAATTCTGAAAAAAGTCACAGTTACTCGATAACCCTCAAATAATCATAACTCGTCACCAAATTCATAAAAAAGTTTCAAACAAGAATTTTACAGCCCCGACGTTATAAAATAATCACCTAAAAAAATACCGCCCCCGTATACTCAGATCACCTTCCAAATAGCCGGTCAGAATAATTTTAATTCCTTCCAAAAATTTTTTACTTTCTCGTCGCCGCCCGTATATAACATCAGTAACCTTAGTCTCACCCCACAATATATAACATTCGCAGCCTTTCTCAATTCTTAGTTAAATTTTGTTATCCTTACTTTCTCATCGCACCCCGTATAGAACACACCTTTAACCTTTCTCTATTCTTAAAACATAGTTTCGGGGCGAGCGTAGGTGCGTCTTTACTATGTACATACTCCGATATGCGATGTAAAGCAACGTTAGGCGTGGTTAGTAGTTGGATTGGTGACCGTTCCAACGAAGACCACGTCCTTGCCTCACACATCTTCCAGCGGCTTGTATATCAGTGTATGCGCGGAAGCTATACAACCTTAGGCGAGGGTTGTATAGGAGATATACCATCCTTCGGAGGGGATGTAAAGATGTCGATCCCTTGTCTATTAAATGTTAGGCAAGTAAAAGATCCCTACTCTTCTTAAGGGAAGAGGTTCGGCAAAATTCCTGGTTGGGGGTAGCTCGTCTACAGGCGTCGGTGTTAGGCCTCAGTAGCGGAAATAAGCCGACGTTAAACAAATGTATAAAAAAAAACATAGTTTCCGTTCGCTTCATTCAGCCTGCCGGCATCGGTACTCAAATTATATCCACTTTAATAGTACGTGCGTGGCTTTAACGTTACATTACGGGGTAATCAGAAATGTTCTCAATTTATCGATATAAAAACTTTCAATAACTTTTTAACCCAAATCAATTCAAACATAAATCTTATAAAAGAAAATCGTATTTTTATGGCCAACACGTTCATATAAGTTTTTCAAAATTTCAATTTTTTTTACAGTATTGCACAATATTACGCAACGATGAGTCAACCTCGTCCGCACGGAGCGATGTCCAGCCTTTTCCAGATCTAAAACGGGGGTAAATACGTTCGTGCGAGACTCGCGGGGCGCAAAAACGCAACAGTTCCTAATCATATAAAAGTCCTCTCGCGACAAGCGAAAGCAAGTTCTCTTCTTTAAGTAATTTAAATGTTGTGAAGTATCTATCGCAAGTGAAATAGTTTCCTTTTAACATAAATAGTGTTTAACATTGTAACTAGTGATCATACCAGCATCTCCGGAGATTTCTGAAATAACTTTTTTCAGTTTTTGACGGCTAGTTAGCTTCCTATTTTTCGCGCTTTATTTTATTGCCACAAAAACTCCAAACGGCTTCCTTGGTTCAGCCAAGTAAAAAAAAGTCATAATCTTAATTTCTAACTCAACTTTGCGATCTGCGCATTTATCTTAAGTAAAAACTTTTTCAAATCTTCGAGCAACAAATCTAGTGAATTTTTTCAGACTTCTAAAACAAAACTTGCTTCAGCGCATCTAAGCTAACTTTACCAAAAAACCCTGCCTCCGCGCGCATTAGTTCTAAGTGTTTTAAAACTAATCTACGAACTCAATTAATTTTTTCAAAAGTCAGAATTCTTACTGTCGAAGAGTTACCATTTTAGTAACTGTACAAAAAATCGAAATAAATTTGTTAAAAATAATTCGTCGAATATTTTTTCATTAATCTAAATCAAACTAGTTATTCCCGTTAAAACCAAGTGCCATTCAATAAGTCAGATCAGAAATTATCTACAGAAAACAAAAAATTATCTTTTTAGATGTTCAAAAGTAGGTTTACATCAGAAAATCATTGTGTTGGTGTTGTCATTTTATATGACAAAAAACTCAAAATTTAAACCAAAGTGATTTTGGACCTTTCAATCGAACTTTAAAGCAAAAGAAGCACCAAACGCTTATTATACAGGGTGTTGGTTTCCATTTCTGTTTGTCTGGTCGATAGCCGAGGGGATATTTATGGCGTATTAAGCCTTACGGCTCCCATAAGTGTGGCAATGGTCTCCTCCAGGAAGAAGAAAAATAGGAAGGCCTGAGAGAGAATGGATGGAGGAGTGAGGAAACCGATGGAAAGAAGTTATACATCACTCGCTGGAAGAAGAAAGACAAAATGCTAAAAAATTACATCTTAAATTTGAGTCACGTTCCAAGTTATAAAAAAATAAGAATGTGCAACACACAAATATAAGTATTACATTTTTTATCTACAGTTACTATAAATATATCCTCGCTCTGGCTTCTACTTTTGAACGCGCAAATTCGTTGCCTCAATTAGATTTACCCACCCTCTAAAAAACTTGTATCATATACAGAAAACACCGTTATTTTATATTTGAATTAAATTCGTCTGTTTTTTATTTAGGTTTATTGCTTTTTCCAATTTCCAATTCCATTTGCTATATAAATAAATTATTTCCCTAAATATAAATGTAAAAGGATCTTCCAAGCTAGCTTATTGTTATTCTGTGATATATGAAATTGGATCTATTTTTCTTGAAAACGAGAAAATGAATTAATATGTAATTACATCTTTGTTGTACACACCTTTGTTTCTAATTCTTTATTTATTTTTTATATTCAATTAACAGATGACCTGTATATTTTAGTATAGGATATTTGTTAAAATTTACTTCATTTATTCAGTTGGCGTGAAAGTTTATTTAATAGTTTTAATAAAAATAATATTTAATATTTTATTTTACAAACAAAAACAAATCATTAGGCAATGTATGGATCAAATTGTACTTTCCTCATCTGCTCAAAACCGCCCCTAAGTGTTTAGTATACAAATAAGCTAGAGTTCGCATCCTATGTCTTTTTTTACCTTTCAGACCTTTGACTTTTTTCTTAATACTCCACAGAAGTCGGTTTACTCATTAAATTATGCTACTTTTAACAGCTTTCAAGCTTCCTCCACTTTAGTTATTTTCCGGATGGGAAGAAACCGAAGGAATAAAATTCAGATCAAAGCACTTAAAACGTTGAAGTTATTTGAAAGAACGCAAACAGACAATTACAGGATTGGGATTTGGTTTATTCTGTTAACTTTGTCCCTTCTCTTAAAGCTGTCAGTTCAACACGAATTCTTTATAAAAAGGGAATTGTATTTTACTTACATGATTTATGTTTGAAATATAACTTCAAACATAAAGCATGTCATATTTATAATAAAAATTTTAGATGAAAAATTATATTAAAAAATTCTTCCAGATAAAAGTTTAACGATATTTTTAATCCTGTCTTAATTCCATGCAGATAAATATTAAATATGTTTAAGGAGAACCATACCTTAATTAAAAATCTCTGTAATTATCAAAAACTCTGGGGCTCTAAAAATCTGGCTATTTGTCTGTTTTTGAGAAAAGCTCTTTTTAAAATAAAATTGTACAGTCCATACCGGATATTATTGGTACCCGTAGGTAGACCTCGTGGTGATTATAAGCCAGATGAAAAATAAGCCCCAAAATAACTTGACCCCCGAACACGATAAAATAAAGTATGCAAAAATCTCGACCGCGCACAGTGTATTCAAATGAAGACCTAGAAGGTCAACATTTTAAAAACTTGTAGGTATTTTCAGTGTTTAACGGTAAGAACAGGGAAAATATTATTATGAGTTAAAATATGGGGTATGGAAATACACTAAAAATATATTTCTTTAAATTTAGGCAGCCATGTACGTAGACAGAAGTATGTCCCTTTCATTAACGCGTCTGTATTATTTAATAACAATATTTTTGGAAAATAAAGAGTGTCACTTCAACTATATCATTTAAGCTTGCGAATATTCCATTTTCTTTCAAACTTTTTTGATACTCTCATTATATTTGCTAAAAATTATGTCGCGTATTATTGATATAATGAGAATATTTCACAGTTCTTATTTTTTAGTAAAAAATAAGTAATCTTCATTTCAGCAAGATTTTTATAGGGGGCAATCAACAGTAACTAATCTTTTACCATTTATGCCAGGTCACTGAGGCCATGGAAGAGCGTAAAGCGGTGGATGCCATGTACATCGACTTTTCTAAAGCATTCGACATAATTTCATCATAATTCATCATCTCTTTTGATTAGTCTGGAGAACTTCGGTGTATGGTAGTCTGTTCAGATGGATCGAATCTTATATCTCAGGAGGAAGCTTTAGTATTAAATTTAATAATAATTCTTCAAAATTAGTAAAAATTACGTCAGGTGTTCCCCAGAAATCCCATTTGGGACCTTTGTCATTATATATGTTTATCTGACAACGTTTCATAAACTCCTCAGATTTACTTTATGCATATAATCTCAAGCTGTACTCGACAGTGGACAATTCATCAAAACAATGGCTCCTTCAAGTGAATATTAATGCTACAGCTCTATGCATTGCATTCTTATTAGGATTTCTTTTTCTTTGCTAATTTGCTAGATTTCTTTTGTGATTATTAAATTGCGTAACTCTGTAATTGAAGGTGCAAGCCTCTGTTGGGCAACCAAATCGTCAAATAAATGAATAAATATATCGTCAGGCCTGAAAATTTGTATATGTTTGTACGTGCTGGCTTCCTTCTTTTTATAGTTTAGTTGTTTTACAACTTATAAGAACTAAGGGTGTTTGTAGTTATCAGCAATTTTTCATTGAGTTTTCCAAAGCAGTTAAAGAAAATAGAATATTTTGCAAATTATACATTTGGAGTCACCAGCTTCAGTTTTCAAATATATTGTAATTCAATAAAATGAATGCAGAGACGAAGAGACAAATTTCTATTTGCATACTCGGCCGCCCGAATAAAAAAATATATATTTTAACTGATTTTGCTCGTATATTTTATAAGAATCCCAAATTTCAGCCTTTAATCTATCTTTTAAGTTCATCCCTTACACCTCAAATTCGCTATCTATATGACTAGACTTTCAAAAATAGTTCAAGTACATTTCTCACAGTATATTTTATAAGAACTTCATATTTCAGGCCTCTGAATATTACATACTCTCCACCCTCTGAACCTACTAGGAACTGAAACGTCCTTAAAAATAGTGGGCTTTACATGACCATAAAATGTTTAATCACTAAAATATTGAGGTTAAAATATTTTACGATTGAAAATGGAATAACCCAATAATATGCGGCTTACTATTATTGTTACAATATTTTAGTAGAAACTTCTGAAACAATACATCGGCTACGGAAAATTAAATGTGTGCAATGAAAATCATAAACTGTAAACAATGAGTGCAGGCTTTGAACTAAAATGTAGTTTCTATTTATTCAACCTTCAATTTTATTGGTAGTAAAATTGGAAATACATGTCAATGCTAATATTATTATAGTTTTATTGGGTTTTTAACGAATCTATTTAATGACTTTTATTAACTCGTTTGAATTAAGATAAATCAAAGTGATATTTTATATCCAAGATTAATAAATAGCAATATTAGGTATTCAGACACTAAAATTACAAAAAACTGTACACATTTGATGAAATACCTATTCAGTTTAGGTAAGAAAGTAGAAAAATAAACAAATATAATATAAAATCTAATGAAATCTTCACAGAAAATAAATTGCATTTAAAAAAATTGTTGCAAATAAATTAAATTTGAACATGCAAACAAACTTCAAATATGAAGTTGCAAAACTCTGAAAAAACGAGCAACATAAGAGTTTACAATTTTTCTATGCATATTTGCTATTCTTTCCTATTATTTGGGTTTTCTACCACATGTACTATTATCCTCTTCAAAACAAATCACCGAATCTACAAAATAATAGAATTATTGGAAAAAAAGAGCCTCTGCGCCCGTGACGTTTACGCCAAAGGAAAAGTCAGAGGTTATGTTTTGCAAATAATATAAATCGGAATAAACACAAAAATAATGTATTTTGCTGACGTTTCGGAAAGTAATCTCTTTCCGTTTTCAAAGCTATTTTTTTGAAGAACTCTTATTTTGCTGTGTATGTCAAATACACAGCTTTAAGATTCTGTTTATGTTATTTCCATAGATACTTACTACTTACACAGAACATAGAACTGATGATATTTTTTAGATAATGTTGAGTTTGTTAAGTTCTTCTTTTAACATTGGTAGCCAGGTTGTACAAATATCTACAGAACAATTCGATACGCACTTATCTTCATTTAATAAGATTATTGCTGATTCTTTAATTTTTCTTTTTTTGGTATCTGTTTCTTTTGTTAAAATTTTTGCCGAGTCCCAGTTTATTCTATGTCCGTTTTCCCAAGCATGTTCACAAATCTTTGATTTCTGAATTTCATTCTTTCTAATGTAGTTCTTGTGCTCATCCAACCTCACACTGAAAGGTCTGGATGACTCACCCACATAACATTTATCACATTCGCACGGGATATTGTAAATACAGTTTTTTGAATTCTGCTCCCTGTTTATCGGTTTTGTTTTTGTTAAAATAGATCTTAAAGTGTTCCCCGTTTGAAATATCGTCCTAACATCAAATTTGTCACCTATACGGCGTAGCTTTTCCGATAGTCCGTATACATAAGGAATTATTGCTGTATAATGACGTTCAGGTTTTTGTCGTACCTGATATTCCGATTTATATTATTTGCAAAACATAACCTCTGACTTTTCCTTTGGCGTAAACGTCACGGGCGCAGAGGCTCTTTTTTTCCAATAATTCTATTATTTTGTAGATTCGGTGATTTGTTTTGAAGAGGATAATAGTACATGTGGTAGAAAACCCAAATAATAGGAAAGAATATTCGTAGAATGCCACAAATAACTTTCAGACAATATATTTGCTAAGATATTTAAACTTTTTTGTTTTGAGATATTATTAAAAAACTAATAAACCATTTGGCTTGAAACTTTAGCTGTTTATTGATTAGATTAAATTTAAAAGCTTTTTTACTTGGATCCGGCCAAGGAAACTCGTCACCACGAGTTACACTGGCTAGATGCAGAATTACTAACTTTGGATACCGACACTAACTTGCAGCGTGTTGAGCTCGGCTTTTTATACGTTTCGCTATCGTTGACGTGCCCCGTGAGTCTCGCACAAACGTTTTTACACGTATTTTATTCTAGAAAGATGATCCCCAGCATTCAGTGCAGGCGAGGGTTGCGTAATATTGGGCAATATTGCATCATCTTTGCAAAGAGTTATAATTTGATAATGAAAACTACATGATTGTCTCGGCAATGGAAGAGATATCGTTGAATAATTATGAACCTCGAATCTGCTTTCTTTTAGAAGATATTGAACGAAAAATAAGTTGAATATATTGAACCGTCCTCGTAGAATCATGATTTACGCACGCACATAATATGGGACTTTGGGTTGTCTCGCATGTCAATGTTTGGTAAGTATAGATTTGAAATGAAATGAAAGTGTGTTGATACGTTGGAACTAGAATAAGCAGTGACATTTATTTGGAAATGTGGACTGTTATGAAATAGATAAAATAGTTAGAGCGCAATTCGAGTGAAAGTTAAAATTGAATGGAAAATGAGTCGTAAAACATTTATGGATACGAATTTAAGATTTATACCGGGGGTATGAAAAGTGTGTTGGGTGTCGAATGCTATTATTTGGGCGCTGCATTTTTTAGGTGAGTCATTTATGTTGTAAAATTGATGAATGGAATATTGTTACGGATTTTTTTATTGTTTTAGGAAATTTTAGAATTATCGAAATTCCGTGAACTTTTAAAGATTTTTGTGCTTGAAGTGAAAATGAAGGATACTTTTTTATCAGAGTTTGTCCTTTTGGAGCGGAAGATTGAATTTTTTGACTATTTTTGACAATTTTTGTTTTGCAATTACTTATAGGGAGTGGAATGAACTATAACAACCTCCCGACAGCGCAGGAGCCGGGGCTCGAATCCGGTACCGCGACACCCGTTAGATTAATAGCGATTGCCACCTCGTGCCTTAACTAACGCGACTATCGGTTAGAAATATTCCTGTAGAACGAAATTCAACGAAATGTCAGCCACGATTGCATTATAACGATTTCAGTACTAATCTTTTAGCCGAAATTTCTGGATTAAACTAAAAGAATTCATAATTCAGTAAAGGCGCAAAGTAAAGATAAACTATCCGTTATTTTTAACCAATCTACAGGATTCTGAAATGGAGAAATTCTATGTTGTAGGGTCCTTTAATATTGGGTGTGATAATTTACCTAATCAATTTTAAGGTAGTGATATTTTTCCTCACCAGTTAACGGCAGCTTTTCGTCGTGTAGAGCAGTCATGGATAGAGAATATATGGTGATTTTCCAAGAACAGAAAAGGGTCGCCACGTGACTTGGCTTTGCCTAAGTCGCAGAAAGCAAAATTATATTTAATATTACTACAGCTGCTATAATTAATTATTTATCACAGATAAGCAACAAAAATATAATTAATAAATTAAATTAAAAAGTTACAATTGGCATGAAATACCTATACACAGGAACGGCACAGCAATTTCGTGCACAGGCAACACAAAAATAATACATATTTAATATATGTTGATATGTCAATATAAATGATATTGAAATACGTTTGCATAGTACTGTGTTTAGGCATAAAGAGAAAGAAGTCGTTTTTTGTATAAATATGTATGTACAGCATAAATAAAGAATGTTTTAGACATATCTTAAATATGATATAAAAATACCGCTTCCCAAGGAATCACTACTTCTACATCCAGATTTTGTATCCAATCTTATGCACACTAAATCCTAATGTAATATTTTATTCGCTTTAATAATGGAGTGAGTGTGGCAATGGGGGTGGTAGAGGAGATAGCTAGCGCCAAGAAAATTTTTGTAGACGTTTCGTTTTTGTATACAAACTAAATCACATTTTAATTATTTTACCCCCTTTAATAATAGGATGAGGGTGGCAATGGGGGTGGTAGCGGGGGTAGCTAAAGCCAAAAAAAAATTTTTGAGACGTTTCGTTCTTGTATACACACTAAACCACGTTTTAATTTTTTTGCACCCTTTAATAATAGAGTGAGGATGGCAATGGGGTTGGTAGAGGGGGTAGATAACGCTAAAAAAACTTTTTAGACGTTTCGTTTTTTATATATACTAAATCACATTTTAATTTTTTTTTACTCCTTTTCATAATATTGTAGGGGTGGTATTGGAGATGATAGGGGGTGGCTGATGCCAAAAAAATTTTGAGACCTTAACTTTTCGTACATACTCTAAATTGCATTTTATGGACTCTTACTTGTTTCTTTTGCCTATTTACCCTTATTTACCCCATTTACCCCCGAGCCCTTCAACGGAATTAGATCAAAATAATCTAGTTCCAGATCCCGTTACAATACATAAGTGTACCAAATTTCAAGTCAATATCACAAACGTGCGCACAAAAAAGTTACAGACAGACAGACAGCAATTTTTTTTTCCCAAATTTAAGATCTCGACGTTTCATGACATTTTAAGCCTATTTCAACAAAAAAAGTAAATTTTTTTTGCATTACTATACCACTGGACGTGAAAGTAAAATTAAAATGTGTACTATCTGGCCTTTCAATGTTCTTGTTCTTTGGTGACGATGATGATGTATTGGTGGTGGTTGCAACAATATGGTGACGACTCTGTGACTCACGTCTCGCAGACAATTTTCCTAAATTTTGTTGTGCAGTGTAGTCTGGTAGTAAAAGAGAACGATGGGGCTTAGCAGTCAAAGTGAATGGACAACATACTGAATTTCTACCTGTGAAATTCTTAGAAAATTCCATATAACTGCCTACAACAGTATGTAAACTTTCTATCAACTTCTTACAAAATTGTCTTACAAGTTCTCCGTAAAACCCTAAAACTTGAAATTGCACTAAGTAATTATAGTACGCGGCAAACAAAAATAATAATAAAACTGAAATTAATGGCCAAAGAAACCTATCAGTACAAAACTTAACAGAAAAATGTCACTTACGAGAAAGTACTTCGAGAACACGTATAATATTGCGTAGATCGGGGTGTGACTGAAATTCACGTAAAAGCGACAAATCACAAGTGATTTTTCACTTCATAAACACTCATGCTGCTCATTAGAAGGAAAAGATGAAACTATAGTGTAGTTCTAAAGACACTGTATCGCTTATAAGGTAGGCAAATCTAAAATCTAATGATAATATGTCAAATAGAATTAACATTAATTTTTGTTAGACTAGAAGCATTTTAGCATGCTACAATGTCAGTAATAAGAAGTTGCCCTTGTATAATTTAGATCGCATTATGTTGTTTTGAAAAGAAATAGTAATGCAATATAATGTATTTATTTCCAAATATAAAATTTTTAACATATGTCTCAAGTCAAAAGAAATTTGTAAATAAAAATCTAACTACTAAATATTCAAAATTAATCCAAATTAGTTCATCATTTACGAAATAAATAAATAAATGAGTATTTCCAATGAAACCACCAAGGGTGGTTCGTGCATATTATCATATTTCCATCGGGGTGTTATTCACTGGGCACTCAAGTCAGTTATATGTTTGAATTACTGTCTCGGGCAGTTCAAGTTACAATGAACTTAACTTCCTGCCAACTGTACTATAATTAAATTACAGTGGGTAATATTATTGACTCAATTAGAGCTCGCTGTTCGGTTACAGATATTATGAAATCAAAGGCATTGCTTTCAATTCGAGAAATATATGACATTATAATGTCCAGTGAAAATAAAAATGGGCAAACAAAAGTTGTTTATCAGTAGTACATAATGCACATTTTTTTGGCTTTAAAATCTCAACGGGACTATAAGCACTGTCTCCGTTCCTCCACGTTTAAGTTTTGTTCTTGATTCAATTTAGATATCTTTCCAAAAACTGTTTTGTGCTGATGAGGAAGAATATTTTTGAAATGGCGATCTCTGATTATTATAATCTTCGCAGCCACATACATGTAGATAATGATTGCAATTGAGTAATATCTAGACGTTTTAATCGTAGGTGTCCAAATCGTCCCATCAACAGTAGCACTGTTCATAAGATCAATAAAATACTTAATCAAATATAGCAATTTTAATAAATAATGTACTAAGAAGAAATGAACAAGACCAGGCTGTGTTACTTTAGAAATAAGAAAGCTAGTTTAAGGGTGGCTGGTTTATATTTAGACTTGCCAAGGAAAAATATTTGCGGCTTCTTAAAAGAACCAAAATGAAGCCACTTAAACAAACATTTATACACACATTATTCAGTTTAGGAAGCTCCAACTGGAACTTTCTGTAGTGTGAAATTTCGAATTATTTTTCTAGTAATCACTAATTTTTCACTCATTTGGGGACGCTGCCTTTTAATGGGACACTTAAATTGAGACGTACCGTACCGTCTTGACTAATAAATAAATATTCAATAATCAGGTTTGAAATGTTAAGAAATGTTAGAAGGAATCTTAAGAAATCTGTCACATCTGTCTTTTCCGTAGTATTCAAAGTTAACTTATTTTTCTTGTTAGAAATTTGACTTTGAATAACCGTTTGTCTGTCATAGAGCTTGTCCTAAATTACCCCAAATTTGCACGTGTCGAGTCACCATTTTACTTTGCTTGTCATACGTGCCATTTTCTTTTGCTTTTGCACGTATATATCATCGCTTGCTTGCTTTCCGTCGTTTTGTATAAAACATATTTAATAATCGCATTACAGATTTTGCTTTCAATTTGATACAATCTAGAACTAGTAAATTTGGTCCTCTCCCAATACTTGGGTAGTTATTGTTTTAATTTCCTTAAATACCGATCCGCCTTTGTGTATATACAAATACCTAGAAAATTTCTATACTTACATATATTTAGTTAATTCTTTGACCTGTACATATTTTTAATAAATTATTAAAACATTTTGTTTGTTTTATTTTGAGTTTGTCCTCTAATTCATATTTTTCCGAGATAGCGAAAGTGTTACAGACGTTATTATAACTGTCCATTCCACGACGACAGCCAAAATTTTGACTCCTGGTAATAAACCGTCTTCACTGACCTACCTGGAGCCTCTATCATGCTGCTGATAGAGAAAGTGGTGTTTCTACACTTTAAATCAGAAACTGGCATGGAGGTAAAACCTGCTTGCACTTGTCCCAAGCTGCAAGTTGGAAAACCAACGTAGAGAAGGCGTTACAGAGGCAGGATTTACCTTTAATATCACATATCATAATTGTATTGAACCACGGAGGATATTTTCTGTGTCTCATAGCACATTTGGATACGCTGTAGAAAATGCTATAAAAATTCAGATTACACTTTAAGGCCAAGAAAAAATTGGTTCCGATTGGCTGCAAAGTATGGGTTTTACAAGAATACTTCCATTTTAAGTGGGTCACACTATTTAAATTGGATTTGGAAGTAAAAATGCTACAATATAAATGGTATATTCCGATCACATTGTTTATGCTATGTACGTTGATGAGGAACAACGAGCTTGCCATATATTTTTTGGGTGGAATTGTGTAATTTCCTTTTTATTTATTTTTGGAAAATAATCGAGACAACACCGGAGCAAAGGGTTGTGGGTTCTGAGAACTTCCAAGAGATGTGAAACTAACCCTTTTGTGTGTGTGTGTGACATATAAGATAAATTTTGTTTTATTTGGGAAAAGGCGACAATGAAAAATTGATGTTAATTGGGCACCATCTATAGTGAATAACTAATGGACTTGCCTCTTTTTCCCTTAAAACCAGTCTCCTATAGACAAGACTGAAATTTATGGTAAGGAAAATAAATAATCAATAAGATAAATAATAAAATAGGTATACTTATTATATAAATAAATAAATATTACAACACAAATTTAAAAGTCATTTTTATAAAAAATGGAATTTGAAAATTAACCTTAAAACGTAGTATAAATTTATTAAATTATGTATGAAATTTTGAATGAAATGAATTATACAAAGAGAATGGAATTTAATTAAAAAAAATATATATAAAAAAAAGGTATAATACCAATGTCTTAGGTTTCCAGATTGAACGTAGTTGACGCTGGGAAGCCCTAGTATTGCACTTCGGATTCTAATTGTCTCGGCAGCAAATCTAGGTGTTTTTGGCAATTTATGTAACCATCAGGTATTAATTAATAAATAAGAATAAAAACTTGCTGGCTTGGTTGAAAAATTCAAAGTGGCAATATACTTGCTAAATGCAGAAGCCCGCAATAATGATTTCAATATATGAAACAAACTTTCAATATATGAAATATAAAATATATTCAATATATATTTCTAGTAGAATAAGTTAAATGATACCAATATATAAATGAATCAATACGTAAATGATTCAAAAATGTGAATGCTTCAGTTTTTAGATGATTCCATTTGTAATAATGTAATGTAATAATCACATGTAGTATTTTAGATACATAAAATTAAAGAAATTGAATTTAATTGAATTAAATGGGCGGCTTCAGCGCACAACCGGATTCCTTTTCTAGGTGGTTTTCTAATTACAGTTAAGGTACTGACAGGTATAAAATCGACTAAAGAAGTCTTTAATAATGATTGAGGAATGCTACAACCAATAAATTGCAAATGTAACAGCATAACCTAATATTAAAAAGTACAAACTATCCAATTAAAATAAATTGTGATGCTCCAGTAAAATACATTACATTATATGACATACACTATATAACAGGTGAATGAAATGAGGTAAGAAAAATTACTACAAGTACAAACCAAAAATATGAAATTTTAAATGAATATAAATTAATGTTTTGCAGGCATGGTATCGACAATTGGATATATGTAGTGATGTAAAAGAGATATGTATTACAAAGATTAGTGTTAAAAATACATGACTGAGTTACTAAGATATAAAAATAAGTATATAAAACAATGTGAAGATATTTAGCAGTGATACACATAATTCTGCTAGGTTGAAATAGTCTCACTTACAAAAACTAGATCAAAGTGCTACCAGGTCGTGCTAAACATAAAAAAAATTCAGTTGTTTTGTGAATGATCCATCTTAATACGTCTGAAGGAATTTTACTACCCTTCCTAAAGTAGATATTAAAATGTTCACCCGAAGGGTTCGACGCGACTGATTCAGAAGAAAAATACAAAAATCTATACTTACTGTTTCTTTTGCTTAACCCACTCACTGATGGTGTCAATTGGACGTCGGCATCGTGGCACTGTCTTAAGTCTAACACTGTAAATACTTACACACTTTTAATTAACCTGAAAGGGAATTTTTGAACCGCAAGAAAAAGATTATATTTATAGTTCAAAAATATATATTCTTTTAAAAAAATATTTTTACAAAATCTCGAGAAATATACATACGATAATAATAGTCTGGCCCGAGGATCATACATGGTGAGGAACGGAACGACAAAGACAATGTCTCTAACTACCATCCAATGTTTAGTTTATAGCAAACGATTACACAATAAGATTCAATATAAAAATTCAATGATTATGAATAGGTGGGCTTTAGCTTGCCTTCCTATTTACGTATTTTTTAATTTCACAGTGGAAATTTCGGACGCTCTTCTAAAGCTTAAAATTGCTTGAATCGCAACAACTTTCAATAATAATATGGCTTTTATATATTCATACGTTCAGGCAAGGCGGTCCCATCCATGTACACGTGAATGCATGGTAATAAAACTTTTTTGCGACCGAATCACTAAAAAACTGGTTTAGGTCAAATACGCGGAAAAGGTATCCTTTTTCCACCAAAATTGATTGTAGGAAATGAAAATGTACTCTCGAAAAATTTTGTCTTTCACGCCAAATTTCCAGTAAAAGTTTGAATAGAAATTTTTAACCCTTCCTCATATTTAATAAGATGTATGAGTTGCAGTACAGCACAACGATAAAAAGACGGTTAATTTGGAAGTCGGATTTCAAATAGTTTCTAAAATGTTGGTGGCCGGCGCGACATTACGCCCCACTGCAGCAACATTTAGGGTAGTTCCCAAAATTTGATCGCCGGCGCGACGTTACGGCCCGGTGCAGCGACATTCGGGATAGTTTCTAAAATTGCACTCCGCGCAGCGACATTTTTATTTCTACATAAAAACGCTCCGAAGCGCGAACTTTTTAATACTTTCAAAAATCACCCTCCGACGGCGTTTTTACGTGGAGCACGCGTTTCATGCAAAAAATTTTGTTGTCGGATTTCGTTATAGTTTCAAAAAATTTCTCGAGGGTCTGGGGTGTTCTTTCAGTTTTAACAAAGTTTTTAAATGGACATAGGCCATGTAACACCGCGGAAAGTGATATAGCAAATTATTTAGTTTTTGTGCAATCCCTGTATAATTACTTGTTAAGTAAAAAAAATCGAATCTAACTTTAAATTATTTACTGTCAACTGATTTACTTTAACAGGGTTTCTAACATGTTCACCGAAAATATTTATGTATTTTATATAACCAATTTTTACAAATCTTCAATATTTTCTCTGTATTTATTATAGATTATATATTAGTAGCATTGGTGAAAATATCCTTTGAAGAGGAAACGAATATCAAGAGATACTGAAATACCTGTATCTGCATTTTTACTTTGTGAGCACTTAAAATTTATCTGAAAATGCATGCATTTAAATATGCTGGTTCAATGTAAATGCCATTCGGCAGTTTTCAAGTAGGAATAGATGTGAAATAATGATACCGTATTGATTTGTTAAAAAGATCACTTCAGACAATAGTTCAGGTTCTAATTAAAGTTTCACATCAGGACAGGACATAAAATGACTAATTGGCATTTTATTTTGAGCTGCAAGTTGTAATTTGATTCGCTGCCGATAAAATTATGCAGATATGTATTGTTGTGTTGAGTATTTAGCTGAAATTTTAAAATCAAAAATAGGATAAAAAACTTTTGAATCTACCACATGCACTGTAATTAATCTTTGCAACCTTTCATACAACTAAAGCCGGATGAAATTGTTATAACCTGCCTTTTGTTATATTTCACCAATTTTAAAAATAAAATTAACGATGCACACACACAAAGAGCCGACATAAACATATAAATAGTATTAACCTGTTTTTCATAGAACAAATGCATCTTTAATTATTATTTCAATAAAAATAGCGACATAGGTTTTACGGTCTCTAAAATAATGCAAATAATTATTTGAATTGAATGGAATTTTATGATTCGCCATAAAAGTGTTTGCCAGTTGTAAAAAACGTATTGAGAAACAAAACTTTTCTGGTTTTTGTGGCGTGTGATACAAAAAACACTGGTAAATTTAATACTTTTTTAATTAAAATATTGGTTTATATTCATTTCATATGCCATAAGGGGAAAGTAGATCAGTGGGTTAGCACACACCATCACACAGACAAACCTACCCATCCTTCCGTTCCGCTCCTACCCCCCCCCCTCCCTCCTTCCCACTACCTCGCTTAACTCTGCACCTTCAGTGCATACAATTTTTATTAATTTCATACCATTTACACATTTACATAGTTATTTTAAACAAGAATTTATTTTTAATTTGTTTTTAAACTTTAATTTTAAGCAAGTTTTCACTGGATTAGTTTCCTGCACAAGATACACCCAAATATTTATATTTTGCTCTACTGCAACTTTTTCTTTTTACTATACAATGTGTTAAGACAATAAACCAATAAATCGCTCAATCGTAAGGAAAGCAGAAACAGCAGCATATGAATAATAAAAATTGTATTGTTGAATTCGGCCGGCACCTGCCACCCAGCAAGTTGAAGCCAAATAGCGTTCTAACTGTTAGGGACCCCTGTTACTGTATGCACGTAGTGCAGGATTGTAATAATCTTATCTTAACAAAATTCAATAAAGACTATAAATAAAATGAAATGTCAGATAATGTTCAATATAATATTTTAATTGGAATTGGTCTAGCTTTCTCTCTATACATACCTGGTGAGGTTGGTCCGAGCCCCACCTATTGCGAAGTAATTTTCATATTTAAATTAGAAGTGGCTCGGGTCCGACTATGAACCGTAGAGCCCCGTCTCCTTTACTTAGACAAATCTAGATCTCTTAGACTTAAAGGGTCACTCCGGTGACCCTATAAGGCGGTTAATAAACATTTATAAAAATTTAAACATTTATTTATTTATTTAATTTACTAAAGGAAAACTAAAATATAGTTACAAACTATTTATGGCTCATTAAAAGATAATATCCAAATTAAGCAATAAAATTTCGATCCGATAAGCCCTCGCAAGCCCAGATCCGAAAAACCGGAAAAGGGGGTGTTTTTTTGCATAAAGGGATGGTTTGCTCTAAATTGGCATATAAACCGCCATCATTATCACCATCGTATTCCTCATCCTAGAAAACGGGGGATGTGGGGAGATGCTTTTTGCTACATTCCCAGTACTTTTAACAGTCATTGGCACTTCTACAGGGGACTTATATGCGATCCAAGTCACTTTCAGTGTTATATAATATGACGCACAAATTTGTAGGGGATATTCCAATTCTATAAAGGTGTGCAGGGTATAGTCGAGTTCAATTTTACTGTGCAAATAAAAAACGCAACAAAAACTTTACTCATTGTTAATGCCGGCGAGCTAGTCGGTGTGGTGTCATCAAACAAGCCGACGTACCTATAAAGATAAGTAATTCAATTTGCGGCTGAGATAGCACAGATAGTAATAGTATTTTAATGAGGTCGTAAAGTTTTCGTTGCGTTTTTTATTTGCACAGTAAAATTGAAACCGACTATAACAACCTATTCGATAGATTATTGTAACATATTTTCTAAGATACAATCTTTATATCAGAATTTGGATGGTATTTGAGCACTAAATGTATAATAAGTTAAATAATATTGGTATACAAACAATAATTTCAATAAATTAAATAAATATAATAGTGCAGTGCCGAACCGGTTTTCAGAGGCCAAAAAACGACCAAATTCTTAACTGTATATGGATGGTCGGAAAACTTAGGATCAATGGTATATAAATGGGAAAAGTCGATTGGACCCCAACAGATAACCGGAATAGTGTGGGGGTGGAAAAAGGTGTAGTTTTAGGGGTGGAACGTGGTTTTTTACGGTTTTCGGCAAAACTAGACCTCCTATCTAAAAAAGTTAACATCAAAAGTTGTAGATAATTGAAAGATCTAAAACTTTTATTGTTATACTATTTCTCTTATTGTTCAACATAACCTCAAAACTATTAAGAGAAACGTCAAAAACCAATTTTTTAATTTTTTATTTTTATCTCCCATAAAATGATTCAATTTTAATGAAATTTAGTGAAAATGAACATCGAATTCAAATAAGCTGTAATTTTTTTGAAGCGAAATATTTGTTGTTTGATTTTATGCGAATTTAATTTGAAAAAGGCCTAATTTTCAATCAATGATTAACAAAATTTTGATCTTTGAAAATTTCAGAACGGAATTTTTTTCGTTGAAACCTCTACTTTAAGGTGGTGTAAAAAATTATACTGTTACTGTGGAACAACATTGTCAAAAATGGGAAAAATCAAAACAAAAATTTTTTCAAGATTAATTTTTCCGTAATTGTTACAAATTCTTCATTGTTTATTAAAATGAATTAGAGTGATGCAAAATGGTCATTTCAATGTAATATCAAATGAGGGAACTTTGATTAACCGTTTAAGATTCAAGCTGTTAAGAAACAAATTGTTTAAACAAACTTATACATTAAAAAAATTTGCCAGAAATGACACGGTTTGTTCAAGACAATTTGTTTATGCTTTATGAACTAAAATAAATTGAAAATAATGTCATTAAAATAAATATTTCAAATTATTGAAATGGCGGTGCAGTTCTTATGCTATGCGGCCTCGAGCTGCATTTCCAATAGCTGAAGATCCTACTAAAATCATAGACATTGTGGGTCAAGATATTGATCTTCTAGTTCTGTTAAACCAATTAAATTCAAATAATTTTAATACCTATTTTCACAAACCAGGTTCAGGTAATACAAAAGACACATTCTACAACTCAAACAGCTTCAAACATGAATAAAAAAACATTGTTGCGTTTTTACATTGTTTTTCTGGATATGATACGATTTCCAGTTTCGCCGGAAATGGAAAAAAACTATTGTAAAATCATTACTGGTTAACAAAAATTTATCAAATCTAGCAGAAATTTTTTATCGGAAAATTCAGACAAACAAACAATTACTGAAAATGAATTGAAGCTAAGCGTCTATTTATAAATGTAAAAAAATATGTCTCTGAACGACTTAAAATTTGAAAAGTTCATTTAATTTATAAAAACTACCACCAAACGAAGGAGCAGCTGAACAATACTGCTAGAGGGCATATTTTCAAATTTGGCTTGGTAACAAATTTACGGTTTGGGGGATGGAAACACCACCTAACCGGAATAATGCGTAAATTGGCAGAGAAATAAATAATTCCTGAAAGTTTGCCGAAAACTATCTGCAGCAGCTGTGAAACTGGTTGTGATAGTAAAAGATGCGGCTGTCGCAAACATGGAATAAAATACTCCATTTCATGCTCCAATTGTCACGAGTCCGGAAACTGTTCTAACGCTGAAACACAACGATTAGAGGAAATCAGCAATTCCGAGAAAACTGATGACGAAGCAACTACAAATTCTAAAATTTATATTGAAACTAAAGATCTTGATGAACTTGAGGACCTTGACGATGTCGAAGACCTTGTCGGAGATCCTAAAGAAACAGAAAACTATGTTGAATCTGATGATGTAGTGCAGCTTTCCTAAAAAATGAGGTTAAAATAGAATTTTGATTTTATATTTTTACTTTGTAAATTGAAACAATTTTAAATATTTGTTTTATTAAATTCATTTTCAATTTACTTCTGTCCATGAGGCATAAGCAAATTTTTTCTTGAACTTGTCATTTCTAACAATTTTTTATGTAAAACTATTCTTTAAACTATTTGTTTCTCAGAAGCCCGAACCTTAAACGGTTAATCAAAGTTCCCTTATTTGATATTACATTGAAATTATATCACTCTCAACAATTCATTTCAATAAACAAAGAAGAATTCATGACAACTACGGAAAAATCGATTTTGAAAAAATCTTTGTTTCGGTTTTTCCCATTTTTGACAATGTTTTCTCACAGTAACAGTATAATTTTTTACACGATCTTAAAGTAGAGGTTTCAACAAAAATAATTCCGTCTTGAAATTTTCAAAAATCAAAATTTTGTTAATCAACCTTTTGGTTTGAAAATTAGGCCTATTTTAAAAATTAAATTCGCATAAAATCAAAAAATAAATATTTCGCTTCAAAAAAATTACAGCTTATTTGAGACAAAAAAATGTCCGTTTTCATTAAATTTCATTAAAATCGAATCATTTTTGTGGGAGATAAAAATCAAAATATTTGTTTTTGACTTTTCCCTCAATAGTTTTGAGATTATGTTGAAAAGTAAGAGAAATAATATGACAATAAGAGATGTACATCTTTCGATTATCTACAACTTTTGGATTTAACCTTTTTCGAGAGGAGATGTAGCTTTGCCGGAAATCGTAAAAAACCACGTTTCACTCCTAAAAGCACACCTTTTTAGACCCCCACCCTACCTCCGGTTATTTGTTGGGATCCAATCGATTTTTCCCTACTTAAATAACATTGATCTTAAATTTTCCGACCATCCATATACTGCTAAGAATTTTTTTTTTTTACAAAAATTATTGGTACTGGACTATAAAGCGCTTGCTTTAACTGAATTTTTTTTCTTAAAATTTTCATCGTTTCTATTATCCAGACGAACTATTTATTTGCTTTATTTTATAAATATAGGTCGTTTTAGCTTAATATCCCTGAATAATGTAATCATATATAGGTATACACACAAATTACTAAACAGCAATCAATTTGGTTTCCGCGAAGGTCATTCTACTACAACTGCACTTATAAAAATTTTAAATAATTTGAATGAAAATCTAGACAATAATAAAAAACGCATCGGCATCTATCTTGATCTAAGTAAGGCTTTCGATCTAGTGTGCCATTCTAGGCTCATTAAGATAATGGAGAGGTATGGCGTAAGAGGTCAACCACTAAAGTGGTTCAAGAGCTACTTAAATGGTAGGACGCACTATGTAAAAATCAAAAATGTCAAATCTGATAGTCTTAAAACCTCAATCGGAGTACTCCAAGGATCAGTCCTGGGAGCGCTACTATACATAATATATGTAAATGACTTTCTAGCTGATTCTATATTATTTGCTGATGACTCATAGTTTCTAATATCCGATCGAAAAATAGGGAATGCTATACATAAAACTATACTATAACTACACATGAAACACTTTTACAAGCTAATGAATGGTATAATGAAAATAAACTTATTTTAAATAACAAAAAAACCTTATTTTTAAGATTTTCGAAAAAACCATATATAAAAAAAGCCTTTTAATAAAAACAAAAAGTAGCACAATTAGACAGGAACAAACTGTCAAGTTTCTCGGCTTAATTGCTCATGGCATACGCATATTGACAGTATTTGTAAAAGGGACACCGTCTGGATTCCGGGGTTACTGTACAAAATGCGTCACTATAACTTCCCGACTCATTCATTCGTTCCTGACAGGCAGATCCCTGCAGGTTCGAGTGAATAATAAACTATCAACACGGCGGGACATTCGCGCGGGAGTTCCACAAGGGTCGTGCCTGTCGCCGAAGTTGTACAACTTGTACGTCTCCGACTTCCCAGAGTTCCCGAATACGAAGCTGGCCAAGTACGCCGATGACACAGCCATGTACGCGTATTCTCATAACGCACAAGCAGCGAATATGCTGCTGAAGGCGCACATGGCTCGTGCCACGGCTTATTATGACCAATGGAAGATTCGGGTAAACGCTGAGAAATCCGAGGCGATAGTCTTCACGCGTCGGTTCACTGAAAACAAAATCATAACACCAATTTCGATCAGGGAAACAAAATTCCAACCAAGAGATGCGTGAAGTACTTGGGGGTGAAACTCGACCAAAGGCTGACGTTCAACACCCACATAAACGAGACAATACGGACGGTCTATTCCCTCTCCAGGAGTCTGTATCCGCTCATGGTCAGGGGTAGCAGACTTAACAGACAAAATAAGAAATTGTTGTACATAATGGTAATCAGGCCGTCCATCACATACGCAGCGCCGGTGTGGTGCAGCATACCGGTCACGACAATGAAAAAACTTCAAGTGCTTGAGCACAAATTTATGCGCCTCATTTCAAATTCTGGAAGGTACACCTCCCTCAGAGATCTATACGCACTTTGCCACGACATAACTCCGATAGCGGACTACATCCAGCGCATCTCTCAAAGCTTCTACTCGTTCAAGCTGGGCGATAGTCCGCTAACAAGACACATAACACAAATTAGACAGCATGATGCCCCATTTCGAATTAAACACCCCTTACCGTACCAGACGTTACCGATTTTTCAGCAACCTGTGTAGCCAAGTTTCACCAACTATAACTTCCGCTTACACTATCCACCTTTACTGATATTTCATACCTTTGTCTATCTTTAAATATTTCCTGTCCCCTTCTTCCTTTTTGTTTGTACCCTTTTTTGTCACATTTGTTTTTCTCGTTTTCTTTTTGTACATTTTTGTTTCTAAATTCGTTTCCATCAAAATTTCAAATAAATCATAACTTTCTTGAAATCCAAATTTTTAAAATCACAGTTTAGGCCAGCCTATGCGCAGCCCGTCGTTACACACCTCGCGGAAGGCTCTTCGTTTTAATTTGAGGCGCTAGCGTCAGCTATGAAATTAAAAAGTGTCTTGTGCGAGAGTTCCCTAAATGTAGTGTAGTTTTTAAGTTTTGTTAAATCTGTTTTTTTTACATTTTTAAATTGTATTACCTATTTTTATTTGTCCATTGTACAAAAGGTGTTTAGGTTTAGTTGTTCCCAATTATTGTTTTCGCCGACCCAGGCTGTCCCGCCCGATCCTGCAACCCGCCATCGCGTCAGCTCGGTGGTTGCACGATCGGCCTCGGGGCAGATCCTGGCTAGGCAACTGTTATGTACCAGTTAATTATAATAAATGTATTTGAATTGTAAAAGAATTGCTCCAATTTGCTACTGCACTAATCAGTTACGTGATGTGGTAAACCAGTCAGTATTGGTCATGTACTATTATGGTCATTTCCACTCGGTAATTTCTTATGTCATCATTGCCTGGGGAGCTTCACCTGACAGCAATAGAGTTTTTAAATTGCAAAAAAGAGCAGTTAGGTTTATTGCTGGATTAAGAAAGAGAGATAGTTGTAGAGATTTGTTAAAAAAATTGGGAATATTGACATTGCCGTGTATTCTGCTATTTAATTTATTATTGTATGCGAAAACTAAACTATACACAAATACAATTAATACTTATCATACGTACAATACAAGAAGCGTCACAACACTTGAAATACCATTGCACGGCTCAACAAAATATAAACAGAGTCCTAAATACTTGGCTATAAAGGCTTACAATCATTTATCATCTCAATATAATATACAACAATGTTAGAAATTTAAAAAAATTTAGTAAATAAGAGCTATTACTCTCTGAGTGAATATTATTATTATTAGCCGTTACTCGAGTCCGAGTATAAAAATGTTACAGTCGATAAATTGTGTACAATAAAAAACAAGTAAAAGGTGTAGTCCATTGTAATTCTCATTCATCTACGGTGCACACGACTATGGCTATAGAGGCCAATTCGGGAGAGCACATGTCGACCGCAATCAGGACAAACATAGACCTGGTTAGGTCTTGGATTCGGCCTTCTTGCAGCAACATTTCCTTGATAGCTGGCCACAACCCCTCGCCATTCGGTTCTGTCCGCTGCAAGTTGTTCCCATTGCTCGTCTGCAATACCGCAGGATTTTAGATTTTCATGGAGAGCATCTTTGAACCTCTTTCGTTGACCGCCACGCCTTCTTCTACCGCTTAGCAATTCACCATAAAGTGTACATTTAGGAAGGCGGTTATCATGCATACGATGAACGTGACCTGCCCATCTTAGGCGTGCTCTTGAAATAAGCACCTCAATTGGAAGGCTGTTTGCTCTCCTGAGTACTTCCACGTTTGATATGTGATGGAACCAACGGATTTTCATCATACTTCTGAAGTGTCTTTGCTGAAAACGTTCTAGTTCTTTCACATGACGACGGTAAGTGACCCAGCTTTCACATCCATATAGCAGTGTTGGAATGACAACTGCTCTATAGACAGCCATTTTCGTTGACAAAGCAAGGTCGTGGTTGTCAAATACTCTCTCTCTAAGTCCCCAGAGTGCTCTAGATGCAGCGTTAATTCTATTACGAATCTCGCTGTCCATATTTGCTTTGTCATTAACAACGTTGCCTAAGTAATTGAACTGATCCACCACTTCAAGAGAATTTCCGTTAAGTGTAATGTCTATTTGGTTCACTTGATGAGGAGTTGGCATAATCTTAGTCTTTCCAATGTTGATTTTAAGTCCCAAGGAATCATAGCTCTGGGCAAACACATCTAAAAGTTCTTGAAGCTCTTCCGGCATAGAGGCTAAAAGTGCACAGTCATCCGCATACTGGAAATCACAAATGAATCGTGTGCGTGTCTTCGTGAAAGCTCTAAAGCGCCCTATGTTAAAGAGACCGCCATCAAAACGGCATCTGAGACCTATTCCTCTGACTGTCAGTTTGTTGTCAACAATAATTGTTAGAGCAGTGGTAAACAAATTAAAGAGTAGGGGTGCCAGGACACATCCGTGCCTAACTCTAGTGAGGGTTTGGAAAGGTTCGGTTGCCTCACTATTATACATAACCTGGGCGTTGTTGTTTGTATGTAGACTGCGACATACTTCCACAAATTTTCTAGGGATACCTAAGCGGAACATAATTTTCCAGAGCACTTCCCTGTCCACCGAGTCAAACGCCTTGGTTAAATCAATGAAGGCCATGTGAATTTCTCCTTGATGTTCAAGTACTTTTTCTTGAAGCTGTTTAAGTGTGAAGATTAAATCCGATGTGCCTCGGTTTGGTCTAAAGCCACTCTATGTTTCAGGAAGTAACTTTTCCATAACAGGTGTTAGCCTATTTGCCATCGCTTTAGTGAGTATCTTCCCTCCAACAGCCAGGAGAGCTATACCCCTGTAATTTCCACAGTCCGCAGCGCTCCCTTTGTTCTTGAAGAGGTTGATTAAAAGTGCATCACGAAACTCCTGCGGAACTTGACCACTTTCCCACACGACATCAAACAGTTTTTTGAGGTAGGGTATGAGCTCTGACGACACAGCTTTAAAGATCTCAGCTGGGAGTGAGTCGGCGCCGGGAGATTTGTTATTTTTTAGCTGCCCAATGGCGGTTAAGATCTCTTCCGTTGTTAGTGGTTTATCTAAGTCTTCGAATGTGTTATATTGAGGGATAAGATTTATAATATCGTGATCGGCTTGACTTTGCTGGTTAAGAATGTTAGAGTAGTGTTCTTTCCATCGGGCTCTTATTTCCTGGTCTTCTTTGAGGAGATTTTCATTTAAATCTTTAATAGGGCACATATTTTTCCGACTGGGGCCGTACACTGCTTTTACTCCTTGAAAGAAATTCCTGTAGTCGTGTGAATCGGCGTACCTTTGAATTTCTCTGGCCTTGCTTGCCCGCCACTCGTTCTTTATTCTTCTGATTTCGCGTTGCGTTTCATACTTAGATTGGGTAAAAGCTTCTGCTTTTGATGAGTCGTTGGGGTGGTTGATAGCGTTTTGGAAGGCAATATGTTTGCGGTCAAGAAGTTCTTGTATAAAAGCTTCATTATCATTGAACCAGTCCTCCTGTTTTTTACTTGCTGCAGTGCCAAGAATTTCCTCACTCGCACTTTTTAAACTGTCTTTAATTTGTGTCCAGGTAGCAGCGACATCTACAGAATTAGTTTCTTCTAGTGCACTCAAATTCTCTTGAACTTTTTGCTTTAGCTGTTCGACGGTTTGTTGGTCGCGCAATTTACTAATACAGAGACGGAGTCTACGTTTTACTTGAGTTCTTCGGTGTTTGGGTCTCATAACAATTTTCATTTTAGAGACAACAGGATGATGATCGGTCCAACATTCGCTATCAATGCGCGCCTTTGTAATTTGGACGTCCTTGAGATGCTTCCTACGTACGATAACATAGTCCAGTAGATGCCAGTGACCTGATCTGGGGTGACGCCAGGTGCCTTTAAATTTATCCTTTTGTTGGAAAATGGTGTTTGCTATAACTAGATCATGTTCGGCGCATTTAGTTAGGAGTAGTTGACCGTTAGCGAGTGAATATTATAGTGATGACAGTCTGTGATTTTATTATGTATATTTTGTTTATATAATATATTATATATTTGACAAAGTTTATTTATATACTACTAATTTATATATATATATATATATTTATAAATTCTTCTTATTACTTCTACTGTTAATACTTCTGACTTATCCTATATCATGTAATGTGATCTACTGGATCAATAAATTTATTATTATTATTTATTATAGCTGTTGATAATACAAATAAATTATTAATAGTACGTCATAAATTAATTAAATTTTTCTTTTCAGGTAAGCCTTCCTGTTAAATTTTCATAACCAATTTGGTAAGTGCTTGTTTAGTATGTATTTTGATAAATTTAAAGTTCAGATGAAATTGCTGAAATATCTAACAATTTTTTCTCCAATTAAAAGCAAATCGTTTTTTATACAGTTCTGGGTCTATGTTTTATTGCAAGCAGAATTTACTTATTTGATTATTAGTTCAGTGATAACGAAAGAACGGCTGAAGGTTAAATGTATTAATTTTACTAGAAACTAGGCTTTTTACTGCTCTCTTTTGTGTGAACTTACAATACCTTTTATTACTTATAACAAAGAGAAAATTTAGTAAGTTAAAGTAAAAGTTTTTTGCGAAACAATGCCGCTAAATCCTATATCAACGCAACGCAGTGAATACGCACGCTAATAATATCATTACAGCTTACATAAAATAAGCATGATAAATATAGCATAATGTAATAATACTTCAATGCAACAGATGCAGATATATTTATAAAGTAATAAATTATGTAAACAAACCATTCGTTTAAGGTTTCCAGAAACTGGTATTATTTTAACTGCAATTAGTAAACAATTGGGCTGTTTTCTTCAAATTTAAATGTAAGCCATATTATTCGGAAAGCTAATTAACATTTTTTTAAAGTAGTTTAAGTTTAGTTTCAGGTTTAGTTTATTGTGTTTAATTTACCAGAAATAAAATATCTTTTTGCTGTGCAAGTGCCTTAATCTCATCATTATTAACAAAGTACCCCGCACAGAAACACGTGATTTGGGATTCCGGTGAAAATGGTCGAAATTGAGATATATTGTAGTTCAGAAATTCCTGATGAAAAGTTCAAATGGACCAAGACTCGAGGACCTTTTTTATTTTGGAGTTACAGCAAGGACAAAGGTGAAAAATTCGTAAATTCTGGAATTTGGGATCTCGGTGAAAATGGTTGAAATTGAAATATGTTATAGTTCATACCTGCCTGATGAAACGTTCAAATGGCACCAAGGCTCGAAAACCTCTTATCTTGGATTTAGAGGAAGGTCGAAAATTCGGAAATTCGTGACAAATCTTCGAAAATCAAAAATATGTATTTATATACAGGGTGTAATATAATGAAATATCATAAATAAAAAAGCGTATTCCTTGTAAAAATTTAAGAATATTTTGTCATATAAACAATTGTCATTAAAGCCTTCGTTTACAAGATACAGGGCGTTGTAGTTTTTAAAAATACAATTATTTCTCTAAATATCTTTTGAACAAATGTAGATATTTACCTGAAATATTGTGCGTATAATACATGATTAGTATCGTATTAAAATTTAAAAAATTAAGCCCCAGCTTTAACCAGTGACGTAGATTTGGGGTATGTAGGGTACCTTTTTTCATGAAGGTATGGCACGCCACTTTGCCAAAAATTTTTTGTGCATATTTAGGATTTCAAATTTAATTTTGAACAACAATGTTCTCTTTACATGTTTGCGCAGCTAATGTTGTTATTATCCTAATATTAAACTAATACCGTGCCAAATTGAAGAAAGAAGAAAAACAAACTAATCAGAAATTTTAATTTTTAATTTAAACAAAAATTGGCAAAGACAAGCGAAACAAGAAATTAATGCAATGACACATCTCTTGTAAAGATGTGTCTCAATACACTTTTGGGTACGTTGTCTCATAGATGATCTTACTCTACCAAATATTCCAGGATTCTGGCGAATTTGCTGGCATCCTTCTTCTATCCTATGAAGAAGAGTTTGTTCATCGGGAATAAGAACGGAATAAACATATTGTTTTAAATGACCCCATAAATAATAATCTAGTGGATTCAGGTCTGGGGAGCGGGCTGTCCATGCTATAGGTCCTCCACGACCTATCCATCTGTTGTGATAGGTTTCATTGGGATATGCTCGTACGAGCAAGGAGAAATGAGGTGGAGCACCATCATGCATAAAAAAAATACGTTGCCTTACGGCTAATGGAACAATCTCCAATCCAATAGAAGTGGAAAGTTATCTCGTAGAAAATTTAAGTAAGATCGTGCCTTAAGTTTTCGAGGTAAAACAAATGGACCAATTAAAAACTCGTCGACAATTCCAGCCCAGACATTAATTGAAAAACGTTGTTGGTGCCTCGACTCAATTATTCCGTGAGGATTTTCATCAGCCCATAAGTGGTTATTATGAAAATTTATAATTCCATCCTTGTTAAATACAGCTTCATCCGCAAATAATGCAGAAGAACGAAATAAAGGATTTCGAATACATCTCCGTGTAAACCACTGCGTACTGCATCCTCGGGATTCAGCGCCTGAACCCTTTGTAAAGGATATGGATAAATTGTATGGTAAATTGGTTCTTAAAATGCGATGAACAGTCATGTGACTCACACGTTCCATTGCCGCAATTCTTCTTGTGCCAATACTAGGATTCTCCTTAACTGTTTCTAGTATTCTTTCCTCCCGTTGGATCGTTGTTACCGTCGCCCTTCTTCCACCGTCATGATTAGGTTTCAAATTTGACGCGCATATGAATATTCATAAACATTCTGGATGACGTCGGTTGGGAAAGCGCTCCGCGTAAGGTGTAGCTGCTTCTACATTATTATCATTAGAAAGCCCATAACAGAAATGCATATCTGTCAATTCTACAAAAGAGTAAACCATTTTCTAAATTTAAATCGACAATTCAGATCAATAAATTTGACTGGACGCTAATCAGCTAAATACTGCTTGACAGATGCCAACTTGTTTTTGTAAGATACAATTGGCGCATTATTTTATCTAATAACACATCACTATGGTTAAACTGTCAAGAGAACATTGTTGTTCAAAATTAAATTTGAAATCCAAAATAAAAGATACCCTACATACCCCAAATCTACGTCACTGGTTAAATCTGTGGCTTCATTTTTTTAAATTTAAATACAATACTTATCATGTATTCTACACACAAAATTTGAGATAAATATCTACATTTGTTCAAAAGATATTTAGGGAAATAATTGTATTTTTGAAAACTACAACGCCTTGTATCTTGTAAATGAAGGCTCTAATGACAATTGTTTATATGACAAAATATTCTTAAATTTGTACGAGGAATACGCTCCTTCATTTATGATATTTCATTATGTTATACCCTGTATATGGTACTAGATAACAGTCATGCGATATTAACATCGTAATGCAACTTGAATTTAAAATTACCAAGCGCGTCGTCTGCTAGATATGCAGCATATGCATAAATAAGATTATACAAAAAACGGAATTTCCGTTGCAAATATGTTATGATCATCGAGTTCAGGAGCTAGTCATATTCGATGTTTGACGTTAGAAATGCGAGAGAAGAAGCTAAAAAATTAAAAATAAAATATCTTCATGCCAAGAATAAAAATCAATAAATTCGGAGGAGCGTAAAAAATTGTTATTTGCAAAAAACTCCTGCGATGTAGGGTAATATTAACATATTCCAATTCTTTGAGTGAGATAATTTTCTCACACAATAGTTTTGAATAAAACATAAAATAAATAATTATATATTCGGTTGATAAAAATGACAGTGGGAGTAATCATTCGAATATTGAATATTTTGTTGAAAAAATATGATTTTAACGCAGATAAATAAAATAAAATCGACCCTTCATATAGGGCCCATTGTGTAGATGAGTTATTTTATAGTACTCGTATTTAGAAAACGAACGGATTTTGAAGAGTAAAAACATGAAGTAGACAATGTAAAATGCTCTTCTAAGAGTTTCAAACGTAGCTTTTATACTTAATTGATTATAAAATCCGTATATGTATATGCGTATACATATACGTACACATAAATATATAAATATGTATACGTACATTTTTGAAGATTTTCCGCGAATTTACGAATTCTTTACTTTTGCCCTTGTTGTAACTTCAATATAAAAGGTTTTTGAGCCTTGGTCCCATTTGAACTTTTCATGAGGAAGGTGTGAACTACAACATATCTTAATTTCGATTATTTTCACCGGGATCCCAAATCACGTGATTCTGTGCGGGATCCTTTAAATTGACTATTGTCTGAATGTTAATTGTTGTATTTCATCCATATTATTTTCATCTTTTTTTGAGTTTCTGTACCACATGAACCTGCTTCTGAAAATTATGGAAAATCTGTAATATATAACAAAATTAATCATTATCCCGGCGGACGTACAATGATTTGCCACAAAAAATGAATGATTTTACAACAAATTTGAACTAGTCTTTCATCAATTTGTTCCACTCGAAATATTTTCACATTCCTGTTCCAAAAAGAACCGACCTATGTTATTGATAAAACCAATTCAGAAAAAATGAAGCCAAAAAGAGTACATAGTAGAGCAAAATATCAGCGGCATTCTCGTCAAAGGATTTATCAGTTATTTAATACTGAAGCGGCACCTCGTTCTACCATACAAATATATTAAACTTTATACGATTTTGCCTCCTACCAGAAATGAAAACCACGACTAGGACATTCTGCGCAATTGCCATAGTCGACCAAATGGGTTGAATGTGTGAACGTGCCGTATTTATACCTAATGATTTGTTGATTGCTGTGAAATAGGCGGAGCCTTTATAGTCGAAGGTCAAATATTATATATATATGTTATATTAGAAATATACTATGATATATAATATTATCGAGACAGGCTTAACCTTCTCAAACATATCGTATTACATACTGCGTAACAGCTCTTCTCAATAACCGCTCACGCTGCATGAGCATTGTATTTCAATTCTAAGTAATCCTGATTGTGCTGAATCAGCAACACTGTTTCCTTTGTTCTCAAAACATTATAAATATTACCAACAACCTTTTTGTAATCAGTCTTATACTCACTTCAGATTAAACTACTTCAAAATTATTATTGTATTTTCTTAACGAGTCAACGTTGACTCCAGTGTAACAAATAAAGTTCCTTTTTAAAAAGTTATTCAAACAATCCACTATCTAACATTGGCGCAGTCGTGGCGGATCTGAAAAACACGCACAGTTCGGGAGCCTAACCAGTAGCAAACATATCCGAGGGAACAAGGAGTCCATCTGAAAAAGGTGCCTAACCGGACGAAAAGAGCTTCTGGAACAAGGAGAACTTCTTAGCTGTAGTGGTGGATCCCAATCCTTTGTTCAGAAGAACCTACATTATTCTCAAACGCACAGAAGCGAAACAATAATAATTATCAAGAAATACAAGCAAAGCAACATTTCAAATCAACACGATTCAACAATTAGCAAGTAAGAATTTCATCCCGTCCCATCGTTGGTGTCTTCGGCATCAAAGGCAACCCTGTGGAAGGAACACCCAGTGACACCCCTGGCAGAGAGAGACCTTTGGTGAAGCTAAGCTCACGAAGTCGCATTCAACTGGACCACGAGGAATGAAAAATTTAGGGTAAGTCATTTTTGAATCGTCTCGCAATTATTGATTTTCAACGACATAATTTTACATTATATTTTATTAAAATACATTGCATTGCTACATACAGTTCTAATATCTAAAATAGTAATTTTATTTAAACTTGAAACAAAATATCTTGATTATAATTTGTGTGACCTATATAAATAACCGTAATCATACACTGTTCCTATCGTAACATTATTTTTATGGTAATATCATATACTCCTCAAGTGCGAATTTATCTAATTAACTACAATCACATACCATTTTTATCTTAACATTATTTTTATCATAATATCATATATCATATAAAGGTTAAGTTTACGCCTTACTTGACTGTGAAATGAAATAAAACCCACATGTTCTATACTGTTTAAATGCACATTAGTATATAAAATTTCAGTGACATTATTCCTAACTAAAAACACTTTTTAAATTAATCCAATTATCCTTGTAATTAAATTTTGAAATATTATAAAATAAACAGCACATTGTTTTACATATAATAAAAAATTGCCAATTATCAGTAGCGTACTAGCTCAAATTGAAAAGGTGTTTTAAGTTATTCGATTATCTAAATAATATAAATAAAATGGCTACAAACGTAAGCAATTCCAATGCAAACAATTCAATCACGGCGAACGAAACAATAAATATTGAACCTTATAGGTTAAGCGAAATATTTTCCATAGTGCCCGAATTTGACGGCAACCCCATATTCTTGCAAACATTTATTTCAGCTTGCATAACCGCTCAGGGTATCGCTGTTGATGATCAGCGCGTCTTATTAACGCTTCACATAAAAAATAAATTACGCGGAAAAGCCGCAGAATTAATAAATTCCCGAAACCCTACTACATGGGCAGAAATCAAAAGCTTACTTGAAGCTCATTTTGGTGATTCTCGTGACCTGACAGCACTAATTCAGGATCTACAGAGGATTCGCCAATCATCTAACGAAACTGCATTGGTATTTGTATCTAGGTTGCAGACACACAACGCGAAAATGCACGCCGCTATACAAAAACAAACTCTAACCCTTGAAGAAAAAACGGCTCAATCAAATTTGATTGAAAACATGACATTGACCACTCTATTGACCGGGTTAGAACCCAAATTAGGCCAAATCATTAGGGCTGGTAATCCTAGCAACATGCTAGATGCCATAAACAGGATCAAACGAGAACTACAGTTGTCATATTTCGAATCACAAAAATTTTCCATTAAGGCCCCAATCAAAAACCCTGTCCAAAATGTTCAAAGACGCCCAAATTCTCATCAATTCTGCACATTCTGCAGAAGAAATGGGCACCATGTTAACGAATGCCGCACAAGGCAAAATTATCAGTCCCCATCTCCCAATTTCACACCAAATGCTTATTCTAATCAAGCACAGCCTCCAAGGCCACATTTCCAGAGTACATATAATCATAGACCACAAAACTTCCCTAACCAGCAACAAAATTTTTCTCAACAGAACAGGCCCTCAGCTATCAGGCCAAATCCTAACTTCCACCAGCAGAGACCTTCTGCCATCCAACCAAACCCAAATTTCAACAGGTTCAATCAACAAAAAACGCATCATTTGAACCAAGAATTTTACGATAGCTCAAATCAATATGAAGACTATTCCGCAAGTTATTCTCCCAATTACCAATACCAAAATAATTTTGAAATTAATGAAAACAATTATGATTACGATTTTGGAACCCAACAATGTGAGAATTATACTGCTAATTCTCAACCCCAACAGTACGAGAATTATACTGCTAATTCTCAACCTCAACAGCACGAGGATTATACTGCTAATCCTCCGGATTTTTGCATAGGCCCGGAGTATTCCACGAATACTCCAACCCAACAAACGGACGAACTAGACCAAATTTCTCGCCAAGTCCAAGCGATAAACCTCCAGGACAGTTTCGACCCAAACCTGAATTTCCCAGAACAATGTTTCATGTAAAATTACCATATAACCCTCCATTTAAAGTAAGTTCAGCAAACCTGTATTTCATGAAAGATCCAACAAACAAATTTAATATTTTAATCAACACAGGTGCAGATATTTCCATTTTCAAACCCAAAACAACAGAAAATTATAATCTAAGACACCCCGAAAATTTAAATATACAAGTAACAGGTCAAAAAATTAATACCACCGAATCCGTTCTCATACCATTCAATTTTAAGGATCCACACAAAGTTTATGTATACAATTTAGATACAGACTTTGATGGCTTTGTAGGTAACGACTTTCTACAACATTATAAATGTAGGATAGATTTCGGAAATAATCAATTAATTACCAACTTTGAAACTATACCTCTATTTGAAGTTAACGATTATTTAACCTTACAACCAGTTACAAATTCAAAGAAAAATATTAATCATCACATTTCAGGCAACATCATTAATCAAAATCTTAATTTTTTCGAACCACATACTGAAGAAGTATTTGAATTTTATTGTGACACTGACACTATACCGCTAGCTCAGAAACATGAAAAAATACGCCTACCTAACACCTCTGCAAAGACAAACGTACAAAGTGATTTTTTCGAGACAACATCTAATGTAAATTATCAAAAATCAGACTCATATCAAACAGATAAAATTCCTAAACTTTTAGACATGTCCTGTGAAAACAAAAATCAAAATTCTACTTTTACCGAATCACGTATCAAAAGAATATTTAAAAGTAAAGTACAAGAAACAGAAAAAACTTCAAATGTAACCCCTAACGTTAACCCACAAAAAATAAACCTTTCGAAAACAAAATCATGCCGTATAGATAAATCTAAATTGGTAAAGTTAAATTTAAACATTTCAAAAAATAATTCGAAACAGATAAAACCAAAAACATTAAACAAAAAAATGTCTATTTCGCAAACATTATTTAAAATTAGTAATAAAATACTCAGGAAATCTAAAATTCGAAAGACAAACAAGGTAAAGAACAATTCAAGAAACACGCATACAATCCTGCGTAATCAAAACAATAGAAAAATCTATACACCCCACACAATCAGGAAAATGTACCGACAAAATCCATTTGTGTCTCCTGAAAAAACAATTCCAAAAATCGTTGAATTTTCAAACTTAAAATTTGAACCAGTCCAAAAATTCAAATCTATATTTAAACTTAATTGATAACGATAATACCGATTCTTGTCTCAACCATATGCCGACCCTGCGAAATAAAACACTTACACAAAAACTTGCAACCCAAAATAATTTTCAAAATTATCTCACAAATTTTTAGTCACCTAATCGAAATCTTTTAGAATATTACTACCTAAAATTAACAGTTTATATTAAAGATATTCTCCACTTTTCTCAAATTTTCCTAAATTAATATTACTAGAAAATCTTTAAAAAATAATTGTACGATATATCAACTAACTGCATAGATCAATTATTGATCAAAAACACTTCTTATGTAAATAATTTTATTCCGTTCCTCTATTACTAGGACATTTCGACATTTCTTCTCCTGTAATAAATTCTACAAAACCTTAATCATAAGGAAATACTTTTGTTCATTTAAATAAATGCACATAAAATATTTACATTTAATTCGAAGAAATTCATAATAGTAGTACTACTTTGATAACAGTGCCTTGAACTTTTGCACAGAGGCACTCTTGTATGTTTATAAACTTAAACATTTTAACAAGAATTTCATGATATTCAATACCTCAATATTGCATTGTGCTCATTATGATGTTTCATTACACCAACATAAACGCTTTACAAGCACAAGTAATAACAGCTGTTAATTAGATAATAATTAATAGCAAGGGCAGAAATTTAAATAATATACATTAAGAAATTTTCAGACTTTAAATTAGAACCTAAATTCAGAACATACCTTTTCAAATTAAAAAAAATTGAATTACTCGAAAACTCTGAAAATTTACAAACATACAAAAGAAATTTCAGGAACTGAAAATCAATCGTTCTTCAAAATATTCAAAATTCATTTGAAAGTCGAATGAAACTTCAGATAACGAAGACGAGATTAAAAGACGAACAAATTACCCAAGAATTTAACACATTTTCTAGACTTTACAAAACAAAATCCTCAATAGATTAAATTCTAAAATACAAATTACAAACAAACTCTACACCTTACACCATTTGACAACTTTTATACTTATACGAGACAAAACTTCTAGTAGATTACGAAAACAAAACGTAAAACTACAAATTTCACACAACTACTATATCGAAAAAATTGTGAACTTACTTCCACACAATAATTTCACTAAAACATCTCCCTCTAAAAAGAAAACTACGAAATTATTCTGTAGTTTAGTAATAACAAAACCAACATTAACTCAAAAACACAGACGGACAGAATTATTTCTCTTTAGGATCAATATTAAGACATTTATTTTCAACATTATTTTAAAAATCAAAAAAAAAATTTAGAGATTTCAAAGGAAAATATAAAAAATAATACCTCAAAATTTCGAATACTTATACTAGACCAATATACAAAATTTATCATCATATTTTAATTCTTCAACTACTAATCAGAACCTATCAAGAACCCCTGATAAATAAGGTTCCGTTTATAAAAATAGGTTACATCAAAAACAAATATAATTGGCAAGAACTAACAAACCACGCCAAAAGTTTTATAAAAAACGCAAAATTTGTCGAAAACCAAATCGCAAGGATCCTAACAATACTTTGGTAATCACCAAAACCCCAAAAGCACCGTTCGACAAATCAATATCGACCCATTTCAATTCTCACACAAAACATACACTGACACCTACAAAAAATTGACAAATTCACACAACTTACACTGTCCTACACAAGATTGCAAAATCAATCGTAAACATCCTTATGTTACAATTTCGACACTATAATCATGTAACAGGAACATTTACATTCTCTCATTCCCTGACCAACTTCTTCAAATAAAAAGAAATTATTTTCTCGTAACATTTACATAGAATTATTATCCGAAACGTACATCACCCTAATTCTGACAAGTAGTAACCATTTCACGAATTTAGTTTCAAACAATTATTCCTTCAAAAATCTCATTTATAATTTTCCGAATAATTCCATCAGTCAATCTAACTAATAAGTGAATCCTCTTATTCTTATATTGACAACTCCATATCAAATGAACACGCGGTAACTACCCATCTTTAACACTACTCCAGAAATTGAAATTCTGTAAGTTTAATTTTCCCACTCAGAAAAAATTATCATGCAAGAAAAAATATCCCAAAGTCTTCTAACATTCAGATAGTTCAGTCCACCCTATGAAACTCAATCTTAAAGCCCTCTGTAATCAAGAGAAATGAATATTTAATTAAATATGATATTAACAATAAATGATAGTAATAAAATCGATAATAATTCATTTTTCTCAATCCACACATTATTTTAGCAATACCATTCTACGCTGTGTTTCACAACAGCAACGCCTCATGGTTATTTTCCAAGTGTACAACCCTGTTAAAACTATTCCACATACGAATAGCAACTATTGTGACATACATTCGAAACGAAATATTAAAATATTGCGATAATACATTATAAATATGATTATTATCCTAATAAGTTATATACCCGACTACATGACGATCATACAGGAGACTAAATATATGATCGGTACACTATTTTACAAAATAGCGTGTATTAATTACCGTCCGAGACCAAAACAAAAGAAAAGTTAAAAATCGTTTCGATAACCACGTTTCAAAAATTGACCAAATACCAAACTGACAATAACACCTATTTCTACAAATAATCTCAGATGACAAAATAAATTGCAAAACAATTTAATGACAACGGTACTTTCAAAAAGTAATGTTCTTTTCAAAATTAATCATTTCAATCAACTCGAAAACCTAATTAAAAACAAATATCTGTTACAACTTCAGTAATAAAAAAATTTTCAACGCGACTATTCAAAAATTGCAAGTTGAAAAAGAAACTTTCAACAAATATCGAAACATCAATTTTAGATATGACTAAAGACATAGAAAACATCCATGCAAAACTGAAATTTATTGAAATCTGCGAACAACTTATGGCAAGTTACTTATTTATTGAGGATAACCTAAATGACATCCTAAATTCCATCACTTTCGCGAGGCTTAAAATAATTCACACGTCAATTATAAATCCAAAGGACTTAGTAAATTCTCTACAGGAAATTTCGCAAAACCTACAAAGGAACGATTTACCGCTTCCAATCAAACTATCAAAGGTTGCACAGTACTTAGACATTATAGAACTAAAAGCTTTTCAAACAAGTTCGGATCTAATATTTGTGTTAGACATACCTTTAATAGACCCTCAAACATATTCAGTATTTCAATTATACCCTATTCCTATTTTGGATAATAGAACTGGTTTATATCATGTATTATCAACTTCTCAAAAATATATCGCGAGAGATGATGATTCATTAATGTACATACCTATCTCGAACCTTGAAGAATGCAAACCTCTTTATTTCAACACCAAATTATGTCCAAATTTATTTGCATATCCTATTGACAACAATGCCATATGCGAAGCCCGTCTCTTCAAGAACCTCAAAACTCTGCCAGAAAACTGCCAGACGTCATTTATCATCAGCCAAGGCTACAACGTCCAAAAAATAGACGAAAACACATGGTTAGTTATTAACGCAGAACCTCTACAAACAACCATCAACTGTCCAGAAAGAAATTCAAAAACTGAAGTCATCTACAAAAATTCAATAGTAAAATTACAACCAAATTGTTACGCCTTCATAGGCATCACAAAAATTCAAGCCAGTACCAATGAAGTAACCGATGTAAAAGACGGCACTCATCCAATCCAAACTCCATTTGAATGTTGTAAACATATTCCAGACAAAATCCGAGCTCCAAATCTTAAACCACTAAAATTAAACAATCTCAATACGGAAGACCTCGAAGTTGCCAAACACAAGTTGGACCAATACTCCAGAGATTTAGATGATTTGATCAACGAACCCTTTATAACAAAACACATATCCTGGTTCACCTATTTTATCATTGTGCTAATAATTGGACTGTTATTTCTGTACCTATTTTGTAAGTGCAGAACAAAAAGACGAAGACTAGCCATCGATGTTTCTGCATCACCCCCATCTCCACCGAGGCCTAGCAAACCCTACAGGACATTTGCTAACCTATTTCCTTCACGAAGACGACCTACCTTAAGAAGAGAAGACAACGAAGCCGAAGACATAGAACTTACATAAAGACAAACTGTTTTGTGCCTTTTTACTGACTTTCAGTGCTGGACTCTTCGGTGAATTTTATTTCATTTGTTTAATCATTATATTTCATTATTTTTCTATCATTTGTTAATTTCAATTTTATTAACATTTTTACGTCATTTTCATTCAAACCCATCATGCTTATATTTTATGCTTTCACAGTAAAGCTATATTTTAACCTTAGGAATATTTTATCCTATTTTACAATTCAAACCTAGTATGTTTGTATTTTACGCTTTCTTGCCAAAGCTATATTTTAACTCTAACATTTTTATGTTATTTTATTTTATGAATCAAGCTTATTGTGCTTGCATCTCATATTCTAGACGCTAAGGTTATATTCTGTGTTTTAAACCTTACGATTTAACATTTTTGTATCTTTTATATTTTTCCAAATTGTACCATTACCTTTTATATACATTTTATATTCATTTCAAAAGTTGCTGCATAAAACACCAACTTTTTTTTATAAGGGGGAAGCTGTTATATTAGAAATATACTATGATATATAATATTATCGAGACAGGCTTAACCTTCTCAAACATATCGTATTACATACTGCGTAACAGCTCTTCTCAATAACCGCTCACGCTGCATGAGCATTGTATTTCAATTCTAAGTAATCCTGATTGTGCTGAATCAGCAACACTGTTTCCTTTGTTCTCAAAACATTATAAATATTACCAACAACCTTTTTGTAATCAGTCTTATACTCACTTCAGATTAAACTACTTCAAAATTATTATTGTATTTTCTTAACGAGTCAACGTTGACTCCAGTGTAACAAATAAAGTTCCTTTTTAAAAAGTTATTCAAACAATCCACTATCTAACATATATATATATATATATATATATATATATATATATATATATATATATATATATATATATATGTATATATATCTAATTAAACTTATTTTTACACTCAACTCAGCCAAGAAAACCTGGAGTTCTTTTAAGAAAATTTTTAATGGTAGGCATAATTTTGTTTAGGAGTAGAATACCTGCAAAATCTAATATCAAAACTGTAGAATGTTTGATGTTTATAAAAATTTACACAAACTTCAACCATGCTAGTTGTTCTGATTGCCCAGCAAGGACCAACGTGGAGGTATGGGCATATCCCTTGCCAGGAAAGGATGGTGATAGGGTTGTTAATTATGGAGTAACAGGTTAAAAAGGAAAATAAATAAATAAACTTGCAACTTAAAAATAAATAACTGTTCTAACAACATAAATAAACTTTCTACTTAAAATAACACAATTAAAAACAAAACTTACCAACAATAATTTTCCAGAACAAATAATTCGTCTTATCACAATCACTATATAACGCTATCACAGATTACCATTCACTCATCGCTGTCGCTATCACTACTGGCTCCTACATTTATAATTATTAGCTCAATTACTGCGTCAATCTGAATATCCGTATTCCACATATTTTTTTTCAACTTCTTTAACGTGCTCTATGCATTTTCGTCAATAATAATAACTCTTTTTAATGCACTAGATAGAAGACCTTTTACATGTTCTAATTTAATGGTTCAATTTTCTCGTGCAACATTCCCCTTTACTTCAGCCCAAATAAGCTTAATGGAGTTCAGTTCACAGTGGTAAGACGGCAATCGTAATACCTCAATACATCCAGCTTTAGCCATTTCATCCACAATATATTTCTTACATACGTATACATTCTAGTAAATCTTACAGTATGTTATTTGGTAATAAAAATAATATTAACAATTTAAAACACAACTTAAATATTAATATTGAGGAATATTTAGTTAATGCGATTACAAATTTAGGTATTATTTTAGATGGTAATTTAAGTTTTGACGGGCATATCAAAAAGTTAATGCAAAAATCTTATTCGTCTTTAAAACTCATTTATGCCAATCTCATATATTAAATTTTGACGTAAAAATACTATTATGTGAGACATTGGGTTTGTCTCACTTTAATTATGCTGACTTCATATACTGACCTTGCCTAACTATATTAGATATAAACCGGATGCAAAAAGTTCAGGACTCTTGCTGTATACTAATTTTTGGACTACGAAGATTTGATTCGGTTTCTGAAAAAATTAATAACCTTAAATGGTTAGGAATGTCAAATAGAGTACTACATCATCTTGGTACGTTCATATAAAATTTGTTAAATACACCTACCTCCTCCTCTGCCCTTAAAGACGAATTTATAGCTAGATCAGCTGTTCACTCCAGGGATATTCGATATAAATTAAAAATAACTATGCCTCATCATCACATAGCCACGTATAAGAGAGGATTCTTATTTAATTCTATAAAGCTCTATAACTCATTACCTGATAACTTAAAAAACATGGGACCAAGAAAATTCAAACTCAAATAGAAAAATTATTTGCTAAGTAAGCAGCTGCAATAATAATTTTAAGTACTTTATTTTTTAGGGTTCTCTTTCGCGTTGACTGTCTTGAGTGCTTGGCGTTTTGATTCCCTTATCGTGGCCTTCTTCAGAAGCGAAATAAAGCTTTGGAAGAGGGCAATGGCGTGGTGATCGGACCGTCGTGTATTCGGGGTAGTCGGCGGGGGGAGGACCCGAGACCTATCCCGCAAATTATCAGCTCCTGAAAGAAACTTAAATATTTCAATAAATTATTTGAATCGTTTTTTTATATTATTGCCATGCATTTTATTAAATAATTTAACATTATGTTTAAGGGTTTAATTTTGTGGTTATGTATGAGTAGCTTAAAGCTAGACTTCGCCACAAATGGGCCTAACTAGACTACAGATTTCGTTCGTTGGTCAAATTATCAAGTTAGACTTATACCGGTAAAAGAGGGTGGATCGAAACTGCTGGGTGAATAGAAACAAAAGTGGGGAACGTAATTGAAAAAATGTTCTCGGAGTTCAAATTTAAAATTGGCGGTTTTAGTTTTCTGTTAAATTATCTATCAGTAGGTTCCTTAAGTATATCTAGTAAATTTCAGTATTTTATGTTGACATTTCTGTTTGAAACAGTGTTGCCAGTGAACAGCTGTTATGTGGGGTGATTAATTTATAGGCTGCAAAACTTTTTTTTCTACAAGACAAAACAGGTAAGTTACTTCATATCTTGCTGAAAAAATGCCATACGATCAAGAGCCGAGGTTACCCCAGGAAATATCAATGGTTACTTTGACCAGCTTGAATCGGAGCTAAAAGGGTAATGTAATGGCAATTTTAATGAAAAATAAGTTAGTGTTTCTGTTCACCCCACATTGCGGGGTGAATAGAAAAATATGCTATTTATTTTTTTTGCAAACTGGTCAATTTTTTGAAAAAATAATACATGCCTATGTATCTACTCGTAGAGACCAGAGTTTTCTATATTTTTCATTTTGAGAAAGCTGAATAGTTTTTCTGCACCAAAGCCGCAAAGTTCAAAATATGTTTCTATCCACCCCCGATTAAAGGCCAGCTGGAAGCACCCCTAAAATGAGGTTTTTTCTTATGTTTTCCAGGTCACTGAATACGTAAAATAAGTTTTGCAAAAATGGGGCGTCCTTGTATAAAATCATGTTTTTGTGGAAAATTAAAGAAAAAAATTTCATGGTTTTTCACGTTTAACTCTCTATATCTCCGTCAATTTTAATTGTTTCATTTTAAAATCTGATGCACTTATTCCTCAAAGTATGAGCTTGAAAATAAGATCTGTCCGAAATTATCTCGACATTTATTCATTTTGTGACAAATTTTCAAAGTAGCACTGCTACTGAACCAATAATTGTTTCCGAAAACGTGACGACGCAATCAGCGAACGCGCATATCTATTTTTTTATTTAAATATGAAAGACTAAAACTTTCCAAAAAACATCATGATGTCGGATAATTAGTTACTTAAAATTCGAAACTTCTTCACTCAACTTTTGCGATGATTTGCAAAAATTTGCAAGCCCTGGCAGTGCAAATTTGAAAATTCGTTGCAAAATAAATAAATGTCGCAGGAATTTTGGACAAGTCTTATTTTTAATCTTATACTTTGAGAAATAAATGCTTAAATTTTCAAAATGAAATAACTAAAACTATCGGAGATATCGCGAGATGAATGTGAAAGAGCATGAAATTTATTTTCTTTAGTTTTTCTCAAAAATACGATTTTATACATAGACGCCCCATTTTTTTCCAAAATAATATTATTCAGCAACTTCGAAAATATTGAAAAAAAAAACTAGATTCAGCCATTAGAACTACGTGGTCATTTACTCCTATTTTTAAGCGACTTTCTGGGGGTGTCCCGCTCGCCTATTACGGTAGTTATTTGATGCTCAATAAGTTATAATATATAGAAAAAATTATTCATTAGCTGACGACTAAGATATAATTTATTTTTCCACCGTTAGAATAACATACCATACCGATGAGCCTGATGAATATTTATCACAAAAGTATTTGCTTTCAAGATGCTATTAAATAAATAACAACGACACAATGGAGCGAACTTTTAAATTCGATTACATTCGATTTTTAAAGTGTATAAAAGAAAAATATACCTTTTCAAATAAAAATAGCTCGAAGTAAAACAGAAAATCCAAAGTAATTTGTCACTGTGTAACCTATATATCTTGAGTTCTGACGTTGGATCCTATCCGTCCTATAGGGAATCTTAAATTAAATTTTTACACTTGCGATGTTAGCTAATATTGCTAAAAGCAAACATTTTGTTGTGCTCTTTACACTTACTATTAAATGATGAACTTCGCACAGCGACTTAATTATTCCATACTAAATCAGATTTTTAAAGTTCTAAAGATATTTCCTTAGAAAAATTATTTATAATTCTGTACTTATGTAGTCATTTATGGAATAAAAGGCATGAGTTTGTAGATACTTTTTTAGCAAATGTTTAAATTTGTGTGCTGTATTTGCATTTCTTATGAGATTGGGGAGTATATTATAAATGCTTATTCCAGAATAATAGAGGCCTGTTTCAAACCTTGTTGTTTTATGTTTAGTTGGCTGCAACTGCATTGTATGTCTTGTGTTATATGTGTGGTATTGTGAATTATGTTGATATAAATTTATATTATTACGAACAAAACTTGCAACTTTTTAAATATATAAGCAGGGTAAGGTAATAATTTTTAGAGACTTAATAAGTCTCTACATGTCTGTCTATTAGTAGATTTAGTGATAATTCTAATTGACCTCTTTTAAACACTTTCATCTCTAGCTCTATACTATTTCCCCAAAATTCAATACCAAGAAGCTGGAATTCCATTGCGCAAACCTGACTCGCGCAACTGTTTCGCGAAACTAGATTCGCGTTGTGGCTAAACTTTTTTTCATGGGGGGGGAATCTATCATGGACACCCATTGTTTGCGTCAATCGCGCTGGGTAGTGCCGGACTCCTACGGCTAAAAGCCCCCCTTTCTTTGTTTCCAAACGTCCTGGCATTGCTTCCGCTTAACTTCAGGCCGCTGGTCAATCTCTCCATTGATGTTGTTGTTTTCTTGTTTATAAAGTATGGCACTACACCCCTTCATCCGCCTCCTTCATCCTCATTATCACGCCCATGGCATCAGCTACAGCCATCCATTCCTCCTCACACTCCAAAACCTGGCAAAGTTCTCCACGGTGAGGTGATATCTCACCGCCCTCTCATCTCTCCATCGGCCACGGTGGAAGACGGTGTGCTCCGCATCATCCATCTTCTCGCAGTATACGCACTCTCCTTATGTCAAATAGGTACTCTGCGAAACTCCCATGGCCCGTAAGTACTTGCGTAAAATGGTAATCCACTTGACCGTGCTTCCTCTCGGTTCATTCCTTTACATCCGGGATAAGGTGTTTAGTCCACCTCCCCTTTGCCGCAGTATCCCACCTGCCCTGCCATCTCTGGTATAGCCTCCGTCTCGCTTCCTTTCTCTCGACGCCACTATATATTTCACCTCTCTCCTTGGCCATTAGGTACAAGAGGAAGAATTTCTGCCACCACCAAAGTTGCCTCATACGACACCGTACGGTAGGCTCTACAAATCCTAAGCGGTGCACAACGCTGCACTCTCTTCAGCCTTCCTCTCGACCTTTGCACTTCCAGCGCACTTTCCCATACTGGGGCCGCGTACAACATAATCGAGTGCACCACCCTGCACAGAACCTTCCTCTTACTGGTCCTCGGTCCTCCCGTATTATTCATGAACCGCGCCAATGCGGTGGCCGTCTTTCCCGCCTCTTCAGCAGTCTGTCACGCGTGCTCCCCATACGCCAACTTTGAATCCAACCAGATTTCCAGGTACTTCAAGTCCTTTCTGGGCCTGATCTCCATTCCGTCAACCCTCACAACGATCGGCGTTAGGTTCCTCTTCCTCGTCACTACTATACACTCCGTTCCAGATGTATCATCCTGAGCCACCTCTTCATTCTCCTTATAATATCGTTCACCCCTTCTTCGATTTCTATCGTCAATTCTCCAGTGACGGTTATGTCATCAGCGTAGCCAGTAACGGTAGCCCTGTTCGTCATTGGTAGTTGCAATATATCGTTGAACATGATGTTCCACAGAATTGGGCATAAGACCGATCCCTGCGAGACTCCGTATGTCACCTTCCTCCACTTCATTCCATTTTCCACCTCCAGCCCAATAAATCTGTTATGGAGGTAGCTCTCAATAATTCTGACTAGATATGGTGCCGCCTCGAGCCTCCTCAGCTTCTTTACTATCTCACCCCATCCCGCGAAGTAAAAAGCGTTTCTAATGTCTATTGTCGCCACCACGCATATCTTCTTTAATCTTAAGGCCTCCTTCGCCGTCTCGGTCATCGTTTTAACCGCGTTTAACGTCGAATTCCCTTTCTTGAAGCCATACTGGTTACCCGCAATCCCGTTGTTCTGCTCTAACTCCTCTTCCAGCCTATCTAGCACAAAGTACTCAAGTAACTTCCCCATCGCATCCAGGAGACAGACCGGCCTATACGAAGACGCCTCATCTGGCAGTTTGTTCCCCTTCACCAACAGTACTAATCTGGCTTTTCTCCACCTTTCTGGGAAATCTCCTCGCACCAGCGCCCCATTCAGAACTGCCAACGTAACCTCTGCATACTCTTCCGCCACCATGTGTTGTGGATAGCTAGTGCCCACCCCGATACTTTTTGCGCGAGACCGTTTTGAGGTGAGCAGACCGGTGTCGGTGACTACGCATCAAAGTGTTTCGCGTTGTTTGTTTCGCTCCGTCTAAACGCATGCATACTTGCCTTGAACTTCAAAATGAATTAGGAGGACTGCATTGCCCTTACTGAACTGTATTAGAGTTTATATTTTGTTCTGTTTTTGTTTGCAAAATAACATTATTTTTATTTCCAAGGATTGCTGTGATGTCTAAGTCAGTAAGGATTCTAATACTGACCCTTGATGTATAGATATCGGGGGAAATTTTTCCAAGTTGATTTGTGTTGTTGATTTTGATCATTTATTTCAAGTGACTGTTTTCTTGGGATCTCACTATAAACTGTAGTACCTCGTCTCGTTCACTCAAACAAATCTAGATCTCCACTCAAACAAATCTAGATCTCCTAGACTTAAGAACGTCATTCAGATGACCTGGAAGGCGATTAATAAACATTGTCACTAGCGACAGCCTCGTAGTGTATGTTATTCCGTTCGTTCCCATGATTTTGATACTGTTCTAGTCTGTTTATGATTTTCTCAATTGTTGTTAGCCGGTTACACCGTCTTCCTATTTTTAGTTTGTTACTGTTCAGCATTAGCGCGCTCTTCAGTAGATGTGCTGAGACTGCTCAGTGCCTCCTCTGGACATATCTCCAGTACTTCATTGCATACATTTCTATATTACATTACATTACATCTCCCAGAAATCTTGGAAGATGTCCCGATGGGGATTCGAGAGCGAAGGTGGTTTAGGCATGACGATACCCCTCCTCACTTCACATTTGTTACACGAGAATATTCGGGCCAGGAATATCCTACCATTGGATTGGTCGAGGAGGACCTCGCCAGTGGCCACCTGGATCGCTGGGTTTGAATCCTCTAGATTTTTTCTGCGGAGTCATCTGAAGTCACTCGTCTACAAGGCACCAGATCATAATGTGGAAGATTTGAAAAATCGTATACGAGAATCACATGGCACGATGAGAAACACTTCGGATATTTTCGAGGGCGTTCGTGGGTCAATGATAAGGCATTGGAATTCATGCACTGAAGTTGGTGGTGGTAATTCGAACAATTTCTTTCGAATGTATAATTTTTGACTAAAACATTATTTGAAGTCCAATTCCCATGACGCTCTTAATAGTTAAATAGTTATTTCTCCCAGAATTCTAAATCGCGACACTGAAAATATATTATGTTACGCTCAGGTATGTCTGCTTTCTTTGTAGTGATTAAAAACAAATTATTTCACACATCGCCCGCTGTTTCTCGAAATGCTCATAGTTTATTTAAAGCCAAGTATATGCCAATTCAACAAGAAAGACTTTTCGTGTGGTTTTGCTGAAACAATCGTGTTTCAAGAAAAATTGTGTAAAAACATATACCGCAGTATTCGATATTTGAAAAATAAGACGGTGTGCTCCGCATCATCCATCTTCTCGCAGTATACGCACTCTCCTTATGTCAAATAGGTACTCTGCGAAACTCCCATGGCCCGTAAGTACTTGCGTAAAATGGTAATCCACTTGACCGTGCTTCCTCTCGGTTCATTCCTTTACATCCGGGATAAGGTGTTTAGTCCACCTCCCCTTTGCCGCAGTATCCCACCTGCCCTGCCATCTCTGGTATAGCCTCCGTCTCGCTTCCTTTCTCTCGACGCCACTATATATTTCACCTCTCTCCTTGGCCATTAGGTACAAGAGGAAGAATTTCTGCCACCACCAAAGTTGCCTCATACGACACCGTACGGTAGGCTCTACAAATCCTAAGCGGTGCACAACGCACAAGTTGGTGGTGGTAATTCGAACAATTTCTTTCGAATGTATAATTTTTGACTAAAACATTATTTGAAGTCCAATTCCCATGACGCTCTTAATAGTTAAATAGTTATTTCTCCCAGAATTCTAAATCGCGACACTGAAAATATATTATGTTACGCTCAGGTATGTCTGCTTTCTTTGTAGTGATTAAAAACAAATTATTTCACACATCGCCCGCTGTTTCTCGAAATGCTCATAGTTTATTTAAAGCCAAGTATATGCCAATTCAACAAGAAAGACTTTTCGTGTGGTTTTGCTGAAACAATCGTGTTTCAAGAAAAATTGTGTAAAAACATATACGGCAGTATTCGATATTTGAAAAATAAGAAGGTGGCCTTACTTTTTAAACGCCTGTACATGCTTTTTTCAATGTAATAACAAAAAAAATATGATGTTTTCAGTGATAAAACCTGTACAAAATTTGATCAAAACTTCAAACTCCAAATTTCTATTAAGAAAATGCCTTCGACCCTGTAGTGAACTCATATGTTCCTGAAAGATTAAATAAAAATAAACATAACCTACAGTTTTACTAATGTACCGTTTTTTTGTTTTTGTTGCAAATTTGAGATATTTTCATTTTACTGAGCGTCGATTATATCTGATTATACAATCAACTTTTTTACACATCTCTTGTTCTCGTCGTTGGTGAATAATGTACCGAAATTGAAAACTCACTCATTTGTAATTTCATTTTAATTTCTACTAACGATAATTTTAATGAGAATTTAGTGACCCCATTTTCGAATACACTGAAATCAATAAAATATGCCAATTGAATATGTCCACTGGGAAATGAACCAACTAAATGTACCGAACTTTTCATCCTTTTAGTTATATCAATTTAATTTTAATTTAGCGTCTAGCAGTTGCATATTGATTTCGAAAAAATATAGAATTAAGTTGATGTCAGTTAATAGTTTATAATATTTTATAATACGTTTTCCATTAAAATTAATTTAATTTTGTTTCATTTCCGAGACAAGGTAATTTTATTTTTAAGAGACTGAAAGAATGCTAAAATTAAACAAGTAACCCATAGTGAATACATAGTTCATATTTAAATCTGATATCTGAGGAAGGTTATAATATTTGGCTTTACATTGTCACTCACGTAGTTTTCACAAACATCAAAACAATTGAATATTACTGTCGAATATTCTACAGGATGCGCGTTTCAACCACTATGTTGCCATTATCTAGTGGTGATGGTGTGAGACACGTCAAAATGATTCCAGAGCTGTCAATGCGATAACAATCATAACACGAGTAGAAGAACAGATAAAAAAGAAAATACAAAAAAATATATAAATATATGGATAAAAGACTAATTACACAAAGTTAAAACCTAATCATCTAAGTCATCCTATAAAGTTCTTGTACATAATATTAATAGTAGCATTTTGTAAATGCATTTAAATTTTAATCTTGTATTTATATTAATATATGTAGTAAGTATAAAATAGAGCCAGAACTTTTTATTTCTTAAAATATTTAAAGCATATTTTGCCACACCTGTTATATTTCTAATTACCTTCTTTGTGCATTTGAAGAAGAGCTCCAACAAATGATGCTATAGGAAATTCTGGAAAAGAAATGCTATTTTATTATTATGCGGTTCCCAGCTAAGTACATTATCTAAATTTACACCAAGATATTTTGTTGAGTCAACTTTTTGGATGGATTTAGCCTCAATCTTTAATAAATTACTTTATAAAATTCTGGATGTTCTTGGTGTAAAATTTATAAATACCGTCTTTTATATATTTGCGACCAATTTATTGTTCTTAAACCAGTTAAACATAAAACCAGTTAAACATAAATAAGAAATATTATATTGCTTTTAATTAACATATTATTGGGCAAATCACTTACATACATTAAAAATAGCAACGGTCAAAATACTGACCCTTGAGGAATCCCACATAATATATTTTACCCAGTAGATTTAATTCCATTTACTACAACTTGGTTTCGATAACACAGATAGCATTTGAGCCAATTATGAGTTTTTCCCATTAGTCCATATGCAGAGAGTCTATCTAAAAGTAAATTATGGTTTATTAATTCAAAAGCTTTACTAAGGTCTATAAATAACCAACCACAATCAATAATGGTACTTCTTACCGTTGTTCAAATTTTCGTAAATATTGTGGACAAAATTTAAAATTGCAGTTTCAGTAGATCTGCTGTACGAAATAGTGCATTCTGTAAGTCGGACAGGAATGTGAATATTTTCTAATTTAACGAGACTACCCCGAAAGAGGTAAACCACGGATAATCCGTCCTCTCTCGGTTAAACTCGTGTTACCTCCAGTTTTCGAGGATGCTGAGCACGATAGAGACTTCTTCTCGATCCCCGCCAACCTCTCAAATGAACAAAAACCACTCCCGAAAGGGATAAACCGCGGATAGGCTGTCTTCTCTCGGCTAAACCCGTTTTACCCCCAATTTTAGAGGATGCTGAGCACGATGACGATGTCGGGTATTTCTTCGTTCCCCCCCCCCCCAAGACTCACTTAGACAGCACGCATTATGAGTGTATCTGCAATGTCAATGCTGGTTGGCAAGAGAACTTGATCCACTAGACTGGGGATGGATACAGCACAACCAATGTCTTGAACCAAAATTTTCAGACAAAGAATTAGTACCGACTTTCTTCCAGAAGGAATATCATTGCTTTTGTAAAACTGGGAGTTCAACAAGATATACCTGCGTAAAATTAGAATTACGATGTAGTGTTACATATAGCCGTATATGACTGATACTAGAGAATATAATGTATATTTAGTGAGTGGTTATATCATATAATGTGCTGTTTCTTTCATATAATAGTAATATTGTCAGCATGGATATATAAATTTGAAGTAATATATAGGTTATAGATAGTATGATTTCCAAAGCTCGATTTCTAGCCGAATAGGAAGTTCGATCAAAGCATAATTTACCTATGCAAAACAGCGTAGTAGAAAATACTCTCTATTGAACAAAACCATTACATTATATAGTTTTTACACGAACAATAGAAATCATTATATCAACTCTGTATTCATATATCCATACATATAGCCGTCCGTATATCGATGCATTAAATATACATATAACGAAATGTATTCAAGAATATATCTAATACTAGGGAATATATTAGATTAATTTGTTTAATGAATAATTACCTATAGTATATAATTTTGCCTAATAAGATCAGGAATGCAAATGCAAATTCAAATTGCATCTAGGGTTATTTTTATCATACATTCTTATTACATATGCATTATAACCACAAAGGTTAGAAAAGGGTAATACAAAATATATTCGGGACATTCAGCTTTATGACAAAATATTTAGCAGCCACTTATTAACATAACAAGCATAAAAGTTTTATATTTTAAACTTTTATAGCCATAAGGAACAACAGTACTGTGGTCTTCGCAAATCTTTCTTTGTGTGGAGTTTGGTTTAGGACCCCCGCTGGCAAATTCTGTAATATACAAAACAGGAGGGTAACATTTCAGTTCATCTGTTACCTATGTCACCAATTAAATTCATCGGTTGAGGCATCAAATGCCAGGGTGTTGACGCATAAATGGGCTATCTGTATTATAATAGAGAACTCTATCCTGTAATTTTCTCTAGATTACTATATAGCTTAAGACTGCCCTGTGTTGCAGCATATGCAACGATACCATCGTCAGAAGATCACATACTTCGTCTATCTCAATATGAACCATGACAGTGCTATCCTTAACATCTAGACCACTATTAATTAATATTGCCCAGTTAATAAAGATATTAAAGTATTCTTCATGATAATTCATTATTTTCGTCATTGATTGACTCTCTCTCTTTCATCAAATTTTCCCCAAAATGAATTTAAAATTAATGTGCATATTTTTACGTTTTCACTGTAAAACATTACCGCTAACTGCTATTAATATCCCTATTTTTTACCTAGTTTACCATCAATTATCATTAATTTACTCCTAACTACCCCGAAAATTCGGTCGTGAAGTTGCGTGGCGTTGATTTTTTTTGTTATTTGGTATCTCCTCGGCAGCGAGCCATACAACCGATGACGGGCATAACGCCCTCTTTGGATTTAGCTATCACTAAGAGCGATATAATGTTATAACATCGTCATCGGCGGCCATTTTTGTTGTAGTTATTACTGCGAAAAAGTTAATGTTACTAGTGTTTTTTGATTTGGAGCAGATTTTATATCCGAAAATGTATAGAAAAGTTTCTTTAGACCGGAATATCTAAACAACAATATACAAAATGTTTCCCAAGAACTTCACATGTTTGCTTTGTAACTTTAATGGGATATTGAAATACAAACCGAATGAAATATACTTATTAATTAATAAAACTTTTTAAATGGTAAATGCCTTGTAACCCAAAGGACGCAAGTTCGATCCCGCGTCTTCTCGGCTTTTTTATTCATTATAAACTAAAATACCCGTTCCTAATTTCTCTAATCCCATTAATTCCAATTATAAGTAATTATTGTACATTAATTAAATACACTCCTTAGTGTTATTCAGAGGTTGTGGGATTTCTCAGAATCCCGAATCAACCGCGTTCTCATCGCATCGAACCCACCCCGTCCTCATTGTCCCGAACCAATATTTTGCAAAATGAACCTCCATAAGAAAATATATGGGTTTTTCGCCCCGAACTGATTCTGTAGTATTTCAGAGCACTTTGCATTTAGCCTGGTCATTTACTGCTCTCTCGTGTTTTGAATAAAATAGAGCACAGCTACCAAGATACGTACAGATATAGAAGAACATTACAATGAGATGAAAAACATCACGCAACGCAGGTATTAAAATGTCCCAAATTAATTTTGTGGGAACATAGCTTGCGGAAATGTCTTGAATAATTTAATATATTACCATATTCACACGTAGTACAACAAGTACATTTTACATAAGCTACTGTTCCTGAAAATATTGTACTAGTGTCACGCTATTAGGCAACTAAATATATGGGTCACATGGCTCTTAAACTGTTAAAAATCAATGGAAGCTATTATAACAACAGGTGTGTTGAATCCATTAAGCGGATTAAATATATTTAGAGAGAAATTAAACGGAACATAAAATATATTCATAATATATTTTGTAACTAACGACGAGGTTGTAATTAATTATAGATATTAATAGACAATTAGTAACATTCTTGACAAATTGAATAATTCGAAATACAACGAATAGCAAAGCAGTACATTACCATAACGTGGCAAATTACCAATTTACTAAAGTTCTGACACTGTTACGTGTAAGATGATGGATGTCGGTATTATTTAATAAAAAAGCTATTTCTTTTTTAACGAGGTACTGTATACACGGTATCATTAAATATTTGTTGCGTGAATATTACACGAAAGGTAAAAAAATGATAAGTATAGAGATTTTATTATTTGAACGTTAGTAAAATATTCAATCTATGCGACAAAATAATACAATGTGATAGTAAGCGTAATACTTTCATGATATCGTGTGGAATAAGTCTTATTTTCTTCATTTTAGTATGTAGGGAAAAATTGTTGATAAATTGGAAGCTTAAAAACAACAATAAGATTGCTAGGATACTTAAATAATGAAAGCCTATGGACGGGTAGGCATAGTGTTTGTGCCCCGCAGTTACAAGTATAATTTATGAATTTTTTTCTCGTAAACATTTTAACGAATTGCTTCAAAGAGATATATTACTACACCAATTTTTTGTTTAAATTTGGTGCATTACTGCCTGTTTTAACGTTCTTTCACAATGCATAGTCAAAAACGATTAAAAATATGCAAATACATCCTGTTATTTTTTCTTTTCTTGTTGGGTTTCGTTAGCCATATCACCAAGAGACGTCTCCGTGGTACATTATAAATCGTCGAAGAAGAAGATGGTGGCAGTTTCTTAAATAAAATGATAAACTAAGGCTAGTTAATTATGGCTGGTAAAACAAGAGAACATGAACCAATGTGAATAAAACTATATAGCTGATTTGTGGATACTAAAAAAATATATTCTACAAAAGGTATTTAAAAAATCACTCTAGATACCGACTAGCTTTGACACCACTGAATTGAGACTGGTTAAAATCAGTATTTGACGCGAGAAAATCGGAGACCATAATCACTCCTACGTTCGGCAAATTATGTGAATTTCCTTTCTGGAAACCCTCCTCCATATATCACTCCTCCATGTGTGACAGCAATGAACGTTCTGAATAGTAAAGGCACTGTTACTGCTGTGAATCCAAACTTTGTTCTAACGAGAACGACACGAACGAAATAAATCTAACGCAGTTTACAGGTGATCTGGCACCTGCCGAGCCAGCAAGCATGTGACGTTTATCTGACTAAAATAATGCAAGCTATATCTAGAGTCGCTGTTGTAGTTCGGATTGACTTTTTTTAAGCACAGTTCCAATATTGCTATTTATACTGATTTTTCAAAGGCATTCGACAGACTTGACCATAACTTTTTACTAAGAAAACTTACATCATTTGGACTGTCCTCCTCACTTATATTGCTGTTTGTTTCATATCTGTCTCACAGAAAGCAATATGTGGTATTTAATGGTTTCAAGTCTGTTGAGTACCTTGCAACTTCGGGGGTTCCCCAAGGATCTGTTCTTGGTCCCCTGCTATTCAACATATTTATTAACGATATCGTCATGGATTTAGGTGTGAATTGTCTTCTATATGCCGATGACTTAAAAATATTTGACGTAGTTAGGAATGTTGAGGATTGTTGATTCAGTACAATTTGGACAGAATTCCTAACTGGTGTCTATTAAATAAATACCACTTAATCCTCAAAAATGTAAGGTAATGTCTTACACATTAAAGTCTAGTACTCTAATTTTCAATTATTCTCTAGAAGGTACAACTCTTGAACATCCTAATATTTTTCGAGATCTTGGAGTCACTTTTGATAAGAAACTGTCATTCAGTAATCATATTGAGACCTTAATTTGTGAAGCAAACAAATCATATGGTTTTATAGCACGTAACGGCAGGGATTTTGCGGATATTAACACGATTAAAATGCTATATGGCTGTTTTGTTAGATCAAAACTTGAATATGCTCGGCTAGATATTGTAGCGAAATTAAACTTTCATGTTTCATGTCAACTGCCCGGGATAACATAACTTTCTATCTCCACACAGCGCGTACAAATGTTCTTCAGTATTCACCCATATTTACAATATGTAATAATTGTAACCTAGCGGGAAGTCGGTTAGATATATTTTCTTGGGGCCTTAATAATGTAAAGGAGTTATACTTGAAATGATTGTACTTTTTTTTCTTTGTCTACTTATACATTTGATATTGTTGTGATATATACCTGTTTTTATTTATACCTATATGTTATTATTTACACTTATATTCCTCATCACTTTCTTACCATGTTATGTATAGTTATTGTTCTTTTTATCATACCCTCCTGTTCTATAATTGGGTATTACCTGTAGAACAGTGTAACTGAAATAAATAAATAAATAAATTAGGTCAAAATATTTATTCTTCAGTACTTTTTTTACATTTATTAGAAGTCCCATTCTCATTTAGTTAAAAAGTTCTAAAAACTAAATTTTGGTGATTTTGTTTAAGAATAAAAAAGTATATACATGGTTGTGTATTACAATATGTTTATTGAAAAAATTAAGCAGTAAAACCACAAATTTTCTCAAAGGGAAGTGTATCAACAATATTGTTTTTCAACACTTCTTGAGTATAGAAATAAAAAAGGATATAACATGTACATAAACAAAACAACTTATACATTTAAATATAATATAATATAATATAATATGATATGATATGATATGATACGATAAAATACGATAAGTTAAGATAAGATTAAGGTAAGACAAGACAAGACAAGACAAGATTTATGATTTATGATTTACGATTTACGATTTACGATTTACGATTTACGATTTACGATTTACGATTACGATTACGATTACGATTACGATTACGATTACGATTACGATTACGATTTATGATTTATGATTTATGATTTATGATTTATGATTTATGGTTTATGATTTATGATTTACGATTTATGATCTATGATCTATGATCTATGATCTATGATCTATGATCTATGATCTATGATCTATGATTTACGATTCACGATATGCGATATTCGATATACGATATATGATATATGATTACGATATCATACGATATAATATAATGCGATATCATACGATATAATATAATACATCATTATATAATATAATATGATATGATATTATGTGATGTGATGTGATATGACGTAACGTGACGTGACGTGACGTGACGTGACGTGACGTGACGTGACGTGACGTGACGTGACTTGACATTATAATTTGTTCTGCTGAGTTATTTGAAGAAACCTCTTTTTTTAAGTTTATTTTTGAATTTTGTAATTATTGCTCAATAAAACGAAATTGGTTGCAAATAGCCCTAGGGAAGACTTACAAAAAAATGTTCGTTTTTCATTTCTACATCACATCGTCGAAATATATACAGGATATTTCATTTGAAAAAATTGAGAAAATTCAATTTAAAAAGTTCTTAATTGAAAAATAAACACTGACTCATTTATAAAACGAAAATGGTTGCAATTAGCCATAGGGAAGTACTTACAAAAAATGTTCGCTTTTCATTTATACATCACATCGTCGAAAAATATGCAGGGTGTTCCATTTGAAAAAATTGAGAATTCAATTTAATGTTCTTAATTGAAATAAATTTTTGGCCACCCTGTACATTTTTAGGAAATGAAAATGATTCACAACATTAATTAGATGTCTGGTAACTGGTATTCACATAAGTCTTTCTTAAAACCCATGATTGTGACTGGTGATTTTTTAAATATCCATCCGTAGATTGCATTATTTCAACAAAAAAGTTCATTACAATTGTTTGGGAGATATTCACTGCTAATATAGGAACGAATAGAGCCTAGAAGGAGGGCTCAAAAAATGTACTGATATACAGAGCATTCCATTTTAATAAAGGTGCTTGGTCGAAAATAATTTCCAATTATAGACTAGTTTACTTGCAATTTTTTAAAAAATTTCTGGCTATCGTAGAACTCGAGATATCGAGGTCCGACGCACTATTAATCCACCCTGTATAATTCTATTGTCTCAAATCTCTGCTATGAATATCAATGTTCATCTGTGTATTTTATGAAATAAATAACTAGATTTACCTGTTCTGAAAATATTTAAAACGAATCCTACTACATCTATGAATTTCCTTTCACACATATTTAATAGCTTGGAATTTCGTAAATGTGGAGTACTATGACCATATGGACACAGTTCTAAAATATTTTACTTAGCCTTTTTCAATTTACTTGACAGACAGGGACCGTATACAATATATGCGTAACCATAGTTTCCGAAAGCAGTATTTTAGTATTTATATCCAGGTGCTTTTTAAAGATATATAACTGTATGAAAGAATAGATAGCTTTTTGCAAATAATACTAATGTGACCATAAAAGCTTAATAAAGGATACGAAGATTTTTTTATGCTATTATTTGATGTAATGATAGGAGGACAATTTTGGTGGACCACGTTGTATAAATCATATCCTAAAATGATTATTAAAGAGATATTGTCTATTTTTAAATGTTTAGTTTCCTTTCCATAGTGAATAGGATGCCCTTTATTATAAAACAAGTGGATTTGTATTGAGTGATTCTCATCAAGGAACCCTTCCATTGTTGTTTAATTTGTGACTGGTATTTCCAATCAAAAGTTTAAATTAATTTTGGCGCGTTTCAATTTTATTCCAGCCTTTACATGACGAAAGGGAAACAAGATAAACACCATCAGAAGTGTTAACTTAGCACTAGACAAATTAGTCAGAAGATCGTATAATCGTGGTAGTGATCCTCATTATTCATCTTTGATTTAATTAACGTAGGGCAAATCTAAATTAGTAAAATTTTATCTATTTATTTCAATTTCAGTTATTCGAGGTCTTATGTAGCTGGTTGACATATTTAAAATATACTTTATATTTCTCTAGCATTTCTGAATTTAAAGTTTCTTCCTAATTTATTTTATAATAATGACTTTATTCCATTGCAAATGACTATGTTCAGTGGAACTGATATTTTTGAGAACATGTGCTAAACATTGACGATTTTCTAGGTTTTCCATTATGTTGAATGACTTCAATTCAAATGACAGAAGTCACATCACATTGGGTGTAAAAAATGCAATGTGGCATACACTAGAAGATAAGCCACCAAAAGCTGCAGATGAGCGTATTGAGTTTAAGAGCACAAACGTTGTAGAAGTCTTAGCATGTCCATATTTTATATACCGGCGACCCAGAAGGTACCTACCCTCCTACCTTTTTCTGCAGTTTTTAAAATAAAATTATAAGATTTGGGAAATCAAACATAGATATCAATGTTCACCTTTTGAACATTCGGTGGTAAAAAAATCACTTCCGGTATGACTGGAAATTGCCACAACTTTCTTATTTTAGATAGCACCCTGCCTTAGATATGGCGTTTATTTGCTATTTCTAGTTGGCTTTGGATTTCGGGAAGAAATTTAAAAAATTTCGAAGTGGACTTTGAATTTGAATAAAAGGGGAGTTTTCAACAAATTAAATGTAAAATTAGCCTATTTTCTTCATTTGCTTGGATTTAGAAATGTTTTCCCCATTTTTTCCATTTCATGGAAATTCAATTTGTCATAACTCCAATTTTTCAAATAGTACCCTATATATTTTATTTTTTGATCAAATAGAGTGACAAATTTGCTTTAGACTGGTTTTTCCCAATTAAAAATTGAATATAAATTAAAATAAATATTAAGCTTTTTGTATCGTGTCCATATCTTGCAGTAAGCCATGAAAATCAGATAATGAAACACCGCATCTGTCAAAACGTTATTGCTAAGTGAAATAGAGGCATATTTATTATTTGTAAATTTATAATTAGATGCTTTATTCAAAAAAAGATAAGATTTACGATGCAATACCTGTACACAAAATGAAAAGGTAGATTTACTTTTAATTTACGGTGAATATCAGAAACATGCCCATGCGGCCGCACATCTATATTATGAAAGATATCGCGATCGTCGTCAACCATACCGGCAGTATTTTAAAATTTTAGAAGAGTCATTCTGAAATGCAGAAAATATTGAGGTCGCAGAGGACACATTTATAGTAAGCGAAGAAATTGAGACAAATGTATTAGCTTACACACACGCGTACTCAAATGTTTCTACAAGAGAGCTGGTAGAAGAGATAGATATTGGTCGTGAGACAGTAAGACGTATATTAAAAAAATATGGTTATACCATACCAATTGTAATTGGTTTACTCAACACATATACTTAAACAATAGAATTTTATTTAGTGATGAATCTACTTTTACGAATAATGGCATATACAATACACATAATCTACATTATTGGCCTAAAGAAAATGTACACGAAATGTTTGAAGGTAACCATCAGGAGAGATTTTGCAACATGAAATAGAAAACGAACTGGATGAACTTTCCTTGGAAGATTTTAGAAATATGTACTTCCAACAAAATGGAGCACCGTTGCATAATGCTGGTTTTGTGGGAAATTACCTTAGCGCAAAATTTGACAATCGAGTAATATCTATTAGATGGCCTGCTAGGTCACCAGACCTAACTCCACTTGATTTTTTTTTTGGGGTTATTTGAAGGACAAAGTATACTCAACGCCGTCTGTAACATTAGAAGAACTCCAAAATAAAATTTTAAATGCCTTTGCTGTCCAGATAGGTATTATAACTTAAACATTGGTTTTGATTGTAGTCCAAGCAATGGGGGCTTTCTATCTGTATACCTATTCCCGAAAATTCGGAATTGTCTGGTCGATAGCCGAGTGGGTTAAGGCGCGAGGTGGCAATCGCGATTAATCACACGGACATTGCACCACCGGGTTAGAATCCTGGCTCCGGCACTGTCGGAAGAAATGGTTGTATGTCCGCGTTTTTCAATGTGTAACTCCCTTCCGCACAAGCCCTGGCTTCTGGAATTGGAGGTTGTCTAATTTCTGTGGTGTTTATTTATTTATTCATTTATTAAATGAAATTAGGTGGGATGGTAGACATAGGTCCCCTGATAGTTCACCTCAATTTGCGACCTCGGGGGTTGCCGCTCGTGGGGTGGGGGGGATGAAAACTCTGCGTCGCGACGCTTTTCGGGAAATAGTGCCGTTGTGGTAAGTGCTATCGAAAAAACTTCAAATGAAATATGTAGAGAACAAAATTGTGCACAATTTTGGTGTTTGCATTTTTCGTCTGCGACGGACAGTTTCCATTCTAAGGTGCTCCAAAGTTGGGGGTTGATTTTCAATTTTCAACAAAATCAGAATTTCATCGCGGATTAAGACGGAGATCGCTATCAAACAATCCTGTAATTTTTTTTTCTTAAAGAGATCTTCGTCTTAATACGCGATGAAATTCTGATTTTGTTGAAAATTGCAAAACAACTCTCAACTTTGGCGCGCAAACACCAAAATTGTGCACAATTTTGTTCTCTACATATTTCATTTGGGTAATTCTAGAGGAGAATGGAAACCTCGAATTTTTGCGTAATATTTTCAGGATACCCTATTTTGGGGTCGTAAAACACGAATCTGAAATTAGTTTTGCGTGTATACGAACCGTTTGTCCAAAAAAAATTTTTCTTATGACACGCACTTTTTCATACACATATTTATACACCAACAGCACTTGTATATCGCCTTTTTCCTTGTTAAGATCACACTATGGCCTTTATACATCAATAAACCCTTCACTTATGGCAGAAAACTCACTTTCTTTTGCATAAAAATCAGAATTTTATTCACTGAAATTGTATTAGATGAACCTCCATCTGACATTTGATTAACATGTATTTGCATGCGTTGTTTGCGAATGTCTTCAATATTAAGGCTTGGTGTCTAAAGGCACGACGGGTCTGGTTATGCGACGTTATTTTTCTAAATACATTCGCGACTGGCCGAAGCGCGGATTTCAAAGCGTCGACGGGCGCGAACGTGTCTTGAAGGGCAAAGGATATATAATAGTACTTAGCACCTTATTAAATCTGGGGCAGACGGCGTTAAGTATTATTTATAAATATTTAGTATTTCTGTTATTACAGCAGAAGAGGGGGGTGTTCTATAGAATGACCCATACCGGTTTCACAAGGAATATTAATTTAACATTGAAAAAATGAAAAATCGCCTCATGAAATTAGTCAGTGTCGGTACTTTAGACACAGATTTGTAAATGCATGCGCATCGGGTTGACAGTTGTACAGTTTTCAGTAGCTGTTGTATGATGTTTTACAAACCATCTTTTGTTTTATTAAAGGAAAATATGTTTTCTGTCATAAGTGAAGGGTTTCTTGTTCTATAAAAGCCATAGAGTGATCTTAATAAGGAAAAAGGCGATATAAAAGTGCTGTTGATGTATACATAGATGCATGAAAAATTGAGTCATAAGAAAAATTTTCAAAAATTTTTTTGGACAAACGGGTCATATGCACCCAAAACTAATTTCAGATTCGTATTCTACAACCCCAAAATAGGGTATCCTGAAAAAATGACGCAAAAATTCGAGGTTTCCGTTATCCTTTAGAATTACCTTCATTTGAACTTATTTCAAAGGAACTTACCACAACGGCGCTATTTCCCGAAAAGCATTGCGACGCAGAGTTTCATCCCCCCACCCCTCGAGCGGCAACCGCCCCCCCCCCCCGAGGTTGCAAACCAAGGTGTACTATCAAGGAATCTATGTCTACTATACCACCAAATTTCATTTCTATCCGACCTTTTGCGAATAGAAACCCCCCATTACTTGGATAATTGTGTAAATTTTTGTTTTTTTGCAATAATTCATCAAAATTTTTGTTATATTTATCAAAATTAATTTTCTCTAATTACAAATAACTCATATGTTTTTCGTAGCTCTGCATAGACACATAACTCGAAACGCTTCTACAAAAAGCTTAATATTTACTTTAATTTATATTCAATTTTTTTTTTTCGGGAAAAAACAGTCTAAAGCAAATTTACCACTCTATCTGACAAAAAAATAAAACATATAGGGTACTATTTGAAAAACTGGAGTTATGATAAATTGAATTTCCATGAAATGGAAAAATGGGAAAAACATTTCTAAATTCAAGCCAATGAACAAAATAGGCCAATTTTACATTTAATTTGTTGAGAAATACCCTTCTATTCAAATTCAGTCTACTTTCAATTTTTTAAAATTCGTTCCTAAATTCCAAAGCCAACTAGAAATAGAAAATAAATGCCATTTCTGAGGTTACTTTTCATCCGATTTTAAATCTGAAAAAAGCGTTAGAAAGAGAAATTACAGATTTATGAGAAAATTGAAAATTTAAATATACAGGGTGCTATTTAAAATAAGAAAGTTATGACAATTTCCGGCCATATCGGAAGTGATTTTTTTTTACCATTGAGTGGTCATTGATACTTATATTTTATTTCCCAAATTTCAGAATTTTACTTTTAAAACTGTAGAAAAAAGTGAGGAGGTAGGTACTTTCTGGGTCACTCAGTATGTTATAAACACCGAAATTCAAAAATTAAATCCAAAAAAAAATTAGCCTGTTGTTTTACTTAACTTGGTATCAAAGTAACTTTTATTAATTTTCAACTACAGCGCCAGCGGGCGGATATAGAATTTCATATTTCTTAGATTTTTCGAATTTCTCAAATCTGCCGCCGTTCAGGAAATCTCTTGTGGATATTCTATTTTTCCGAATATCAATTTAATATTTGCTAATAAAACCCATTAATACACCTCCGCTTTGTTTTATTTTTTGATTTTCACTGTTTGTAAATTGCACGAAAAAATTAAAAATTAAAAAAATAAGAAAGGTAAACCCATAGTTTTGTTTACCTTCATACCAAATATTTTTTCGTAATTTTCATCAACAGCCTAGTGATAGCGGATGTGCAAAGATCTAAAGAAGTCTGGCCTCTTAATAGTAGACATTCTATTTCATTTGTTCTTTTCATGCTATGACAGTAACATGTTTCCTTCTCTCCTGAACTATTGACTTTCATTTTTTTTAGCTAATACGGTAAAAGTTAAACACGTTTATCCTTACTAAGCATGAAAGCACTTGTATTTAACCAAAAATATACTTTCTTCAGGACAATTTGTTGATTGCTATATACTTAAACCTACGTTCTACCGGTAAATACAACCCATAACCATTAGCGTATTGTTGGACAAAATGAGCAAGCAGTAAGTCGTTAAATGCAAGCGTCCGTAGTAGAGTGTATATAATAAAGATAAATGTGTGTCGTGAGTGAAATTCTTATTAAGGGTTATAACTTACATTCAGTGTATAAATAACCAGCCTCTAAAGAGTATTTTCTAACAACCCTAGAACGAAGTTTCAGCACGTGATAGGAAATTCAACAAGTAGAATTTGAGGAGATGACAACAAAAAATTTAGTGATATAGGGATATAGATTGTATTTGGACCTAAGTCAATGTTTTATGTTTAGTAAACGATATGATATAGGATAAAGTATAAAAGTATTCTTTCAATTTATATTTAGTTACTATTGGAAAAATTCTACAGTCTACTTAGTACGTTTATTGAATAAAGCAATCCTGATTGTTTAACTTAGATGTGAAATAAGTAAAAGACAGGTATTTGTCTTTAATTCAAAACTATGAAAAACGTAGGAACTAACAACGATTTAAATAAAATCCGATCATTATGGGGCATTTTAATTTTAAAGCGCATTGTTACCAAGATTTTAGGTTAAGTACGTACAAACACTAAGGCATACTTGATATCGATACTGCAACATAAAATGTGTCTCGCAAGATCGAACCAGCTTTACGTAAATTGGGCGATAATCACTTTTACTTCAATTTTCTACTAATATTCGGCTAAGTTTAACTTCCACTGATTTTGCAGTGTATATACAGGGTGTCTCACCAAGATCGATCGACTCAGCTGTTTCAGATATATTTGACATTTAAAAAAAATTTGACAGGTATAATCGTTTACAATAACCTTTATAACTTTATTCGTGTAAAAATTTATCAGCACGACGGTGCACCTCCACATAACGTGTATTTGATAAACATTTGTTTATACAATCGATGGATTCCCGACAATGGACCTTTCTTATGGCCTCCTCGCTCGCCCGATTCATCAATTCCAGATTACTTTATTTGGGGAACTATTAAAAATAATTATTATTTGAGCCCACTAACAACTATTGAAAAGTCATAGAAGTTCTACGCACTAATGCCCCACCCTGTATATAAGTTTAGTAGATTGTAATGACGTTTTTTTATTTGTATTCGATACTTTCACTTTGAAAGTATGTCCTTTTAATTTAATGATAAAATCTACACCTAGTTGTACACCAATATACAGGGTGTCTCACCGGGAACTGAATCGATCGATATAGGGAAAAGTACGTATCAGAAAATTTTGAAAATTTAGATAATTACTAATGTCGGTGTGGCCAATTCAACTAAAATAATTACAAGCAGCTGGCATTTCCGCTTATAGCAAATGTGCTGCAAGTTCTTGATATCACTTTATCAAATTCTCCATTAATAATAATCAAATTTAAAAAATCTTCGTGGGTGTAATTTAAATGTGCTGGCATTTTTTGACACAAGATAATGACTGATTGTTTCTAATCATGGCTATTTTGATGAAATGATTACAACAATTCATGAATTTCTAATAAAATCGCAAATATTTCAAAAAGTTGTAATTTTAACCCTCACTAATATCAGAAAAAAGGGAATTCAATTTTACACAACTTGACGTAAAAAATACAGGGTGTTCCATTTGACCTAAACAAGTTTTCACGGTTTGAAGTTGACAAAATGTAACGCGAAAAACGGAACACTTGGTATCATATTATTGAATTTACTTTAGTTGTAGAACGTAGTTCTCCTTGTGTTCTTTTTATGTGACAAGAAGCAAATGAGGATTTTTTACACGAAGAAAGTTATAACGGTTCTTGCAAACCGTTGCACCTGTCAAACTTTCTATAAAATGACAAATATATCTGAAACGGCTAGGTTTTGGTATAGGATATGCTACATATTTTCGACTCAGAATTTTATGCTCTTTTCGAAAACCCTAAAATATATAGGGTGTTCCATTCGAAATAAGCAAGTTGGTATCGACTTCCGGTATAAGCGGAAGTGCCAGCTGCTTTTAATTATTTTAGTTGGATTGGCCACACCGGCATTAGTAATTATCTAAATTTTCAAAATTTTCTGATGCGTACTTTTCTCTATATCGATCGATTCAGTTCCCGGTGAGGCACCCTGACTGTATATTGTGTAGGTATAGATAGTGGTTTCATTGTCAAAGAAGCAGTACACTAATTTATAGGCTTGCAGTTAAATCGCTATTTAATAACAGTTTATTGAACGGACTATATGGTAAAAACTGCATCTCATTGAGCTATATGCCTAGGCCAAACTTCATAGGTACGTATGCTATACTTTCAAAATTTTATGTGGAAATCATGGTAATTATTGCATTTAGGGTGCAAACAACCTTTCAGCTATGCCGCGCTTTGTTTGTAATGTCTCAAATCAAAATAATTACAAAGGGCACTATTAGAAAAACTCTAGAGTCATTGTAGGCCAAAACAAAATCATCCCTCTGAAGTAATTTAATACTTAACAAATTTATACAAAGAAAAACAATACAAATTTAGAATATTTTCCAGACCGTTATCCAATCAAATATTCACTTTACCTCATATCCTATTCGTTTATCTTTCCAGATTCCGTGAAACACGTTCTCGTTTATTGACATCGATTTACATTTTCAGTTCCTCTGAAGTAAGCATACTGCTTTTAAGTTAACCTACAGAAAGATACGTATCGGTGTAAAAGGGTGTTGCGGATATGCAAAGGCAGCGTGCGGGCGGAAATAAACCGCATCATTGTTATATAGTCCGAAGAGAGAGAGATGATATGTATATAGGTATTAACTCTCCCCTAGCCTTCACTTGTCATGGAGGTTATAGCAAAAATACTCAAAAATGTGACTTTATTTTCTATTTAAATACAATGTGTCCACGGTAAACGATATTATAGATGTAAATGACAAAGATTTTTTTATTTTAAACATAAATTTCTGTACAATTTTGACCAGAAAATTTCATGCAGGAGTCATTGTTATGTACAAAAGGTACACTTGATAAAACTTGATAATTCCAACAGTTTTCGAGGAAACTGCCACAAAAGATTTAAATAATTCTTCGAAATCAAACTCAATTTGAAAAAGACAAATTGTATTTATTGAAAAAATTATAGAACATAAACCCAAACGTACTTTTGGATCTGACGGTATATCAACTTATACAGGGTGGGGTAATAGTGCGTCAGACCTCGATATCTCGAATTCTACGACAGCTAGATATTTTTTAAAAAATTGCAAGAAAGCTAGATAAAAAAGTCTATAACTGCAAATTATTTTCGAACATACAAGGCGAACCAAGACGAAATGACAGGACAAGTACTTTTTTTAATGGAATGCTATGTATATCAGAACATTTTTTGAAGCCTCTTTCTAGGCTCTATTTATTCCTATGTTTATTTAAATGCAGTTAAAGACCACTTAAATAATACCTACCCTCATCAATGGATTGGAAGAAATGGATCCACTAAATGGCCTACTAGATCCCCAGATCTTACAAAAATGGATTTCTTTTTATGGGGATACGTGAAGGAAATCATTTATAGAGACACACCAACAACAGTACAAAATATGAAGGAAAGAATAATAACTGCCTTTACATCTATCACACCGGCAAGGAACAGTGGGAACCTCATTCCAAAAGCGCATAGAGATATCTGTCAATAAAAATGGGCAACATGTGGAACATTTATTATAATTTGTTCTACTGAGTTATTTGAATAAACCTCTTTCTTTAAGTTTATTTTTAAATTTTGAAATTATTGCTCAATAAAACTAAATTGGTTGCAATTAGCCCTAGGGAAGTACTGACAAAAAATGTTCTTTTTTCATGTCCACATCACGTCGTCGAAAAATATACAGGGTGTCCATTCGAGAAAATTGAGAAAATTCAATTTAAAATGTTCTTAATTGAAAAATAATTTTTTGCCACCCTGTACATTTTTAGGAAATGAAAATGATTCAAAAACGTTAATTATATGTCTCGTAACTGGTATTCAGATAAGTTTTTCTTAAAACCCATAATTGTGATTGTGGCGATTTTTTTAATATCCATCTGCAGATTGCATTATTTCAATAAAAAAATTCATTACATCCAAATAGTTGGGAGATATTCAATGCTAGTATAGGAGTGAATAGAGCCTAGAAATTGGCTTGAAAAAATGTTATACATAGTTATATACATAGCATTGCATTTTTAAAAAAGGCACTTGGTCCTGTAATTTCGTGTTGGCTATCCCTGTATATTCCAAAATAATCTCCAGTTATAGACTTTTTTATCTAGTTTACTTGCAATTTTTTTTAAAATTTCTAGCTACCATAGAACTCGAGACATCGAGGTCCGACGCACTACTGCCTCACCCTGTATATTAAAAGGCCGCGCTGAATAATTTAAAAGACTACTCCTACATATTTACAACCTAGTCCTAAAAAATAATACATTCCGTACCGTATGAAAAACATCATTAATAATTCCGATTCATAAGTCAGGTGATAAATCAATTGTACAAAATTACAGGCTCATATCTGTACTTCCAGCACCCGCTAAAGTACTCCAGCAAATATTTTTTTATGGAGTCATCTCAGTAAATTTTTCAGTGAAAACCAGCATGGTTTTGTTCCCAAGCGATCGACTTCTACTAACCTAATTACCTATGTTACGGACCTCTAGCGTATGCGACCCACCATACGCTTTAGCGTTTTGTGGGCCGCATTATAACAACTGCTACACGTCCGTAACACATTTCGCTATTCTCCATGGGAGGGCGACACATTTGTGACACGTGATCAACAGTGAAAACGGAAGCAGACATTTTTTTGGTTGGCTTGGCTTGGCTTGTTGGTTAGTTGTTATTCTGTGAACCTTGATTTTATTCAAGTCATCCGCGTGGATTTTAGAATAATCAACTCAAGAAAATTTCCTCAATCCGTTGTTGTTCCGTTTAGCGGAATATTTTGTGTTTGTGAGTAAATTTTATCTGCGGAAGCAGGATATTAAATTACACAAGGCTTTCCTGTGGAAATACAGTGTCAACTTTAAAAGGCGACTCAACCCCATTTATCCGACTGTGGCTTCCAGGAGTTTTGGTGGATTGTTCCCTCATCAGTGAGGGTTCCACGGACGGGGCTTCTACGCACGTCAGTGAAGTTCCACGGACGGGGCATCCACAAACAGTGGAAGGTTCCAGGGCTGGTGAGGCCACGATCAACCCCATCCTTGGGTCCATTTCTTGTGTCCCGAAGGCATCTCTGCAGGGCTTCAGTTCTTCCACCGGACTCGGTATCGTACCACCCTAAATAAGTGTGTTTGTGTTGTGTTTATTTTTACTTACCGGGGACCACCTTCAGTGGTTCCGCTGGACATCATTTTATACTTTTTGGCATTTTAACCTGTACATTTTTAAATATTTCATGCATATATTTACATATATTTAAGGAGGTTCTTTAAATCAAACCTTTGTGGCAGAATTTATGACAATTCATGATAATATTGTAAACCGATGTGTAGCTACACGAGGCATTTTATGAATGTTATAACTGATTAATCGTGAAATATTGGCCACAACTGTGAACATCGCCAGGTTATATTCTAGAGAACCAATTTTGTAAATTGTTCAATATAGTGCATTTCATTTTTAAAGAAAGTGTCATTATTTCGTCTGCGACCACTACATATGGAAAAACTCAGTGATTTGTTAAGTAAGTAAACTAATAATTTATCATAGTTTGTGTAAGCTTGGGCTTAACGCCCTGAGATAGTTTGAGCTAGAGAAATTTTATCGTAGGCACGTACATCACTTTCCGGGTAAGTCAGTGCCTACGGTATCTGCTACGCCACGGTAGCCCAAGTGATTTCGTTACGTAATTATCTGATAATCATTAAGATCCAACGTATCTATTTGTTTATGTACGTTCAACTCGTAGCAGTGGCGCCCAACTTAAATAGTACAGTTATCTCAAGGCGATAGCAGTGGCGCCCAACTTAAATAGTGAAGTTATCTCAAGGGGATAGTAGTATCGCCCCTAATTAAGTTTTTTTTTTTGTGATAAATTGAGTGTCCCATTTGTTGGTGGTTTGCATATGAAATAATAGCCAGACACATAGTAACGTTACGTGACACACATCAAAAGGGGGTTACTTTGCCTCAGCGTAATCGCTTCGCTTTTTTTTGGTAGGGGGGTGACTTCGTTTTTTTGTCTTACTATTTCATGAGCGGATTAGTATAAACAATAGTTGTTACGTATAAACCATTGGAAAGATTCCTAAGTGCAGCCAACAGTTTTTTTTTTGTTGTTGATACGTACCGACGCCCAGCGTCGTTTTGCTAATTTACCCGATATTGTCATTTTTACACATTATTAGGTACTTACTAGTGTTAGTAAACTTTTTCTGCGTCCATACAGTTGCCGACGCCCAGCGTCGTTTTGCAAATTTTCTAGATTTTGTCGTTTTTATACATTATTAAGTACTTATTAGTGTTTGTAAATTTTTTTTGCGTACCGACGCCCAGCGTCGTTTTGTTAATTTACCTGATTTTGTCATTTTTACTCATTACTAAGTACTTGTTAGTGTTGGTAAGTTTTTTGTGTCTATATACGTACCGACGCCCAGCGTCGTTTTGCCAATTTACTTGATTTTGTCGTTATTACACATTGCTAAGTACTTATTAGTGTTGGTAAGCTTTTTTGCGTCTATATACGTACCGACGCCCAGCGTCGTTTTGTTAATTTACCTGATTTTGTCATTTTTTTTTCGTGTGTTTGATTGAAAATTCAGTATGGCTAGTTCACAAATTAAGTTAGATATTAATAGGTTAGTTAGGGATGAGCTTGTTTATGAATTACAAGTACGTGGCTTAGGAGATGGTAGTGATCTTACTGTGGCAGAGTTGCGCACTGTTTTAAGAGAAGCCATACATTTAGAGAAAACCACTTTGGCTATTAAAAGTCCTCCATACCCGTACCAATTCACTGTCGATTCTGAAGCTCTAACGGCATCCCTAGCTGCTATTCAAAAACATATCGATGAATTTGTAGGCAGTGAGCACGATAATAAATACAAGGGGATTGTTTCCAAGATAGCTCATGCGTTGGGTCGTGTTAACAGGTTCATGCCCACTAATGACGAGCAAAAAGGTGTCAAGTCTAGTACTCGGCTTAAATTATTGTTAGCTTTTGATAAACTTAAGGATAAGGCCCGCGGGGATCGTAAGCTTAAAGAGTCAGCCATCCTCGATATGTCGGTATTGCATAATGTCATGGCTCAGGTTCAGCCTGATGCGCATAGCTCTGCAATAACTACTGATTTTAGTTCAGATGAGGAGGAGGCTGTGAAACCTAAACCCGTACCGGTTAGAGACTGGGGCTTGAAATTTACTGGCCGAAAGGGCGACATGTCTTTTTCAACTTTCTTAGAACATGTTGAGGAGAAACGGAGGTCTCGTGGTATTTCACGGGCACGGTTATTTAAAGATGCAGTAGACTTATTCGAGGGAGATGCCTACAATTGGTATAATCTGGTGAAAGACTGGGCCACCGATTGGCCATCCTTAGTGGAGGCAATGAGGGAACAGTTCATGCCAGAGTCTTTTGACCGCGACTTGTTTGAGGAGATTAAGCGACGTACTCAAGGTAGTCGGGAGAGTATAGGATTGTACATCGCTAGTATGATTGGGTTGTTCAAGAAGATGCACACTCCAATACCTATGGGAACCCAACTCGAAATCATTTTGGAGCGCATAGATCCATACTATCATCCTTTTCTTGCTTTTGAAGATATAACTTCCGTCACGCAACTCCTGCAATGTTGTCGTATGCTCGACTCGAAACGACAATTGGCTAAGTCATATGTTCCTCCTCCACCTAAGAGTAAATCTCTTATACCAGAGTTGGCTTATGCATCTACTAGTTCTACTACTTCTCGTTCAACCTCTCGTTCTAGTCTCGTCTTGGATGAAGTCCAACACTCTGGAATCAAATGTTTTAATTGTGGTCAAGTTGGTCATGGGCATCGGGAGTGTCAGGCTCCTAGGAAGAAATTCTGCTATAAATGTGGTAAAGCAGAGGTTACGATTAGGTCCTGTCCTAAGTGTTCGCGTTCGGAAAACTGTCCAGGGAGACACTAATTGGTCGAACAGTTTCTCCCGGTGTAAGTGAGTCGACCAACAATGTTGTTGACTTAAAACAACAAATTTTTCTCGATTATGTCATTTCTCATGTGGTTGGTGATCAGCGTCCTTACTTACAACTTTCGGTATTAGGTTTTCCTATGATGGGTTTGTTAGATTCAGGTGCTACCAGGACAATGGTAGGATCATCTGGTTTTGAGGTCTTCCAGCAGATTGGTTTAAGTTTGAAGCGTTCTGTCAGTGAGTGCAGAGTGGCTAATGGGCAAATCTGTTCCGTTATAGGTTATGTATCTGTTCCTTTCTGCTTGGGTGACAAGGTCCATGTAATAGATGTCCTAGTAGTTCCGGAAATACCGCATAAGTTAATTCTAGGGATAGATTTTTGGGTGGCGATGAATATTATACCAGATTTACGACAAGATGTTTGGCATTTTTCTGAGCAGGAACCACTCGTTGAGGTTAACAGTGTCCTTGATGAGACTTCTTTAAGTGTATCACAGAAACTAGCTCTGGATAGTTTGGTGGATGAAAACCGGAAACTGATGGGTACTTCCCTTGGTCGTACACATCTCGTTTCTCATGAGATCGAGTTACTCCCAGATACCAAACCTATCAAACAGAGATACTATCCTGTTTCGCCTGCCAGACAAAAACTTATTGATGATGAAATTAAGAAAATGCTAGAGTTAAATATCATCGAACCGTGTAAAAGTCCTTGGTCTTCCCCAATATGTTTAGTTCAGAAAAAGGATCAAACTCTGCGTTTTTGTGTAGATTACCGGCGCCTTAATGCTGTTACCAAAAAGGATGCCTATCCTCTGCCGCTGATTTCCTCCATATTAGATCAGTTGAGGGATGCCAAATATTTAAGTTCATTAGATATTAAGAGTGCATATTGGCAAGTTCCTATTGCTGAATCGTCCAAAGACTATACCGCTTTCACTGTACCTAATGGCTTGTATAGGTTTCGAGTTATGCCTTTTGGTTTGTCAAATGCGCCTGCGACTTGGCAGCGTCTTATTGATACCGTGCTTGGAGCTGATTTGCAGCCTTCGGTTTTGGTTTATTTGGATGACATTGTGGTAGTGTCGAAGGATTTCGAATCTCACCTAGAGACGTTGCAGAAGGTTTTTGATCGCTTGCATTCTGCTGGGCTGATAGTTAGTTTTGACAAGTGTCAATTTTGCCGTCCTGAGCTTAAGTACTTGGGATATGTTGTTGATAAGTATGGTTTACGTCCTGACCCAGCGAAAGTAGAGTCGATTTTGAGTGTACCTTCTCCGAAAAACGTTAGGGAAATTCGTAGATTTATAGGCACAGCATCTTGGTATCGAAGGTTTGTACCGCAGTTTTCTACAATAGTGGCTCCTTTGTCGAACCTCACAAAGAAGAATGTTAGTTGGTGTTGGTCGCCTGAGTGCGAGAAATCTTTTAAACTTCTTAAGGAGTGTTTGGTTACTGCACCTATTTTGACTTGCCCTGATTTTGAGCGTACCTTTTATGTGCAGACAGATTCGTCGGCATTCGGTGTTGGTGCCGTGCTCACGCAGCAATTTGATGATGGCGAAAAGGTAATTTGCTATTTGTCCCGTTCTTTGACTAGCCAGGAGCGCAAATATAGCTCGGTCGAAAGAGAATGCATCGGCGTAATTTGGGCAGTGGAGAAGCTACGTCACTATCTGGAAGGTTTCCACTTCAAAATCATAACGGATTGTCATTCTTTGCTATGGTTGCAGCAGCTGAAAGATCCCCAAGGTCGATTGGCCAGATGGGCACTTCGTTTGCAACCTTATGATTTTGAACTGATTCATCGCAAGGGCTCTGAACATACCGTCCCTGATTTTCTGTCTCGTTCAGTACCAGTAACGGTGGAATCCATCGAAGTATTGTCGGTCACGGACCATGCTGATTTTCCCACCGATAAATGGTATTTGAGAATGTTGGAGCGAGTCGAAAGGTCTCCTATGCGTTATCCCTTATGGCGTATACAGAATGGCCAGTTGTACAAGTATGTACGTTTGCGTTATCCCGAGTTAGCAGATCCTGCCGACACTTGGAGACTGGTTTTACCCAAAGAGAAACGCCTAGAAGTAATTAGGTCGTTGCATTGTGATGCGAGTTGTGGACACGCAGGGGTCCATAAGACTGTGGCTCGAGTGGGAAATAGGTATTATTGGCCGAAATTAAAGGCCGATGTGGCTAAGTTCGTTAGGCAATGTGAGATTTGCATAAGTACTAAATCCGAACAGAAGTCACTTAGGGGAAATTTGTTGAGTAAGACACCTACCGTTGGAAAACCTTGGCAATTAATTAGTGCCGATCTGATGGGTCCATTACCCAGGACGGCTAAAGGTTATCAGTTTATTCTTGTCGTGTGTGACAATTTTAGTAAGTTTGCCATGGTGTTTCCGTTGAGGTCAGCTACCGCTAATAGCATATCGCAGGTCATCGAGGATAATGTAATTCTCTTATTTGGCGCTCCGAAGACTATAGTGGTAGACAATGGTCGTCAGTTTCAGAGTAACCGTTTCCAAAATCTTGCGAAAACCTACAACATTGAAATAGCGTACACTGCAAATTACCACCCTCAATGCAACCTGACTGAAAGGGTAAATCGTGTTGTTAAGACTATGTTATCTGCGTATGTAAAGGATAATCACAGGGCTTGGGATCAATTTTTGCCGAAAATAGGTTTCGCCATTAGATCATCGAAACATGAAGTTACAGGCCTAACGCCTAATTTTGTCAATTTTGGACGTGAAATTTCGTTAGATGGCAATAGTGATATGTACGTACCTTCTGAGTCTGAGTATCCAGTTGTAAACCCTGAAAACCGTAAGCTTGCTTTCGCTAAGATTTATAAGGATGTTCAGAGTAGAATATTAAAGGCCCATAAATCCAGTAAGAAACATTATAACCTAAGACGCCGACCCGATAAGTTTGTTTTGAAGCAAAAGGTCTGGAGACGTTCTCACGCCCAGTCTGATGCTTCTAAATATTTCACGGCAAAGTTAGCACCTAAATTTGTGGGTCCTTTCACGATTAGAAAAATTCTCTCACCATGGACTTATGAGCTTGAAGGTTCTGACGGTAAACGTTCGGTGTGGCACATAAAAGATCTGAAAGCACACCCTCCCGATGACAACTAATTGTGGTCTATTCTGTTAGTTCCGTTGACGTACTTAGGCATCCGAATAAGCAATGACGAATTCGTTTTTTTTTATGTTGGTCTTAGTAACATGGTTTTAGGTCACTTCTGTCGTTAATTTGGTAGTAACATTTCCGTTTCTGGTTCATTGGTCTTGCTCAGGTGGCTGAAACCCACTGAGTAAGTTTTCACCTCTTTCCGCCTCACGGGAGGAAGTGTCTTTGTTGGATCTCTGTGATGGGGGATGCACGAATACCATCACCGTGGTTATACCTGCGAGGGGTAAGAGTCCCCAAAATGGTCTTGTGTGGCGCTTGCGTCTTGAGGGACTCCGTCTCATTGGGGGCGCTCACATTGCTGGCAGCTGCCTTTAAAGGTATCCGTCTGGAGGGGCTCGAGCTTGGGAGGTGCTGCTTGGAGGTAGCCTGGTCTAGGCCTGGTTATCATTACCCGGGTAGGCACTACTGGGCTTCAGACTAACCTCGTTGTCTAGCAAGGGTGGTCGTCGTGGTGTGACGGGGAACACTCCCGTACCTCATTGTTTTGCTGGTGGAGTAGCCTTGGGGCGAACTACTTCCTAGCTGTTAAGTCCTTATGCGTTTTTGTTCTTTTTTTTTCCCTTCTCTTTTTTTCTCTATGTATTTTTTTTTGAGTTGTGTTGTTATGCCTGATGGTAACTTGGGAGACGAGTTAGCCATCCCCGTGCATTTAAGTCTCTTTATTTTTTTGACATTATTTTTGTTGTTATGCCTGATGATAACTTAGGAGACGAGTTAGTCATCCTCGTGCATTTTAAGTCTCATTATTTTCATTGTTATGCCTGATGGTAACTTGGGAGGCGGGTTAGCCATCCCCGTGCATATTAAGTCTCCCCACCAATTATCCATCCTCTGGTGAGAAGCTAGTAAGAAAAAAAAATCTTCGATTTTTTTTTCCTGCGAGTAAAGGGGGAGTTGTTACGGACCTCTAGCGTATGCGACCCACCATACGCTTTAGCGTTTTGTGGGCCGCATTATAACAACTGCTACACGTCCGTAACACATTTCGCTATTCTCCATGGGAGGGCGACACATTTGTGACACGTGATCAACAGTGAAAACGGAAGCAGACATTTTTTTGGTTGGCTTGGCTTGGCTTGTTGGTTAGTTGTTATTCTGTGAACCTTGATTTTATTCAAGTCATCCGCGTGGATTTTAGAATAATCAACTCAAGAAAATTTCCTCAATCCGTTGTTGTTCCGTTTAGCGGAATATTTTGTGTTTGTGAGTAAATTTTATCTGCGGAAGCAGGATATTAAATTACACAAGGCTTTCCTGTGGAAATACAGTGTCAACTTTAAAAGGCGACTCAACCCCATTTATCCGACTGTGGCTTCCAGGAGTTTTGGTGGATTGTTCCCTCATCAGTGAGGGTTCCACGGACGGGGCTTCTACGCACGTCAGTGAAGTTCCACGGACGGGGCATCCACAAACAGTGGAAGGTTCCAGGGCTGGTGAGGCCACGATCAACCCCATCCTTGGGTCCATTTCTTGTGTCCCGAAGGCATCTCTGCAGGGCTTCAGTTCTTCCACCGGACTCGGTATCGTACCACCCTAAATAAGTGTGTTTGTGTTGTGTTTATTTTTACTTACCGGGGACCACCTTCAGTGGTTCCGCTGGACATCATTTTATACTTTTTGGCATTTTAACCTGTACATTTTTAAATATTTCATGCATATATTTACATATATTTAAGGAGGTTCTTTAAATCAAACCTTTGTGGCAGAATTTATGACAATTCATGATAATATTGTAAACCGATGTGTAGCTACACGAGGCATTTTATGAATGTTATAACTGATTAATCGTGAAATATTGGCCACAACTGTGAACATCGCCAGGTTATATTCTAGAGAACCAATTTTGTAAATTGTTCAATATAGTGCATTTCATTTTTAAAGAAAGTGTCATTATTTCGTCTGCGACCACTACATATGGAAAAACTCAGTGATTTGTTAAGTAAGTAAACTAATAATTTATCATAGTTTGTGTAAGCTTGGGCTTAACGCCCTGAGATAGTCTGAGCTAGAGAAATTTTATCGTAGGCACGTACATCACTTTCCGGGTAAGTCAGTGCCTACGGTATCTGCTACGCCACGGTAGCCCAAGTGATTTCGTTACGTAATTATCTGATAATCATTAAGATCCAACGTATCTATTTGTTTATGTACGTTCAACTCGTAGCACCTACAGTCATCATATCTCCAGGATTTTGAATGGGTTTCAGGTGGATACAGTATATACGGACTTTCTAAAGGCTTTTGATAAAGTCGATCATGATGTATTGCTTAACAAATTATGTATATATTCTGTAGCTGACTCTATACTTAAGTTAATCGCCTCATATTTAGTAGGCCGGAAGTATATTGTTAAATATAATGGCATGGTTTCTAATATATACAGCGCCCATTCAGGGGTACCCCAAGGCTCGAACCTGGGACCTTTCTATTTCTTTATTTTATTAACGACTTGCCGGACTCGATATCTAATTCTAGATGCCTATTGTTTGCGGATGACTTAAAACTATATAAAGAAATCAAATCCCAAGACGATTGTGAGTTATTACAACTTGATATGGAAGTAGCGTATGAGTGGAGCAAGTTAAATAAATTTAACTTTAATATAGAAAAGTGTCACATCATTACAATTACTTGCAATAAACAACGAATAATGCACTTCTATACAATGAATCATATATTTTTGGATAAAGCTTTAAAGATGTAGGTGTAAGAATTGATTCCAAATTCTCATGTAAATTACACTTTGAAAATATAATCTTCTAGGGTAGGGTCTCTGGGTTTTGTAATTAATGAATATAAAAATTTCAGTAACTTAAATGCAACTACCACATTCTATTACACACTGGTGAGGCCGAAACTTGAACATTGATCTACATTGTAGCATTCACAACCGTATATGTATATTGAAAGAATTGAAAAGGTCCAAAAAAGTTTTTGAGATTTTTATATTTAAAAAAATATAATAAACTATTATACTGTCCGAACTAAACAACTACGTGCAGAATTCGAAATAAATACTTTATATAATGCGCAGTATTTCAATCTTGTTGTTTGGTTACAAAATATTAAATTATCTTATTAATTACTCCAAATTATTGTTATCATTTCTCTTTAATATTCCCCCTAGAAATACCCGATTACAACAGCTATTATTTGTTCTTACACGCAGAACGACATATGCAATAAGTGTGATGTCGCAGATTATGGTTTTTCTGATCATACCGCTCAACAATTAAACTTTACAATAACCGAAAATGGTCTGAATAATAATTTCCATTTCAAAAGATGTTTTTCGTCAAATAATGTCCAATAATTTAACACTAAAATGTATAATTTTATAACATCTAATCCATACCAAAAAATATCTTACAGTTCGTTACACTCTAAATTTGATGCTTTCATAAGTTCTATACAGGAAAATTATGAATTAAGTTTTCCTTATAAAAAATTTCAAATCAAAGAACAGAAACCGTGGATTACTAAAAGTATTCGTATATCAAGTAAAACCAAACGTAGTATTTCTAAAATTGCGCATGAAGTAAATAGTGTTATATTAGAAAACTACCTAAAAAAAATATACTAAAATATTAAATACCGTTATCACAATCGCAAAAAAACTTCACCTCGAAAGAGAAATTCTGACCTCAAAAAATAAATCAAAAACTATTTGGTAAAATATGAGTCAAGAAGTAGGTATAAATACGGGTAAAAGAGGGAGAACATTACAGGAAGAGATCGTAATCAGCGATCCAATAGAAACGGCAGTTACTTTTAACAATTTCTTTTTAGGAGTTATCAAAAAAAGATCTATTTCCATGAACGAACGAAATCAAGTACTTAGTACTTAGTAACCTAAAAAAGGGAACAATAGAAATTACTAAAACAATGTTTCTCGTCCCAACAACTGCAAAGGAAATAATTGAAATAAAAAATTGTCTCGCAAACAAAAACTCCAGTGGTTACGATAAAATATCAACTAAATTAATAAAAAAATGCATTGTCACTTTAACGGATGAATTATCAAATCTATTTAATGAATCTTTTATTCAAGGCGTTGTACCGGACTGTCTGACAAAATCACATGTAATACCAATTTTCAAAAAGGGAGACATAAATTCGATGAATAGACCTGTAGCACGTATCACAACAATTTCAAAAATACTAGAGAAACTGGTGAATAACAGACTATTAAACTTTGCAAACAAGTCAAAATTACTAAGTAAACACCAACAAGGTTTCCAAAAAAAAAGATTAACTAGTTCTGCTATGACAGTTTCAGCGTACAGAATTTATGAAAACTTTGATAAGGGAAACTAAGTGTGCGGTGTTGCTTGTGATTTTAGCAAGGCTTTTGATAGTGTGAATTTTGAGGTATTACTGTTAAAACTTAATTTCTATGGCATCAGGGGTGTTGTGCTTGACTGGTTTACATCATATCTATCAAGAAGGAGTCAAAGAATAGTAATATCTAGGGACAATAACACTTATCTCTAAGATTGGGGCGAGATAGAGAGTGGAGTTCCGCAAGGTTCAATCCTTGGACCACTTATCTTTTTGCTCTATATCAATGAATTGCCAGATATCGTTGAAGAAGTAGAATGCATGTTGTATGCTGATGACGCGTTAGTTATAATAAGTGACGAATCCACCGATCGTCTTCGAGATAGAGTAAACTTTAATATCCATCTGATTTCTGATTGGTGCAAATTAAATCAGATTAAAATAAATTTGACTAAAACAAAATGCATTAACTTTTCAATAAACAGGGAGGTAGTACGTTTAGATAAAGCTGAACTTGATAATAGAGAATGTTGATGAACTAGAGTCTTTGGGTTTTGTTTTGGATTCTCATTTGAAATGGAAACTACACGTAGCTACTCTGAACAAGAAGCTGTCAAGCAGCTGTTTTTGCCTTAGAGCAATGGTTAACAAAGCTCTTCATCTTATAACTATTAAAACAGCTTTTTTTGCTTGTTTCATGTCCAAGCTGGCTTACGGAATTCGTATATGGGGTAACTCTATTGATGCCCCTTCTTGTTTTATACTACAAAAAAAGCTATCCGAAATATGCTTGGTTTAAACAAATTTGATTCTTGCAGAAATCATTTCATCAATTTAAAAATCCTTACTATGCCATCTCTATTCATACTTGAGACTTTATTACACGTCGTCAAAAACAAACACATATAATTTTGCAATTTCTGTCACACGAAACACGGTCACTTAATTAATCTACCACAGCATAACACCACTTTTTATGAAAAATCTAATTAGCCAAATTATTTAACAAATTGCCAAGGGCCGATAATAACCTCTCAATTAACAAATTTAAACGCAAAATAAAATCATTGTTATTATCTAAGGCATATTACTCAGTTGTTGAATTTTTGAATGACGAATTTTCTCTGTAATAAATCTTTCACCTTAAAACCTCTTATAGATATAGCACATTGTTATTTTGAATATTGTTATTCCAGGATTAGATACATTTCAGAGTGACGATCTATTCTCTCTTAATATGTATTAATTTATGTAAGTTGCCATTCACAATATACTTTTCTATACATGTAAATGTTCAGAAAATAAATTTTCTATTATATTCTATTCTATTATGCTCCAGTTATTGTTATGTTTCGATTAATCAACCAAGTTTCGTCTAATAATTATGTCGATTTTTTATGGCCAATCAAGTTGTTTATTAAAATAATTAAAAATATTCTTGATCCTGTTACCTACTCAAACCAGAATAGGTTAATTTTGTAGCTATATATGTATATCTAATGCACACTGTATTTACCTGTAATTAGGCGCTTGTGCCTGTTTGGAATTAAATAAGTAAAAACTAGGGCGTGGCGCAAATTCACTGACTTTCCTATGAACCAATTTGCTGCAACTTAGAGTGAATTTTCGATGTGGCCTCCATCTACTTCTATGCAACTTTGACATATTTTTTTTCGACGGCAACAATTTACTAAAGCATGTTTGGTTATATCCTCATATTGTGGTCCAAAAAATCTATCCTTGAATTATGGGATTTATCCTGTACATTCCCTATGTGCTGTAAGAAAGTAAAAATGTAACGCATGTGAGAAATATATATATTTTATTTGCTCTGTTCATGACTTTTAAGCAGTCTATTTATTTTTTCATGAATGCTGATATAAATATTGCTTATCAGGAGCTTTGTCACATCCATGTTTATCGGTTACCTGTTTCAATATTGAGAATTTATCCATGAAATTCCATATTGCTACATTTTATACGTAATAACCCCAATGTTTTCGTTTACTTGTACGTCGCAGAGTGAGAATATATAAGAATTTTCAATTAATATCTACATTCATAGTGATTTATTGTTAAAGTTCCAATTTCTATTGCAGAATTAACAGGGACAGAGATTAATTATCACACAAAGGTGCATATCTGCCGGAAGGGATTTATCCATTATATTTCCCATTGCTCAATTTCAAATCCAATGGAAAATCGAGACTGGAATATCAATGTGTATGTGCTTATTATCAATACAACTGAACTAGTTCTAAATTCAAACTTGCACGTATCATCGCTTCAATAATTATATCTTGTTTGACATGCAGTGTAAGATGTCACGTATTTTTAATTAAAGTGTATAGTTTCTTTAAGATGCAATAAATAACCGAATGTTCATAATGATTTGACTACACAAATAGACATGTTCAATTGTTCATATAATCAGAATTTTGTAAAATTTGCTGAAATCATGCAGGAAGGGAGTGCATTAAATACTAGAGAGCGATTTCACTAATAATTTTTTTTTCAGGGTGCCTCCCAATCAAGTTACAGCCCCTTAAATTGAATATTTTAGTGCATGAGAACCCTGCAACTACCCCTAAACTAGAATAACCACCCCTACTTCGCGTTCTCCATCTTAGGCATGCCGATCGGTTTTTTGGCAGGATTCGGACCGTTTGAAATTTAACCATACAACATCATATCTACTCCCGGGGTTGAAACTACCCCCTCCCCTAATACTAAAATATCCTCAAAAAAATCAAAATGCATGATCATTTATTTATCTCCCTTTTGGAGGGTGCTCAGCACGTTGAAAATATTACTTTTTCCCCACCCTCCACCGATCATCCCTAATTAAGGGTGGTTCATGGAAAATGGGGGATGAAGTAGTATTGACATCGTGTATAGCGCCCTCGAAAACGGGGAGAAGACATTTTTCACTATTCAGTATTTTTCGGTGGATTTCAATGTTAGGGTGGTGGAGTTGATGGCATGTGTCATGTGGGTGGGAACCTTAAAAATATCGCCATCGTATTCAGCGCCCTCTAAACACATTTTCCATCCCTCCCACAGAACTTACGTGTCTTAACTCTTTTTTTGTAACTTTTTCATGAAGTAGGGTAGTTCTGAGAGATATGGATCATGTTTTTTATTTGTCACAAGAAACATCCATATTAAGAAAAATCAAAGACTTTTATATACTAGGTCGATAATAAACAACACATACTACATCTTATCAGGTTTGGGAGCCTAAATGTCAATTTGCAAAAAATTTATGCTTGGTCCATCTAACCCGCAGTAGTTACCTCACCTCACCTCTAAGGGTGAGGTGAACCTTGTTAGAAATATAATATGCATCCGTTCTGAACGAGAAAACTTTATTCTAAGTTCTACAATAACATTGAAACTCGTTACGTTACTTGCTCATGCCCCAGTGATTACATTTATTCCCGAACACCTTTCATGTAGCCAACGCATGCACTTCACACACTGTATCCAGTCTTCTTTCTTCTTTGTTTCTGTGAACATTTCTCTACAGCCAACACATTCCAATCGACAACGCATTCTTCGTCATCGTCAACCAATTCTTCAGTCATGTTATCATCCATTTCATCTCTCCCGGAACTACTCTACTAGGAAATCTTTAAACGATTTGACGTACAATGATCAAAATTTACTGAGTCCTTCTTTAGATGTGCTATAAGGTCATTAGAGCATGCTGTGTCCTTTACAGGATGGTGTAGTAAATTTCAAGGTCATATATTTCTTCTCTTCTGTCAAATGTCAAATTCTTTAGACTCATCGGATGACTTATTCAATTTACCATTTTCTCTCTTGCGGATACACGTACAATCATCCGTTTTCAAGCAAAATGGAAAATCTTATGGCATGTCCAAAAAACTTAATTAGAAATACTATTGAAAAACATAAGTGGCTCTGTGTGACTTCTAGTTATCTAATGAAAATAATGCAAATATCAAATAATTGATATAGAAATAGTTACTAACTTTGCAGCACTTTCAATTTAATATTTTTATTTACAAAAATCGACAGCTACTGGAAGCGGCTGTGACCTGCTCACCCGGTGGATCTTTGAAGCAGAGGAATGCACGTGACGTGACGAGTTTCATGACGCAACGACTCCGCGCATTGACCGTGCCACGCGAAAAGCGATCTTATGCTTCGCATTTGCTTTGCTTTTTTTATTATTTTTTTTTCATGGAATTAAATCAAAAGGGTGTAAGTGTGATAAATCGTTGAAATTAGAATTTTAACTGCTTCTCAATGGTTCATTTGCAAATTGTAAGTAAGCAAAATTGCTTATAAAATAACAAGTTGTTGTGCCAAAAGGGCACTAGACGTAATCCGATCTCAACCAAAAGCTCTTGAGAACATTTCATCCAAATCTGTTTAGTAATTTCTGCGCTATCGAACTAACACGCATACACACACGCACAGACATTTTTCAAAAACCACTTTTTTGGGTTTCTGGGACTTCAAAATGTAAATATTTGATGTTATCGGTTTTGGATCAATCTTAGTAATCTCCTATAATTTTATTGTGGTGAGGTCAAAAAGAGACCAATACAATGCAAAATAATAAAAAGGGAATTAACAATAACTGAAGCATTTTAAATGGTAAAGCAAATTTACAGTAATAATCACGAACCTACAAACTGCTTAAAAATTCCACCAAAAAAATGGTCTCAACACTGTCTGTATATGTTTAACATATCTTTCTTTTTAACAGTCTTGTAGATTTCTCTGTGATGCTACTTTATAAAATCATCAATATATTGGTGACTGCTACTAGTCATCAATGTATTGCTTCTTTAACTTATGTCATCTGTTCAATATTTATATCGATGCTAAATATCAATGAGGGAACATATTAGAAAAATCTGTATTTCCTAAAACAGTGACCAAACGACCCAAAGTTCCCCTATTATCATCAAATTCTCTGCTACCGTAAAGTTCTTAATTTCAACAATAATAAAATAGTATCTGGTTGTATGGACGCTGTCCAAATGGCAAAAAAAATACGCCACCCATTGCTTTTCTATCATTAACTATGTAATACACTACAAAAATAGATCTATATTATATCGCAAGAGACAATGTTAAAAGCCATTTCATTCATATTAATAAAATGGGTGTCATAATATGCAGTTCTCATTAAATCTACTATCCATTTGGGCACTGTTTATAAATGGATTAAGTTTGAAACTTTAGCCATATTCCTCTAGAATTGCAGCTCTAAATAAAAACTGGATCAGTGCCAATTATGTGTCAATCAAACAAAGCATTTCATCGATTTAAGCTTAAAGTACAACTTCAATTAAAAGGATTATAGGTATCGCTAGCATTTCAAATTTATAGAAATCCTTAATCTACCCTATATATTTATAATAACGAAATATGCCATCGAGGGGTGTGTTCTTTAACTCACTTCAAAAGAAGAAGAGGAAGTTCTTTATTCAATTGCCATAAATAATGTACTTCTTTTTTATTTTTAGCTGCTAATAAATTCGTAAAGTGTGGACCGATTTGGACGATACCTTTTGTTTGAACGAGAAAACTTTTCCGGTGGTCTCATGAAATTAACATTTCTTTTAGATAATTTAAGTCGAAGCTACCAAAGCAGAACAATTTAAAAATGTACTCGTATTTTATTCGAAGATTTGGCGGAGGCGCCGCGGGTAATAAATAAACACAAATGACCAAAAAATGTTCTGCAAAAAAATAATCACCATCAAAAAAGTCACTAAGAATGAAAGAACAAATTAACCGCCTTCTAAAGGAATGACTTATATTATTAACCACTTTTTAGATACAAATAATTTGAATTTTTTTAAATTCGTCAAAGATTCAAAATTAAATTCTTGCATGATTACAAAAATTTACTTCTATTATAACTAAATATCTACAAAATGTCCCAAAAGTCATGGATAAAATGAAGAGAGGTAATAATAGCTCAGGTCATTTCCAACCAAAATAGCCAAATATGTGCTTATCCGATTTTTAATGCTTTAAAATTTATTTCAACATTTGCACTCTCACCCGCAATCGCCTAATACGTTTATTAAGTAAGTGGTACCAAAGAAGCTGTATTTTTTACTATTCTTTCCCTTAAATTATATGGAACTGAAGGTTGTACCTTGCCGAGGGTAATATTTTCATCAAGTCTAAACAGCAATTGTCAATTGTAATCAAAGATATTTCGATCATCGTTCTGTTCATAAAAAATTATTTGGATTTTAAAATGGCCCTCACAGAAAAAAGGCTAATAAAATATTTCCTGTAATAATAAAACTATTGTAATTTATACAGATTCCAACAAGGTACAATTCATACAGTTTTTCTTAACAATTTTTTACAAGGAAGGTATGTTTTTATGACAAAGTAAATTTTAAGAGTAACCGAAAAGATTGATTAGTGACAAAAATTATTCACCACAAATAGTCAAACAGGCACAGTTAGTACTTGGGTGGGTGACCATTCCAACGGAAACCGCGTCCTCGCCTCACACATCTTCCAGAGGCTTGTATATCAGTGTATGCGCGGAAGCTATACAACCTTAGGCAAGGGTTGTATAGGAGATATACCATCCTTCGGAGGGGATGTAAAGCCGTCGGTCCCTTGTCTATTAAATGTTAGGCAAGTAAAAGATCCCTACTCTTCTTAAGGGAAGAGGTTCGGCAAAATTCCTGGTTGGGGGTAGCTCGTCTACAGGCGTCGGTGTTAGGCCTCAGTAGCGGAAATAGGCCGAGGTTAAATAAATGTATAAAAAAAAATACTCAAAATGCCATCCTTCCATTCTAGTTAAATAAAGTTTGTTTTAGTACGTCGTAAATCTCGGTGATTATTTCTTATATCATTGGCAGTTATGTCAATAATAATAAAGTAGTAACCCCATAGAAAAATCAATGGGGTTGAGGTCCGACGAACGAGGTGGCCAAGGTATGGTTCATCCTCTACTTTCCTGCTCTTCTAGGATATGCCTGATTTAAATACTGGTAGACTGCACGAGCGGCAGTAGTGTGGAGGGGTTCCAACACATTGTAGCCACATATCTCTACCTATTTCTATAGGTATGTCATCAAGCAGTTCTGGAAGATAATTCCTTTAAAAAATCAGGTATTACTCACAACCTAACCAGTTCAGGCAGTTCAAAGGGACCAATAAAAGGGCCATTTAAAATTTCATGTCACAAATTTATACTAAACCGATATTGCTTCTAACGGGCGCTTCTCATAGCTCTTGAGTTATTTACAGCCTAGTGATGTAAATTGTGGATGCTGAAAATGTCGTTCCTTTTAAAGTTAGACTCGCCTGTCTAGAGAATGTGATTTAGGAATTCTGGATTCTCTGTATCTTCTTAACATTTCACAACAAAATCGCACTCTTCGTGCATAATCACCTAGAGAAAGTTATTGGACACACCGAATGTGGTATGAATGCAGCAAATTTCTTAGAATTTGATCTACCAATGACTTCGGCACATCAGTTCTTCTCGATATTTGGCATACATTTATCGTTGGATTCCCGTAAATTTCTTCAAGTACTTCTTTTTCAAGTTCGTGCCTCGGTCTTCCTTCTCGGCGAGGTGAACCAGGAAGTTGTCCTGCCATATACGAATTATGAAGACGTATGGAAACACGGTACTCAGGACATCGTTCCCAATTACGATAGCGATTTTGATACTGAAGCATTGCATTGAGAAGCATTGCCATTGGAGAATCCGTAGATAAAATGCATTTCTGCATAACCACCTTGAGTAAAAAATAATCACAGGCAACAAGAAATACCATACACGTGGGAAAGTTAAAATCAAAGCAGATATGGGATCCAATGGCAGGAAACAAGTCGTTAAGTTAAAACACACAGTCAACTAATGCACTAACTTACACAAGGGTGTTGAGCCACTGAATATTGACAGTGACAGGTTTTATAACAGCCAATAAAATAACTGTTTAAAAATTACTCTTAAGATTTACTTTGTCATAAAAACACACCTTACTTGTAAAAAAAAATGTAAAGAAAAGTGTATGAATTTCACCTTGTTGGAATCTGCATAATATATTTTTTTGTATTCGTCTTATTTAGATTAACGGCCTAGTGGAGTTTTGGCATGAGCTATTCCACCACTAAACCAGGACACATACACATAGATAATTATACAACTACCATTCCCTGCGACTTTTTCATCTGCCACAACTGAGACTCGAACTCAGAAGTGGTACAGCAACTAGCCGTGTTGCCTCTCACACAATACGTTTAGTCTACTGCTACCAACTCCGTAACACATGAAAAACGCCACTGAACATCTATACCCTACCAAGGTTTCGAACCCGAGTCTCCTTGGTTGCAAGCCCATTAACCATTAAAAAGATTTTATTTTGTTTAACTGGGTTGCAAGCCCAACACATAAGCTTTGAGCCACTGGGCCGCTCAATTGCACTATTCTCTTATTACGAGAAATCTTTTTGTAGTTTCTTTTTTCTGTGAGACTCTTTTAAAAACATAATTTTTTATGAACAGATCAATGATCGTAACATCTTTGATTGTAACTAATCATTGTTAACTAGACTTCATAAAAAGCTTCCCTCGGAAAGTTACAACCATCAGTAGCATATTTAGAAAAAAAAGGGAACAATAAATTTACATTTTATTGTATCACTTCCTTGGTAAACGTACAAGGCGATTTCCGACAGGTAAACCACTAGCCCAATTTGTACACATGACTTCCCTTTTTGGGGAAATCTTGTATAATTCCCCTGGTTTCCCCTGATTCTCCTTGATTTTCTACTGATTTCCTTGAATTTCCTCCTGATTACCTCTGATTTCTTCTCATTTCCTTTGATTTGTTCTACGTTAATACTGGACTTTGAAGTTACATTCTATGACAATCATTCTTTTAATTCGTTATAACTTTTTGTCAGTGTCAAAAATTAACAAATTTGATTAACGATTTTCTAGTTCAAATATTAACTACACCACTGAATTCAGTAACCTCTCAAATGAGTAAATCTCAATCTGATATTACTAATTGACGTGTATTCGTTTTTTTTTTTAATACAAAACAGTATAACTGCCTACATTCATTTTGTTTTAAATCTGTCAATATTCAATATTTCTCCATGAAACTTGGAATTTACCCATTTGAGAGCCTACTGAATTTAGTGTTCTAAATAGAATTTCAACAAAAAAAAATCACGAATAAAAGTTGTTCATTTTTGATGTTGTAAAAAGATAATAAGCCTTAAAAATTGAATCATATCTAAATTTTTATCAGAAAGTAAAGGTTTTAATGATTTATTAAAAAACCGGCAGAGTGTAATCAACTAAGGGTTCCGTAGTGCTGCTATTGAAAACTGAAAATTGTGGATGTCTAAAGAATGTGTTAACATATCTTGTCGAGTGTCTTTTTTTTTTAAATTTAAATTTAAATTTATAAAGTGCCAATATCTTGATTTTTCAGATTTTTTAATCACGTTGTTGGAAAGTTAGAGGGGGTACATATTATTAACAAATTTAGGAGCATACATCTCGCGAAATTTTCACCTGAGGAAAAAAGTCACTTAAGAACTTGTTCAACGATACCCAATAGGATGAGCTAAAATAAAAATTTTCATCCCTCAGTTTTATGCGTGGAAAGCTAACCCTAAATTAGTTTTTTTGTAATTTCATTACATAATTGTGTGGCGGTTCACATAAGACACTTGTCTGTAAAATTTCATCAGAAACGATGGAAAGATGGCGGAGTTATAAGGCTGTAACATACGGACGGACGGACATGACCAAATTATAAAGGTTTAGATTTTGTCGTTTTCTACAGACCCTAAAAAAAGTTAAAATCGGTTAACAAACACATTTTTTACAGCAATGTTTCCATTGAAAGTTGGTCACAATGTATGTACATTCGATTTCTTCCTTGGCAATAGCTTATTTATTCCAGACAAGATTCCAGCTATTAGTATAAGGAATTTTTTTTTAGTAATAGTGCCAAAAGACAGACAGACATACCGACGAAATTGAATAATACTCTATTTTCGTAATCTACATCATTTGAAATATAAGATACACTAAAATCTCGGAAGGTGAATTCGGGAAAAATGACGATCCTCTAGTCAATGCTGTATAAACAGAATCTCAATATATATATATACTCAAAAATTGAAGGTAGTGGTTTCAAAATGGCTGACGTTTCAAATATGTTTTCCGATTTTAATCAAAATCAGTATCCTGGGGTACATAGGGTGGTTTGATATGAACATGAAATCAGTTTTTACAAATAGGAAATAGCAGATTCAAAATACAGATAATAAAGAGGAATTTTAATTTTCACGGTTTTATTTAATAAAGTGCCACCATAGTATATGGGGGAGGAGCATTGCATAAATAAGACCAAAAACAGACATGTAGTTGAATATTGATTACAAAACGGCTAATACTTAAAAAGTGTAAAATAATATATTTAGGAAAAATTCCTAAAGGCAAGGTTTTAGCATATATATTAAAAACTAGAAATTAATGGTTTTAACTACCACAATAGATTCAGGCTTCTATACAATTAAAATAAAAACATAGGCAATTAAGAAAATGAAAACATTTTCTGAGCAGAGACAGTAAAATATTCCGTACAACACGCTTGTAACGCCCCATGCTTTTATTTTAAACATATAACAGCCTTAAAATGTTGTGATAGTTAAAAATATTATTGTCTATAAATTTTTAGTGAAAGCATTTGTTTTTAAAAGGGTTTTTCAAATATCGTCTGCATCTGATTTCTTTATTAGTTATAAATACAGATACGTCAAATAAAAAAAGGTAAACCCACAATAAATAAAACCACGCTAACTATTCAACAGTGTTAGATTATAGAAAATTACAAGACTTTGTAAAACCATCATTGAGATTCAAAATATGTAAATAATAGATGAAGTGGATAGATAAAGATTACTGAAAAAATGTAATTAGAAAGTACCTTAGTAATCATTTCAGCGTTTTTAAAAATGTTATAAATTTAGCGTCTTTGACATTTATAATGTAATCAGAATTTCAAATTTTTATGTTTTTGCTATGTCTAGGATAAATGATTTCAGACAATAAACAATTATAATGAGAATGATTTAGTTTAGGAACCATTTTTGTCTTAAAAGATGCAGGAAAATTTTGAATGTTAATAAATTTTTTGTTGTCCACACTCCGAAATAAAGCTTTTTAAAATGCCTTCTATTGCAAACTGCCTGTCATTAAAAAATGTCTTTGCAGTACAGAGCCATCTACATTCTAACACATTAATAAATGATCTGATCGAAAACTGAAGCAATTTACACATTCTAGCAATTGGCTTCTGGAGAACAGTCGAATTGAAGTAATCGATTTTTTATCGAGTAGTATGTTTTTTCAAAAGAAGTCTGTTGTAGATGGGATTTTTATATCAGTCATGTCAATTAAATTATTTTAACAAGAAATCATTGGTGTGTATCACACAATGACATCGACACTAATAATAAAATATATTATTATTGATGCTTCACTGATCAGAATCATATTTACAACGGGAAAATCAATCGATTACTTTTTTTCGGCCGCAATAGTACGTATGCAAAATTTCATTAGTTGCTCAAAACTGATTCTCGAGTTACCATACAGACAGAATTATAGCGAGAGAATTTCCAAGAAGGTAATAACCGCTGTTAGTTTATACATAATATCGTTTTAATATGTTCTACCTGTTGAATTCATAATATATATTAGACTTTTTTATGTTTAGCTAAAACCGCAGTCTATATTTTTTTCCTTTACGATAGTCCATAGTTCAATCTAACTACATAACTCAAAAATGAATAAAACGTTCAATTTTAAATATCTGCAATTTCACCACCGTTTTATTAAAATATAACGCACGAAACACCACAATAATAAACTGCATAAATCACATAATAGATAACAAACAGAAGCCGTTCCTGAAACTGATCACATCACCACAAGTATTTACAAATAGAGTTAGGAGAGTGTTAGTAGCTAAGGACGTCAATGAGGGCACCACTTTCCACTTATAAAATCTCTCATATTTGCTAGCAAGACGCCTATAAGTTTGTGTATAGATTAACGGAATACAATAATTTTTTTACTAAAATGTATTTTTTTTTTAATTACACAAAGCATCAATCTAAGCCCGTCTTGTGGCAGAATTAATTCATTTTGTCATTAAATATACGTTTTGAAGCGTACAAAATCAGCCATAATCACCTCTTTTCCTAAATTCAATTGTATAAAATAACCAATAACTATGAGAAAATTTAAAAAATCCTAAACGGGAGGCATAAAACAATCTTTCTTCTTTCCAGTACATTATGTTTGATATTTCTATCTTAGTTATTTACATAGAAATTAGGTATTTTCTGATACTCGTTAATATATCATGTGAGCAGGCCAAATATCCTCTTAAGTTTTAATAATAATATCAGTTATCATGTCTCACAAATGTAAAATTATTTAACTCTTAGAGGCCTTCATTTATAGTTCCAAATAATAAAATTTAGTCTTCAAAATTTTTGTGCGAACAAATGCATGTATAGAATTCTGCATTTCAAGCCATATCAGATTACGAGAGCAAAGTCATTCCAAGTTAAAAACAAATAAAGTCATGAAAGTCGTCTGCATTACAGCAGTCGAGTTGCCAATCTACAAGCGTTGGAATATCTCAAGCTATTCATAATTTATGAAATTACAATTTAACTCCTGCCGTTGCTAAGTTACTGCGAATTTGCTGTCCCCAAGAGCCGACATGTAAAGTGACTTTGTTCACTAGCTGTATTATTCTTGCATATACACCGTCTTTGGACATTGTGGTTCTAGAACGTACAGAAGAGATTAATTCTAATTGTAAATTATAATTGAAATTAATTTAATAAAAGCAATTATATTTCTCCGTTTTCCCATCTATGCAGTAATGTAGTGAAAAATGTACTAGGCGTATTTGATTTAAAAAAAATGAGTTCGTTCCTTAAAAGAAGCAAATCAAATAAAATTTCACACCTTCTGAGCCTCTATTAATAACATCACAAATAGTATACCTATCCCTAATATTGTTAATCATGACGGAATCGCCATGACTGATCTACAACAAATTGTAATCACATTTGCATAATTTTTTTAAACCGCTTATATATCCCCACAATTTAACCAGCCAAATGATGAACCAGCATCTAGTGCTCCTATTTTTATGATCCAGAAATATACAGAAGCAGTCACCTTAAAAGCTCTCAAAGAAATGAAACCTAAACTTACTACTGGTCCAGACGGCATTCCTCCATTCTTAATAAAGGATTGTGCAACTCATACTTGCCCTTACTTTGTCTATCATATTTAACCTATCAATCAGAACTTCCACATTTCCAAAAGTATGGAAGACTTCTAAAATCTATCTGGTCTACAAAAAGAATGAGAAACAAGACGTCAGTAGTTATAGGCCCATCGTAATTTTATATAATTACTTCCACGTCCAGTGCAAATATAGTAACGCAAAAAAAATATTATTTTTTTTTGTTGAAATAGGTTTAAAATGTCATGAAACGTCGAGATTTTAAATTTGGACAAAAAAAAATTTCCTGTCTGTCTGTCTGTCGGTCTGTCTGTCTGTAACTTTTTTGTGCGCACGTTTACTCTGGAACCGTTTATGATATTGACTTGAAATTTTGTACACTTATGTATTGTAACGAGGTCTGGAAGTAGAATATATTTTGATTTAATTCCGTTGAAAGGTTCAGGGGTAAATGGGGTAAATAAGGGTAAATAAGCAAAGCAAGCAGGTAAGAGTCCATAAAATTGCAATTTAGGGCATGTACGAAGAGAAGAGAAAGGGAGTAAAAAAAATTAAAATGTGATTTAGTGTATATACAAGAACGAAACGTTTCTGGCGTTAGCTTAAAGATTTGAGTGCACTTCTATATGTCAAAAAATTTTCAACTGTCTAAATGATTTAGTTTAGCTTCAGAAACATTTTCAAAATTTTTCTTTAGCCAAGTATTAAGGTTCTACGTATAAGTATATGAAAAAAATTCCAAAAATAACTAGCTATTTCAAATTTTTGTTTTTGATTTTTACTACTTTTGCAAGAGTAAAAATTAATTTTTGGATTCACAACCAACTGCATCTTATTTAAAATTTGTCTAAAAGCAATGGATTCTGAGATATATGAAAAAATAGGAACGAAAAAACGAAATTTTTAGGATTTTTTTCACATTTTGTTTAATAAAAAATTACGCCTTGTTTTCAAACTAGCGTATAGTGAATTTATCATTTCTTATGATTTTTAGGGGCGATTAAGCCTAAAATCTGCCATACTACTCGATTTACCCAGTGATTTTAGGTAGATACCGTCTGGGCTAATTCGAATATATGTGTATTTACGTACATACATATTACATACATTTAATTGTATATCCCTGCCTTATAATTGGTTTTTCTATTGGGCATGAATGGATGACTGGATGAATAGATGAATGGTGTTATCGTACGTTCTTCATATTACCAAGATGGCCGACGAAAAAAGCACTAAAATTTGTCAAATAATTCAATCATTAAGGTCAACTTGGCGAAACCTATAAAAAGTCATTAAGGCACGCGGGGAACTCAAAAACCCCAATTTTCAATTAATAATTCTGAGAAAATTCACGCCACATCAATAATTTCCAAATAATCTAAATATATCGTCAAAAGACTCCCAATATTAAAATTCGTCCAAATATAGCAAAAAACTTACAAAAGATCGCCCTAAAAAATACAGCCACCCATCATCTCAAATTACGTTCAAATTTCTCCCCAGACATCAAATCAGAATATTTTATTTCACTTCCCAAAAGTTTCTACAAGCCCCTTTCTCTTCAATTCAACTTCCAATTCAAATTCCCAATAATATATCAAAACGTCTTTCATTTATCTCTCCAGCTAGCCCATAAAACGTCCGTCCCAAAATAAGTCTAGTTTACGTGTTCCCACTAGTTGCTGGCAACTTGGCACTATCTTCATTCCATTACGCTAAAGTGGACTCTCGCACCGTTCAACACTGGCAATAAATTACCCTCAATATGGTTTAATATAACATTAACATGACTTAATATAACATTAAATATGGATTAATATACAAGCTATCAACGCTATCTCGCGGGACCAATTCAAATTAAACCAATTATTCAGACAGTTATCGTTCATATTTCTAAAACCAAATTAGATTCCGCTGACATTTTCATATCAAATTATTACATTTTTCACAGGCGATTTAGTGATATAAGTTTCGACCCAAATTTCCAAAATTTCAGCGAATATTGCCCAACATTTCATCATTTGAGCCCCATATGATAGTCTGGCTCCCTTTCCGGCTTTTTCAGCTCTCAGCGAGCATCGTGCCCATCATGTGTATAAATAAAGGAGCGAGCCAAGCCCCCGGCAAGTCGTGTTTTCGGTGTATCTAGTGACTATTAAATCCAGTGCCAGCGTTATCACTTTGGTCGCCCCAGAGCCTAAATCCACGTGTATCTTCCGGAATTTAACACAGTGCCTGTACACCTTCCTAGGCAGATCCTAGTAAAAAAGTACTTTATTAATAATAATCAGCCCCAGTGCTCCAACTCAAATCGCCTTCGCGGCCCTAGTTTTTAAGTGAATTTTCTCATCATTAAATAACGATTTTAAAATAAAACAAATAAACCAACCCCGACTTAGGCAAATTTCTAATGTCGATACGTTAAAATAATTTTTGTGAATAAATTTTTTATTTTTTGTATTTTAATACTCAACTCTGTGTTTAACCGGAAATAAATCAGTTGTTAATTTTTGTTCTAAAGTGCTTAATTTGAAACTTGTGCTACCATACTATACAGGGTATAGTCTTTGACACTGCCAGCTGAACTAAAATTCAACAAAGTACTAAACAAATAAATTAAGATTAATTTCGAGTGCAAATCAGCTCTGACAGTATACAGGGCGAAGCAGTTGGCCCGTTCCAGTCTTTCAAGTTTAACCACCCCAACGTCAATTCAAACATAATAAAGTGCATGGAAGGTCTCTAGAGGCTCAAATAAAGCTCACCGTTCGTGTTCAATGGATGGAATGGATGAATAAAATAAAAATATTTCAAAAAAAACATTAAAATTTAAAAAAATTCAAAGTCTCAATAATATCTTTAAAAAATGATATAATCTGAGCAACTGTAAATATAATGATGGCACCTTGACTGGTACCGACGTTATTTGGCATGAGGAATGAGGGGCCCAATGAAAATGCCGCAACCTGCGTGGGTGGTAGAATGTGTCCGTCTTCAAGGTCCAATTGAACCAATGTCGTCGTTTTCCAAATGAAAACAATAAACAAGTCATGTATATGACATGTAACAAGCGAATATAATTTATCTGTATCTCTTTCTTAATCTGAGGTAGTTGAGATTAAAATCAGGAAAGATAACAGCCACTAGCCGTATGTTTTCCATACAACTGTATCTAGTCCACCACTGTCGAATCAGTATTATATTGAAACTGTCACGCATATGAATACCCCATCCAAGATCAGAATCTGGAAGAAGACTTGTTTGAAAACTTAATACGTAAGCACTGCGCCTCTGAGTTGAATATTTAACATTCAAGTACCTACTGCAAATGTAATGAATCCCTCGTTGACTTTTTAATACTGATTTATATTGAATTCTATTCCAGTACAATTATGGCATTATTGCTAAGTCATATGATATTAGTCTACGACAGCAACAATTTCATTGGTCACGTATAATTTGATTACATATAATTATTTATAATTATGAAATATTTTAATAACTAATATTGACTACATATAAACCCATACACCATCCCTTCTAGGAAAATGACCTTCACTATGGCCGCTCGTCAAGGGCATTCTTTAGTCAGGGTCCATTATTGGCAATCCATTGATCATAAAAAGTTTCTTGTAAGTAATAATTAATTAAATATGAGTTATTTGGGGGAGCACCGTCGTGCTGATAAAAAATGTTTCTTTGTTCGGCGAGAGGTAAATTTTCTAAATAGTTATTATTCAAATTTTGTAAGATATTCAGATATCTTTCACCTAAAAAAAAAACAAAAATTTACCTATACATATTAGCAGAAGAGAAAATTTAATTTACCGATTAAATTTTCCTGATAAAATTGTAATGCCACCACTCTATCGTTTCTTATGGCACAGTAAACATTGAACTGCCAACTTTTCTGAAAGTTTCGCTCTCTGAACATATGATGATTTGAGTCACTTCAATAATGCGAATTGTGTCTATTAAAAAGTCCATTTTTAGTAAACTTTGCTTCATCTGTCCATATAATATTTCCCAAATAAGAATCGTGGCCCACAGACCTTATTAGAATAAACTCACAAAAATTCTGTCTTCTTAGGAAATCTGTTTCTCTTAATTCTTGAACTATATGGAATGAAAACGGGTGAAACTTATGTTTTAATAAGATTCTGTGAATTGAATTCTTGCATAGTCCCGATTCTAGAGCAGCTTGTCTGAATGTCTGAATAACATCCTTGGAAATGCATGAAAATATCCCAGAATGACTATTTCAATGTTTTCGTCATCAACAATAGGCTTTCTTTTTTGCATTTTTGCCTTGACAGAGCCATAATTTTTAAAATTTTCCAGTATGCGCTTTACAGTGTTTGGTGACGGTTTCCATTTTTCTGGATATCGAGTAGCAAATGTGCTGCAAGTTCTTGATATTACTTTATCACATTCTCCATAAATAATAAACAAATTTAAAAAGTCTTCGTTGGTGAAATTTAAACGTGCTGGCATTTTTTGACATAAGATAATGATTGATTGTTTCTAATCATGGCTATTTTGATGAAATGATTAAAACAATTCATGAATTTCTAATAAAATGGCAAATATTTCAAAAAATTGTAACTTTAACCCCCACAAAGCTGATATCAAAAAAAAGGGAATTCAATTTTACACAACGTGACGTAAAAAAATACAGGGTGTTTCATTTGATCTAAACAAGTTCTCGCGGTTTGAAATTGCTAAAATGTAACGCGAAAAACGGAACATTTGGTATGATATTATTGAATTTATTTCAGTAGTACAACGTAGTTCTCCTTGTGTTCCTTTTTCGTGGCAAGAAGCAAATGAGGATCTTTTACACGAAGAAAGTTATAACGGTTCTTGCAAACCGTTGCACCTGTCAAATTTTATATAAATGTCAAATATCTCTGAAACGGCTAGGTTTGGGTATAGAATATGCTAGATATTCTCGAATCAGAATTTGATGCTCTTTTCGAAAACCGTAAAATATATAGGGTATTCCATCTGAAATAAGCAAATTGATATCGACTTCCGGTATAAGCGGAAGTGCCAGCTGCTTGTAAATATTATAGTTAGATTGGCCACATCGACATTAGTAATTATCTAAATTTTCAAAATTTTCTGTTGCGTACTTTTCTCAAAATCGATCGATTCAGTTCCCGGTGAGACACCCTGTATAATTATAAATTGCTTATTAAGGATTATCAGTTTACTTACGACGAGCAGGTTCTTATCTAATTATATTATGTATATTTTCGTACACGATTTTTGTGTACTGTGGTTGATCTGCCTCTCTGATCCTGAATTATACAATTCGAACCATCTACACGAACAGCGGGGAAAAGACCATTATACCACGTGTCAAATTTATGACGATTTTCAGTAATACAGTAGTAGATCTCCTGGTTTTAAATCAATAATTTCACCTGCCTTGTTATCGAAACGAATTTTACGATCTACCTTTGACTTTTCGAGTTACTTCTTCGCTCTTTTATGTTCTAACTGGAACCTATATCGAACACTTTTGATCGTAAGCGTCGATATTGTAAAGAGGGTCGACGTGCGATCCGGTTAGCATTTCTGGAAAGTTCTCTTTTTTTCCCAAAAACCAGTTCAATTGGTGTGCAGTTATGGTAAGTGCTTGGAGTTGTGTTATAACAAAATACATAATATTGACACATCGTTGACCAATCAGTCATTTATGTACATACGAATGTACTCGTTAGGAACACGATGATTTCGTTCGCGTCCCCCAGTTGGTCGACTATGATAAGCAGTAGATATTTTACGACTTGTTTTTAATAGTTTTCTTAAATTGCAATATGCAAATTATCTCCTTGATTTATAATTCCATTGGGAAATTTGTAGGTAACAGGACAATAAAACAACTTTATTCTTCGCCAACATTTCATTTACTATGCGTAAATTTCTTCAGGGCTACAAATTATACACTATTCGGATTATCTAAAATATTATGTAAAACTTAAAAAAAGTTAAAAATTTTATTTTATTGTGTGTTATTTTAATTTTATATTCTCCTCATTTGTCACTACACTACACTATTAAATAAGTCTCAAGCCTGGGTATCCAACAAGTCCTTTAGTTAAAATAGTATCTGTAATAAATATAAACATTAATATTCACGTTATTTGAATGTGTTTATAGGAACGTGAATATTAATGTTTATATTTATTACAGATACTATTTTAATTAAAGAACTTGTTACATACCCATGTTTGAGACTTATTTAATAGTGCAGTGTAGTGAGAAATGAGGTTGCCACCTTCCTCGCTTTTATTCTGAGGTAAACATATTTTAATATAATTATCCATTAAGTTGTAAATTTAAAAGTAAAGGGATGAACAAAGAGAAAAAGAAGGTATTTAAAATTAAAATAACAGATTTTTTTAAATTTTTTTCAACTTTTACATTATATTTTAGATCATTTTAATTAGTGTATAATTAGTAACCCTGAACAAGTTTACGCATAGTAAATGAAACGTTGGCGATAGAATAAAGTTGATTTATTGTCCTGTTACCAACAAATTTCCCCCCGTAGTTTTGTTCAATATTCGAAAATTTGATTTTTATATTAGGTTCCCATGTCTGTTCGAATTTCTTTCATAGAACCGTATACCAAAATAAAGTTTTTTACGATACTAGTAGCGACAGTTACTGCTTCTTTGTTTACAATTGGGAATATTACTACGTATTTTGTAAATCCGCACTGTACTGTTACAGCATATTCATAACCTTCACTTGATTAGGGTTTACCTATAGTACCTATACATACAATATCAAAGAATTTTTGTGGAGTTGGGGTAATTATGAATGGTTCAGGTTGTATTATTTTAATCTTGTTCGTTTGGCATTTTATTATGCTTTTTTATAAATTTTGCGGCATATTTTTGCGCACATAGTAGTAGTCTATTTTGACCATAGTGACCTCCTGACGTGGGATTATTATGAAATGTTTCTATTAGTTTTATTTTTTTTATTAATTTTTCATTTTACTTAATCATCATTTTTCTTGTATGACAAAATAGTAGTAAGTTTCTTAAGATATCTATGCCCTAATTCCTCAAATTTATTGACAGTGCACTGTTTAAAAATATCAGCTAAGCTTAGTCTTAATTTGTCAAATTTACAATCATCAGCAATAATTTGTAGCTGAGGCAATACTTGCTCTAATGCAATATCGTCGTTAATGATTGGTATTGTTTTTTGAGCAGAAGCTCACCATTGCAGTTAGAACTTAGTTCGAAACAGTGTCCTCATTTTCTCAGACGCTTTGTTTATAAAATGCTTCGCACCAACTTATTAGGAAATACGTTACCCTCTATTTATTAACTGTAAGTCAAATTAATTAACAGTGACACAATGGACGAAACTACAACTACAACTCCAACAATTAGCAAGTGTGTACATAAATTTAATGAACATATACCAACAAGAAGTTCTTCCCAAATTACCCTGCTAAAATAAATTTGTTTAGTAGATCTATGTGGAATTGGCTACAAAACAAATATACTGTGGCCCTCTTTCGTCGCATCTGAACTTAATACCACCTTAAATCCTGGCAGTTCCCCCTCGGAGAATCTCTAGATTTACTCACGTTTTATATTGCGGTCGCTTGGTAATGAATAGACAATAGAGGAATAAATTAAGAAGTTAATTTTGGGATACAGTAAACAGAATTCTGAACATCCCTTGAAGACGTTGGTAACAAGTCAGCGTGACTTCAAAGTTTAAACACACAGGTGAATATTATATAAAAGTTCAAATTATGTGCATTTTATTAAAATGCGGGATATAATGATTGTAAGTCTATGTGAAGTGAAAAGTTATTTGCAAAATAGAGTTCGTAGTTTTAGAATGATTAAATAATCAAGTTTCTCATAGTTCTTATCATAATTTCTCCAGTTTAAACAAAGAAGTCGTCAAGTAGATTGACATCGTTTTAAATCGGACAAAAGATTTTACTATTGGAACCAGTAGGCCTCTTTTAGACATACAAATTTCTCCCCCTCACAAGCTCCACGTGACACCCCCAGTTTTGGGTCAATATATCCGTTAAAAATTATTTTTTTGCAAATATCTCGGTTCTGAATGATCCTACGAAAAAAAAGATGGTTATCAAAGTTAAAGACAAGTAAATTCTCTTTCGAAATGGTTCAGATACATTTTTCCGTAGTATTAATATTCTTGAAGTTATAGGCGGGGAAAGTCAAGCACCGCATCGCATTCACTCTGTATATGGACACTGTGCTATACACTTCCACTCTTTTGTACTTGCTATTACGTTTAATTGTCACTTTTGAAGTTTAAGTAAATACAGTTATTATCAATTTTGAAATTGCAAATATCTACAACTATATTTCGTGAGTACTGCCATTATGCACTCGTTTCCACACCACCTTGCAATAGAGCATTTCGCGCATCTTTTTAAAGTGGTATCCCCAATAGGTCTAATCCACTTTTTATTTATTTGGTGAACTTACTTCTAATTTTTCTATTCGCTAGTGCCAATACATTACAATATTTTGAATTTTTTTGAAGTTGATGGTCCAAAATTTTCCATTGTTTCAGTAAAACTGCAAGTGTCGGTTTCATTGTCGGCTGCATCGTCTTTGTCAAATTCAGCCTCCTCATGTTTATCATGCTTCAAAAAATCTAATATCTTATCTTCGGTTTCTCTGGCTTGATCTAAGTCGTCTACATATTGTCCTTGGCATCCAGAGCAAATAACGGAACATCTTAGTCTAGCTTTTCTACAAGTACATGCGTCTTTGCAGCCTTTTGTACACTTGTCAGCTTATTGTTTTCAAAAGTTCTTGCGGAGCAGCTTTGTTTTTGGCAGTAATAAGAAACAGACCATTTCTTCTTCATCCAACTCCAATCCCGAGGACTTTTGGTATTGCCGTACCACAGCTGAATTTGATAGTATGTTCTAAAAGAGTATTGGCATACAGGAGACTAAGTTGGAGGTAACGATGCAAGGTTACATGTACATTTTGCCACTAACTTAATAAAGCATTTGTACCTGAATTTATTCAAAGAATGCTGTTCGGGTTCTGCCCCGAAAAGGGTTAAGATAACTTTTTGGGCTGCTGTATGTATAACATCGAGGTGAGAATTGGGGACTTTGAAACATTCCACATATTTTTGTAATCATACAGATTTTTGTAATAATTTAACGAATTTTACCTTACCTAAAAACTGCAAAAGTTGTGTCACATCTACTGAATGTTGGAGGAATAATATGTTATCCGCAACTTCTTTTGGGTATTTAAAAGAGTTCGAATAATAAATTCGCTCGTTCGGTTTCCTCTTGCTTGGCTTCATAAAATCCATGTTTGAGCAACGTGCTGATAATTTTGTCATAAGGATTACTTCACTAACTGTATATAATTACTGAATCGTAATGAGGTGATATATCTATCGCTGAGTTATTGACAAGAGCATCATCAGCAGTTTCGGCAGCCTACTCAACAACGAAATATGCAGTGGTAAGCTTTTTACGTAACAGTAAGATAAGCCCATTTTTATTTTGATCATTTGATAGAAATTTCTCCTGTTGCATTGTTGCTGACATAGACTCGTCAAAATTTACGGTTGCAGAAACATTTCTTTGATCTCGTCGTTGACGTTTAGCAGATTTTGTGCTTTTATCAGACGCATCGTTAAGGTACCCGTCGAAGACCATGATGCTATTAGCTCTATAATACTTCTGAATATACTCTACACACCTAGCTAGGATAGAAGTGAATATGTCTTAAAGAGGAGAAAATATCATAAAAACTCGATTTTTTAGTTTTTCGCTTTCCACCTTCATTAAAAAGTGAAAGGGGGCCAGTTCAAATTGAAGGTATTGCTGCAAATCTTTCAAATTTCTTAGCAAGTAAAATTCTCTGAAAGAGTAGCGTTGAGTTAACTGGAATGGCATCATCTTGCATTGTATTCATTTACACATAGCAGGTAGAAAGCGTGGAAGTGCATAGGAAAGTGTCGATATACAGAATGAATGCGATACGGTCCCTATAACTCTAAGAAAATTAATACTACTTAAAAATGTATCTGAATCATTTCGATAGAGAATTTACTTATCTTTATCTTTTTTTTTCGTTGGACCATTCAGAACCGAGATTTTGCGATATTGCCCCAAAATTGGTGGTATTCCGGGGGGTACGCGGGGGTATTAGTATGTCTAAAAGAGGCCTATAATAAACTGGTTCTAACAGTAAAATCTGTTGTCCGATTTAAACCGGTATTTGCACATTCTCAACTCACTGACGACTGAATTATTATTTGAAAATGTTCAAAAATTACAAACTTAATTTTAAGCAAGAAAAAATAATGTGAGAACAACCCTCACCCGCACCGAGTGGGAACAACCATGATTCTAATAACAAAAAATAATCTAGACTTACTTATTGAATAAAATGAAAGGTAGTCCAAAAGTTGTCTATTTATTTTTAATCATTCTTTATATAAGAGAAGAAACAAATTTCTTGTAAGATAATTTAAGGGCCTATAACTCGCTAGGGATACAGTGTATTGTATTGTGCGTATAGTGTATGTGTATTTATACACCCTCAATAATGTAGACTGTATGCTAGAATATTTTAACACTAATCTTATAAGAGATTTTAATGTGCATGCACCTTCGAAGACTACAAACATTTCAAAGCCTCCCTCACCATGGTTGACCGAAAATCTTAAGCTTATGATGAAACTTAGGGATAAGGCGTTTCAAAAATACAATGAAGTTAATGCTAATGTATCATGGCGCGAGTATAAAGAAAGTCGTAATCTTGTTAATAAAGCTGTTAAAGCGGAAAAAAAGATTATTTATCAAAAAATTCAAAAGTGACCCTAAAGAATTTTGGAAAGTGCTAAAGTGGTTAAATGTCTGGGGTTTGCGCCTCGGACTAGAAAATGCCCCCCATGTTTTCGAGGGTGCTGAATGGATCTCCGGGATCAAACCAATTTTTCTACTTCGGCAACCCCCTCAAATTGGCCAAAAACCTATAATCCCCTTTTCCGTGAACTCGTTTACTTTCCCCAGTTTTTTGACTAATTGTTGTTCCCTCGAGTAGAACGGAAGGTCCCTCGCTCGAGGGATTTGACCTCAGGTACCCCTGGCTTAGGCTACCGACCCTAGAAGGGGGTGGAAAATTGATATTTGTTTTTGTGAGAACAAAATTCATATTTTATAGGAGGTGTTTTTTTGAGGAAGGTGGTAGGTTACCAGGGTTGTGTAACCACCCCCGGGGGATGTTTTCACCCTTCGAAGGGGCAGACATTTTTTTCCTGTGGAAAAAATTTATATTCTGTAAGAAGCGTTTTTTTTTTAGGAAAGTGGTAGGTGACCACGGTTGTGTAACCGGCCCCGGGGGTTGTTTTCACCCTGCAAAGGAGTGGAAAATCAATATATAAAAACACTTTAATTTATATTTTTCAATAATAGATGAAAAAAAATTCCACCCCCTTGAAGGGCGAAAACAACCCCCTGGGGTAGTTACACAATCCTTTTCACCTACCATCTTCCTCAAAGAAACGCCTACCACAAAATATTAATTTTTTTCTCACAAAAATAAATATCAATTTTCCACCCCCTATAAGTTTTGGAAGCCTTGGATAGGCTGAGGTCAAATTCTTCGGGAGGGGCCTTCCGTTCTACTAGAGGGAACAACAATTAGTCGAGAAAGTGGAAAAATTAAACGGGTTCACGGAGAAGGGGTCTTTGGAGGTGGTTCTTGACCAATTTGAGGGGGTTGCCGAAGTGGAAAAATTGGTTTGACCCTTGAAAGCGTGGGAGGAACATTGTCTAATCCGAGACGCAAACATTCGATAGTTCGTCCGATTCCGTCAATGGACTAAGCCCTCTGGGCACAATTATCCCTGAAACTAAACGCCCTCCCAGGAGCAGGGGCAGTGGTCAACTAATCCTTCTGTGATTGGTTTTGTCAAACGATACAATTTAACAAATTTGTCATCCCTTAAATCTTTAAATGGATTGTCATAGGCATGGAATTGTCTTCCATGACCGCTTTCTGCCAAAACTTCTGCCTGTTCCAAGGCGTCGATTGCAGCTAAACATATTAAGTCATCTAACGTTTCCATTGTTCATATTCACTCACCAAAATTTGTTCAAATAAGTCTACTTTAAAGTCCCTAAATAATAAACAAGCCATGGCAAAAACCTAAAAACCTAACTTGAGACATACAGGTTATATGGCACGAAATAAAACAAACCGGAATGATCACGTTGAATACATTCGTACACGAAGTCGCTTTATCGTGTATTAAACATATACGAAACGTATATTTTCATGGGACAATCTCACATTTTCGTGCACGACCTCGCCTCGGCCAAACTCGAAAATGCAGCCCCGGGTCTGACACGGATATTTCTGTCTCTAGTCAGATCAATATAAATTCAACGAGAATTTCTCTAATGAGTGTCTTCAGATGGATGGTGTGCCCCAAGACGTGGTTGCTAAGTATGCAAATTCTAGATTTATACGTGATGGTCCCTTTTGAATTCTCTCAAATTTCCTGTGAAAAATTGAAAAAACATTATACAAAATTAAATCTAATGCCGTGGGGTCTGACGGCTTTAATATTAAAATTATTTTATACATTATTCCACATCTTAGTAATCATTTCACATATATTATAAATAAATGTTTTTTCCGTTTATTTGGAAAGAACCTAATAATGTAATTTCTGTTGCTAAAAAGAATTCTCCCACCCTTATCAATCATTTTCGACCTATTAGCTTATTACCCTACCTGTTTTGTCGAAGGTATTAGAAAAGATAGTGTACGAGCAGATAAATGATTATTTGAATAATTTGATTTTGCCTACTTCGCAGTCTGCACTAAACTGAAATATTATGGTTTTGGTGATACAGTAACTTCTTTCTTTCATAATTATCTTCATAATCATCGTCAAAAAGTGATATTATGATAATATCTCTAACACACTTAATATTTCAAGGGGGATGCCTCAGGGTAGTGTAGAGTACGTTTGTTATTTTTAATCTACAAAACTGATCTTCGCAAATGTCCGCAGTTCTGCACGTCACATCAGTATGCCGACGATACATAGTTATACTTTTCTTTCTCTATATTTGTTTTAGATATTGCTACATTAAACATAAACTCTGACCTAGATAAGATATCTAAGTTTTCGTTTGTTCACGGTTTGGTTTTATATGAGGTTAAAACTGAATTATTCGTGTTTGGTAAGCACAGGGCTCAAATTACTAATAATTCTAATTTCAAAATAGTTTTAAATAATCAACTCATAAGTCCAGTTAATGCTTGTAAGAATCTTGATGTGTGGTTTGACACAGATGTATGGTTTGTAAAACATGTTAGTTCTCTAATACAAAAATCTGTCAGCAAACTTAAACTTTTTTATATTCCTAAGAACATTCTCAGTACAGAGATAAAGCTGAGATTAATTGATTCACTAATATTATCGTCTATTTCTTACTGAGACACTGTATATTGGCCAGCCATTTTAAATCGCGATAAGGAATCTCTTCAAAGGATTCAAAATTCTTGTATAAGATTTTCGTATAACTTACGCAGGTTTGATCATATCAGTTATCATTTCAAACAGTCGGAATAAACACAGAAATAATGTATTTTGCTGACGTATCGGAAAGTAGTCTCTTTCCGTTACATTATTTCTGTGTTTATTCCGATTTATATTATTTGCAAAACATAACCTCTGACTATTCCTTTGACGTAAACGTCATAGGCGCAGAGGCTTTTTTCCAATAATTCTATTATTTTTTAGATTCGGTGATTTGTTTTTGAAGAGGATAATAATACATGTGATAGAAAACCCAAATAATAGGAAAGAATATAGGCTTAAAATATTATGAAACGTCGAGATTTTAAATTTGAGCGAAATTTTTTTTTACCCTTTATGATATTGACTTGAAATTTGGTACACCTATGTATTGTAACATGCTCTGGAACTAGATTATATATTGATCTAATTCCGTTGAAGGGTTCGGGGGTAAATGGGGTAAATAGGCAAAACAAGCAAGTAAGAGTCCATAAAATTGCAATTTAGGCATGTACGAAAAGTTAAGGGCTCAAATTTTTTTGGCATCAGCCATCCTACCCCCCACTATCACCCCCAATGCCACTCCCACCTTATTATGAAAGGGAGTAAAAGAATTAAAATGTGATTTAGTGTAAAAAATTTTCAGCGTTAGCTACCACCCCCCCACCTTATTATTAAAGGAGGTAAAAAGAATTAAAATGTGATTTAGTGTGTATACAAGAACGAAACGTCTAAAGAAATTTTTGGCGTTAGCTGCTCCTTCTACCACCTCATTGCCACCTCCACCCTTAATAGGCTTAATAATTTACGGGCGTAAAAAAAATTAAATGTGATTTAGTGGGTGTACAAGAACGAAACGTCTAAAAAAAAATTTTTTGGCCCATTATTAAAGGGAGTGAAAAATTAAATTGGGATTTGAACCCAGGGCCTCTAAAATTTATTTTGACATTAGTTACCTCTTCTACCACCCCCACCCTATTGTTTGGGAATAAAAATTTAAATTGGGATTTAGTGTGTATACGTTGTTATTTACTTTTCGATATTTGCTAATATTTTATGGCTACTTGAATATCGCCACCCATCTTTAAATATTTTGTTTTTTATGTATACTTAGGTGAAAAAGTTATTATTATTATTATTATATTATGTTTTATGCCAGATACTCTATAGTAATTTCCCTAATGTTGAATTATGTTCAAAAATTTGTTTCGAAGTGTCAAATGTTGTGAGAATTAACAGTCGAAGGCGATGAATAATTTTCTTATGACATATTATGAGACCGAGAAAAAATGTAGGTTAGTAAATCAAACATGTGGGGTATTCAGCAAGAAAACTCCACACGTAATTAACGATATGACATATTACTTTAGAAAACGCAACAAAATACTAAAATAGTGAAGTAACTCCCAACAAATTATTTCTCCTATTGTAAATGCAACGATTAGATTACAGTTAGTCATTTAATAATAACATTGTACTTTTAAAATTCTTCTGTACAATGTTTCGCTTTAGAAGAGCAAATCATAAAGTGATTAGAGTAGAAATACAACAGTTTTCAGAAATTTGTAAAGAAAATTCATTGATCTTGCATCTTATGCAAATATCGTAAGAGTATTCAAAGTACCTGACAGCTGCTAGTTTTGTATTTGGCACTTAATAAAAATTTTAGAATCTGTAAATCCTTTTTAATATAGCAAAAAAAAACATAATGTGATATTTATAAATTTATAATTTCTATGCAAATTTTTAGAATCATTTGCCGGAGAACTACTGTATCAATGAATGAGATTAAATGCTTTCTCCAAGTGAGTCAATTTTATTTTATGTTGTTTCTTGTAAGATTTCTTTTATTTCTGTCTTCATGTTATTAATCTTCTTCAGGATTTCTCAGGAGTCGACTTACTTTCTACCTTCTCCTCCATACTCATTAGAGAATATCCGCAGGGAATGATGTTTTTATTATCATCATAGGTATTTGTGACTTATTTTAGGCTAACTTAAATTTTGATAAATGTAATGAATTAACTTAATAAATGACTGTGTCCTTTATAAGGTATATGAAAAATTAAAAATTATGCAGATTAATTTAGGAATGAAGCTTAGTAAATAGTCTAATTTATTTTTCATTTGATATAAAAGGTGTATCACTGCATTTACAGGAATTCATAATAATTAAAAATTTGCTATAAATAATATATTTTCTAATATCGAATTTAACTTTGTAAAAATCGCCATATAATATTTATTTTAGTAAAAGAAAAAAACAATTGCGTTCATTTTCTTAAATCTGTCGTTTATATATACCTTTAGACGTAGAAAATGCTATCAATAAACTATGCACATCAATGACATCGCCGTAAGTCGCTACATTACGAGAAGGAAACTTTTTAAAAATTTATTTTTTGTGACGCGGTATGGTAAGTGCGTTTTGATGACGCAAGTTTAGGCTGTGTATATCTGTTCTATAGGATATTCGTCTGTGTAGATAAGCAGGTGTTTTATATTTTAATATTTTGATGAAGAAACAAGTCATATGTAATTTTCTCCTATTGTGTATATTTGTACGTTCTGTATGTCTAACACTGTAGATAAAACTTAAACAGCAATCTTGAACCATTTGAATTCTACGCCTATCTATACAAGGACCGTAAACACTGTCGCAATAATTAAACTGTGACAGAATCAAGGAATTACATATTAATAATTTTATGTCTCTATTTAAATAGTGTCTTTGATTATATATAGAAGTGTTTTTAATGAGTCAGGTGTTTTTTAAAACGAAATTTGAAGTCAATAATCAGCCCTAAACTCTTAGAGGATTCGCTGAAAGATTTGGTATCACTTCCCAATTGAAGCTTCATATTATTTAATGCAGAATCCCTTAGGCCGTCACTACCAAATAAAACCGCATAGAATTTATTCACTTTGATTTTAAGAAACTGGTTGATAGAAACTTCTGAAATAATATTTAGATCACGATTTCTTTCGTTAGATTCTCTAACAACATATATTTTAAATGAGTAGTACAACTGGGTATCATCAGCATAGAGATGGTAGCTGCAGGCATCTAAGTAGTTATGAAAATTACAGTTATAGATAGTGTACATCAAGGGTCCCAATATACTTCCCTGCGGAACTCCTTGGGCTACTATCTCTACATTGGCCAGTTGACTATCCAGTAAAACCTGTTGATATCTTCGTGAAAGATACGAGGCCATTAAAGAACAGGCATTGTCGCCAAATCCTACGAAATGCAAAATTGTGATACAGAAGTAAGAGCTGTAGTGCAAGAATAACCTGATCTGAAACCGGAGTGGTTAATTGGTAATATTTTAAATTTGTGCTGGATGCTTACAGACCTAAAATGTTCTAATTCAGAAGACTGACTTACTTTTGAAATTGGTATTACGTAAGCATGCTTCCACAATTTTGGGAAGGAAGAAACAATTATACATTCGTTGATAATTTGTGTAATAGACTTAACAATAAATGAACAGCATAACAATATGAGTGTTATATTTATTTTGTCACAACCAAATGCTTTGGATTGGATGCTTTGTAAAACCTTCATTACCTCATTGTCAGTAGTAAATTCAAAAAAAAACTTCGTTTACACCATTTTTTATATTGCCCAGATATTTTTTTACTTCATCTGAATGTTTGAGAATGCTCTTAATTATTGACTGATGGTCGAGAGGTAAGCGCACTTGCCTCTCACCTAAAAGTCCCGGTTCGATTCCTGGTCGTGGCAGTGGAAAATACTGAGAGAGGGATTTTTCCACTATACACGGATATTGGATGTATGTCCCTTGTCTCTAAATGTATAGCCCCCTCCCACACGAGGCTCTTCTAGAGCCTTCCGGGATAAGGGGAGTCGTAATTACCTGTGGTGTTATTTATTATTATTATTTATTTATTATTATTTAAAAAATTGTTTAGCTTATTGACGTCCTTTAAATGATCTGGGGTATCTCTACTTCTAGATGTGATAATATTCAATTTTCTAAGCTCTTGCCATTTCTCCTTTACAGTGCAACTAATAAATGGCTGAGATAATATTACGTAATTGCTTGTAATAATTCCAGTGACCAAGTAGTTTTGTAGTTCTATTTATCATCTATATTATTGGTAGTGTAAAAGGATGTGTCATAGTAAATTTTTAAAATCTCTTTCAAAATTATGTAATTTTCGGTTACTTAGCGCAAGCTTACAATATAACTACTAAAAAATGATCGGTAATATCTGCATTTAAAGTTTCAAATCGGAATGCTATACTTGATTTAAAAAAGTTTAGCAATATTTGTTAATAAAAAAAATTATATTTAATTTGAAATATCTTGAAAACCATTTGCATCTCAATGCCATCTATATTTCAATAAGGATAAAGGCCGTTCACTCAAAAGTTAAGTCATTTAAATATTCTAGTCAATAAATGCCTGTTACAAAATTCAATATCTCTTGTTGTCATCCAAAAAATGGTATAGGTAGTTTTAAGTGGAGCACCCTGTATATATAATAAATAAATAATTTAAAATTCAGCTTTCACTAATTTGCTTTCTCTTTAAGCGCGTGTGCGTATAATATGTAATTTTCAAGCACACGTGCGATTTTACGAAAAAGACATTTCAAGTTAACTGGAGATAAATGAATTACATTTAAAACAAATTTTACGCTTGCCTTATCGTTAATGATGTTTTGCTTAAAATTTACATGGTTCCTGGATAACCACATCTAATAATAACACTCAATTAAACTTAAGTTAAATGATGCCAATATTTCGGTTATTAATTGTGCAAATATATTCAGGAGCAAATCCCGATGGACAAATATAGCATGCCCGCCCTTAAATATATACATTGCCTGCTGTTAACTTCCTGAATTTATTACGGCTTTTACTTTAGTAGCAGCAAATGCAACGGAGAGTTAGATAATAAATAATCCACTATAGTAGAACAGTAATGGCTGGTCTCTGAAGTTAAGTGGAAAATATAATATACGTAATAAAATATTATCTACATATTGTGGTGGTATTGTCTAAAAAAAATTTAGTAGCTCAAAATTTATACAAGTCAAAATTGTTATATGCAGAGTATTAAAGTTCACATTTTATTTTTTTCTGTGCTGTTAAGAACTTTTACTAACATACACCCCCAAAGCTCTTATAGTAGTGTATATTTTTCTTGCTAAAATAAAGTAGTCTAAAGGATATGCCTTTAGATCCCTATACAAAAACATCGCTGCAGTTTAAAATTGCTTGTTTCCATGCAATAACAGACTATGGATCCATGTAATAAGTTGCTAAAGCAATATTTTCCGCGTGACCTAAATATTAGTTTTGATCCTATATTTTATAGAGTAATGATATTTATTTTAACTATTGCTGTACAAGATGCTTCAGTTAAAAGTCCTTGGGCCATTATTTCGTAAAATAATAAAAATATTTGTTTTTTATAAATGGAGAATGATCGATACCAAGAAAGACATAACTGCAGTTCGAATTTTTCCTTTACAATGTACAAAGATGGCACTGCGATGCAAATTTATTTCTTAGTTGCTGGAACTTTGAAACATGATTCTTGTGATTAGGGACTAATTTATGAAAATTTTTTATTCTATAGAAAACTTTGAGAAACCCAGACAAATGGTTCGATACACTAATGAAAATTAGTTATAAAATGATTTTAATATACGGGGAATGTAGAATAAATTCCCAGCAAGCAAAACGGTTGTTCATTTGCGATATTCAAATGGCCCTACACCAGATAAGAAAACATTCATGTTATTTAATAATTAAAAAAATTATGATATTTTTAGAAACCTATTCGTAACAGAAGTTGGCCAGGCAGAAATGATGAAAATTGAGCCATTGGTGTTAAATAACGTGGTCAACTATGACGTATTTTTGTCACTCTTTGACACTCGAGCTTCGAAAACGGATATTCGGTATAGTACAATTTAGCTCGAGTGCCAGTCCCAGTTTTAATTGCTAGGACAACGGTACCTATAAGACGGATATGCGAGGCTGAGGAGCTCAAGTGGAGAAACCGTACTCCAGTGGGTCAATCAGGGAAATTAGACTTTCACACACACACAGCAGTAAAGTATTTACCTATATTTCAAGACAATATTTCGTGCAGGTTAGAACAGGCAGCGGGCAGACACGTCTAATGCTTAGAATGGCAGCAAGCGAACTGAAATATTGGCTTCAACTTCTTATGCCAGCGTATACAACAATACTCAATGTTCTCTACGGCAACTGACATCATAAACCAATCTGTCGGTAGCTTTTTCTTTTCTGTACATTTATTTAACGTCGGTCTATTTCTGCTACTCAGGCTTGTCACCGACGTCTGTAAATGAGCTACCCTCAACCAGAAATTTTGCCGAACCTCTTCTCTTTCGAAGAATAGTGACCTTTTACTTGCCTAACATTCAATATACATGAGACCGAGAGTTTTACATCCCCTCCGAAGGATGATATATCCACTACGCAATCCTCGCCTAAGATTGCATAGCTTCCACGCATACACTGATATACAAGCCGCACGAAGATGCGGGGCAAAGACATAACCTACACCAGCATTAATATGAAAAGAATTCAAATCGTAGGTTAATGTATTGCAATTGGTTATCACATAAAGAAGTTGTCGACAATAAACTTGCTTTTATTTTGTTATTAGACGATAGTTGAAGGGAGAATTATTGATCTCATATTTTTTTATGGTTCTTTAACTGGTGAAAGGTATCTTTGATTCCTCTAAAATTCAATTCAGAATGTAATTAACAGCCTACTTCAGAATTTAAGAAATGATACATACTTTCATCATCGCACCCACTCCAGAACACCAACACCATTAGAAGACTTGCAAAATAGAGTAACACAAGCATTCGAGGAAGTTATCATTAGTTAGGGAGCACGGGCATCAGTATGAAAATATAATTGGGCATTTATTAAGATATTAAACGCCATTTTATAATAGAACTTTTCAAAGTCATTTGATTTTGGTATTATTTTAATTTAGTTTTAAGTTTTTTATTGTAATTTTGCTGAAGCTTTCGTGTGCTGACTTTATGTGTTTATTTCTAATCTTGTTTATTATAACAGCACATTATTTCATTAAAATTTATGATTGACATGACACTTATGTCATAGACATAATATCACCAATTTAAATCCCCTAATTATTAGAAAGTTATTTTTCTCCAAAAATTAGTAATTATTTTTACGAAAGCTTGTATTATGGCACGGATGGATATACGTTTTCAGTAATAGTAATTAATAATTAAAAGAATATGTATTATTAATATACACATCTACAAAAATTGAACACAAGGAAAATATTTGTAAAGCACATTTTTAACACTTTATATTACAATGTTTCACGTTGGCAAACACGGGCTTCCATCTTAACCCGAACGGAATTATGACCCAGACGGGGACCGATAAAGTTATTTAACGCTATGACACGTTGCGTGAATGAAATGTTAAACGTTTTAGACACGTCATACATACTTCGGATCTGGATGGTGTCAAATTCTGATATATTATTAACATGCAAAATAATAATTTTTAGATTAAATAATCTAATAAAATGTGCTTAACAGGAAAATTATTACAGAATATGTGCTTAGTATAATAAAAACAAAATGAAAACTAGTTCCTATTCATTTAGTTGCTTGATATAAGCTCACACTGAAATATAGAAATTATTTCATACTGTAAGCTGAGAAGAAAAACGTTAATGTAAATATACAGCGCGAAGCAATAGTGCGTCCGTCTTTGATAACTTGAGTTTTACGAGAGCTAGAAAATTAAAGAAAATACGGATATATTACATAAAGAATTCTATTACTGGAATTTTTTCAAATATACGGGTTGAACCAAGACGATTGTAAAAAAAATGTAAATGGAAATAAATAAAAATATATTTTTAAAAGCAGGAGCGAGCAGGTGCGTCTTGACTATGTACATATTTCGATATGCGATGTTAAGCAATGTCAGGCGCGGTTAGTACTTAGATGGGTGACAGTTTTAAGTGTTTAGTCCGTTTTACTCATCAGTGAAAGAATAAATTTAAAAAACCTCATAGTTTTTATTTCTAACCTAAGAAGTCAAATAGTAATAAAATAGTCACTATGTAACTCAAAATGACAAAAAAACACAGTTTTATAACTCAAATTCAGAAAAAAGTCACGAATGCTCAATAATTAATTAATAAACCGAAAATGCACTTAGTAGGTAGCTCTTTAGCTTTCCAAAGAAGAATTTTACAGTCGATACATAACTAAAAACAGCCTTAAAAAACAAAGCCCCCATTTTATCTCGTCAAAATCATTACATGATTTCCAAATAATACCCTCAAACTTCAATATGTACTAATTTTTACTCATTTAATTCAACGTCTTATTCATTTCCCAAGTCTCTCAAAATGTTAATTTCAATCATAAACTCTGAAGCTTTTAGTTCCCCGAACGTAACTTTCTTGCTCAAAACTTATTCCTATTTCAACAAATCGCAGGCAATACGCCTATACGCTAAAGCTCTCGCGTAAACTCCAAAACTAGAGCTTATCTTCGAACTTTGAAAGCTCGATACATATACCGTTCCTATCGAAGCTGAGGCTTTCGTAAAAACATTACCGGACTTAATTCAGACACCAGTCCGGCCTGTTTATATACACAAACAGTTGATCTTAAATAACTCCAGAACCACTTCACTTAGAATCCGAAACTTGTCATTCCCCGCATTTTTGTATAATTTTTATGTCTAAAAATCTTTATCTTCAATGCGAAAAAATGGTCTCTCGCCGAAGTGACTCGACGGGGCGAGACAAACGCAGGGGAAAACGTCTGTGCTTGACTATGAGTGCCAACGAAACGAAACGCGTTTGGCAGTATCAAAGGCCACGATATCCAAGCCCATGCGTGTCAGTCTGCGAGTACTACTTCGAGTTATTATATCTTCGTCTGTTAGTTCGGTGAATCTTTTATGGAAGTGAATAGTCGTGTAATTTTACGCGTATTTCCTTAGTGCCATTCCCCTAGTGCTTACCTGTACCTGCTACACCTCGTCTCCGCTAGTGAATTTTTCCACTGCTTCCTTGCTCGAATAAGTAAAAAGCACTTGTCCGTCGCGCCTTACGCAAAAATTGGTTTTTTTCGGACTAGCTACTTTTTAACATTAATTTTTATTTATTTTTTCACTTCTAAAGAGCGTTATTTTATGGATGAATTTCTGGAAACTGTATAGCTTCTACAAGACATTTTGTTAAATTCAATATTTAGTTTATTTTCCGTTAATATTTTGTGCTAATTTCCATTTAAACTGAGTGTTCTAATTTCGTCAACTCCAACAAAATTCATATTCAACCAATTGAACTGCGCGAGCTGCTCTAAGAGTCTCAAATCAAGCTCTAAACTATCATTTTTTATAACTCCGGAGTATCGTTAATATTCACATAGAAGATCGTGTCCTCGCCTCACATCATCCAGCAGCTTGTATATCAGTGTATGCAATCTTAGGCGAGGATTGTGTAGCGGATACACCTACCATCATTTGGAGGGGGTGTAAAGCCGTCGTTCCCTTGTCTATTAAATGTTAGGCACGTCAAAGTTCCCTACTCTTCGAAAGAGAAGAGGTTCGGCAAAATTCCTGGCTAGCCCCAGCTCGTCTACAGAGGAAATAGCCCGACGTTAAATAAACTATTAAATACTTATTTTTAGACTCCTTTCACTTCCATAATAGTATTGACTATCTCCCAACAATTTGGACGTAGTAATTTTTTTTTAAATGCCGACGCATTTTGAAAAAATCACTAGTCACTATTATGAATTTTAGAAAAGGAATCACAATACCGCTGTCTTTGCACGTAGTTTTTCATATCTCGCTCCCAAACAGTATAATAGACTTCCACCTGTCATAAAGGATACGTCAATAATTAATTTCAAAAAGAAATTAAAACAACTCATGAGAGACACTCAATTATAATTTTGTATATGGCAACCAATTAAACAAGGCAATCACTTTTATTATATGTGCTCTAGAAATGCAAAGCATTTTTTTATATATTTATTTCGGCCTATTCCGCTACTGAGGCCTAACACCGACGCCTGTAGACGAGCTACCCCCAACCAGGAATTTTGCCGAACCTCTTCCCTTAAAAAGAGTAGGGATCTTTTACTTGCCTAACATTTAATAGACAAAGGACTGACGGCCCTCCGAAGGATGGTATATCTCCTATACAACCCTCGCCTAATGTTGTATAGCTTCCGCGCATACACTGATATACAAGCCGCTGGAAGATGTGTGAGGCGAGAACGCGGTTTCCGTTGGAATGGTCACCATCCAAGTACTAACTGCGCCTGTCGTTGCTTTACATCGCATACCGAAGTATGTACATAGTAAAGACGCACCTACGCTCGCCCCATGCAAAGCATTAAAATTCATTTATTTTGTTCTTTTCTTTACTTAATAAACTAGTTATAGGCTACATTTTATATTTATTAAGGTAATTTTTGGGGTTAAGTTGAAAAACAGCTCTAAGCTAAAACTACGCCATTCACTTCTTTAACTTATATTTATATGCCTCTACGTACCTTACTTATTAATATATTAATAAAATAAATAATAAATAAATATAAATAATAATATATAAATAATAAAAGTACTACACCTTCTATTGGAAAGGTCTTCCCACCAATTCAAGAAGACAACATGGAGTAGGATTTGCCGTTCGGAATCAACTTGTATCCGACTTAACACAAGTACCACAAGGCCTATCCAAGCGTCTAATGCTGCTACGCTATGAGCTATCAGATGGCAACGCGGTAAATCTAATAAGCGCCTACGCTCCCACCCTGGATGCAAGTCACGAAACCAAGGAAAGCTTCTATCAACAACTGGAAGAAACCCTCTGTAGAATACCTAAAACGGAACGACTCGTTATTCTTGGCGATTTTAACGCTAGAGTAGGGAAAGATGCAGACACCTGGCCAGGCATCATAGGCAAGAACGGTTTGGGCAACATGAACGCTAACGGTCAACTACTCCTAACTAAATGCGCCGAACATGATCTAATTATAACAAACACCATTTTCCGACAAAAGGATAAATTTAAAGGCACCTGGCGTCACCCCAGATCAGGTCACTGGCATCTACTGGACTATGTTATCGTACGTAGGAAGCATCTCAAGGACGTCCAAATTACAAAGGCGCGCATTGATAGCGAATGCTGGACCGATCATCGTCCTGTTGTCTCTACAATGAAAATTGTTATGAGACCCAAACACCGAAGAACTCAAGTAAAACGTAGACTCCGTCTCTGTATTAGTAAATTGCGTGACCAAAAAACCGTCGAACAGCTAAAGCAAAAAGTTCAAGAGAATTTGAGTGCACTAGAAGAAACCAATTCTGTAGATGTCGCTGCTACCTGGACACAAATTAAAGACAGTTTAAAAAGTGCGAGTGAGGAAATTCTTGGCACTGCAGCAAGTAAAAAACAGGAGGACTGGTTCAATGATAATGAAGCTTTTATACAAGAACTTCTTGACCGCAAACATATTGCCTTCCACTATCAACCACCCCAACGACTCATCAAAAGCAGAAGCTTTTACCCAATCTAAGTATGAAACGCAACGCGAAATCAGAAGAATAAAGAACGAGTGGTGGGCAAGCAAGGCCAGAGAAATTCAAAGGTACGCCGATTCACACGACTACAGGAATTTCTTTCAAGGAGTAAAAGCAGTGTACGGCCCCAGTCGGAAAAATATGTGCCCTATTAAAGATTTAAATGGAAATCTCCTCAAAGAAGACCAGGAAATAAGAGCCCGATGGAAAGAACACTACTCTAACATTCTTAACCAGCAAAGTCAAGCCGATCACGATATTATAAATCTTATCCCTCAATATGACACCTTCGAAGACTTAGATAAACCACTAACAACGAAAGAGATCTTAACCGCCATTGGGCAGCTAAAAAATAACAAATCTCCCGGCGCCGACTCACTCCCAGCTGAGATCTTTAAAGCTGTGTCGTCAGAGCTCATACCCTACCTCAAAAAACTGTTTGATGTCGTGTGGGAAAGTGGTCAAGCTCCGCAGGAGTTTCGTGATACACTTTTAATCAACCACTTCAAAAACAAAGGGAGCGCTGCGGACTGTGGAAATTACAGGGGTATAGCTCTCCTGGCTGTTGGAGGGAAGATACTCACTAAAGCGATGGCAAATAGGCTAACACCTGTTATGGAAAAGTTACTTCCTGAAACACAGAGTGGATTTAGACCAAACCGAGGCGCATCGGATTTAATCTTCACACTTAAACAGCTTCAAGAAAAAGCACTCGAACATCAAGGAGAAATTCACATGGCCTTCATTGATTTAACCAAGGCGTTTGACTCGGTGGACAGGGAAGTGCTCTGGAAAATTATGTTCCGCTTAGGTATCCCTAGAAAATTTGTGGAAGTATGTCGCAGTCTACATACAAACAACAACGCCCAGGTTATGTATAATAATGAGGCAACCGAACCTTTCCAAACCCTCACTGGAGTTAGGCAGGGATGTGTCCTGGCACCCCTACTCTTTAATTTGTTTACCACTGATCTAACAATTATTGTTGACAGCAAACTGACAGTCAGAGGAATAGGTCTCAGATACCGTTTTGATGGCGGTCTCTTTAACATAGGGCGCTTTAGAGCTTTCACGAAGACACGCACACGATTCATTTGTGATCCCTAGTACGCGGATGACTGTGCACTTTTAGCCTCTGCGCCGGAAGAGCTTCAAGAACTTTTAGATGTGTATGCCCAGAGCTATGATTCCTTGGGACTTAAAATCAACATTGGAAAGACTAAGATTATGTCAACTCCTCATCAAGTGGCAAATAGACATTACACTTAACGGAAATTCTCTTGAAGTGGTGGATCAGTTCAATTACTTAGGCAACGTTATTAATGACAAAGCAAACATGAACAGCGAGATTCGCAATAGAATTAACGCTGCATCTAGAGCACTCTGGGGACTTAGAGAGAGAGAGAGTATTTGACAACCACAACTTTGCTTTGTCAACGAAAATAGCTGTCTACAGAACAGTTGTCATTCCAACACTGCTATATGGATGTGAAAGCTGGGTCACTTACCGTCGTCATGTGAAAGAATTAGAACGTTTTCAGCAAAGACATCTCAGAAGTATGATGAAAATCCGTTGGTTCCATCACATATCAAACGTGGAAGTACTCAGGAGAGCAAACAGCCTTCCAATTGAGGTGCTTATTTCAAGAGCACGCCTAAGATGGGCAGGTCACGTTCATCGTATGCATGATAACCGCCTTCCTAAATATACACTTTATGGTGAATTGCTAAGCGGTAGAAGAAGGCGTGGCAGTCAACGAAAGAGGTTCAATGACGCTCTCCATGAAAATCTAAAATCCTGCGGTATTGCAGACGAGCAATGGGAACAACTTGCAGCGGACAGGACCGAATGGCGAGGGGTTGTGGCAAGCTATCAAGGAAATGTTGCTGCAAGAAGGCCGAATCCAAGACCTAACCAGGTCTATGTTTGTCCTGACTGCGGTCGACATGTGCTCTCCCGAATTGGCCTCTATAGCCATAGTCGTGTGCACCGTAGATGAATGGGAATTACAATAGACTACACCTTTTACTTGTTTTTTATTGTACACAATTTATCGACTGTAACATTTTTATAGTCGGACTCGAGTAACGGCTAATAATAATAATTATAATAATTAATATATTTTTTTTTATTATTGATCAATTTAATATACTTTTGTTAGCAAAATGTTAAATAAGAAGTGAATAAAGGCCATTTATTATTATTATAAATTGTAAATACCAGTTACGAGATATCTGTGTGATGTTTTTCAATCATTTTTACTTCCTAAAAAATACAGGGTAGCTAAAAATAATGTTTCAATTTAGAACTTTTTAATTGAATTTTCTCAATTTTTTTAAATGGATCTCCCCTGTATATTTTTCTCCCATATGATATAGGAATGAAAAATCTCCATGATTTTTCATAACCATTTTCGATTTATTGAGCAATAAGTACCAAATTTAAGAGTACACTTGAAAATTTAGAGGTTTCGTCAATTAATTAAACTGAGAAAGTTATAAGTGCCTCACATGTTGCCGACTTTCATGACACACATCTCGTTGCGTCTTTGAATGGAAGTTTCTACTATTCTACAATCCAAAATATGAGAGAAAGAATAATTAGCTGTTATTCGATCGATCACAATGGCAATTTCAAAAACATAAAAGTTATATTCATATGAGTTTATCCATTTTTCTATTTCATTTCCTTTGCCTTTGCCTTTCCCGAGTTTATTGAAATTGTAACCCTTTGGTTTAAACTAAAATAAAAGTATTTATTTTTGAAATTTAAACAGAGTTTCTAAAAAGTTTTAAACTATTTGATTTAGCAAGTTTTAAGGTAACTACTCGACAACTATAAATTTGTCCATGAGTGAGTAAGCAAACAAAAACAATTAATAAAGACAAATGTAATGAACTGAAAAATTCACTAGGGTGAAAAAATTCGCGACGGCGTTAGGATGTGTTTTACTTGACTCAAGCAAGAAAACAATAACGGTGACTCGGTTACACAGAAATAAGCGGTGCCCGAAGCAAAGAAGGCAATTAGGTAGAGGCACTAATACAAATTATTTAGTTGAAAACTTACACCCAAACGTTTTACCCCATTTTTCAGTTGGTTTGGAGTGCCCCATCCATTCCTTGGGCTAGGAAGCAATTTTCGTGAGGAAAACTGAATATTATCAACTGAAACTTATATAGAAATGTAGACAATGACAAGGGACATCTTTTGGAAAAAGAATTAGATCTGTAATCGAAAACCTCTAATGAATTATTTCAAGTTAACTGTTGGATATAAAAAACTGGTTTCGGAATGGCCGGTATGCTGTCACGAAGGTCGATACTTCTAGCTGGCTGGGTTTTGCGTATCGGAGAGCTTTCGCAGTTAACCCCGCGAGCCTGAATTTATCGCGGGCGCTATAGTAGATAGGTGGCCTGCATTCGTTGAAGCGGAAAGTAGTTTTGATGAAAAAGTTAACTTTTTTGAGGAACGACGATTTGGGGATTGAGAAAGTAGTTTCGATTTGACTGAAGTACATATAGGGGCGGTATTTTTTCAGGGTAATATTTTGTGACAATTTGTCTGTAAAATTGTTATTTCGGATGTTTCAAAGTTATTATCGGTGAATTTATTTTGTCATCGTAGAATAAGCAATTTTACAGCAGAAGAAAATTTTATAAAAATATAAAAATAGGAATTATAATATTCCAACCTATCTGTAAGTGCCTTATATATAATAAGGACTAAACAAATTAAACCAAAATAGCTATTTTCCCAGCTACATGCCGACGGCGTGCGTTGAATTAAATGGTAAAATTTGTCGTATTTTGTTTAACACAGTTAACACTACAATACAATAACTTGGATTGCTCGAATGCTGTGAGGAAGACGCGAAGATGCGAAGCCTCCGAAGCGGAAAGTAGTTTTGATGAAAAAGTTTACTTTTTTGACGGACGACGATTTAGACTATTAGATAATATGAAAAGACGTGAAGTAAAATCAGAAATTAGAATTTAAGGACGTATATTTTTATTAATGTTCTCTAAACGTGGGAAAAATTTGAGTAGCTGTTGCGGTACTAAATTTGTAAATATTAGCACATAAAATTTCCATTTTAACATACTAATGTCTTATAAATCCCATATTCACTTATGTTTTATTTAATTTTTTTCGACTTGCCTCAGATAAGTTGCTCAGCAGGAGTTATCAACAGGTATTGCGTAACTTTGAACAACTTCGTAATGTTGATGTGGATATTCGAAGGATACGTTTTCAGCATATGACTAAAACTCTATAAATTCATGATCTAATAATTTGAATATAAATTTTTAAATGCTCTAATTCTTGAACCGAATTTTAAATAATTTCGTCAGTTTTTACATCTTATTATCAACGTTAATACCGTAACACTATAAATGCATTAATTCATATTTTAGTTGAATTCTAAGAATGGAAATCCAATATAACAATTATTGAAGCGTGAAAATAGTGCATGGGCGCAGTGCCAAGGCCAATAATTCAAGTTATTCAAATAAAATAGGCATGCAGACATGTGCGAAAATATTTTTTTCGTTAACAGACTGCTCGTAGACATACATTATGTATGTATAAATATAAATATACATTAACACCCTAACGGTGAAGTTCGTCACGGGACGTAATATAAAATTTTGCCAGTAAATCTACTTCAAACGGATTTATCTGCTTTACATAATCTTCGATTCATTATGTCAACAGCTGTATGTGAGTTAAGACTTTCTCAAATATAAATCTTTGACTTCAAAGCACTTTAAAAAATTGTATAAACTCAAATGTTAGGGTAATTTTTTATACGCATTTATACGGTAATTTTAGATTACATAACGTCAATTTAAAAGTGAATAATTAAACACTTTAATGAAAGTTTTATTGATTTTTTGCCTGTAAATATTTCCTCGAGGAGATTCAAATTGTTAAAATAGAATTTACCTTATACTTTTATTGGATGTATTTGGAACGAATTAAGTTAGTTTATTGAGTTGGCTTTAGGAATTATCTTTCCGCATTTTCTCTTAACATAAAAGTGTTAACTAAAATCTACAGATAAAAGCATGACTTTGATAACGCTGGTACATAAAATTTAAGATTTTTTATTTTATACTGTACGTTCAATGACTACTTCCCGGACCCATTTGCAGCTGGTGAATCGAACATTACAATATCTGATACCGTAATGTGTTGCCTAGCAACACTATCATCTTAACGTTATTGGAAAGCAATTATTTGTCAGTTTTGACTTTTGACATTTTCTCACTTAAAAATATAAGGAATAAAATATTTAAATACATATTTTTAGCTTAATGCATCAAAAATTTATTTTTAAACTAATTACAACAATTATTTATTAACACAATTTTTAAATGCCCTTTAAAGTCTTTCAGAACTTCTTCTCTCTTTAATAGTGAATATGTGGAATGGAATTTACCGACGAACAAATGTTTATGTTTCATATGATACACATAATACCTTGAGGCAATTCAATTTTTCTTCTTATTAAGAAGGTGCTGAAACTTGACAGAAATCTCTAAAAGAGCCTCTTGAATTTTCCGAAACAACATCTTATCATCTAAAGTACAATTACGAAGTAAGTTAGTTAAGTACGTTAAATGGCGATGACAATTATTAATATCAATAAATTCTGTATACAAAATGTACAAACTGAGTACACCTTTTTTGCCATATTGATGCAAAACAGGGATACCATAATATCTAAGAGATTATTCAAAATAGTGCTGGGTCCAAAGCATTCCAAAACTAGATGACCCATTCCAACAAGGTAAATACATTTTGGGAACGAATTTGGAGAGAGGTTCCTTAGGTGCATCAGAAATGCCTTATTGGACTTTTGTTGGCTCTTGCACAACTTCTAAAAAAGAAAAAAAGATAGCGGAATAGTAATTCAAGAATTCGTTTTTTAAACGTTTACCTTTCGCTAAAAAATTAACTATTTGCGACATTGGTCTCATTTTCTAGACTTATATACTAGAACCTCCTTTCCCCTATTATTTATTTTTGGGAAAGAATTGAGGCAACATATGCAGACGACTAGCTGGTTTAAGTGGGAGCAAGGAGTCGTGGATCCAGAATATTCGTATTCGAAACTTACCCTTTTTGAAATGTACAGCATAAATGACAGATTTCTGTTTATTTCGAGAAAAGGAGACAAAGAAAAATTGATGTTAAATTGGGCACCATCTATAGTAAAAATAAGTCTATTATAGATTAGACTGAACTTGTCGGTAAGAGAAATAAAAAGATAGTTTAAAATGAATGATAAAATATATTACATGAATAGATAAATCGGTTAACAATATCTTATACTGTCTTTTTTTTTTTTTTTTAACAATTGTTTGGCTTTGGACAGAGTCCATTCAGCCACGATTAACTTATAACTTATTAACTAACTAACCTAACAACCCAACTGTATACTGTCTTCGAATTACAGATTTTTAAAATGAAGCGCCATTACTCGGCTCGATACGATACATTTTAGGTATAGGTACGAGCACTCAAGTTTACGGCAGGCGTGAGTACAAAACGCTTTACTGTTGGTGTTTTAATTGTTTATTATATTGATATTTATCACTGCTCGTTTGAACATAATTAATAATAATTTATGTGCTATTTATTATAGTTATATCTAAGCGTGTAAATACAGTGCAAATTACTAAAGAAGTTGTGATTAAGTGAGCGGGGGTTTGAAACATTAAAAAATGCTATTTTTATTCGAAAAGACAGTTTCTTAAATCAGTGTTGTGAAAGCTCTTTATTTAAAAATATTAGCCATACACACACACCCAAGTAAATTCGATTCCATTGATTTCGGATTTCCAATTAAATTTAAAACTATTAAAACGGTTTTTGATAACTTCGGCGCCCCCTACCGCTCGAAATATTAACTTCTCGGCATCGCGGCAATTGCCGAAAATATGTAGAATTTTATTTACAACATTTTTTGTTCAATAACTTTTCACTGTGACCAACAGAACACGAGATGAAACGATCCAAAACTTTTTCAAGATGGCGGCTGACGCAAAAGATGGGGGAGATCACCTTTTTAGTTTTAGACCTTCTAAGTAGTCCTGATAACATTGAGTATGACAAATTCGAGCGTGCAATTTTTTCCAGGTCAAAGTACAATTTGATTTTACTATCAGGAGGCACTTAAAAGAATTGTTGTTGCCCTTTACAATCATTTGGCGTGGATTTTATCAGATTTTGAATTTGACATTGATGATATTGGTCGAGTGATTCTGTCCAAGAGACTTGAAAATGCCAATGATAATAACATAATCTCAAAACATATTTTGATCTATAATTTTGATGCATTGCAATAAACCAGTTGTTAGCGCGCCAGAAAAGGCCGAATGCTTATGTTGTGTGGGCACAACTCATTAAATGTTCTTCAAAAGGAGTTATTTATTAAACAAAACTTTAACAAAAAATGGTTACGAATTTTAAGTTTAAATATACGAAGTGAACAGAAATATGACACTGACCTCTTTTGCCTGTATTTCGGCGGTCTCTCGTATAGCTCTCGAGGGATGGGTAAATGAGCGTAATTTCCAAATTACGATTGGCTATTGTAATTGGCCATTACTGCCTCCAGCCTGTCGGCATTTTTGCCTTAAAGGTATAACCTTTGTTAGGTTTACGATTATGGTATTTCCTTGCTTAATTGTGGGAAAGTATGCTACAGCTTATAATAGAAGTTCGGTGAACGCAAAGTACGGTGTGTTTAAAAATCTGTAACTCTAACTAAACTATATGAGATATAGAGTTAATTTTTTTTTCAAAAACTTTTTCTGTCTTTGGTCCATATTTCATTCACATATAGTGTATACATTTTAAACATTTAATGTAGCTGTCCACACGTCGAAATTTTCAATATACAAACTTTGTTCCTCCGACTTTAGGATTAATTGAAAAAAATCTTTATGTGATTTTCTAATTATATTAGTATAGATAGAGGCGCTCATCATTTTAGTATATGAGTATAAAAAATGAGACCGATATCGCAAATAGTTCATTTTTTAACAAAACGTTTATAAACACGAATTTTTGAATTACCATTCCGCCATCTTTTTTTAATTTCTCAGAAGCTGTGCAAGAGCCAACAAAAGTCCAACAAGGCATTTCTGATGCACCTAAGGACCTTCTTTCGATATATAAGTTTAAAAATTATTTACTTTGCCAGTTTTCAACGGCATGGACCCTCTACTAAAACATTTAACAAAAGTAACTGTCATAATTCACAGAAACAAATAAGAATAAACTCATAGCCAGCTATAAAAATGCGTCCCGACAATTGTTTTAGTGGAGAAAATCATTCTCCCCTCTATAGAGTTTTTTGCTGTAAAATATACTTTTCAACCAACTTTGTAACTGAAGAATGTTATGCAGATATAGAGTAGGCATCTACTTACAATTTTTGTATTATTTTGTTTTAACCAAAGTTAATAACTTTTAGTTTATTTGAACCTATGTCTATAGATGCATATTAATATTGATTAAGAATTAAACAATTAGGCACCAATACTTGTAAAATATACTTTTTTACCAACTTTAGTAAATAAAGAACGTTAAATAACTATAGATTAGGCTTATACTTTCAAAATTTTTTAATATTCTGCTTAATTAAAGTTAGTAATTTCTATTTTATTTAGACCAATATTGATTCATATTGATACTGCTGTGAATAAGTACTCTGATTCATAATTCTACTTATAAAACATACTTTCTACCAACTTTAGTAAATGAAAAATGTTAGATAACTATAGATTAGGCTTCTACTTACAAAATTTTTAATATTTTGCTTCTTCTGTAGGTCTGTCTGTCCGTAACTTTTTTGTGCGCACGTTTATTCTGGAATCGTTTATGATATTGACTTGAAATTTGGTACACTTATGTATTATAACAAGATCTGGAACTAGATTATATTGTGATCTAATTCCGTTGAAGGGTTCGAGGGTAGATGGGGTAAATAAGGGTAAATAGAGAAAGCAAGCAGGTAAGAGTCCATAAAATTGCAATTTAGGGCAAGTACGAAAAGCTAAGGTCTCAAAATATTTTTGGCATCAGCCATCCCCCACTATCACCCCCCCAATACTACGCCCACACTATTATGAAAGGGAGTAAGAAAATTAAAATGTGATTTAATGTATATACAAGAACGAAAAGTCTGAAAAAATTTTTTTGGCGTTAGCCACCCCGCCTACCACCCCCATTAAAGGGACTAAAAAATTAAATTTTGATTTAATGTGTATACGAGAACCAAGGAACTCTAAAATTGTTTTGGTTTTAGCACCCCCTGTACCACCCTCATTGCCACCCCCACCCTATTATTAAGGGGAGTAAAAAAATAAATTAAAAGTATTACAATATTTAAAAAGCGCGTCATATTGCCCATCCTATTTCACTGCGCGAGGTAGAAAGTTAACCCCTCCGAATAACTAAGTATTCTGCCAATTAGTTTGCTCCAGATTTTCTAATGCAGTTACTTCTTGCACGATGATGCCCAAGTCTGTAGGCTGTATTGATGAGGTTAAAATACATTTATTTGCATACTAATTTAAATAAAAATTACATAGATTACTGATATGCTACAAATATGATAATTTCATAGCGTTTTAAAAGACTTAAAATTTTTAACAAGGGTTTTTGTATACTCCATAGTAAATCAATCATAATGAATGCTTCTTGGTGCTTCAATAATATAATAATATAATATAATTTTATTTATAACGTTGAAATACCATTTTAGAGAAAAAAAAATTACACTGCCTTTATTACACGGCACACACGAAGATACATATAGATTTTCAACGTTTCGAAAACATTTTTACCGCTTTCAGGAAATTTTTAAACGTGTAAGAAATATCGAGTGATTAAATTTCGACTTAATCTCGCAAGTCCTGTCATTGTCAATCTACAGATATAACTAATAAATCCACGGATGTAAATGAATCGGTCATTTAGTCAAATTGAATATGGCATTTCTTATTAAAAACAGGTTTTTTTCTAATCTGCTAAATGATGATTAAGGTGGCGTAATATTTTAACACCACAGTATAGTAAAGCAGCGTCAATACTTAGATGGGTGACCATTTCAAGGTAACACATATCCTTACCGTGTATCTTCTAGCGGTTTGTATATCAGTGTATACGCAGAAGCTGTACAATCTTAGGCGAGGATTGCGTAGTGGATGCCATACTTCGGATGGATCATAAAGCTATCGGTCCCTTGCTTATCAAATGTTAACCAAGTAAAAGTTCCCTACTCTTCGAAGAGAGAAGAGCTTCGGCAAAATTCCTGGTTGGGGTAGCTCGTCTACAGGTGTCGGTGGTAGGCCTCAGTAGCAAGAATAGGAAGAGATATTAAAATTCTGTAAAAGGCAGTCGTTAGATATTCTTGGTGATTTTATTTTGTGTTTCAAATGTTGCTAATACACGTTCAAATAACATTTTATCTGAATACAAATACTTAAATAATAATAATAAATAATAAAATAATACTTAAGAACTTAAATTTTCACCTTTGTATTAGGTATGTTCGAACTATGCATATATACAGAATATCAAAGCGCATATTGGTATTCATTTTAACGAAGAAGTCGACTTCATCGTTAAACAAAGCATTTCATCTGGTTTAGAATCTCCAAAACAATTGAGTTTGATGCTGTGAACTCCTATAAACTTTTAATAAAAAGAAAGTGGTCAAACATGTGACAAGAATTTATTTTTACTAACCCCACAAGGTACACTAAAATTAATCCTGAAATACCATCCAAATTCTGGCATGACAATTGTAACCTACCTAGAAAGTACATAACAATTATCAATAGAATAAAATTTGGACATGGTTGTTATCTTTCACATCTCTTCAGAATAGGAATTTCCCCTACAAATTTGTGTAGTAACATTGAGGGTGATTTAGATCACATATTCTTTAACTGTAACAAACACATAGATGCAAGTAATGAATTGTATAAACAACTGATAAATTTAAAGATAGAAACCCCTTATAACCTACTATATTTAATATGTCTTAATAATAACGACATTCTGGGCTGTCCGATATTTTTTTTATATAAAAGTGGCATACAAATTTAGGTTAGAGTTGGCATTCCTGCGTTTAAACCTTTTGTGTGTAATCCGAAGCCTTTACCTGTGTTGTGAAAAATCAAAATGCCTTGACGGGTCCCTAGGTGAGAACCGTGTGCCCTTTTTTAATTCCCATTGTATTCTTCTAAAAACTTTCTCTTGTTAGAATTAAATTTAGCTTTTTAAAATAATAGGACAGTGTATCTGGCTGTATGGTCTACGTCCAAATGCCAGTAAAAAAAGGAAACAAAAGTCTTCAATATATATTTATTGTACATAATTCTGTAGCAAAGGTTGTCTCGTCCTTTTCTGTAACTAGATTGCTTATCTGTTTGAGTAGCTGAGTTAAGGTGCCTGCGACAGATACTAAATTAAGTAGTGGTCATGTGCGAGAGTTTTTAAAACATTGTGTAATTTTAAGTTTTGTCAAATATGTTCTTTCGATATTTATTGGAAATTTGTTACGTGGCCTATGTCTATTTAACAATTTTATATAAAAACTAGTATTTTGCTTATATTTAGCACGATCTGTATATCAATGGTCTATATATGTTGATGGTTTATTTTTCATTAAACCGCAAAAAAATGACTTCGAATCACGAATTTTTCAATATTTTTTAACATTTTCAATTTTTTATTATTGTTTATGTAAATGATTAAATTTCAATGGCAGAATTTACGTCAATGTAATATTACGAAAATTGATTGAATTTGAATGAAGAAAGTGGGGGAAACAATTCTGAAACTTAAGTTTTTCATGGCAATGTACCGTACTGTACTGAAAGTCGTAAGCTATAGTTAAAACTCACACTGGCCCAGCGTGCAGTTTTATTAAGGTGTATTTTATTATTTTTTCACTAAATAAATAGTACAACGATGAGTAATCTGTTTTAGGTATATTTGAATAAAATAATTTGAATAAACAATTATTAACTAATAAATAATAAATAAACACCACAGAAATTAGACAACCCCCAATTCCAGAAGCCAGTACTTGTGCGAAAGAGGGTTACACATTGAAAAAACGCGGATATACAACCATTTCCTCCGAGAGTGCTTAATCCACTCGGCTGTCGATCAGATCACTAACTAAACAATTAATTTATTGATTTTTTTACAAGTTTTGACTCGCTTCGTAGAAAAAATATTCATTCATAGTCATTTTTTTATACGCCACTTTCTTGATATAATTCGTTCGACTTTAGTAATATTACATTGAAGTAAATTCTGTCATTGAAATTTAATCTACTAATTACATAAATAATAAAAAAAAATGAAAACAGTAAAAAATATTTAAAAATTCGTGTAATTCGAGTAATTTCTTTGATTTTTAAACATTTTTTACTATTTTCAATTTTTTTTATTATTTATGTAAATAATAGATTAAATTTCAACGACAGAATTTACTTCGATGTAATATTACTAAAGTCGAATGAATTATATCAAGAAAGTGGCGTATACAAAAATGACTATGAATGAATATTTTTTCTACGAAGCGAGTCAAGACTTGTAAAAAAAATCAATAAATTAATTGTTTAGTTAGTGATCTGATCGATAGCCGAGTGGGTTAAGCACTCTCGGAGGAAATGGTTGTATATCCGCGTTTTTTCAATGTGTAACCCTCTTTCGCACAAGTACTGGCTTCTGGAATTGGGAGTTGTCTAATTTCTGTGGTGTTTATTTATTATTTATTAGTTAATAATTGTTTATTCAAATTATTTTATACAAATATACCTCAAACAGACTACTCATCGTTATACCATTTATTTAGTGAAAAAATAGTAAAATATACCTTAATAAAACTGCACACTGGACCAGTGTGAGTTTTAACTGTAGCTTACGACTTTCAGTACAGTACACGGTACACTGCCATGAAAAACTTAAGTTTCAGAATGGTTTCTCCCACTTTTTTCATTCAAATTCAATCAACTTTCGTAATATTACATTGAAGGAAATTCTGCCATTGAAATTTAATCATTTACATAAACAATAATAAAAAATTGAAAATGTTAAAAAATATTGAAAAATTCGTGATTCGAAGTCATTTTTTTGCGGTTTAATGAAAAATAAACCATCAACATATATAGACCATTGATATACAGATCCTGCTAAATATAAGCAAAATACTAGTTTTTATATAAAATTGTTAAATGGACATAGGCCATGTAACAAATTTCCAATAAATATCGAAAGAACATATTTGACAAAACTTAAAATTACACAATGTTTTAAAAACTCTCGCACATGACCACTTCTTAATTTAGTATCTGTCGCAGGCACCTTAACTCAGCTACCCAAACAGATAAGCAATCTAGTTACTGAAAAGGACGAGACAACCATTGCTACAGAATTATGTACAATAAATATATATTGAAGACTTTTGTTTCCTTTTTTTACTGGCATTTGGACATAAACCATACAGCCAGATACACTGTCCTATTATTTTAAAAAGCTAAATTTAATTCTAACAAGAGAAAGTTTTTAGAAGAACACAATGGGAATTAAAAAAGGGCACACGGTTCTCACCTAGGGACCCGTCAAGGCATTTTGATTTTTCACTACACAGATAAAGGTTTCGGATTATACACAAAAGGTTTAAATGCAGGAATGCCAACTCTAACCTAAATTTTTATGCCACTTTTATATAAAAAAAATATCAGACAGCCCAGAATGTCGTTATTATTAAGACATATTAAATATAGTAGGTTGAAAGGGGTTTATATCTTTAAATTTATCAGTAGTTTATACAATACTTTGTAGGTAGGTTACAATTGTCATGCCAGAATTTGGATGGTATTCCAGGATTAATTTTAGTGTACCTTGTGGGGTTGGTAAAAACAAATTCTTGTCACATGTTTGACCACTTTCTTTTTATTTAAAGTTTACAGGAGTTCACAGCATCAAACTTAATTGTTTTGGAGATTCTAAACCGGATGAAATGCTTTGTTTAGCGATGAAGTCGACTTCTTCGTTAAAATGAATACCAATATGCGCTTTGATATTGACTTAAATAATAGTAGTCAACAGTAGTACATAATATCAACACCGTTCTGTGTATATGCATAGTTCGAACCTATCTAATACAAAAAGGTGAAAATTTAAGTTTTTAAGTATTATTTTATTATTTATTATTATTATTTAAGTATTTGTATTCAGATAAAATGTTATTTGAACGTGTATTGGCAACATTTGAAACACAAAATAAAATCACCAACAATATCTAACGACTGCCTTTTACAGAATTTTAATATCTCTCTCTATTCTTGCTACTGAGGCCTACCACCGTCACCGACCGATAGCTTTATGATCCATCCGAAGTATGGCATCCACTACACAATCCTCGCCTAAGATTGTATAGCTTCTGCGTATACACTGATATACAAACCGCTAGAAGATACACGGTAAAGGATACGTGTTACCTTGAAATGGTTACCCATCCAAGTATTGACGCTGCTTTACTATACTGTGGTGTTAAAATATTACGCCACCTTAATCATCATTTAGTAGATTAGAAAAAAACCTGTTTTTAAAAATATTCATTGATAGTCATTTTTTATACGCCACTTTCTTGATATAATTCATTCGACTTTAGTAATATTACATTGAAGTAAATTCTGTCATTGAAATTAAATCTATTATTAACATAAATAATAAAAAAATTGAAAATAGTAAAAAATATTAAAAAATTCGTGATTCGAAGTAATTTTTTTGGGTTTTCTCAATTTTAAGCGGTTTCATGAAAAATAAACCATCAACAATTAGACCATTTTAAAGTAGACGTTAAAATGAGCCCGGATAAAATATCTAAATAAAAAAAAAACACCAATAAAACTTTCCGTGGAAGATTCTGTTTTTCCCAAAAATATAAATATCTCGGAAACTACTTGTTTTCCAGATTCCAAAAAAATCATGCTTATTCAATGCATAAAAGGTATGCTTTTACATAATTTCATGCAAATTGAATTAGGTTTACGAGAGAAAAAACAATAAAACGAAAAATCTGTTTTCCGCCATTTTCTCGGAAAATGTGAGGTTATGTTGAAATTGTTTTTTATCATTTACAACTTTTGTGAAGTACTATTTCCGTTAGGAGGTCACGTTTCGCTGGAAATCACAAAAAAATACTTTCAACCCCTAAAAAGCAGTCCCATTTTACAATTTCACTTTATCTCCTGTTTAATTTTTGTTTTTTCTCTTAATCATAACCTTACTTAAATTTCCCGGCTGGTCCTTTCCTGTTAAAATTTTTTTTTAGCCTTCAAAATCCGCTTTGGCATCAGCATATAAACCAATATCATGGTTCCCGAATTCGACCAATCCTAGTGTCGCTACTCAATACACATGTCTGTCGATACAGTTTTCCTGAATTTAGGCCTTAAAGTTGAAAGATATTTCGATTGAGGACTACGATAAACTTCTCTCGATCGGCGGATTCCTGATATATAAATATTAATACTATACAACCATGAGAGAGGCCAAAGGTGCTCGCTATCTAATCCATCAAGGTATTCGTAATATCCATTATATTTATTCGCCATTGAAGGTACAACCAGATAAGAAAATTTTCATGAAAAATGTATGCCTAAATAACAGTCTGTTATGTCCTCCTTCCTATTTATTCTTCATATAAAAATTTAAATCTGAATTACTGATGAGAAATGATACACGGATATTTACAACAGAATCGGTTAGCAAACATTACTCATAGCGTGATTATTAGAATATGTAGAGCAACCGTAATATTCTCGATTACTTACTATTTCTCCAGACACTTTTGGTTTCGATGATGAATGAAATACGTTATATGCCTACTATGAAGCCCACGGAACGCTTATTCAAATTCAGGAGCATGTACAAATACAAAAAAGACACATCTTGCATTCAAATGTTTTCAAAATGTATACTTGTCGCACCCTATGAATAATGAATAACTTATTTGCCCGTGAAAGCAATGGGGATCGCGTACTTCTAACATTTAACCCAAAAACGGGATAATGTATTATGTAAAGTAATATGTATCATAAGCCAAAAGGATAGAATAATTTTTGGCCCTTAAAGTGTTTTCAACTATAGCAAAATAAAGTACACCCAGTTACTGGGATGTAATAAATTGTCTAAGAAGTTACTAATCTAAAAAATTGTGAGGCACCGACTTTCTCTATCCCTAAATAAGGATATAATTTCTGCAGAAATTTTTTGTTCCGGATGTAAAAGATTGGCTTTATTATGCAAGGAATCATAAATAATAACTGCATGTCCAATGATTTAGATGCAAAAGTTGTATATGGTCTTTTCCAGGTGGGATAGTTTGAATCACATTATAGTTTTCCACATAATTTGTAATTCGTATTTCGTAATGAGCATTTGTATGCAAAATGTACGAAAAAGAAAGAAAAGGGAGAATTTGCTAGCCACTGGTCTTCTCTGATAATTTTGACATCTGTTTTCGTTAATTCTCTGCACACAAATTCTTTATCCATATTAACAATGAAAAATAAATCCGAATGTAAAAAGAACTGAAACTTTACACTCACGCACATACGTAAATGTCCGGTGCAAACGTAAACTCTACCCCTAAAAATATATACAACAATATGTGTAATACTTAGAAAATATCTATTTCAGAACCGATCTGGTACGTAATCCGACACGATGCTCAATGTGTTTTTGCGATTAAACATTTCCATTTTTTACACCAGATAATTACAAAATTGTTATTTTGGATAGTTTTAAAGTTAATACAATTCGTATTTTGGTGTTTGATCGAGCAAAAAATTTGAAATCAACACTGCGCAAATGTTATTGACTAATAATTCGTATTATTTTGACAGATCTCAAAATTCAAACATCAATAGCAATGCCGTAATAAGATGACAAGTTAAAGCCAGGTATTTATTTGAAAGATGAAACGATAAGCAACTCATTTCGGATGTAATTGACCAATGTTAAAGGATTATGTTTTTTTATAAAAAAAAGAAATATTCACTTGCATTTATTTATTCATAAATTTATCCGCAGTTTAAATTAAGCAACTTAACTTCCATATCCTTCGACCGACGTCACTTCCGTCTAGAACATTTTTATAACCGTAATGACAGATCTGAAAATTCAAACATCATTAGCAATGCCGTAATGAGATAACAAGTTAACAGATATTTATTTGAAAGATAAACAACTCATTTCGCATGTAACTTTTGCTGATTTTTTATAAAAGAAAAGACATATTCAAATGGCGCAGAAAGCAACACCTTGCTGTATATGAACCCCAGCATCGTTTCTCTTTCACATGGGAGATAGAGAAAATTAGCTGCGAAACCCGACCTGGTTTCTTGATAAGTATGTTTGATTTGTAAATATACGCCATATTGTAGTACCAACTGCATAATTAAATTTGTAATATGTAAAAGATATACTGTTATCTACAGTGATGTATGTCACAGGAGTGCTTGTGCCTGTTGTACCAAACCTGAATTATATCAAGAGCCCTTAAGTGGCTATTTCAAATCTGCTTGTTATTATGATAACCAGATAGTTTGCATATGAAGCCCACTTCATTCAATTCGACCAGAACATCATCACGATGAGCTTCCACAATATTAAGACGACTCCTCCTCGTTGCTTATACCCTCGTTCCACCTTTCCCATAACCGTTCCGTTGCAAACTGTGATCTAATTTAAGGACACTCTGTATTGATAGTTTAAAACGCAATCATCTCCGCATTTCATATTAATAAAAAGGACATGGCCTGCGTTTGATGTCCTTTGATTTCTATTTACTTTTACTTTTTCTTTGTGTCGTGTGGGTATCATCTTGGGTATTGTTTTCTTCGAATCACTTCAAGATAAATGGACAAAGCCATATGAAATATAATGAATATTTCCTTTTTCTTTATATCGAAAATTGTACGAATATTCTCAAGTGCCATAAACAATCTGCTTAAAATTTCAGTTCATTTCATTTCATTTATTACAGCATAAAATATATTTCCTGGAACTTATTAGTCAATGTGCATTTATACGTTATCTTATGAACGTATTTACTCAACCAATTTATGCTATTTGAATAACCAAAATGTTTCAATGGCAAATATCCTAATGAAGTAAATTTGCACGAAATGTAAATACTATATTAAATATATCATGTTCCAAATGTCTCTAAAGTTACCAAATATTAGGCGATACAAGACTGTGATTCAAATATTTATTATTTAAAGAAGTAATGAAATGAAGGGAATAAAATTAGAAGCAGCCTAATTATTGACATGCTTCATCGTTAATAATAATAATAATAATATAAATATATTGAATATAGTATAGCAGTTAAAGAAATGTATTTGAATTCGCAAAATAAGTACTTACTAATTATACAAATTCACTGCTGATTCATCTAATAATTGCTCCACAGATAATCCGCGTTTCCCGTGTGCTTGAATTTTACTGTTTCACCACAACCAGATCATATAAATGAGGGCTTCTAAATTAAATTTATTATTGTTTCATTTGCTATAAATTTTGCTCAATATTTACTTTAGAATATCGCGAATACACGCGCGCGTTCCCACAGCCCTTTATTGTAGGGTGTATAAATTTGTAAGTAAGCATCGTATTCTTTGATAATACATAACTATACGTTAGTATAATTTATCGTTTAAAGGAAAACTATAGCCATGTAATAATGCAGTCAAAATAGGATTTGAAGTGAAACTTTTTCTATAAGCAATTTCATGGTTGGATCCTGTTGGGAAGGTGCTAAACAGTACCCAAAAAATGTGTGTTCTTGACCTTGCCTTCCAATTATTGTTACTAACAATTTAATTTTTTTAACCGCGTTTTCAACACAAAAATGTGAATAACACGAGATATATAAGTCCGATAGATACAAACAATAAATCAGAATATTTGTAATTAAATTTTCTACAAATCTACGTTTAGTGTAGGTCTTAGGAGCGCAACCATAACCTACAAAAGTGAAATAAACTGGCCAAAAATCGTTTCTTTTTTCATTTTACCGCCCAGAGCCGCTGGGTAAACCGATAAGATTCAAATTTTCAAAAAATCTGCCCCTTCCTCTAACACAAACACCCTTAAGATTTGGTGCAAAAATATTAATTTCTATGTGCGCAATTGAATTTGTTATTTAAAATTTGAATTGCTCGCCATTTGATGCCATTAAGCCCAAAACGGATAAAAATGCTTGAATCGCAACGACTTTGAATTATATTCTGCAATTATAGATCCATACGTTCAGGCAAGGCGGTCCCAATACGCTAAAACCCATCATTTTTGCGTCAAAATCGTCTGCTAGAAAATGATAGGGCGCCCTCGACGCTAAAGGCTATGTTCGCTAAAACTCTCGAAATACTTTGACTAGAGACTGGATAACTTGTCCTCATATTTAACACAACGCATGAGTTGCAATGCTGCACAACGTGGATTCGTAAAAGGGTTTTTATTTTAAAAATTTCGGTTTTCGTTATACTTTCTAAATTTTATGGTCGGGGCGACATTACGTCCCCGTGCAGAGACATTTAGTATACTTTCTAAAATTACGTTCCTTGATGAGTTTTTAAAAATTTGGTATAAAAAACTCTCCGTAGAGCGAAAATGTGATTTAATGTATAAAAACCTCTTCCAACGGCATTTTTACGTGATTCGCGCTTTTCATGCGAGTCTGATTTTGTTACAGTTTCGAAAAGTTTATCGAGTGTTTTGGTGTGTCCTTTAACATAACAATCTCTCTTAACGTGTCTCAAGGACTTTTTATTACCCCTCCTAGACGGATATTAAAATGTTCACCTGAAGGGTTCGAGGCGACTGATTCAGAAAATTTTATCTAAATCGATCAACAAATGGCCGAGATATTTAGGTGTGGTGATGAAAAGTGAAACAGACTGTATATAAACAATCCGTTTTTTGTAAAATGCTCTAAATTCAAGTGGCCAAGGTAACTCTTCTTCCACGTCGATGTATAATTATCTGTAAAATAATACAATTCACCCCTTAAAAAGGTGCCTTTCGAAGTTTATATTAAAGAAACAATTATATCATAAAGAACAATGTGCTATGAAACTAAAGTACGAGACAAACATCACACCCAAAAAACTTATGGAGGGTCTAATTAAATTTATAAAAACTTTTAGAAACATTTGTTCGTTTTTCCAGGGAAGCAGAAAACTCCAAACCGTATAATTATATTAGACCCAAGCTATGTAGACACAAAAACTGGAAGTATACATTTAGTTTGAACTTAAGGAACAAATGTACCAAGTAATTTAAAAATAGTAAAAATACTGATACCTATCAATAATTCAAACAACTATTTTCTTCTTTACAGACAAGCCTACAACCTTACTAATAATTTCCATAGCCTACTTAGTAATTTTCTTACATCGCATTCATCTGACGCGGCCATTTTGAAAAAATTAAAAAATTGTTCGTATCTCATTTATTTTTTGGAATTTTTTACATCTGAAAAAACTGTTGCACTTAGAAATTTATGCTTAATGAGACACCATCAAAAAAATATTGTCATTCAAAAAAAGTTGATTTCACTTCCGGCTCAACCGGAAGTGATATTTTCATACCTGTTAGTCTAAAAGTAGCTCATTATTGTCTAATTCATGTGTAACAAAAACCGAATTTTTAAATACAAAAACAACTAAAATATTGGGGGCGTACATTGACTAGTGGCCACCCGGTATAGGGCATCCCGTTTTAAACATCCTTCAAATAACTATTGAAACAATATGTTTATGAGAAATTGCCAAGGCGGGTGGGTTTCTTACAAAATATACTTAGCTATCATTGTTGTTTCAACAATACAAAGAAGAAGCAATATTTTTATCTCAAAAAATTTCATATATATAAAACTAGAATTTTACTTGAATTAAACAAGTGCAATTCGAGGCTTTAATTTATGAATTTAAATTGGGGTCAAATGCTGTAGGAGCATGTTGTAAGATATGTGAAGGGCTCGGATAAAACACAAATTCGATTTTCTTTAGTTATGATATGTAATGTGTAATGTACCTACATTCTTTTTATCATGTTACCGCTACTTGAACTTCTTGATAATCATATATATGTTACACACATATAAAATTCAAATTGTTAGCTTTGCGAGTATTATACTGCTAAAAATAGTGTGTTTCTCTGGAAAAAATAAAAACATGAAACTCTTTCTTTTATAATATACATCTTGATAATATCATTATAACCGTATTCAGTTCAATGAAAAAAAAATAAGCAATTGGGCAAATAAAATAAAGAAAAGTATGGGTAAAAAATTTATTTTTTCAAAAACTTCAATGCTTTTTGTGTCAAAACTCGACACATTAATAATGGCTAAGTAATAACAGAACTACTTCAGGAAAAAATATGACTCAAAATTTTTTCAAAGGTATAGCGAATTACAATAAAAGGTGAAGTTTACAAATAAAAAAGAAATATCACATTTATTAGGATATAACTAAGGCTTCTTTTTAAAGATTGAAAGAATGAAAAACACGTTAAGTAGTACAAGAATCCACTTTTAAGCTCACCTTGGCCACAATATAATAAAGAAGTCTTCTTGTCTGTCAAACCTCATAAAAACCACAGATACGTAACAATAAATCCGAAAAAAATAAAATTATGAATTAAACATAAATGTGATTCGATAGGTTCCACAAATCCAAGAAATGTTCAATAAATGTCTGAAATCATGAAATTCTACTTTAATTGCAGTTCCTAAATTCCTATCTTTGGCTTGCCAACGTTGGAACTTTCAGAATTATAAATAACAAATTTATAGTCAACACCTGTCGCTGCCTTAGCTAGTTTTCCATTGCAATTACTAAAAATCTAGATTTTCTTACAGTTCCTAAAAAGACCCGCATAAAACCAATGAAAAAAAATTCTGCCGAAGTGGCTGAAATTTTGCCTTTTAGAGCTTGTTGACTTGTGAGAGTTATTCAGTTGTCCCTATTCGTAGAACTCTAAAAGGCCCACTTTGAGGCCTGATATCTCGAAAACTATGTGTAGCCGGATTTTGAGCCCATTGAGACTTTTGATCAGCATGCTGAAAACTATCTTTCTGCAAAATTTCAGCCAATTCGGCAGAATTTTTTTTTCCATTGGTTTTGTGCGGGGTCCTTTCAATAAATGTCAATAAATCCTGAAATTTGGTTTAAAAGCTTTCCAAATTATAAATAGCTAATTTTTTATTGCTTACATAATATTTTATTAAACAACAATAATAGTCTAAAGTTAAACACCCTAGAGCTTTCCATTAAACTAAACGAAGCGAGCTAAAAAGTTCGTTGTATTTCAATTCTAGCAGTGGATATCGGAAGCCATAATACGAAAATTTAGGCTCTAGTTTTCATTTTCGTCCGTCTTGTTTGAACTAGACAGATTTTACAAATTCATTAATATCTTTACGAAAAGAAATATATGCCAAAAGATGCAGCATTTAATCCTATAAAAATCTGTACAATTTTCAAATAAGATATTTCATTATTTCATTACGTAAATTACATTTTCATAGACCATCATGTGCTTTGTAACCGAATGAGTGGTTGGTGCACGACGAGCAGACTTTTCATTATTTAATCTGAAGCAAACTTGGGCAAGAACCAACTTGATCGGAATACCGAAGTAAGTGAAACGTTAACTACTCTCGCGATACAACTGCTTCATTGAATTTCTGCTAAATACTAGTAAAAAATCATTTTAAATCATTTTTCGTAATACAATCTAAACCAAAATGAATTTTTTCGTAAATCTATAAAAAACTAAAAAAAACTCAAGCCATCTACAAAAATTATTTCAACACGATTTTTGCACAAGCAGGTTTGGGAAAGTCTCGTGCTCTAAAAATAAATTATTTTTCAAACCCCTGAAACAAGGAAATACGGCGTAATAACCCCCCCCCCCCTCCATCTTCTAGCAGCTCAAACTCAAATTAGAGACATTAGTGATATCTTACCGGACCAAAGTCAGTTGTTTATGCTTGGCAGTTAATTATAAATAATTCAATGGCCGTTTCAGAAAGAGACCTAATTCTTTCTACAAAAGATGGCCCTTGTCGATGCCCACTTTTCAGTGTAAATTTCAGTTTCAAAATATTTTTTTTCTATGTGAAAGTTGCTTCGTAGCCCAAAGAATGGATGGGGCACAGCAAACGAAAACAAAAAAATTGTGAAAAACGTTTCGGCGAGGTACTTTCCCTGTCCAAAGGTAAACGCTACCGAGCTTACATAAGGCTGAGAATTTTACACTACAGCAAGTCAGTCTTCAGTGTTATATATCTTTGCGTGTGTAAGTTTTAGTAGTTTACCTTAATAATTGATTACTAGTGTACCTGTAGGTTTTCAACTAATAATGTTTGAGTGTCTTCTACCTAATTAGCTCCCCTATGGACACCGCGTATTTTCCTGTAACTGGGTCGTCGTTATTGCTTCCTTGTTTAAGTCAAGTAAAACGCACCCTGATGCCGTCGCGGTCGCGAATATTTTTTCACGGAGTGAATTTTTGCAGTTTAAATTACTTTTGCTTATTGTTATCATTTTCATTTATTTTTTCACTTATTTTATTCTATGGGCAAATTTCTGGTTGTCGAATAGTTATCTATTCCCAACTTTGTTAAATATTAGTTTTAAAATTCGTTCTAAACTTTGTTAAAATACTTAAATAGATACTGCCCGTTTTGTTGTAATCAAAAGTATTATAATTTCAAGAACTTTACAAAAAGTCATATACAGGGTATAGCTTTTGACCCTGACCAGCATCCCAAAAATGTGTTTTTTAAATTCAACAACCATAGAAACTGCACCAGGTACTCCAAAAGTCTCCAACCACGTTTCAGATTATTATTTTTTATATTCCCGGTGTGCCCCTCGTGTTCACAAGGAAGGCCGCGTGCTCACGTCATGTCTTCCAGCAGGTTGTATATTAGTGTATACGCGGAAGCTATGCAATCTTAGGCGAGGATTATGTAGAGGATATACCATCCTTCGGAGGAGACATAAAGCTGTCGGTCCCTTGTCTATTCAATGTTGGGCAAGTAAAAGATCCCTACCTTCGAAAGAGAAGAGGTTTGGCAAAATTCCTGATTGGGGGTAGCTCGTCTACAAGTGTTGGTAGAAAATAGTATATTATAATACAACTGTATAAGTAAGCATGAGTTTAGGACACGATGAGCGTAGCGATGAGGGCCCTAAAGGAGTAAGTGCTTTAAAGGCTACTTATGCAAGTGTATTATGCGTTATTTTTTATTATACCTGCACTGCAAAGTAAAAATTTGGAAAATTAATTAATGTAAATTCATTTTACAAGGTAATATCTGAATTTCATTTTTAATCGGTAACATAGAGACGGTTACAATTATTTTGTTTGGTTGCTATGTACATTTTTATTATAAATTTGTTGATTTGTGAAGTTTGTTTCGACTTTTTGTTCGTGAATTATTGGAGTTGTTTGAAATTAGTAAATCAGAAGCAGTAATAAGGTCGTCGTTGGTAAATTGTAAACTAGAAGACTGTACGATTCATATTCATTTAAGTAAATAAAGATTAGTTCTGAATACCTGTGTATTTATTATTGTTTAAAATTGATTGTTACCTAGGCAACTTTAAAGCTCTATTACTTTAAAGACCCAATTTTGCACGCTTTTTAATTTCAAACACACAGATTATAATTCGGGTATAATAAAAAAGATATTCCTTAGGTTGTAAGTAACAATTTTTATAGCACAATTATTTTCCGTGCCTTTTAATTATGTACGTACAATGTACACGTAATGCTAGTAATCATTTTTAGGCTAAATTATGCATAGCGTTTTCTTTTAGCACTTTACCCAGATAAGTTTATCTAATATTCGGCGGTATATTAAAACCGAGCAATTTCCAGTACTCCATGAAATCTAGGTCCTAATTCTAGTTGACATAATACAAATGGAATATGTCGTCATTTCCATTTAATGCCGATAAAAGCTGTAAACAAACCGCAATAGAGTCCACGCGATAGCAAATATTAGTAAAAAAACACAATATGCAAATGAACGAACGACTTTCACCAGGGCATATGATTTAAAAATGTATGCGTATTAACCTCCCAAATATATTCATTAATTCAATATTTACATAATAAATATATAAGCGAAACGGAGTAGCAATCAGCGTATAAAATTTAATTTCAAACTTTTCAACTGTGTTACAATATTAGTCTTATAGTAGACCTAATCTGCATTTCATTGAGGACAAAACAAATGTTTAGGCCTGAATTTGATCAGGCGGGTAACAAAGTAAGGGCGGAAATACGCAATCCGAAAACCGGTGACAAATAACATTTACAAAGAGCGAGATGAAGTTTGTATTCATGAAAACCAAACGTTTGGATACGCTTAACCGCTTCGAAATTGTACTCGATACTGTAACTCAAAGTAAATGAACTTTCTACGTTCAAGCGCGCATAATTTTAAGACAGGCTTTCTTGTTTAATAATTTTTAATTAATTCCAGTGCTTTCACTAGGATTGTTAGTTGACAGATCTTCTTTTAAATACATTTGGAATTGCATGTCAATCTGAAAAAAAGTTTTTTGTTGTCAGTTCTTTTAACACCCAGTTTCACAATCATTGATTAACTAATAGTTAAGGGTTAAATGTTGGTTTATTAGAAAAATCTGTTTCACAATATTTGGTTAACTTCAACATTTTAATTATTTTGTAGTTTAAAATATTTAATAAAATACTTGTAGTTTTTAGGATGAAGCGAAATTGTTACAGAAACAAATCTTAAATATACAGTGAGGATTTTCCACTGACCAATAATGACTCTTATGGCGATTAACAGTCCATTTTTTTTTAAATCGTGATTCATCAGTCCACATAATTTCATTGACAAACAGAGGATCATCAGGTAACTGTACCATAAAGTTGGAAATGAATTACATACGTCTGTTGTAATCATTAGGTCTTAAATCTTGAACTAAGCAGATTTTGTAAGTATGGTGTCCATTATCTACTAGAATTCTGCGCACTGAAGATTTACTTATACCAATTTCTTCTACAATACTGTGAATTGATTACTATAAGCTCAAGAATAGTATTAAGGACATTTTGTTCCTGTCTTGCTGGACGTGCATGCTGAACTTCTCTGGAGCTTGGAAAGGAACCAGTACGCATTTTTTTCCCATATTTCTAAATATCTGACGAGATGGTACATGTCTATTAGGAAATCTTTCTGTATACTTGATACATATCAACATATTCATTAGATGTAAACAGTGACGGCATATTACTGATTTGAAAATGAAATATAGTCTTAAAATGAATAACTATCAGTAAATCCGAAACAGAATGACTCAATAATTTTTGTTTTTGTATGTAATCAAGGCCTGCTTTATTAGTTTAAGAATATGGAACATGACTGAATCATGATTAAACCGTTGATATATCGTAAACCGTTAATTATAGTTATAGGACATAGTTAATAAAATTTGTTCGGGAATAAAAGGAGAATCCAAAAAATATACAGGGTGTTTCATTTGAAAAGTAAAATTGCATAATCTGCTGTCGTTTTGAGGCGCCTTGTACATTTGAAAATAAAATGGTTAAATGCATCTTTTTAAATATAATAAATCTTCTATTAAATATTTATGTCTATATCTAACCGTTTCCGAGATAATGCTTGTCTAAATAGAGCTGACACAGCCTGTACATATATACAAGGTGTATTTCTGCTGCTGATAGTACATCCAAGAATAATGATAGTCTCTTATATAAACTATTAGGATCTAAAGTCAGGACAAGCAAACGAGATCCCAGATCTTACAAATCCTTGTAGTGAGAGCGAATAATAAAAACAACAAGTAAAAACAAACAAATATATAGCATCTAACTTATTTCCTAGAGTTGCTGCCCATACAATTATTTTGAACGTATGTGCATGGGCTTGTATTGTTGCATTTGGAATTTTCCTCATCCCAAAAATGCATATTCCGAGAATTAAGCCTGCCTTGTCGTGCGAATGTAGCCTTGTCAATAAAAAGTATTTAACTTAAAGAATCTGGATCATTTTCCGCTCATTTAAGTAACAATTAAAGTAAAACTATTATTGTAAACGATAGAAATGAATTGAAGATGTTTACTTGTTACCTGATTATTGATTGTAAATAATTAAAGAAGTAAATAGTCAGCGCTGTTCAAGTAGACGCCATTGTTAAAATCAAATACCTACTACTCGCTAAAATATAATCTTAGTTATAGCAATTGACACATTTGAAGTAATAACTGAGTACCCAATTATTATTTATTACTTCTTGTTAGCAGTTTGTTTCGAAAGTTTTTGCATATTTAAGGCTGGAACTAGACAGGAAAATTTAGTACAAATCCTAACAAGCAATTACGTTTACTTCTTGCTTCTTACAGCATGCAATTTCTCTGGAATTTACATTTTCTACTTTAATTTTTATTTAAAAAAGAAAACAATTCTGCAAAACAGGTGATGCAACAGTAAGCTATGTTTTTTTGCAATTTAATCTCTAGTTTTCTATCTCGGATATGCCATTCATTACTTCTTTCATATTTAATTATAGTTCGTGAGATTAAATGAACTGGCATTTGATAAATTAAGGAAAACATCTTTTATTTCGTTGCGTTTTTTCATATTTAACATATATCTGTCACTAATTATTAAGGGGCCAAACGAGAAAATTACGAAAATATTGATCCTAAGTTACTAAAAGTGATAAAATTATTATAATTGTCCTTGGTGTATTGGCTTTCGAGGAACGTTCCATAATTTAATAAAAATCTTCCTAACAAATCGGAAACAGTTCGTTAGTACAAATATTACATTAGCAATTTAAAGAATATTTTAGGTACGGAGTTCCACAAGGCACAGTTTTGAAACCAATCTTATTATGTATATATGTTAACGACCTATTTAAATTACCAGTAGATGCTGAAATAATAAGCTATGCCGATGACATGGCTATTTTCTTTAAAGATACTTCTTGGGAATCATTGAAAGGTAAAGTTGAGAGAAATCTTAAAACGGCGGTGAATTTATTTAATAGTTAACTGCTAACAATAAACTTTGACAAGACACATTATTTACCGTTCTCCAGCTATAGCAATGGCCTACCTAAGTATACCATAGAGCATGAAGATTCTATAGGGTTGCAATAGCTGCTGTAAGAAGTATCAAGTATCTGGATATCACCATTGATTGTCATTTAAAATAGGACGTACATGTTAATAACATAGCAAAAATTAAGACAAATTTGTAATAAGGAACACCTTAAAACAATGTACCATGCATCAGCCGAGTCGCATATTACATATGGGATCATAGATTGGAGAGGGGTAACAAATTCTTGAAATACCTAGAAACTGTACAAAAGTGGATTCTAAAGGTGATATACGACAAGAGTTATGATTATCCATCCAACGACCTATACTTAGAAAGTCGCATGCTTGATCAGAGACAACTTTACTGTAAAAAAAATTAACAGAGGTGCATAAAGTTAAAAATATTATGAACAGGAAAGAACATACCTACGGAATTAGAAACAAAGAAAAAACCGCTGCCCAAAGAATCACTACTTTCACATCCAGATTTTGTATCCAAGTCTTATGCACACTAAATCCCAATGTAATATTTTATTCCCTTTAATAATAGAGTGGGGGTGGTAGAGGGGGTTGGTAATTTAAAAAAAAACCTGAGTCCTTAGTTCTTGTATACACACTAAATCTCAATTTAATTTCTTATTCCCTTAAACAATAGAGTGGGGGTGGAAATAGGGGTGGCAGAGGGGGTAACTAATGGCAAAATAAATTTTAGAGGCCCTTGGTTCAAATCCCAATTTAATTTTTTACTCCCTTTAATAATAGGTTGAGGTGGTAATGGGGGTGGTAGGGGGGGTCAAACGTCAAAAAATTTTTTTAGACGTTTCGTTCTTGTATAAGTACAAACTAAATCACATTTTATTTTTGTTTACCCCCTTTAATAATAGTGTGGGGGTGGTATTGGGGATGATAGTGAGGAGCGCGGTGGCTGATGCCAAAAAAAATTTGGGCCCTTAACTTTTCGTACTGGGCCTAAATTGCAATTCTTGCTTGTTTTGCCTATTTACCATTATTAATCCCATTTACCCCTTAACCCTTCAACGGAATTAGATCAAGATATAATCTTGTTCCAGATCTCGTTACAATACATAAGTGTACGAAATTTCATAATCAGAAAAGTTTCCAGAGTAAACGCGCGCACAAAAAAGTTACAGACAGACAGACCGACAGACTCAAATTTAAAATCTCGACGTTTCATGACATTTTAATCTTATTTCAACAAAAAAAATATTAATTTTTTTTTGCGTTACTATACTTCCAGTGGACGTGGGAGTAAAAGTAATAAGTTGAATTGAAGTAACAAATTTTTAAATGAAATCTGAATTAATTGATATTAGGTTTTAGTATTTTATTAGAATTTAAATGTGAAATTTAAAATATAGTTCAGTATAAGTCTATGAAAATGATTTTAATTGGTTTAAAACAATTTGAACATTTACCTTAAATTTATATATTGAGTACTTATAATTAATAAGGGGTATATATAAAATGTATAAAACAAATTAATTTTGTGTACGTACTCTTAGTATTATTTCATTTTTCCATAATATAAATTCCTTAAACTCCCTTTAGAAAAACTTAAAACAAACCTAGTTCTTGTATAAGCTTAAACTTCATTTTTCTGCTAGAGGGGATGATTTTTAAAACATTTACTTTTCGTTCCAGTGTCCGACTTTACACAACAGCTGGGTCAGATGTACGAACAGCATGCCGAGGAGTTGCAGATGTTGGTTGCTAACTTCAGGAAACGGAACGGAGAACTTAGAAAAGAAAGGTAAAACTTTTAATTGTTTTCATTATTTATAAAGATCGCTTGACTTCGCCTTCTTTTTGTTATTGTAGTTTGGTTCACGCCCTTGTACTGTCCGAACAAAATTACTTACGCAGCAATCTTTTACATATAACGTCTACCAGAAATTTCTCATTAATAAAGTGCTTTATTTTAATATTTAACTTCTTGCATTTTTCATTTTATTTCGGTTACGACTACCTAGACAAAATCTAAGTATAGGGAAGGGAATCAATATATTTGATGTTTAAAAACCACTTTTACAAAACGCCAAAACATTTGATCACTACACACAAATACACTACTCGACGCGTATTTCGCTAAACATGTTATCATCATCAAGAGATGTGTTTGGGGTGTAATGGGGTAGTGAGGCGCAAGTTATAGCCTCTCCTACTCAATTGTTAACCTCACCTTCGCGATGAGTTCAATTTGAACTTGGTGCACCCTGTTTTCACTAACGAGGCTCTAACGACCGAGTAAGGGCGGAATAACCCTTACCTTTTGCCGTGAGCACATCCACCTTCTCACGAAGAGTGCGGTAAAAATAACCCACCGCACACAAAGGTTGCTTTTGGAATCGTTTAGTTACCCCATCGTCGCAGTCTCCTTCTGTGCCATGGGACCACACCACTCGCCTTCCGCGACCGAGCTGGTCAGTTGCATACCTGCTCCAGCTAAAACTTCAAATGCAGCTTCGTTTTCAGTCGATTAAGGCTTTTAAAAAAATGATGGAGCGTTCAAGTGGGACAAAATCATCCGGAGGTAAAATACCCTCCCGATCGGATCTCCGGGGGAGGGTGCCCACAGGGACACCTCATCGAATGTCGAAAAAACACCGACAAGTTAAATCCAAGAAAACTAATTCTTTCATTTACGGCGCTTGGAATGTTCGTACTTTGAACGACAGCACTCGCACCGATCGGCCTGAAAGAAGAACTGCTCTAATAGATAGAGAACTTCACCGACTCAATGTTGACGTTGCAGCTCTCAGCGAAACTCGATTTTTGGAGGAAGGCTCTCTCACAGAAAAGTACTACACCTTCTATTGGAAACGTCTTCCCACCAATTCAAGAAGACAACATGGAGTAGGATTTGCCGTTCGGAATCAACTTGTATCCAACTTAACACAAGTACCACAAGGCCTATCCGAGCGTCTAATGCTGCTACGCTATGAGCTATCAGATGGCAACGCGGTAAATCTAATAAGCGCCTACGCACCCACTCTGGATGCAAGTCACGAAACCAAGGAAAGCTTCTATCAACAGCTGGAAGAAACCCTCTGTAGAATACCTAAAACGGAACGACTCGTTATTCTTGGCGATTTTAACGCTAGAGTAGGGAGAGATGCAGACACCTGGCCAGGCATCATAGGCAAGAACGGTTTGGGCAACATGAACGCTAACGGTCAACTACTCCTAACTAAATGCGCCGAACATGATCTAGTTATAACAAACACCATTTTCCGACAAAAGGATAAATTTAAAGGCACCTGGCGTCACCCCAGATCAGGTCACTGGCATCTACTGGACTATGTTATCGTACGTAGGAAGCATCTAAACGACGTCCAAATTACAAAGGCGTGCATTGATAGCAAATGTTGGACCGATCATCGTCCTGTTGTCTCTAAAATGAAAATTGTTATGAGACCCAAACACTGAAGAACTCAAGTAAAACGTAGACTCCGTCTCTGTATTAGTAAATTGCGTGACCAACAAACCGTCGAACAGCTAAAGCAAAAAGTTCAAGAGAATTTGAGTGCACTAGAAGAAACCAATTCTGTAGATGTCGCTGCTACCTGGACACAAATTAAAGACAGTTTAAAAAGTGCGAGTGAGGAAATTCTTGGCACTGCAGCAAGTAAAAAACAGGAGGACTGGTTCAATGATAATGAAGCTTTTATACAAGAACTTCTTGACCGCAAACATATAGCCTTCCAAAACGCTATCAACCACCCCAACGACTCATCAAAAGCAGAAGCTTTTACCCAATCTAAGTATGAAACGCAACGCGAAATCAGAAGAATAAAGAACGAGTGGTGGGCAAGCAAGGCCAGAGAAATTCAAAGGTACGCCGATTCACACGACTACAGGAATTTCTTTCAAGGAGTAAAAGCAGTGTACGGCCCCAGTAGAAAAAATATATGCCCTATTAAAGATTTAAATGGAAATCTCCTCAAAGAAGACCAGGAAATAAGAGCCCGATGGAAAGAACACTACTCTAACATTCTTAACCAGCAAAGTCAAGCCGATCACGATATTATAAATCTTATCCCTCAATATGACACCTTCGAAGACTTAGATAAACCACTAACAACGGAAGAGATCTTAACAGCCATTGGGCAGCTAAAAAATAACAAATCTCCCGGCGCCGACTCACTCCCAGCTGAAATCTTTAAAGCTGTGTCGTCAGAGCTCATACCCTACCTCAAAAAACTGTTTGATGTCGTGTGGGAAAGTGGTCAAGCTCCGCAGGAGTTTCGTGATACACTTTTAATCAACCACTTCAAAAACAAAGGGAGCGCTGCGGACATGGCCTTCATTGATTTAACCAAGGCGTTTGACTCGGTGGACAGGGAAGTGCTCTGGAAAATTATGTTCCGCTTAGGTATCCGTAGAAAATTTGTGGAAGTATGTCACAGTCTACATACAAACAACAACGCCCAGGTTATGTATAATAATGAGGCAACCGAACCTTTCCAAACCCTCACTGGAGTTAGGCAGGGATGTGTCCTGGCACCCCTACTTTTTAATTTGTTTACTACTGCTCTAACAATTATTGTTGACAACAAACTGACAGTCAGAGTAATAGGTCTCAGATACCGTTTTGATGGCGGTCTCTTTAACGTAGGGCGCTTTAGAGCTTTCACGAAGACACGCACACGATTCATTTGTGATCTCCAGTATGCGGATGACTGTGCACTTTTAGCCTCTACGCCGGAAGAGCTTCAAGAACTTTTAGATGTGTATGCCCAGAGCTATGATTCCTTGGGACTTAAAATCAACAGTGGAAAGACTAAGATTATGTCAACTCCTCATCAAGTGAACCAAATAGACATTACACTTAACGGAAATTCTCTTGAAGTGGTGGATCAGTTCAATTACTTAGGCAACGTTGTTAATGACACACAGCGAGATTCGCAATAGAATTAACGCTGCATCTAGAGCACTCTGGGGACTTAGAGAGAGAGTATTTGACAACCACGACCTTGCTTTGTCAACGAAAATGGCTGTCTACAGAGCAGTTGTCATTCCAACACTGCTATATGGATGTGAAAACATTTTCAGCAAAGACACCTCAGAAGTATGATGAAAATCCGTTGGTTCCATCACATATCAAACGTGGAAGTACTAAGGAGAGCAAACAGCCTTCCAATTGAGGTGCTTATTTCAAGAGCACGCCTAAGATGGGCAGGTCACGTTCATCGTATGCATGATAACCGCCTTCCTAAATGTACTCTTTATGGTGAATTGCTAAGCGGTAGAAGAAGGCGTGGCGGTCAACGAAAGAGGTTCAAAGACGCTCTCCATGAAAATCTAAAATCCTGCGGTATTGCAGACGAACAATGGGAACAACTTGCAGTGGACAGAACCGAATGGCGAGGGGTTGTGGCCAGCTATCAAGGAAATGTTGCTGCAAGAAGGCCGAATCCAAGACCTAACCAGGTCTATGTTTGTCCTGACTGCGGTCGACATGTGCTCTCCCGAATTGGCCTCTATAGCCATAGTCGTGTGCACCGTAGATGAATGGGAATTACAATAGACTACACCTTTTACTTGTTTTTTATTGTACACAATCTATCGACTGTAACATTTTTATACTCGGACTCGAGTAACGGCTAATAATCAAGAGATGATTAAAACTGAAAACCACTCCTAGTCATCTGTCGATGCTGTGATCTATTTACAAAATTAAAATGAAATATATTTGTTATCACAAATGGACGGACGGAAGGGCCGACCAACGTTATGATCAAGGAAATAATTAAATAACTAACATTATCCTGCCTCTACAATGAAACTCTATGATCATTAATGTTTTGCCTGTAGCAGTGAGGGTTGATCTAGTCTACCAGCCCTTTGCCTTGCTGCAAGATACCAAACTTAGACACGAAATATAAAAAGAATGTTAGTAAGTCTTACCTTCATAGTTATTGTCAAAGCTCTATGAATTTATCTACCTACGTGTTATAAAAAGTTTTGAGTGACAGCAAAGGATATGAGATTGAGAAAAATAGCATCTTGCCTACATTTTTTTCATTACACACATACTTTCTCAGCGCTTGCTTGTCATAACTAACTGAAGAAGGAAGTTTATGTTTAATAAACGAAACGTAGATAAGACAGCATTTTCCTTAACCTTTTGTTGATCCTGGTCCCAGTTACCGAAAGTGCTTAGATTACAGTCCACGCCACATTTTCCACCCTTTAGTCAAGTTTATTCCGGTAATTCATATAACATGTGTTTCCATGTGGACATGAGATATCTACGTATTATTGTCACTGTATGAATTATTGTTTTTTTAATCAATTATTGCTATTATAAAAAGAAAAAGTAAAATAATATGTACTTATTGCTCTGGATGTCTGAAGGTACGAATTCATAATTTACAGATAAAAACTCAACGAACCCGAGGCAATTTACAGATCTTTATCTAGTCTCTTCCTGGCTAATGACATTTTACGTACTTCCGTTGGCAATTTGCGGAACACTCCTACGCAAGGCGTAATTGATCTTTAAATGACTTAAAACGCAGTTGAGAATCAAAAATAATAATCGTGATGTAGCTGTGGGAGTAATATTAAAATACGCCCTGATAAAATAAATATTCTATTTATTAGTGACTTCATGAACAAAATAAATACAAGCATAAGTTGTCAATCGTTGCACTGCAAGTGGGATGACTGGCACGAGAGCTGCTTTAAGTAAGATCAGTCTTTCGTCTTGTGTTTGTTGCAATCGAAGCATTAGCGTTTTGATGATAATAATAAATTATTACATTTAACGCGCCAGGCTTGTAACTTTTAATTCAACGCTCGGCGGGGCATATAGCCCGGAGAGTAGCTGTTGGTTACGTTCCTTATAGTAAAATAAGGATTTTATAGATGAGTTTGTGAGTAAAAAAATATGTTTTATTATTCTGTCCTTTAAAAGCATATTTGAACAATTCTATAGTTTAAAATTGAAAATCAAAAATGGTGGATCCAATATGGTAGACTAAATTAGCAAATTAAGACGGGCTTGAATAAAATTTGGTATTTGGAGGTTTCAGAAGTCACTGATAAAGAATCTGTTATAAAAAGTTCAAAACTCAAGATAGCAAATCCAGTTTGGTGGATGAAATTGATAAATTACTGTTGGCTTGCATGAAATTTGGTACTCAAAAGTTTTTGAGGCTGCTGATACCAAATCTGTTATCAAAAATTCAAAGTTTGAGTTCTATTTTGTTTTCTGTAAGTTATAAATCATTAAAGTCATCGTCTAATTCATCCTTGTTTTCAGATTCAAAAGCGAGGTCGTCAAAATTTGTTTCTTGGTCAGAAATATTTCGATCAGCTTCAGATATATTAAGAAAATATATAACTTTTGGATGAAGCTTGATATTTTGATGATTGTACGTAGTAGTCCATGCTTAAAATGAGAGAATCTGTTGAATTCATTTCTCGATAAAAGACCTTTGCAAAGTTTGCTAATTTGCTAATTTTTCTACTGTTCTGAAGTCTGTCATTCTTCATTTATTCTCCTCTTAATAGAATTTACTGTTACTGGTCTATTCGAAGGCAATATGTATAATATGATAATAGAATTCAAAACGATATAATACTAACTAGTTGACGAAATACCGCAAGAGCCTGAAATTAATTGAACAAATTAAAGAAAATAACAACTACTTATATACTTGGAACGAAACTATTGAACAGAAAGAACTCAAGCGCGTATGAATATGGCAAACTGCGATTTCGTATAATAATAATAACGATAATAATATTTATTAATTAAAGAAAATTCAGTTTTTGATTCGACATACAATTCCCCATACCGCAATATTTTTCTTGCAAATGTTTTTTTAAAATTACTTAAAAAATTGTTTTTAGACTCGAACTGGTACTCTGACGAGAAATTCGCAGGAGAACCTTTCGATATATTTGTTCACATTGAACTATTTTCATTAGAAATATGTTTTAATTGGACGAAAATTTGTAACTGACCCTTCCTAAAACCGCCTCTGATGTTATGGCGAGACATTTTAAAAACACGCATATGATACAATTTTTCATCCTAAAAAATTTTCACTTGAAGCGGTTTTTGATTTGATTAAAACGATTTGTTGTGAAGTCCTCCCTGATGCCGCCATTTTTGCTCTGACGAGAAACTTGTAAAAGTTCTTTCGATGCAATTTTTCACTCTAAGCAGTCTTTATTATAAAACATTTGTTTTTGGGCTCTACCTGTAGCCGCTTTCACCACTTTTAGCTACAATTTGAAAAAGTTTCTTGAACAATTTTTATTCCAGGGATAAAATTTTTTGAGCCCTCTTTGAAGCCACACCTGGTGCTTCGGCTAGAAACTTGCAATCAGGCTTATAATCCAGGTCAGATAGTTTAATTTTTCGAAAAATTCCTCAGTGCATTTTGTGAACGTGATAATTAGGAGAAAAATAGTGGGAATTATATATGTTTTGGAAAGCAAATTTTATTTGGAATCTGCTGAAAAAAGGGCATGAAAGTGCCGAAAACAGGTTTTTTCACGTTTTCGATGAAAATGTAAAAAAAGGTGTTTCCGAAGAACGACGTGGAAATGGTCAACAATGGTCATAGAATAATTTTTCAAAAAGCTATTTGTTTCTGATGAAATTCTCTACAACTTTATTATCTTTAAATTTTCATAAGGTTTCGTTTAGAACCTTAAAAGGGTATTTGAAAATCGGGCTATTTCTGAATTTTGGACGTTCGGGAGCTTGAGCGGCGGAAGTTAAGTGACGCGTGGTGGGGGAAGCGCGATCATTTAGCGGCGCAGCGCTTCAAAGTCCGGCTGCTGGAGAAACTTCCCCCACCACGCGTTTACTTCCCCTCCGCTCGAGTGCCCGAACGTCCAAAATTCAGAAATAGCCCGATTTTAAAACGCGTTTTTAAGGTACTAAACGAACGCTTATGAAATAGGGTTGTAGAAAATTTCATCAGGACCAAATAGCTTTTTGAAAAATTGTTCTATGATCATTTGCACGCCGTTTTTCCGAAACACCTTTTTACATTTTCGCCATTTCTGCTTAAAGTTATTAATATTTTTGCATGAAATTTTTTAAGTAGGTAGGTACCAACAAAAGTTACAATTTAAGCTCCGAAACAACTTCCTACGATAATTACAGTCCCTGTAATTAAATCGCAAAAATGGCCATATTTAGCGGTTTTTAATTTTTTGTGCAAAAGTTATTGACCGATTTCAAATGTCAAAAACTTATTTTTTTCGTCTTTTTACGAGCTATATCGTAGTATTTTTTGTTTAAAAAAATGTTTCTTTCACATCGAAAACAAGAAAAAAACCTGTTTTCGACACTTTCATGTCCTTTTTCCAACAGGTTCCAAATAAAATTTGCTTTCCAAAACATATGCATCTAATTCTCACTATTTTTCTCCTAATTATCACGTTCACAAAATACACTGATGATTTTTTCAAAAAAAATCATTCTCCTTTGCTATCTGACCTGGACTATTATTGTTGCAATTCTTCACTTTAAACAAATTCGACCTTTCTTGATTAAACAGAAACTTGTTCTAGGCCCTTGCTGATTCCATGACATTATTTTTTTGCCTCCATGGAGCCATCACTGGCCCCCTGACGAGATATTTGCGAAGCTCCATTTCAGTCTAATATTCGATCCTGAAAAATTTTTATTTGAAACATTTTTAGATTCAAAGAAACATTATTCTTTGAACTCGCCTAGATCCGTCCGTGGTCTGGTCCACCGATTTCTTCAATATTCAATACGGTTCTTTGTTGGACGTCCCAGATCTTACATCTAAAATATTAGATTTCCACGTTGAACCGTCTTCTAGGAAAACGTATCACACATAGACAGACTGACATACTCGCAGACTGACTCACAAGCTGACAGACTGACAGATTGGCTTTCAGATGCACAGATACACAGACGACTTGCCGTTTCGGATTTATTTGGTAACTTTTGACTTCAAAACGTCCACTTTCAACAGGTTATGGAATATGATTTTTTTTAGTGCAATTATCATTGGACCAATAACCTGACTATTCCATGTATGCAGTTTTACCGAATAAAGTAATTACCCATTATGTATTCCAACAATGTTCAGTAATTTATATGAAAACTACATGAATTCCTTATTTTAGTGGAACAAACCAACTGAATAAATCTCTTGACGCGGCTTGTACATAAAATAATACAAACAATATCTTATATTTCAAATGTGCTTTTAGAGGGCGGAATATTAAACATAATATTTTTAGTTGCAAACTCCTCTATAAATCCTTATTTTACTATAAGGAACCTAACCAGACTGCAACCAACAGCTACTCTCCGGGCTATGTGCCCCGCCGAGCGCTGAATTACAAGTTACAAGCCTGGCTCGGCGGGGCACATAGCCCGGAGAGTAGCTGTTGGTTGCAGTCTGGTTAGGTTCCTTATAGTAAAATAAGGATTTATAGAGGAGTTTGCAACTAAAAATATTATGTTTAATATCTTATATCTTTTTCATTTGCATTGTTATTTTCCAGACCCGCTTGTCCCAGTTCTTTATTCCACGCCTGGGAAAATCTTCTTCAAGAGGTCGAGATCGACTCGCAGGCTCTTGGAGACATTGCTTCCATTCTTGGGAGACAAGTGTCGAGGCCTCTGCTCGAGAGGTCCTTTCACAGGAAAATACAATCCAGGAAAGTGTTCCAACATAGGGAGAGCTACGAAACTATCATTGCCAAGACGGAGGAGAAGTTGGCCAAGGTATCTATATTTATATTGGAGCTTATAATTAAAATGCGATTTAGATTATGTTAAAAATAATTAACTGGGATAGAGCGTAGTGTCTGCACATTGTTTGGTATAAAACAGCTTACTAAAATATAGTTTATTATATAAGAAATTTCATATTTAGTCTAGTAAATACAGGCTTAATTTCTGATTAGTACTTCATTAAACAAATTTGGTGAGGTAAGTGTATGTTGGCATAATATGTAGTACAGTGACAGAAAAAAATGTAAATTAGTTTAGATACAAGTGCCTTTCCAAATTTGTTTGCAAAAATCACAATGTTAATTTGTGTTCTTTTCGGCTGTCAGATACAGCCCTTATACAGGGCAGCTGAATAGTTATCTTAATGCAAAATAGATTGGCTGTACACAATGCGACTTATTAAAAAAAAAATTGGGGGGCGAGCGTAGATGCGTCTTTACTATGTAGATGCTTCGATATGCGATATAAAGCAACGTTAGGCGCGGTTAATACTTGGATGGGCGACCGTTTCAATTGTTGTAGGGTATCTCCCCTGCAAGTCAAAAAACAAAAACAAAAAATTTTAAAATTAATCAAAAAATCATATCGATTCATGCACCATGGCAAACCATGTAAAAACAGTCAACCAGACATAGTTTACACCGAAAAACCACATCCAAGGTCACAAACATTCGATAATTCTAAAGTAACGTAAATTCACCGATAACACACTTTCAACATTCATTCTAGTCAGTTTACCAAGGATTCATTACAAAAAACACCCATTAAAAATACAGCCCCCCCCCCCCCCCCCATAGTCATCAAAAAGAACAAATCCACTATCCGTACCTATAATCACAACATTTAATCTTGTTTCGTTAGCTTTTTACTTTACGCTTCAAATTGTATTACTTTTTGACAACCCCTCGTATACGTCAAACTACTTCAAACCTTAACATTATATTCATTTCTTACATTTCTTGCAACCGATTCACATTTAAAATTTTCTTACTATTTGACAACCCCTCGTATACACCAAACTACGTTCCATACCCCGAGTCTTAACATTCAATTTAGTTTCCTCAATTTCTTGCAACTTAATTACCATTTCAATTTTCACTATTTTTCGATCGCCCCTCGTAAAACTACATACAATATCTCGATTTCCCTTTTCAACTGATATCTCCGCTCAAACTCGATTCGTGCCCATTAGGAACATTCTCATATTTTATTTAAAGTCACCTCGCACCTATCGGGAACATTCTCATATCATTTCAACTGATAAACGTCTGACCTTCGTCCTTTCAAATCATAAAAATTTCCGTCAATCAAACTTCAATATTTCCAAAAGCTGAACCGATTCAAACTTCGTTTTCATATCAAAATAATCTCCTTTTCATTGCCGATTTTCCCATATAACTTTCATGTTCGAAATCCAACTTTTTGCAAACTATTAATATTGTAAAACCATATGTATACAATAACTATAAATGAATTACTAAAAAATGAGAGCAGGTTAAAGGTCTATACCACAAATGATATCGATTTAACAATAGAAACCTTATTAACTATATTGGAAAGTAATATAAAAAATATACAACTCTGTAAAAACTAAAAATAAGGGTAACTTAAATAATATTATCAATGAAATCAAACAATGTGACAAAACATTAAAAAAGAACTAATCATGCAAACTAAAATAAACTATTATAAAAATCATCTAGACCCCACTAACGATATCCCTGAAGAATTATGGAAATATATAAATGATATGACTAATATAAACACAAATAAAGATAAAATAGAAATGAAAACGATTAAATTCTGCCAAGACACTATCTTAATAAAACCAACACACACAACAAAAGAAACACACTCCAAAAACACGAAAAATAATTAAAAATTCAATGTTTCTTGAAAATACAAACAAAGGTGAAGTAAAAGAGACGATTAATAAATCGCATAACAAAAGATTCCCAGGCCTTGATGAGATCACACCTGACATGTTAAAAAAAATTGCTGATAATAGAACCGTTAACATACATAATAAATACATCTTTTATACAACAAAAATTCCCTAAGGCTTTCAAGGTAGCTGTTATAAAACCTTTACATATCTCTGATGGCAAGGAATAAGATCTTAATCATTACCGTCTAATTTTTTTACTCTCATGTCTTGCGAAAAAATTCTAAAAGTGAGGTTAATTTGCTTCCTAAATAAATTCAATATAATATCAAATAATCAATATAGGTTCCGGGAGGCTAGGTCGACGGATTGTGCAATAGCTGACTTAACAACAGATATTTACAATTCTTTAGATATAACAAAAAATCTCTATGCATCTTCGTTGACCTACCAAAAGCTTTCGCCTTAGTAAGTCATCCGGAGTTGTTAGCTACTCTAAATGATGTTGGAATTAGTGATCTAGCAAACAGATTATCTCAGTGAAAGATCGCTTTGCGTGAAGGTTGTTAACAGTTACAGTGATTTTAAAACGGTCAAGTACGGAGATCCTCAGGGTACAGTTCTCGGGCCATTACTCTTCATAATATATGTTAATGAATTATTGATATATTTTTTTAAGGTAATGACTGAGAAATTAAAAAATAAAATTAAGCGCGAGATATTGGAAATTAGGAAATATTTTAATGGCAAGTAAATTACAAAACAAAAACATTTGGGTTACCTTTTGCACTTTTGCAATATTAGTCGAGGACCCCCAAAATTGTATTCCCTTGTCGTGAAGGAAAATATGTCAGAAATAAAATTAAAAACAATTAATACCATTAAATTATTATTCATAATAATAGATTGCCATATGAGACGGGTTAAACACGTTAAAGTATTATTAAAGAAAATTCACTGCTTGGTGCCAAAATTTAAATTTCTTAAATTGCTTCTAGACAAAAATGAAACAAAAATGCCTTACTATGCGCATATCTAAATTATGGCATAGGGTAATGCTACAAATTACTACATAGAAAATTTAAAAACTGTGCAAAAATGGGTATTTAAAGTTATTTACCAAAATATTCTGATGTATTCATCTGAGAAACTCTATGAAGGATGTAAAGTTCTTGATTTGAGACAACTGTTTTGTCAATCTTTACTGTTACGTTGTAATAAAAACAGGAGAATTCTGTAGTCAATTAACCATCCTCATAATACGAGGTAGAAAATAGAATCGGTGAAGATACCAAAACTTGACAAAACAGTTGATCAAAAAAATCGCAGGTACTTAGGTAGTGTAATATTAATCATTGGATACTCGACAAGAAACGAATCGAAATGCATCTGATTATAGATAATAAAAATAATAATACGTACAAAATATTAGAATCATGCCTCTTACTACTTACTATGACTCACTTACATAATCAACCAACTTGACTTACCTAGTTTTATTTGTAATCCAGCGGTTTTAGACTTTTACTGCCAAATTCGGGCTCTACAAATTTTTTTGTGTTTATTTAGATGTCCTGAATAACACTTCGGAAGGTCGCGAATTCGCGATTAACTCAGTTTTTATGGCCCGAAACGGGAACAACACCTATTATGAAAATTGTACATCTGCAAATTCTCTACCTTAAAGGTCCTATACATTTTTTTCGTACACCTAAACACATTGGAGATATGACGCGAAATAAGTGAAAAATGCATTTAGTTTCCTTTTTTTAATATTTTTTAGATATTTTTGTTATAATATTGGACAGCACAGAATTGTTGAGACGTTCAAACATGGTTGGGAAAAAATACTGATCATGAGCAGTGGGGCTGGATAGGAAGAATGATATTTTGCAGTCAGTACCAACGCAGTTACCACCAGGACCAGACATATTATTAAATTAAATTTTTTGCAACTGTACGAAGGGTTGTGCAGGAAAATGTAGCCGTAGGAAAGTAGGACTGAATTGTTCAACAGCTTGTGGATATTTTCACGGTCACTCCTGCTTGAATACCGCACCTATAATTATTGCTATGAATGAGGAAATGGACGACGTAGAATCTTATCAGAATGAAAGTAATGACAACGACTTGTCATTGGACACTAACATTTGAGATACCGAAGAAATCGCAAATATTGACTAATTTAAGATCCGGCATGGATTAAGGCTCCTGGGGAAACCATGTAAAAAAAGCGTGCCGAGCATTCTACCTCTAAGGTGGTGCGGAAATGAATGCATTTTTTGCCTTATTCACTGTAAATAAATGTAGATAAAATGTATAAAATATTCATATGCTCCTATCTACCTATCCATCCACAGTGCACAACTTGAAAAAGGGCGCTTGTTGTTCTTTACAGTTTGAGACTGATTTTGCATTTTTTTGATAAAGTGGTCAAAAAAGATTTAACCAGCCCCCCCACTCATCTTGTAGTTAATAACTTAGAGAGCTTGCTAATTACTTTGGGGCGCAAAGGGGCACATAAGGGCGCAATCTTTTGAGCCAAAAAAACAGTTAAAAAACAAGTGGGGGGGGGGGGGAAGCAACTTAACCGTCCCCTTATTTATGGAAAGATAAAAAATATAGCATTTCATTTACTTATACTCGTTATAATTGCCAGTTCATCAAGTGCTGATATTTAATTTAACTTTCAGCCAGACCAAAATAATACAAAAGACAACTATTGAAAACACATTTTAATATTAGTGAATATCGCATGTTGTCAAGTTATTTTGGGAAGAGGTAGAGCAATTTCATGACTCATTTATTCTAAATGAGTATACACCAGCCGACCTTCGAACCTGTAAAATACGTAAAATACTTTCAAGTATTAAAGAACATTATCTTTCTATTTCTTTCCATTTTACTTCGCAGCCGCCACTGCAGTTACAAAATATATTTCAACAACTTTCTGCTCTACAGGATAAAATATATTTCTGCGTAAAAATTTGAGAGCAAATTCCATCTTTAAGTACATGTTATTTGCTAAAGGCCATTATTTTACTATCTGAAATTTTGTGTTTTATAGCAATTATACAGGGTGTCTCAATAGTGCGTCAAAGTCCAATATCGGCCTTGTTAGAAGACTTTGGACCATTATTATTTTATGGAGATGGTATAGTGCCAAAACGCGCGCATTTTAAAAATATTTTGAAATATACAGGGTGACTCGCTACAGCGGAGCTTCTTCGAGGTCATTGTTTTTTAAATTTAACACCCTATATATTTTTACATTTATAAATTCAGCGTAAAATTACCTTTCCAACGACCTCCAGATTTTTTGTTTTTTGACGTGGCGTTGCCGAGTTATTCGAAAAAATATGAAAATTTTGGTCGGAACAAGGTTTAACAAATTTATTCGCTGTGTGTGTATTACTATTAATTAAGAAAATTTATTTTGCTTGCAATTATATAGACAAGGGATGTACTACGACCACACAACCACCAAATATTGATTATAATTATACAGGGTGTATTTTATACTAGTGCTAATTCAAGGCATTTCAAACTGAATTTTCTCAATTTCTTCAAATGGAGCACTGTGTATTATTGAATTTTTTAATTGGTACGTTAATTCTCTACGGTTTTTAGGAATTCTATCCTATAACTAATGTTGTGTGAGTACAACTAATTAAATGTTCTTCAGAGGGAGTCATTTATTAAACAAAACTTAACAAAAAGTGGTTACGAATCTTAAGTTTAAATATACGAAGTGAATTATTTGAGAACCGAAATAAGACTAACCTGTTTTGTCTGCATTTCGGCGGTCTCTCGTATACATCTCGAGGGATAGGTAAATGAGCGTAATTTCCAAATTACGGTTTTACGGTAGGCTATTGTGGTTGGCCATTACTACCTCCAGCCTGTCGGCATTTATGCCTTCAAGGTATAACCTTTGTTAGTTTTATGATTATGGTATATCCGTGCTTAATTGTGGGAAAGTACGCTACACCTAATATCAATATTTCCAGAGATATATTTTTTTGTATTAAAAACCGTTAAATTATAATACTCTTCATTTCGAACAGATCTAGTAGCCATGATTTTGACATAAAGTGAGAATAATTGAAAGTAGTATTAAATTTTTTTCCGGGCGCGTCTTGGTTGCCTCAGTAGTATTTTTTTCACAGTTTAATTAAATAACATTTGAGTCTATCTTAAAAATTTACAAATAATCGTTTAATATTACAAATAAATTGACATAAATAATAGGAACTGAAAATACGGTAAAAGGAAATATAAAAGTTGGTACGGCAATATTTTAAAAATTCAAAGTTATTGTGAACCTAATTTAATGAAATGAATAAATACTTAGTGTTTATAGGAACTGTTCAAAGTGGGCCCCCAATACGACTATGCATTTCTCTAAACGATTTTCGAATGTTCTAACGACATTTCTTAAAATATCTACAGCAATATCCTGAAAAACTTCTCTTATTCTTTCTTTCATATTTTCTTTTGTAGTTATAGGAGCTTTGTACATTTGTTCCTTAACATAGCCCCACAAAAAGAAGTCTATTTTGGTCAAATCGGGGCTTCTAGCAGGCCAACTATAGGGTCCTCCTCTTCTTATTCAAACATTTGGAAAAGCGTAGTTTAATGTTCGCGAATTAACTGCAATGTGGTACATAGGTGCTCCGTCATGGAGGTATAGTCCAAGTCAGCACTTCCCGACACTCAAAAAATGCAACAAAAGTTTTACGACATAATTATTATCGCCGCGGGCCATGCAGCGTGCCTGTCCAACCCGATGCACATTAAGAACCTATAAAGTTTTGTTGCATTTTTTATGTGCCAGGAACTGCTAATCTCAACTATACCACATTCTCTAACTAATATCCCTGGGGTCATCCTCCAGTAATTCCTCCAAACTGTCTTGCAAAAATTCCCAATAAATTTGATCATTCACACGTCCATAAAAAAATGTAGTCCTATCACATAATCCCCAATAATTAAACATTCAACGATCATTTTGTTTGGCTATTTGTTCGTGACATGTAAGGGTTGGTTCTTTCGTAATAATGAAAATTATGACGATTAACATGTCCATTTTTATGAAACATTCCTTCATCGGTATACAAAACAAAGTCAAAAAAATTTCTTTGTTGTACTATTTTTTGTTTTGCCCATTGACAAAATTGTATTCGGTTTTCATAATCCCTATCAATCAGTTCCTGCATTAGTTGAACGTGTTAGGGATGAAATTTGTTTTTTCTTGGATTCGATGGACAAAGATCGGCTTATATCGTTTTCTCTTGCCAATTCTCTTATAATGCGATGAGAATCTTCAATCACGCTCAAAAGTATGACTGTTTCGTTTTCCTCATTCACTACATTTTTTAGAGGGCTCTCCTCTTCTTTCAGGATATCGCTCCCTATAAATTCGAGTTGATTTTTCATATTTTTTCGACTAACTCGGCAACGCCACCATCAAAAACAAAAAATCTGGAGGTCGTTAGAAAGGTAATTTTACGCCGAATTCATAAATGCAAAAATATATGGGGTGTTCCATTAAAAAAAAATGTCCTCGAAGATGCTTCGCTGTAGCGAGTCATCCTGTACATTTCAAAATATTTTTAAAATGTGCGTCTTTTGACACTATGCCGCTATCATAAAGAAATAATTTTCCAAAATCTTCTAATAATTTCGATATTGGACTTTGACCCACTATTGGGATACCTTGTATGTAAGACAGAGAAGACTGATAGGGAAATACTTGTTATGTACAAGATGAATCACGAAGAACTATACATATCTATGGGTAATAGATTACCACTTGGCTAATTAGCAGCAACGGACATGTAAATTTTCCTGTCGCGTTTAATTACTGAAAGGTATATAAAATTCATCATGAATCAACCCGTATTTTTGTGTCTTTATTTATTAGAAAATATAGCTGCCCAGACAGAGAAGCATATAATTAATAGATATGAACTATATGAGTAAATTTACATAAAATTAGCTATACACACTTAATTATAAATAATACACATAGTGCTTAAAATTATAATTAAAGTATATTTAATATAAGAAATTAGATAAACATAGGATGAAGGAGAATAAAAAATAATTATATAATAACGCAAAATGGTGATAGACGGACTAAGAATTAATTGCGACTTCCTGTCGTGGCATTTGAAGCAACTATTATTTGTCAATTTGTTCATTGAAATTGTAACACAAAATGATTAACTCTGCACTATTAAAAATCGTCTAACCGATGGCTTGTCATAATAGAGTCAATAACCATTTACCAGAATTACTAACGACCCTGCCCGACTTCAATTAAGCAAGAGTTGTGTGAAATGCATTAAAAATAAATATTCATTATTTGCTCCATTACTTACAACTTTTAGTTTGGGCGAAGTACAAGGAAGTAAACAATCGAGAAGACTATAAACAAGGCACTAATGGACTTCAAGAGAGTGTCAAGGCGCTAAATCCTAAGCTTTCAGCTGAATCTTAATTAAATGAAATTATCCTGTCTTCGAAGTAATTGCTACAATTAGTTTCTCTAAATCAGAGTGTAGGAATCTATTCAAGTTTCAGTAGATGGAATTTTCTGAATAACGGCATGTAGGATTAAATGTGGAAATAGTATTACGTAATAACGATATGTTATTACTTACAACTTTGTTAAAAAAATAATATTTTATACCTATAGTGGAGTAAAAGCCAAAAATAAGGCGGCAGAGGAAATTTTACATAGAGGAACGCGACATAGAAAATTAAATTTGTTTTGGTGAACCTAAGAATACCCTGAGATTTCTACTTCGAGTAGGTGGGAAAACCCTTTTTTTGCGGAAAAGGGGTAAATAAATTGGTCATTTTTAAGGGTGGTCTTTCAGTTTTAATTTATTTTGACCTTTTAAAATGCTAGTTAAGAAACGAGAATGACACCCTTTTATTGTCGATGTGACGCCAATGGTTTTGCATGAGCAACGTTTAGTTTTGCAACTGACATATTACAATCACAAGCAATTATATTGAGTAATTCATTAGGAAGAGGAGCTTTATCAGTCTTTACCGGCATCTGTCCATTATCTGTTGTTTGCTGCCATTCAAAATCCTATGATTGACGTCACAATTTCACATACAGTAATCTATGCCACAATAGAAGGAATAATTTGTGTCAAAATGCAGAAAATATTGTTGACGAAGCTGTAGCTGATGAAGAGCCTAAACAATTAGAAATTAGTCCTGATATTTATAATATTGAAGAATTCGAAGAAGTTGATAATTATGAAGATGTTTGTACTTTAGATAATATCTGAGATGTATACGATTTTAGTGATGACCAGGCTGAAGAAATATTCCAAACTTCAGTTACCGATTCAGAAGTAGATACTTTTTGAAGTAACACATGTAGTACAACTACTAGAAAAAGAAAAGAAAACATAAAAGAAAATAATAATCAATATAATATGTAAAAAGTTTTATAAAAATCTAGTGAATTTTCGAAAAAAAAAATATTTTTTTCTAAATATTTAAAACCTGCTCACTTTTACTTACTTCCACGTCCAGTAGAAGTATAATAACGCAAAAAATATTTTAATTTTTTTGTTGTTGAAATAGATTTAAAATGTCATGAAACGTCGAGATTTTAAATTTGAGCGAGAAATTCCTGTCTGTCTGTCTGTATCTCTTTTGTGGGCACGTTGAAGAGTCCGGGGGTAAATGGGGTAAATAAGGGTAGATAGGCTAAACAAGCAAGTAAGAGTCCATAAAATTACAATTTAGGGCATGTACGAAAAATTAAGGTCTCAAAAATTTTGTTTGGCATCAGCCAGTGTGTATACAAAAACGAAACGTCAAAAAATTTTTTTTGGCGTTAGCCCCTCTACACCATTGCCATCCCCATCTTATTATTGAAGGGGGTAAAAAAAATTAAAATGTGATTTAGTGTGTATACAAGAACAAAACGTCTAAAAAAATTGTTTAGTGCGTATACAAAAACGAAACATCTAAAAATATTTTTAGCGTTAGCTGGATCACGAACTATAAATTTTAGTTCGTATGGATGAAGATCCCCAAGTCAGCTCAAGTCGTTTGGCAGCGGCAACAGGGGTGAGTAAACAATTTGTCTTAAGAGTATTACGTAAAGAACGCTTCTATCCATATCATCTTACTCCTGTACAAAACTTACTTCAAAGGGATCTTCCACAAAGCCTACAATTTTGTCAATTTGTTCTAAATAAATACAAAAGGAATCAAAATTTTATTAAGAACACTTTATTTATCAACGAAGCAACTTTTACTCTCCAAGGCATTTTTAACTGGACAAATATCCATTACTGGGAAGTAAAAAATTCTCATACCATTAAAGAAAGGCATTTTCAGCAAGAATTTAAGATTAACGTTTGGTGTGATATCATCGACCATCAATTATTGGTACCATTTTTCCTTCCTCTAAATTTAAATGCACAGTCTTATCCGTTTTCTCTTCAAAATACTCTTGCTGATATATTACATGCTTTCATACGGAACAGAATGGGGTTCATGCAAGATGGAGCTCCCCCTCATTTCTCCATTGAAGTAAGGAATTATCTTGATTAGACTTTCCCACGCGGATGGATTGGACGAGGAAGTGAGTTTGCTTGGCCAACAAGAAGTCCTGATTATAATCCTTTGGATTATTATGTTTTGAGACATATGAAGTCCTTAGTCTATGCAAATACTATCAATTTAAGAGAAGATCTATGGGACAAAATACAAAACGCAGCGAATTTTTATTAGAGGACAGTGAAATGTATTTTTCAATATAAGAAAATCTTTTATAAATAGAATTAGAAAAGGCATAGAAAGAAGTAGATGGAGATCATATCTAACATTTACTCTAAGAAACTTTTTTTGATTTGCGATAAATAGTGTTGTAATCACAAAAAATAAGATTTTTGCAATACTCGGAAAATACACCTTGTATTGAAAAATAATGTGTTCAAAACTTTTTAAAAAAAGCTATCCAGTGATCGCAGTTGACTTTCAACTATCAAAAAATGGCAACCTCCATTATTGCAGAAGTAGATATAAGGCGTACTAGTTTACCGTTTTCTGATGCTTGTTTCAGTTCACTTCAATATGGTATTCCATTTCACTAGTTTCAATTTCCAATGTTTGTTTCATTTCCAGGTTTCGAGGAGACTAGAGTTCAATTTGTACTTCCACTTTTCGTCCATCTGCTGAGTTTACCCGTCATTATTTTTCACTATTTTTTGGGGTCTGTTTCGATTTATCGTTTTTCTTTCATGCGCTAATTATTTTGCAAAATTAGTTTGTAATGTCTCTTTTAGAAAGGAGAAGAACAACAGTCCTTATAATGCGGGGATATGGAGATAAAAAAGACCATACCTGGATGTTACATATTTAATCAATGCCACTATGGTGACCGTGAACATATTTCAAAATCTACTTTATTTCGAACAGTTAATTGTTTTGAACAAACTGGGTCTGTTAAAGATGGAGCAAGATATGGAAGACCTAAAAACGGTACAAATGAAGAGAAGTCTTTAGAGCCTTTACTGCATTTTCAAGAAAATTGTCATACAACGAGTAGAAAAGTAGCTCAACACGTCAGAATAAAACAAGGTTCAGTTTTTAAAATTATGAAGTTAAATCACTACCATCCGTATAAAATAAAACTAGTTCAAGAGCTTTTGGCTTTGATCGTAAAGTTAAATTTTACGATGAAATGATGCAGCGATATGTTGTTGACAATAGGTCTTTTCTGGACTTACTTTTTTGGTGATGGTTCTGTAAATCGGCATAATATGAGGTATTGGGCTGATGAAGATCCTTACTGGATGAGTGACTGTCATACCTAATATCCGCAAAAACTCAATGTCTGGGATGGAATTTTATGTAATAGGATAGTAGGGACGTTTTTATTGACGGAAAATTGAATGCTCAAAAGTATGTCAACTTGTTCAATGATGAACACGCATTGACCGTGTATGGTTCCAGCAAGATGGGGCTCAAGTGCACTCTGCTTTAGTTGTACGCAATTTGCTCAATAATATTTCTTCGGAAGGTGCATTATAATGGCCACCAAGGTACCCTGACTTGACTCCTCTCGACTTCTTTTATTGAGGATATTTAAAAAGTAATGTTTACGAGACCAAGCCTAACAATAACACCAGACATATTGAAAAATGTTTCTCAACTAGTTTACCTTCGGTTACCTGCCAAGCGCAGGAAGGTGGTCAGTTTAAACATTTTATAATTTAAATTTTTACTTGCTTCGTAGTGTTTAGTGAGAGGCGAGCGCATACAACAAAAGCATCCAGATGGTGAGAGGCGAGGGGACTCACCTAAAACAAGCACCCCGAGAGAACAGAAACCTACTTACTACGTCCACGTCGTTGTTCCTGGGTAACGCTAAAAGTAGTTTCTTGAACAAATTAAACGCTATCTGTCACGAATAAAAAAAAATTGTTCCAATTAAAACCTACTGGTAAAATCTAATTCTAAAATGAAAAATGGGTTTCCCATTTTTTGAGAATTGAAGGTCAACTGTTATCACTGGATAGGTTTTTTAAAAAAATATTGGACACATTTTATTTTATTTTTCAAACCCAGTGTATTTGTCAAGAATTGTGAAAAATCTTAAATGTTATGTTTTACGATTACCACGCCATCTATCGCGAAACAGAAAAACGTTTGAGACAAAACCCTATGTATTTTGTAGCCTGGAAACCGAATCTGCAATAAAAAAGAGGGGTTTCTATATAAGTCTTCAAAGTTGGCCCCACCCAAACTATAGGGGGGGTGGAGATAATTTCGTAATTTTATTTTAATTTTTTCAATTTTCTAGTTTTATCAGAAAATACTGCGTATACCACTTATCACATTTTAAGTGCAAATTTTTATCTTATTAAAATGTTATACTATTTTCAAAAAAGATTTATTTATATTTTTAACTCCATAATGTGAGGATCGAACGGGTATCACAATCAAACATTTATAAACGAAATTGTATAGGTACTATGTTTTAAACCATGGCTAGACACGTCTACAAACTATTATCACAATAAACCGTCATGGGACGTCAGTGACAACGTAAATATTCAAAGTGTAATTTTAAATAAAACATGTGCCAGCCTAAGTGTATCGATCAGCTGTGGGCTAAATTATGAGAACAGGCGTGTGTTGCTATTTTAGCATTGCGTAGATCTTTTTAATAAACGTGTATTATGCATTTTTTATTCTATTAATAATTTTTTATGGTGCCAAAATCTTGACACATAATTCCGTGACAAGAAATAAGTTTTTAACAGTTAAATAATAATACATAAGCCGATTACGTATTCAAACATGTTTTTTTATTTAAATTACTTATGCTACTCTTTCTCCCATCTACCCTTCAATGAAAAAGTCAATCAACTAATCTCAACTTTTGTATCGCAACCTGCTGTTTCTCACAATATTGGTCGAGTTCCAAGTCCGGTAGATGTCAATATCTGTGAGGGAATTCTTGTGTGTCCACTTATTTCAAGTGTAATCCTATTCTACGTACACTTTTTATTGGATTTGGTAGTGTATTTATAAGTTTTTTTATAAAACATTGTTATTTAAAATCAAGCAACGAGAATGCAAAATGCGGGTGGAAAAAACACTAATAGTTATATAGTGTCCGCCAAAAAGTCTGTATATGGAAAACTTTTTTATTCAATTGTCTTTTTTAAAATGGGTTTCAGCATTTGTTTCAGCATATTAACAACCAAAAAATTGCCAAGAATATTTTTCATGTCACAACTATGATGAAATGCGGAAAACATCTAGGCCAAATATCTCCGTTATTTGAAGAGATACGAGAAAAATTATAAGGCCGAAGTTTTTTGCAAAACAGAGTGTTTCAACGAGGTTTTATCTAATTTTTTTTCAAAACCGCTGTATTTTGAGATTTACTCTTCAGGCTGTTAAAAAAATTATTTTGAAACAGGCGGGAAATGGCGCCATTAAATAGAGTATTTTCCTCCCTTTTCAACGATATATCACATGTCATATTTTTTCATTGATACTACGTTAGTAGTTATAGAAACATTTTTTAAAAAGCAATACATTTTTTTTTAACAAGCATTATACGTGTCGCGAAGTAGTATGATTAAATAAAACGATAAAATAATTCAATAAGTTGTTCAAATCTTTGCTATAAGCTATAATAAAACATTAACATAATTAAGAAGAATAAAGTAAATTCAGGTAACAAAAACAAAATAATAATCAAGAAAGCAATATGGAGTAATTATGGAAATAGTATACGCAGTTATGCCAATGTATAGAGGTCCTCCATAAAAGCGTCAGTCCTTGCTCAGAAAGTTAAAATGTCTTTACCAATTAATTTAAGTATAATATCCATTTGTTCGTATTTTATGATTATTATTTCAATTATTTTAAAATAGTTGGCTATGAACAAACTTGACAATTTAATTTTTTGAAAGATCATCGCAGTTAATACTTAAACTCTCACTCAATCACACTCGTTTAAGAATTTAGAATTTTCAAAAATGATTTTCACTCACATTGATCGTTATAATATGTTCGTTACATATTGCCAATGCAATTTTAATTCTGGATTAGCTCAAGTAGAATATAGAAACACATTAACTCTGTTCAGAAAATTAGCTACGAAACTGAAAAATAATGGTTCATTTTTAAAGAAGAAGACAAGGTTGAACAGTGTTACTGATAAACCGGGTTATTAATTATGTAAGAAAAATTTGGAAACATCGTTAAGAGAAATTAAAATTGCTTGTCATATAAATAAAACAAGTGCTAGAAAAATTTTAAAGAAAAATTGCTACCGGTGTTATAAAGCCAAAAAAGTTCACAATTTACAAGCGGGGGACAAACCAAGGAGGTGGCTGTTGGAAAAGAAGCGTGCCGATCCATTAATATGTAGCAAAATACTTTGGTCCGACGAGGCAAATTTTTCCAATAATGGATTTTTTAATCGCAATATTCATTACAAATGGATTTCTTAAAATACACACTGGCATAGACCGACTTGGTTTCCAAATCGTTTTTCAATAAATGTGTGGATAGGTATTTTAGGCACCAATTTAATAGGTCCTTATTTTTATGATGATCACCTCAGTGGTCAAAGGTACCTAAACCTCTTGAGAAATGAATTTAGTGAATTCTTAGAGGACCTACCTTTAGAGAATCGACCCAACAGTCAATATTTTCAACAAGATTCCCATAATTCCCAGATTTGCCTAGATTATTTAGACGAAATTTTGCCTCAACATTGGATAGGTACCAATGGATTTATTCGATGGCCACCTCGTTCTCCAGATATAACCCCAATGGATTATTTTCTATGGGGGTATATTAAAGATAAGCTGTTTCGACGACACCGCAAAATGTAGAGGACCTAAAAGCTCGAATTCAACAGGCATGTATTACAGTTACCCCCGAAATGCTGAGTAATGTTTTAAATGCAGTACCTCGCCGCACTCGATTGTGCATAAGAAATCGCGGTGGACACTTTGAAAACTTGATATGATATCTTAAAAATTATTTTAAGGATTAGATAAATATTAATATTCTATGTGCTATATTCGTTTTATTATAAATTTTTTTTGTTACCTGAATTTACCTTATTCTTCTTAATTTTATTAATGTTTTATTATAGGAAAGATTTGAACAACTTATTGAATTATTTTATCGTTTTATTTAATCATAATTCTCCACGGCAAGTATAATGCCTGTTAAAAAAAAAATTATTGGTTTTAAAAAAATGTTTTTATAATTACTAACGTAGTACCAACGAATAAATATGGCATGTGATATATCATTGAAAAGGGAGGAAAATACTCTACTTAATGGCACCATTTCCCGCCCGTTTCAAAATAATTTTTTTAACAGCCTGAAGAGTAAATCTCTAAATACAGAGGTTTTGAAAAAAATAGATAAAACCTCGTTGAAACACTGTTTTGCAAAAAAATTTTGCCTTAGAATTTTTCTCGTGTCTCTTCAAGTAACAGAGATATTTGGCCTAGACATTTCCGCATTTTCGATATTTTCCGCCATAACTCTTAAAGTAGACCATGGATTTCAAATTTCTTTAAACCATTTTGTAGATTATATAAATCGGCACAATTTTCGTAAAAATATTTTTTTTTGTACGACCGATATTAAGTGAGATATTCTCGAGGGCCCTGATATAATGGACAACCTGTATAAGAAGGGGATCCAACACACGGGGTAGTTCAGCACAATTCTGAAATGAAATAATCGGATAAGAGAAAGAATAGTAATAAGTTGTGAGTTATAGTAGTGAGACTGTAGTAAATAAAAGATTAAGGAGATAAAGAAGAACAAGGAAAACGAGGTCAAGAAGAAAAAGAAGAACAAGAGGAGAGATGTAAAGCCGAAAGAGAAGAACAGGAAATGAAACAACAAGAAAAGAGACGTCAGGAAGAACTAAGGAAAACGGTGGAAGACCTGGAAATAAGAATTCACGAGGAAAGACGGGAAGAAATAACACGCCAGGAAGAATTAAGAACGGAAGAGATCACAAGTCAGGAAGAATTGAGAACAATTATACAGAGGCAACAAGACGCTATCCTTTCAGCCACCGAAGACCTCTAAAGTGAAATTAAAGAGGATATGGGCAACATGAAGACTGAAGTAAGTGAAATCAAAGAAAAAGTAGAAACGGTTGTAAAAAAAGTTAATGACGTCGAATAGGAAGCTAGTGACATTAAGAGAAAAGCTGATGGTGCTGAAGAAAAATTCCAGGTAGTTCAGGGAAAAGTGGAACGACTTAAGCAACAGATGAGGTAAAAAGGAAGTCAGCTAGTATTATCATCGTCAGGTTCTCAATTACAACCGTCCTTCTTTGATTACCAAACTTCATTGGGACATATAAAAGACAGTTTGACGCTGCTGTCTACGCAAACAAGTGGCATAATGAGAAATGTGCCTCGGAACTAATTGTAGCATTGAGAGGTCAAGCATTAGGATTGCTTCAGACGATTCCAGTAGCACAGACAAGTTTTCCAGGAGAACAGTAAACCGACAAGGAGATGTAAAACCTACCCTAACAATACATTTTCTATATACAGAATTAACATGGGTACGGTTTCTATTTACTTTTTGAATATAAACATCAACCAGTTTGATCAAGCGCTATAAAGATTGTTTTGTTATGAAAATTGCTAGTAAAATTCTCACTTGACGTTTGGAAAATGATCTCGTAATTGAAAATGAAAATTTGTTTTAGTTCTCGCTCTCATGAGCGGTGTTATTTTTCTGGGTTCTATATTGTTTTGACGTGTGTCTTTAGGTTTTGTGTAGTTTTACGCAGATGTAATTAATTTGTCCCGAGATTATTAGACTTTCAAAAAGTAGAAATTATTAGAAATAATCCTACATTCTATGATAAAGTGTAGATAAATAAAGTGAACTCAAATTTTAACTTTTACTTTGCAAAAAATTACTGCAAATGCAATATTTATTCTGATTATAATAGTTTTGTATATCTCCTGGTAATCAGTGGATAACTGAACGAAATATTTCCATCTGAAGATGAAGTTGAGTTCCATAAATTTGGATTATTGATATCTTATATATATTTATTATTATATAATTTTATAACTTGACCGCCGAGATCCCAAGACTTGGCGCCACTCGATTTTTTCTTTGGGGTTTAATAAAGCAAATAGTTTGCAAATCAAGATCCCAAACTGTACAAGAATAATGCAAGCCTGTGCAGAAATTACTCCAGAAGAAATATGTTACTAAACCAGTCACATAAATGTTCAATAGTGGTACCAATTATAGCGAAATATGGGACTTATCAGAGACAAGAACACTGGAGTCAACAGCGTATAATGGAATAAATGCCTCAATTAACATCTGAGAAAGTTCATTAATATAATAATAATAATAATATTTATTTATAATTCCTTCATATACATGAATAAGACTGTTACAGAATAATGCACCTAAGGTCTAAAGGCCTTGTTTTGTGCGCTTTATAATTCACATATCATAAATTACAATACAGTCACCAAAAGAAGATATTATACTTTTATAGATTCCCTATAGAAATCTCTATAAAGAAAGGTAGATAAACTATATTACGAGCCATTATAAAACTTTAATGTTATGTAAATATTTAAATTGAAATGATAAAAAGCACGGGCCCAAGACAGAGCCCTGCGGCACTCCCATATTATTGTCTAATATAGTTGACATGCAACATGTCTTCTGATCATGTTCCCGATAATTGCTTCTACCATCTGATTCCTGCCACTATAATAGGAGGTAAACCAGTCATAGGGTGTTCCTCTTATTCCATACTCATATATTTTTCAAGTAACAGGTCGTATTGAACACAGTTGACACGACTGAGATCACAGAATATACCAGTTGGAATCTCTATTGTCTCAACTGCACCTAATTATTTTCGTAGAGAGATAGTTCAATATCGCTAATATGAATTATCAATATTTTACTTCTAAAAACTAACGTAGAAGGCCTTGCATGTTGTAGGAATTTGGTGCTTTTTGTTCCAAAAATGCAGTTTAATAGCTTAAAAAAAACGGTGAAAATGTCACACTCGATAAAGATTTTAGAGTGTGGCTCCAAAACAAATGGGCCACACTATATATGTAGTATTTCAACAAATCATTACAATAGTAACAAAATTTAAAAATAATATATATTATTTGTATTTCTTCGTATATATTTGTCATATATACTTATTAGATTTAACAGGCGAGATATAGTTATTAACGATTTTTTCCATTTTTTTCAGAGCCGCCAGGAGTACAAAAATGCTTACTTGTCGTATTTAGCAGCCCCATCAACTGAAAGTCTGAGTGCGTATTTTAACACGCACAATGCCTACATTCAACAATTACACGCAACGAATGGTATGATGGAGGAATTCGGGAAATGTACTTTGCCGTCTTTATTACAGGTAAAGGGTTCTTATAGTCCTTTGTTTCCACATAAAATCAAATAAACCTATGTAATTTTAACGTGGTTGTATAGGGAACGTTCCTCTAAGTTAATGCAAAATTCATGTGGTAAATTTAGAAAAAATAATTAGTGAATGGTGAGGCAGAAATAAAACTAGAAATCTAAATTAAAAAAGTGTATGGATAAGGGAACTTTTGAAAAAGATGTAAAACACGTATAATCTAATCATCATTTATTTCCGCATTAAATGTATAACGTTTATAAAGGAAACAGTACATCTAAAATACAGTAAAAGTCAGATACACAAACAAAGAGTAAAAGAATTTAAAATTAACGAGACTCGTCAAACAGCTTAATAAAACATATAAACACAGTGAATACACACCACAAAAAATTGCATAAAAAATTCATTTATAGTATAACAATTTTTTGTTATAAGATACCTTTTCAAAGTGGTTTCAAAAATATAGTTAGGTGATGATGTTATATCATAACTTAAGTAATTATAGAACTTACAGTCATTATCAAATAGTATGGCTAAAATTGTGTTTTATTACAAGTGGAGCATTTATAGTACGAACCGAAGCCGCATGCAATACACCACATGGATAAAAAAACACACATTTAAGTCCCGAGTTATATACAAATTTTTTGTAACGCCATATCCTAAAATCAGAAAACAATATAATTTTGTAAAAATACGGCAAAAATTGTAAAATAAAGAAATTTCACACTGTGAAATAAATTTAACTGTCAGATAGATAATATGCAATATGAATATGGCGTTACAAAAAAAAATTCTGACACATAGTTGTTCGACGTAGATTAGGTTGCAAAATATCTTTATGTATGCCTAATATTATCATAATAATGTTTTAATTTATGTATAGAAAATAATAATTTAATTTTATAAATAAAGGAACACATCTCGAATATATGTACTAGCATCTGTAGGAGTGTTTATTTGTTTGAAATAATGTCTGTATGAGTCACGACAATTCGAACACCGTATTTTTGTAATATAAATATACGATTTATGAGGCTATTATTTCCTCAATCGATTATGCCATATCTGATATGAGAATGGAAACATGCATAGTATAACGTTATTAGAATACAACGACTACAATGATTAGCTAAGAATTTTAAACCATAACAGCTACTTGTCAACTACTACTTAGTGCATCTATGTGATGACAATTTCATTGCAAAGAACTCCGCACAGAAACACGTGATTTGGGATCTCGGTGAAAATGGTTGAAATTGAGATATGTTGTACTTCAGACCTTCCTGATAAAAAATTCAAACGTTACCAAGGCCTGAAAAACCTTTTATTTTGGAGTTACAGTAAGGGTAAAAGTCGAAAATTCGTAAATTCTGGGATTTAGGATCCTTGCAAAAGGGTCAAGAAATGCTAAAACTGAATTCAGTATGTTCTTAGACACCATCGAGACCAGTAGTAAGGCACTCACCGATTTCCTGCACTCATATCCCAAAAAAATTTAAGTGGATTCAACTAAGGAGGGTACCATGAAAAAATAAGTGAAAGCACCTTCTGACCACCTTTACTTTCTGATACAGATTTAAAAAATCGTGAAAGCTCATTTTTATTCTTATTTATTTTATTTTAATAGACTAAAATTTCTCCTATTAATGTGCATTGATGGTAGAGAATAAAAATAACAAAAACCGCCTTACTGTTACCACAACAAAATATAGATTAGAAATTTATAAAACCGTATAGAGCTGATTGCAGATGACGCAGATCTTCTTTCAAGGGTGGTGGTGTAGCAATATGGGAAAAAAATTACCTGGAGGTAAAAAGTATTGATATACAACAGTTTTGTATTGAAAAACATTTTGAGGCCTGTGCTATATCTTGGAAAGGTAATAAAAGTATTACAATTATTGTTAACTGTTATAGATCTCCCTCCGGTGATCTAAATTTGTTTTTAGATAGAATTACTGATTTGTTAAATTATTTGATGAAGCCCAATTTTAATTTAATTGTCTGTGGAGATTTTAATGTTGATTCGTATACTGTTTCAAAAGATTTTAAAACTTTATGTAGTGTTTTGTCATGTTTTAATCTGAGCAGCGTTGTGAAGTGGCCTACTCGAGTAACAGACACCACTCTTAGTATTATTGATCATATTTTTATTAATTTCAAAAATGAAGGGTCATGTTGCGTTTTTGATAATGAAATTTAGGATCACAGGACTGTTCTCTTTAATATAAAATCTGAAAATTGTTGTGTAAACTCAAAACATACCACATTGTATAAAAGAAGTTACAATGAAAATGCAATTCCCAATTTTGAAATGGCAGTTCTAAATGAAACTTGGGAAGATATCTATAATATTAGCGATATTCATGATGCATTTAACTATTTTAATGGCATCCTTGTATATTACTTTTATTTGTATTTTCCACACCGAAAAATTTGTGTTAATAAGTCTTCAGATAAAAAATGGGTAAACGATGAGGTCAGAGCATCTAGTACAAAATTAAAGAATATTTTTATTCTAAAGAAAATATGTCCTAACATAACTGAGTCTTACAATATAGCAAAAAAAGAATCACAGTCGTTTAATAAAAGATACAAAAAAATGTTACTATCAAAATAAAATTGTACACTCTGATAATCCTGCACGATCTGCCTGGAAGGTCGTGGCTGAATTTTCAAATAAAAATAAATCATTCAACAACATTATTATAAATAATAACGATGGCGTTATACATGAACATCCTCAAACAGTCGCTTCACTTTTTAACGAATTTTTTATAGAAACTCCTAAAAACATAATTGAGCAAATACCACCCTGTAATACATGCATACCTACTGTAGTTAAACAAACAAATTCGTTATTTTTAAAACCGTTTACAACAGAGGAAATGTTAAAATTATTAACAACAAAATTTAAAGCCAAAAAATCATCTGGCCCGGATGGCATTCCTTGTTTTCTTATTAAAAAAGTGTTGAATTTAATCGTCGAACCACTTACATATCTTGTTAATTTATCATTCGAGACAGGAACATTTCCCATTAGCTTAAAAATTGGAAAAGTTGTATCGATTTTTAAAAGGAATGATAAGCAACTGTTAGAAAATTATAGACCGGTAACTGTGCCCTTTGGTATGTCCAAGGTGATTTAATATTGCTATTTGTATAGATTATTAAATTACTTAGAGACTTTTCAAATCATGACAAAAAATCAACATGGCTTTTCTAGCGGTAAGTCGACCAGTACAGCTATTCATTCTTTTTTGAACAAAATGTTAGAATGTGTAGACGCGGGAGAGTGTTTTGTTGGGATATTTTGTGATCTCAGCAGGGCATTCGACTGTGTCAATCGTAATTTATTATTTATTAAACTGCAGGATTATGGAATAAGGGGTCCTGCACTTAATTGGGTTACGACATTTTTGGAAGGCCGGAAACAATACGTAACACTAAAACATAAGACACAAAACATCGTGTCCAGAGTTGATTCAGAGTGTCTAAACTTAACCATGGGTGTTCCACAGGGCTTTATATTAGGTCCTGTGCTTTTTCTTTTATACGTAAACGATATTGATTCTTTGCCAGCAACTGCACACTTTACGATGTACGCGGACGACATATCTGTAATAATTTCCAACCCACTGGATAATGTTTTAGAACATAATTGTAATAATATTTTAAACATTTTAAGCAGTTGGTTTTCCCACAATACTTTACATTTCAATGCCGAGAAAACTCATCTCACTAGATTTCACAACAGGCAAAAGAAATACGACAATTTATATATTAACATAAATAATACACCTATTACTAGCGGTGAGGAAAGTATTAAGTTTTTGGGAGTATACTTGGATGAATCACTGAACTGGAATTATCATTGATATCCAAAATTTCATCGATGGTATATTTATTCCGAAATATTAGAGCTTATTTAAGTAGAGAACAGTTAACTAATTTGTATTATGCTCAAATTGATACACGTTTAAGGTATGGTGTCTGTTTCTGGGGGAATTCCACATTATCATCTAAGGTATTTATTGCGCAAAAACGCATTTTACGATGTATTGCCGACGTACAGAGTGTTTACTCCTGTAAAAATATTTTTAAAGATTTTAAAATTTTAAGCTTACCGAGTATGTATATTTTCGAAATATGTATATATGTTTTTATGAATAGGAATAATTTTATTTTAAATAAAGATTGTCATAATGTTAATACAAGGCAAAAGAATAAGCTGCATGAGTCTTGTGCCAGGCTTAATATGACTAGTAAATCCTCAAGATTTATAGGACCTAAAATCTTTAACCGATTGCCAGACGAAATAAAATGCAGTAAGATTGTGCATTTATTTAAGAAAAGGTTAAAATTATTTTTATTGGATAAATGTTACTATTCTGTATCAGAATTTTTTGTATCTTAGTTTGTAAGGGCTATATGACCATTCCTATACAATATTCTGTATTGTCGAAAAGGAAAATAAATAATTATTATTATTTTACCCTTATTCATTTTAACAGATTAAGTTCTTTTTCTATTTTTTCAATTAATATACACTGATAGATGGTAAGAAAATCACGTGGAGCTTATTTTAAACCTGATTTATTGTCAAATACATTTTATTAATACATAATGATAGCCAAAGGCAGAATATTGCAGGTTATAAATTGTTGAAATCATGTAAGAATACCAGTAAACCATAAAATGCATAATTATAAATTTACAAGAGTCCAGTTTCTCATGCCTCGGGATTATCTACAGAGAATAGAATATTGTAAAATATTACTTGTACGTACGCAAGAAGACCCCAATTTTTTAAAGAAAATTATATGGACTGATACGCAAATTTTCTAGTGCAGGGATTTATAACACATGAAATCGTCACCATTGGGCCACAGACAACCCCCACGTTACTAGAGAGGCTGGTTTACAAGTAAAATTTAGTTTCAATGTGTTTTGTATGTTAATGGATGACAAATAAAATATTACATATACGACGGAAAATTGAATGCCAGAAAATATTTAGATATAATTAGAACAATTGTGGAAGACTTTCTTGATAATCTGTCAATTGAAAAATATAGAATTCGTTGGTATCAACTTGACGAGGCTCTCCCACATTGTACACACGAAATTAGTATGGAGTTGGATCGCATTTTCGATTATCGTTGAATTAGACGTTTGAGACCGTGGAATTTACCTCTGAGGTCCCCTGATCTTACCCCGTTAAACTTTTAACTTTGGGGCACTCTTAAAGATAGAGTTTATAAAACTACAGTCCATAACAGGGAAGAATTAAAACGTCGAGTGATTCAAGAGATTGAAAACTTGGACCCCGCTGAAATAAGAGCTGCTACAACAAACGCCGTCCATCGTCGTATACTAAAGTCTCTGGAAGATAACGGTCTACATATCAAACAATTATTACAATAGTTTTAAGATTTTTGTTATTTATTACTGTTATTGGTATTATTTGTTATTGCTACGTAGAAATTGTTACTGTTATTGCTGCTTATGTATTATTTTTTCCTAATACTGGCACTGTTATTGTTCTGTTAATGACAAACCAAAATTTATAAAGTTTTTCTGAATTCGTAGAAACTTTCTGTTGTTCATCAGCGGCAAATTCGGATATTTCTCATTAAATCTTGTACAAGTTTTGCTGATAATCTTATTGCATTTGATTAATGGGGGAGATGCCCCCAGGCCTTGCCTAACCGCAACTAAAAAAATATCTTTTAATAGTTGCGTATGTAGGAGAAAACACGATTTACTAAAAGTCAAATTTCTGGCAATAAATTCAGAACAGAATTATTATCTCGAAAACAGCTTGAGATAGATACAGGGAAATATTAACAAAAGTTACTAAGAAAGAAACGACGATCCAAAAAATGTGAAAATATACGGGGTATTCCATTTAAAATAACGAAGATGTTTTACGTATAATTGGCAACAGAGCACTTTCGAAAATATTTTAGTAGGAGAGATCAGATCTTGGTAACCAAAATTTCAAAGCAATCCGTTGATCCATTCTCCATATACTTTTAATATTCCACTCACCGTGGCTCACCCTATATATTTTTAGAGCGAATGTAGTTACATGCGTGTAAGTATACTAAAGGTTTCCTAAATAAAAAACGTCAAATTATCTCTATAGGTTATATCAAAAATAAGTGATCAAAAACGAAATTCCTCGGGATATTGGAAACTGACTTGTTGCAGCTATTAGACGTTTTGGCATCATTGTACTACGTATTGCCGAAATAGCGGCAGTGGGCTAAACCACTGTTATGTGGCAGGCAGTACGGTGTATTTTCCGGGTGTGACAGCAATGCCTGCCGCATGCTGGTAAATAAAATCAAATCAAGGAAATGCACTTCGCACACTAGCAGGTTTATCTGATTTTCCGTTGCGATGACAGGTCAATTATTTAGTTATTACTTGAAAATAAAAATAATATATATATATCACGCCTGAACTAAACCGACTAAGAGACCAGGTAACCTTATATAGTGATCTCTCTAAAATAGATGGAAATTATGAACATATTAGTGTGTACTTCAACAATTTATATCGTAATAAATTAGAGACAGCAAAAAAGGTATATCACGATCGGGAAATCTGTAATTCGGACAACAAAACTAAAACTATGTGGAATATAATAAAAACAATACAGGGGTCAAATTCTGTTTCCAAAGGCATGCGTTTTGTTAAGGATGGCGTTGAAATTCCCATAAAAGATGTAGCTCACAACTTTAATTTACATTTTTCCAATGTAACAAATACTGATGAGTTACATGATTTTGACTTTTTAGAATCTAATATTCCCAATTGCAACAAGTCTCTGTATTTGTCACCAGTCAGTGTTCTTGATGTGGAATCACTTGTAGATAAATTAAAGTCTTCAAACTCCAACGGCCATGACAATATTTCTAACAATTTAATAAAAAAATGTAAACATGTCATTAGCTGTCCCCTAGCCTATATAATAAACCTCTCCATTGAAAAAGGTATATTTCCTAGTAAATTTAAACTGGTAATTGTGCATCCCCTGTACAAAAAGGGAGATCCAAATTATTATAATAATTATAGAGCTATCAGTTTACTATGCAGCTTTTCAAAACTTCTTGAACTCCATCTCAAGGATCAGTTGTAAAATTTTTCCCAAAAAAATAAGTTGCTTTCTTCCGGGTAACACGGTTTCACCACAAACAAAAGTACTGAGTCTGCATTATGCGAATTCCATCACAAAATTGTTAAAGCATTAGATAATAAAAAAATTGTTGTAGGTCTTTTTATAGACTTCTCACGAGCTTTTGATTTGGTTGATCATCAGTTGCTCATAGCTAAACTTGCACGGTATGGTGTTAAAGGAACGGCGTTGCAAATATTTACCTCCTATCTTGACAATAGGTCTCAAAAGGTAAAAATGGAAGAGGGAGTGGAAAGTAAAGCTTGTGCCATTAAACAAGAGGTTCCTCAAGGTTCAATCCTGGGACCACTTCTATATATACTATTTGCTAATGATATAATTTATTATTTACAAAAAATACCTACTGTTCATGTTGTTTGTTATGCCGATGATACTAATGTATTAATTACAGGAAATAACCTAACTGATGCAAAGATGACCACTGAAAGGGTATATGACGAAATAATATGCTGGGCAAAAAAAAAACTTAAATCTTAACAAAACAAAAACGGTTTCAACTCAATTTTCACTAAGTAACAATACTGAAACCTTCAAACTCTTTGAGGGGACTGACTCTGAAATAGCAACCTGTGACGTTAATAAACTTTTGGGTGTTACTTTTGTCAAACACATGCAATGGACAAGCCATATTGAAAATTTGTGCAAAAAATTAAGAACTAGCTGCTACGCTCTAAAATTCATGTCAAAACACTGCAGCCAAGACATTCTTAAAACGCTCTATTATGCCAATTTTCATTCCCATCTCAGGTACGGAATCATGAATTGGGGTAATAGTGTAAGCGTAAATAGAGTATTCTTGTTACAAAAATATGCTGTCCGAATTTTGTCCAGTGTGAGTTACAGAGATACTTGTCGTGATGCTTTTAGTTACAAATTGTAACAGTTGCTAGCCTATATATTTTTGAGGTATGTTTATATGTCCATAAAAATAAATCTATATTTTTAAGAAATCAAGCCAGACATTTACATGAAACAAGATTCAGAGATCTTTTACTCCCCGATTCTCATAGAAGAAGTATGTTCCAGAAAAGCTTTCTGCACCAGGGCTGTAAATTATACAACTCTCTCGATGAAGACATTAAAGTCTCTGGCAGTATACACATTTTCAAACACAAACTCAAAAGATTGTTACTCGAGAAAAACTGTTATACTATTGATGAGTTTTTTAGTTAATTTGCAAAAAAAAAGATATAGGATAAGGAATATCTGTTTATATGTTTTTATCTATTTATATGTCATTTTTTTTTAACTTGACTTGTGTAGAAAATAGTTTGTATGTGCAAATACGTTTGAAATATTTGATCAATTTTTCTTTTTTCAATGATTTTCTCTTTTTGACACTTTCTTCGTTGATCTTTTGTACATTTTTTTGTATATCTTTTCAATGGAGAAATAAATATTATTATTATTATTATAAATATCGATATAAAGGTTTAAAAGGATTTTCAAAGTGTTATCCCTCTATTACAGTATATTTTAAAAGAAACATCTCCACAGACAGGAAATTGCTGTCGAATTAGAGCATTGCGATATATTATTCATTAGCTAACAGGTAATAGCATTTAAATGGCATGTTGGTATATCGCACCGCAGTTTACTGGATCACCATTTCAATTTATTAGTGGCTACCGATCCCTCGTAAGCACGCAGTGATGTTTAAACATTTCCAATTCATCAGATGCCATTAGCAATCCTCTTTCCTGGGACAAAGCCTCATTATATCGATTTGACATCCTCTTGTCCGGATATTGGGCGCTTTCGATAAACAAAAATCTGTTTGACGAGGTCGGAGTATACTCCATATTTCCGTTAATTTCATTTGAATATTTAAAACCTTTTTCGGAATATCACAGTATTGTATTATTAATTTGCGTATAATTTAAAAATGTAATCTATAAATAATAATTGAATTTTATATTTTATGATAGGCTTTGATCTATATTATCTATTTACTCCTTTCATCTCTATTTTATGAAATATTCTTCTATAGTTTATAATCAATATCATCGAACACATACGACGAATTTGAATCTGGGTCGGATTCTGTTAGCTAAATGATGAAAGGAGGTGAATCTTTAACAGATACATTCCTTACAAGATTTACACCAGCTCCCACAGTGGTCTCATATTAAAATTTTGGTAATCTATTTCACTTCTGTTGGTAAGCCATTTCTACATTTCGCTCTTCCTAGTAGCAAAATTGGTCACTTATTGAGTAGCATGGGGTGATAAGGAGCATTATGTATCACTACCGCACATTCATATTTAAGCAGTGCCAATACAGAAGTAACTTAGCTTTCGCCAAGTTCCTTAAGAACACTATATTTTTTTCTGATTTGATGCTTCATTAGATCTCTGCATCTTGCTAACGGGTTACAGATGTTCTGCTTATCATTAATTTCGAATTTATCGATATTATAAGGTAAGATATATACAGGGCGTTTGGTAAGGTGATGCGGACCCTGAACAGGGAGGTAGAGGGGATCATTTGGCATCTATACGACCAAACATACCTATATAAAAACTGCTACGGTTTTTTTGTATTGCCGATTTTGTACTTTTTTAAAAAATCTCAATATTTCATCATTTAACTTTTTATATTCTTCGTCTTTTATCAATCCCATGGTTCCTGCGTGATTTTTGACCATTTGTTTGATGAGATCTATCTCGTGTTGTTAAATGGTATTAATTATCGCAGCAGAGCCACAAACTCTGTTGATTTTCACAATATCTTCCATTTCTTGTTAACCTCACCACAATAAAATTGTGAGAGGTTACTAAAATTGGTTCAAAAACGAAAATTGAGATAACATCAAATCTTTACGTTTTGAGGTCCTAGGAACCCAAAAAAGTGGTTTTTGAAAAATTTCTGTGTGTGTGTGTGTGTGTGTGTGTGTGTGTGTATGTGTATGTGTGTATGAAGATTTGAAAAGGTTTTGGTTGAGATCGGATTACGTTTAGTGCCGTTTTGACGCAACGAGTTGTTTATTTTATAATTACTTTCAATTTGCAATGGAACCATTGAAAAGCAGTTAAAATTCTGATTTCAACGATATATCACTTCCACCCTTTCGATTTGGTTTCCGTAAAAAAAATTAAAAACAAAGCAAATATAAAGCATAAATCGCATTTCGCGTGACATGATCGATGCGCGTAGCCGTTACGTCTTGAAACTCGTCACATTACGTGTCAATTCAAGTATGAGGGTTTCTTTACTGCTCTAGAAGTAGAGCGGATTACGTTTAGTGCCGTTTTTAAATATATATACAGACAAACCGAATGATTAAACTACAAATATTCCTCTAAAATATAGTAAAATTACTGAAATGCTAATGTTTCATTCAACAAAGACAGCTGCGAGCGATCGGATTGCAAGGAGTAAATTTTAACGATTGTCATTGTCATCGTTTGTCATCCGATAACGTTGGTGTCATGTCATGTTAATAAGATTTCAGCATATTTGTAACTTTTAGTGACTGCACCAGTGGATTGTCACAAACTTTAAAGGTAGATGTAACAATATCAATATCATATGCTTTCTGTACCTTCGTTGGTGAATTTATTATAGATTATCACTTTACCAATTTTTAGTTTGTTGCTTTACAAATCTGTAGTATTTGGGATAACTAAACTTTCTTAGTCGTTCAAGTGATGTTAAAGTTGTTAATATTCTAATAGTATATTATTCAACGAGCGATAATGTAGGTAATAACTCGCATAGATGAAATTTGCAGCACGAGCCGCAGGAGAGTGTTGTAAATTCATTAAGTTGAGGGTTTTTTAGTACGCCAGAAGATCTGGAAAGGTTTTGGATGAGACCGGATTAAATTTAGTGCCGTTTTGTCACACAATTTAATGCTCTTTTCGGCTTCAAAGATCCACCGAGTGAGGAGGTTCCAGCCCCTTCCAGTAGCTGCCGATTTTTTCACAACTACATTCTGTATTTGTTACTATAGAAACACCAGTTGAGTAAAATCACTTTACCACTGCGTGCGATAAAGTACTACTTACCTCAGTCAAACCATGTGGTAAACCCCCTCATTACCGCACGGTTGTAGATAGATGTATAATGTAATGCATGGGATTCATAATTTTAACGTTGCACTTAAAATTGAGGTAAATTGCAATGTATTAAGCTGAATTATTGAATCAATTATATCATTTCTATAATTTAAATTCGTCGGTGTGTGTTAAGGATGATTAGCATACCTACAGAATAAACCAAACAACTGACTTATTGATATTTGAATTTTATAGATTAAAATTCACCATTTTGTTAGTTGAAGCAATAATGAATTTATAAACTCCAATTTTCATTTACACTTTTATGTCTCTAAGGATCTTTTGAATAAAATGGAAATGGACGTCATTTATTTGAAGTGAAATTTAAATTCAGTTCGTGCGAATAAATAAATGTTTTTATACCCATTTATACATTTGGGTATTTAAATTACCGTAATCTATCTCTAAAATTATTTGTCGTGGGAGTACTGACTTCGCTTGCTGTATATTCGCTTGGACCTATTTTATGGTCCTTGGAGATGACGGTTCATAAACAATTAATAGTAGTGGATAATAATAAGAAAATTTGTGTATTATATCTAGAGCCGTTGCTTACATTTACTAAAAGTCAGGGCAAGTTAGTTTCCTAAGTTGTTTATGGTTTGCTATTTTGTCTGCGTAAAACATAAGTTAAAAAATATGAGAAGTGTGAAATAGTACCGTTATTACAGGGTGATTTTATTTGGGCGTCTATTAGAAGTATATCGAGAAAGAAAAATTATATCGATCTGGAAATTTGGCTATAGGACTAACTAGCTAGGATCTATTTAACGAAAACATTTTCAAAATGGTGGCATATTCGGTTATACCGGAAGTTGATTGATTGAATATGAGATATTAATTTAATTCATAAAAATTTGACAGAAAAGTTGAATAACATCAAAATTAATATCTCAGTAACAATAATTGATAACATGTTGATTTTCTATGAGGATAGGACAAGGTATTGGAGTTAGTCATCATGTAAGAAAATGAGCGAAATATCCACTAAATAGCTTCTAAAATTATTGACATATGTCGACCACACAAAAATATCAAAACTATTTTTTTTTAAATGGCACCATACCCAACTAAATGCACCATTCGATAGATAACAGAAATGCGCATCTAACCATGTACCATGTTCCTATACCCGAAATGCATGGTTCTTTAGATATTTGCGATTTTCTAATTTTATCAATGAAATGAAAATTGAAAATTGTATAATTTATTAATAATAAAAATTTTATAACTAAACATTAATTATACTGTTCAATATGTTGCCCATTAACCTGTAAACATTTTAGAATCTATTATTTACTGAGTGTGTAGTAGCACTCCGAATTTCATTTGGGTCCAAACCTTCAAATGCTCTTTGAACTCTATCCAATAGTTCCTCTCGGTTGGTTACCGGGGTTCGACAGACCTCACTCTTTATATGGCCCCACAGGTAAAAATCCATTGGGGTCAAATCAGGAGACCTGGCAGGCCAAATCCATGGACCCGAACGCCTTATCCACCTGTCATCGAACATTTGATCTAATTCGTTACTAACTGGTCTGGAACAATAACTTGGAGCACCATCGAGTTGGTAGCAGCATGAAAAATATTGATTAACAGGTAAATTGTCTAAAAAGTTCGTTACGACAGTTCTTAAAATTTCTAAATATCTTGGTACATTCAAATTTTCGTCGTAAATGTGGTAACACAATTTATTGGCCATTAACAAACAAAACACATTAAGACTTAATTTACACTGCAAATTCCTCGGTCGCATAACATGAGGATTTTGATTGCCCCAAAAATGCGAATTTCTGCGATTGAAAATACCTTCTTTCGAAAATTTTGCCTCATCAGTCCAATCAGTCCAAATATTTTTTTCTAAAAATTGAGGGTCTTATTGCGTTCGGATTAATATCATTTCGCAAAATTCTGTTCTTCGCTGTGGATCTTCAGGAAATGGTTCTTGCACAGTAGTAAATTTAAAATTATGGAATTTATGATTCACTAAAATCTTCCGAATGGAACTGTAGGAAATGTCCAAATCCGCTGCAGCTGAATGAATCGAATGATTGTAATTTGCATAGAAATAGGCCAGGACGTTAATTTCATTATTTTCAATTGATGTTATAGGTCTGGCCAGTATTCTTTCTGCCTGTCGACTGCAAAATCTAACAAAATTGCTTTGCAATCTTCTAAGCGGTCTACGGAGACGCGCGCGTTTCCGTTTCATCGCAAAACTGTCAAAATTTCAATAAAACCTATCTCGGTTCCAATGGGTGGTACGAAGTTAAAAAAAAAGAAATTGTGCGGATTATTATTACCTACAATTTTTATATGTACATATTTTACAGTAAAATCGATACTTTCCGAGTTTTTTCAAAAAACCGATTTTTTTTACTACAAGAAGCAACTGGTGCGGTAAAATCACTTTATCACACTGGGCGCGATAAAGTATTACCGCACCGAAATTTACATAGTAAAGCCCATATTACCGCACGCTAGTAGATAAATAACTATTTCTATAACTATATTTTAATATAAATTTTTATAAAATATGTTAAATGTTATTAAATGTTTAAAAAAATGCGTAGTTGATACCCACAATCTATTAGATCCCACCGTTTGCATTTTAAAGAACTATGCTAATTTATGTTTATTTTACGCAGCATTCACAACATAAACAAAAATGTGGTATTAACTTTATAAACCCATTCGGCTTAGAACTTTCACGTGAAAGGACTAATTTTATCCTTGCAGTTGTAGTCCTCAATAACTTTAAACGCTATAAGCTAGAAAACTTTTATTTTGTTTTAATCCTAGCAGCATTATTACTGTCAGCTACTACGTATGGTAATTAAATGCACTCTAACAGCTTAATCTCTATTAATACATCCCTTCATAATATTTAACTTTTGAGATCTTTTCGGATAGAGCATATACAGCGAGGCGAAAATGATATGTATAGTAATGCTACGATTTTAATCAACAGCAAAAATTAAAATTGTAATAAAATAGTACAATAAACAACAAGTTTAGAAAAGCAATGTTTTGAGTACGAGCGAGCGCAGCGAGCGAGTAAGTTAAAAACTACATGAGTTTAGTAAAACTGCTTTTCTTACGAGATTTGTTTATTCTATTTTTTCGCATTTGGTATTAGCAAGTAATTATAAGCAAATAGTGATAGATATGGAAGCATTACAAAGTTTGAAATTTAAAAAATTTCATAGTAGGTACTTGCAGGATTTCCGTAACCTAGTAACTGATACGGCTCTGTTTATCAAAAAACGGATAAATAGAGCATCTCGTACCGTGATGAAGGTTCGAATCCTTTTGATACAGTTTTTTTTACTACATGTTGTTAACAACTAAAATACGTAATACGAGTATTTCTTTAGGTTAGTTCGTTAAGTAAAAAATTTTAATATTATTTGTTGTAGTATAGTTGCTTATGATAGATAATTTCCCTTGCCATTTATGAGTGACGTGTCACAAACAATGTTTCCAATATTTAAATAAACAATTTTCTATTTTTATTAACACTGACGTTACTATGTAGTAAAGTGACAGTTCGAAGTGGTAAAGTGCCACTTTATTAAACTATTTTGAATTTAGTAAAATAGCTTATTATCAGTCAAAATGCGACAAATATAATTAGTGCTTTGGAATTTGAATCTGGGAAAGCACACTTGTCTTAAAATAAAACTAATGTGCTGTGTTGAATTTTCAAGCAAAATACAAAATATGGGCTGCATTTTCGGCTTTCTCGCTACAGTATAAAAGTGTGGCATTCACAAAACATGGCTATAAATAATTTCTTACAGTCCACTAACTAATAAAATACATATACTAACTACTATTAAGTCTGACTGATCGAAATTTGTAGTGCCCATTTAATCTCAAGTCCATACTAACTTACAAATCTGAATGAGTGTTATAGTTCTTTCTATTGAATAAACCGAATTTATTAGCTTACATTTGTTTGTTACATATTGGCGGCGCATTCTAATAGCAGGGGAGCCCTCGACCAGATTTTTGACCTCATCGCGGCATGAAGATTTCAATGATTTTTCAATAGTTTATATCTCTCCGAACAAAAAGTTTCATTACCACTGACATTTCTGGCGTTGTTAAAGGGGTAAATTCATTTATTGAACATGTAAAAGGAATTAATGATACATATCGCGACACGTCAGTTTCCTTGTTCTTCAATTCAAGGTAATGTTAGCCAATTAAAACGTAATATTTTTCGTCGCAAACTCCTCTATAAAATCCTTATTTACTATTTACTATAAGGAATGTAACCAGACTGCAACCAACAGTTACTCTCCGGGCTATGTACCCCACCGAGCGCTGAATTACAAGTTACAAGCCTGGCGCGTTAAGTGTATTAATTGCATATTATCAACAGAACGCTAATGATTCAATTGCAACAAACACCAGCCGAAAGTATTATCCTTAACTTAAGCATCGAAGCATTAGCGTTCTGTTGGTAATATGCAATTATTTAACGCGCCAGGCTTGTAACTTGTCATTCAGCGCTCAGCGGCGTACATAGCCCGCAGAGTAGCTGTTGATTGCAATCTTGTTACGTTCCTTATAGTAAAATAAGAATTTCATAGAGGAGTTTGCGACTAAAAATATTATGTTTTAATAGTCTGCCCTCTAAAAGCACATTTGAACAATGTTAGCCAATGTAGGAGAAATAATAACTGACATTTTCTGCCTCGCCCCCGTCTCTAATATGACACCTGGAAAATATTTTCATCACGTCACGTCAGTTTCTCGTAGAATAATGTGTTTTTGACGATGGATAACCAAGGAAAAATATCAACTGGCAATTTTGCCATTGACTGTGAAAGACCTGGTGTTCTTTTATTGTAAAATTTTTAAACACCCTCGAATTTATAGCGGCAGTCTGTCCCTACTTCATATGACTGATAATGCTCTTAAAGAGGTGGGAAAAATAATAACTGACATTTTCAGCCTTGCAGGCGACATAGCTGTTGTTTTTCTTCCTTTATAAACAGAAAATTCGGAAGTTTGTTAGTATGGCTCTGCTTATATACAATAAACATATCGGGCTCAGCCATTAAAAGTAGCCAATGAAATATGCAGTAGACGATTTTATATGAAACTCACATTTGAAAATTTTATCGATAAACAGGTCACGCGTTCTTATGCTTACTTGCATATATAAATTAGACAAAATATTGAGTTTCTTATTAATTGCAATTTCATTACATATCGAATGGATGCAAACAACTATATACTTACGGAAAACAGCGAATCTTTTGGGTTTCAGTCAAGAAATGTTTATAACTAATAAAGGCCCAGACTAAATAAAACCCTTTGTTATTTGTCAAGCTTTAAAATGTGTTTATTTCCTTCCTCGGGAAATAACAAAGAGTTTTATTTATGGGCCTTTATTAGTTATACATATTTCAAACCGAAGAAATTCATTTTTTCTGCTTAACTAGTCAGTCAAGAGTACACTTCTTTTATTTCTTAATTATATCTATATATTAAATGTATTGATATGATTATTACTTGTGCTTAAGCTGGAGAACATATTCGAGCCAACTTGAGTTATGTATTGTGAATAAAATGCATCTTATTTTATTCTGAATAGAGAGTTGCATGCATTTTTTCTGTTTTCTTTTATTTGTTCCCCTTGCTAAAATATCAAAATATTTTTCAGGAGACAGATAATTTCTATAAATACATAGAATTTTTATATTTCAGCTATTAAAAATACATATAGATGTTTATAACATAATTTAATGGTAAATTGAATCAGTTATTTTAGTCAAATGTACTCAATTATTGTTATATCGATCATTAAAATGTTTAAAACATTTCGAACTCTTTACGCATTTAATATGTTCATGTAGAGGTAAGAGTTTTAATTAATTTGTGCAGGAAAGTAGCTGTAAAAAGGATCAATATCACTGATGAGAACCAATAAGTTTTGTTAAGTTGATGTCACGAAAGATTCAAGTTGGTATCTGCTATATCATATTTTGAGGAAAATATAAAGGAGATTGGGGAAAATTGAAAATTGGAGGTTGCTAAGAGATATAAAAGACAACAAGGAAATTGTTAAAATTGGAAGTTTGAAAAATTTTGGAGAAAAGAAAATATTGGAGTAAAATAGAGACAATAGACTGCTGTTGGCTGAATTAAAGAAAAGTAAAACGAAGGAAGAAGAGTAACTAAGGAATTTGGATAAAGAAATAGAAAATCGAGTTTTTCAAGATTTGGACAAGAAGGAGAAGGGAGTATAATCATAATTTATTTTAAGTCCAGAAAACGATTCCTGGTTGAGACGATATACCATTTGAAAGGTGAAGGAGCTTTGGAGATAGAAGCTGAATATCGCAAATAAGTGATACTCTGCGGCTGGAAGGTATATTGAGCTACGCGGACTTAAAGGTTGTAATAAACTTTATATAAATTTCTTGTTCAGTATTTTGTCGTTTGGAAATAATTGAAAATATTTTAAAATTACAAATTTTTACAATTAATTTCATTATTATTAACAAATTTTATTTTAAACCTAATCATCTCCAAATTATTTTAATTTTAATATCGTATTTATTTTACTTAGCTAGATAGGCATTTTATCTTTTAGTTGATTGAAATATTGTTCTCGCGATACACTGTTCAGTTTGATTTGAATTTGTTTTATTGGTTATTTGTGTTTCTCGTATTGTGTTTCTTTTAATGATTCCCAACTTACGACTTTTAAGAATTAAACTAGAAATTACTTTCTGTAATATTTTAACTGCATTGCAGGGGAATATCATAGCAGTATATATTCAAGTTTGAAAATCATCGTCATCATGATGTCTTGATCGGAATCGTCTTCACTATCGGTACAAAGCCGTAAATGTCAGTTATTATTATTAATTAAGGTTTGAGAGAGTAAGGAATCATTTAGTGAAGGTTTATCCACGCCACTCATCTCTATCGGGCTTTTTTTTAACAACTGATGAGGGTGTTGTAAATGTTCTGCAATGCGCTAAATGTCAGTTCTTGATAAATTCGTGATCTGTTTTACTTGTTTAACAAAATTCACCCCTTCCACAACACTTTGAGATTTTGCTGCAAGGAAATAGTTGTTTACTTTTATTGGAACTAAATATTTTTCATGAAATTGCCGTTATTACACAAAATTTTGGTCGAGGGCTCTCCCTCTGTAAGCAGCTCAAGCCATGAAATCTATAAACTAGAGGTGACTCTAGGACGTTTACTCTCTTGTTTGAAATATTACATGCAATATTTCCATCACTTTATAGATTTACGAAATTTTTTCTTGTTGTAGTAAAAGTTCCAGAAAATTATGTTAATAATACCTGTACTGAATAGTTTTCGTTTGCTTTCAGTAGCAGATATACTTTTTTCAATGACCTCAAGCCAAGAAGTGTTAGGTTAGGTGTGCGTTGGGGCTATTGCTTAATACTTTTCGGTCTCCATGTACAAAGCGGATTAATCTAACTATAAAATATAGTACTTCCTTATCAGTGGCAGTATCAGTTTTTTGAATATTTTAGAATCAATAATTCACTATCCAGTTTGTCTATATTATGGCGGAGTCGCCGCTGCCACGAATTGCTTTACTTAAGTGTTGGATTCATAATTAAGAGACAGTGCTCCAGGATACATAGTAGGCAAAAATAAAGTGAAGTTCGTTTGGACGTGAACGGGAAATTTTGTCCATTTTAACCATTGCCAAAGTGTAGTTACGAAGCTTCCAATCATGGTTAGCTTGAGTACATTTATATTTGAGTAAAGCTCTATCTCTATATTTAACAATAATTTCTAAATTAGGGGTAAGCCACGGCTCGTGAGATTTAGTAACCCTCATCTATTTAATTAGATATGCATTAGAGAATTTTACTTTATCATCAATGTTGTTTTCTAAAATTATTAAACCAAGAGAAGGTATCGAGATCAGCTGAAAATAGGAAATTATAGCAAGAGAAAATTACAAATTTAGGTTTCTCACATCGAAAACTTAGTTTTTATATAACAAAAAATCATTCTATATTAGTTACAATAGGGTATATATTTATTAGGCAGTCAAAAAATGCAACAAAAACTTCACGATCTCATTAAAATATCGTTACTCTCTGTACTATGCCGCCTGCAAATTGACTTATCTTATAGGTTTTTAATGTACGTCGGCTTGTTTGATAAGACCATGCATAATAGTTCATCGGCGTTAATAATTAGCTCGTAAACTTTTTGTTGAGTTTTTTGACTGCTCAGTAAATACACACCCGGCTATACTCTAATAGCCTCAGATATTAGTCGAGTAAAATTATAACTTGAAAACAACAGTCAATTGGGTTCCCAAAATTTACATTGAAATCTCCTTTGCTAAGGACATGATCCGAAATAGGATAAATAGTAGACAAAATGTCATCAAAATCATTTAAAAAACTATTTACGTAAGTATTTGATGATTTATGAAATGCAATAGCTATTGTTAACGAGGGTATATTTATTATAATAAATGAATATTCAAGTACTGCACTTACTAAGAATAAAGATTAAATCTTGATAATACATACCAACGGTGCTAGGTCCTCTATCTTTGCGAAAAAGGCAATATCCCGGCATTGCAAAATATCAGATACAGCATCACCAGAAAGTCATGTTTCAGTAACCATTACTATAATTACATTAAAATTTATTAGAACCTGTAAATAGTGACCTTATATTAACATGTGCACTTTTCATACTAGAAAGCAAACAAACAAAAATGAGATAGCAGCGCGCAAGATGAAATATTCAAATATAATACGTAGCAAATAAACGTCTTTAATGACGTAAATTTTTTTTAGTTTTAAAGAGAATTTTTTCTATTCTGGTCTTGTCTCACATAGAACATATTTTTATTACGTTAGAATTTGAAAATATTTTAGAGGGTGCTGGTAATATCTTAGAAATAAAAGTCACATTAGGTAAACCAGCGTTATGTGCGAAATATTGAAAAATTTTATAAGAAAATCTTGCTCAGTATTAAAGAATATGACATTAAACCAAATTTGTAATCTAAAAGATTAAACATAAGTAACTAATTTTAAATAGCAAGGTGTGCTAGAGCATATTCAAGTTTCAGAAGACCTCAAAGAGATACACAGATTCCTCTAATGCTTTTGACCGAATAGACCACGGAATCATTATTAGCAAATTAAAAGCCAACGGGTTTAGCGATAGTCTGATAACATTATTTACATCATACCTTAATGAATGATCTCAATTTGTATCATAGAATAGTTATAATTCAAAATATTTTTATTCTACATCTGGAATCCCTCAGAGGTCCAATCTTGGACCCTTGTTATTTTTATTATTTATCAACGACATTACAAATGTCATTGACTTCAACTTGATTTTATTTACTGATGATTTAAAAATATATTATGACACTGAATACACACAATCCTCAATATCGTTCACAGTATAATTAATTAATAATAATAAAAAATAATTGAACGATATTGTGGATTGTGTGTTTATTCAGTGCCAAAAAATAGAAAACCTTGAAATTTGGTGACAGGTGAATAAATTACAGTTAAATATTCAGAAATGTAGAACCATGAGTTATACTCTAAAAATCGAATCGAAATCGAATTTACATATAATATAAATTCAATAGATTTAAATCAGTATAAAGTTATAAAAGACCTCGGCGTAATTTTTGACACCAAACTCACAAGTCAATTTCCATCATCCTCATTATGCATGTTGGGCTTTATTATTAGAAATATGCACGCACTAAAAGTTCTTTATTACTCATTTGGAATATCTAAATTGGAATACACTTTGCTTATGTGGTACCCAATCTACAGTAACCAAAAATCTGCTATTGTCTGCAAATGCACAAAGAAAATTCTTAAAATTTATGAATTTCAAAGTTTATGGTTCTTATCCTGAAAGAGGTTACGATAATCGGTTACTACTTGTTACTTTTGATATGCCATCACTACAATTGCGGCTTGTTTTAGTCATTTTAAACTTTGGTTTTAAACTTATGGACAATAAAATTGTTAGCATGCATGTCCTTGGAAAGTGGAATTTTCGAGTGCCTAGCTTTTCATCTAGACAAGTAGACATTTTAATTTAACCAATGGCTAGAACAAACTTACTGCTCCGTTCACCCATGTATTATATGTAGTAATTTAAATAAACTAAGTACGTTTTGTGTTATATTCAACATAAATTTAAAAGAGATACGTAGTATTACTATCGAACAAATAAGCATAATTTTTAGAATTTTTAAATTGCACAATTTCCAAATGTTCAACTATGTTTTAATCTCATACACTTATTGCTTGTTCATAATTTAGTTATAAACTATTTTTCCTCTAATGTAATCTGCTGGGCAATAAAGACTGTTATTATTTTTATCAAAAAAGAGATGGAAAATGTGGTTTACATTGCATATGTATAGAAGACGCTAGGGATAAAGAAACATATAAAAAATATGGAGGCAGGCTATTCAGTAAACCTACTTGGCTTCTTGTCTCTATTGTAATAAGTTTATGGTTGTTAGACCCGGTATGGGGCCATTTCAGAATTATAAGGTAAACTGTTCTTCGACGCGAAAATAAAACTTTTCTACTTAAATCTTTAGTGTTGTGACATTTGCGAAATAGAAACCTAATATTTCGTACAATGTATTCTCAAATAACCTCCACCATATTACAGAAGTTTAACGATTAATAATCTCTTCAAAGTAATTTTCTGCAACTTGGTTCTCAGGATAAGCGATTAATAATAATTAAACTTTTAGGGAACAAGATTTAATTTCATTACAATTTGAATAGACGCTCCTTATAAATTAATACAATGTTAACATTAAAGTTATCAGGTGAGTTACTCATGTGAAATAGATAATAAACCAACGGGGCGGAAATTTAACATCCTGGCTCACTGGTGAATTAACCTGGCCTTAATTAAAGTCAATTCCTCTACAAGCAGATCGTTTGATTTTTGATATGGTAAACGTAAGTACAAAGCGATTTTCAAACGTGTGGGCATAAGTTCATGCAAAATTAATGGCAATTATATTTATTCACGGTATAAAAGTTGCCGCCTTTATGGGGTTCACCACAATTAAAATCCTTTGATTTATTTTCTAATGAAAAAATATAGAAATATAAAATGCAAAGGACCGTTAAAAACTATTAAAATTTCACAGAACTTGCAACCTACGCAAGTGTCTTAGGCATATTGAAAATAAAAGACACAACTTTTTGTTTTGACAGGCGCAGTTAGTACTTGGATGGGTGACCATTCCAACGGAAACCGCGTTCTCGCCTCACACATCTTCCAGCGGCTTGTATATCAGTGTATGCGCGGAAGCTATACAACCTTAGGCGAGGGTTGTATAGGCGATATACCAGCCTTCAGAGGGGATGTAAAGCCGTCGGTCCCTTGTCTATTAAATGTTAGGCAAGTAAAAGATCCCTACTCTTCTTAAGGGAAGAGGTTCGGCAAAATTCCTGGTTGGGGGTAGCTCGTCTACAGGCGTCGGTGTTAGGCCTCAGTAGCGGAAATAGGCCGACGTTAAATAAATGTATTAAAAAAAAAAACTTTTTGTTTACTGTAGTACAGTGCTTGTAGAAATTGGTCTGACACAACTCACACAAACTTTTCCACAAGTATTTGTGTAGTATATTAGCGTGACTAGATTGAGGTACCAATACACAGAGAGTAGGTAATTCCATATTAAATAAAAGGGTTGTGATTTATTTAATGCATAAATAAGGTGACAATTTATATTTGAATGAAATACGGGACACAGAAAGAGAAGCGGTGGTGGAGTGATACAAACTGGAAAAAATAATTCTTAAAACCAATATGCCTATCTTCATGTCATATAACTATAGCAAAACTACGAAACATCAAATGTGCCGAGCGCTCAATATCTACTTTATTTGCTACTGATAATATTAATGGCAAAAAAATCCAAAAAAATTATTTTTCATTAGATTAACAGTAACCTATATAAAAAACATCATTTAAACTTTTTTGAAGGAATATAAGGGTAAGAGAAGGGTTACCATAAAGAATTTATATAACCAGGTATTTTACAATTTATGATGATGTTAACGCTTGGAAAATATTTCTAGAGCAAAAATTTTTATCTAGAATGATCGTGCTATATACATTTTTCATAATCATTTCCTTGTGCTCTTTGCGTCACTTTTTTATATTTCGCCCAGTTTGACCAAAGTATTACATTGCAATTCAACACATTCATGGTGATTAATTTCATTTATTTTAGGTACTATGATACATATTAATCTTCCAGTTAAATATTAAGTACCGGAAACGTTTTAGATATTATTATCTAGTAACTCGTCACGTCACTATCGACATCTTTGACAGACTTGCATTGCAAATTGGGTTAAAATCTCTATTCGACAATGTAAATTTTGGCTTAGCTGAAGCGGCTTTCGGAATGCATTTACGTTATTTTAAACAGGGCAGTCCTCACATGCTCTAAAATTTATTTAGATCACCTATAAATATTTCAGTATTGCAATTTGTAATTTTTACGTGTATTTCGATTATCTGGCGTATGCGCCGGTTGAAAGGAATAACAGCGTTGATGGCACATAATTCAACCCGATTGAGAGAGAATTATATATACTAAAGAAATATATTACCGACTCTTGTTTAACAGCTAAAGCACATTATTTCATAAATCATACTAACTTTATTTGTAACATACGAAGCTAATATGTGTTGTAAAGCAATGAAACAAGTTGTAAAATTAATACGGAAAAACAAAAATAATATTAAATAAACAGAATTGGTAACCAAAAAGGAGACAGTAGAAACTTGTAGGCAACGTTAAATGCATTAGTAAGTATCAAAACACAGGCAGATATATCAGATGAAATTAAATTTCCATATGATACGGTAAATGGAGACAGAAATATTGTTGAATAGTTTAATATATACTTTGCAGAGATGATGGAAGTTATACTTAAAAGTATCCTTACCCAGACACAAAAGATTTTTAAAAGCATTTCATTCAAAGACTTAAGGAGAGTTATATATAATTTAAAAAATAAAAGTTGCTCCGACGAACTTTTAAATATTAAGCTGCTTAAATATATATTTGAGGTTTGTGGACATGTTATTTTAAATACATCATAGTTCGAACTCTTACTTCTGAGAAATATTATATTAGTATTGAAAATATTTTTGGGCGTGATATGTATATGGGAGCTGTGTTTAAAAAAACGTTGCATTTCATGACAAGCGACATGATCGGGATTTGCATATGTTGCAAGGTTTGTGGAGGCCGGTAGGCCGGCAAGGTCACGGAATACGGAGGATAAAGTTACTTATAGGATGGACTCTTTAAATGCTGACTGAAATAAAATAAAATTAGGTGCGTATTTATTGCAAAACATATTCGAATAAACAGTTGCTAAATATAGAGTAATATACTGAGTGATGCTTAATTAATTATATTATTTAAAATGCTTGACAAAATAATTAGTTTTACATATAATAATAATGAATGGCAAGTAGATGGAATAATGTATATAAATTATAGTGAGTATAAAATAAATACAAAATTGCAAATAAATTGAAAATGTCTTTCTTTCTAGTATTGACTTAATCTGAAATAGTGGGAGGAGTACTACTTGTGCGCAATTCCTGGCTCTTCATATGTACTGCGTTTCTCTTTTTACTTTTCCATATACGCAGTATATAAGGAAAGTATGGTGATCGTGCAAAAATTCGAGTTTGAGTTTTTGATGGATTTACACGTTTTCAAGTCCCCTGAACCCAAAAAAGTGATTTAAAAAAATCTGTCTGTCGTCTGCCGTCTGTGAGCGCACCTAGTGTCCAAACTACTGGATCTATTTTGTTTCAATTTTATATGTGTATTCAAGACATCGATCATAGCTCAAATGTGGGAGGAGTAGATCCCTAAAAGCAGGAAGAAGAAAATAATTTTTTTCTCTAAAACGGCTCTAACGATATTGATTAAATTTGACACATAAATACTCCCTTAGTACTAGCATAAGATGGCATAACCAGTTGCTCCCAGAAAATGCAGGGAGAAATGCTACAGGCTGTGAACTTTAAAGAATTTAATAATTTTTTTATCTAAAATGGTTGTAACCATTGTGATGAAATATAACATATGGTTACTTCCTTAGTTTATTTAATATTTAATCTGTTTTCATTTTCATAATGTAAAGGAAGCTAAAAAAAATTGCGCCCCTGTCGATTTCGAATCCGTATTACAAAGCAAAACGCTTAATATTGCGCCAATGTACTTTAAAGCCTCGAGTGGCAAAGTGATTAGAAAACATTACTTATGCATAAGGTGACTATTCGTCGTTTTTAACGGGACAGTTCCGTATTTCAGTGCCGTGTCCCGTAAATTTTGAAATAATGAAATTGTCCTCTTTATAAACAAGTGGTCCTGTAAAAGTCCCGTCTTTCATTTAGTCTTATATGTAACCTAAATTTCATTCATGTTTTTCGTTTAAGATACACGCGACTTTAATTTTGCAGATAATTATTACATTATTCGTTTTTCACCGTCATTGTTACCTATATGTTTGTACCAATTCCAGTTCAGCGTCCAACGATAGGGCTAGATTAGATGAATCATGATCGGTATTCGGAACTTGCTACCCCTAACGTTAAGAATATGAAACGATGTCACGAATTCTGTAGCCTCGGTCTGACCGCGATAGGCCAATTGCACGGGGAGTTATCAGCATGTCAAATATTTTCGTTTTCCTCCTCTCCCTCCTCTCCTAATCATCTCACCGTTCCCAGCCCCCGGTCCAACAAAGACCTACCAATACCCTTCTATTAAAAAAATGAGTCCTCAGCTACACTCCTTCAGGATAAAAAATGAATTACATTTTTTTAATTTTTGCACCTTAGATTCGCGATATCTCGTGAATCAATGGTCTGACGTCGATGAGGTCAGGACCAAAATTTGCTTATTTTCGTAAGTTCTTCATTTTTGGTTTGAAGACTTTTTCCGTCAGATCAAAAGCCGCCGAGTTATCTTCGAAACACCATTTTCCCATACATTTAACATGTCGTTTCCCTCTCCATCCCTTTGACTTTCTCTGCACAAATGTATCGGAATGTTGGAGGAACCTAACTTTACTTATTGGCAAAAGAAAAAATCACAATCGTTCGTTTCCTTATTCCAAAGCCAGATCTTTTCCGCTAAATCTGTAGTCAATTCGTTTTACATTTTAAAAATCATATTTAGTGTTTTAAAAAGAATTTGCTGTTTAATATTCATAAAATGAAGTACTGATTAGTTCTATGGCATTATATTGGCAGTGATACAGCGGCAGTCGCAATACCTCATGGCCATGTTCCCTCAGATATTCATCGACAACATATCTATTAGGTTTTACATGTCTTTTGGCTAACGATAATAATTCTACCTTGAACTTATTACCGTTCACAAGTATATTGTTTGTTATCTTGCAACCATTGAACGATGTCTGCTTTTTTCCAAGATGACTTTGGCTGCTTTTCTGTCAATACATTGTGGTAAGGTGCATTGTCCATGACTAGATGGTTTCTCTAAATTCGGAACAAGTTTCCCTTTAACTCATATCACAAATATGTCACCATTCATATCGTCATGATAGTCTGCCAGTTTAGAGGTTGTTGCATATATAAGGATTCTCTAAAAACCTGCCACTGTGACCTGCATGTAACACCATAAAACGCTTTCCCGCAAACCCACCTGGCTTCCGCACAGTTTTTACCGACGAATTCTGTCAAGACCTCTTTTTGATGCCTTTGGCAAAGATCCAGCTCTCGTCAAAAAAGAAAAACTTGCAGTTTAAAGGGAGAGTTTGGTTTTGTCTATATTGGCGTAGAAACTCCGCCCTCTATGCGGCAATGTTAGCTCTTTCCATTAAGGCCCTCATCATCTTTTTATATATAAATCTAATATGTGGCAATAGACAGCACAAGGACGAAACGCTTATGTCTAGTAATTTCTTCATGGCCAGTTCCTCCTCTGAGGTCTTCATAGTTACATGTTTATCTGTAAAATAACAATTATTATTGTATGCAATTTTAATAGTACAATATTTTTGCCAAGCGGCAACAAAATTTCAGCGGTCCGATTTTCATATAAAATATGTCAACGGGCCCCTTGATAATGGTTTAACCATTTAACCAACTTAGCTATTGTCGTGGATGGCAGACTAACAACAAAAACTATAAAATGACTACGCTGTAGACTTACTTTCGGAGTACATATTATAAATTGTGTCCCTCATATCCATCTTTCTTGCTTCCATCATATCCTCGGTTTTATTTTTATTTCTGGGTTCATATTTTGCCACAGTAGAATTTGGGGCTTCCTGTTTATCACAGGATTTCTTGCAATTCTGTTCCAGCGTCTTCACACAAATACCTAATGTATAAGAAGCACGTTGAAAAAAAATTAACTTTATATACATCCGCTGCCATAATTAATTTTACAATTCACTTTATGGATTGCTTGCAAAGGTAAAAGGGAACCCGGTTACACATTTTCTGGTTGAAGTACTCAACTAATTTCATCACCATACCTCTGGCTACTGCATCCAGCTTTTTTCGGGCATTTTGGTAGTGTTTTTTTACACTGTAAAACTTACAAACTATTTTAAACAATTACAGGAAATTTAAAACGCACGGTAAGAACACAAAAAACTAAAATGCTTCGTTATGCCTGGAACTTGTCATAGCCCCAGGAGACGTGACTTTCTGCGTTTTAGATTTTATGCATTTTGTATTTACAAAGACAGAACATTTGCAAAGTCGTTGATAAGTACATAAATTGATGACGTGAATGATAACATTCGTGATTATCCCCCTTACGAAAAATTAACAACAATATAAAAAATTTATCGTACGACCTTCACGTTGTCTATCAATGAAACATTCAAATCTTGAAATCTTTTTATATGAAATTTTCGCATTATTTGTGGGTCACTATTAGCCCAATCTTTGCAATTGTGTCTATTGACCAATCCAAATAATACAAAATATAAAGTACAACATACAAAACGCAATATACAAAAAAAAATAAATGCAACGTACAAAGTACAAAATTTAATCCAATTCCATATGTGCAATTAAGTACTTATTTAATTTACAGTAACATGAAATTATGAGTATAAAATCAAATTTAGATTACAACCTATTTCTAATGATTAGTTTTGTTGTCTTGGAATAATTATTTAAAGAAAGACTTAACATGTCACAATATCCGCCAAGGGAGTTGCACATTTTCAACATATAATAAATACGCGATGTGGCAAGGATAAACAATAAAAAACATAAACATAAACAAATGTTCGATTTGATGGTAGCGCAAAGGTAAATGCTTGACGCAAGCCTAAATGTGAAATTCTAAAATTAATTTTGGAGAGGAGTTCTGGGCAGTCTATCGTATTATTGATAAGTTTGTAAATATGCAGTAAATTTGAGATGATTCTTGTTTTCTAATGAATCCACGTTATTAACAGTAAACGATTCGGATATCTCTCTTCAGGATACCGGTTGTCTACTTTAAATGATAAGTATTTTTTAAAAATCTGTTGAATAGATTCTAATGATTGTGAGTGTACCTCATAAATAGGATGCTATATTACTGAACCATATTCCAGTTTAGAACGCACAAAACAAAAATATAGCGTTTTTAAAGCTTCCTCAATAATTAGTAAAATGTCTTGGGATAAAGCCGAGTATTAACGTTGATTTAGCTATTTAACATTTTCTGTTAATTGTAATCTAGAGTCATATAGCATGCCCAAATATCTAATATTTTCACACTGCGATATAATAATGTTATTATAGCTATATGAATATTTCACTAGATTAACTTTTCGTGTATAAGCTATAACTTCACATTTTGATATAAAATTGTACAATTTTCTATATTACCAATTTCGATAAATAATTTTAAATCATACGCAAAGAAAAGTTTGTAGCAATTCAATGCGTTACATAAATTATTGATAAATACTGAAAACAAGAGCAGGCCCAAATTTGATCCTTGGGGTACTTCAGAGCTTAAAACATATGTGTTTGACTTGAAACTATTATACTGAACATACTGTAATCTGTCTTGCAAGTAACACTCAAAAAATTTAAACAGTATATACTAAAATGTTAAAAGTTATTCAATTTATGGATTAAAAGTCTATGATCAATGTGATCAAAGGTCTTTGAGAAGTCGTTGCACACCACATCCACCTGTCCCCGTTTGTCTAGAATATTAGAAATAAATTGAGGTAGACACGCTAGGCTTGATATTATAGAGTAGAGCGTTTTTCCATAAAGTCATGCTGATAAGTGGAAATTAATTTTTTTACAGCAGGGCATACTACATTGTACAATTTATATTAATATTTACTTTTCTTCAAGTTCCACACGTTTTTATAAAAGCTTGTATTGATGTTCTTAACGACAAAGTAAACCCTTGATAGCTTCTTTCTATCCTCGAAATAAACATCTGTATAATTTATTAATTTCTAATATAAAGGCAGAAGTAATGGTATATATCGATTTCGATAAATTACCATAATTACTACCTGTCCTTAGCATTTTATTGTTTATAATGTCACACTCGATATTACAACTATATTTGTATCTAAATTTCACAATGAGAACGGCAATACTAGTATGCATTATTATTTAAAAATTATCGAGTTTATTTCTTCGCCGGGGTATTAAAAATATATGAAATATTATGTAAAGGTTACTGTATGCAAAAAAACGTATTATTATAACGAAAACCCACCTTTATGAGCGGAGTTTTCGATACAACATCGTGTTTCCTTCCTGGCTTCCGACTGAAATAAAATCTCTCAAGCTATCCAAATTTAAAAAAGAAATAAAAAAATGGATTAGTCAATTACAGTAATTAGTGATATTGTAATTTGAATTGTACCAATCTATTTATCTAATCATGTTAATTTTTTTCTCCCTCTTTTGATATCGACATAATCGTAATTGCATATTCAAATTGTACCACGAAAATTAATTTTTTATTATATGTTTTTTTATGTTTTATCACTATTGTATTATGTTTAATATTATTATTGTTTCATTTAGGCCACCATTATACTTAATTTAAATACAATAGGTTATGTGCTAGATCAGATTTCGTTGTGAACTTCGCCTTTTTTCGATAATCTTTTATCTCAATGTATTTATTTCTTAATGTTTTTTTTAACTGCTGCCGAAAATAAAGACGTTATTATTATTATTAAACTAATCAATTTGAGAAATATCACACCATCATTACTTTAATGTATGTTGATATCGTTCTTTCTTTTTCAGGAATTAGAAGAAATTTACACTGATTTGTGTTCAACTGTGACTGATGCGGTACTACAGGGTGCAGAAGTAGTGTCTAGTAGGGTAAATATACATAAAATTATATAGTGTAGTCAGTAGAAATTATTTCAGACCCAAACTTGCTGTTTCAGTATTTATTATTAATATATTAAAGTCTAATATCTAATCTAAATTAGAACTTATTTAAATTATTTTGATCAAAATACACAATATACGTATACCTAACCGCGTAAATAAAATGGTTAAATTATGCAAAATATGAAATCAGCCGATACTTCTTGGATAGAATCATAAGTTTAATTGTCTTAGATTATCGTCCTGATGGAGTTATTCGTTAGTTATTCCACAACTCAACCAGGGCACATTACATACACATAGACAATTACGCAAAAACCATTCCCTACGACATTACCATCTGATAGTTAACGATGTAAAAGTGCAATACAATCTTGGAATGAGCACCTTGCTCCTTGATATTGAGAAGGCGTTCGACACCGTCTGGATCCCGGGGTTACTCTGCAAATTATACAACTATAACTTCCCAACTCACCTAACAAAACTTATTCACTCGTTCCTGACGGGCAAAACCCTGTAAGTCCGGGTGAATAACAAATTCCCAACATGGCGGGACATTCGCACGGGAGTCTCGCAAGGATCGTTCCTGTCACCGAAGTTGTACAACTTGTACGTCTCCGATTTCTCCCGAATAGAGTTCCCGAATATGAAGCTGGCCAAGTACGCCGATGACAAGGCCATGTACGCATAATGCGCAAACAGCAAACATGCTACTGAAGGCGCACATGGCTCTACCATGGCTTATACCGCCCAGTAGAAGATTCGGGTGAACGCTGAGAAGTCCGAGGAGATAGTCTTCACGCGTCGCTTTACTGAGAATAAAATTATAGCTGTAATTTCGTTCAGGAGAATCAAAATTCCAAAAGATGCGTGAAGTACTTGGGGGTGAGATTCAACCAAAGATTGATGTTCAATACGCACATAAATGGGGCAACACGGGCGGTCTACTCCCTGTCCAGGAGACTATATCCGCTCATAGTCAGGGGTAGCAGACTTAACAAACAGAATAAAAAACTGTTCTACACGATGGTGGTCAGGCCGTCCATCAGATACGTGGCGCCGGTGTGGTGCAGCATAACAATGATAAAACTCCAAGTGTTTGAACACAAATTTATTGCGCCTCATATCGAACTCTGGAAGGTACATAGAGAGCATAATGCCCCATTTCGAATCAAGCACCCCTTACCGTACCAGACGTAACCGATTTTCTGGCAACCACTATAGCCAAATTTCAACAACTATACCTTTTTCTAACCCTATCCACCGTTTGCTAGTATTTCATACCTTTCGCTCATCTTTAATCCTTTCCTGTCCCCCTCTTCCTTTCCGTTTGTGTATTTTTGTCGCGTGTGTTCCTTTTTGTACATTTTTGTTTCTAAATTCATTTCACGTCATCAACCTTTTTCAGAAATCAAACCTTTTCGAAATCAAAATTTTTAAAATCAAAGTTTAGGCCAGCCCTGCGCAACCCCGCATTGGAGTATCCCGCGGACGACGCGACATCTCGTTTGAGTTGTGATGCTTGCGTCCAGATACAAAATTTTAATAGAGTTTTTGTGCGCGAGATCTTTAAAATGTATGTGTAGTTTTCAGTTTAGTTAAGGTTGCTTTTTTCGAGCATTGTTCAATGTTAATACCTATTTTCATTTAATATTTTTTGTAAAAAGGAGTTTAGGCTTAGTCTTTTTACTTCTTTACTTATTTACCCCTCCTGTAATCCACCACCGCGACAATGCGGCGGTTGTATGATCGGTTCCGGAACAGGCCCTGGTAAGGCAACTGTATCTGTATGTTAACTTGAATAAATATCTTTTGAATAGACTTGAGTCACTGAACCGGCTAATTCTTGTTTAGAAATATTAAGAGAGGTCTTTAATTTTTTTGATAAATTATTAGTCACAAATTTCCTTAAAAAATATGTTATTTATCGCTCTCAAATTATCAATTATGTTAATATGAAGGTTGTTAAGCGAACCCACCTACCGAGGCGCATTCGAACCCAACTTATTGCAAGATAATTTTCAATTATAAACTAAGAAATGGTTCGTATCCCTTTATAAATTGTAAGGCTCCGTCTTTTTAGTCAGTCAAATCTAGATCGCCTAATCTTAAGAGGGTTATTCAGATTACTGGAAGGCAGCAAAAAAAATATTTTAAAACATTTTCAAACATTCAGTGTTATGTAAGTGGATTTTGTGATAAAATTTAATAAACGTACTCAGATGTGCTGTTACGTTATTGTAACCTACGAGTATAGGCCCATAGTTTTAAAAAAATCTGTGTTGCTACTAAGCCATTTCATATGTAATAGCAGTATACAAAATAAAATCACCGTTAAGGTATATGCTCCAAATAGCACAAACTGAAATTAAATAAGCAGAAAAATGACGGATACATAGCCTCGCAGCCTGTAATTTCGTTTCTGCTTGACGTGGAAACTAAATATGAAACGGACATCAGTTCTATTGCGGTCGTACAGAAAATGTTAAAAGCAATAAACGATGTCCGCTTTAACGCCTCGTATTAATGGGTAAATTCCTCTGCAGATAGTTTAATGAGAAATACTCACCAATTTTTCCGTATATTGATTTGATATAAATTCTGTCAAGTTCTTCAGTCAAGGATGATACCGATAACAGTACAGTAGATTTAGTTAAGGAGAGTATATTTTTATGTTTTATTATGTTTCATATGTTTAATTCACTATGTAGATGTTATATTTATAAACTGGGAACAAAATATAGTACACGAATGTGTCAAATAGCTCAAAATGTATTACAAAACAAAAGAATCACAATATTTTTTTATGAAAGCTACAATGTTGTTAAATTATTAATCTCATCTAGAATTTTTTTGACATTTATTAGATATTTGGTACACCTATAGAAAATAGTGGTGGTTTACAACCTCCGCCAAAAAGTCTGCACCGTTGCTAGTGACCGAAAAAACAAAAAGTTTTAAATTTTTTTTAGGTTATGTAAAAAAAATAGTTTTAACCATCAAAAAGTACAAGAAAATCGTAACAAAATTCCTACGACAATTACTTTTTTTTTTTTAATTTGACTAAAAATAGAAGCGACATATTGATTGTCAACCGATTACTCTCTTTAATATTTTTGTGCAGTTTGGAAATTAGTGAATCTTTTACTGTTGCTCTTCCTCTAGCGATTGGACTGTATATAAAATTCAACAATGTACTATAATGATGCATTGAATTGGTTAGGTAAACAAAAGCGAACGTTTTTATTATTTCAGAAAATATAATTTGAAACCACATTTCCTGTTTATACATCATTCAATACAAAAAGTGTTATAATACCGACCAATTTGCAATTACCGCACCTTTATGCATATTTTACTGATATGGTGAATTTTTCATGAGATCGAAATGCGATGTTTGACATTCATTATTGCGGAAATTCAGATATTAATTTGAATTTTTGTGTGTGCCAAATCCTTTTACCTTACGAAAATTATTTTCATATGCGAAACAAGGAAATATAAAATTTCATAATATTACTTTTTCCATTTATTTCACTCACGAATAGCGGAACGATCTTTACTCAAAATTGCATGCCCGATTGATATTTTTAAGCAGCATATTTTTTTTAATTATTATATCCATACTTGCCTGAGAGATAGATAGGGTGTTTCATTCCCTATTGGAGACATGCATAAAACCAAAAACTATGAATTAAGTATATTTGGATTTGAATTGAAAAGTTTAAAAATATACAGTGCGTTACTTAAAATACCAATCTTAACAGGTAAGTTAGTTAAACCAGACGTGTATTTTTGGCTCTGATAGACCAAAAACTGTATTTTTATACCCAATAACATGTACCCAAATTTAAAATTTTTATCGTCAAAAATAAAGAAAATAATGAGGGTGTACCTGGTATCGTGGACACTTGGTATAAAAATAATCTGTATACATGTATCTGTTATTAAATTTAGTACAAAGATAAGGTAGACATTATGTATATAAATATCATTACCCATAGCAGTACCATTAAGTAAATATAGTTTTTGTTGAAATATCAGTATCGTTAAACTTAATGAAGAATAAATCGTGGTTTATGTTTTACTATCTGAAGAGGTGGTATTTTAGAGATGTTTGGAGACTAATTTTTAACAATTTTGGCTAAACTACGACTTTCTGTGATTAAAACTTAAAATTTAAAAATCTATATTTTTGAAAATTAAAATAATATTTAAGGATCACATCATATGTATTTTGGCCAACAGAATTTAAATAAACAAGAATATATAGGTTGTCCCGTTTAAAAATTTGATGATCATGTAAATTGCATAGAAATCAGAAGTCCCCATTTTTATTCTTTACATCACATAATTGAAGATTTCATCCCAAATCACCACACCAAATTTGAAAAAGATCTAATCTGCTTTTCAACTTAACCATCAGTTATCTAATCTTATAAACTAGTCTGATACATTGTACAAATTTAGAGATGTCTTATATACCAAAGGGAACAAATGTCTGTTAACCCCGATAGAACTGTAACCCTTCACTTAGAATAGCAAGCTGGATAACTTAGAACCGCCTTCCCTACCAAGCGAAACTGTTCCATTTTCGGAGGAGGTCAAATATCTAGGTATCACGCTAGATAGATCACTTAACTGGAACTCCCACCTAAAAAGGTAATCCACAAAGCAAGGCTGTCCTTATGTACATGCAGGAGAATTTGTGGGAAATACTGGTGCATGGGTATTGGGTACCCAATAATACTGAATATACGGTACGGTTATTTTATCAATGTTGATAGCATATGATGCCATAGTTTGGTGGTTGAAAGGCCCACAATAGACGGCCAAAGCCAAACTCTCTGGCTTACAGAGACAAGCATGCCTATCAATAACTGGTGCCATAAGCACCATATCGTCAGCTGCTCTGGAAATCTTCCTAGACTTACCACCTCTCCATATCTACCTGGAGAGAGAGGCTAGGTGAGCAACATACAGATTCCAACAATCGGCAATCATTATGCAGTAGACTAGCATCATGGGATACAATAGGTTGATTGATGACCTAAACAGTCACAGCATCGTAGGCATACTTTCAGATGTGATGCCTACCAGGACTAACCACGAACTGTCTTTTAATATCCTATTTCCTGAATGATGGGATCGGAATAAAACCGACCCCAGAAGGCAGACAGCTGTTGATTTACAAACGGTCCCAAAACTTCTAAAGGAACAGGAACTGGATTATATAACCGCAACCAAAAGATAAGAATAATTTCGAACCTACTACATATGGAGATAATTGACAAGAGAAATGATTTTAGTCTTTGTTGAAGTTAAATAAAGTATAGTGTTAAAGCTCAGATGAGTTACATGGCGGGGTATTTTTTTAAGATCTTTATATCTTGTTTCACGCGAGTTACTGAAATTATGCAATGTCTGTAGCTTGACTTGCAAATACTCAGGAGTCTGTTTTTAGTACTGTCTGCGTGATTGAATGAAGATAAAATTTTCGAAGTTCCTCTAATTTGAATTTACCAAACTGCTGTACTTTTTCGCCTACACCAGTTTAAAATGTTCTTATTCCAAATGAAAATCTGTAACAGGATTTCATTATTCTTTGAAGCTTCATTGAGTCGACATTTAAAATAGCTAGACTATAAATAGTATCATAGCATGAGAGCTTAGAAATAATTGAAGTTTTAAGATACTACTCATTATATCCCTTTGTGAGAAGAGCTGCTTTAAAATGATGTGCGAAGATTGGCATAAATAATTTACACATTTAGGTAATATGAAATTCTCATCGAATCATAAACCTAGGTTCTTAGAGCTATCTGAAGTATTAATTCGTAAGTCATTAATTTTTATAGTCAGAAGCGATTTTGATTGATATCTGAGTTGTATAGGGCGAAAAACCATTAATTCGGTTTTGGATGAATTTATTTTTAGCTTATGAGCGATATAAATAATAGAGACCGTTTCCAGGTCTTAAGGCTATCGTTAGCTTCAGCTAAATTATCAGCATGAAAGTTTATCCTAACCTATGAGTCATCTGTGTGATGACGGATAATAACTAAATTTAAGGGATGTATGAAAATCTGAATTATAAATAGTGCACAGTAGAGGCCCAAGGATAGAACCCTGTGGAACAGAATACGTAACAAGTTAATGGTATGAAACATAATCATCTAACTCTCTGTTGGCGTTCAGATAAATAGATCTTACACTGCGACAGTTTTAACATCAAAGCCATATAAGTGGAGTTCCTTACGAAGAATGTTATTGTCTAATGTATCGTGCTACGCACTTTGCTAAATAAAACTTAACTAATGGTGGATTGCAGCGTCGAGCGTAACAAAATGCACGCTAGATCTAGCGGTTGGGGGGGGGGGTATTTATAATAAGGGCGCCACTAGTTTCCCCTTGCTGGTCCAAACCAAGACCACCAGGTGTGAAGGAATCCACCACCAGAAACAAGTAAAATAGACAGTTATGATTAGGACAATTTATTATGATTAAAATTTTAAACACCAAAAAAAAGGACCGAGCGTGACGTCAGGCTTGGCTAACAATTTGTTTATTTTTATAAATTTTAAACTTTAACTTCTGGTTTCTCCCAATAAATTTTGTGGCTTAATAATTATCATTCCAATGAATTTAGCTATTATAAAAAAATGTTAAAACAAAAAAAAGGAAATAAATAAAATCGACGTCTTTAATGAAAGGTATTGATCGTGCACTTATCTGTTTCGCTGTCGAGGTAATCAGCCAAATCCAAATGTATATCTACCAAACCAAGGGCTCGTGGTGAGGGCTAGTGTGAAAACTGGTTAACCTGTCCGGAAAACACGAACAGATGCCTGGGTGAAAGACTTGGCGGGAAGTCCCTTAAAAGAAACCAGGTTATGATATACATTACTCGAGTAACAATTACTCACCTCTCCTTGAGGGTTGTTCTTCTATAGACCAAACAAAACAAACCAAACTACGATCCAAAATAGTGTATTTCTAAAATGATTTATGTGAAATTTAAAATGTAAATTTGAGAAACGTCAGGTACTTACAAATCTGAAGAGATCCCAAATCCCTTTAAAAGGACCAGATTCAACAACACAAGGTTGAATGTGAACAGTAAAGGAATAAATCTGAATTACAAACGAGAAACATACAACTTCCTTTTCTGCTTTTCTCACCAAAATTATGTGTTTCCTTAGTTACTCATAACAAACATTTTAATTTAGGCCTACGTCCAAAATATATTTATATTTAATTTCCATACAATAGACTACATACAAGAGATATATATTATTGTATTACGAGTCACTAAATAAATTTCAAAATGAAACGTTACAATCGAATGCCTTACTATATAATCTAAAAGAACGCGGCAGCTAATCTTGCACTGATCTGTTGCCTTAAGCAACAGTAATATGCAGAAGTGCAGGTGTAGTACTATGTAGCGGTCTAAAACTAGATTGTGCAGGTTGGGGAACGGTAGCTCAGTGTGTTAAAGCGTCTGGCTAGCAAACTGAGTTGGCTAACGAAAAGGGAAAAATAACGTAAATGAAACGAAATGTATATATAACAGTCAATAAAAATCTTTTAATTGGTAATCATTGGCTAGCAAACTGAGTTGCCTAGCGAAGTGGGTTCGATTCCCGCAAGGCGAAACAATTTTTCACTAAAAAAATTGCCCCAAGAGTGGTTCGGACTCCACATTAAACTGTAGGGTCTCGTTTCTCTTCACCTAGCACAAAATCCTTGAGGCGGTAACTTGAGAGGCGGGTAAGAAAACATTTTTTTTTTTTAATTAATGTTATTGTCAAATACAAATATAGATATTTGTTCTTTTAATATTAAATCATAAACTTTAGATAACGAAGGGAGAATACTCATAGGATGAATAACCGATAATTCGGTAAGATTACCTATTATTGATACAGGTATAATTCTAGATTGTTTCCACATGGCGGGGAAAATGTAATAGATTTGTAAATTATGGATATCGCTCCGTGCGGGCGAGGATGAGTCATCGATTGCAAAATACTGCGCAATACTTGAAAAATTGAAATTTCGAAAATTAAAGTTATATGGAAAAATCGGCAATGAAAAGGGAAATTTTTTGATATGAGAATAAAGTTGATATCTAATTGGGTTTGGGAGTTATTCAAGTTTGATTGAAATAATCCGAAACGACCCCGTAAAGTAATAACGAAAGTCCGATATTTACTAGTTGAAATGATATGAGAATGTTCCCGATAGATGCGAGGCGGCTGGAAATAAGATAAGAGAATGTTCCTAATAGGCACGGGTCGAGTTTGTGCGTAGATATTGGTTGCAAGGGGAATCGAGATTATGCGATACGAGGGGTGATCAAAAAGCGGTGAATTTAAAATAGCAATTGGGTTGCAAGAAATTGATGAGACTAAATAGAACGTTAAGACCCGAGTTACGGAACGTGGTTTGAAGTATACGAGGGGTTGTCAAAAAGTAATAAAATTTGAAATGTGAAGACGTTGATCAAATGATTCAGAATATTAAGATTGGAAGATTGGTTTATAGAAAGTTAATGAAATGAAGTAAAACGTGTAAATTTTAGATGCGAGTAGTGACTTTGGTCTTGTTGATTAATATACAGAAGCTGTATTTTTAAGGGGTGTTTTTTGTAACGAATCTTTTGTCAAATGACTAGAATGAATGCTTTAAGTTTGATATTGATGAATTTACGTTATTTTTGAATTATTGAGTGCTTGTGAATTTTGTCAGATTTTTGTGACCTTGAATGCAGTTTTCTGGTGTAAACTGGATCTGGTTGATTTTTTTATATGATTTGCCATAGTGCATGAATACGATAAAGATATCGTCAATATTTCTTAAATTATCGTGACTTCTTATTTACAAGATCTAATGTCCTAAGTATATTCCAAGTTGTTTTGCTATCTCTATTTTTCAAAGCATGATTTAGATAAGGTTTTTTCTATCTTCTAGTTGCATCATCGCCAGTGACATAATTTAGTAAATTTTTATATGTATTCAGATTTACTTTGCTTATACTTCGCAAAAGCTTTTTTCTCAAGTTAATCACAATTTTTACTACGTCAGAGAGCCAAGGAGCTTGTTTTTTGTAACTCTAATAGTTCGAAGTGAAGCATGATAATTAAGCACTTGCAAATGAGTATGATTAAAAGTAATCATTTCGCTCACATCGACTAGAGGATATATAAAATTCGAGTTAATGTTATTCAAATTAGCAACATTGAAAGATCCTTCGTAAGAAGTCCTTGAAAATATAAATTTTGGTTTGTTATTTATTTTAATCGCCTATGATACAAGAAACAATACAATGAACAGAGATTCCATAAGAATCTGTTATATTACAAGTATATACAGGGTGTAACGCAACTTGCCCGAAAATTTTTAACCATACATGCACCTTTAAGATAAGAAGTCGATTTCTTAAAAAAAAATTAATAAAAGTCCAACACAGAAAAAAATACAAATTGTTAAAATTATAAATTAATGGATATGTTAAAGTAACATATTATTTCTATAAAAACTGTTCAACGTTCTATCCATTGACATTCAAGTACGCCTGAACCCGTCTAATCCAATTTTGTCACACTAGCTGAAGTGTTCTCCCTTCCTGCTGTTCCTGAAGACGCAGATTATGGAGAGGCGTTGTGATACGTTCGCGTAATACGGATTTAGATCCGGAGACCGCGAAGGCCAAGCTACGGGCCCACCCCGTCCGATTCAACGTATTCCGTTTAATTGGGTCGAGTGATCTCGGACTACTAAACGATAATGTGGGGGCGCACCATCATGTAAAAATCACATCCGACTTCGAACCTTCAAGGGCACATCTTCAAGAAGACCAAAAAGATCATTATGGAGAAACTGTAGATATTGCAGACCATTTATTTGAATTAGCAATATGAACGGATCAATCATCGATGTTGAAAGTGATTCCGAACTACTGGATGAAGATTCTCAATATCCCAAACGTGCATATTATGTAGATTGGTTATACCATTACACGTCAAAATTGCTTCATCAGTGACCAAGACATCGACAAATTTTCATTAATTTGTAACTTTAACAAATTATATCTTTTTCTGTGTTGGACTTTTATTTTATTTTTTTTTCAAGAAGCCGTCTTCTTATTTAAAGGTGAATATATAGTTAAAAATTTTCAGGTAAGTTGCGTTACATCCTGTATAATATTTGGATCAGATGTGATAAGAACATCAAGTAGGGTCTGAGGTAGCGGTAACTCTAGTTGATTCTTCTGTCACTTGGTTCAAGTTAAACGTTTCAGCATTTAATAAATTAATGTTAAGATTTCCAACAAAAACAATATAGTCCGAAGAGGGGAGTAAAGGAGACATATGGCGTCTTCTAATCCATGCAACACCTGAATTAAGTTGGTTTATATGGTTTATAAAGATCAACAAATATTATATGTTTAGTCGAATTATCAATTGAAATCCATAATTGATCTAAAAAAAATTTTACAGAAGAAGAAATGATATTATACTTAATAGGATTTTGACAAAAATCACATAAAAATTGAAAATAAAACTCGAACACTCAAAATATATGAATAAAACCAATCTAATTTCCAATCAATAATTTTGAGTTAAATTGTTTATTTATTTCATTTATATTTAAGAGACATTGGCAGGATCAAATGTTTCTGTATTTTAATGGAAAATATTATTTTCTATTCTAGCACAATTTGTCCATGTTCGAATATGGCAGAAAATTCTCATTGTTCTAGGAATGTATTTATTACGACTCGAATGAATTTCTGAAATTATCTCCGTGTGAATGACACCGATGCAGTAGTTCATTCCCAAAGTGCTTCCAGGTTATAAGTTCGTCGGACGTCGGCGTTGGTGTCGGTTCGCGTAATAACATATTTTGCAATTTTGCTGCCTTTATCTTTTATTGAAAGGCATAAGTCGGATAAGCTACTGTGTTTAAACGTCTTAATCAGATTGCTGCATTATTTTTTTCATAAATTAATCTAAATATGAATGATTTTTTTTTGTAAAACAATCAAAGTTATTTAAATATGATAAGTGTACCAGCAAACTCTTGCCAAAACTGAAAAATATTTACAATACATATCTAACTAAAAAATAAATAAAAATGTTTTTCCAAGATTAACAAAAATAATTAATGCGCAAAAATTGAGTCAAGAATAAATAGTTTCCGGGTACTAGTTGGTGATAAGTAAGGCAGATCTATAAGATAAAATAACAGCCCCAAAATGTCCAGTGTAACAGTGGAACGTAATCTGGATCTGTCAGAACAAGTGCCTGCAGATTTGATAGAGCAGTTGATTGATTAATTGAAATTTCTACTGCTGGCGTACTAACCAAATATCCTTTTCTTTCAACAAAATCCTCATAAATTTTTCGTAACTAGGTTTAAAATTGCTGCACAGTTTTGTAATTTAGAAATAGCATCCAAGTCTCTAACCATTTCAAATGTTTTACTCTTGTCTTAAAAAGGCTGTTAAGTTATGGGTTAGAGCTTTAATTTTGCAACCAGACCTTTCATTTATAACGTACGCATGTCATGTATTTGCGTTCCGGCAACAAAGTTGGCATCATCGGTAGAAAACGGTGTTTCTGACATTCCCTTGTACATTTCCTACATCTCCAAGTCATTGTAATTATCGGAAAGTTAAAACATACATATTATTCAGACCAACACTCAGATGTATTTTATCATCAAATTATCAAAGCGAATACCTGTGAATTTTTTCGCGATTATTCAATATATTTGTTCGTTTAAAACCAATTAGAATAACTTTTGTTCAAAACCTGTTCTTTTTCCATCACAAAGTTTTTGGTTATTATAACGTCTAATGTTTAACCATTTAAGTAAAGCCGTTAGGGAAAAGTTATATACACTCCTAACGGCTTTATTTGAAGAAATGTCTAATAAAACTAAAAGTTCTGAAGAAGTTAGATAAAATATAAAGTAGGTAGAGTCGCTAAGCTGAACAGGATGAGACTATATGAACAGGACTAATTTAATTATGTTTGTTAAACATTCAATCGAATTAAACAGTGAGTTTACTAACTATACTGTCCTGGAGATATAATCGTATGAAAATAATTTTAAAATTTATATGACGCAATTCGATAATTTTTCTGGAAAATTAACAAAATATTTCATTCTGTTTGTTATCCTCAAACGTTTAATTTAACAGTTCATTACGATTTTTTAGTTTCACCAAAGATCAGAGGTCACAGAATTTCCTGCACGTTCACAAAAAGTATATTTTCTGATTCAAATGTATATAGCGCATTTTGCGCAGTTCTAAAAGATAAAATTTCAGAGAATTGATACCAGAAGACCTGTCAGGACATAAAAAATATACTAATTGTTGTTAATTTTTAACATTATGACATCGTTGAACGAAGACGAAATTAAGAGCACTATTCAACAATAATATAATCCGATATGGCAATATTTGATGATGCTAAGAGACGCATCTTAAAACAGGACCTAATACAACGTAATGATTAGAATGTCATCAGTTTCAAACATTATTTATAACTTCACTTTAGAAATGAGAGCATGTGTAGCGTCGCGCAATATTTTTTTAGGTATTGTGCGATAGGTAACTTATATGCTGTTTTTAGGTTTGGTGTTGTCGCGTCTTGTATAATATTTTTTTATTTTCGTGCCGCGTAACTCTTTCTCCGGAGGATTATTTATTTAAGTTTTTAAATATTCTATAGGGCAGTGGCCTACCAAAAAAGTATGATTGTATGTGCAAAAAGTAATTATGCACAATAAATTATATTATTAATTATAATTATGAACTAAAATATGTAGGTACTCCAAAGCCTTATTGTCATCAATACTTAATTAACAATTAATTAATTACATAAATAAGATTGTGTAACCTATGGCACAGTGTATTAAATACAAACGTGTATAATTACTTTTTGTCGACAATGTTGTCTGATAATTATTATTTGAGCAGCGAGTGTTGCAATTAATTTCCGTTATATCGATCAAACCAATCTCAAAGGGGTATTTAAATTTTAATACCTTCTAACAGCTTTCTCTAATACATTACTCGTGATATCGAATAAACGTCCTTATAGTCTCTATCAATTAATTTGATGAATAAAATTAAATTGTTTATGTGCGAGAATATTTTACTCAAAAAAAGGTGTTGTAAATTAACTGTAATTTGCTGATATGATTGAGCACGAGCTCGAAGTTATCCCCGGTTTTTTTAAAGATTGACTGGTTATTTCAGCCCAAATAATTAAAGTCGCCATAAAATTTTTATGTAAGCTAACCTAATCCAGAAGGTAGATAGTGTTAAAAGCCAAAATAACTCAGTTTGGTTGTTATTGATTGTTTTATAATTAGATAAAATCTGATCCACTAAGTATTGAACATGGAGTCCCACAAGGATCAGTCTTGGGACCCACACTATTTTTAGTGTATATAAATGACTCAAATTTCATAACTGACTCCAATTAATTATGTTTGCTGATAATTGTAATATAACTGATTGCAACTCGGTCATGTCAGACTTGTTAGTCGAGTTCACTCTAACTCAATCAATTGCTCAAAAATGATTTGTCTCAAAACAAATTATTGACTTTTAATAACACAAAAACCGAAACAATAATTTTTGATGTACAAAATAATACCAAACTTTAATAACCCTGACTCTGTAAAACTTTTAGGACATCCTAGACTCAAGTTAACATGGGATGAACACAACACTTACGTTTGTAATAAAATATTAAAGAACATATACCTGCTAAGGTATATCGGTGATATCGTATGGCATTCTTATTTGGGGTCATGCTGCTTCCCGCGATAATATTTTTAGAGTGCAAGGAAGGGCTGTTCGTATCATCGACAGGTTAAAATTTAGGGAAGACTGTAATGATTCTTTCAAAAACTAAATATAATGACATTATCACCAGTTTATATAATACAGTGTCTTTTATATACCAAAGCCAATGAAGAATTATATTCAAAATGAGGTCAAACATACTCATATTTTACGAGAAATGTGGATAACATAAATATAAATTATTTAAGACCTAATAGAACCAGAGATGGAACGGGTTATTACTGTGTTAAATACTATAATTTATTGCCACAGCATGTAAAAGCATTATCTGAAAAGAAATTAAATTTAGGATAAAAAAATATCTTTTGTCTAAAGCATGTTATAGTGATACAGAGTTTCAAAATAGTAATCTAAGTCTTACTTAAAAACCGCTGCCCAAAGAATCACTACTTCCACATTCGGATTTTGTATCCAAGTCTTATGTACACTAAATCCCAATTAGGCGAGCGGATATCCCCCAAAAAGCGGCTTAGAAATAGCAGTATGTAACCATGCAATCCTAATCTCCAAGCTAACGCCAAAAAAATTTTTTTAGCATTTCGTTCTTGTATACACACTAAATCACATTTAAATTTTTTTACCCCCTTTCATAATAGGGTGTGAGGTGGTAGAGGGGGTAGCTAACGCTAAAAAAATTTTTTAGACGTTTCGTTTTGTATATACACTAAATCACATTTCAATTTTGTTTTGTTTCCTTTCATAATAGTGTGGGAGTGGTATTGGGGGGTGATAATGGGGGGCGGAGAAGGCCGATGCCAAAAAAATTTTGAAATTTTTATATTTACCCTTATTTACCCCATTTACCCCCGAACCCTTCAACGGAATTATATCAAAATATGTAGTTCCAGATCTCGTTACAATGAATAAGTGTACCAAATTTCTAGTCAATATCATAAAGGGTTCCAGAGTAAACATGCGCACAAGTTACAGACAGATCACCAGACAGACAGACAGACAGACAGACCGTCAGACAATAAATTTTTTTCGCAAATTTAAAATCTCGACGTTTGATTTCAACATAAAAAATACTACAAATATTTTGCGTCGCACTTTTGCTTATTATATACACTGTTTGATTTCATTCTGACTTGTGTAAGTATTTTGTATATTTTAGCACCAATAAATTATATCTATCTAACATCTATCTATAAGAGATGGATAAAATTATATCGCCCTGCGAGAGGGCCCGGGACTGATGGAATAATAACCGCGGAGCTACTGAAAACGTGAGGGAATGTGCCTTGGAAACGTTTTCATAATGCCAGAAGAACACTTGGTGCAATACAACCGATAAGTAGTAAAGCAACGACAGGCGCGGTAAGTGCTTGGATTGGTGACCATTCCAACGGAAACCGCGTTCTCGCCTCACATATAAGCTATACAACCTTAGGCGAGGGTTGTATGGGAGATATACCATCCTTCGGAGGGGATGTAAAGCCGTCGGTCCCTTGTCTATTAAATGTTAGGCAAGTAAAAGATCCCTACTCTTCTTAAGGGAAGAGGTTCGGCAAAATTCCTGGTTGGGGGTAGCTCGTCTACAGGCGTCGGTGTTAGGCCTCAGTAGCGGAAATAGGCCGACGTTAAATAAATGTATATAAAAAAAAACAAAAAAAACCGATAAGTAAAAAAGGCCACAAAATGGATTGTTCTAATTATAGGGGCATTACATTGTTAAATGTAACGCATATTCCTATCGTCCTATCGGACGTACCATACAATTTGGTTGAATACACTTCGAGTAGATTGTTGGAAAATGTCAGTGTGGGCTCAGGCCAAACTGACCTACAACTGACCAGATCTTTGTAACACGACAAATTCTGGAACAACGAATGAGTACGACATTGACCTACATACATAGTTCTTATGTAGACTTAAATCAAGCATTCGATAGTGTTAACAGATATCGAATGCTGCAGGATATCACATTACTAGGCATCCGCTCAAAATAAGTGCGGTTCATTGCAGTCAGTTTAAATGGATCTAAAGCAGCAGCGTTAATTTACTTTTAAAATTTTTATTCTGAATAATCTTTATTTTATTTGTATATATAGTTAAGTTTAGAACAGGTTTTGTTTTCAATTTTGTTTCCTGTATATATATAGAAAAAAATTTTAAGTTATAGCAAGAATAACATTGATTTTGATTTTTGAAAGCTATAAGCATTTAATACAGAAAGTTTGTCTAATCTCGTTTGGAGGGCAATATAGCACCATAGTAACTAAGTAAACTGGTTCTTTCATTTTGGCCTAACATCAGCCGCCCTGGCTCGCTTCGTTCATTATGAATTTGTAACGCGTCGGGGTATACTTATTATGTACACATGATATAAATTAAGTAAATGAAATATATAGAATTAGTACAAGTATTGTTAGCCACAGCTAAATAAAATAAAAATCTTTTAATGGTTAATGGTTAATGGTCGTCACCTCGACTAACGTGTCAGATATAAGGTTAATATTTTGTGTATATTAAATTTAATACTAGTAAAGTAAGAAAATCATAGCGTGGCAGAATTAGCGCGGTTGCAATAGTACTAAATAATAATAGAACCCCTTATATTTTTAAAATGCAAAATAATTATAGAAATTAATATACTAGTACAAGTCAGGCGTTCAAATATATTTTAATTTATACATTCTGAAATATAGCAAAAATTGACAGATGATTCCTTTAGTTACAAATAGCTATCAGGTGAGCCTAAAGTTGTTAAGAAAGGTAGTATTCCATAATGTACTTTTACAAGACTGATATTTGGAGGAAATATTCTTCGAGATACCTTAAGAAAGTATATTGATAGCCAGACGATTTGCGTAGTTAGACAAATACTCAGATCAGTGAGAGTACAGCCTATGCGAAAAATGAAGAGCCAATAGAAATTATGACTATAGTAAGAAAGAAATATTTTGTTATAGAAAGTTAAACAAATCATACAACATATATAAATTTTTATTGAGAATAACATCATTTTTATACACTGATAGAAAAAGAAATTATTATTATATTTTTAATTAATTACTTGTTCGTCTCTTCATCGTAGGTAATCTCATCTTCTGAATTTAAATGACCTTCATCGATCATTTCTTCACTCTCTGAAAAAGAAAAAATTATGGAAAAAATTGTTTTAGAGACGTATGAGTATACATAGATGCCAATCAAATACATCAAGTTAATTTTAAAAATCCTCTACCTGACACGAAGTCCCTGAATGACTTGATTTTAACAAAACGTCTATATACGATGGTACAACATTTCCCTTTCGCCACTTAAAGCTCTATTGGTCATCTTCTATTACCCATCCATGATCTTCTGATTTTAAGGTTGTAGGGCATTTTAAATTCGCGTTACGCCATACATATTGTGTCCATAAAAGTTGTTGTTTCAATTCCGATTCACAGAGATAAATTTGATGCACCATAATTCAAATATTTCTTATTAAGAGATTTATTTTCATTCTTTGAACTATATGTTGATATAAATTTATAATATCTCGCTTCATTGACATTATCTGCTTTGATTCTGTAAATTTGACAAATGGATTTTTCTATAATTTTGAATATTTCGGTACTGCGTCCAGGAAACAATATATCAGTAGCATATGGCGTAACGTGAATTTGAAATGCCCTACAACCCTAAAACCAGAAGATCATGGATGGTTAATAATAGAAGATGATCAACAATTTAAGTGGCAAAAGGGAAATGTCCATCATCTATAATACGATGTTTTGTTAAAATCAAGTCAATCAGATGACTCCGCGTCAGGTAAAGAATTTTTAAAATTAACTTTATGTATTTGATTCTCATCTATATATACACATACGTCTGTAAAAGCATTATTTTCATGTTTTTTTTTTTCAGAGAGTGAAGAAACGATCGATGTAGACCATTTAAATTCAGAAGATGAGATTACCTACGATGAAGAGACGAACGAATTAATTAAAAATATAATAAAAATTATTTTGCTATAAAAATGGTTATTCTGAATAAAAATTTATATATGTCGTATGATTTGTTTTACTTTCTATAACAAAATACTTTTTTCTTACTATAGTCATAATTTCTATTGTCTCTTTATTTTTCGCCTAGGCAATCACATTCGTCTATCTCACCTGTACTCCCATTGAATATGGTGAACAATGCACTGACCTGGCGAGTATTTGTAACTACTAACTACCTAAATCGTCTGGCTATCAGCCTTGTAAAAGTACATTATGGAATACTAACTTTCTTAACAACTTTAGGCTCATCTGACAGGTATTTGTAAACCAAGTACATCATCTGGCAATTTTCTTATATATTTAAGAATGTATAAATTAAGATATATTTGAACGCTAGACTTGTACGAGTATATTAATTTTTATAATTATTTTGCACTTTAAAATATGTAGGGGGTATTATTATTGTTATTATTATTTAGTACTATTGCAACTGCGCCAATTCTGCCAGGCTATGATTTTCTTACTTTACTAGTATTAAATCTAGTATACACAAAATTTTAGCCTTGTACCTTGCATGTTAGTCGAGGTGGCTGCCAGCTCTTAGACTATAGATGGTAAACAACAACTCCATTTAAGATAAATAAACTTCGGAGTGAGACAAGGCGACGCATTGTTCACTGTAAAAATGTAGCATTTGAATATGCCATCTTTTTATAAATAGCATATTATAATAGCTCATTAAATCACACCCAAAATTATAGGCAACGTAAAATTATTTCGTAAAAAGCAGCGAATCAATTAGTTGCTAAACTACAAAGCAAATCGAATAAATCAGCATCAATCAATGTTACTTAAATATCCTTCCGGAAAATTCTCTGACAGTCTGCGTCAATGATAGCGATAACGAGTGCGATGCCTAAAATTAAGTTTGGGATGTAATCGATTTTAAATGAATTATAAGAACACTTAATGAGTGGATATTTTTATCAGAGAATATACGAACGAAAGATCAATGATCTCAAATTTTAATAATTTATTAAAAACTCATAGTCCAGGTACATAAGACGAAATTGATTAAAGCCTAGGTAGGTATATCGAAGGCACTACTAAACTCGAGAATGTCAGAGATCATGTTAAATAATTATAAAATTCATGAACTCGGAAAATAGATTGAAGTACTGAAAATAATAAGTTGATTTGTTTTACACTTGACATAAACACCACTAGGCTAGTTGCCTCAGTTGTCAATCCGACAATGTGTATCCCATTTTATTTTTAATTTCTTTAACACGTTCCATGCATTTGCGCCAATAATCAGCTGTAACTCTTTTGAATGCACTAGATAGATTAAAGGTTCCATTTTGTCTTGCAACATTTCCCTTTATTTAAGCCCAAATAATCTCAATGGGTTCCAGTTCACAGTGAGTAGATATGAAGTCGGTTGAGCCAGACAGTGACGTCACAGCATTGGCACAATGCCGGCAAGTAGGGAATCTGCATTGCCGGTCGCGGAGATGGGTTCATGGGGTGTCATGGATAGTTCAAAGGTGTATCATGACCTGTTTGAGAGTTGTAGAGACCTGTTTGAAAACCGTAAAGACCTGTTTATTTTTCGTACAGACCTGTTTAGTATTCGTACAGACCTGTAAAACCTGTGCAAAACATTGCCGCCGACCGGTAAACGTCCCTTACCGTTCTTGATACTGAAATGGGCAAATCGATAGTATATTCATACAAGTACTGTAAAATTCTTTACAGCATGGATTTCATTATCATAGAAAAATATATGGACTTTACGTCGAATTCCATTTTTTCGAAATTGTTTCATATTATTTTTCTTTCAGATTTCGTTTTAGATTTCTGAACATCCCCTTCATTTTATTTTCTCTTAAAATTTTGTAAACAATGCACTCACTCACGTCGGTATACCTTGAAGTCATATTAACTAAACCTGCTGATTCTGATTTCTGTAGCATCGGATAAATAATCTATCTTCAATGCATGATATATTTTTTTAATACATTTATTTAACGTCGGCCTATTTCCGCTACTGAAGCCTAACACCGACGCCTGTAGACGAGCTACCCCCAACCAAGAATTTTGCCGAACTTCTTCCCTTAAGAGGAGTAGGGATCTTTTACTTGCCTAACATTTAATAGACAAGGGGCCGACAGCTTTACACCCTCCGAAGGATGGTATATCTCCTATACAACCCTCGCCTAAGGTTGTATAGCTTCCGCACATACACTGATATACAAGCCGCTGGAAGATGTGTGAGGCGTGGACGCGGTTTCCGTTGGAATGGTCACCCATCCAATTACTAACTGCGCCTGACGTTGCTTTACCTCGCATACCGAAGTATGTACATAGTAAAGACGCACCTACGCTCGCCTCCAATGCATGATATATATTCAAAATAATGTTCTTCTCCTTGTAGCTAAATGAGGAATATTTAGGGATATGAACTTTTATCACTTCTTTTGAACAACCGGGAACCGCTTCCATTTTTCACATCTAAAAATATTACGATATCGCACAATTAATATGCACATATACTTATTTTCACTAAAATACTTATAACATAAAATTTTAGAGTACTATGATAGAACAAATAGTTAATTTATAAACGACGAATTAATACCGCAAAATTCATGAATAACACACTATACACAACAAAGACCACTGATTGTGAACTGAAGTTATTAACGGCTACAACGCCAAAGAACAAATATTTGCAGTTGCGCTATTATAATGCGTGAAGAGAAATATCATGTTGCCATATGTAAACGAAATGGATCAACATTTTTTTAACCTCTCCACAATAAAATTGTGAGAGGTTACTAAAATTGGTTCAAAAACGAAAATTGAGGTAACATCAAATCTTTACGTTTTGAGGTCCTAGGAACGAACCCATGATACTAAGAAATCATAGTATCTATTTTTCATAGTATCATGCTAGGAACCCAAAAAAGTGGTTTTTGAAAAATGTCTGTGTGTGTATGTGTGTTAGCACGATAGCGCCGAAACTACTGAACGGATTTGAATGAGACTTTGTATGTGCGTTTCTTTAGTGCCCCAGAAGATCTGAAAAGGATTACTTTTAGTGCCGTTTTGACGCAACAAGTTGTTTATTTTATAATTACTTTCAATTTGCAATGGAACCATTGAAAAGCAGTTAAAATTCTGATTTCAACGATATATCACACTTCCACCCTTTCGATTTGGTTTCCGTGAAAAAAATTAAAAACAAAGCAAATATGAAGCATAGATCGCATTTCGCGTGACATGATCGATGCGCGTAGACGTTACGTCGTGAAACTCGTCACATCACGTGTCAATTCACGTGTGAGGGTTTCTTCATTGCTCTAGAAGTAGAGCGGATTACGTTTAGTGCTGTTTTTAAATATATATACAGACAAATCGAAGAATTAAACTACAAATATTCCTCTAAAATCTAGTAAAATTACTGAAATGCTAATGTTTCATCTAACAAAGACAGCCGCGAGCGATCGGATTGCAATCAGCAAATTTTGGCGATTGTCATTGTCACCGTTTGTCATCCTATAACGTTGGTGTCATGTTAATAAGATTTCGGCATATTTGTAACTTTTAGTGACTGCACCAGTGGATTGTCACAAACTTTAAAGGTAGATGTAACAATATCAATATCATATGCTTTCTGTACCTTCGTTGGCGAATTTATTATAGATTATCACTTTACCAATTTTCAGTTTGTTGCTTTACAAATCTGTAGTATTTAGGATTAGACTTTCTTAGTCGTTCAAGTGATGTTAAAGTTGTTAATATCCTAATAGTATATTATTCAACGAGCGATAATGTAGGTAATAACTCGCATAGAGAAATTTGCAGCACGAGCCGCAGGCGAGTATTGTAAATTCATTAAGTTGAGGGTTTTTTCTGTGCTCCAGAAGATCTAAAAAGGTTTTGGATGAGGTTGGATTACTTCTAGTGCCGTTTTGTCACACAATTTAATCTCTTTTCGGCTTCAAAGATCCACCGAGTGGGGAGGTTCCAGCCGCTTTCAGTAGCTGCCGATTTTTTACTATACAGGGTGTCCCGAATTGCATAGGCCAAACTTCACTATGTGATACAACTTTTCAAAATAAGAAAAAAAGTTCCTATATACATGGGTCGGGAAGTGCTTAGTTTCCGCGATAGAGGGTATTCAAATAATGCTCCTGAAAATGGTTTTTTATGAATATTTTCAAAACGTCTAAAGATAAACACAATTTACACAGAAATTTAACTTTTTACGCGTTTTAAGATAAAATGACAACTATGTATTAAAATCATTCAGGAGCGTGTGAAACTGGGGGGGGCTAGGTATAATTTAGCCCCAACTTTATTGTGTGAACTTTTAAATTAATTTATGAGCAGAACTAAAAAAAAATTAAGTTTTTTATACAAAAAAAGTCTCTTGCGTTTTTTCTCTAAAACTATCTGTTTTTGAGTAAATCTTATCTCAACTTTATTCGGGATAGTATTTTATGAAACAGAAATAACAATGACAGTAAAACAAAATTTGATTACATTATTTTTTATTAGACAACAATGGATTAGATTAAAGTAAGGTAAATTACAAATTGCAAGAGTTGTTCAAAGTGCATCCGCCTGATTCAACACATTTCTGACATCTGCGCCGAACAGAGTGTGTAACTTTACGAATGAAATCAGCATTAGCCCGCAAATTTTCACATTCTTCCAGAATTCTCTTTACTAACTCTTCTCTCGTGTTTTCAGGGATTGCGTAGACTTTGTCTTTTAAATAGCCCCAGACAAAAAAAATCAACTGGAGGAATCCGGTGAACGGGGTGGCCAGGCTCTTGCACCTAATCGACCGATCTACCGTTCAGGATAATTATTGTTTACCCACAAGCGGTTCTCAACAGCAAAATGTGCAGGAGCTCTGTCCATTTGAAACCAGCATTCATGTCTTAAATTAAGAGGAATATCCTCGAGATATTGAAAAAAAAAATGGTTATTCGAAAAATCATTAAATAATGGTCCATTTAAACGGAGAGGAAGGATGTGGGGCCCACAAAAAGCCCCATTTATAACACCACACCATACATTAACATTAAACTCCTGTTGAAATGCTATAGGGCGAATTATATGAGGATTCTGATGAGCCCAAATTCTTAAATTATTAAAATTAACCGGGGCGAGCGTGGGTGCGTCTTTACTATGTACATAGTTCGATATGCGATGTAAAGCAACGTAAGACGCGGTTAATAGTCGGATGGGTGACCGTTCCAACGAAGACCGCGTCCTCGCTTCACACATCTTCCAGCGGCTTGTATATCAGTGTATGCGCGAAAGCTATACAACCTTAGGCAAGGTTTGTATAGCTGATATACCATCCTTCGGAGGGGATGTAAAGCCGTCGGTTCATTGTCTATTAAATGTTAGGCAAGTAAAAGATCCCTACTCTTCTTAAGGGAAGAGGTTCGGCAAAATTCCTGGTTGGGGGTAGCTCGTCTACAGGCGTCGGTGTTAGGCCTCAGTAGCGGAAATAGACCGGCGTTAAAAAAATGTATTAAAAAAAAAATGAACCGATCCATTATGGCTAAAGGCAGCTTCATCAGTCCAAATAATTTTATTTCCGAAATCGGGATCTCGTTCCATGGCATTTATAAATCAAATACAAAAATTAATAGGTCTCTCGGGATCACCTGGTTGAAGGTTTTGGACTGGCTGCATTCGAAAAGCTTCTGTGGTCTTTTTTCAGAATCCGAAAAACTTTGTTTTTGAAAACATGCACAGCTGGCGCACGCAACTGTTGAACCGCTCTTCTGATACTTAATGTATTATTATTGTTAAATTTGGCCAAAATAGTTTCTAAATCGCCCATTTCGCTGTTCTTCATTTCTTTGACCTCTTTTAAGTCCAACATTTCTAAGTTCAAGGTGTGATCGAATAAAACATCTTTAGATGGTTTCCTTCTATTAGGATCTTCTGCGATATTCTCGTACCGCGGCATTCGCGTTTCCATTACTATATATATATATATATATATATATATATATATATATATATATATATATATATATATATATATATATATATATATATATATATATATATATATATATATATATATATATATATATCCGCATACTCCACATTACTAAACATGACCATTTTTTACTTTTCAATAGAACACTATTTCCAAAAGGAAATACTAAAACTACAGAACAATGAACTACAGAAAGCAACTGTCACTATTGTCATTCTGGCATTGCATGCTAGATTATTTTTCATTTGTTACAAACATTACAATCATGGCACACTCCTGCATACCAGGAATTATGGTAATAATGGTTACTAATTAATAAAGTTGAGATAAGATTTACTCAAAAACTGATAATTTTAGAGAAAATACGCAAGAGACTTTTTTTGTGTAAAAAACTTAAATTTTTAGTTCTGCTCATAAATATTTAAAAGTGTCACACAATAAAGTTGGAGATAAATTATACCTAGACCCCACCCTCCCCCACTTTCACCCGCTCCTGAATAATTTTCGTACATAGTTGTTATTGTGTCTTAAAAAGCATAAAAAGTTAAATTCCTGTGTAAATTATCATTAGTTTATCATTAGACGTTTTGAAAATATTCATAAAAAACCATTTTCGGGAGAACTACTTGAACACCCTGTATCTCGGAAATTAAGCACTTCCCAACCCATGTCTATCGGATTTTTTTTCTTATTTTGAAAAGTTGTATTACTTAGTGAAGTTTGGCCTATGCAATTCGGGACACCCTGTATATAGAATCCATAATATTTAATTTATGACATGCATAGTTAATAAAATCCGAAGGCTTTCATTTTTTCGAAATATTATAGAATTTACGAAATTCGCACGCCCCTGGCTCTATTTACTCTTTTCGGAAAGACTATAAATGTAATTCTTCAAATGTGGTCTGGGAGTAGGAGTGCCCGCATGTCTACGAATCCTATTGTAATATACCACAAGAACAGCAGTGCATTCCGTCTTGCTGCAGTTAACATAATAGAATATTCAAATGGTTCAGTTATTCTACGACTGGCCTTTCAAGTCCGTTAATTACTCCTCTCAAAGATATGAATATTGATATACGTGTAACAAACCACATCTGCTTGAAACATTAGTCGGAGTTGTAGTCCGAATATAGAATATGTATAATTGCTTTTCCTATTTACATCAAAAGTATTGCCTTGCTTTATTTATTCCTCGCTTATTTTCAAACGATAACAGTCTTTCAGTATATATATGTTAATTTTCAATACAAATTTTCATAGAAATAATAGTTATATAATATTTCATACTTAATTCAAATATGTGACAAAGTTGATGATTTCGCAAAGTGTAATTTTTTTAATACTTCGCTTTTTATACAATATGACAGCGACAGCTAAATATGTCAACAAATTGCGTCTAAAATAATAATTATTAATATCAAAGTTATATATCACTTACTTTTCCGGTAGGCTTCTAACGATATCAGTAACGTTACAGCAAGGAAGTAGAAACTGAGTACCCACAATTTTATAATGAGAAACATCTTTTATTTCTGCTCTAACAAAAATTGTTATGTAGAATTTTCATATAATATAATATTTTGAGTAAATGGTAGTTATCTGCTAGAAACCAAACAAAGCATTTGTAATTAAATTAATAACTAAGCATGTTGCAAACTTCTTACACGGCAGATATTTTATAAACATATAAGCTCAAAGTCCAAGAACAGCATATAGGGGCACATATTTGTATATGTTTCTGTTAGGGTAAACGTCGTATATTGCATACCATAAATTTTGAAACTACATAACAGACAAAGGTAACAACATAAAAATAGGATTTAGTTTGTTAAGATGTAGATTCCTTCTGCTGTTTATATCTAAAAATAGAAATTTTTAAGGGCCGATGGAACCAAAATATTAAATAATAAAATTCAAATAGCAACAAAACTAATCTGAAATAGAATCAAGGCAATATACTACATGTTACTACTGTTTCCCATCGCATATAATTTAGTAAGATACTGCGTTAAATAAAAAAATTAGTTCATTATATCACAGAATTTCTGTCATTACAGCAGCACAATGGGGTAACCACTGAGAGCGGTAGAAATCTCGACTTAGAACTTTCTAAAAGTAGTTGTCATATTCTTCACGACAATTCGCCGAGATAACAGAAGATAAGCACCACCCTGTATTGTTCATATCTCTGTCTATGTACACCCAGCAACCTAATAATTTCTTCGTTACCTAAACCTTTTCATAAAGATTATAATTTTAAGATGGCTAACTTTCCAGCGTTGTACAATGAAATTCTTGTAACCGACTGGAGATTTTTGTCTGAATTTGATTATATTTGACTATATTCTATACTGGATGTTCATATACCATATTATACAACAAAAAGTAATAAGTATCCAACGTGGTATAGTTTAGAACAAGAATCTAAAATCTACCATTCATAACAAAGAGCACTATCTCAGACAGTACAAAAAGCATAAAAAACCCGAGCATTTACACAACATTACACTAACTTGAGCATCAGTGAAATCACTCATTCACAGGGATTATCAGAATTTTATTAGCAAAACTGAAATGCCACTTAAAACCGATCCCAAGAATCTATGGAACTTTGTGAACAGCAAGAAAGGCCAATCTGGAATACTTGGAAATATGCGCTATAACAATGCAGAATTATACAATCCTGAAACTATAGTAGATGCTTTTAGTAATTATTTTAAAAGCTTTCTTAGATGTATTAGTGAAAAGGTCACACAATGGCAAGCTGGCCCATGGTGTCTACAGAAAGAAAACGCACACCGATCGTTACCTACATGCGACATCTCACCACCACCCACAACAGAAGAGAGCATTAATTAGAACCTTGATCCACAGAGCCAACACAATATGCGACGACGAGAACAAACCCGAGGAACTACAGAATGTCCAACAAGTTTTAGAGAAGAACGGATACAGTCAAAGCGATATACAACGGGTAGTAAATAACCAGAGGAGAACTACAGAAGAAGAACAGCAACAACCAACAACGTATGCATCCTACGTCGCGGGAGTCACAGATAGGCTGAAGAAGATTTTATTCAAAAGGAAAATGGGTGTGCGGTTTCGAACAGTGAAGAAAATACAGCAGATGCTTCCCTCAGTCAAAGACCCTGTCCCCAAACTGTTATCAAAAGGTGTTTACCAGTTGAAGTGTACATGTGGTAAGAGCTACATCGGACAAACAGGACGGAGTATCCAGTGCAGAATCAAAGAACACCAGAGAAATACCAGATTTGGATACACGAATAGGTCGGCGATAGCAGAACATGTCCATAATAACGAGAACCATAAAATCAACTACGAGGACGTCAATATATTAGACAGGAATACGCGCTATTATCCGCGAATCATTAGGGAATCACTGGAAATTATGAAAAACGTGAACAACTTTAACAGAGAGGATGGGTATCGACTTAGTAACACGTGGAGACTGGTATTGCCAAGTACCAGCACCGTAGTAAGTCACGGTCAACCAAACACGACGAATGAGCAGCGAAGCGAACCAAGCGCGACCAATGACCAACGAAGCGAAGCGGCGCCTAGGTATATAACGAGGAGTGTAGCACAACAGATTCAGTCTTTAGAATCCTTCTGAAGAAGCTGACAGGATGATCAGCGAAACGTCAAGTCAAGTTCGACGACCACGGCAAGACCCGGAAGAATCTACTTCATTAGACAACGGCCGTGAAAACCTGCATTCTACTATTTTAAAAGTGTTTTTCTTCTTCCCAACGACAACTCTTATATGAACATCGACGACACCCACTCCAACATGCCCAGTATAAATGTTACATCATTACGGGAGAACGAAATAGTACTTCCAATGAAGAGTTTAAAAAATAAAATGACCTGTGGTTCGGACGGTATTCCCAGCTTTTTCATTAAATACTGTGCACGTGGAACTTAAAAACGAAATTTCGAATTTTAATTTGTAATAGTGAAAATTATTTTCCTTTTTAACTCCATATAATGAAAATATTTTGCTTTTAAATTTCAAATGATATTTACCGGTGCCGCACGGCCCCTGATTTTTTAAAAACGAAAAAAAACAATAATTGCCTTAAAACTGTTTTAAGCTTACAAATATGTTCATAACTATGTAAAACATAACATAAATATGTATTAAGAGTCCTGATACATGAGCTATTCTGATACACGAGCTATTATTGCAAATGCCACCTTAGAAGACATGGGTCTTATTTCTCATGACAATAAAGAAAAGGTAATTGGCAGAATGACTTTAAGAAGACAAAGAGAGAAGAAAAGAAAGAATTTGAAACAGCAAGAAAGGCGACACGACACGAGTTGATTTTAGAAGGCTTATATTTTGACGGCCGTAAAGATAACACCATATCAATTAAAGCAAAGGGGAAAAAGTATATCGGAAAATTATCAAGGAAGAACATGTGGTCTTAGTGCAAGAGCCAGGATCAAAATATATCGGCCATATGTCTCTAAAATATTATAGCCAATGACATTTTGGCGCATTTTCAAAATAATAATAATGAGACTTCAAATTTAAAACTTATTGGGTGCGATGGAATTGCAGTCAATACGGGACGTAAATCTGGGGTTATCAAAATATTGGAAACAACATTAAAAAGACCCTTACAGTGGATAATTTGCTTACTTCATGCAAATGAGCTTCCCTTCAGGCACCTATTCCAGCAGCTCGATGGACAAATTTCGGGTCCTAAAGGATTCTCAGGGCCAATAGGAAAACAAGTTGAAAAATGCGAAGATATGGAAATTATAAATTATAAAAAAATTGAATCACAGCTGCCACAAATGAAATTTGAGGATTTAAGTACGGACCAGAAGTATTTATTCGAAATTTGTCAGGCGGTGTCAAGCGGCATATTTCCCCAAGCGAAAAGAAACCCAGGAAAAATCGGCCACTCTCGTTGGTTAACAACAGCAAATAGGATTTTGCGTTTGTATGTCTCCTGTAAAACTCCTTCTCCAAATTTAGAGGTTCTTGCCGAATATGTTATTAAAGTTTATAGTCATATGTGGTTCAACATCAAAGCGAAACCTTCTTGCAAGGATGGATCTATTCATTTGTGGGAAATGATCAAATGTTCCAGGTACCTCAAAAACAGTACAAAGACATCACTGATACAGTCATTCAAAGAAATGCCTTTTTTGGCAATCATGAAAATATACTTTTAGCAATGATAAGTGATTCAAAGCAACATATTAGAGAACTTTGGCTAAGGAGGATAATGGCGGCTAGATCCAAGCCTAATAAAAAAACTAGAAGTTTTGAAGTTCCGCCCCTTAATTTTGAAGCTACTGAGTATATAGATTTAATAGACTGGAATATATGTAAACTGACAGAACCTACTGTCTTGTCAAAATTATCTGACGAAGACGTAAAAAGAATTGTACAAACGGGAGAAAAACTAGATTTTCCACGTTATCCTTGTCATACTCAAGAATTCGAAAGATGTGTCAAGATTGTCACAGAAACCGCATCAGTCGTGTCTGGATCTGAAGCCAGAGATGGTTTTATCTTGGGAAAGTTAAAGTTTCGCGATGTTATGCCTAAATTTAACACTAAAAAGGACTATAAACCCGTAGGTTAAATAGCTAATATAACAAAAGGTGGGAGGGAGGCTGGATGTCGATAAGTAGCTGCCTCCTCGTGGTGACTTCTGGGTAGTATTTGCGTTGTATAAGCGAATATGAGCTAAGAGCTGCATTTTTTAATTTTAGTTACTTTATATGTAAATTGTGAAACTTTGACGGCCGTGCGGCACCGCAAAACAAATGAATTGACATAAAAGTTTTTTACTGGTTTGTTAGGCAACCAAAAAGGAAAACAAATTTGACTATTACATATAAAAAAAAAAGAAAAAATATTTTCACTGTATAGTTAAGTTCCACCCTACACATGTCTTAGCGCAGCCATTAACAACTCTTTTTAGCTCATCTCTGAGGCACGGTGTTTTCACCGATACTGGAAAACTGCTAATAGACATTAGCAGATGCCCTATTCTGAAAAACGGTGATAACTCTGACGTTATCAACTATCGGCCTATCACCTTACTGTGTAACTTCACAAAGGCTTTTGAGATGTCGTATTTACCCACTCGCTAAAAATGTTATATCATTTGACCAGCATGGCTGTATGGAGAAACTCTCTAACAATACAAACTTAATGTGTTTCACACAACTACTGTCTAAAATTGTTGATTAAAAGGGGCAAGTAGATGTAATATATACCGATTTCCTGAAAGCCTTTGATCCTGTTGGTCAAAAAATCCTATTAATCAAACTAGAAGAACACGGTTGACAGATCGCCACCAGTACGTTACATATAACTGTTTCAAATCAAATCAACACGCAATTACGTCAGGAGTTCCACAAGGATCTAACTTGGGTCCTGTATTCTTTTATCTTTTCATTAATGACATGAGTAATATAATTGATTGTCATAAACTATTTTTTGCAGACGACTTAAAAATATTTTCATCAATTAAATCAGCTGACGACTGTAATCTACTGCAAGCCGAACTAGACAAGGTGGTATATTGGTGTGACAAAAATCGTCTTAATTTGAACATCTCCAAATGTAAAATCATGACCTACTTCCGTAAAGTCAATATAGTTACATACGACTATCAAATCGAATCGCAGGCTCTAGTTCGCACCGATGCAGTGAGAGATTTAGGAATTTATTTTGCTTGTAAATTAAGTTTTCCACACATATAGAGCAAACCGTTTCGTCCTCCATGAGGTTGGATTTGTACTTAGACCGGGTCAAGATTTTAACGATACCGATGTTCTCATTACGCTGTACTCCACCTATGTTCCTTCCAAGCTCGAATACTCCTTTCCTGTCTGGAAGCTCATTTATAACTACTATATAAAATCCATCGAGTCTGTTCAAAGAAATTTCTAAAATATAGTCTGCGATAACCAGTATCTATTAAACATGCTTAATTTCAATTCGTTAGAATTTAGGAGACATTTTTACGGATTAAAGTTGTTACACATGCTATTACATAATAGGGTTGACTCCCCCGAAATATTAAGTCAATTAATTTCTTGGTACCAAGGCTTAATATTCGTAACTCTACTACATTTTACAACCCATTGGCAACACAAATGCTATGTTGAAATCCCCCATAAATATGATTTGCTCTAATTATAATACAATATCAGATATTCGCCATTCAGGAATACTACTAATTTCTAATCTTTCAATAATAGGTAATTCCTTATTACTCAGCTTGTTTTGTATTCTATTAGCTCTGAATTACTCATATTATGGTTCAATGGTTTCTTGTGCTATCTGTTATAATAATATAGTTGATAACAACTATATTATAGATATAGATATATATTCATTTATAAGCAATCTTACTTTATTACATTGTACTGTAATTGGTTGGGCAAATAAACGATTATTATCATTATTATTATATCTAATATACCATAAATTTATTTCAGGCTTTGGAGCAGTGCAGACGATACGAGGGACTAGTTTCTCAATGTAGAGCGGTTTCCGGCCCTGCAGACTTAACACATTTAGCAAGAGCCCTGCCGGCCCCAACGGGCCGGGGGCCTGTGATGAAAAGGATATTCGTACCGCCACAGCCGCCGCCGCCGCCTGACCCCGTCGACGGGGAGCCGCAAGAGTTACAAGTGAACGTAAGTTATTACAGCCATTACAGCTGGATGTCTTCATACATTCATGCCGAGCTAAAGGCTCGTATAACCGCCAGGTTAGGGCGCTAAGTAAAAAGTAGTTGATATTTTATTTCCTTTATTCCCCGGAGATGAAAGTTGGATTATAAGTTTTCCTTGACGTTTAAATAGCTCCAAAAATATGGAAATGAAAAGTTTAGGGTTACGTAAATATTATATATGTTATCTTCAGCATTTGAAATTCCTAGTTAAGGTTTTCTTGTTCAATCATAAAGTTACTTCAATATAATTTTCATTATAACCCGGAAGGTAGTGGTCCATTTTAAACAGTGCCGCTAAATTATTATTTTTATCTACTCATATTAGGTTATGTTTATTTATTTTTTTATTTATTTAGGTACACCACCCCACAGTAAAAACCAATTACGGGGTGGGAAAAAAAAAATTTAAGATTAAACAATACAATACAATAAGTTCAATACAATATGAGAACAGCAGATTCAGTACAAAAAGAAGTATAATATACAAAAAGGTAATAATATATATAGATACAAAGGTAATAAAAAAACAATAAGAGTACAACAGATCAGAGGACTAAAGAGTACATTGAGATTTATACCGAGATGACTAGGAAACAATAGTTTTAATATTCGCTATATTACAGTGAAATATATCAAGCTGATCCTCTATAAACATGTAATTGTTGTACATAAAGTACAAAGGTGAGAATTTTAGTACGTTTGTCGGAGGGGTGGGAAGATAAAAGGTATTATGATTACGTGTTTCAAATGTAGGGGCATGAAAATTTAACATACATAAAATATTTGGGCAGTCAACTAGACCATGAATTAATTTGTGTAAAACAAGAGAGTTTCCTGCGGTCGAGTAAGCTACAAAAGCCGAATCCATTTAGCAACTGACCATGGTCAAACCCTATCGCGGGATATGCATTATCCAATTTGTATTATGCAAATGTTAGATAGCGACGTTGAATGTTCTCGAGACTATTGCAATATTTACTATAGCTGGGATTCCAAATAACTGAAGCATATTCTAACCTGGATTTAACAAATGCAGTGTATAACAGATACAATAAATCAATGTCATTATAATCACTTGAATTTCTGATCACAAAACCCAAGTTTTTATACGCAGACAGAACAATATTTTCTATATGCTTGTTAAAATTTAGTTTGAGTCAAAAAGAACACCCAGATCCTTGAATTCATCTGATCTGTTCAGGACAGTACCGTCCAGTTAATAATCGAATATTAATGGCTGCTTTTTCCTGCTGAAAGACAAGACGTTACATTTGGTGATGTTTAAAGGCAGATCATTATGATGGCATCAATCTTCTACATTATTTAGATTCTCTTGGAGAAGTATGTAATCCTCGACGGTATCAGCAGTACAGTACAATTTCATGTCATACACGTAAAGCAGACAGTTAACCTCAACACATGTAACTATATCGTTAATAAACAAAATAAATAATAAAGGTCCCAGTATTGAGCCTTGGGGTACTTCAAATGTAACCAGGAATTTCTCAGACTTAAAACTACGTACTCTACATATTGATTCCTGCCAGTTAAAAAAGAAGAAAGCAGGGAAGTTAACAAATTCGAGAAACCAAATTCTTTAAGCTTATGAAGAAGGATATCATGGTCAAGCCTGCCAAAGTCTTTGGAAAAATCGGTGTATATAATGTCAACTTGTTTAACCGCATCAATAGCCTCAGATATGAATTGTGTACCGGTTGATCTACCCTTAACAAATCCGTGCTGGGAAATACTGATCTGCCCTCGAATATTATTATAAATTTCGTCATATAAAGAAATTTCGAACACCTTAGCGAAATTGCAAATTATAGCAATAGGATTGAACGTTAAATTTATCCCATTTTTAAAAATCGGACACACCTTGGATAACTTCCATCGGTCAGGAAATACTCCTGATTTTAGACATAAATTAAGAATTATCTTCAAAGGGCAAACAAAAGTGTAAGAACAATCTCTAATAATGAAAGCAGGTATATCATCAGGACCCTTAGTGAACTTAGGCTTCAGATTCAGATTCATTCTCATTCATTCACTCAGATTCATTAATCAATTGCTTTTGAACCAGTAATAGTATCCATAAACAAATAATGTGAGTTATGAGCGTGAGTTATTTATTATAATTCACTAGATACAGTCAATCACCTTTCCGATACGGTGAAATGGAATGGTCCATTATTATTATTATTGAGGGAAGAAAGGTAATTTGACATGTTTGACTAGTTTTGATGTTTAATTGTTGACATTGGTAAATAATGTTGAATTTTTTTAAATAAATTGTTGATGATCATTTCAGGACGAATTAAATTTTTTACATGACTTCTGACACATACAGAAGCATGAAAGTAATAATTAACTATATGTATATCCCCACTATACTTGTAACTGATTATTATTTCCATACTTCTATATATGTAACATGTCATAATTCATACGGCCTGAAATAATTTTATTTTATTATTTTTGCAATATACACATCACCATATCGTGCGCGTGTCAACTTGTTATTTTTTTTTTTTTACAACTTTGAACAATTGTTTACCGTTTAACTATAGTTTTATTAGACATGTAGGTTGCAAAATGATTGTAAAAAATATTTGCAGATGAATCCAATATGCACGGTCGTCCATTGAATTCTATAAACTTATATACTTTTACCAATTATTTACTGTCTGCAACTTGGTATAAAGAAAGATTATAAATACACAATTATTTAATTTGCAGACAATGCCCACATCCACGAGAGCCACAATGGAGTGGATTTGATATCTCTCCGTCCGCGATATGCGCCAAAAACAACTCTTTACCATCTGCAACACGAAATTGTGTAAGCTAACTTATGCAAGCATACTTTTTTCGCATGGGCAAACAACAATCACATGCACACGGCCTACAATTAGTACTGGTATTCGATAAAGTTGGTCGATAAATCGCATCGTAGTTAAATTCAATTGGAAAAATACTATTTTATTAATGTTGTAACAAAAATCGTATACATATTATTATAATAATTATAATTTAACAAAAATTTTATTCCTCCTCGGTTTCCTCTTCAGCATCATCATCCTCAACCACTGACTCATGGAAGGTTTTCCGCTAATTGTGTGAAATCATAAGTTTCTTCTTCGCTGTCATTGATATGTTCTAAAAACACGTTTTCTTCATCTGAATGATCATCAGCATTGTTGTCGGTGTCTGTTACTAATTTATTATTTTTGGCTGCTTCTTCAACTGTGTCACCCCCTCTCCCCTTCAGCAGCATTATCCAAATTTGCGCCAGTATTACTTGTAGATGTTGCATCAGTGGCAATAAAAAAATTTTATTAGCAATAATTCGCTACTATTGTGACTTATTTTAAGAAAATAGTTGTATCACTGAATTTGAAATTTTATGAAAATGATGTTATAGTCTGGGGTCCAACGGGCCCCTTTTTTAAGGTGATTACTAACAGGCTGAATTTTCGTGAGTGGCTTCTATAGTTTCCTTCTGTGATTATTCTCGGTAGAGGTAGATAAAGTTCTATGCAGCCGCTAAACATGTTGATCGTGGAACACTTTCATGGCGTAGGACTAGAAAACCTGCTAGAAAATTTGTAGGACAATTTTACCATTCTATTTCAAAAATATTAATTAAACAATAGTGTAAAATTCAGCCCGTTAGTGAAAAGAAAAACAGGGAGCTGCGCCTGTCTTACAAAAGCGATGAAAATATGTAAGAAATATATAAATATGTGAAAATGCCGAGGTCTGAAATTTTATTACTTACGGGCTGATTTTTGCACCATTGTTTGATTAATATTTTTGAAATCGAATTGTCAAATTGTCCTATAAATTTTCTGGTAGGTTTTTCAGTCCCACGCTATGAAGGTGTCAGTTCCATGATCATCATAGTTAGCGCCTACGTAGAACTCGAAAATTTTCACAGATGGAAAAGTTGGAAGACTCGTCAAAACGAAGCCACTTACGACAATTCAACCTATTAGTAATCACTTAAAAAAAAAGGCGTCGGACCCCAGACTAATGGCTTTCATAATTATTGACGATAAGAATATATTTTTTTAGACAATGGTTTTATTTAGAGTAAATTCGACCAAAAAGTAGAAAATAATTTGTTTTCACTGATTATAAGCTGATCAGAATAATTTTCAACTTTGTAAATATAAAACCATTGGGCGCTCATAAAATATTATTTCGTCTAATCATTTTGGCAGATGTCAGTTTTCATTACGATTTATATTATTATGGACAAAAATAACTTGCTGGTTTGTGGACGCAGTTTCTTTTGTATGCCTTATTGATGCTAGCAAAGATTTTATAACATGGAGATACGTGGCATCCTGTACAACATTTATCTATGTTGGATGGGAGAGACACTTTATTATATTGTTAATTATACCGTTTTCTGATTAATATAATATCGTTACACTTTGTAAAAGTTTTTTTCTGTACATTTTTTCACTTTTTCTGCACCATCACACATAAAATAACAAAATACATTTTTCTCCGAAGCTTCTACGATTTGGCTGTATACACGGGGCTAAACGCTAATCAGCGGCAAACTAAGACCAGTTGTATAAAAGTGGATCGCCTGAAGTTCAGATGAACTTGGTTTAAAACCCAGGATTACAATTGCTACAACAATAGTATCCACGGATTTTGAACCGAGTTCAACTGAACATTCGTTGATCCACTTTTATACAACTGGGCCTTAGTGATCAACATAAACAAACTAACTGAGTCGAGAGTTGCATATTGCACCTATAGAGGGCTTCACTTTGTGCCTGCTAGAGCCCCCTGTTAGTGGTCTATAGTTTGAAATGAAATATAAGGTTCTCGTGCATGTGCGCATTGTCTGCAAATTAAATAATAGCGTATTTAAACCAGTAATCTTTCTTTGTACCAAGTTGTGTACAGTAAATAATTGGTAAAACACAAATACGACGTTCGGCGACAAGTGCTTTGTACACGTTTAATCTATTTGCAAATAATCCTTTATCGAAGCTATGTTTTTAAATCATGTTTTATTTTTAGCTACAGACATTAAACAATTGTTCAAAGTTGTAAAAAAATAACATGTTGACATGCGCACAATATGGTAATATGATCGTTAACGTTTGCGTTTTCCCCTACCTGTTTTCATGAACCAGAACCATCATTTTGTACTGTTTGTAGACTTTTTTACTAAAATTTTATACACTTTCGAGCATCCTGTATGTATAAGGTTTGATGCATGACAAAACTTCTATGTATAGTATAGTACACACATGTATCGTGCTCCTGAAATTTTAAGTTGATTAGTGGTATTTTATGCACTGTCTATTTGTGGAACTTGATATACTGTGGTTAAGTCATCGTATCTGTGTCTATGTATAACTATTTCCTAATTACTGCTGTGTTAAATATGTTAAAGTCAAAATTTTAATAATCTCTCGTCTGCCATGACTATTGAATGTGGTATATGTGACCTAGCGGTATCTAGGAAACAACCTTGTATTCTTTGTGCCGGACCGTTCATACTTCTTGTGTCTATAGTGGGTCAGCTGATCTAAACAATATTATAAACAATGTGCCGGGGCTCACATGGAAATGTCCTGAATGCACCCATGACTGTGTGCTAATAAATGAGGAGAAATTAAATAATAACATTGAAAATAAACTTGCTCGTGCAATATCATCGCTCGTCTCCAAATTTGAATCCTTTAAAGCTGACTATCTGAAAGTCTCTTCAAAAAAATGTGCAGCAAATTCCGTAGAATACAGTTCCATTGAGCCTCCAAAATACGCAGATATTCTGAAAAACAAGGCAATGCCTGCTGTCATAATTCAACCAAGAAATCTGGAGCAAGATAATTCTCAAACCAAATCCGATATACTGCTAAACATAAACCCTGCAGACGAAGGCTTCCAGTTATCTAAAATAAAAAATGTAAAGAACGGAGGTATTCTAATAGGCTGTAATAGTAGAGAAGAAAATAGCAGGTTCAAGAGGATAGCGGCTGACAAGCTAAGTGACGATAAATACGAAATAAAGGAGGTACGGGGAATTAATCCAAGGGTTCGAGTCGTTGGTATAACTGAAAACTTTAGTGAGGATGTCCTGTTAACGCATATTACGAAACTGAACAGTCAACTTATTAGCGTTCCCTCGGATTGCAAGCTAATTAAATTCTACCCAACTAGAAAAAACAAGAAAATCTTTCAAGCAATTTTACAGTTAGATCAGGTCTCATATGAAAAAGTACTCAAGGCAGGTAATATATTTATTGGCTATGACAGCTGCAGTGTTTTTGATGCAATAGAAATTTTTCGATATTATAAATGTAATGAGTTTAACCACTCCTCTAAGTTCTGTAATAAGCCGTGTTCTTGTCCTAGATGCGGGGAAAACCATGTTGTCAAAGACTGTAAGTCGGACATTCTCAGATGTATTAATTGTACTGCACTTAAAAATAAAGAGAACTCAAATATTTCTATTTGTCATGCTGCATGGGATACCAACAATTGTACTGCATACACGTTAGCTAGGGATAAACTACGGTCTAACCTTCTAACTATGCACTCTGTTCAGTGGCAATCACAGCCACACCTTAAGTCATTCCCTCCTTCTGCGTGCACTAATACTGCGCATGGTATACTGATTTATTATCAGAACGTCAGGGGTCTTAAAACGAAGACGGTCGACCTGTGTAACTCTGTAGCTTGTTCTAATTGGCCTATTATAGCACTAACTGAGACCTGGCTTGACTCGACTGTCTTTGATTGTGAACTGATAAATAGTAATTATAGTATTTTTCGCAAGGATAGAGACTTCGCTGCTGTCAATCTTAGTAGAGGTGGAGGTGTTCTGCTAGCAATAAGAAATGAGTTTAATGCGGTTAGGCTTGATCTGAGCCAGGCTAACTTTCAAAATTTACCAAATGTTGATATCCTTGGAGTTAAGATCATGATCAATCACCGTTTTACTTATATCTTTGTTATATATATACCATCTGTTGTAAATGCTGTAGACTACGAATCAATTTTTGAGTCTATTGAGCCATTAAATAGTATTCATGATAACGACATATTAATAGAAGGTGATTTTAATATTCCCTCCTACTCTTTATCTATTTTAAATGGCATTAACACTGCCGAAGTTACAACATTTTTGAATTTTATAAACTTCCTAGACCTCTCTCAACATAATTTTGTGTACAACAATAATAATAGATTACTCGACTTGGTTTTGTCTAACGTCGGCTGTACAGTTGAGAAAGCTTTAGAAGTATTAGTTGAAGAAGATAGCCATCATCCCGGACTTGCAATCTCCCTACACGTTGAATATGAGAACCTTAATAATAAATTTCCAATTAATAATACAAATACTTTTAACTTTCGGAAAGCTAATTTTCACTTACTCTATCAGGAACTGCTTGAGATAGACTGGTCTTTTTTAAATTACTATACCGAAATTAACTCCGCGTGTCAACATTTTTATGAGAAATTAACTGAGATTTTCACAGCCTGCGCACCCAAATATGTATACGTAAAAAAGAATAATAGACACTTTCCACCTTGGTTCAATACTGAAATTATCAGAGATATAAGAAATAAGGAAAGGCACTTAAAACTTTACAAGCGAACTGGAGATGATATTGCTTACAATGAATTTATGAGACTCCGGTCCAAAATTAAACTAAACATTAAAACTGCTTTCCGAAATTATATACATCTGGCTGAAAGTAATATTAACAACGACCCTAACAAGTTTTGGGCTTACATTAATAGCAAAAAAGGAGGGACTAACATCAGCAATAATATGGTTTATAAGGGGGAGCATTCGAATGACCCTAATAATATTGTAAATGCCTATGCCGACTATTTTGAGCAACCATTCTCTACTTTAGAGCCAGAAAACATCTTGTTAGATGATTTATGTGACAATAATGTCAATAGTATTAATATAGTCTCATTTTCAGAAAATGAAGTGTTATTGGCACTAAAATCTTTTTTAGTGCCAATAACCTAAGCTTACCTTGAGTTCCGATGGGATCCCCGCATTTCTGCTGAGAGACTGTGCTGCTATCTTTGCTCACCCGCTCATGATACTTTTTAATTTATCTATTAAATGCTGCTGTTTTCCTGATATTTGGAAATATTCCAAAGTCTGCCCGGTGTATAAAAAGGGAAATAAGAACGAAATAATTAACTTCCGCCCAATAACTATAATCTGTAACTTTGGCAAAGCCTTTGAACTATTACTACATGACTCTACCCTATTGTTAAAAATATCATTTCCAGTCAGCAACACGGATTTATGAAAGGTCGCTCTACTACTACCAACCTTATATGTGCTACGCAATTCATATCTGAGTCCATTGGCATGCAGTTGCAAACGCACGTAATATACTTTGATTTTACGAAAGCCTTTGATAGGCTTAATCATAATATATTGATTGCAAAACTTTCCACCTTTAGTATATCGGACTCGCTCATAGCTTTCGTTAGATCTTATCTAACTGATAGACTTCAATATGTCGCATATAATGGGTTTAAGTCCTATGAATATGGCTCATCCTCAGGTGTTCCCCAGGGCTCTGTTATAGGGCCACTGCTTTTCAATATATTTATTAATGACATAGGCGATACTTTAGATGTGCATTTCTTAATGTATGCTGATGACATAAAACTTCTACACAGAATGTCTGGTTTAAACGATTGCATTATAATGCAAAATAATATCTCTAATCTGAGTTCCTGGTGTGTTAAAAACAATCTTTCGTTAAACGTACAAAAGTGCAATATAATGTCATTTACAGCTAGAGATTCTGAGTATGTCTATGGGTACACGTTGAACGACGAACAGCTAACGCGACCGTCTACGTTTAAAGACCTTGGTGTAACTTTTGATAAAAAACTGACCTTTGTCAATCACATCGATACGTCTGTATGTGACGTAAATAAAACTTTAGGTTTTATCATTCGTAATGGTCGTGATTTCACTAATAATTCAACCTTAAAATTATTATACTTTTCATTTCTGAGATCTAAGCTCGAGTATGCATCTCTTGTATGGCAGCCCTGCTATAATACTCATATCGCTAAATTAGAAAACGTGCAGCGTCACTTTCTTAAATATCTCTACTTCAAATCTCTAAATTCATATGCGCCTATTGGTTTTCCTCAATCAAATCTGCTTGACATGTTTTCTATGTGCAGCTTAAGTGATAAACGTAATAACTTTGCTATCAACTTTTTGAAGAAATTAATTCACCATGAAATTGACTGCAGCGAGATACTTCATAAATTGGACTTTTATATTCCTAGAGTTAATTCACGTCATAGTCAAACTTTTTATCTGCCTAGAGCTCGGACTAATGTCCTAAAATTCTCACCTGTATATAATATTTGTTCCTGTTACAATAACAATCCGAATATTGATATTTTTCAATAATAGGGCTTCCTGCATTTGTTCTCCTAACAATTTTCCTCACTATATTTTTATTTTTATATTTTTATTTATATATTCCTTATGTACAGCAATCTTGTTAATTTTTCCATACACTATGCAGTTTTTCTTTAGCTGTCTTTTATATCTTTTTTGATTCTCTTATACTAGTCAGTTTAGATTTTAGATTTGGATTTTTTTTCTCTCTCCCACTTTTATTATATATATTTAAGCTACTCACTATGTGTACTGTATATTAAATATGTGTTGTTTCCCATCTTGTAAATGGTCTTTGTACTGTTAGATGGTGTATAAATAAATAAATAAATAAATAAATAAAACTTCCAACATATTTTTGATTCCTTTAATTTCGAATTATGAACTTTATGAACGGTAATTTATTGGTTGAAAACATAGTATTTTTATGCAAACCGGAGATCGTTTCCTACATCCTGTGCATGCGTGTAAACCTTGAAAGTACTCCAAATAGAGCTTTATTTATTTTACACATAACACTGGCTATATTACTTGCAGACAGTAGGCTATCAGTTCTAATTTTCTGTCACCATCTACCAGCCTATTTATTATCGAGTAGCAAATGTGCTGCAAGTTCTTGATATTACTTTATCACATTCTCCATATATAATAAACAAATTTAAAAAGTCTTCGCGGGTGTAATTTAAACGTGCTGGCATTTTTTGACTTAAGATGTGATTGATGACTGATTGTTTCTAATCATGGCTATTCTGATGAAATGATTACAACAATTCATGAATTTCTAATAAAATCGCAAATATTTCAAAAAGTTGTAACTTTAACCCCCACAATACTAATATCAAAAAAAAGGGAATTGAATTTTACACAACTTGACGTAAAAAATACAGGGTGATCCATTTGACCTAAACAAGTTTTCGCGGTTTGAGTTGGCCAAATGTAACACGAAAAACGGACACTTGTATGATATTATTGAATTAATTTCAGTTGTAGAACGTAATTCTCCTTGTGTTCTTTTTATGTGACAAGAAGCAAATGAGGATCTTTTACACGAAGAAAGTTATAACAGTTCTTGCAAACCGTTGCACCTGTCAAATTTTCTATAAAATGTCAAATATCTCTGAAACGGCTAGGTTTAGGGATAAGATATGCTACATATTTTCGACATATTTATGCTCGAAAACCCTAAAATATATAGGGTGTTCCGTTTGAAATAAGCAAGTTGGTATCGACTTCCGGTATAAGCGGAAGTGCCAGCTTCTTGTAATTTTAGTTGGATTGGCCACATCGACATTAGTAATTATCTGAATTTTCAAAATTTTCTGATGCATACTTTTCTCTATATCGATCGATTCAGTTCCCGGTGAGACACCCAGTATAACTGTATGGTTTTTAATATTTTTAAGCTAAACTAAGTTTAACCTATTTATTATTTTTCCGAGAGTAAAAACTGCATAAGAAAATGTTTAAAATATAAAATTCTATATATCTAGGACGTGTTTATATGAACATTTTGTCTTAAAATCATATGATGAAACACCCCTCAAAGTTTGCCTACGTACTGAAAGTGAACATATCCAAGAGAGAGAATTCCGATAAGGAAATATTTATTATTTTTGTCCATAACTTTTTTTTAATACACATATTGAGAAAAAAGTATAAGGCTACCTACGTAGAACTATGACAGGTGTAGTGATATGAATTTTCACTCAATAATTTCAGTTGTTTGCAAAATTAGTCAATTTAAATTAAAAAATAGTGCCAATCTTCATATCTTGTAGTTTTAAATTAACTAATTTTGCAAATAACTGAAATTATTGACTGAAAATTCATATCACTATACCTGCCATAGTTCTATTTTATACTTTTTTTTATAAATACATTTTTTATTAAAAAAACAGCTATGGCCAAAAAATAATAAATATTTGCTTATCGGATGTCTCAGTCTTGGATATGCCCACCTTAATTAATGCCCGTATACTCAATAAATATTTATATACCACCATGTATAAGAAATACTAGACATTTTTTGCTCTATTTATTCTAAGATACTTGAAACTTGAAATAGCATATTTGAAATGTTCGGATCAATTTTTTTTCACGAAAATTCTTATTATTGGAATTTAATGAATCTTGTAAGCCTGTCAGCATCAGAATATTACAATGTAAATCATACATTCCAAAAACTTTAACTTTCCACCCAAGTGATTAATGAATTTTCTCAGAATTTTTTGCGCTCCAATTAAGTAATTAATGTAACCGCATCTAAACCCAGCTTCATCAAGTTAATAAATTAACCCTTATTTATGCAGGACAACATCCCTCCACCATTAAAGGACGAACTGGTAATAGATAGGCTATCAGCCGTCCAAATAAAACCATCTCATGACGCTCTCAGAAAGGAGGCCCAAGATTTGGAGGCTCAGATACGTCAAATCCAGGATGCTTTAGATACTTTACTTCGCATTCAGCAGCGGTCTGTCGAGGCTTCACTATACAATAAGGCTAACGAGCTCCAGGAGGATATCTCGATGAAAAGGTTCGATCTAAAGGTGGCGCAGTTGCATCTGAGAGCTATTAATTCGCAGGTATGTGATTCTTGTCGGGAATATTATGATAGTTCGTAATAATATTTTTAGTTAACTAACACAGTGATGTTAGAGTAAGTCATATTACGTGTAGGTATAATTATTAATTCGTATTCTTAAATAATTCTTATTTAATTTATTTTACCAGAATATATATCAAATTCAAATTATTTATTAGTCTTTTTTTAAGATGTTTGCATTAGGTACATCTTTTTTAACATGAGGCAGTCTACTCTATATTGCAACCTGCATAAATTGGTGATTTTTCATAAAAGCTGTGATAATGTTTGTTTAGACGTATGGTTTCTTTTTCTTCATATTATGTGCATGTATAATTCCGTTCTTGTCAAATCTATGTATGTTAATATGTGTATATTTCAGAAGCTTAAGCAAGTAAATAGATGTTAAAGTTAATAATTTTTTATTCTTGAAAGTTTCCCGACAAGTGTGGTTGTATGGTAAGTCGAATATAAGTCTAGAGTATGGTTTCTTTTTTAATAGAAACTCTATTGACTTCGGTGGTTTGACCCCAAACCACTATGTTATAGGTTAAGGTGAAGTATACCATAGCATAATAGGTATCTAAAATATTTTTGATGTTCAGTGAATGACAAAAAATGCTTTACAACTTAATTGCATACATGATAAATGTGGTTCGTGAAGTTTAATTGTTTATCTATAAACACTCCTAAAAATTTGGTGTCCAGAATGGCCATTTAGAGGGAAATTACAATCCGCTCCCGATCGGTAAACATTATGTGATTCAATATAATTAATCTTGCCATAATTCGTCATTAGTCAGTTTTTTGACACCAGTTATCATACGACTGGAGAATTGTATCTACCTTTAATATTACTTCACATATATCTCTTCCATGTATCACAATTGAGCTGACATCAGCATATAAAAACACTTTACCATCCAAAATATGATCCAGAAGATTGTTTATATACATTTAAAAAATAAGAGGTCCTAGGACATTACCCTGAGGGGTTCCTATATCTATATCATATATTACAGATTTGACGACCTGAAATTTGATTTGTAGTTGTCTACTACTAAGGTATGAGACTGCTAAATCATTCGTTATTTCTCTTATACCCAGTGCAACTAATTTTTGGTCTGCAAAACTAATGTCAACCGTGTCAAATGCACGTGACAAATCTAAAAATACAGTTACTACATATTCGTTATTATCCATTTTGTCGTTAATGAACTGTGTATATTCGATCATTGCTGTTTCTGTCGAAATTTTTTTTTTAAATCATGTTGATCGGTTGTTAATAAATTATAATTATTTAAAAACCCTTTAATTTTGTCACTAATTATTTTTTTATTTATTTTCGAAAATATGCTTAAGATTGATGCGATTAGTAGTTTCATCTTTTTTGAAAATAAGTATAACGGACGCAAATTTTAGAGTATCTGATAATTGGAGTAAAGAAAGAGAAGCAGAGATTATTTATTTATCTATTTAAGGAACAGGTCATTCAACAGAATACAAAAATTCCAATAACAGAATAACACAAATTGCAAAGTAGTGTACAGCAATATTGTGCAATAACTAAAGTATCAAGAATATAAGCAACTTAAACTAAACTAGCAAAAAACAAGAAAACATAAAGCTAATAAAAATTGATTGATAAATATTTCATTCGCCCTTAAAAGAGGGAGCCTATACTATGTATGACTATAAAATATTAAAATGTAAACATACACAATTGCGCTAATCAGACAGACCTACTGCTAATCAAATACAATAAATAATAACAATTTAATGCAGAGAAAACACAAAAAAGAACACAGGGATGACAGAATAACAATATTTGAGTACCAAAAAATATATTAAGAAATATTAAAGAAAATATATAAATTTAAGCGCAATGTGACCCAACCAGAGACCTACACGAACAGACAATCCGCGCGCGATCGCACACGCGCCATGCACAAAGTCACCGAGATAGCGCCAAGTAGCCGGTCGCGCAGTCCGACCTGTTCCTCGGCACCACCCCGATAACTCTATACACGCCGCGAGTGAAACCGTACGCGAATGACCGTCTCGCACAGCTCCCGAGCTATATCCAAACGCACTCAATACAATACAAACAAAAATATTCATACAATTTGTAATTTCACATGGCGATAAAATCAACTTTAAACAAGTTTTATACGTGGCTGAAATTGTTCAAAATTAAATTATAGTAACTGTGTATATAAACTTATTGTGGATATTAGTATTAGGATGATATTTGACTAGTTCTTTTATTGTTTTACTTTTAATGGGTTTTAAGTATAATTAGTATTTTAGTAATAGTTATTTTATTTAGTAGTTTTCATAATCTCTGAAAGGATAACTACACATCTGCATTCAAGATTTCTTTCGCAGATGGCAGTTTATTTCATTTGAAGCTTATTCTTTGTATAAGAATAAGACATGCTTTATTCTTACTTTCAACGTTATGTATTACATTGCACACAAACGGATAAATTTTCCTTATCTTCAAGTCTGGACTTTGTAGATTATGTGTTTTTATTTCACTATACTGTAATAATGTGTGTATATTGGAATTTATAAATGCATTTGCGTATATTCTATTCTACAAGAGTAAAAAAGACATGACACAAAGGTTTTCGATTATTTTGAGATTTTAGATAAATATTGCAAAACTGACGATTGCAATAGCGCTGATTTTAGATTGCGTTTTACGCTAGTACCATTTTCTCCTAAACGAGAAACACGGTAAAAGACTTCTTTCACGCCCTACGCGTGTACTGCCCAGGGCTCCAAACAGCTTAAATTCGCTGCTCGATAAGACAAAATTTATATTTTTAATTCCTGTAACAGTAAAATCCACACATTGCCTTTTAATGAAACCACACAGCTTGCTTTAATATATTGTCTTTACTTGGGGTGTTTTTAAAATACATGTAAAAAAATTAATGTGACAATGTTAAGTAGTTATAAACGAAAATATGTTTTTAATAAAAGAATTGTATAGATAATGCAGTGGAACAGTAGTTAAAATTGTAATACATATGTCCGACAAAATTCAGAAAGTTTTGAAAATTGGTAAAAATGTTAAAGATAGCATAATAATTACTAAACAGAAAAGTTCCTACCCCTAAATAGTGTGCTTCATCCCCTAGCACATCGTTTCCACCTCCATTTTGAGGTTTTCTAGATTATTTCGAGAACGGTGCACTTTAAAAAAAAAATACTTATATACAAAATTATTCCTTATAAAATTCTCTATAAACATATCTATACTTTTTTCCTAAAATGAATAGTACTGTGGAAAATAAGGCAAATATGTAAGGGTTGGTTCCGGTTAACAAAATAAATTGTAATCTTTACTCGAATCTACATTAAAGTTCAATGCCTAACGCTAAAGCAGTAGCTACTAAACTCCACTTAAAATAAACAGCTTCCACCCTCACTGCAAAAAATGAAAATGCACCCTCAAAAATTCTGTCATTCGTGGGAAATCTCCCCTTAAAATTTTGAATTGGGAAATTTTAACTTGTTCTCATATTTAATATAACGGATGAGTTCCAGTGCCAGACAACGTAGGTTCGTAAAAAGAATTTATTTGGCAGTAAATGTCTGATTTTTTGATAGTTGCTAAAATGTTGATAGCCGGCGCGACGTTACGCCCCGTGCAGCGACATTTATGCTAGTTTCTAAAATTACACTGCATTGAGCGAGCGATACTTTTTATTTTTGCATGAGAAACGCTCCGTGGAGCGGATCTTTCTAATACTCCTAAAAACCATCTTCCGACGGCGTTTTTACGTGGAGCACGCGTTTCGGATTTTGTTACAGTTACGAAAAAAATATCTAGGGTTTGATGTGTTCTTTGACAACATACGTGGTTATTGGAGTTGATAGATTTTTGGTTATGGAGTTCAAGAGCTTGGGTTTTTAGATTATAACTTCATTCTTAGGGTTATATGAATTTAATAGCTGAAATTGTGAGTTTTTTGAGGTTATAGCAAAATTCTGATGTGATAGAATTAAATAAACCTCGGATTCGGATTCAGCGACCACAAAGACATGTAGTAAACATGGTCAAAACCCCAGATCAGATTTTTTTGTGTGTCTGTGAATTTTTTTTTTTTTATAAATAAACACCACAGAAATTAGACAACCCCCAATTCCAGAAGCCAGGGCATGTGCGGAAGGGGGTTACACATTAAAAAAACGCGGGCATACAACCATTTCCTCCGACAGTGCCGGAGCCAGGATTCGAACCCGGTGGTTCGATGTCCGTGTGATTAATCGTGATTGCCACCTCGCGCCTTAACCCACTCGGCTATCGACCAGAATTATTCAGAATTAGTACTCATAAACTTGTTAATTAAATATTGCAATTTCTTTTATACAATAGCAATGCGTATGCTCGTCAATCAATCAATCAATACATCTCAGAAATACCTTGTATTTTAACCTGAAGTTTAAAGTAATGTCTGTCAAATGTATGATAAGTGGTCGAGAAGTGAGCGCACTTCCTTCTCACCCAAAAAAGTTCCGGGTTCGATCCCCGGTCGTGGCAATGGAAAATACTGTGTGAGGGATTTTTTCACTATACACGGATATTGGGTGTGTGTCTCTTGTCTCTAAATGTGTAGCCTCCTCCCACACAAGGCTCTTCTAGAGCCTTCCGGGATAAAGGGGGTCGTAATTACCTGTGGTGTTATTTGATTATTTATTATTAAATAGATTGTACTCTCATTTTTTTTTGTATTGACGATATGTTCAAATACAATATTGCCTTTTTGCCTACATTCTGCATTCATTTTTATTGAATTTTAAATAGTCCTTTAGATCCTAATCATAAAATCATAACCATCATACATTTTATTCTATATACTTATTCATTCATACGAAATGTAAAAAAAAATAGTTGCAAGTATCTAGCTTAAGTAATTGCTAGTTAATAATAATTATAATACAATAATATGCTTTATTTCTTAATTAGTTATATAAACAAGTAATTGCAGAGGGCGTCACAGTACTAAAATACTAACAATTAAAAATCCGTATTAATACATAGAAGATAAAAAATATAAAAAGCATTATATATTGCAGTAAAATTTGTCATAAAAAGAAATCAGCGAGTGAATAACAAGTTTTATCGATAAGAAAGCTCTCGAGTCTTTTTCTTTAAATGTGGATGTTTTTGGATTTTTTTATAAAAGAGGGAAGAACATTCCATACTATGCAACCATTATAATAAAAGCCTTTTTGATATCCCGCCGTGATATGTTGGTCCGGATTAAAGTTACGTTTTAGTCGTGTTTCATAACTGTGATCAACTGTATTTTTTTAAACATATTCAAGTTCTTATAAACAAAGCAACTAAGTTAATAAATATGTGTCATGTAATGTTAAAATTTTTAACTTTTTGAAAGCAGGTCTACAAGATTCTCTTCTTGGCACCTTAGTTAATATTCTCAAAGCATACTTTTGTAGAACAAAAACGCGTTGACAATGACTACTAGCACCCCAGTTGGTAATTTCAAATCACATATGAGAACGAAAATTGGCGTTATACAAATCGCAAACTTGTCACAAAATTTATCAATTGTGGATATCCCACTTTAAAGTGCAGTCGAAGGTAATTCCTAGTATTTTGCCCGAGTCATATAAATTAAAGTGTTCCAAAGGTCGACTGTCTAATTGACCTTGGTAATTACAGTGTTTAAAAAGTATTGAAATAGGTTTTTCTTTATTTAACTGTATAAACAATTTTTCAGACCAAAGTATATATTTTTTATAAACATTTTCAGCCGAATTTATTGTTAAAGCCGTGTTAGTTTCTGAAATTAAGAAATTTGTGTCATTGGCGTAGCATACAGTCTGTAAATTATTAATTTCTTTCAAGGAAAAAAAGCGAAATCATTGGCGAAAATCATATAAGCAGGGGACCTAGAATAGACCCTTTTGGGACACCTTGGGTCACCTTCCTAGGATTACTTGTGGTATGGTTTATTAGCACAACTTGCTCTAGATTACTTAAATATGACTTTATGAAGTCTAATGGTGGTCCTCTAATTCCACATCTACAAAGTTTCTCTAGAAATAAATGATGATCTACGCAGTCAAATGCGCGAGAGAAATCAATAAATAGACCTAATGGATGCATTTTTTGTAAAAAGCATTTATAATTTAAACGTGAAAGTTACTTAAAGCCGTAAGTCGCCTCTATTTTTTACAAAGCATGTTGGGCTGGAGAAATTATAGTATTACGGATACAAAATGGCCTGACATATTATACTTACCCAATAATTTTGATATAAAATTTAATAAATTTTATTGTACCTTGATATTCCACTTTAATACTGCATTTCCAATTAGAAGATGTCAGGCAAAATCAATTAAAAAGAAATGGTTTAACCGTGAATTAAAAATGCTACACGATATGTTATGCCAAATGGCCAAAATAAACAAAGCTAAAAGCAAAGTTCAAAATATCACCCGCTACCCATGTAAACTTATATTTAACCCCCATAACACCAAATGAGGTTGAAAATATAATATCTAAGACTACCACTAAATACTCCTCGGGTGCCGATGATATAAATGGCAAAATATTAAAAGCGGCAAGTACGGTCCTGAGAAAACCAATAACATATTTAATAAATGAATCCTTTCTAAATGGGCAATATCCCAGTGCGTTGAAAGTATCAAAATCCATCCCGGTATACAAAAATAAAGGTTCACCGAAGGATTATGCTAATTACAGGAATATATGTGTACAAAGTCAAATAGCAAAAATTTTCGAACTTGCATTTTATAATAGATTATTTCCTTTCCTAGGGTCTTATAAAATTTTAAATATATCCCAACATGGTTTTCGTAGACAAAAGTCTACTACAACTGCCATAGCTGAATTTTCAGATTTTATTTATGAATCACTGAATAGGAGAAATCTAAATATAGCTTTATACTTTGATTTGAGCCGTGCATTTGACTCGGTCGATCACCATCTGCTATTAGAAAAGCTGGCTAGTACTGGTGTTCGTGGCGTTTCAAACAACTGAATAGCATCCTACTTAAACAATAGAAGCCAAATAGTTACCATAAAAAATTATAAATCTGAGCCATATAATATATCAGTAGGAGTGCCACAGGGTACCATATTGAGGCCTATATTATTTCTGATATTTCTAAACGATATATCCTCAAACTATCCCACAGCCGATACACAAATAATATATGCCGATGACAAACTTTGGCATATGTGCAAATAATAAGATAGATGTAATATCAAAAGCTAATAAATCAACTCATGAGTTTCTAGAATACTGCTTAAATAATGGACTGTCGATAAATATTAATAAATATAAATTTATGACTTTTCTTCCAAAAAATTTTGTCCAAGACTGTAGTTTCTTAGTCAAGCTAAATAATAATTCAATCGAACAGGTACATACATCAAATTTCTTAGGAATAACATTTGATGCTAAAATGACGTAGGAATGTCACATTGAAAAAATAACCGGTAAACTAAGTAGCGTATGCTACTTAATCCGGCAGCTAAGGAGTACTGTGAGTCTTGAGGTATTTAAATTAGTATATTTTGGCTTGGCTGAATCTATTATAACATACGGTTTAATATTTTGAGTAAGCTCGGCACAAATAAATAGTTTTTGTTGTACAAAAACGCATATTGAGGGTAATAGCAGGTATGCATCCTCTAGCTCATGTAGAGATCTTTTTAAACAGTATGGTATCTTGAGTCTGCCATCATTATACATTTATCTATTAATGATCAATATAAAAAAAATAATTCCTTAATAAGGAATAGCTCCATACATTCTTTTAATACACGTTTCAAACATAATTTACATCAACCGTTTTCTAGGCTTACTATTGGTCAACATGTCACATCTATAGAGGCATTAATTGCTACAATATGTTTATAAATCTTTATGGAAATAGCGATAATTTTAACAAATTTAAATCAAGGTTATATGACTTCCTATTAGATAATTCATTTTATAGTTACGAAGAGTTTTTAGATTTTAAATGATTTTATGTGTAGTGTAATGTTATATATTTATATTAGTATTAGTTTGACTAGTCCAATAACTGATGCATTTGTGTATTATGTTGAGTGATGAATAAATTATTAATGTCATTAACTAGTCATTTAATACCGATTCATAGAGCTTAAAGAAGCTAGATAATAATGTAATAGCTCTGTAATTGCCATACGTATTTGAGTCACATTTTTTATATAGTGGACACACCACGGAGGGTTTTAATTTTTCTGGGAAAATTTTTTGTTCAAACAACAAATTTATTAAATATGATAGTGGTTGACAAATTAAAAGTTTCCAATGTTTTAGTAAGTTATTTGATATATTGTCATAGCCACTGGAATGCGGTGGTTTCAGTTTATTCATTAATTAATTCTTTGTCATTTAAAGAGGAAAGGAAAAACGAGATATTTCCTAGTGGTACATTGGCATAGTTAATGATCATATTTAAGTATGATACACCTATAATCAATCATTATACAATTAGTTCACTGATAAATAAAACAGACACGAATATATTGGACTAAGTATGTAACAAATTTTCGACAGGATATTTTTTTATTGAAATTTTGTATCATTTCATTATATATTATCCTAATATCATGGCTATATTAAATTGTGTGTTGTGTTAAGAAAAACTTATAACCAGAAAGTATACATATTTCATTCATAACATGTTCCGTGTTTCTAAAATATGAAATAACGTTTCAGAAGCAGTCAACCACGTATCAACTCAAACATACTTCAATATTCTACAACTCTTAATACATAATATATTATACAGTCACATTCCATTTAGTAATCGATATTCGGTTTTTAGTGAATTTAGGATAGTAAATATTTTCTGCCGGGTTTCGATTTGTGAGTATAATCTTTTCTAAGCACGCATGAGATATGATGATTGTACATTTTCAATGCAAAATCAATTTTATTAAAATATTTTTATAGGTAAAATTTAATATTGGATGAAAGACCGTTGCACGATAAGCCATTGAATGTGCCCCCACAGCCATAACAATAAACTATGCACAAATATTGCATTTTATATAGAGCAGATATGCTACCAAATTTCATCCTCGTGTGGCAACTGAGAGGGTTGAATTGCTATTTTATACCTAAATTGTCCTAGTTTTTTTTTATCATTTCCTGACCGATCGTTTGCTTTAAATTTTTCACAAATGTTGCTTAGATATAATATTTAGCTATATAATGAAGAGCTCTGTACGCTTTTTTTAACTACCGAAATAAATATTTTTTTTATTTCTCACCCCCTGAGGGTTGTCATCTCTTGTTATACAATAACCATATTTTCACAAAATATGGAACTGTGCCTATTCTACACTTTGTTAAAATTTGATCCATTTTACTTTAGTGGAACATAACAAAATAATGTTATGTGCCGCCCTCTCACGGATAGAGGTTTAATCCCTGGTAGCAGATTGAAAAGAGGCCTGCCTAATTAGGTTCCATGGAATAATAATTCACTGGTCGGCTCAGAGGTATTAGAGGCAGATTTAATAGCTAAATTAAGTTCATTGACATTAAAAGGCTGTGATGCCGTTTTCTCATTTTAAAATTTTTACTGGTTTCGGAAATAACAGGAAAATAGTGAAAATCCCAATTTTAATATTTGCTGATAAAATTCAGACAAAATCTAATGATGTTTGAGTTTCTATTTAAGACCCTAAATTCACGGGGTTCTAAGGGTTGCAAGATAATATAAAAACACACTTGGGCTGCTGTGCGTAGCAGATCGTGGACACTACCTAGCACGGATAAGTGATGTAGCGTGCTCAGACTCAGAAATCTCAGGGCGTTAAGCCCAAGTTTAACATAAACTATTAGAATTTTTTAGTTTATTTAACATGAAGTCGTTGAGGGTTCCATTCTTAGTAGTCGCAGATGAAATAATGGCACTTTCTCTAAACATGAAATGTACTATATTACAGTATTTACAACTTATGGTTCTCTAATATGAACCTGGCGATGTGTAATTATATTCAGATAAATAAGATACAAAATAAAATAAAGGTAAATTAATTCCCCTCGTGTAGATACACTTGGTTTACAAGCGTGTGTTGTACTATAATAACTATCGCCGCAATAGGCTACATTAGAGAATGTACTTACGTAATGAGAAATGAGTAAAATCTTTAATTAAAATATATAAAAACGTTAGTTAAAAGAAAAACAATACTGCTACGCAGAATCAACAATAACACATATCTAGATGGTACGACACCCAGACGTCAAGTGGCTAGGCTACAGCCCTACGGTGATGACTTCGGGGCCAGACGATGGTGGTGGGATTATAGCCTCCCTAAACCGTGGCACGTTTCAGCCTAAACCGTGGAACTTTCTAACCTAATCCGTGGATCGTTCTAACCTGGTCTGTGGAACGTTCTAACCTAGATCGTGGACCCTGAAGATACACCCATTTAATTTGCAAGTTGGAAATGCACTAAGAGCAATAAAAATCCGATATAATTCACAAAAGAAATAATTTACCTCTTATTTATTGAGGGTTCAATCCACATAAAACTCTAGTAGAATGCTGCAGCTGAATTGACAGGATCGATTTTTGAAATACATCTGTAAAGTCGAAAAGATGGCGGCAATAAGGTTACTTACCAGTACACATAAATCCCGCATAAAAGCGGATTAAACTCCCTTCGTAACAACAAAATACTCTAATAAACAGAAACAATCTAAAACGGAGGAAGTTCTGCCGAAAATCCACTAAGGTGACTTAAATAATTAAGTTTTAGAAAATTTTCGGCCTTCTTTCGTTTAGTTTCCACCAGCTGGAAGCACGCGACCGCTCCTAGCGGTGACAAGCCAAACTTCCAATGGCTCGCGTCTGTTGGCTATGTGGCCCGCGAAACACAACTGTGTGTTGCGGGCCGCATATGCATTAAGCCGGTAACAAAATCATCTACAATAAGAATTATAAAAAATTAATATCATAATTAACCTCGCGCATGCGTCTAACAATTAATAGTATTTAAAATTATTTCCCAATTTCTCTTGGACGATAACTTGCACGAAATCCAATATAAAATGGATAATGAATTAGATAACCAAAGTGTTTCATCAAGTTAATTAGAGAAATTAATGTTTCGAGTTCCTGATTTACATTTGGCTCGTATTTATACACTTTAGTTCACAAAAAAATCATAAATGGTAAATATGCCTTAAATATATAGCTTGACAGTCGCAAAAAATACAGGGTTAAAGGTTAGGTCTAAGTTAAAGAAAAATCTATATTGTGAGCTTTAAATCATTACAACTTTTATTGTGGAAATCGCTTAAGTCTTTAATTTCGAGTAAATATGATGAGCCCTTTAAAGAAATTCAATTTGGAAATGATATGTATAAAAACCCGAACCTAATATCTGAAAAATTTAATGAATTCTATATATCCAGCATAAATGATATAGTATGTAGTATACCTGATAATGATTATGTATTCGAATTCAATGAAGTGGATGGAATAAAAATGCAAAATTTTAGAATATTAACAAAAACTGAATTAAAATCAATAATATTTGACTTAGCAAACAAGAGTAGTCCAGATGAAATTGATATGTCTTTTTATAAGGATCATTTTGACGTCATATCGGATTCTCTGATAAATATAATTAACAGTTCGTTAGAAAATGGTATCGTACCTAGTTCCTTAAAGGTGTCGACCATAATTCCTATAAGGAAAGTACCAAAAACCATTAAGGCTGAAGAGTGTAGACCGATAAACATGCTATCTGTTTTCGAGAAAATATTAGAAAAAGTAGTTTACTTACAATTTTTAGAGTTCATTTTAGAAAAACAAATACTTAATAAATTTCAATCTGGTTTTCGGGAAGGTTATAGTTGTGAAAGTGTATTACAATATATTATAAATGAATGGAAGGAAGCTAAGGATAAAGGAAGAATGACAGGAGTAATATTCTTAGATTTGAAAAGAGCATTTGAGACGGTTGATAGAAAAATTTTATTAAGTAAGCTTGGAAAGTATGGAATTAGTGGTATTGTAAGGAAGTGGTTTGATTGTTACTTAAAAAATAGGAGGCAAACGGTTAAGTGCGAAGATGTTGTGTCATGTGAAAAAAGTATAGATGTTGGAGTACCTCAAGGGAGTATATTTGGGCCTCTATTGTTTGTAATATACATTAATGATATGTCAAATACTTTTCAATACTGTAAATATCATTTTTTTGCTGACGACGCAATAATTTACATTGATGAAGATGACCATAGTGAGTTGATAAACAAAATAGATTATGATTTAGAACTTGTGTCTAAATGGTTGGAAAAAAATAAATTAAAACTGAATATAATAAAAACAAAAAGTATGCTTATAACTAATCAGCAAAATCTCAACATCTTTAAGAATAGACATTTAACATTCAATTTTCAAGAAGGAAGTTTAACTGTAGTAACAGAGATTAAATACTTAGGGGTTATCGTTGATTGCAATTTGAATTTTAATAGCCACGTAGATTATATTTGCAAAAAAATATCAAAAAAAATTGGAATTCTTAAGCGTGTTAGCTGGTATTTATCAATTAATGCTAGAAAAACTGTTTATAATTCCGTCATATTACCACATTTTAATTATTGTAGCACAATATTATACATGGCTAATAAGACGAACTTGGAACGGTTACAAAGGCTGCAAAATAGAGCTATGAGAGTCATATTAAAATGTAGTATTTACACTAGAATAGAGGACATGTTAAAATGTTTAAATTGGATGAATGTAGCAGATTTTCTTAAGTATAACGTTTTAGTTTTTATACATAAAATTAACAAAGACATTGTTCCAGAATACTTAAAAAATATTTTAAAGAAATTGAGAGACGTGCACAAATATAATACCCGCGGAAAAGAAAGTTATGTAATTAAACAAGCGAATAAAACATCTACGCATTGTTCCATTTTCTATAAAGGTGTAGTGGAGTATAATTTACTAGGTACCGAACTAAGCAAAACAAATCTAAATACTTTTAAAAGGCTACTAAAAGATAGTATGTTGGAAAAGAATGTGTGTCTGAAAGAATGTGTATGAAAGAAGAAGTGTTTGTACATTCGTATGTATGTGTATATATATGTACTTAAATTTATTTTTTTATTTATATTTATATTTTGTTTCGTATAGGTATAATAATATTAATAATGTTGTAAAATAAATATGTTTAAGAAATTTATATAATGTATTCTACCTGTATAGCCTGGGGCTAAATAAAACGTATTATCTATCTATCTATTATTACTTTATAGACAATTCTTATGTTTTAATTTATTACAATAATTTATATTTATCAATTTTAAAGTATACATGTCTACCTAAATAATTTCTAATTTGTTCGAAATGAAATACACCCTCTCCTCTGTTAGTATTAAAGTGTAACTATGTAGTTACTATTAAGTTTTAATCATGAAATGTAATAACGAGTTGAATGCCCCACCTGTTGGTGAACAATGTAACTACAAACATAGCAATTTACATCATCATTTGCTTATGTTTGATAGACCATCTTTAATATTGGGACCACATTATGTTTGAACAAGCTTTCTATATAAGACGATGCAACTATACTAACTATACGTCTGACTTAAAACATAATATTTTTAGTCGCAAGCTCCTCTATAAAATCCTCATTTCACTATAAAAAACGGGACCAGACTGCAACCAACGGCTACTCTCCGGGTTATGTGCCCCGCCGAGCGCTGAATTACAAGTTACAAGCCTGGCGTGTTAAGTGTAATAATTGCATATTACCATCAAAACGCTAATGCTTCGATTGCAACAAACACCAGCCGAAAGACTGATCCTATTTAAAGGAGCTCTCGTGCCAGTCGTCACACACTACTTGCAGACTGCATTTTCGAGCTGTTGGCTCTCGTCAGTGCAAGGTAGGCATGTGACGACCGACACGAGGATCACTTGACCATTTAATACATTTTGGTATCTTTGGGATAGCGACATGTAAAATAGTCAGCAGGCGCCATCTAGCGGTTCAGTATCTGTTGAAATCGAAAAATAATTAGCCTGACTGGGCTTAACATAGTTCAAATGTGCTTTTAAGGGGCGGAATATTAAAACACAATATTTTTAGTAGCAAACTCCTTTATAAAATCCTTATTTTTCTATAAGGAGCGTAACCAGACTGCAACCAACAGCTACTCTCCGGGCTATGTGCCCCGCCGAGCGCTGAATTACAAGTTACAAGCCTGGCGCGTTAAGTATAATAATCGCATATTACCATCAAAACGCTAATGCTTCGATTGCAACAAACATCAGCCGAAAGACTGATCCTACTTAAAGAAGCTGTCGTGCCAGTCGTTGATGACTGTAGTTTCGAGCTGTTGGCTCTCGTCTGACCATTTTAAAATAAATAAATTCAGATATAAATGTAAAAGTTTATTATCATGAATATTCAGTAATAAGATGTCATTTAACTTTTCCTAGATAGTAGTAATATTATTAACCATGAAGGATGTTATATAATACTTATTGTACATTTATTTTATTTCTATTTAAAAAGCAATTTATGGCATGTTATAGTAACTGTATGTTTATTTAGGTCATTCAATTATTAATATTATTATTAACAATAATATAATCAGCGAAATGAATAAACTTGAATTTATCTAGGTTCTGCTCTCATCAATCAATCAATCAGAAAGGAGAAAGATTGTGAGCTGTAGAACGATAACTCAAGCATCACATTTATCCAATTTGTTTTAGTTTTCCATGAAAATGAAAATCACATAATGGCTTCTATATAACAGCGCGTGAGTGTTATATAATACCAATAAAGTTAATTGAAAATCAGATTTATTTGTTTCGTTTCACGTGGCAATTCTAGTATACATAAAAGAACGTTACAAACAAAACAGGAGTAATTACTGGTATAAAGCAGTAATTTTATTATTACATCCAGAATAAACATTAGTATTGTTGTCACGTGGAACAAATGAAATGTCAGTGACGTATCAAAATACACTGTATTATACGGGGTGTCAATGGGATCGTCTTGGTAATTTCTGAATCGCAAGTGTCAGAAGCTCGGAATTTTCAAATGTGGTCCATTGAAAATAGTGACGACCTATTATTCAAAAAACCAGGTCAATATTTATTTACCTAAAGAGTACAAATGATTTTATAGTAATTTTAATTTATACATAACGCAAGGGCCTCAAAGAAGTGATGTTTACAAAATTACATTGGTGGAGGGTTATGTGGTGACGTCACGAACATGACTTCCTTTCTGTTACCTATCGCCACGTTCAAATATGCGAGAGATCTGTATTTGTTCAGTTGGTCAGCGGCTGACTTCACGCGAACCTCGCATTTATCTAATTCTTCACTGCTGCACCATATCTTCTCGCCTGTTTATGCTACAGTGGCGATTCTCCGAAATATTGATTATCATAAATATTTTTTGTAATTACACGTTTTCTGTGTGCCCTACTAATTTTTGAAAAAAACTTCATTTGAATGCATAAAATTACTATTACAATTTTATTAACGAAATTTAATTATAATTTACTCAAAATCTATAAAAATTTTCAAAAAGGGGCGAGCGTAAGTGCCTCCTTACTATGTACATATTTCGATATGGGATGTAAAGCAACGTCAGGAGCGGTTAGTACTTAGATGGGTGATCGTTTCAAGTGTTATGGTACATTTCATTCATAACAGACAGAAATAATGTCAAAAGTTTCAAACTTTGCAAAATAATTAACTCTTTCAGTCCAAATAATCAAACTATGAAAAAAAATTAAACTTGATAGCTAATTTAATCAAAAACCACTATTTTTAAAAAGAAATCTGAAAAAATTCATGAGTCTCCAATAATTCACAAATAATCTAAATTAGTCGACAAAATCTTTCAAACATTCAAGTAACTATTTTACCGCTCAAACGTAATGTCCTAAAAGTACCGCCCCAATACGAAGTTAAAGTATATCAAAACTACTTTCGACACCACCAATCAAAATATCTTATTTCGCTTCCAACATTTTTTTGTTAATTATTTTTCTCTTCTATTCAACTTCTAATTCGGTTTTACCGCCAGTTTCCAATGATTAACAAATTACTTCCGGAATGTTAGCATCACCTCTATCAAAACTTACTTACAAAAATGCTAGCGTCACTGCCATCAAAACATACTTCCACTTGATTTCAATGCAGACCCATTGGAACATTCTCATATTATGATATCAACATAGTTTAAAAAAACTTTCAAAATACCTTACGAGACTGGTTCAATATTTAGTAAGTTATTCAGATGGTTATTGCAGATACCTTCCAAATGCGATTAGATTCAAATTTCAATTATATATCAAAAAATTCTCCTTTTTATGGCCATAATTATCATATAATTTTCATTTCGAAATTTTATAATTTTGTACAGATTGCACAATCGAGCCGAAATGAATGGCTGGGGACATTTCCAGACACCATAAAAAAATAGAGAGAAACGTCCATGCAAGACTTGGGCCCCATCAAAACGAAACGCCACCAAATATATAAAAGGTCGAGCTCAGCGAACCCAAAGCAAATCAATCAAGTGAATCAAGTCAGTTAAGAAGTAAAATCATGTTAATTATAGATATTCGCGAGTACTTAGTATTTAATAAAACGTGTTTTTAGTTTTTTTTTTTTTTTATATACATTTATTTAACGTCGGCCTATTTCCGCTACTGAGGCCTAACACCGACGCCTGTAGACGAGCTACCCCCAACCAGGAATTTTGCCGAACCTCTTCCCTTAAGAAGAGTAGGGATCTTTTACTTGCCTAACATTTAATAGACAAGGGACCGACGGCTTTACATCCCCTCCGAAGGATGGTATATCTCCTATACAACCCTCGTATAGCTTCCGCGCATACACTGATATACAAGCCGCTGGAAGATGTGTGAGGCGAGAACGCGGTTTCCGTTGGAAAGGTCACCATCCAAGTACTAACTGCGCCTGTCGTTGCTTTACATCGCATACCGAAGTATGTACATAGTAAAGACGCACCTACGCTCGCCCCGAGTTTTTAGTTGTAATTAGTAATAGTCCATTGAATGAGTCGGACGAAGTAGCAAATGTTTGCGATTCGGACTAGACAATGCCCCCCCCCCCCCCATTTTCGAGAATGCTGAATCGATTCTCGGGGTCAAACCAAATTTTCCACCTCGGCAACCCCCTCAAATTGGCGAAAGACTACCCCCAAAGTCCCCTTTTCCGTGAACCCGTTTATTTTCCCCAGTTTTTCGACTAACTGTTATTCCCTCGAATAGAACGGAAGGTCCCTCAAGGGATTTGACCTCAGCCACCCCTACACCTGGCTTGAGGGTTGGAAAATTGATCATTTTTTTTGTGTAAAAAAAATTGATATTTTACAGGAGGTGTTTCTGTGAGGAAGGTGGCAGGTGATCAGGATTGTGTAACCATCACCGGAGGTTGTTTTCACCCTTCAAAGGGATGGAAACAAATAATATTTTGTAGGAGGCGTTTCTTTGAGGAAGGTGGTAGGTGACCAGGATTGTGTAACCACCACCGGGGTTGTTTTCACCCTTCTAGGGTGTGAAAAACTTTTTTCATCTACAATTGACAAATAGTATAAAAATATGTTTATTACAGTGTTTTTATAAATTCGTTAGTTCTCGGGTAATGAACGTCAATATTGGTGTCCGGGGTAAATTGTTGGAGATTTATAAAACTATTATCTGAATCATAATGATCGTCTGTTTCTGGAGGTGGTCCGTCAGGTTCATCTGCCACCTTCCTTAAGGAAACACATCCTACAAAATATTAATTTCTTAAAAAAAAATTAAATATCCACCCATTTGAATGGTGAAAACAACCCCTGGTGGTCGTTACACAATCCTGGTCACCTACCACCACCTTCCTCAAAGAAACGCCTCCTACAAAATATTATTTTGTTCCCAAAAAAATTTTTTTTCTCCACCCCTTTGAAGGATGAAAACAATCCCCGAAGATGATTACACAACCCTGGTCACCTGCCACCTTCCACTGTAAAATATCAATTTTTTCCACAAAAAAAATCAATTTTCCAACCACCTAGAGGAGTGGCAGCCTGGTAGGGGTGGCTGAGGTCAAATCCCTCGAGGGACCTTCCATTCTAGTCGAGAGAATAACAGTTAGTCGAAAGACTGGGGAAAATAAACGGTTTCGCGGAAAAGGGCACTTTGGGGGTGGTTTTTGACCAATTTGAGGCGGTTGCCGAGATGGAAAAATTGGTTTGACCCCGGGAATCAATTCAGCACCCTCAAAAACGGGGGTATTGTCTAGTCCGAATCGCAAATATTTATTTGTCAATTTCATCATTAATCCCGACTCTTTAAATGGACTATAATATACTAGTAAATCGTTCGATTTTCAAAATAAAAGTTTAGTGCGTCTAGTCAAGCTTCTCTACTCTGATCATCGAGAATTTCCTTGTAACCGAGACGCTGTGATTTCTTCCTTGTTCAGCCAAGTGACAAAGCTCCTAAACTCAGTCGCGTCGCCGTCGCGAAATTTTCAGTATTTTTTCAATTTTATTTATTTCTATCTATTATTACTTACATTACTAATTTAATTCCAGGTCGGAATTTCCGTTATCGAAAAGTTACCTTTTCACAAACTTGTCAATTAAATATTTTACTATTAAATAAGTTTTACGAACTCTGTTACTTATCTTAAATAAGGAATCTCATTTCGTTAAAAAAAATGTGTTCTGTTTCAAGGAAACTATATACAGGGTGTAGCTTTCGATCCTGTCAGAAACATATTTAAAGTAAAACAAGTGCTTCAAACTCAATAATTAAATAAAGTGTATAATAAGTTCGGAAGGGCTTATGCAGGGTGTAGTAATTGACTCTGACCAACAATTTATTGAGCAACCCACAAACTTCTTCAAATACTGGGTTTTAATTTCAATAATATTCATCCTAATTATTGTTACACCCACATTTAATCAACCTATATCCATTATAAACAAACACAATATTTATTTAGCAACACAACAGATAGAAGAGTTATTACAACAAAAGAAAATAGTGTTATGTGCCGCCCTCTTACGGAAAGAGGTTTAACCGGTAGTAGAGTGAAAGAAAGCCTGCCTAATTAACTACCAGTAAAATGATAGTTCGCCAGTTGGCCAGAGATGGCTAATATCATCCCGAATGACAGTCTGGAACAGCCTGGAGTGAAATGGATGAATCGAGAATAAGCCACGGATATTAAGTGGCAGAGTCAATGCGCTGGAGTCAAATCAGTACAGTTCTGAGGTTAGCCAAGTAATCGGATAAAATAAAGAACGGTAACAAGTTGTGAATTATAGTAGTGAGTCTATAGTAGATAAAAGTTATAATTAGTATGTTATTATAAGAACTAATTATTGTAATTTGGTGGTAAATAAATCCGTGGTTAGTAACTATCTGTATTGCAATTATTGGACCCACGCTTAGAGGAGGGTAACACGTAAGAATAGGCAGTAAATATCACAAATACAGGCAATGCAATACAAGCGCGCAACAGGTTTCATTGCGTAAATACTTCATATATGCTACTTATGCATTTTTGACACTCATATATTTTCTCCCTTTCATGTTTTTGTAAGATACTAAGCCAGAAAATGTTTACTTATTTTTCATATTTCTTTATATAGCGAGTACGTTATATTATTTGTCTCGTCATTATTAAATACCCAAATTTGGAATTCACATTCATCTTACGAAACGAATGTGAACGAATAACAACCGGTGGATATTTATTGTGGCCCATGTGGCAGTCAATCCATCACGTTTTGAGAGCCGCGTCAACGTGACTGCACTCGCACAGACTCCGCAGTATATTAGGGTTGATAAAGATAATTAACGTTGTATTTTGATACATATCATTTTTCTGCAAAATAAGTTTTCAGGGCTATAAAATTTATTCATTTTATACTTTATTTCCTCTATGTTTTATATTTCACTTTTAATTTATGGCGTAGTTTAAACGACACACGAATGGATTTTAGTAATACTGTTGCTTTCCATGGCATTTCCTTTCTGTCTCACTGATAAATTTAATATCAAAATCCAATAATTTATTTAATGATTTTTCTAGTGTATACATTAAAAGGTGCCTTAAATATTTGTCTTAATTTACAATTTATTACTAATTAATTGTTAATATATTGAAGTTCAGTGCACTAGAACTTTTTTCACATATCTCCATTAGTATCGTGAACATTTTGATTTTAGTTGAGGATTGATCAATACACCACTTCAAAGGCCCTCTCTACCTATCCATCTTCCAGGATATTCATTATTTACATATGTGTGGATAGATATCGTGTGGTGGACTGGTGCTCCGTCGTGTAAATACCACCAAGTGGAATGAGTAAATGATTTATTAACTGCGGTAACTGATACTCCAAAAAAATGTAGGTAAATCAGGCCGCTAACTCTTTCTTCAAAGAAATAAGAGTCAATGATATAATTCCCCATTATGCCACCCCATACGTTTAATGACCACCTTGTCTGTGTGGTACGTGTAGTATAGAATGTGGATTTTCGGTTGCATAATAATGAAAATTAGGTCTACTGACAAACCCACTTTTATGAAATGCTGCTTCATCAACAAATAATACATTATAAAAAAAAACCTTTACCCATTTTTCGAAATCCTCGTTTAATAACTTCTGAATTAATTGTATATAGTGCGGATGGAATTTGTTTTTCTTTAAAATTATCTGCACGATGCGACGGTCCGGCTTATGTCAGTTTGTTTTCCTATTTCTCTATTCGAGATATGCACTTTTAACAGAACAGTAATTTTATTTTTTTCATTTTGGTTCATCGCTGTAGTACATTTTTTCCTGGTCTGAATTCCTATCTGGGTATCTTTGTTTATAAATTCTTGTCGCAAGTAAACAATTTTTGTCACTTGCTTCCAGGACAAAAACCATATCCATCAATTCTTCCGTAGAAAAATTCATTATTTTTAATACCGTATTATACTAAAATCCCTCATGTATGAAATAGCGTGACAGTAACTGCTTGTCTTATTGTAATATAAATACATGACTAACATCAGTCATAAATTCTATCTTCATTTGTTTACATCTGGAATTTGAATGTGTCAAAGCCATAGCTTACTTGCGAAAAACGCAATAATTTTAAGTTATCAATTAAATTGAAAATATCTCAAAAAGTATCAATTTTGGGGCCTAATATCAAGGTAACTAATTTGAGGGGATATATAGTAGTTGTACAAGATTATGAAATAATATACTGGATGTTCCATTTGAAAAAAACGAAGTACTAGATGTTTGAATATTGACATGTTGATATCGTCGATGCGAATGTATAAAATCTCCTATACATAAAAATAAATGTTCGCTCCTCTCAGACATTTCATCTGACTTCTATCTTTGCGCTTACTAAATGATTCATCTTAACTGTCATTAACAAAATGTTTTTTTATATCATTTGTAACGCACTGTTTCTTTGTGAATTTTCATAATTTTTGCAATATTTCGGCAACGCCGCATCATTTTCAAATAAAAAATTAGTACCGTACGGAGCGTTTTTTATGCAAAAATATCAGAAACTCATCAAGGAGTGTAATTTTAGAAAGTATAGTAAATGTCGCTGCACAGGGACGTAATGTCGCCCGGACCACCAAAATTTGGAAGGTGTAACAAAAATCGAATTTCAAAATTAAAAACCCTTTTACGAATCCATGTTGTGCAGCATTGCAACTCATGCATTGTGTTAAATATGAGGACAAATTAATTCAGTCTCTAGTCAAAGTATTTCTAGAGTTTTGGCGAAAATAGCCTTTAGCGTCAAGGGTGACCATTCATTTTCTAGCAGTCGATTTTGACGGGAAAATGATGGATTTTAGCGGGATTTCCTCTAAACCGGTTCCGCAGTGATTCGGTGTCAGAAACGTATCTGTACTCAGACGTGCATGGGACCGCCTTGCCTGAACGTATGAATATATAATTGCCACAATATAATTCGAAATCATTGCGATTCAAGAAATTTTAAGGTCCAAGGAGCGAACCAAATTACTATTGAACTGATAATACGTAAACAGACAGGCAAGCAAAAGCCCACCAAAAATGTATAAACATTGAACTTTTCTTGAATCTTTTTGTGTAATCGTTAGCTATAAATCGCATATTGGATGGTAGTTGGTACATTATGAGTCGTTCTGTTCCTCACTATGCGTTGTACATGGGCTAGACTATAGTTTGTCAATATATTTTTCTTGAACGTTTTTGTAAAACATGATTTTTTAAAGAGATTTAATATACGTTTTTTGAACTTTATATTGTCTTTTTCTTGTGTTTTCAAAATTCCTTTTCAGGTTTAAATTTAAAAAAATGTTAGTATTTACTGTATTAGATTTATAGTGTTAGGGTGTCCAATTGGTACCACCAGTGAAGCAGTTAAGCATAAACGAACGGTAAGTATAGATTTTGTATTATTCTTCATCTGAAACAGTCGTTTTGAACCCTTCTTTGTGAACGTTTAATATTCATTTTTGGAAAATATAATAAAAGTCCTTCAGACGCAAAAAATCCACAAAATATATGGTGTGTCATTTAAAAAATTCGACTTTGAACCTCTCCCACTTTATAGGAACTTTGTGTGGTTTTCAAAGTATTTTATAAATAGACAACAATGTTTGCCATATAGCTTTTATTTAATTTTTTTTTCAAATTTCTTATAATTGGCCGCGTGTTGGACTTCCTCGCACTAATGGGCGACCCTGTATGTCACCAAATACAATCAGCTTTGGCAAATTATGAACCGCAAACATTTCCCACGAGGAGTTCTTATCTATTGGATACATACACTCATGTTTTTAATTTAATAAACTTTCCTTCAAACTCACTGCACATATTGATTTTTATACCGCGTGCATTAAATTTTATTGTTATAGAACCTTAAGTCTTGTTTTTCGCCTGAGAGGCAGCAGCAACGAGGCTTTTGTAAAACATATCACGTTTTATACATCTATCGCTTCTAAAATCCCAAGGCTAGGAAATAAAATGCGGAATTAGAAGGACTCAACTGAACTTTACGTATTCTCCACAATCTTTCGTAAAATATTTTACAGCTTACATACTACTACCTGCTAAGATGTGATGAAAATTTTATCCTTGTTTCAGTACAATAGATAGGAAGTTTACTATTTTAACTGTTACGCATATTGACCATATAGTTTCTGTCGAAATTCTTCTATTGAATCTTTATACAAACCAATTACATTAATGTTTTAAATTGCCTTGTAACGACTGCTGATATACCAAAGCGCCACATCGCGTGCTTCAGAAAATCAAATAAACATTTAGTGTTAATACATATAATAAATTTCCTTTTGTTGTGTATACGATCAATATTTCCGCCATTGTTTGCATATAGTTAAAATAATGTTGATGTTTTTTTTTTATTTTACAATTTGGCACCATTACGGTTTGCAGTTTTCATTAGAATCATCAAATTAATTTTGGGCTGTATATAACCGTATCCCAAAAGCACAGATAAATGTTGCTTGTAAAATACAGTGTGACCCACTTCAAATGGAAAACTCTCTGTAAAAAACTTATTTATAATCCTATGTTAACGCTTTTTTTTTAAATGATAAACCATCGAAAACTCCACTTTTTGCAAAAATTTAGACATAAATTTCAATTTTCAAAGCCTTCTATGATTTATTTTCAATGTCGAAAATGGACAAATTTGATTAGCGATTTTTTTATTGAAATTTTAACTACACTACTGGATTCAGTAACCTCTCAAATGGGTGAATCCCAAGTTTCATGAAAAAATATTAAAAAATGACAGATTTATGACAAAATTAATGTAGGCTCATAGTAACTTTTACTTGATTTTTCTAAAAATCAAAGTAGCCCATGAAAAATAAACAAAAGAAAGATAACGTCAAATCTTTAAAATTCGCATATTCTCATATTCATTGTATTGAATTATAAAATTAATCGATAGTTATTATCAATTATTAGTTTATTAGTTTGTAGTTAATTGTGGATAATCTAAATGTACAGGAAAAATTGAACTTCTGCGCCTTAGAGGAGTTAATGACAGAACTTTGAAAGAGGTATGCGAGATATTCAACAACAGGCATCCGAATCGGCCCAACATTACTAAAAGTACTGTTTATAAAATAAACAGGATTTTTGATGAGTGTGGCACTGTGACACGGCGTATTATAAGAACAGATAATATACAAAGAAGAACCAGGTACGAGCAGACAGTTTTAAATTATTTTAACGACAATCCAAACGCCAGTGTAAGAGTAGCTAGCTTAGATTTGAATTTACCTAGAGAAAATATTCGCCGATGCCTTAAGAAGAATTTGGTAAAACCATTCAAACCCAAATTTTTACACACGTTGGAACCTGGTGATGATAACAGACGGATGGAGTTTTCCTTGTGGGCTTGTGAACGATCCATCTTTAGGGTGTCTGAAGGACTTGTATTTCTATCTTAAAAAAGTTAGAAAAAAAATAGAAAAAAAAATTCTTTTTTCTCTATTTCTATTTCAAAAATGAATATTTAACGTTCACAAAATTTAGGGTTCAAGATGACTGTTTCAGACGGAGAATAATATAAAAAATCATACTTACTGTCGTTTATGCTTAACTGCTGCTCTAATGGTATCAATTGGACGTCGTAACACTATAAACCTAACACTGGATGTACCACACTTTCTTAAAATTAAAATTTTGTTAGAAAACACAACTAAAAGACAATATAAAGTTCAAAAATTTATATATTAAATCTTTAAAAAATTTATGTTCTTACAACAACTTTTATTCTAAGAAATATGTTTAACAAACACTAGTCTGGCCCGTGTACAACATATGGTGAGGAACGGAACGATTTATAATGTACCAACTACCATGCAATATGCGGTTTTATAAGCTAACGATGCACAAAAAGATTCAAGAAATGTTCAATGTTACTGAAATTTTGGTGGGCTTTTGCTTGCCTATCTTATAAACGTATTTTTATTTCACATTAATTTTGGTCACTCCTCGGAGCTTAAAAATGCTTGAAGCGCTACTACTTCGAATTGTATTCTGCAATTACAACTTTTTACGTTCAGGCAAGGCGGATCCCATGCACGTATGAGTACATGGTAATAAACTTTTCTGACACCGAATCACTGAGGAACCGGTTTAGGGCAAACCCCGTCAAAACTCATCGTTTCCCCGTCAAAATCGACTGCTAGGAAACGATGGGGGTCCCATGTCGCTAAGGGCTATTTTCGCTAGAACTTCCGATATACTTTGAATAGAGACTGGTTTAATACTTCGTAAGAGTTGCAGTGCTTGACAACGTGGATTCGTAAAAGGGTTTTTAATCTTAAAAGTTTCGAAGTTAAAGTCAAATTTTATTATACTTTCTAAATTTAGGTGGTCGGGGCGACATTACGTCCCTGTACAGCGACATTTACTACACTTGCTAAATTAACGCTCCTTGAGGAGTTATTGAAAATTTTGCATAAAAAAACGCTCCGAAGAGCGAAAATATGATTACAAGTATTAAAAACCTCTTCCACGATATTTTTACGTGAAGCACGCTTTTCGTACGAAGTATCTCCTAAGTCGGATTTTGTTACAGCGTCGAAAAGTATATCGTGATTTTAGCGTGTTCTTTAACACGATCAAGGAGAGTATCTTAATAACAGAAATTTTAATAAAAATATTTTATTCAGCGATGAAGCAACTTTTACAACAGACGGGGTAGTATCGTCACAAAATTCTAGGTTTTGGGCTATAGAAAACCCACAGTTTGTCATTAATTGTAAAAGACAATATTCTCAAAAAGTTAACGTTTGGTGTGGGTTGCTCAATGAAACAATCATTGGCCCTTTCTTTTTTGAAGGTAATATGAATAGCATGCAGTTTTTACAGTTCCTAAGAAATCAATTCTGGAATATTCTACATGAACTTCCAATACAAGAAAGAGTAAATCTACATTTTCAATTATATGGAAGCCCTGTCCATAATGCCAGAGTGGTTACCAGATGGCTGAATGCTAACTTTCCTAATCGATGGATAGGTCGTGGTAGCCCGTTAATTGAATGGCCACCCCGATCCCCGGACTTAACACCGATGGACTTCTTTTTATGAGGTTTAATAAAATCTAAAGTTAACAGGTCACGCCCGAGTAATAGAGAAGATTTGTGTGCAAGAATAAGACAAGCTTGTGCAGAAGTTACCCGGCAACAATTACAGAATGTCGTAAAAAGTATTAAAAAACGATTCGACAAGCGCATCGAAATAAACGGCGGCCTTGTAGAGGCTACAAAAATTTAAGAAGTTTTAGTGTAATGTTGTACAATGTGTTATTTTTTTTATTTAATAGGTATCTAATTATTATTACTTTTAATTGTTCATACTTATATTTTTAAGTCCAATATGATTAAGCTTGTTTAAATGACAATATTTATTAAAACTATTCACTTAATTTATCTTTCTTTTGTTTATTTTTCATGGGCTACTTCGATTTAAAAAAAAAATCAAGTAAAAGTTACTATGAGCCTACATTAATTTTGTCATACATCTGTCATTTTTCAATATTTTTTCATGAAACTGGGATTTACCCATTTGAGAGGTTACTGAATCCAGTGGTGTAGTTAAAATTTCAATAAAAAAATCGCTAATCAAATTTGTCCATTTTCGACATTGAAAATAAATCATAGAAGGCTTTGAAAATTGAAATTTATTTCTAAATTTTTGTCATAAAGTAAAATTTTCGATGGTTTATCATTAAAAAAAAAAGCGTTAACATAGGATTATAAATACATTTTTTACAGAGAGGTTTCCATTTGAAATGGGTCACACTGTATGTTTGTTTTGTAATAGTAGAGTATTCAGATCAAAAGCCAATGTTCTCAATAACTTAAATTCAAATTTACCTCAAAATTTTCCTGGACGATCCATGTTTTCGTGTCTGAAGAACGTTCTGCTACTTTTCCGAAATTGACTCGTAGGATGTGCACTTGAAGAGTTCCATGTGCCTTTTCAGATGTAAAATACAAAATTTACACTTATTTTCGATTTTTGCTTAACTGCATGCACCAAATGGTATTAATTGGACATCGCTGCACTCTTAATTTATAACCATTTTCGTATTAACCTGAAAAGGAATTTTGTTATTATTGTTGCGTGCTTACAATCTTCAGCAAATGTAGGTTCAATAAGTTTGCAACAAGAATCTTCACAAACCACTTATTTATGAATCACTTAATTACAATAATTATTCCTTATACTAAAACACACATCTACTATAAATTCACTACTTTAATTTACAACTTGATACTGTTCCTTATTTCATCTTAATACTTGCTTATCTAATATAAAATTGTTCCAGTGCGCCAATTCAGTCCCTATATATACCCGCGTCGAATGTAGTAGAACATTCCAGAATGTTCTAGCCTAATATTAGCGACTTTTCTGGCGCCGTTCTCGAATTTTCTATGATTCCAATGGCGTAGTTATGCACATAACAGCATGAATTCAGTAAGACACAATAAAAAGGATAGAATTTTTAAGCAAAGGTATACAAGGGCTCAACTAATTCACAGGAACAGTATTGGTATTTTCTAAAGTATATAAGATACAGGAAAAGTTGAATGGGAATAAAGTTGCGTAATTTCGGGAGAAATAAAACGACCTCTTGAAGCTTCTCATATCTTTTACAGTTTTCGAGATATCTTAAAAAAAATTTAAAATTGAAAATGTTCGTTTTTTCACTTTTTTGTCCTTATTTAATAAAATATCAAAAAAATCTATTTAGGTTTTTTATTAGGTGTTAATGTAGCTATAAGTATATATAATCAGATATGAAATAAAAAGTTTCGTTTAAGCTGAGCCACCAGGACTTTTTTTAAATACGGTCCTGTATTAAAAAAAAAACTTGTATGATTTGTTATTGTCAATATGGTTATCATCAAAAATATTGAATATAGGGCGTTGTGCTGCTTTTAAACCATTGATAAATTAAATTAAATTTTCCATTTTTTAAAAGACATTAGGAACCTCAAGAGGTCGTTTTATTTGTCCCGAAATTGCGCAACGTTTTCCCCATTTAACCTTTCCTGTAACTTTACGAAATACCAATACTGCCCATGTGAATTAGTAGACCCTGTATATTGGTCTTTTAGGAAACTTTTGTTAGTTACAAATTTCGAGTATATAAGTATAAGGTTAACAAAAGTATAAGTTTAGTAAGAGTGTCGGCCTACACATGTCACACATGGTGAGGATTAGGATGACTCGGACAATGTAGTCTCCATCTACCATCCACTGTTTTACTTTAAGCAATTGACTGACACGAAACAGATTCAATTAAAAATGTAATGTTTACAACTTTGTGGAGTTTATTGGTTTTTTCAAAAATGAAATTTTTGTTGTAGTTCCGAAAAAAACATTTTTTGGTGCAAATTCGAAAATTTTTCATAGTACTTCCACGAAAATATCTTCCCACGGCATTTTTGTGTCGCATTTTTGTTTCTAAAAATTTCGAAGGAAATTTTCGCTGATATTAAGCATAATGACTTTGGATATGTTTATATAGGTTCTTTGACAACCTCGTGACTATATTCTGAGAAATTTTGGAAACGATATCTGTGGCAGTTTAGGTGTAATGAACTCAAATTATTTTAAAAAATCGTTGTCTCTTATGTAGATTTTAAACTATAAACTTTATTATTATCTCTGATGGAGATGATGCTAAAATGAATTATTTATTTTGTCACTTTCTTTTCTTCCTCATCGATTTATTCAAAAACAAAATCTTAAACCAAAGAATTGTTCTTGCACATAAGAATTAACTTTCGAACTTGCCATATCCCAGCTTTTATCAATTTGAGGTTAACAAAATCAATTATTAATCTACTTTCTGAACGCCGAGTACTTTACTGTTATTTACTTCATTAAATACATAACATAAAACAACGTCCAGAATTTTCTCAATAATTTTTTTTTTTATACATTTATTTAACATCGGCCTATTTCCGCTACTGAGGCCTAACACCGACGGCTGTAGACGAGCTACCCCCAACCAGGAATTTTGCCGAACCTCTTCCCTTAAGAAGAGTAGGGATCTTTTACTTGCCTAACATTTAATAGACAAGGGACCGACGGCTTTACATCCCCTCCGAAGGATGGTATATCTCCTATACCACCCTCGCCTAAGGTTGTATAGCTTCCGCACATACACTGATATACAAGCCGCTGGAAGATGTGTGAGGCGAGAACGCGGTTTCCGTTGGAATGGTCACCAATCCAAGTACTAACTGCGCCTGTCGTTGCTTTACATCGCATACCGAAGTATGTACATAGTAAAGACGCACCTACGCTCGCCCCCCTTCTCAATAATTAAATTAAATCAGAGTTATTTTATCACAGCTTCACAACTTAACAAATACGGGCCATGGTAAAGTTCCTTCAGGGACAATCTGCGCCCCTTATAATGGTACATAACCAAAGCCCAAATCATTATGAAGAATATTAAAGAATATTTCACTTGTTATTGCTAGGCACTGGAACATTTTATTTTTAATATCGGTATATTACGAGACTATTACACTTAAATACTCAAAATGGGTGGCGAAATTACTAATCCTTCACATTGAAGTGAACGCAGCTTCTAGGCACTTAAATTGTTAATTAAGATTGTGTTATTCAAGACTCAACAAATAATTTATAGCTTTGTGGTTGTCGCATAGCCTCGCTGAGGTATTAACCGTATATAATCTCCTTTATTAATACTTTATAAGCAAATAGTTATTTTGCTAATGAGAGACATTGTTCAGTTATTGGATGTCATTAATAACACGTTTAATGAGCGCGATTTATGCATTTCACAATTTTTTTATTGGTACCTCTGTAGCTCTCTTTGTTTGTTCGATCCATTTCTGGTAAATCAATAAAATGATATTTCACTGTATGTTAAGGTGAAATTGACTTTAAGGCAACAAACCCTACACAAATGAAATCTAGATAAAAATAAAATGAGATATTTGAATGCCCTTGTAGTCCATGCAGTATCTGCTTAAAAATCACCTATGTCTTGGTAAATCAGGTAGTATGGTGGATTTTCAGGTTAATCGCTCCTAAAAATCATAAAAAATGATAATTTCACTATGCGCTAGTTTGAAAACGTGGGCGTAATTGTTTATTAAACAAAATGTGAAAAAGTAAAAAAATTACGGCCGCGTTTTTAAACCAACGCATAGGGAAATTATCATTTTTTATGATTTTTAGGAGCGATTAAGCCAAAAATCTGCCATACTACCAGATACGCGCAACCCAAAACAAATACCGCCTGTGCTAATAAGACAACTTAGTTATCCTAGATATCAAATGTTCATCGGGTCTTTTATTTAGAAATCCATACAAGGGAGTGTAGATCAGCAACATTATTAACTCCAGGTGGATTTATTTTTCGAGTTTCTTGCGACACATTCAAATCCGTATCTCCGTATTTCATCCACACAAAGACTGGTTGTTGAATCTGTTTTTTTTTAGATATTTGTAAATTTGATTATCTTTTTTAATCTGCATTCTGCAGAAGGAGCCTAGGTATAAGTTTTAATTGTTTTAAAACCGAACCAGGCCTAGTCCGCCCGATCCTGCAATCCGCCACAGCGAATAACGCAGTGGTTGCACGGTCGGACCCGGGTTAGGCTTTGGGGAGGTAATTATTGTATAAGTTACTGTCAAATAAAGAAGTTTTGAATTGAATTGGTAATTTTGGAAAGTGGCTTTCACACTTTTTCTAATTTTTCCATTTTTTCAATTATATATGGCATTGAATTTACTGCTCAATAAGATAGAATCTGCTACTGGTCTAGAAATTTACTATTTATGAAGATTGAACAACCCAAATTTAATGCTAAGGCTGTCCAGAAGCGGATTACATTTATAAAAAATACAGGCGCCCATCTCCCGGGAAATTCCTATCCAAATAATTTCTTATCGAAATTACATTATGAATTAGGGCTCCATATGCACGAACCACATGCCTCTTCGGATCGCGTACGCTACATCATCTAGGAATGCGGCAAGTTTTGTTCAAAAAAATGTAGGTATTGTTCTCCATTGATTCCGCCATCTAAAAAAGTAGACCAGTCAATTTACCACACAAAATTCCTGCCTAAATATACATTGTGGTCTTGTACTTTTTGTCCACTTCTCCCCACTCCTCCTTTTTTTGTGTCCCAATAAATCTAGAGAGAGAAGAGTCGATGAGAAGCTAGTGACGAGTGCAGACCCTGATTCGAGAAGCTACAATTTTTAACCTCTCCACAATAAAATTGTGAGAGGTTACTAAAATTGGTTCAAAAACGAAAATTGAGATAACATCAAATCTTTGCGTTTTGAGGTCCTAGAAACCCAAAAAAGTGGTATTTGAAAAATGTCTGTGTATGTGTATGTATGTGTGTATGTGTGTTAGCACTATAGCGCCGAAACTACTGAACGGATTTGAATGAAACTTTGCATATGCGTTTCTTTAGTGCCCCAGAAGATATGAAAAGGTTTTGGTTGAGATCGGATTACTTTTAGTGCCGTTTTGACGCAACAAGTTGTTTATTTTATAATTACTTTCCATTTGCAATGGAACGATTGAAAAGCAGTTAAAATTCTGATTTCAACGATATATCACACTTCCACCCTTTCTATTTGGTTTCCGTGAAAAAAATTAAAAACCAAGCAAATATGAAGCCTAGATCTCATTTCGCATGACACGATCGATGCGCGTAGCCGTTACGCCGTGAAACTCGTCACATCACGTGTCAATTCACGTGTGAGGGTTTCTTCACTGCTCTAGAAGTAGAACGGATTACGTTTAGTGCAGTTTTTAAATATATATACAGACAAATCGAAGAATTAAACTACAAATATTCCTCTAAAATCTAGTAAAATTACTGAAATGCTAATGTTTCATTTAACAAAGACAGCCGTGAGCTATCGGATTGCAATGAGCAAATTTTGACGATTGTCATTGTCATCGTTTGTCATCCGATAACGTTAGTGTCATGTCATGTTAATACGATTTCGGCATATTTGTAACTTTTAGTGACTGCACCAGTGGATTGTCACAAACTTTAAAGGTAGATGTAACAATATCAATATCATATGCTTTCTGTACCTTCGTTGGTGAATTTATTATAGATTATCACTTTACCAATTTTCAGTTTGTTGCTTTACAAATCTGTAGTATTTAGGATAACTAGTCGTTCAAGTGATGTTAAAGTTGTTAATATTCTAATAGTATATTATTCAACGAGCGATAATGTAGGTAATAACTCGCATAGATGAAATTTGCAGCACGAGCCGCAGGCGAGTATTGCAAATTCATTAAGTTGAGGGTTTTCGTAGTGCCCCATAAGATCTGAAAAGGATTTGGAAGAGGTTGGATTACGTTTAATGCCGTATTGTCACACAATTTAATGCTCTTTTCGGCTTCAAAGATCCACCGAGTGGGGAGGTTTCAGCCGCTTCCAGTAGCTGCCGATTTGTTTCTTACTACTTTCTGCTACTTAGTGCATTACATATATTTTGTATATTAATTACCCCGGCCGGTGGTTACTTCGTGCCACTGGAATTTACACATATTACGAAAAGGACTGCGACACGCCTGGATACTTCCCGGTCTTCCCCTATAAATTTGGTAAGTGCAAGACCATTCATTATTCATTTGTATTTGTTATACATTACAAAATTTGCAAATGTGTAAACAGGAGTTCTAAGAAACCCGGTATAAAAGAATCAGCTATAAAAATTAAATACAGTCCACTTATAAAAAATACCAAAAATTACAATACCGTTCCGAGTGAACGTGGCTTCGTCTATCCAAAGAATCTTCTTTAAGAAAGTGTTGTCACGGCGACGCTTTTGTAATAACCTTTGGGCAAAACCTACTCTTGGTTGGAAGTCTCTAGGCCTCTAGGTAATAATTCTTGCATTCTGGTGTGGTGATACGGATGCAACTGCTGATCATGTAATATTCGCTATACAGAGGATTGGCGAAGCCCGAGTTGTAGACCCAACCTTCGAATGCTAATTTCGGGGTCTTCCTCAACCGCCTCCAATACCGCCTCTTCAACCTGTGAGGTTCGGATATTCCTTATCCTTCCCTAGTCTAGGCATCGGCGTCGTTATTAATACTTTCCGGTTTTCAACCTCAAGAAAAGTTCTTAAATTTGAGACACGGCGGTTGATATATCGTCTACGATACTCCCTTGTGCACATGCTGCATTCCCTTGGCATGATATCAAAATAAAAAGCATATTGGTATAATCTTCGGCAGTGTAGCGCACCATTTTTTGATCAATAACTCGCAAAAAATTGCGCTACTTTGATTAGACAACTCAAAATCTGACAACTCAGAATCTGACAAACACTACCTTTGTTTTTGAATAAAATTGTCAGTAAAATTGCTTCAGCACACCTCTGTTTTTTTTTGCAATTTGTTGGAAACCGGCCTAACTGGATGAAAAATCGCAAGAGTCAAAAAAGTTGCTAAATTTAATAAGATATTCAATAATTAATCAAAATTCCTAATTTGACACGACAAAAAATATTTGACCTTGAACTTTACCGGCCAACCCTGTATAGGACACATCTTGCTCTAATGAGCATGTAGCTCATCAAAATAGAGAGCAGGTCCACAATTTCATCATCGTACGCCAGTCCTCTTAAAGGTTATTAGGAGATAACTGGTTACCAAGCACCCACTTTAAGGGGCTGCAACACGGTTAGGAGGCAAGGAACAGTTAAATTTAATGTACTTCCTTTTGAATCACTTTGTATCTGTTATGTCTTCTATATTTAAAATTTTGTGCTCAAAATATGGCTACGATGACTGATTGTCTGATCTAAGTAAGAGATAGGCATACGGTGATAGGCTTACATAACGAGAATAGATCACCGTCTACATGCGAATCCATCTACTAGCGGAATCCTATCAAAATCACGTTTCAATTCAATTTTAAAATTCACGTTATTCTTCAATATTTGAACAACTAATAATCAAATACATTTTGTCAATTTATTATAAATCCTGTGTAATATCCGTGAAGAGTTTCTATTATAATAGAAATGGAACAAGGTGAAAATATCTTACGCAAACTAAGTTAAGTTCTGGAATTGTACAAACAGGAGCAAACGTGGGTAAACAATTATAATGAAAGGCTTTTATCTGAGATGAGAATAGAGAGAATTTACATGAAAAACTAAATGGGATTTTCATTCTGATAAACTCATTGATATTCTGTTTGAATGAGCATAAACGTATTCTTGAGTCGCTGGAACTTTATGCCATGTTTAACAACTTATCGGTTGCTTTCTCATGTTTATATAATTTAGTGAAGTTTCCTTTTATTGGAGACAAAGTTCTGAAATATGGTAATAAAATCAAACACTGAAATTGTTGTAAGAAACATCTGAATTAATTTTGTGGAAATTGTGGTTCATCAATAAATAAGATTGTAGACGCCAACAACTTCACCCGCACCATCTGCGAAGACTGCGAAAATTTTCCTCCAGTTGTCTTTAGCTCCCCGTTATTTTGTCGCTTTATTCTTAAGAATAATATTAGTTTCACAAAAGCATTGGCTTAGAGATAGGGTTTGTTTTACAAGAAGCGGTACAATAAACATTCACAATAAAGATATATTCTTCAATGGTTTTAATCGGATTAATGTTCCAGTGGAATTTAGCATTAGCATATTCCACCACTTGATCAGAATATACAAATGCGGAAACAGTTACATAACAACCATTCTCTACGACATTGCCATATGTCGCATCTGAGACTCGGACACAGGAAAAATAACAGCGACTAGGCTACCTATGTTGAATCTTAAATTTCAATTGAAATAGCATTTCCGAATATTTTCTTCCTAATGTGATATGTCTAAATTTAATAGTTTTTGAAATATCGGCAACTACATGCTCACCTGCACTATAATGTCACAAAGTGACATCCTTAATGTATCTAAAAATGGCAGTTGTTTACATTTTCCAACTTCAAAGGTGAATCTTACCGCGAGGTGAAACGTCTATTTCATTTGGAAACAAAATTGTTTACATCTGCAACTTTAGCATTAAATATCTCGAAATCATTTACATTTTTTTAATCGCCTAATTTAGATTAACGTCCTGACGGTGTTTAGCGTTAGCTATTCCACCACTCAACTAGGACACATACACAGACAATTATACAACGAGCATTCTCTACGACATGACATTGCCATCTGCTGCAGCAGAGACTCGAACTCAGGAGTGGTACAGCAATTAGCCGTATTACCTCTCATACAAACTCGTCTACACCTTTTCTAGTTGTAATTCAGATAACATCAATTGTATTTAAGAGTAGTAAATCATATTTCAGAAATCGTCAGTTGTAATTCAGATTACCCAAATGTATTTCAGATAACATCAACTGCATTTCAGAATAGTAAATTATATTTCAGAAAGCGTCAATTATAATTCAGGTTACAGTAATGTATTTGAGAAAACATCATTTGTAATTCAGAACTTGTCAAGTCAAAGTAGTTATAAAAGTATTTATCCTTTAATGAATACATTAACTCATTAATTAATTAGTAACAAAACACTGTGTTTTTAAGTACTCTAAAATATTTAACAACCCATTGTCATGTCATTCATGGCTAAAGTCGCAGCAGGATGTGCAGTCGTACGTTGAGCTGCACGTGCACAATCGCCTCCGACAATTGTATCTTTTGCCTCATCGATAATTGCTTCCAAGTACACCAATCTCTGCTCAATAACATGAAGAGTTTCTACATGGGGACCTTGAAGATGAGTTTTAACATAATATTTTACATTAGACCAAATGCATTCAATTGTATTTAGCATTGGGGAGGAAGGTGCTAATTGTAAAAGGCTTGTTGCCATACCGTTAATAACTGTTTCGATGGTTGAATGGGAAGGTGCGTTGTCACAAACAATAATTAAGTTTCCCAGCTGATTTCCCATATTCTCCCACTGCTATAAAAGCCTCCTAACCCAAGCATGGGCTAAAACTGAATTAAAAGATCCTCTTCTATGCTCCATAGCTACTACATCTGCTGCTGATATAGCTGATATTAAATGCACATTGGCACCGCCTGATGCTGGTAGATGCTGGTTGCATTGTGAGAAGCTGCTCATCCTGTTGAAACCAGACCCTGTTTTATCGAAGATGTTGTCGATGTTCTAGCAGTAAATTTTCAATCATTTCTTAAAAGACTTCAACATATTTTTGGGTATTGATGTTGCCTTCAATAAAATAAGGGCCCAATAGTTTATTTCTATCAGGTCACACCATAGATTTATCGAAAACCGAACCTGGGGTTGTACCTTTTGTACGACGTGAGGGTTGTTTGTTACATAGAAATGCTTGTTTTTCCTATTAAACATCCCTTTATTTATAAGCAATGTTTCATCTCCCCATATAATTTTAAACCAATTACAAAAATCCAGCCTTCTAGTTCATCATTAGGGTTTAGATTTTGAAAAGGTTGATATTTTTAGTCATGATGTCCATGTTTTCTGATAATTTGCTGAATACGACTTTTAGATAAATTACATTCAACTGCTATTTTTCTACAAGAATTTTCTGGGTTTACGTGAATTTGAGTTAAAACATTAATCACACTTAGATGTTCTCTTCTTGTTACGTAGTTATTTCTACTTCTATTGAAAAAACCGCAATCGGCCAAAATTTAGAATAAACGAAGAAATATTTTAATATCCGGATAATTTGTCCCAGGATATAATAAATAAATAACACTACAATTAATTACAACCCCCTTTATCCCGGAAGGCTCTAGAAGAACCTTGTGTGGGAGGGGGCTACACATTTAGAACAAGGGACACACAACCAATATCCGTATATAGTGGAAAAATCCCTCTCACAGTATTTTCCACTGCCACGACCAGGGATCGAACCCGGAACTTTTTGGTGAGAGGCAAGTGCGCTCACCTCTCGACCACCAGTCATACATATAATTCTGTATGTCGTTCTTTTGCTCGTACAGAATTTCTGTAGCATTTGATATAGAGCTCGAGCATGTCTTTTCTTTTGTCCTGTGTATATCTCACCATAATTAATTTGAGGAAGTTTGTATACTTTAAATAATTATTTAAATAATAGTTAATTTAGACCGAAACTAGAACAAGTTAAATTCTAAACAACGAAAATTGACAATACTACGAATAATGACAGTTGTAGAACAGTCCATTGTTTATCAAGGCATCTCTTGATGCAATTGCCAAATCAAATGCCTACGGGTGATAATGACACTTGCACAGACCCATCTTATAAAATAAATTTTCACAGTTTGGTATAACTAAGATTATGCCAATTCAATTTCCTTAAAAAAATTACGGGCGTCCATAAGAAAAATAAAAGTTGGGCGTCGTGACGCTTAGCGTCGATCTGATAGAAATACTATTTTGATAATTTTAAATAGGAAACCGAGTACTATTCAACTTTTATTAAAAGTTAATGGTGAATTTTACTACTTTCAGGATATCGCTGTAACTACTGAATGTATTTCAAATGTGAAAACTATATCTTAACGAGCTTTAAAATGCTCAACTTTTCTCTAATTTAACCGACCTTCTATTTCTTACGGCTTAGAAGTTACCTAAAACTCCATTGAAAAGGTGGACATCCTATTATAGGCATATACATATTGCACGAGATTTTGGGCTGTTCTACTGAACATAAACAAGCTTAATACTTTAGTAGTTTAAATAATTCATTTAAATTTTGTGAGAAAAATTGCATCTTATTTCATTTTTTTCCGGAGCGAAATTTTCCACTTGGGCATATAAATTACGCACATAACTGCTTTGACGAATAAAAGAAACAATTTTGCCGGAATATTCAGCCTACAAGAAAGTGATTTCATTGTGGCATGACGGCGCTTTTTTCTCGTCAATTCTCGTTGCCATCCGTGAGACATTCAAGCTGGGAATTGCGCAGGGACAAAATGCGCACCTAGGATTATCAATAAATTGTTGTCCTAGCTCCGGTTAACCTCCTGAAACTCGTTGCAATATTGAAAGTCGTTTTCGTTAATGTAATAGTTGTTAAATATATACCGACCGTTGAGACTGGTGCTGTGATAACCACCTGTTTTGTGATATTTCTGTAAAAATAACAATATTCCTTAAAACACTGTTAACATATCAGTTGCTCGATAAAAGCGCGGGCAAGTTCGGTACATTTATAAATTTTGAAACGAGGAGAATTTTAAAATGGGGTGGGTGACACTAAAGGCGCATTTGGTAAGTTAAAAATGTTGGTTAAATATTTTTAAAAATGTACAAGTAAGATATTAGAAAATATATGAGAGTTAATTACAAAAAATGGAACTAGGTTATATTAATCCGTATGTAATTTGTTAGAGTTTTACGTGACTTGTATTTTTGTTAATAATTATGCAATAGACTTCAGTTCATTTACTCTTTATTTTGTTGCCAAGAGTAATATTAGGTTTTTAATATTTTTAAAAATTAAGGGAAATGTAGGCCTTTCAAAGTACAATTTTCAGTTATAATTTCAAATAAGATTAGCCATTGAAACAGCTGGAAACCATAATTGTTGCTAAAACTTTACACCCTTGTGGAATCCTGCATCAAAACCGAGAAATGTGCGTGATAGCTCAAACTGTATCATTTTTAGAGTACTTTAAAATGTTGACTTGGAATTTGCCCTGATTGTTTATAGCCGTTTGCAATTCAGCCGTGTAGATAAAAACGCAGCAAAAACTTTACGACCTCATTGAGATACAATTACTCTCTGTACTATTCCACCCACAAATTGAATAACTTATCTTTATAGGTTTATAATGGACGTAGACTTGTTTGATGACACCATACTGAATGGTTCATCGTCGTTAATAATTGGCTCGTAAAATTTTTGTTGTATTTTTTATCTGCCTGGTAAAATTGAAGACCACTATACATATGTCTGTATATTCATTTCCGTATGAGAAATCTACTAAAGTATTACTAGAAATTAAAGAAATAATTACTATGGCATGGGGGATTAGGCGATCCGGGCGAAGCAATTTTATATGATATATACAGAGTGATAGGAAATTCCTATCTTAAACTTTAGACAATGATAGTACTTATCAAAATATAAAAAAATCTCTATAGCCCCCGGAATTGCTTCCTAAGGGAGCTAGAGCTCTTAGTTCATTTAACGAGGTCACGACCATCAATGATTTGTAGGATCTTTTGCAATACAACCCCCACCCCATTTTCGAGGGTGATAAAAACGATGGTGATGGTTTCGAGTTCTAAAACCCTTGCGTACTACCCCTATCAAAGAAAAACGACCCCAATTTCCGGGTTCTCGGCCATGGGCTTGCGAGAGCTTGTCCGGATCGGGTTATTTTGGGGAATAACAATAAATTTATTTAGTTTACACTATAATATCCCGGACCGACCTCGAAGTTTGAATCCACTCCAGCCCATAATAGCAATATCCTCAAAAAATTAAAAAATAAGATTTTTGATGGGTTTTCGAGGACGGGATCATTGGTGGCCTTATTTTTCATTTTTCATCCTCCCGCAACTACTCCAAAAAATCAATTGTATGTCAAAAAGTGCTGCTTATTATGCATGTAGTATATCCTAAATTTCAATCAATTATCTTCAAAACTAATGGAGAAATGGGGGGTGTACCATGGTCCTGTTACACCCGGTAACACTCAATAAATAGTAGTTTCTGCAAGGAGAGTGGATATGATGTCCACATCGCACGAGGATGAACCTTGAGCACCGTAAGCGGAGTACACAATCATCCAAGAGCGATATAGATAGTCCACTCAAGTTGTACAGTGCATTTTTTCTACCACCTACCAAGAAAAGAAAATTAAAATTTCAACTGTAGAATTTTCAAAATTTTATTAATCATCAGTAAACATAACTTTATAGTTATTTGTACGAAATTATATCCATTCAGAAATAGAACTGACTACTTATCCTTGTGAAATGTGAAAAAACAGTATATTTACTCGTGAGAGCAGAAAGAGTAGTTTGTACAAGGAGAGTGGATAAATTGTCCATATTGCGCAAAGATGAAGTTTGAGCGCCTTAGAGGGTGTGCTCAATCATCCGAAAGCGATATGGATATTTCACTCGTGGTGTACAGTATAATTTTTCTGCAACTCTCAACGAAAGAAACGGTGAAAATTGCATGTGTATAAATTTTTCGAATACGGTAACTGCACGTGACGTCACATTTTCAATGTCGGTGCTTAGAGAAAACAAAAAAATTTTATAAGCTTTTCTATGTTAAACTTACCTCGTTAGTACATTTTGAAAAAGAATATATATAACTCATGCATCAATATATTCAAAAAAGGATGTACGTTAAATGTTTAGTAGTTTCGATTTTATAAACTCCCGAGCCATGGGAATAACAACACGAAACCAAAAGTTCGTCTATTAAATGGCAAATAGATGGAAGCTCCTTTGAACAACAATTCATTTTACATCACTGTTACAACAATTACTTCAAGAATAACAACAATTAGAAATATTTGGCAATTCTTAATATGATTGGTTTTATCGGAAACAAGAAGGGTCATCGGTCAAATAAATCTGGTTAAAGTAAATACAATAAACGAGCACATCACTATTCAATCGCTCTGCTCGGACCTAACCAAATGGAAGCAGATTATTACACAAATAATATAACATCCAAGGTAATTCATTTTTAAGCTTCGAACCTGTAAGCGAGACTGATGTATTACAAATATTTTGACAATACATTTATTCATTAACAGTTACGAAAACATTTGAAATTAAACTCTAATCATCCAAGAATGCAGTCTAGATAAGGTACTGTAAAGTGTAAACGCCACGAGTATGGCGAGTAAAGGGGAAGCTGTATGTAGAGAGTAGTATACCTAGCGTACGCATCACTATCCTAATTGGTGTAGTATAAATTCTAAATAGTGCCAGCGCCAGCGATCTGTCCCGTTCTACGATAGGTCTGTAGGGACCGCTCGCCAACACTCGTGGCATTTACTGTACATAGCTGTACTAAAGCTTTATTAAAAATTACTTATGATATCTTTGCAATTAATGGAAAAATAAGTTTACTAGACTATTCGAGGGCAGTTAATACTCTGCATCACAAAATTTTGTTCTCATTATTAACTCAGTTTTAACTATTAGTGCTGGTGCGCTTCAAGGGTCAGTTTTGGGGCTTCTATTTTTTACTGTATTTGCAAACAACTTTCTTTCTATTTTTATCTCAACGTGATTTAAAAGTATATTTATAGTCTAAAACCGATAATTTTCTAAGAAATATAAAATATAATAGTTTAAGGCTTTAATTCAGAACAAATTTAAAAGTGGTGAACGATTTAAATCTAGAGTACATAGAGAAAAAATAGCGTATTATTTAAGAATTGCTTACAAAGCGACAAAAACTCTTGGAAAATATATGAAAAATAATAAATGAAGGGTCGGCCGTAACAACGCTCTAACATTTTACTGAAATGCCGGATGTTCGTCCAGAAAACTACGTAGAATGTACATATGGGAAGATATTAGCAATATAGAGAACTAAAAATTCTTGGACAGATTCCTGTAATGCTATTTTTTAAAACATGAATTTATCCTGTTCCCTGTAACAACGTTGTACGTTTACCGACCGCGTATTAAAGCGCTGTCTGTCTGCAAAATGGCGGTACAACTCTCACCTGCGTGTATGTCCCACATAAATAGACACAAAAGAAGGCAATTGCATATAAATACTTGGAAGCAAACAGTTAGAAAACAATCCAGGGATGTTGGGGAGAAGTATTTATCAGTGAGAAAAGTAAATGTGGAAGCTATTCGACCTCCAAACAAGGTACGTAAAACAATGTTGTAAGAATGGAGATATCTTCTTCATTGTCAAACATTTTTAGATGCGTGCATGTCAGTGTCGGCGAAGATGCAATTCTGAAGAACTAGCTGGAAGACATGGGCATCTTTTTAGGATGTCTAAAAGCCTAAATTATAATGCACAAACTCGGTATTTATCCACAATGTTGTCAATACAAGAACCTGAGAGACGGAAAGTTGAAGAAGATATTTCAAGAAGAATATTCTGTGGGAAATGTTAAGGTTTGTCAAAAACTGTATGTGCGATATTCGGAGCGACATCCAGAAGAATTCATTACCTTGTGAATAAGATGAAGGATGGCCGAGATTTAAACGATTATCGTGTAAAGCATGACAGCCGTCCAAGAAAAATGCACGAAACAGATATGTTTTCTTAAATGTTTTCAAATGTTTTCTTAACCGTCTCTCAAGTTACTGGAATAACCCCCTGGAAGATTTCAAGGATCTTGTACTAGGTAAAGAGAGACGAGGCCCTACAGTTTAATGTGGACTCCGAACCACTCTTGTGGCAATTATTTTAATGAAAAAATAGTTTGGCCTTGCGGGAATCGAACCCACTTCGCTAGGCAACTCGGTTTGTTAGCCAGACGCTTTAACACACTGAGCTACCGTCCCCCTTATAGACAGGATTTGTCAGCATATTGCATCGTTTCCTATGCTGAACAATCATTACAACAGGAGCGAATCATCACAAAAATGCCTTTCACCAGATTTAAACTTAATGAAAATGCATAGACTTTATTCGGAAAAATTTCCCAAATCAAAAGTATCCCCGAGAACGTATACTGATGTTTTTAAAAGTTAATTTAAATTAAGATTCAGAGTTTCCTGATCAGATACTTGCGGATATTGCGATAAACTTTATATTAAACTATGTGCTGCTGATAATGAAGATGAAAAAGAATCTATTTTGAGAGAGTAAAATATATCACATGAGATCGGACGCAGGTTACAAAACGTTAAAAGCTGACACAGGAGTGAGAACTCTAACATAATAGTATTATTTACAAATTTAGAACAAGTTTTATATTGTCCAACACTCACTCATTCATCCACATTTTACCAGCGACAGTTTGATACTTACAACTATGCAATACACGACGCTGCAGAAAGAAATGCAACAATGATGCTCTGGCATGAAGCCCTGGCTCATAGAGGATCCTCTGAAATAGCTTCCACACTTTTATTTTATATTTGGCACAGATTTGATCCCTTGCAACCAGGGGAAGAAAGAAAATTGATTGTTTGGTCAGATCGGTGTGTTGGGCAAAACAACAACTGGAAAATATCGCTATGTTCCGTTTCCTCATTACATTAAAATATTTCACCCAAGTAGATCAAAAATTTTTAAGTACTGGCCATAGTTTTCTTTCCTGTCATAGGAACTTTTCACATGTTGAAAAACAAAAAACAAAATCTGTTATTGATTATGATCCATATCAGTGGATTGATGTTATTGCTAAAGCCAAAGTCAACAACCCTTTTAAAGTTGTTTGGATGCATCAGACTTTTTTTTAAGGATTTAACACCTTTGGTGAAAGGCATAAAGAACCCAAATGTAGGATCACAGAGGGATTGTTTATTCAACTTACAGCAGATGCTCCGACTACTTTAAGAACAAGAAAGTCGCATAACATCCTCCAGCCATGGAATACATTTTCTTTAATAAACTAAAACTAAAAAAGGGGAAACGACTCTTGATCCAAAAAATATATCTTATGAAGATTTATGTTCAATTTGTAACACCATCCTGACAATTAAAAGTGAAAAATTAAAGAATTTGCAGGATATGTGTGATTATATAGTATGACTGGTGGTCGGGTGGTGAGCGCACTTGTCCCTCACCCAAAAGTTCCGTGTTCGATCCCCGATCGTGGCAGTGGAAAATTCTGTGAGAGGGATTTTTCCACTATACACGGATATTGGGTGTGTGTCCCTTGTCTCTAAATGTGTAGCCCTCTCCCACACAAAGCTCTTCTAGAGCCTTCTGGGATAAAGGGGGTCGTACTTACCTGTGGTGTTATTTATATTCCACTCAAGTTTATAAAATTTTATCAAAAGTTAACTGCCAACTAATTATGTTAATGTATACTTAGGTTCTATTCTGTCAATACTATAAAACTTCTAGTAGCATGTTGTTTAAATACATTGGGAGACGACGCGTAACAACGTTGCAAGTAACATGAACATATAACGTTGTTACATGAATTTTTCACAATAATGTCTGCTATATCGTATGACTGGTGGTCGAGAGGTGAGCGCACTTGCCTCTCACCCAAAAGTTCCGGGTTTGATCCTCGGTCGTGGCAGTGGAAAATACTGTGAGAGGGATTTTTCCACTATACACGTATATTGGGTATGTGTCCCTTGTCTGTAAATGTGTAGCCCCCTTCCACACAAGGCTCGTCTAGAGCCTTCCGGGATAAAGGGGGTCGTAATTGCCTGTAGTGTTATTTATTTATATCCCTAATTTCGTACTAAAAAGTTTTTTAAATAATCTATTTTGTATTTCTGTTATCCCTTTAACGCGTTGTACCATTAAGAAGGCATTATTTTTGCCTGAGCGTTTTCATATCGTTTTTTTCGAATTCTGCCATTCTATTATTTTGTTATATACAGCGTTGTTACGGCCGATCCTTCAAATATAAAACACAGAAAGAAAAGATGAGTGGAGTATATAAGCTGACATGTGGCATATGCCCTAAAATATACATAGGGCAGACACGAAGAATTTTTAAAACAAGATTGAAGGAACACGCACGGAGCTTTAATTAAAAATATATTTGACATACGCAAACCATTTAATTTAATAACAATTTCGGAATTTTATATTAACAAAATAAAGAACTAAAATTGACATTATTAGAATCTCTAGAAATCAATAAATTTAAAAATACAGATATCATATTAAATGATCAATTAGATTTAAATCGTTCACCACTTTTAAATTTGTTCTAAATGAAAGCCTTCAACTATTAGGTATATATTTCTTAGAAGATTACCGGTTTTAGACTATAAATATACTTTTAGATATCTTTTTAAAATAGGGTCTTAAGCTATCGATATACTTCTTAGATAATTACCTATTTTGGACTATAAATGAACTATGCTTTACTTAGTAATTTTAGTGTTTTACTCAACATCTGAAGAAGAAACAGTGTGGTGAAACAATTGTTATGTTTTAAGTTAAAAATAATTTTGTGAAAATAATTAAACTTCTTTTTGTCTACTTGTAACATGAATTTTCACCAAGTAAAGGTCCAATCTATCACTTATGATTTACATAAATTGTCAATGTATTGAGAAATATATTGTTTGAAACTTTAAAACCATGTCTGATAACCTTACTGATTTCATTTGTTTAACCAGTTCTTTTGGACTTGCAGCTACTATATATGAATCTACCAGAATAACACTTCAAAGTTCTACATACATTGACAACATATTTACAAATATAAATGAACTCTCCTTCAATATAGGAGTACTTGACCCCTGCATGTCTGACCATCTAGCTCAATATATTATCATAAATACAAAGGTTGATAAAAAACCGCTTCAGGTTATTAGGAGACATATTAGTAAAACTGGTATTGATGCATTACGTAACTCCCTGTCGGAGGTTGACTGGAGTGTATTTAATAATAAGGAAAAAGATGTAAATTTTCTAGCAAAATTGCTTGTCAGTACCTACCAATCATTGGTGTATAGGCACTTTCCCTTAAAAAAATCGTTTTCAAGAACTGGTAAAGCGCCAGTTAGATGGTACAATGACTACTTACAAAATTTCAGAGACAAACTCTCTACTCTAAAGTTGATAATTAATGTTATTAAAGCTTACACACATACAATTTGATAAAAAAAGAATATAAACAACAAGTAATAAATACAAAAAAGCAGCATATAACGACTTCATTATCAGATCGGAAAATAAGTCTAAGCCTAGTTGGCAATTAATTAATATTGAACGTAATAAAAATGTTCCTAATCTCAATATTGATTTATCACAAGACAACTTAAATACTTATTTTGTGAATATTGCTGATACTATAATAAAGACACTTCCTGACATAAATTCGCATATTTTAAACAATTATGAATGCACTCCAGCTCCTTCTTGCTTATTTTTCCAGTTTGCTGTTACCTCAGAGGATGTACTCGATGCAATAAATTAATTAAAAAATACACACTCTTTTGATATCCATGATCTAAATTGTAAAATAATTAAGGAAACCTGTGATTTGATTATACAACCATTAACGTGTCTAATAAATTTAATTTTTGAAACCGAAGTTTTTCCTGGCATATTCAAATACTCAAAAATCATACCTATCTTCAAAAAAGGTGACCCCTCAAAGGAGGGAAATTACCGACCAATCTCCGTCATCTCGATATTTCCGAAGATTGTTGAAACGATATTAAAACTTAGGCTTACCAGGTACATCGAATCTAATCAAATTTTAAATAATTCTCAATTCGGCCTCACAAGCAGCGCTGAAAGTAGTGAGTGACATAGTCGAAGGCCTTGAACAGGGCAAGCTTACAGCCTTAACACTGTGTGACGTCTCCAGGGCCTTCGACTGTGTCTCTCATGATATTCTTTTACAAAAATTAAATTATTACGGTATAAGAGGTTTCGCCCTCGCTCTTTTTAGTTCGTACTTATCTAACAGGGTTCAGTGTGTCAGTTTTGATAATGTCTCGTCTAATTTTGAGGTTGTAAGGCATGGTGTCCCCCAGGGTTCAACCTTGGCGCCATTACTGTTCATCATTTATATCAATGATATATGTAACTTCCTTTTACCTAGTAATTGTGTTCTATTTGCAGACGACACAACATTAATTTGTTCAGATAATAATTTTAATGATTTAAAAGACACATCGAAAACCAATGAAAAACGAGCCCAAGAGCGATTTTCAAACAATAGGCTTATGTTAAATGAGGACAAGACTCAAAAGCTATTCCTTTCTACTAATAATAAATGTGTCAATGGAGATAATGTTAATTTGCTTGGCATAGTCATTGATGATAGACTGAATTGGAGTTGTCACGTAGATAAATTAAGACACAAATTATGCAATATAACCTTTTTAATTAGACAACTGAAAGTCACACTTCATATAGACACTTTAAGAATTACTTATTTTTCACTTTTCCATTCTCAAATAAGTTATGGCATTTTGTTATGGGGAAACTCTAGTTTTGCCATAAAAATTTTTAGACAGCAAAAGAAAGTGGTTAGGATAATAGCTAAAGCTGACTACAGAGAATATTGTTGGCCTTTGTTTATTATGTTAGAAATTATGTCCCTACCATCACTTTATATTTATTCTGTTTTGCTTGAAATCCACAAAAATAATAATCATTACACAAAACAATCAAATTTACACAATTATAGTACTAGGAATGCAAATCTATTAGGAGCTCCTTGCTTTAAACTGTCCAGGACGCAAAAGAACTAGTTAAACTTAAAGCTTTATAATAAATTACCATTACACATAAAATCTTTAAATGGCCATCAATTTAAAAAATATATAAAAAACTGCATGTTACAGCACAATTTCTATACAATAGATGAATTTCTAAATTCTACCCATCCAATGTAACTAATCTTTTTTCTTTTTCCAAATTATTACTGTCCCATCAGCCTACTGGATTTATGACCTCGCTCGCCACGTTACTGACCCAATATTTTATATTTACCTATTTTTTTATGACTTCATTATTGTTATGTATTCCTGTGTCACGGCACATCTTGCTTCTGTTCATTAGGATGCAGCTCCATGTATTTTATTTATACACTATCATGTTTTATTTTTTGTGAACCTCAGTGTTTATTTATATACACTGTTATTTTCTAGACTTGCTACAAATGTAGTTTTTACATAAAGTAGTCAAATAAACGATTCTATTCTATTCTAATAACAAAAGCAGATCAAAATTCTTCTTACATAATTTTGGCAACTTACAGCATACAAATACAGTTTAATAAAGCTTGAAGATAGTGTTAGAAACTTAGGTCTGTATATAGAAAACGAATTAAGATTGACATCAGTAAAATCCTTTAAAAAACTTATCTACACTAATTTATCTACACAGGCAGATTCTGAACATTCGGTTAAAATTTTTGCTTTGCGATTCTTTGGTTCTCTCCGGAGGTCAACTATTGTGGTGTAGTGTGTTGTCGACTCTAGAAGGATCCATAAGTTTCAAAATGGCTGTCTGAAACTAATTTGTGGTCTCAGAAATTTTGAATGAGTTGATGTATCACCTAATTTGGGGTTAAGTTTGTTAGAACCTAAGCAAACATTGTATGTTGCAATATTGATACTTTGTACATCTTCATATGTTTATATACTTGATCAAAAATTTTACTACCTCAGTAACATTTTGTTATAACATTATAATGAAACAGCTTATATAAAATAAAAGTTTACATGCCTCTAGGCATCACCCTGTATGACGGATATGACCCAATTTTTTTATTTATATTCAAAACTTCTGTTCAATTATAATATAGTAATTTCATTATATCAAATTTTATATCAAGTGTTAAGTTAGAATAAAATATTATTTATTTATTGTTAAATCTGGAGAATAATATAACAACATCTAATCAATAATGTGTTGTATCTCGTTAGTCTAAATAAATAATGAGAACAATTTGGAGCTTTTGGATCGATTTTTATTAATTGCGTTGCCAACTAGAGCGAATTTAACTGCGGTCCGACATTTTCATCTATTATTTCTGATGGAAATGGGGTCTTTTGTCAAGTATCAACAGAAAAGGCATAGGTCATTAATGATGTTTGTTCGTCGCAATGAATTTATATGTCGACTTTGGCAAACTCTCACAAATTATTTTACGTTTGATAATACTAAGCTAATATTGGAAGATAATACGATAATTTAATTAAGTAACAAACCGATAAAATCACAGGAAAATTGGAAGCCGAGTACTTGAATGAAGCAGTATTAATGTATATTATCATCCGGGAAATAATACTAATTGTACAGTAGAAAATTATTTTAAAATGCGGAAGATAGAACGTTTTACATTTAGTTTATGAAATATGTATTAAAAAGTGAATTAATCAGGTAAATGTATTTGTACTAATTAAGATCTTTTCAAAACATGTCATTTCACTCAATTTAAATCTTTATTTGCCTCTAAAAAAATAAATGTGATAGTAAAGATCGAAAAGGAAGCCCTGCGACCCCAGCGTAATTTACACCTGCCATCGAAATGCCTGCAAGAAGGGCAGGAATAATGATCTGCGATTTAATTTACCTAATTTGAATTATTGAGCGTCGTTTTATAAACCACCACGAGCATTAGCAGTTAAACATTCTCTAATGAATCTTTCACTCTAGGCTAAAATAACGAGGGACCTCCTTCATTTGTTTTAAGTCACACATATTCCATTTTGTTAAATTATATTTAGTAAAGAAGTATTATGAATTACTTTCCAATTATTTTCACCTTCTGTACATCAGAATCAAACTTTATAGATGATAAATTTCACATAAATTGGTATGTAGCACATATGTATCCATTTGTTTTTAAATGATCATGTGAATAAAAATTAGACAGACCTATATTTCTGAACCGAAGCGAAGTTTTACACACATTTCAAAAACTAAGTTAATATAATTTTAAAAATAGATGAAAATGAATAGCACTGAAACTCTTTCCACTGAAAACAATAAACAATAAAGAGCAAGAAATACAAAATTATTTGCTGCATACTCACATCAATATCTCCAAGGAAATTACTATAACGTAATTTAAAATCTGTACTGAAATCTTAAAAAATAAACACATTACAACCTCACAGTATGTATTTTAGAGTACCTATTAATCTGGTTAGATAAACAATTTCTAAACGGAATGAGGTAATTTGATCTACCTTTGTAAATAAAAGAGCAACTTCAGAGTAGTACTTAGAAATTTTGAGATAATAGTGTACATAATACATAGAAGGTGTATAAGAGTAAGTGCTTTATGGTTTTATTCTTGTAAGTTCTCATAGATGATATTTAATAATTGAATATGTTTTTAATGGTGATTCATAAAACGAATGAAATGATTTATTGGCTTCAAGGGGCATTATCACGGAGAGAATGAAATATGTTCCAAAATGTTTTTTTGCTATATCTCAAAAGTAGACAGAAGATATTGTGTATGACGATGGGAGTTGTAAAAATTGAATCTTTTTTCGTTCTGTGCCAAAAAGACTCAATCCAGTTTTTGTAGATAAACAGTTTGTCCGTAATTCACGTTAAAAAATACACTTTCTTTTATGGTGCGAGAAATCTTTTATTCAATCTAGTACATGTAATACTCGATATGGCCGCAAATACGATGGTGTACAAAGGAGGCACAAGGCACTGTTAACGATCGGTTAATTCGACATGGGATTGATTGAAGGCCTTTAGACTTAGGAAGTGAAAACAGAGTGACCCTGATACAGAGGAAATTAGAACGCAAATGAATTGGCAAAGGGAGACGCATCTAAGATTCTAGTATAAGCCAAAACCCTTTTGCTACGGAACGATGAAGGGGTTTCGCGGGATAGAAATAGATCCAGGAGAACAAATAACTAAACTTATGGAAATAATCGAATGACCACTAGAATAACAGTGGACATTCCTAAAAAATCATCAGGCTTGCATGAACATTCCTGCAAAAAAATTACTCATTATATTTCAAAAACATTGTAAATGATTATTAATATTAACTTTCTATTGAAGTAAAAAGAAATTAGAAGTTAATAACTATGGACCAATATCAGTAACCTTGACACTATATAGCTATGATATCCGACTGAGGGACATTAAAATAACACAAGAAATAATTTCTAATTTACTTCTCAAAGTCGTAAGTTTGGAATTTTAAAAGAAACGCAATATTTCATACAACTAAAAGATAAAATTCTCTATCTACTTTATTCAAATACATAACTCAAGTTGACCCCAATACATTCTTTAGCTTAAGTACAAGTGAAATTCATATCAATATATATGGAAAAAAATACTTTTATTTCTACCTTAGAGATAGTTCTTATTTAGGAAAGCCAAATCAACTGAAAATAACACGGCAAACTTAGTATTGAAAGTGACGGTAACCGCGTATGCGCATCTTCGTCGATTTGGCTAAAATCTTTGGCACAGTGAGTCATCAGAAATTATTAGAAACTTTAAAAAATATAGGATTTCGAGATAACTCTTTTAAACTAATGAGTAGCCTACCTATTAGAGAGGAAAGTGTGTTGAAATGTAAATGTATCCAAAATATTGCCATTGTTCTTAAGCTGTTATAATGATGCAAAAAAATAAAAATCCTGATGCACTTATTAATTAACAATCGCTAACATATAACTACCACGCAAATAGATCACTAACAAGATAAGAAGAACATAAAATAGATTTAAGTTTTATAAAAGATTTTCGGCATTCAACAACTAACCATCCTAGATTATGGCCTAATACAAACATATATAGTCGAGGGTATATTTACTGGGCGGTCAAACTCGCCGACGTACATTAAAAACCTATAAAGATAAGCGATTCAATTTGCAGACCAGATAGCACGAAGAGTAACGGTATTTTAATGAGGTCGTAAAGTTTTTGTTACATTTTTTGACTGGCCAGTAAATATATACCCGTCTATACCATATGGTATATTTGCCTGTAGAGAATTACTAATAGTTACTTCAAAAATACTGAATACCTACATAAAAAAATGGCTATCAAAAATTATCTATGGTTAGGTGAAAATTACGCAGCAAATTTGCATTTTGAGGATACCTAAATATTTTATATAAAGCAGTCGCCTTCTCAGCCTTTAATACTAAGGCATTTCAGACACGAACTGACAGCCACTAACCATAGGTATCAAACAGGTTGAAAGCTAAAATAGCAAAAAACCTATAATTTAGTCCTATTGAATTAGCAGAAATTTGTGATACCCTGAGAAGTGTGAAATCCCTAAACTCAGAGAATAACATTATGATGCGTCTAGAGAGAAAAATCATAAACTAACAGAGAAAATACATGTAACTTATAGGCGACTTTTCTTCAAATTTATATCATATACTACAAAAAACAGTAATAGGTAATAAATAAAATGCATTTGTACATATCACTGTAACTCATAAATAATACCCTAATTAATATCTTATTGACATGATCTAACTTATCCTCTTAAAAATCGGTAAATATATGAATATATGTAGATTGTGTAATGTACTAGTACTGCTTCCATACTTTCGTTTTATAGGTAGATATCTTATGTACCCGAATTGTTAGAACAATAAAAAAATGCATTTAAGACTTTTTCTGCATTAGAAGCATCAAAATGTCTATGAATTTTCAATTCCACCTCAATTTTTGTCGCTATTTCACAAGATATGCTACAAGTTTACTTATAAAATGTTAAAAACGCTGCATAATACAGAAAAACATTTCTCATATGCAAACTTCACATGTGTTTTCATATCTTAAGCGTTATATTTATTTTTAGTAATTGACTTTTTTGCCTTTTGACGTTAGACTTACTGATTTTATGCCCTTTCGTAATGCCACATGAAATACAGCAAGATTGAAACAGTAAGTGGTAAAAAAGGTCTCTATTTACAACAGAAATTGTTATTCAAACCTACGATACATGCCAACACATTACATAATAAATTCCTATTTATGGCCTCACAACTTTACAGATCCTTTACTCCACCGGATGCGGTGCTGTGCTGAGATGCGCTGTGCGGCGCGCCATGCTCTGACAGAAGCGGTGGTTCGACCGTCCACTGGTGCAATACTTACTAGACAATACCATAAAATTATTTCAACCCGCATTTTAAACATTGAAATTAACAAGCAACTATTAGATATGAGTTCAGACGAAGATTATGCTGGTAATGAATTTGAGACCAATATTCTAACCAATGTATTGCTTATGGGAGCTTATATTGCTACTTTATCTCAAGTGCTTTTCCGGAAGTCTTGATTTTTGTAATAATTGTCGTCAATTTTCCATAAACAAGAATACCTATGCATTACTTAGATGCATTCTTCCATTTTTAAATTCTGCGCAGCACATAAATACAGTTCAGCACAGCTCCAATCGGTCACGATGCGAAATAAAACTGGGTCAGCAAGCCACAGCTTATCGAAAACGCACAGCCCAGCACGAGTAAACTGTCTGCCATTAAAATGCGTGTAATTGGATTACAAGCTTCATACCGCTTCGCACGGTACAGCACAGCACCGCATCCGGTGGACTACAGCCTTAAGATTTTAATGGACCATCACTTGTTATGGGATAGTGGTCTTATACGTACTCGTACCTCAAATACATATGCACGACGTCACAGTTCATTCTATATATTTTTTAACATTATCTTAAAAATAATGTGACGAATGGAAAGCCAATTTAGTAAATATATAATAAAAAACTAATAAGCAAGTCTTCCTGTCTTACATCGCTGGTAATTTAATATCCTGCCCTGCTCTCTTTTTAATCTTTCTATGTTAGTTCTTTATTCGGGCGATAAATTTATTACGATTATCGATAACAAGGACGTCTCTGATAGATAAATCTAGGCCTGTAAGGGACATATAGCCCTAAATATATGTTTTCCAGCTTATCATGGATAAATTGAAGTGAAAATAAGGGGATTCGATATAGCAGTCATTCACTTGTATTAGTCTAATATTTGTCAGTCCACCTCTGTCGGTAATAAACATTTATTTACATAGCCAATTGGCACTGTCCACTCACAGCAGCATGTTCAGAATAAAATCGTATCTTGTGTAGCTATTGTGGCATCCAAAGTTTTAAAATATCGAAATGAATGCACTGGTAATTATACTATTTTTTCTGTTGGTTAATTTTGTATGTGTGCTTTGCTGTCTAAATAATTTGAAAGAGTTACGTGATAGGAATTAGAGAATTAAAGAAAACTAATTATACTTCCTCCTGGGACATTTTGATTTTGTTACAAATTGTGACGAGATCTCCACTATTTATATTTAATTGCAAATAACACAAAATTCAAATTAATCGTTGATTGGCTAGTGAACGGTAGGCACTGCTGCGGCTGGATTCGGGCTGGTTAGGTCTGTGGTCATGCTTGTTACCTGAAGCGAGAGCCGCATGGTACAGAAGTAAGGGGTGGCAAGTTTAGGTATTTGTGAAATGCATTGCCGCATTGCGTCGTGATATGAGGTGTTTCTACTCCTCTTCTTGTGTTTCTGTGGTTACACATTTGAAAAAACTCAGACAAGATCCATTATCCACCGATATTGCCAATGCGATGTCGGGGATGGAACCCAGAACACAGCAGAGTCACACTAGAATTCCCCATTTAACATTACTAATTTTCAAAAAAATTAGCAAGTTCCGGGAGAAACGCAAAAAATATGCACCTTTTTTCTTTGGGCTGAATTTGAGGACGAATCACCAGAGATACTTGCCGAACGTTTTGCTGTTCACTGATATTCCGGGTATTATGATGGAAAGCAAACAGAAAACGAAAGATGGTCTATAAACGTTTGGGGAGGAATTATTGGAGAACATATAATAGGGCCACATTTCTTTGATGGTACATTAACTGGAGCTATTTATCTTCATTGTTTGGAAACTATCTGCCACAATTATTGGTAAATCTCCCAGATAGAATTCGAAATATGATGTGGTTTCAGCAAGATGCTCATCCACCACATTATTTAAATGCAGTTAGAGACCATTTAAATAATACCTACCCTAATCAATGGATTGGAAGAAATAGACCTACTAAATGGCCTGCTAGTTCCCCAGATCTAACAAAAATGGATTTCTTTTTATGGGGATACGTGAAGGAAATTGTTTATAGAGACAAAATATGGAGGAAAGAATAAAAACTGCCTTTACATCTATCACACCGACAGGTTTAGGAACAATAGGAACCTTATTTCAATAGCGCATAGAGATGTGTGTCAATCAAAATGGGCAACATGTGGAACATTTATTATAATTTTTTCTACTGAGTTATTTGAAGTTTATTTTTGAATTTTGTAATTATTTCTCAACAAAACGAAATTGGTTGCAATTAGCCCTAGGAAAGTACTTACAAAAAAATTTCGTTTTTATACAGGGCGTTTCAGTTGAAAAAAATGAGAGAATTCAATTTAAAATTGAATTGAATTGAATTCTTAATTGAAAAATAACTTTCGTTAGGTGTCTCGTAACTGGTATTCACATAAGTTTTTCTTAGAACCCATAATTGTGACCGTGGTGATTTTTTAATTACCATCTGCAGATTGCATTATTTCAACAAAAAAATTCATTACATCCAAGTGCTTGGGAGATATTCAATGCTAATATAGGAATGAATAGAGCCTAGAAAGAGGCTTCAAAAAATGTACTGATATACATAGCATTCCATTTAAAAAAAAGGCACTCGGTCCTGTAATTTCGTCTTGGCTCGTCCTATATGTTCGAAAATAATTTCTAGGTATATACTTTTTTATCTAGTTTACTTGCAATTTTTTAAAAAATATCACGCAACATAATTTCTAAATTTAATTCTCAAGGTCGAAAGTTCGGAATCAATGAAGAAAACACATATAGAAATACATAAACAATAAAACAAATTCAAATCAACTGAACAATGTATTATGATAACAGATCATATAACGAAAATACAAAATACCCCTATCTAAATAAATAAACAAACTAAGATTCTAAAATGAAAATAATTTGGATATAATTAAATTTATACAAAAATTTGTTTACGAAAGTGAAACTAATTGTCAAAATTTAGCGACTGAATATATACTAAAATGGTGAACATAAAATTATATGTAGTTTTGTTAGTCCGCGTAACGAAGTAATAATTCCAGCTCCACAGTGTCACTTATCTACAACGCGACGACGTCCAGTTACTATCCCGTATGCTTTTTCACCTTCCAAAGGATAAACCATTTTTCACTAGGAATCGTTTTCTTGACCTTGAAATAAATTAATGTTTCTCTTCTTTCACCTTACTTGTCAAAATCTTAAATTAATTTTTTTCTATTTCTTTCTTGACAATTCTTCAGATATTTTTCTTTCTTCGTACTACTGTTCTCCAATTAAACCAACAGCAATCTATTCTCTATTTTATTCAAATATTCATTTTTCTCCAAAATTTTCTCTCCCCTTCAATTATTCAATTTCTTGTTATTGGTCTATCCCTTGGCAAGCCCATATTTTCAGTTTTTCTACAATCTCCTTTATATTTTTCTTCATATAAAAATCGCAAATACCAACTTGAATCTTTCGTGACGTAAACTTAACGAAACGAATTGGTTTCTTCTCTGTTCATTCATTCATCACGTGATACTGAATCTTTTTAACTTTTATGAATTTCCCACACAAATTAATTTAAAATTTTCTCGAACATATTAAATGCGTAAATAGTTTGATATGTTTTAAACGTTTTAATAATTAATATAACAGTAATTGAGTGCATTTATTTAAAGTAACTGATTCTATTTATCACTAAATTATAAATAGTTGCAAATCTATTTAAAGTAATTCTGTATATTATAAACATCTCTATCTGCCTTTAATGGTTGAAATACAAAAATTGCATGAATTTATTGAAAATATCTCTCTTCTGTAAAATACATTGATATCAAACAGAACAAGTAAATGAAAACAGAAAACAGAAAACATGCATGCAACTCTCTACTCAGAATAAAATGCAATTTGTTCAAAATATACAACTCAAATTAACTTACTTACTTAATTAAAGTGAATATAACATCACGTCAATATATAAATAAATGAAATCTAATATTGTTATATTTACATTATGGAAGTATGCTACTTTTTTGCTTAAGAACTATAACCATTTATACGTATTTTTGTTGCAGAAAGAACTATTTTCGAGCAAACTGGAAGGTGAAACGACGGGCCGCGAAAGAAAAATGTCGTCCGCTTCAACGGGCAGTATGAAAACGAAGTGGCTAAAAGCATTTAAAAGTTTAAAAACCCCACCACCAACAGAACCAACAGATAAGTAAGTACCTCATAACTTGAATTTATTATATTTTTCTAACGAAATTTATTTTGTCTATTACCATAAAACTTAAGAAGTTTGTCAAGTAATTAACTTACTTTAATTGTTAAACCTAATACTGTTTTTGTTTAATGAGTAACTTTAATCCACATAACTTAAAAGCAGATGTATTTCTTTCATGATGAAAGTTATTCACATTCATTTGAAATTCTCCCGAATAAATTTGTTCGTTTTAACAATGCTTGAAAGTTTAAATTAGAAAACTGAAGCATTTTCCTACACATGTAGAACATAACTTTTTTTCATATATTTGCAAATTAATAGTGACATTACTTAAAATAAACGACAGATATTTCCGGACAGCGCATTCAAAGACAAACAATAGCAAAATATGATATTTTGCATTTCATACCAAGATTTAAATTTCAGATTCAAATGTACAGAGTTATATTGACCCCCTTTATTTATGTTATTATTGTAAATAGAAAAAAAAGTTTCGTATAAAAGTTGTGTAGAATCTTGTCTATATTTTATTGAAACCTGATAAAAAAAAAACAATATCATGTATAGGTCAAGTGACACGAAATAAATATATGTTTTTTAAAATGGAATACCCTATAAAATTGGATTGCATGTATTGCTATCTCTATTATTAATTAGAGATAGAGAGTTTATTCATTTGAACCACCAGAAAATATTCAAATTTAGAACGTGTAAGAAATACTTTGACTGCTGCAATGACTTCAGAATAGGATAGACAAAGCATCCTCTTGGTTTGTTGTGTATCATTTATTTGTTTACATTGCTTTAAAAATAAATACTGGTATTCAGTATTCTATTGGCTAAAGGCACGTGGGTATATGCGCACGCAGTCCCTCTCAACACGTTTTGTTTACAATCCAGTTGCAGCGTTGGCCGCCATTAAAGTATTTGTGATAAACCGAAGTTAAACGTTATATTTTGATGCAAATGATTATATCGAAACTACGGACACCATCAATTCGGAACTGCTAACCATTAAGCAACTATCTGATTAACATGATTTAAAACTGAATTCAAAGAAATCTAACGTAATTATATTTGCTAATAGAAACAAAAAAATATTCTTAAAAGAGAACATAAAAATTAAGATTGATGGTGCTTCCTTGCCTGTTATTGACCATGCAAAAAATTTGGGAATAATCATTGACTCTGACTTACGTTTTAAAGAGCATGTAAAGAAATTACTACAGAGGTTTTATACGTCCTTGAAATTAATTTACTCGAGACGTGACATTCTAAATTTCAAACTAAAAAAAATGCTCTATGAATCACTTGTTCTCTCCAATTTCAACTACTGTGATTTTATTCATGGCCCATGTCTTGATAACAAGGGTAAATATCGTATACAAAAAGTTCAGAATACCTGTTCGACTTATCTATGCAATTAGAAAATTTGAACATATTTCGCATAAAATAAACGAGAACAAGTAGTTGAACATGAACAATCGTAGAACACATCACCTGCGGAACTTTGTTCACAAAATTGTAGGCATACGCACTTCCTCGTCTCTGTTGAAAAAGAAATTTGTAGCTCGTTCAAATGTACATTCTCGTGACATTCGGAATAAAAATAAATTTACGATCCACATCATCAGAGGGCCTTGTTTAGAAGAAGTTTTACGTACAATGCCATCAAATTATATAATTCTCTTCCTAAGGAATTCAAAATTTTCAATATTAATAAATTTAACTTTAAATTTAAAACTCATTTATTCAGTATGCAACTGAACATTAACTGTTCTAGAAAAGTTGTAGGTAAGTAATATAAACTAGCTTTGTTATGTAGAGTGACGCTTAATAGCAGTTTGTGCAACAGGAGTGGATATGATAGCCATATCGCACGAGAAAGAAAATTGAGCACGACGCCGTAGGCGGAGTGCCTCAATCTTTCGAATGCGATATGGATAATCCACTCGAGTTGTGCAGTATACTTTTTCTACGACCGCATTAAGAAAAAACTACAAATAATAGTTTTAATCAAATTTTAATATACAAACTTAGCTACTGCTTAATCTTATGCTCTAGGTGAAAACATTTTATAAAAGCGGTAGTAGCCTAGTGGTTATATCTACGCTTCGAAAAGCAAAGATCATAGGTTCAATCCCCCACCAACTATACCTTTCTCTAATCCTATCCACCTTGCACTAGTTTTTCATACCTTTGAATCACCTTTAATCCTTTCCTGTCCCCCTCTTCTTTCCTGTTTGTGTATTTTTGTACCGTTTGTTTTTCCTTCGTTTCTTCTTGTACATTTTTGTCTCTAAATTCATTTTTCCCATCATTAATCTCGTAACCGAACGAAAACCATTTTTGTATCAAAATTTTGTAAACCTACAGTTTAGGCCAGCCCTGCGCAGCCCCTCGTTGGAACATTTCGCGGAAGGCACTTTATTCAAGTTGTGGTGTCAGCGTCCGATGCGAAATTTTAAAAAGTGAAGTGCGCTAGTTACTCTAAAAATTGTGTTCATTGTTCAGTTATGTTAAGCTTTTTTATTTGCATACTAAATCGTATTACCTATTTTATTTTTAAGTTTTAAAAAAGGAGTCTAGGTTTTTATATCGTTTTAATTGTCGTTTTCGCTGAACCGGACCTATTCCGCCTGATCATGCAATCCGCCACCGCGTCAAAGCGGTGGTTGCACGATCGGTCCCGGTTCAGACTCTGGGGAGGCAACTCTTATACTTTTTAAAATATTAGTAAAGCTCTTTTGAATTGAAATTGAATTGGTTCAATCCCCCCATATAGCTACTTTTTTTTTGCCATAATATACCTCTATAATTTTGCCTGTATATAATAATTTCAATAGAATTTTAGGTGGTATACCGTTTATCGATTCTTCAATGGAATCACTCATTTTAAATTATTTTCTAGCCCAAACTGCACGAATATACACACTGACAACTACTGACAATTACTTTAACAGCTTACGCACCAACTTGAATTTTTTTAAACGAATAGTTGCCTATGTACTTAATACACGAACTGTGATTGGTCGAATTCATATCCATCCTAGAACGTATATGAAATATATCCGTTCAGTTCATTCTACAGACTGTACGGAAAACAGCAAATAAAACAGCAACAGCAAAGAAAATAAAAAATACATAAGGGAGTAGAAAAATTCTTTATTTCTTTGTCAATTTGTGGAGAAATGTCACCGTCTTGTGATTGAGTAGGAGTAGCTTACAGCTAAACGTCGCCATACTTCGGCTGCATTTTTCCATACAATAGTTTTCATTGTTTTTTGTTCTTTGTATGTATTGTTTGATTGTGTTCATGATTTTTTTTGCTGCAATAAAGCCGATTTATTATTATTATTACTATTATTATATACTGTTATATTTTGAAGGTAAAAAAATAATTTAATATAAAAATAGATCGATAGGTACCTTATTTTATATTTGTTTTAGAAAATTCGGAGTATATTAAATGCTTGTCGTGAAATGGAAAAAAAGTTATTCCAACGGTCAAAGAACTTTGAAAAACCATCAATATAGGCCTTACAAAATATTACCCGTGCAGGAACTGAATGAAGACCAAAAACGTAGGAGATTGGAGTTTTGTCAGATCATACTCCATGAATTAGACGAAAATCCTAATTTTTTAAAAGAAATCATGTGGACAGATGAGTCAAGTTTTTCCATGTCGGGAGTTTTTAATAGAAAAAACAGACGTTGCTGGGAGAATAAAAACCAAAGACAAAGAAATGTCAAGCAAATAAAAAAATCCGGTAGAAAATAAATCCACGTTTGGTGCGGAATTTTTCAAAACAAAGTAGCTGGGCCTATATTTTATGATTTTACTTTGACACGACAAACATATCTGTAAATAATTTTACCAGAGGTAGATCGTCTAATTTAATAATTCCCTACGGACGTATTGTCTAGAATGATTTGGCATCAGGACAGAGACTCCACATAACATTTTAGAAGTTCGGGAACATTTAAATAATCAATTTCCCATTTGAATAGCATAGCTTTTTATGAGGGTTTTTAAAAGACAATCTCAATTTTAATCATAACCACGCTCTTCAGGCCATTAAAGCAAAAATTCAAGAAGAAATTAACAACTTAAACAGAAACCAAAATAACGCTATTAATTAACGATATTAATATTTTTCTAAACTTAAGAAGACGCTACGAGTTTTACATTGAAGATAATTGTAGCTACTTTGAATAATTTCTTTAATTGATTACTTATGTAGTATTATTTTATTATAAAGAGTTTTCTCTTGCTTTGTTAAATCTGTTTTTTTAATAAATTAAACATGAAGTTAATTAATAATAATAATAATAATAATAATCGACTTTTATTTGTATAGTAATAAATATATCAATAACAAGATAAAAATAAATAAATAAATCATTATAAATCATTATCACAATCATAAATCATAATGCTAATGATATTAACTATACAAATGAGGCGAAGTTTAGTTTAATGCTATTCTTCCACTTAACCTCGAGTAGAAATATTAATTACAATAAGGCACACATATATACTATACACATACATCTGCAATGTAAAAGATCATGCATTACTGAAGTGCGAGAATAGAATAACCAAGATTTACGATCTTATTAACTAATAATGTTACGTTTCTAGGTTTAACAGATATTTTATATACTATATATACACATATACACATATATACACACATACATATACACACATATATACACACATATATACACACATATATACATACATATACATATATTATTGTCGTTCAAAGAAATAATATTTTACCTTTTTCTTGAATTTTAACAAAGGAAGCCTCTTCAAGTCCTGTTCGCGCTGCATATGTATAATATAAAAAATCTATAATTTGTATGCAATTTGTGAAGTACTGACCTGAGTACTAATTAATAACATCTGCAAATATTTGTAAATGTTAAACCTTTTAAATTAGTTTTTATTAGGGTCTGCGTACCCTCATATAACAATATTTGTTGATTACTTTCATTTCCATTTGTTATTCACAAGTATTTATATTATTTACAGCCCTCTATTTAGATATATAACAATTTAGGAGAAATTTGTAATATAGCTATTATCCCATTGCAATTAGGGAAAACCAATGTACCTATTGCTACCCCATGTCTAGGTAGGGGTATTAGAAACGAATTATTTTACTTTACATTCAGAGAGTCCACATTTAGATTCCGAACGAGTAACATCATCTAGATACACACTTAAACTTGTAAACTACCAATATCTGTATATACTGTAAATATACGTGTAAATATTAAACACCTTTTGGAATAAACTATCGTGTTTATTTCAATAACTACCAAAGAAACAACAACCTTCAGATGTGGTGCAGCAGCACAACCAGAGTGATTTAACCAACAATCACCACAAATATATATGGTTCTTCGAGCCGTATATATAAATTACCAAAATTATACATGGTCCTTCGAGCCGGATAGATAAAATACCAGAACTATATATGGTCCTTCGAGTTAAAAGAAATAAAAAACCACGAGTGCAACATAATAGTGCATCAAGAAAACCAATAACGAGTGCAACATAGAAGTGCATCAATATAACTAGCAGGAGTGCGTCTTAGGAGCGCATCAAGCCGGAGAAAACATCTCTAATCGAGACTTTCCACTAAAAGTATCCAAGTAAGTGTTAAGTGTGTATCCTTAATATTTTATCCTTTTTACCCACTTTTTTTACCTAAAACTGATTCAATTTGTTACAATGGCAGAGTTAAAAAATTTAACTTCCCAAAGGGGTCAATTAAAAACTAGCCTAACAAGGCTAGAAAAATATTTTAATTCAATTTCAAATATTGAAAAAATTAATGACGACAATTTAGTTAATTTAAAAGAGCGCCTAACTCAAAATGAAGCGTTATTGACAGAATTTAAACTTATTCATTCAAAAATAATCTTAAAATCTGATGATGAAACTCACGAAGAAGAGCTAGAAGATTTTGAAAATAAATTTTATGATATTACATCTAAAATTAAAATATACATTAAGAAAAACGATACTCCTAATTTAAATGACAATAAAGCCAATATCGGCTCACTAAATATGGGAAAAAGTTCCATATCTTTACCAAAAATAACCTTACCGTCGTTTAATGGCGAATTTGAAAAATGGGTAGGTTTTCGAGATGCCTTTGATACTCTTATTCATAAAAATCTTGAGTTAAATAATCTGGAAAAATTATATTATTTAAATTCAACTTTAACGGGAGAAGCAAGTAAAGTAATACAAACCTTAAAAATTTGTTCAGATAATTATGAGCCCGCTTGGCAACTTTTGCACAAACGGTTTGAAAATAAAAAACTTATTGTTCAGAATGGTATCAAATCACTTTTTAACTTAGAAACTATTCAACGAGACGCTTATCTCCCAGTGCAAAGATTTCTAGATAGTGCATTGCAACATTTACAATCATTAAAAATATACGAGCAACCTACCAGCGATACGTTAATTATTTATATTCTGGCATCCAAATTATGCAATTCAGTAAGGCGTGCATGGGAATCGTTTAAACCAGCTAAAGATTTCCCGACATTGAAAGAATTTCTGGATTTTCTCGAAGATCATTGCAAGTATCTTGGATCCTTAGAGGCCGGTATGCCAGATCAAAACCCTTTTAATGTGAATTACTCTCATAACAAATCAAATAATAGAAATAATAATAAAAGTACAAATGCTCATTTAAGTACCTATAAGGTTAGCTGCAATTTTTGCAAGGCTTCACATGCAATTTACAATTGTGAGTCTTATTTAAAATTAAATGTTAATCAGCGTATAGCTGAAGCAAAACGCTTGCAATTATGTTTAAATTGTTTAAAGAAAAACCATATAACTAAAGACTGTAGGTTACAACCCTGCAGAAAATGTAATAGAAAACATAATGTAATGTTACATATCGAATACTCTAACAATACACCACACATCACTAATAATAATAGCAATGAACAGCCCAGCCCAAGCCAAAGCAATGAACAACCCAGTACGAACCAAAGCTCAATTGATTACAATTCAATAAATACTAATGAAATATCTGAGAATGTGTCCACGCAATTGTCTTATGCAAACCATTGTTCAACTAATTCGCAAATTTTGTTGTCAACGGCGAGCGTCACAGTTTATGACATATATGGCAATGTCCACTTTTGTAGGGCATTGCTGGACCCAGGTTCACAATCAAATTTTATAACCAATGAATTATGTAACCGTCTAGGTTTACGCAAATTTCATTTTAGTTCCACCGTTTCTGGCATTAGTCAATTAACTTCAAACATTAACTTCAAAACGAATCTACAGCTTAAATCTCGTATAAATAACTACCAGAAGGAAATTTCTTGTCTTGTTTTAGACAAAATTACCGATTGTTTACCTGCGAATTCATTCAATTTGTCTGAATTAAATATACCTCAAAACATTCGATTATCTGACCCCAAATGTAATGTTTCAAGTAAAATCGATTTATTATTAGGGGCAAGTATATTCTGGGAACTACTATGTGTGGGACAACATAATCTAGGCAAAAACAAGCCTATGTTGCAAAACACAAAATTGGGTTGGATTCTAGGGGGAACCTTTATTCAAAATAAAGATACCCATTCAAATAATTCATTAGCTTATTTTAGTGTTATGTGTAACAAACCTATTGATAATCAATTAGAAAAAGAGTTTGAAGATAATAATTATAAGATATATTTACCTGACGAGCGCCTCTATGAAGAGCACTTGACAAAAACCACCAAACGGTCCGATACAGGGCGATTCATTAAAGAAAATCCCTTTCAACAAAATAATGTTGAGATTGGCGAATCTATAGAATTAGCTGTAGAAAAATTACATTCGCTAGAACAAAAATTGAAAGAAAATTCTGAATCAAAAATAGAATATAACAATTCTTTAAGTGAATATGAGGAATTAGGTTACATGACCAAAATATGCCAAAATTCAATTAATTACCCTCATTATTATTTACTCCATCATGCGGTAATTAAAGAAACAAGCGTTACCACAAAGGTCCGCATAGTTTTTGACGGATCTGCAAAAAAACCCAATGGCATTTCATTAAGTGATATCCAATGTGCAGGTCTTGTTATTCAAAATAATTCATTTTCTATATTATTACGTTTTTGCAAACGTTCATATGTTTTAACTGCGGACATTGCCAAAATGTCCCGGCAAATATTAGTAGAAGAAAGCAAAAGAAATTTACAATTAATCTTGTGGCGATCTAGTGCAGATCAATCAAATCAAAAAAATCAATTGAATGCAATCACTTATGGTACTGTATCTGCATTATTTCTAGCAGTGTGTTGCTTAAAACAATTAGCTATTGATAATCGCAATGAGTGCCCAAACGCTTCAAAAATTATTGAAGACGATTTTTTCGTGGACGACCTAATAATAGGTTCTAATTCCCTTGACGAGTCCATAGATACTCAAAACATGATTACATATATATTATTTTCAGCAGGCTTTGAACTTTGTAAATGGTCGTCCAATAATTTTGATTTACTAAATAAAATTAATTACATTAACAAGCAAAAAACACAATATTTTCAATTTAATTGTGAGTCCCAAATCAAAATATTAGATATTTTGTGGGACCCAAAACCAAGTACACTTTTGTACGACCTTCAAAAACATGCCAGACAATTCAAGGTAACTAAACGAACTATCTTGTCTGTAGTCGCTGAAATATGCGATCCTTTAGGGCTATTAAGTCCCTTGATTATACATGCCAAGCTAAGTATTGAAAAATTATGGCAACTTAAATTATTTTCAGATGAGGCTATACCTCTTGATTTAAACGCGATTTGGTTGCGATTGTATGATCAATATCAATTACATAATTTGCAATCATTAAGAACTCCCAGACATGTCTTGTATAAGAAAGCACAAACTATTGAATTGCATGGTTTTTGTGATGTTTCAGAAAAGGCATATGGAGCCTCTATATATGTTAAAGGTACAGATATATCGGGTTTCATTCAAGTTAACTTACTCTGCGCCAAATTTCGTGTTGCTCCTTTAAAAAACTCTACAGTTCTAAGCGTCGAATTATGTAAGGCAATTCTGTTGGCACAATTAGTTGCAAAAGTAAAACACTCTATAGACCTTAATTTTGAAAGAGTTTTTTATTGGTGTGATTCAACCGTTACCTTAAGTTGGAGCCAAGCGGCTCTGAATGAATTGAAAACATTTGTCGTCAATCCGCTGGCCGAAACTCAATACTTAACTAAAACTAATGACTGGAGACATTTAGAAACAAACGAAACTCCGGTAGATTTAATATCTCTGGAGCAAATGATTTCTAAACGTTTATGTTGGAATAGACCTATAAGGCTAGTCAAAAGTAATTTAAAATGGCCCAACAAATTTCAAATATTAAAAATACTCAATAGGAGTTTCGAAATATCAACTATCCGAAATATTGTGGCACTTTCGAATAAGTGGGACATATTTTATAGATATTTATGTTTAAATAAATTAAAACGTGTAACTGCTTACTGTATTAGATTAATAAATAATTTGAAAAATCCTAACAAAAAAATACCGGTTCTTTCACAACCTTAGAAATTAAAGTTGCATTAGCAAAATAACTAAAAACGCCCAGTTTGAGGCATTTGCTTGTAAGATAAATAATTTACGAAAAAATAAATCCATAGTATTTGCTCTCAATTAATCCTTTCTTGGATGAAAATCATAATTTAAGAGTTGGAACAATCAAGTTTTAATTATTCTAAGGGGCACCCAATAGTTTTACCCGCTTCACATCAGCTAACATACCTCGTTATAAAGGTTGAGCAATTATATTTATTGCATTGTGGGGCAAATATTTTATTAGCCGCCCTAAAAAAAAAAAAATATCTAATTTAGGCAAAAATATGATAAAATAAATAATTTACCAATGTATCGAGTAGCTATTACATATTTAGCCTTTGAGCAATTTTAAACCTTGCTAACACAAATTGAAGCAGTTTTAAATTCACGTCCTCTAAGTCCTTTCCCCTCTTATGCTAATTACCCTGAACCTCTTACCCCTGCACACTTTTTGATTGAAAAGAAGACAATTTACCACCATCTAAATGGCAGCTTGGACGTGTTGTTGAACTTTATCCCGGTAAGGATGGGATAACTAACCAGAGTTATCTCAGTAAAAACTGCTAGTGGCACCGTTTTAAAGCGTCCTGTGTCAAACGTGTGTGTTCTACCCATTTATGAATAGACTGATAATATTTTGTGCTAATTTTAAGCCATAGTGTAATAATGACATTACTTATATTTAAATAATTATATCATAGTCTAGTTGAAAGCATATCCTTTCAAGGCGGGCGGCATGTTCGCGCTGCATATGTATAATATAAAAAATCTATAATTTGTATGCAATTTGTGAAGTACTGACCTGAGTACTAATTAATAACATCTGCAAATATTTGTAAATGTTAAACCTTTTAAATTAGTTTTTATTAGGGTCTGCGTACCCTCATATAACAATATTTGTTGATTACTTTCATTTCCATTTGTTATTCACAAGTATTTATATTATTTACAGCCCTCTATTTAGATATATAACAATTTAGGAGAAATTTGTAATATAGCTATTATCCCATTGCAATTAGGGAAAACCAATGTACCTATTGCTACCCCATGTCTAGGTAGGGGTATTAGAAACGAATTATTTTACTTTACATTCAGAGAGTCCACATTTAGATTCCGAACGAGTAACATCATCTAGATACACACTTAAACTTGTAAACTACCAATATCTGTATATACTGTAAATATACGTGTAAATATTAAACACCTTTTGGAATAAACTATCGTGTTTATTTCAATAACTACCAAAGAAACAACAACCTTCAGATGTGGTGCAGCAGCACAACCAGAGTGATTTAACCAACAATCACCACAAATATATATGGTTCTTCGAGCCGTATATATAAATTACCAAAATTAAACAAGTCCATAGGTAGAGAATTGTACATTTTAACAGCATTATATGTAAAGCATTTCCGAAACATGGCTGTGCGATGCTTAGGAATATGAAGCGTATGGGTAGCGCGAATATTCACATGATGCAAGGAATGGCGACAGGTGAGGGCATTTTTCAGATAGGCAGGGGTGGAAGTAGTGAGAATTTTATGTACAAATGTTGCTAAATGGAAATTTCTTCTATTAGACATGTTTAACCAACTCAGCTCATTGATCTTATGAGTAATATGGTCAAATTTCCTCAAGTCATATATAAACCTACAGCAAGCATTTTGCATCCGTTGTATTCGTACTTTATCGACAACATCCAGACAAGGACCGTATACATAATCACTATAATTAAAGTTAGATAAGACTATCGATTCAGTAAGATTTTTTCTTAATTTAATGCTGAGAATAGATTTGTTTGCGTAAAGCAATTTTAATGTGAAGTATGATTTTTGGATTAATTTGCTGACATGATTAGAGAACTTTAATTTTTCATCAAGGATTAGGCCCAGATTCTTACATTCAGAAACTATAGGTACCACCATGTTGTTTATAGTAATAGTCATATTATTTTTGGGTAAAGCCCTGTGTTTGTTGCTACCAAGAATCATAACTGCTGATTTGGTAGGGTTAAGTTTTAAATTGTGCGATATTGATATATCATACAGTTTTTGCAAATCGGAATTTATTAAAGCCTCCGCTTGTCTATGTTGATTAGGCATAAATGTATAGACTAACTGTGTACCATCAGCAAACGCATGGCAGTGACAATTATTGAAGGATTTAATTATGTCTGTTGTATATATAATGAAAAGTAGTGGTCCAATAACTGAGCCCTGTGGAACACCAGCCAGTAAGTTAATACTCCTAGATATTTTGTCATTAATGTACACTCTTTGAGTGCGCTCAGTGAGGTACGATTTCATAAGGTCAATAGAACGTTTGCAAAAATTATAATATTTCAATTTAGAAATTAATACATTATGGTTAATGGTATCAAATGCTTTGGAGTAGTCTAATAGTATTAGAGCAGATACTTCACCAGCATCCCAAGACTTAATCATCCTGTTTAATACATCAGAAAGAGCGGCACTAGTCCCATGAGATTTACGGAAGCCTGATTGGTGTAAAGGTAAGATATCACTTGCCGTAAAATAGTTGTTAATTTGATTATGCAAGATTTTCTCCATGATTTTAGATATTGTTGATAAAATACTGATTGGTCTTAAATCAGATACGGTTGAAGGATTCGATACTTTAGGCATAGGATTTACTACAGCTTCTTTCCAACTGTTTGGAAAGTAGCCTTGTAATATACAACAATTAGTAATATGAACAATATATTTGTCAAGAAGGGGAGAACAGTATTTCAACATAGTACTAGATATATTGTCTAATCCGCATGCTCTTGATTTCAAGTTATTTATAATTTTAGTTACTTCTTCAGTGCTAGTTAAATGAAACGAGAAATTTATATTAGGATTAAATTTGCTATTTTCATAAAATTCAAGCGTTTTTTCACAGTTAAGATTGTTAGGATTATTATTGCTCGTAAAATAGGTATTTATTTCCTCAGGAACACAAAGGCGATTTGGTATGTTGACACTACGTTTAGTTTTTACACTAAGACTTTCTAAAGCTGACCAGGTGTTACGGCTATTATTTTTAATACTAGATACATAACTGATGTAAGATTTTTTTTCATTTCTAACAGCATTTAATGCAAAATTTCTTAAACTTTTATAGTTTTCCCAGTCTTGATTAATTCTAATATCATATTAATTACTTACACCCGAGTATAGTTAGGTCATATATAATTTATATGTTGAAAATAGCACTTTTCATACGTGAAAGCGTTTTCACATACTGTTAGCATGCGTTAAAGATTTAACACACGCTATGTGAAATCAATATTTTTCAAGCGTACTTAGTAGTGCGTAGTTAGTAGCACTTTTCAAAGCAGTCGTAGAAAAAAACTTTTTATTTTACTAGTGAATAAACAACTATTTACGGTTGTTGCTATGGAGTAATAATGACGGTTTGAAATGTCAAAATTTAATAAACAATAAAATAATTATTTTCGTGGCCTACCTTGTTATTTTGCTTCACTTGTGTTTTGACACGCATGGCTCACTCTTCTTGCAATAAAGCAGCTCATTTGCATTTTCAATGTCGAATATGTCAAGAAGTATTTAAGAGAGACCTATACAATACTATATATTTGAAACCTGAGGAAGAGGGGCTTCTCGAAAATGCAATAATATATAGGATGTTCCATTTAAAAAAAAACACATATTTATTTCGTATCACGTGACCTATACATTTCAATAAAATATAGGTAAAATCCTACAACTTTTATACGATTTTTTTTTCTATTTAATAATAACAGAAATAAAGGGGGGGGGGGCATTATATATAGTGAATAACCCTGTATGAACACTTTTGGCAGAGTCGTGTCTTATCAAGCCCATCGCTAATTCAAATTAAACATGAAACGAACATTTGCTCAAACTAAAAGTTAGTTCTGAAACAAGAAATATTATACAATTTAAGGCATTACTGGTCGAATAACAATAATTTTTTAAAAATAAATACGCGTTATACACAATTATTTCAAATTACTGTAGTAAGTAACTCAATCTATAAAATTTGTTTTATGTCGACTGTTTAATAAAGATATAAACAGAGTTGAAGTTTTCTGTAAATACCTTTATACATCTGGTTTTAAATTTATGTTGTAGTGTTGTTGACATGTTATTGATGTTTGTTTATATTTTTAAATACAGAAAAAACCAAATGTACCATGCAGTATCCACAATTATTGCAATGAGGTAAAGACGTGTCACCATTACCCACCCTCCTGTAGAACACTTTTTGTTGTACACTATTTCTCACCGTCGCTTTTTCTTATTCTTGTACCTCCCAAAGATTTGGTGTAAAGTGTGTATATCCTGAAGCCGAGTTAGAACGATAATGATACTGGCACAAAATATTCACCGAAAACTGCACTCGACGCGCATTTAGCTATTCGAATTGGCATTACCTAGTGATGGCTAGAACCTTAATCATCTCCAGATGATGACAGCTTGATTAGCGAGATACATATCGGATGTTGCGTTCAGTGTACGGTGTTTTTGAGAACTATTTCAGAATCAAATATATGCATTGTTAAGAACGGATCTCTTTACACCATGTCTGCACACAGCATACATGTACATATAATTAACACACAAAGCCCCCAACCTTATTTTAACATAAAAGCTTATTTTTTAGAAATGACTCCCCCTATTATATTTTTTTATTATGATATATAAGTATCTCCAATTATTTACTCGCTAAGTAAATAGAACCATATGTCTTAAACATCCACAGTCGTTTGATTTCGGTAAATTGTGAAAGCGATAAAATATTTCTGATATTATTAGACCCACCTGAACTGTCGAAAGAAAATGGTATTGAATGACCGGAAAAGGCTTTTCTTTAAAATTTCAGTGAAAAGGTTGACTGTCTAAATAGTTCTTCCATCATAATTAACGATACCAAACAAAAGAATGTCATTTGACTTCAAGTCCCAACCCAGCTTTTACCTTGGATTTAAATTTTAGATATGTTTCTAATCTACTACGGGAAAATTTCACTATAGTTTCTTCGGTTATGGTTCCTAGACCCCAAAAATGCCCCCGTTCAAAAGTTTATATCTACAGTGTGACCCATTTCAAATGGAAACCTCCCTGTAAAAAATGTATTTATAATCCTATGTTAACGCTTTTTTTTAATGATAAACCATCGAAAACTCCACTTTCAAAGCCTTCTATGATTTATTTTCAATGTCGAAAATGGACTAATTTGATTAGCAATTCTTTTATTGAAATTTTAACTACACCACTGGATTCAGTAACCTCTCAAATGGGTAAATCCCAAGTTTCATGAAAAAATATTGAAAAATGACAGATTTATGACAAAATTAATGTAGGCTCATAGTAACTTTATACTTGATTTTTTTCTAAAAATCGAAGTAGCCCATGAAAAATAAACAAAAGAAAGATAAATTAAGTGAATAGTTTTAATAAATATTGTCATTTAAACAAACTTAATCATATTGGACTTAAAAACATAAGTATGGACAATTAAAAGTAATAATAATTAGGTACCTACTAAATAAAATTAAAAAATCATTGTACAACATTACACTAAAACTTCTTAAATTTTTGTAGCCTCTACAAGGCCGCCATTTATTTCGATGCACTTGTCGAATCGTTTTTTAATATTTTTTACGACATTCTGTAATTGTTGCACAAGCTTGTCTTATTCTTGCAGACAAATCTTCTCTAGTACTCGGGCGTGGCCTGTAAATTTTAGATTTTATTAAACCCCATAAAAAGAAGTCCATCGGTGTTAAGTCCGGGGATCAGGGTGGGCATTAAATTAACGGGCTACCACGACCTATCCATCGATTAGGAAAGTTAGCATTCAGCCATCTGGCAACCACTCTGACATTATGGACAGGGCTTCCATCTAATTGAAAATGTAGATTTACTATTTCTTGTATTGGAAGTTCATGTAGAATATTCCAAAATTCATTTCTTAGGAACTGTAAAAACTGCATACTATTCATATTACCTTCAAAAAAGAAAGGGCCAATGATTGTTTCATTGAGCAACCCACACCAAATATTAACTTTTTGGGAATATTGTCTTTTACAATTAATGACAAACGGTGGGTTTTCTATAGTCCAAAACCTAGAATTTTGTGACGATACTACCCCGTTTGTTGTAAAAGTTGCTTCATCGCTGAATTAAATATTTTTATTAAAATTTCTGTTATTAAGATACTCTCTCCTTGAGCCCACAAGGAAAACTCCATCCGTCTGTTATCATCACCAGGTTTCAACGTGTGTAAAAATTTGGGTTTGAATGGTTTTACCAAACTCTTCTGAAGGCATCGGCGAATATTTTCTCTAGGTAAATTCAAATCTAAGGTAGCTACTCTTACACTGGCGTTTGGATTGTTGTTAAAATAATTTAAAACTATCTGCTCGTACCTGGTTCTTCTTTGTATATTATCTGTTCTTATAATACGCCGTATCACAGCGCCACACTCATAAAAAATTTTGTTTATTTTATAAACAGTACTTTTAGTAATGTTGGGCCTATTCGGATGCCCGTTGTTGAATTCTCGCATACCTCTTTCAAAGTTCTGTCATTATCTCCTCTAAGGCGCACAAGTTCAATTTTTTCCTGTACATTTAGATTATTCATAATTAACTACAAACTAATAAACTAATACTTGATAATAACTATCGATTAATTTTATAATTCAATAACAATGAATATGAGAATATGCGAATTTTAAAGATTTGACGTTTGACTATAAAATTTTTTTTCATGGCACTCTATTATTATCTACCATTACTCAATAAAAATGTAATATTTATTAAAACTATTCACTTAATTTATCTTTCTTTTGTTTATTTTTCATGGGCTACTTCGATTTTTAGAAAAAATCAAGTAAAAGTTACTATGAGCCTACATTAATTTTGTCATAGCTCTGTCATTTTTCAATATTTTTTCATGAAACTTGGTATTTACCCATTTAAGAGGTTACTGAATCCAGTGGTGTAAAATTTCAATGAAAAAATCGCTAATCAAATTTGTTCATTTTCGACATTAAAAATAAATCATAGAAGGCTTTGAAAATTGAAATTTATTTCTAAATTTTTGTCATAAAGTGGAGTTTTCGATGGTTTATCATTCAAAAAAAAAGCGTTAACATAGGATTTATAAATACATTTTTTACAGAGAGGTTTCCATTTGAAATGGGTCACACTGTATGTGCGAAAATAATATCCAATTATAAACTTTTTTATCTAGTTTACTTGCAATTTTTAAAAAAATTTCTAGCTATCGTAGAACTAGAGATATCAAGGTCCGACGCACTATTGCACCACCCTATATAACGAAATTTCTAAACACTCTAGAGGGTGCACCGGATCAAAATGAAATATGGCAGGCATACACTTTAGGTCCATATCTCGGTTAAGTTCGAAGATGGGCCAAATCACCTTCTTCGTTTCAAAATGGCGGCGGTTCAAAATTAAAAAAAATCTCAAAATTTTATTTCGAATCAAATATGTACATGTGATACATCGTTGGATAGTGCTCAGGTAACCCTACAACTTTTTTTGCTAAAACGCATAGGAAAAATTAAAAAAATGGCGGCGGCTCAAAGTCTTCAATAATTTTCAAAATATAGGATGAAATCTAACTTTCCAATTGGTCCCCACCATCGGGGTTTTTTTAAGTTCAGATGGCTCGACGCTTACATAATAGCTTTGAGACCAAGATCCCCGGGGTTTCAATTCCGTCTGGGGCATGGATGGTTGTCACGTCATTAATGTGTAATCGAAATGGTTGTAGTGGACTAGATGATGTTGTGTATGAGGCTAGTCGTTGTTCGAGTTCGAGTGGGAAAGACATATATATATTTAGTAATATTTTCACATTTCCATATGACTGTATGTTGAGAGGTGAGCGCACTTGCCTCTCACCCAAAAGTTCCGGGTTCGATCCCCGGCCGTGGCAGTGGAAAATACTGTGAGAGGGATTTTTCCATTATGCACGGGTATTGGGTGTGTGTCCCTTGTCTCTAAAATGTGTAGCCCCCTCCCACACAAGGCTCTTCTAGAGCCTTCCGGGATAATGGGGGTCGTCATTACCTGTGGTGTATTTATTATTTATTATTATTATATACGTAGTATATAGAAAGGTATTGTGATTGTCTAACATATTGATTTTGAATTTTTGGCGAATTTACACGCTTTTAGATCCCTTGAAGCTTTAAAAATGGTCTGGCGTCTGTGGTTGCACCTAGAGCCCAAACTATTCCATATATTTTGCTCAAATTTGAATTCGTATTCAGGATGGTCACACCTCGAGGATATATCGCAAAATCGGTCCTAACTCAAATGTGGGGGAAGATAACCTCTGAAAACCCATGGAAAACGTAAAATAATTTCTTTCTCATAAACGGATTTAACGATATTGGCCAAATTTAACACATGGATAGTCACTTAGCACTAGTATGAGAGATTTAAACCGTTACTCTCCAAAAATGCAGGGACGGAGACTGTGGGGGTAATGTTGAAATAATCAATTTTTTTCTCTAAAACAATTTTAATGATTTGACACATGTATACTTCCTTAGTATAATGCGGCGGCCTAGTTGCTACCAGAAAATTGTTGCATTGGGTTGTGTTTTAAAGAATTTAAATAATATTCCCTTTTATAATTGCTCTAATGATTTTGATCAAAATTAACACATGGATATCCTTTTAGTACTAGTACGAGACGACATGGTCTGTTATATAAAAAAAATGCAGGGACTGAGGCCGTGCGTGGGAGATAAGGTTAAGAGAATTAAAAAAAATTCTCAATGAATTCCATCATAATAATAAGGGTAATATGTGTTGCTCTGTTTAGTCAAATAGGCCTTTATATTTTAGAATTATTAAATGATACAACTGTAGTGTTAAGTACCACAAAGAATTTTGTTTCATCAAGGATGGTTGGTGGTTTAACGAATGAGGCATTTGATATATACCGTTGGGATCAGGCCAGCCGTTGTATATGCGTCACCAGTGTGGTGCAGCATGGCGACAGTAAAAAAATTAAAGGTTTTAGAATATAAATTTACGCGCCTCTTATCAAATTCAAACAGAAACACATCTTTCAGAGACCTCTATGCACACGACATTAGTCCAATAGCGGACTACATCCAAGAAATTGTATGCTTTCATTCTGGATGATAGCCGGCTAACCCGCAATATTACATAAATTAAGCAGCATAATGCCCCTTTCAGAATAAAATATATCCTGCATTACCGGACGTAGTCCTTTTTCCGGCAACCGCTTTAGCCAACCATCAATTAATACACCTTCTTTTTGCATTATCCTTCTCTGAAAACTTCAGGCATTTAACTTATTCCTAGCCCCTCTTACTTTCTGTTTGTTTATTTTTGTTGTTTTCTTTCTCAAAATTTTTCCCCTAAACCATTACCTTTACTGGAATCAAAACTTATTTAGACCCAGACTTTCGAAAACGATAAACAACTAAGCTGATGCTGTCCACGCTAGTTGTCTCGAACGGGAGTTTTGGTTGATGTGTTTTCCCTATCAGTTACCAAATGTTATTCAGTGTTCGCTTACATTTAATAGTTCTAACTTTTACCTGTTTTTATCCTTTTTTGGAAATTTGAATGATGGTGTCCTTTTTAATTCATCACCTAGATGAAAGAAGCCGGACTATTTTATTTATTAAAACATCAGTCCCAAAACTCCTCTATGAAATCCTTATTTTACTATAAGGAATGTAATCAGACTGCAACAAACAGCTACTCTCCGGACTATGTGCCCCGCCGAGCACTGAATTACAAGTTACAAGCCTGGCGCGTTAAGTGTAATAACTGAGTATTACCAACAAAACGCTAATGCTTCGATTGCATCAGACACCAGCCGAAAGACTGATCCCACTTAAAGGAGCTCTCGTGCCAGTCGTCCCCCAAGTAACACGAATGCTCTTATTGCGATCTCTAAGGTCACTTTAAAACTATACAATAAAACTTCGAATAAAACCATGACCTTCAAGACAGCTTTAGGATTACCATAAAGCAGCTTCCAGCCAAAAAAAGGCCCATTCTATAAGGGTCTTCAAAACTAAATTTTAAAACTATATTAAAACCATTTAGTGTTAATTTTATATTCTTGAAAAGTTCTTCAAGCCATCTTTAAATTTATGTATTAAAACTTACTGACTGACGTGTTGCACTTAAAATATACTTCCAGCAGACTAAATTATCTTTAAAATCATTATAATTAATCCTAAAAGGATTTTATTTTATTTACTAAAGTTGGACAACTTTTGTATGAGATAGTTAAAACGGCAAGTCTCTATACAGGATGTCTCACCGGGAATTGAATCGATCGATATAGAGAAAAGTACGCATTAGGAAATTTTGAAAATTTAGATAATTACTAATGTCGGTGTGGCCAATCCAACTAAAATAATTATAAGCCGCTGGCACTTCCGCTTATACCGGAAGTCGATACCAACTTGCTTATTTAAAATGGAATATTTTAGGGTTTTTGAAAAGAGCATAAAATTCTGAGTAGAAAATATCCTACACCTAAACCTAGCCGTTTCATAGATATTTGACATTTTATAAAAAATTTGACGGGTGCAACGGTTTGCAAGAACCGTTATAACTTTCTTCGACTAAAAGGTCCTCATTTGCTTGTTGTCACATAAAAAGAACACAAGGAGAACTACGTTCTACAACTAAAATAAATTCAATCATATCATACCAGGTGTTCCGTTTCTCGCGTTACATTTTGTCAATTTCAAACCGCGAAAACTTGTTTAGGTCAAATGGAACACCCTGTATTCTTTTACGTCAAGTAGTGCAAAACTGAATTTCCTTTTTTCTGATATTGTGGGGGTTAAATTTACAACTTTTTGAAATATTTGCGATTTTACTAGAAATTCATGAATTGTTGTAATCATTTCATCAAAATAGCCATGATTAGAAAAAATCAGTCATTACCTTATGTCAAAAAATGCAAGCACATTTAAATTACACCCACGAAGACTTTTTAAATTTGTTTATTATTTATGGAGAATGTGATAAGGTAATATCAAGAACTTGCAGCACATTTGCTACTAAATATCCAGAAAGACGGAAACAGTCACCAAACACTGTAAAACGCATACTGGAAAATCTTAAGAATTATGGCTCCGTCAAGGTAAAAATGCAAAGAAGGAAACCTATTGTTGATGACGAAAACATTGAAATAGTAATTCTGGGATATTTTCATGCATTTCCAAGGATGGCATTAAGGCAAGCTACTCTGGAATCGGGACTATGCAAGAATTCAATTCACAGAATCTTATTAAAACATAACTTTCACCGGTTTTCATTCCATATGATTCAAGGATTAAAAGAAGCAGATTTCCTAAGAAGACAGAATTTTTGTGAGTTTATTCCAATGTCTGAGGGTCACGATTCCTATTTGGGAAATATTATATGGACAGATGAAGCAAAATTTACTAAAAATGGACTTTTTAATAGACATAATTCGCATTATTGGAGTGACTCAAATCCTCATATGTTCAGAGAGCGAAACTTTCAGGAAAGTTGGCAGTTCAATGTTTACTGTGCTATAAGAAAAGATAGAGTGGTGGCATTATAATTTTATCAGGAATATTTAAGCGGTAAATTAAATTTTATCTTCTACTAATATGTATAGGTAAATTTTTTTTTTTTTTTAGGTGAAACATATCTGAATATCTTACAAAATTTGAATAATAACTATTTAGAAAATTTACCTATCGCCGAACATAGAAACATTTTTTATCAGCACGACGGTGCTCCCCCACATAACGCATATTTAATTAATAATTATTTACAAGAAATTTTTTATGATCAATGGATTGCCAATAATGGACCTTTCTTATGGCCTCCTCGCTCGCCTGATTTATCATTTCTGAATTATTTCATTTTGGGAACTGTTAAAAATAAACTTTATGAGAGCCCATTAACAACCATTAAACATTGTATGCAAAGAGTAAGAAATGCATTTCAAAACATATCACATGATTCAATTAGAAGAGCTACCCATGAGGAACTAATCCGACGGTGCGAAAAATGTGTCGAGGTTCGAGGGCGGAATTTTGAGCAATTATTAAATTAAAATGAAATATTTTAAATTGATCTTATCTCTGCTATTTTAATTCATGCCATATCTTCAATTCGATTAATACGCATGTTACAGTGTTAGTGTTATTTTGCGTTTTTGTGGATATCAAGTAGCAAATGTGCTCCAAGTTCTTGATATTACTTTATCACATTCTCCATAAATAATAAACAAATTTAAAAAGTTTTCATTGGTATAATTTAAACTTGCTGGCATTTTTTGACATATGATAATGACTGATTGTTTCTAATCATGGCTATTTTGATGAAATGATTACAACAATTCATGAATTTCTAATAAAATCGCAAATATTTCAAAAAGTTGTAACTTTAATGCATATCAGAAAAAAGGGAATTCAATTTTACACAACTTGACGTAAAAAATACAGGGTGTTCCATTTGACCTAAACAAGTTTTCGCGGTTTGAAGTTGACAAAATGTAACGCAAAAAACGGAACACTTGGTATGATATTATTGAATTTATTTCAGTTGCAGAACGTAGTTCTCCTTGTGTTCTTTTTATGTGACAAGAAGCAAATGAGGATCTTTTATGCGAAGAAAGTTATAATGGTTCTTGCAAACCGTTGCACCTGTCAAATTTTCTATAAAATGTCAAATATCTCTGAAACGGCTAGGTTTAGGTATAGGATATGCATATATTTTCGACTCATAATTTTATGCTCTTTTCGAAAACCCTAAAATATATAGGGTGTTCCATTTGAAATAAGCAAGTTGGTATCGACTTCCGGTATAAGCGAAAGTGCCAGCTGCTTGTAATTATTTCAGTTAGATTGGCCACACCGACATTAGTAAGTAGTAGTTAGTAGTAGTAGTAGTTATCTAAATTTTCAAAATTTTCTGATGCGTACTTTTCTCTATATCGATCGATTCAATTCCCGGTGAGACACCCTAATAATGGCAGAATAGTAATACCTATATAAACAGAAGTGCGATAGGAATTAGTTTTTGAGATTTTAGCGAAGAACGCGCGCGTTTCCATTGTGTAGCAAAACTATCAAAATTTCAAAAAATCTATCTCGGCTCCAATAGGTCGTTCGAAGTTAAAAATACGAAATTTTGCGGATTTCTATTACCTATAATTTTCATGCCTACATATTTTATAGTAAAATTGATACTTTCCAAAATGTTTGCGGAAAACTGATATCTTCCAGAAAATTCGTTTTATTCTGTAGACGAGTATTTTAATTCTCACATTGAAATATCGAAATGAAGTTATCTTATTATTTAACTTATTATTAATGTTTGTACAAAAGCTTTGTGCCGTATTCTCGTTATATATTAATATTTACCCTATGAATATAATGCTGTGTTCATACTTTTTAATGTATATACATTGTATTGTTGTTTCTCTTTTGACATTTTCCATGCATGTATAACATGTCGTATGAAAATAACATTATTATTATTATACCAAAAATAAACTTTCTTTGACCTTTTCCAAGGTAAAGCCATTTTTTGCTCTTGAATCATTTGTAGTGTATTCAAATTTTACATTAATTAAAAATATATTTTGGATGTATGATTAAACCTATTTTTAAGGAAGGAATGTGTCCTCTCATGTACTTTAGCCTTTTACCCTGTTATATTTTTCTTCCACCTGTGACATAACATTTTACACAATGAAATGATTAATGCTAATTTCACGCACGCCATTCAAACTAAATGGAAATTTCACGTAGATCCTGATTATAAATCGCGAGCTTTGAAAAATTGATATGCTACGTCAATGGATTTATAAAGCCTACTTTACCGTCTGACAAAAGTCTCATATCAGTGTCAAACCTCATCCCTTCGACCCCAAAAGAACGCAAACTAAATTTAATACGGCTTTACTTTGCCAGAAGCAAGGATTGTTACACTTTAAGTGGATAAAGAATAGTGGCGTTTTATTTTGATCCTTTTTCAATTCTGAGGGAAATTGTTCCTGGAAACTTATATTGGGATACTTAATGGAATTGGTTTTAACAGAAAATAGGAACAAATATAATGTATTTTATTCTGAGGTTGGCTTTACTGGAAATGGCATTTCAAAATTATATTACTAGCAACGCTCACGGCCTCGCACGATATTGCAGTTTAGTGTGCGAGGCCTAATAAAGCCCTGTGAACTTGGCCACCGTTTTAGAAACGAAAGCATTTTTTAATGTCAATCGTTTGCTCGTCATTTTCTCATGATTGCTTGCCAGTTCTTTTCATTCTCTGGTTGCTACTTTTGGAAAAATTACATAGGGAATTGAAACTGTTGACAACCCTCTTTCTAAAATTCTGTTGTGGAAGCCGTTACTTTGTGGTAGTCAATCATCATGACGATATATTAAAACACATTCATAATTTTACGTATGAATTTTCATTTTAACCGCATTGTAGCCTAGTCTATATTGGTCTAAGCATTATGGATTAATGATTTTTCTTTAAACACTAACTGCATTGGATATATTTAGAAAAAGGACATTTTGCAGGGTCTTACAGTAACCTATAAAAAGTTAAAACTTAAAAAGCTTTGTATATCGCAAAATATTAAAGCTACAACAGCTGTTTTTCATCTAAATTTTAACAAATTTAGTTTGAAATAACTTTTGCTGTTAACCTTGCCGTTGGGGTTATAGTTGGTGATTTTTTAATAGAAGTCGAAAATTTTAAAGATGTCAAAATTTAAAAAGTTTGTATCTCATAAAATATTCAACTTAATAAGTATTGGGCTCATAGCAAATTTAATTGTTAATAAAACATATAATAACATGTTTTACCGGAAATACAACAGTTTGGAAACAAAAGAAACCCTTAACGAAAACATAGAGCATCGTATTTCATGACGGCGGGACTAAAAATCGGGCACCACGCTATAAATTGTTTGTACGGTCGTGAGCAAAAAAAATAGGACAAGACTTATAACGGTATTTTGCTAAAATCTAGTTGTGTACATCTAATTTTAATTTTTGTGACATTGTCAGTTAGTTGTCATAATTTATTACAAGTATGCAAAAAACTAATGTGCCTCATATAAGCGATTTAGTTAAATCTGGAGTTATTGCTAAAGCAGAAGATGGATGGTCAATAGGACAAATTGCACTGCGTTATAATATTGACAAAAATTCGGTGTGTAACATTTTAAGAAAGTAGAGAATAAACAGTACGATTAGTAGAAATCCTGGATCAGGGCGACGAAGGATATCAACTCAACAACAAGATTTGTAATTGGTAAATGCTTTAGTAGAAAATTCATTTTACTCAGTTATTCAGGCTGCTGAAGAAACGAATTTTCCTGATCGAGTAGTACTGGTCGCCGACGAGTAAGAGAATTGGAGCTACGCTGTCATGCAACAACACAGAAATACTTACTTAAAGCTGAACATAAAAAAGCTCGAGTAGGATTTGCGCTTGAATTTTTAGCGCATGATGTAAATTTTTGGAACAATATAATCTTTATAGACGAAAAAACTTTCCAGTCAACACACAGCGGTCGTATTCCTGTTTACCGTCCTCCGAATACTCGATTCGATGAGAAATCTATATCTAACAATGATGAAAGTGGTAGATTTTCCGTCGATATGTGGGCTTGGATATCAGCACGTGGTCCTGGTGTTTTGTGGCCTATTGAGGAACGATTTAATAATGAAACGTATGTTAGGATTTTAGACAATATTATGCTCCCTTCTGTGTCACAATTATTTCCTAATAATGAGTTTATATTTCAACAAGACAATTGTTCCGTTCATACTGCTCATACCGTAACTGACTGGTTTCAAGATAACAACATCAATGTTCTTAACTAGCCCAGTTATAGACCAGATCTTAACCTTGTGGAAGAAGTATGGAGACTACTCGTAAGGAGTGTCCAAAATCGAAATATGAGAATATTATTACTAATGATCATTGTATAAGGTTCTATGCCAAACAGACTTATAGAAGTTATACATAGAAATGGTGCAATAACGAAATATTAAGAGTTAGTTTCTTGTTAAGTAGGATATCCTTTGTCCTTTGATCCAGGATTTCTACTAATCGTACCGTTTATTCTCCACTTTCTTAAAATGTTACTCTACCAAATTTTTGTTAATATTATAACGCAGTGCAATTTACCTCATTAACCATCCATCATTTACTGTAGCAATACCTACAGCATTAAAATAAAAAATAAATTAAAAGTGATATGTGTTTTATTTCGGCTACTCATTACATATTCAAATAGAAACAGATTTATATTAGAAAAAAGTTGTCCTATTTTTTTCTGCTCACGACAGTACTAAGGGTACATATGAACTATTTAAAAGACCTCGCTTAAATCCAACAGGTCACGATTATGGCTAATATTTGTTCTAAGCCACCACACTAACAGTTTTGATTGATAAATGGTTTGAATTTAAGATAGTAATTCAATACAAAAATGTGACGAACAAAAGCTGATTAGAATAAAGCAAGGTATAGGTGGAAATATCTACTGTAAATATAATGTTCTGGTATAAGATCGGATAGCTACATGTACTGTCAAAGGATAGGTAGCTTCTGGTTGATTAATTTGTGTAATTCGAATGGTGCATTATGCTCTCTTATTTGTGTCGTGTTGGTTTTAGCGAACTATTACCAAATTTGTGTTGATAAAGATCCTTGAGAAGTGATATTAATGAAATCCACTAGTGAAACGAAGTCGTTAAAACGGGCATACAAGTCTCTGAGAGAGATGTATCTACTTGAGTTGAAAATGATACGGAGGAACTTGCGTTCAAGAACTGATAGTCACAACTCAAAGAACTTTATTTAGTAGAGAGCACGACTGAGCAAAATGTGTCACTCTGTGGGGGGTTTTGATAGTAAAATATGCAACCGGTTTTATTTGATAGCTTATAATTAATTGTGTTTATGTGTATAGTTGGACAAAAATTGGCCTGAGAGAAAGGGCGTTATTCAAAATTTTCGAGATATTGATACTGAAGGATTGTTGCAAGTACAGTACATATTTTGGCACACAAATATTCGAAAAGTCTGTAGCGGTTACTCAAAAAAAAACAAAAAATTTAATAAAAGAAAAAGCATTGACGCTTATGGCAATTTAAAACTTTGAACGTCTGTATCTCGCTTCAAGAACCTTAACAAATTGTAGTTTTTAGCTTTCCACAACCAATATTTCGAAAACGAGGACATAAATCGAAAAATACCTCTCTTACAATATTGTCGGCTAGAGTTTCCTGCTTACAACTTTTATAATTTTTATACGTAAGATAGCTTAGGAAAATTAATAAATGTAAAACAATCCGCTCACTTATTTATATTGTAGCAGCCGACCGTCGACCTCCCTCCTTTACGTTTCGCATATCACGCGATCCAGTTGTCTATGTGCCTGTGTGAAGTGTGAATAAAGCAGAACTTACAATTACTGTAACTTGCGTTTTATTGTTTTTTTTTTTGTTATCGTTTTTTAAACAACAATATCACAGCAAATAAAATAGCAATGATACAGGTATTAAAAAGCCATAAGTATATATTATACACTTTCTAGTTATTCTGACGCTACAAATTGTAAAAATATGTTAAACAAAATTATGAGGTAAAAGAAACAACATAAGATTTGATTATATTCATTATGCAGAAAGGTACTTCCTGTTAGTAATATTATATATTTTTTTAATTCCCGATTACCCTGCATTTTAAATCTTAATCCAAAGAATAATAATAATAATAATAATATAAGTTTATTTAAGATAATATACAATACACAATATATAGAATGTACAATATACAATGTATAGATATAAAATACACAATATAATGATATATAAAAAGTAATATATGAATGGCGTATAAAATGTATAAACACCTAAATAAACTAGGGTAATCACAGAAGCAGCAGCAGATTGCTGCTGCTTGTGCGTGATTTTACATATACATAGCAAGTAATTTAAATAGACAATAAACAGAAGCTGACGTGTAATTTTATAATGTTTTCTGTTATTTAATTAGGTATATAGAATTTTTTATTTTTTTACGATTAATATATTATATCAAATGGCATATTTTGGATAATTATTATTTTTTGCTGGGATTATTTCTCTGGTTAACTATATTTTGAAACCTAGTTCGATCAGTATTTAGAAGCCATATTTTTACATTTTTTTTGAATTTTTTGAATTTGTCCATACTTTTAATATTTGTTGGTAGAATTTCATATAGACGAGGTCCTAAGTAGTTACAGTTTCGTTGACCTATGGTTTTGTCACATCGGGGCATGATATGACTGTGTTGTTTTCCTCGTGTATTATGATTGTGACGAATAGGTTCTATGTTTATTTTATTTTTTCTTATATTCAGTAAAATATTTAAACAAAACAGTTGTCGAATATCCAGAACGTTGTTTTCTTTATATAGCTTATCACTAGGGTAAGTTCGATTTTTACCAAAAATTGTTTTTAGTATCCATTTTTGTATGGAATTTAGTCTTTCCAGATGGTTATCGCTTACTCCTCCCCAGCCTACAAAACCATATGAAAGCTGTGATTGGACCAACGAGTAATAAAGAATTTTTAGCTGTGGTTCGTTTAAGTATTCTTTAAGAAGTTTAAATCTGGTAAGTAGTCCTCTGACTTTTTTTATAATATTCATTACTTGTAGATCCCACCTTAGATGTCTGTCTACAGTAATGCCTAGGTATTTTATAGACTCAGCTTCTGGTATTTGCACGTCTTCATTAATTTTTAGTGGGCCAATATCGGGTAATGTGTTAGTGTAGGAGGTGAACGGTAAATATTTGGTTTTGTCACAATTTAAGGTTAGTTTGTTGTACTGGAACCATATTTTTATTTTTTTAAAGTCGGTCTCTGCTTCTCTTTTTAGAGTTTCCCAGCTATTTCCGGTGTATAAAACAGCAGTATCATCAGCGAAACTTAATATTTTACCAGTGGAATTAATGGATAGTAAACTGTTGATATATATTGTAAATAGTAGTGGTCCCAATACCGTTCCTTGCGGGACTCCGAATGTTATTGTTCTGGCACTACTAATAGTACCGTCAATCTCCACATACTGTTCCCGATCGGATAAGTAACTTTTAATGAGGTTATACATTTTCCCCCGAAGTCCATAGCATTTTATTTTTTCTAAAAGTTTTTGGTGGGACACGGTGTCAAAAGCTTTAGATAGATCAACAAAGATACATAAAGCAGGTGTTTTTGAGTCTAGAGCTCTATATATTTCAGATGTTAATTTATGATGGCTAAGGACTTTTCAGAATAAGGAGTAGTTTTTATGCAGGATGACTTTTCATCAAAAAATCAAAAATAATTTACAAGTATAGTTTAAGTCCATTCGTTCAAAATATAGGTATTAGGTGCGTAAAATAATAATAGCCATTATCTAATAACTAATGAGGGGAAATAATTTGTCTTGAGAATGCGCAAAAATTATGTTTTTACAAAGTGATAAAATTTGCATAGATTTTCAGAGGGAATTAAAAAGGGGTTGAGCCAAATGAAACCCTCGGGAATATATTTTCTGAAATTAGTTAAGTCTAGATTTCTGAATGTTTCAAACTCCGGAATGTTGTTCATACCCAACTTAATATTATTAACAATATCATACTGAACAGAATATTAAAAAAACCCTGTAAATATTGAATTATCATCTTCCTTGGAAGTCTCTATATACGAATGGTGAATTTCATCTTTTCATGAACATTTCGAGGACAATACAATGCCTGATCTATTAGCCTTTGTAGACTTGATAATTTGAAGGTCATCACTGAAATGTATCTTTAATTTGTTAATTAATTGTTTTTTTGATAAATTTCCTCCGAGATCTGTATATCTATATTGACGAAATAGAGTATCCCTTTTGTTTCACAAACCCAGTACTCAATTCTTTATAAAACAACATTTAAATGCGATATGTATGTGCTGCATTGTCGTTAGAGGAAACCTGTGGATCTGTACCCTTTTTTAATACCCTCAAAGATTTTTCATCAATGCGTTTCATAAAAGAGCTGTTGTTTTGGGTCATCATTTTTATCTTACTTTCGATATTAGTAGGCAGAACTTGTGATATACTTCAGTCGTTACGCCTCTTTTGACCAAATATATACTTATTTCTTCTAGGCCACTTTTTGTCCAACTGTATATATAAGCACAGTTAATTATAAGCTATCAAATAAAACTGGTCGCATATTATTTTACTATCAAAATCCCCACTATTACTGAAATAAGTAAAGTGCTTTTATTTGTAAAATGCGTCTCGTTTTGTCAGAGAAAATGTCATACATACAGTTCAGAGCAGTACTCCATAAATGTATTGCTTAAACTTAGCAACAATGGAAACCCAATCGCCTCATTGAAATTTTACTGATAGAAATCATGCCTCTATTGTTTGATTGTTGTACACATGTGTTGATTGTTTGTACACATACCGTTAAAAGTTCCATATTTACACTTACTTCCATTTCTAAATTATCATTGTTCAGCAATTTGTCCTTATTTGTTTCTAAGGTTTCAACTACTGGGACATTTGTGAAAAGGTTAACTGTACCAATAGTGAGCAGCAGGTGTGATTCATGGGTACCAAATTCATAGTTCTCTTCAATTAAATATTTGTTATTTTTAATACACGCGACGGTATTTTCAGATAACGAACTAATAATATATGAGACGAAAAATTAATAGAACTAACAATTGTGGTCTTAACTGAATATCTTATTTATGTATTTTTGGCAAACCATTAACATGAGGAGGCTATGATGTAGTACTCCTTCATTCAGAGTCATTAAATTTTAGTTTATGCTTAAATTGTTCTTTTCACTTATAAGAACAAGCCAGGCTTGTCTCTATTTTAACCTCACCACAATAAAATCGTGAGAGGTTATTAAAATTGGTCGAAAATCGAAAATTGAGATAACGTCAAATCTTTACGTTTTGGAGTCCCAGGAGATTAAAAAAGTGGTTTTTGCAAAATGTCTGTGTATGTGATGGTGTGATGGTGTGTGCATGTATGTGTGTATGTGTTAGCACGATAGCGCTGAAACTGCTCAACGGATTTGGATGAAACTTTGTATGAGGGTTCCTTTAGTGCTCCAGAAGACCTGAGAAGGTTGTGGTTGAGATCGGATTATGTTTAGTGCCGGTTTGGCACAACAAGTTGTTTATTTTATAATCATTTACAATTTGCAATCGAACAATTGAAAAGTAGTTAAAATTCCGATATCAACGATATATTACATTTGCATCCTTTCTATTTGGTTTCCGTGGAAAAAAATGAATGTGAAGCATAAAATCGCTTGGTGGCACGGTCGATGCGCGGAGTCGTTGTGCTATGAAACTCGTCACGTCACGTGCATTCTTCAGCTTCAAAGATCCACCGGGTGTGGAGGTCTCAGCCGCTTCAAGTAGCTGCCGATTTTTTTAATTCTAATTTATGTATATGTCCCTTTCACACACAAGTCGTAGACTTGTAGGTTATTTCCCTTTAACATACCGGATAATACAGATTCCTTGGTTATTTTTTAGAATAAGGTATATAGTCGAAATCACGAATGTTTTCATTCCCGTCATAAATTTATGTACTTGCAACGACATGCGATTTTTCTATTTTTGCAAATACGTAACAGAAAGTTACTTCTGCTGAGGCTAGGCCAGAAGTTCAGAGCGTAAGGATGCGTTTTATAAATGAATATTACAAGCATTAATCGTAGCTGTAACCAACGTTGAGCATTGTGTCCGTTCTCTGTCAGCTCAATAGCGTGCGGTGGATAAAAGACTGAATGCAGTAGATATAGACTTGGTGGTGAAATTAAATGAGTGCTTTAATCATGAAAAACATAACGTATGCTCCCTTTTTCCTTTACAAGAATCCATGAGGTGAATTATAAAGTTAAATGCGGCCACAGATGTTAAAGTTGATTGTATCCCATGCTCTTATTGTCCAGATATTTTCATTACAAAATACTTGTCTTTTCCATACGTTGATACGCTCATGCGTGTCATTCTGTATGACCTTGAGATGATTTGACTCGGCAATTAAAAAAGATGACGTGAATGACAACATTCATTATTTGAATTGTAAGTGGTAGAAAACCCAAAAAATAAAGAAACATTACACACAGTTGAATATCTATAACCCAGATTATATACCAAGAAGCAACTACATAAACACTCTTTAAAAATCGAAGGTATTTTTATGTCACCCAAATGAAACTTATTTTTATTTTGTCCATTATTTCCTTTCCATTTAACGAGGTCCCGAACATCAAAAGTTTGTAGGATATTTTACAACACATTTCACCTCTGTTTTCGAGGGTAAGAAAAACGCTGGTGATGGTTTCGAGTTCTGAAATCCTTGCTACTACCTCTATCAAGGAAGAACCACCCCAATTTTCGGGGTTTATTGAGGAATAATAATAAATTCAGTTAATATACATTTGGGTACCTCGGACTGATCCCCGGGGGTTGATCCTCCCCCGCCCGTAATAGCAATGCCTCCAAAAAATAGGAAAATACGGACTCGAGAAGGTTTTTATGAGTTATCGAGGGCAGGGATCATGATGGAAGTGCTATTTTTCACCCTACCCTCCCGCAACTACCTCCAATGTATAAAACTACCCCCTGTCGGTCCTAGGCATGCGGAGATTCGTCGGATCAGGGTTTTATAGAATATCAGGGAAACCAACCATTACTAAACCACAGTTGAACTAAGCAGCTTTCGGAGGTTGAAACAACCTTGCTCGCAAAATCGAAATCGCTCGAAAAACGGGAAAACGGGCTTCTCACGGGTTTTCGAGGGCGGTAATCACGATGGTGTTATGTTTTTCACTCTACCCTCTTGAAAGTACCCCCTACAAATAAAAACACCCCCTCTTCCATGCTGTTGGTCCTAGGCATGTGTGGATTCGTCGGGCCGGAGTTTTTATAATATGTGGGAAACTAACCATTACTCAACGACAACTGACCTAACTAACCCCTGGAGGCTACACATAATAATTTATAGAAAAAGGGGTATTTTTATACACTGGGGGTAGTTGTGGGGGATAGATGATTTCGGTGTTGCGAACAGGGTAGTTTCAACCCCCAGGGGTTGCTTAGGTCAACTGTGGTTGAGTATTGGTTAATTTTCCTGATATGCCCATAAAAACCCCGATCCGGCGAATCTCCGCATGCCTAGGATGGAAAGTATGGAAGAGGGAGTGGTTTTACACGTGGGGGGTAGTTGCTGGAAGATAGGGTGAAAATAGCACCGCCATCAGAATCCTTCCCTCGAAAACTTATAAAAACCTTGTCGATCCGTATTTTTGTTATTTTTTGGAGATATTGCTATTACAATCGGGGGTAGGTTAAATCTCCAGGGGTCGGTCCGGAGTACTCTGATGTAAATTAACTAAATTTATTATTATTTCCCCAAGAAAATACGATCCCTCGCAAGCCCAAGACTGAGAAGCCAGAAATAGGGGTAGTTTTTCTGTGATAGGGGTAGTACGCAAGAGTATCAAAACTCGAAACCATCACCATCGTTTTTCTCACTCTCGAAAACAGGGTAGGAAATGTATTGCGAAAGATCGTACAAACTTTTGATGTTTTGGCCTTTTTTGTACCTCGGTAAATGGACTATTAATGCACATTATTCGCTCTTCATTTGCACCTGTGTTAGCTGAACACCCTGTCACCACTGTTACCAGTACGTATGCTTAATTTATGTATTAGGTGTAGCTTTTTCCTAATAGCTAATTATCCTATTCTATCTGGAAATAAAAATATATCACAAAAATATACGAGGGTAGTTCATTTGCATTTCCCAGGTAAGTTTCAGGTAAACAAAGTTCCCATCTATGTGACTCGTTATAAAGACTGTATACGCTTTTTATTATCCATTCCAGCGCAATGTTAAGAAACAGATTAAGGATGCAAAACTACGCGATGGTTACTTAATATTGGCCACATAGTTTATACGCAAGGTCCTTATAACGAGAAACACTGAGACAAGCCTCAATTCGGTAAGCATAGGCCAACGTGAATTTAGACGAGGCTAGTATAAATAAGTTGCTTCGTACCTTCACTGATTAGGACAAGATAGAATGGAATCGTCATCTGTGATGAGTATTTTTACATGCTATGGTTTGTTAAAAGTTGTCCGGCACGGCTCTTTTTGGTACTAAAGTACAGGTCGGTGCCTTGGTTTTGGTTCAAAGCGGAGAAGTTACCTATTCTTTTAATTCATAAAAATATACGTTAGTGTTACGGTAGTTTGAGCAATTCCTCATTTTTCAATGTTGGCCAATACTTGCCGAGTTTTATTGGGCTAGCTTTAGTAACGCTATGCTTCTTTTAAACTACCCTCGTAAACAGCATACTCGTACTTCAAAATTTAGTGCAATTTGCGTTTACTTTTTCTAATGAGATATACAAATATATGCATACAAATAATATACATTCTTATAAACCAGTAATAAGATTTTTGAAGTATCTAATTTAAAGTTTGCAAGATTTCTTATGGCTTAAATTATAAAATATTAAAGTGTTACGTAATAATAGATAATAGACATTCAAAATCTTCAAAATTAATTGTTTTTTAATTCATAATGGTCCGATCAAATGGTGGTTTTCCCCTAACAAAATTACGGAAGTTTTTCTCAGCGGTGCTATATGTTTTATGGGGTGCTGAATCCGAATTTCAAGTTTGCTACCTTGTAGGAGGTCGGCTTCACAACGAAAAACCCAAAAAACTTCAAAAAACTTATTTTTAGTTTTTCGCACTTCTATGCGTTTTTCGAATATAACCATTCTACACAAAATTAAACCAGGAAAAATTTCCTACAAAATGCATTAGTCAACTGTGATATTCTGGCGAACGGTTTTGGTGCTAGAGCACGCTGAAAAATGGCGATTTTTTTACTCTCCTACGAATACGTAAAAAACGCCCACTCCCACCCCTACAACTTTAAAAATATACATGTTATCAAGAAAAACCCTTATACCACGTGAAAGTACATTAAATTTCTTACAAGAGACGTCTCTAATATTCAACTTTCTCATAAGGGAGGAGGGAGCAAAGCGAAAATTACGAAAAATGCTTTCTGCGCCTTACAGCTAAAACGACCCCTCCCACTTGTTTATCTCTCATGGGCACTATGCTTTCGATGTATTTCGCATAAAAGAGGTTGTTGTGAATGAATTGACAGCAAAGCATGTTTGATGAAAACATTAACAAATAATATTTACAATATATTAGGTACATAACACTGAATATAAAGCGGAGTATGAAATATGTATGGAGTAATGTACATGTGTCATGGAATGAGTGGGAGTCGAGCCCAGAAGAAAGAAGGCATTTAATGTTAGAACATGGTTAAAAGAGACAGATAACTTGTATAGTGAAGTATCTATGTATCAAGAAATAGCTGATGTCATGTGCGCAGTTATTTTAATCGTCTCCGTTTGGTTGTTGGTGGCCCAAGCAATATTTCTTGGGCACTAGAAGTCTAGATGAAGGGTCTTGGGCAATGGAAGTTAGGGGCTCATCCAGGTCGCCTTCCTCTATATCCAAATTGTCGTCAATGTTGGAGTACGACCCTTCACATTGTTGGCACAGATTCGGGCAGAACACCTGCTTGCTTACACCCACACCGACCTCGGTAATTTGTCTTGAATTTGCAAGATATAAGCTGAACAAGCCTCTCGGGAGCCCGGAGTTTCAGTGTGATAATGGGATTGGTAGTTCAGTGTGTTAAAACGACTGGCTAGCAAACTGAGTTGCCTAGCGAAGTGGGTTCGATTCCCGCAAGGCGAAACAATTTTTCATTAAAAAAAATGCCCCAAGAGTGGTTCGGAGTCCACATTAAACTGTAGGGCCTCGTCTCTCTTTGCCTAGCACAAGATCCTTGAGATCTTCCAAGGGGTTACTTCGGTAACTTGAGAGGCGGTTAAGAAAACATTTTAAGAAAACATTTTAAGAACCAACCCAATTTTTATCAACTTTTACCCCCACTGCCCTGGATCCAACTAGTTTCCGATCCACTGCTTCACCCCTGATGGCGTGTTGTTGAGCTGCAGCTTCAGTTGGAGGTATGGAAGCTGTGTTTGCTGATGCCTTGTAGACTGGTGTCACGTATTGCTTATACCTCAGCTTGTTGAGTGTTGTGGTTGGGTGGTTACCATCATAAAGGGCAATCAGAAATTTCTCACCAGCAACAGTTATTTCCTTTAGATGGGCTCAGGGATCAGTACCTTACCTTATCTTTCTCTTCTTATTGGCTTGAATGAAAGATTTCAATCCTTTTTCTCTCGGAACACTCGTCTGTATCCCATTTTCTAACAGTTTGTCACAAATTACACATTCCGGACGAGACATTATGCACGCACATAACAACAAAAACTTGAAACGACACTGAAAACTGAGAAAATACTGCAGCTTTAAAGATTCCACCACGACGCGTTGGTTATTCAAAGCTGACCACAGACCAGTAAAAAACGTAATTTGTGAAGCTGACTAACCCACCACAAGATAAGAGCAGATGGGCTGCGAGACGAGGGGGGAATCCACTGCGAGAATTGGCCTGCGATCGGCGCTTGATGTAAGGGTTTATTTTCTCCCAGGTGTGTCTCCTCTCCCCATCCGCGCGCGCTGTCGTCCGGAAAAAAAGTTGACTAGTGAACTTTGTAGGAAATTGTATCTGCTTTGTTTTTGTATACAGTGCTTATCTTCGAAAAACGCATAGTTTTCGAGATATAAGTGAAAAACTGAAAAATTTTGAGGTATTTTGCGTTTCCAGTTGTGAAGTCGACCTCCTACAAGGCAGCAAATTTGAAATTCGGATTCAGCACCCCAGAAAAACATATAGAACCGTTAACAAAAAAACTTCCGCAATTTTTTTACGAAAACGGCAATTTTGAACACCGATTGACTTGATTAATAAGATATAAATTAATTATAGATAAAAATGTAAACATAATATAGTTTAATCTCTCTTATTTGCATACAATTTCAATGTTTTTGCATCACTGTTTGTAAGGGAGCAAAGGAATTATTATAGAGAAAAATTTTAAAAATTGTGTAAGTTATGCAAGGAAATTGTATACTTTTGTAGTCATACCTTTATTATATGCCAATTAAATGAAAATCATGTACATCTTACGTTTTTTTCTGAAATGGAAAATAATCATATTTTTGAGTTGAGGTACGAGTATGTAAATATATTATTTTTGCGTAAATTCTGAAGGATTTTTTTCACAAAGGATTTATTCTGTCTAGGAAAAATGGCTCAGCTGCGACAAGAGAATTGCTCAAGGGTGACCCCGATGCTCACAATTTCCAAGAATATACGTATAAGAAAATTACACCATGTGATGTTTGTTCCCAAGTGTTGAGAGGTAAGAGTAAATTGAGTTAACAAGATTTGCTTCGGCCCAGTTTAAATTGATTGCCTGAATCTAAAATGTATTTCATTCGGTCTTTATGTAACACATCAAATACATCTCAAGCAATAAGCGTATTGCATAAAATTTAACAACTATCAATATCTAGTAGTAAATAACTTACTCACATGCCAACTTTTTACAAGAAGGTGACTATTTGTTGAATAGACAAAGCGCAAAATAAGCCAGTTGAAAAGTTGGACAATGTAAAATTCTGTAACTTGATTCGCATTAGACATAAGCGCTTTATAACTTCTCAGCACCCGTTGCCGAACTTTTCTGAGTTGGAAAGTCTGAGGCGAAAAGAATTTTTTCGAACCCATATCAACTTTCAACTTTTCAAACTAAATTAAATTCCACCGTGTCGGAATATTGGCTGGACTGAAATCAAACTGATATCTAACATTCTTCGTGGAACTTCTTAGAAAAGAAAGCTTTGCTAGTCACCGAATAATTTTACCAACGAATTATGTCTAAGTAAAGACAGTTCGATCTACTTCTGGTCAATTTCATAATAAATAGTATAGTTTCATTTATCTAACAAAATAAATATTATAGTGCCGTGAATCTAAATATTGGCTGTTATAATCATATATTTATGTGAGAGATTGTTTTTATATGAATATTTATAATAATAATAATAATAGTGTGCAATATGCGGCCTGGCAGAGAAATTTATCAGTCACAAGGTAGCGGGATGTCAACGGAGTACACTCACCGACACAACAGAGTGGCCAGTTATCTCCACTGGATGCTATGCAAGCAATTCAATATACCGGTACCAGAAAAGTGTTATGTGCACTTGCCTGAAAAAGTCATGAACACCAACCACGTCACACTCGTGTGGGATGTACCGATCATAACCGATAGGGAAATCCAAGCGAATCGACTAGACACCGTCGTGCATGATAAACAAGATAAATCTTGCATACTGATTGACGTATCAGTTCCAAATGACACAAATGTTATGCTCAAAAAAACAAAGAAGTTGAGCAAATACAAAGACCTCCAAATATAAGTCAACAGAATGTGGAACGTAAGGATCACAGTCGTAACAGTCATTGTAAAACCACTCGGCACTGTTAAGAAAGGCCATAACAAGAGATACGCCAGCTGCCTGGTCAGCCGAGAGCTCTAGAAGAGCAAGAGATCGCAATATTATGAACAGCGCACACATTAAGGAAAGTTCTTGATTAGGAGTCTGATTTCTTGTTGAAATCTGGATTCATAGGTACAGAGCGGTACAAACACCCAGCCGAACTCCAGGAACGTCGGGACCGTTCCAAATCCTGGAATGGGGAGAGGGACTTAATCGTATACTGAGTTAGACTAGAGACTATCTGGGAGGGGAAATTCCCTAACCTTGAATTACCCGGCCAAAGACTTTTGGGTCAGAGTCGATCAATTACAGTGCGAAAAGCTCTCACGTATGCAGAAATTAACAATATCAGATTAGAACTGAAGTTGCCGAGACCAACAGCGTGACAGTCTAACACCAGAATCTGAAAATCTACCAATACACACCATCAATGATAATGCCACAAAAATTGAAGAAACGCTGATGAATTGTTACACTGAAATCGACATTCAAAGGAATCCTACTAGAAAACAGACCAAAACTGCCTGCCTTACAGCCAAGCAAAAGAGCCATGCTGGCTGTGACAAAAATCAACAATATTATCTTGAACGCCTTAGGAAGTAGCAGCTCGCTGCTAGAAACTTGCTACATTGTGTATTGCGTTGTACGATCTACTCAACTGAGTACAGTAAGATAGCCGAACATAAAACCCGGAAAGATACCACCCAGTACAAAAACCGACCAAGGGAAAGTAGGCCAGAGTGTAAAATTAATAAAATCAGAGGTAGTCATAGTCCACAATTACTTCAGCGGTAGCCACCCAAGTAAAAAGTGAAGAGGAAATCCAAAAAGTTATCGAACACCTTGATAAGCTTAAGCAAAAGATTACGGCCCTGGGAAACAGACCAAGATGATATAGACAGAGAGCAAACAGATATCACCAAAATCAACAGTTCACAAAAAACCAGAGAATGTTTCACCGGAACCTAAAACCAGAAAGTAATGAACTGGCCGGCCCTCTAACTGAAAAACAAGCCAGGAATTCTGGACCAAGATCTGGTCAGACAATCAAGTTCATGACTCCATTGCGTACCAGTAAATATCTATTGTACTACCTGTTATGAAAGCACCGAACAGAAATTTATAATTCAGTATCATTTTATTTCTTGATAAAGGCGTAAGGTCTAAAAAGCCAAAACACGTGTAGCAAGGGCATAGAGGTGGTACTTACCACCCAAGAAGGGCTCAAACATAAAAAGTCAGGCGAGAGTTAGAGGCTTATCTGCAGATACAATCATTTAGTTGTATTGGTTAATAATCCCTAATTAATTGCTATTTTACTTCATATGAATGATACGATATAGTATTTCTATGACATTAAGAACATAAGAAATATGTTTTTGAAGTTTTTTATATTACCTCCCTACAAGAAAAATTTTTTTACGCCCTTGACGTGTAGAAATGTAATAAAACTTCGTGAATTTAAAAACCATACTGTAATTGTACCTGTACTGAAAAATTTTAATTTTTTTGTTGGAATGCTTTAGTAAACTTTAACATTTTACGATTTTACAATTCAACATCGAAGGGTTTCCTACCATCTAGCTATGTCACTGAAGGTATAAAACTTCATAACCAATTCCTTATGTGCCAGTCATGGTGATATAATCGCAAAGAGCTGTGAAAATCAATAGGATTTAGACGTCTAAATTTTATTGTGACCGTCATTTTGGTGACGTCATTTATTGGTCAATGGAGACGTAAAAACTTAGGGTTTAGGACGTTCCAGAATTTTATATATATGTAGATGTTCTCTGCCGGTAAATGTGTATTTTATATCCTCCAACTAAAATTTGGTGTTGTCCTTATTTGTAATTTTTGAGTTTATTGGTAATAAACTGTTAAATTTTAAACACCGCTAAGTTATAGTAATACCATTGGATTTCAATATTTGTCACTCTAATCGATAGGCTACATTAAATGCAGTATATTTGTAAAAGACTGAGTTCCTTTAACGTTAAACTTTTGTTTATTTTGCAATATTTATTTTTTTTACAAAAAAATTTTAAAATCTCGGCATATGAGCCCGCCCTATTTTTAAGACACTGCAAAGAGTACAAGTTTGTAAAAAAAGACGTTGTAGATTGTTTCAGGGGTCTCTTGGCTCTGAGTAGCCTTACATCACTTCGACCTAAAAGATCTTTTATGATTTACCCTACATCTAGCTGTTGCCCTGTATTCTAAGATTTTTTCAAAGTTTGTGATTTTCCTGAGAGCTAATTTCCCTTCAGACGTTAATTCCGCCTGATATAATAACTTTAGCCTAGTGCAGATTAATACCTTGCATTCACAAAGTATATGTTCTGCAATTTCACCTGCAATATCACAACATCTGCTTTTGTCGTCTACTGCCTTGCTCATATTCATGAGATGATTTCTCAAGGGACAGTAGCCAGTTAGAAGGCCTGTTATCATCCTTAATTCGGATTTTTTAAGTTCCAGAAGACTTGTGGCATTCTTTTCCGAATAAATTATAAATTTTTTCTCTTGTCTTTGGCCTGGAGTATTCCTCCAGTAGGACATTTTCTGATCTTCTTCCCATTTCTGAATTTCCTCCGTTATGTGTATCTTGGCCAGACCACAAAACAGTTCAGGTCCAATGAATTGTGCTTCAGCTCCTTTTTTGCAAGGCTGTCAGCAAGTTCGTTAACTTGTACTTTCTCATGCCCTGGCACCCACATTAAGGTAACTTTGCTGTTGTTGGCCAGTTGCTTCAGGGATTGTCTACATTTCTAAGCAATTTTAGGCTCGAAGCTAGAGCTTTTAATGTGACCTAACTATCTGGTAGTATAGAGATCTTTGCCCTTCGAATGATTTTATTTAGGCATTTCTGGGCACACAGATCTACAGCCTGGAAGATGGTTGGGGTGTTATCGAGAGCTCTGGATAGTCTACATTTACGCCCATTCCTACCCCTTCAGCCATCTTAGATCCATCTATATACCAGATGCTTGACCCTTGTTCCAATGACAGTTCCTCCATCTTGCTCGTCTGATGGTTTTGGATCAGCACGTCAAACGGACAGTCAAAATCCTGTTTGATTGGCATGAGTCAGTGGGTTTGGTAATAGACTCCAAATGGACTAACTCCAGAACCCTTAAGTAACCAACCAGATCACCTGGTTTAAATTTATGTGCCTGGTGCAGTCGTAAGGTACTAAGTGCTGCCTCCTTCCGCACATGCAAGTGCAAAAGAAGTAGGTCAAGTATTGCCTCCATAACATTGCAGTTCCTGCAACTTTCCTTGTGTTATTTTTTCTTCTGTTTGTGGCCATCATACATATGATGCGTAGGTCACCATAGGTCTGGTAATCGAAAGGTAAGACCAATGTGCCATTTTTGGCCTCAGACCCCCAACTCTAACCAAACAGCCTACCACACGTCCATATTGCTTCTGTTGCTTTAGTAAGTATCTTTTCTAAATGCGAGTTCCAGGTAAGTTTTTGATCCAGGATTACTCCTAGATACTTGACTTCACTGGAAAAGTTTACCATCATTCCATTCAGCATTACGTCCTCCTTTATCCCGGAAGAAAAGTATTGTGTGGGAGGGGGCCACACATTTAGAGACAAGGGACACACACCCAATATTCGTGTATAGTGAAAAATCCCTCTCACAGTATTTTCCACTGCCACGACCGGGGATCGAACCCGGAACTTTTGGGTGAGAGGCAAGTGCGCTCACCTCTCGACCACCAGTCATACATACTAGTATTATTTATCACCCCAACATTTTGATTGCAGGTCACACGCGTCAAGGTTTAAAGTGTAGAATATGCAAGATGAATGTCCACCTGGACTGTCAAGATAAAGCTTCAAAATGCCAGACAAAAGCCAGGTTGCTCAGGCGGCAGAAATCTACTTCAGAAATTGACACCAGAGTTCCGGAGGCAAGCGTCGAGGATGAAAGTGAGTTTATTATCTATTCCTCCCGATTAGTGACCTACTATCCCGTAATTACTTTTAGGAAGCTTAATTCCTAAGACTCTTACAGATTATAGCTTTGAAACATTACTCAAGTCAGAAATTGTACGATTTTAAGCAAATCTCATTTCATTATTTTTGATTATTAAATGAACTGTATGAGGCATAATTAACATCAAATCTTCAATATCCGCTTCACTAGTGCTATTTGTTTAGTATCAGCTCGACTTATACAGCGTCCAGCAAAAAGTCTGCACCTTATGGAAAACTTTTTTATTCATTTTTTTTTTGTTCAATTATTTTTGTTTCAGCATTAGTTTCTACAAAAACTATTAGAAATTCTCATTAGAAATTTTAAAATGTCCTGAAATGCCCTTATTTATCAAAATATGGATAAGTCCCATGAGGAAAAGTTTATTGTAATTGCACAAACAATCTAAATATGAAGTTTGGTTTGAAAATTAAAATGTTTTAGTTTTTCATTTTTTTCCAAAAATATGTAACATTTCATTTTTTGTGTATTTTTTTTTATATTTGAGTTAACTTCAAATATTTCATTGCAAAGAATACATAAATGTTGTTTCCTTTAGAAATCTAATTAATAATGCCAAAAAAAAATATTTTTACAAAAAACGACAGGACAACCGTGGACTATTTTCAGTAATTCTGAACCCTTACTTTATGTGATATTTTGCACGCTAATAGGATTAAATATTAAAAAAAGATGGTTCATTTAAATTAAATATAGATCTCATAAATAAAACTCAAAATTCCTATTAAAATTTACTTCAATAATTTTAAAAGTGAATAATACGGGTTTATTTAATAACTTTAAATCATATTTGTAAACAATATTCTCTTAAATTAAATCTACATTGCTGTATGTCTCACAGTGATCTCAATTAGAAATTTAGCTGTACAAAAGTATCGGAGTAGGTAAATAAATTCAAATAGCATGCTTGCTCGTATTTATAACTGACTTGGTGTCATAGTATGTGTTAATATTATATTTTATAGAATTCCAGTACTAAAATTCAGGCTCAGGGGTTTATAAAAACATGAATACAAACGATGTTGAAACATGAGGTTAATTTCATTTATATATTTAATAATAAAAGTACACAATAACCAGGACAATTAGATATTATCATCATCATAAGTTCGTCATCATCATCATAGTCATACTCATCATCGTTATCTTCATTAGAAGTTTTAAAAGGGCTTCTGGATTTTCCAGCAAATTTAAAACTGTACCGGATAATGATCCCTTTCTCCTCTTTGATAACCTTCTGTAGGAACTTATTAGTAGGTCTGAAGAAATCAGAAGAAGATGTAGGACATCTTCTAGATTTTTCTGTCTCGAAAATTTTCTTGCATAATGCCCTCTGTAATTACGTAAATCTTTATTTCTCGCCTCTTGGGCGTCTTCTAACAACCAGTTCATGGTAAGTTATTTTCAACTGGACTAGTTGGTTAACCATGTCTGACAGAAAAAAAATGTACATCAATGGGCATTAATCTCCAAAAAAGGTTAACTAAAGTAGATACACTGTAGCTGTACCAACAGAAAAATAAAAAAATTCTTGAAGATTAAGAGCGAATATAATAGTCTACGGTAAAATTTTCTAATTCTATGAAGCTATTCATGCTACATTAAAATTACACATTATATTACTAATAGAAAAATAATATATGAAAATAGACTCAACTTACTTCTCAGATAACAAGTTCACAGTAAACCAAGTCTCACTTAAATAGCACACAAATATGATGTTTACAAGACGAAGTACTTCGGCTTACTAAATCCTAATGCAATTTTCCTTTTTACTTGCTTCCTCTACACCATTATTTTTTGCTATTATGTAATAAAATGGGTATGGTTGGGTTGGTTACTGATTCATGGAAATATTGTCTGCATAACTGGGTAATGATAGAGGGTGGTTACAATTTTGACTTTTGTCTAGCTAGATGTCTAATTGGGAACACTGTGTGTCTTCCTTCTCTATCCATGCATATTACTGTCCTATTACCAAATTCTTTGGTTATATTTCTCAAAATTCTTGGGGTTATTTCAAGACAATTATCCCTGATGATGTTTCCTAAATGATCGATATTTTGGAAGGGTCTTCTATGATAAACTTTATTTTTCAAGTAACCCCATGAAAAGAAATCTAAGGGGTTCTGTCGAGGATCTTACTGGTCAGTGTATTGTGAATTGAAGCGCCGTCTTGTTGAAACCATAAGACGTCTCTTTCCTCCATCGACATGTCGTCAATTAGAGTAATTTCACTCACAATAAAGTTCAAATATCTTTCCGAATTGAGATTATGTCGAAAAAAACTAAAGCCAATTAGTCAGTCATTAAGAATATCGCACCAAACATTGGTTTTAAAAGAGTATTGGTTTTTACATTCAATCACAAATCCGGGGTTTTCTTCAGCCCACCACCTGGAATTTTGGGCACTTACTACCCCACTGGAATAAAAGCTGCTTCGTATGTAAATAGAATATGTGCAGCAATTGATAGATTTTCTACTATTTCTCCTTGTATCCAAGCACAAAAAAGAGTCTAACATCAAAATCGCATTCTTTAAGCGCACAGTGGGCCTTTTGAAAACCTGGCCAAAATTTGGAAAAGAGAGTAATGTTTTTGAAAATTTGTACTAGGGCGTTCTAGAGGTCGCTGATTACAAATTGTATAATGACATGTTCAAAAACAAAATGGCGGGCCCAATATGGCTACCAAAGTTTGCAAAACAGTAAATCAAATCAAATGAAAATTAGGACTAAGGGGTTTTCGAAGTCGCTGATTACAAATTTGTCAATGGCACGTTGAAAAACAAAATGGCGGATCCAATATGGCTACCAAAATTTTAAAAAAATCAATCAAATCAAATGAAAATTAGGATTAGATGGTTTCGGAGGTCGCTGATTGCGTTAAAAAGCAAAATGGCGGACTCTTATATGGCGACCAAAATTCGGAAAAAGTCAAACAAATCAAATAAAAATTGGTACAGGGGGATTTCGGTACCGGGGATTTTGGTTTTTTGAAATTGGTACGGGGATTTTCAAAGAACAATATGGTGGTTTCAGTAGGGTGGCTATAATAAAACAATTGTAAAATGTAAGGTCCAAGACATATTTCTGGGTTCTCCGACGTTTTGTCCTTTCACTGCGGGCAAACTTGTGGAAGGTCGTCCACGGCCCATATTTCCTTCTGCATTTTGGTTAGCAGAATTATCGCCAGTTAGCAGAAGAGACTCATTTAGCCATGTAGAGTTTTTTTTAACGCACTTTCCATGCACCGCGATTCTTTCCACAATGTGCGTAATCTATATAATAAGTACGACATATTTTTTTGACATTGTTTGACAAGCAAAAAAGGACGACCCAGTTTATTTTACATATAATTTTCCATGATGCCCAAAGATACTTTCACTTCCTCGTTCAAGTGATTCTTTAAGAGGTCGAATATACCTATCCTGTACATGCGACATCTCACCACCATCCACAACAGAAGAGAACGTTAATTAGAACCTTGGTCCACAGAGCCAACACAATATGTGACGACAATAACAAACCCGAGGAACTACAGAATGTCCAACAAGCTTTAGAGAAGAACGGATACAGTCAAAGCAATATACAACGAGTAGTAAATAACCAAAGGAGAACTACAGAAGAAGAACAGCAACAACCAACAACGTATGCATGCCTACCCTACGTCGCGGGAGCCACAGATAGGCTGAAGAAGATTTTATTTAAAAAGAAAGTAGGTGTACGGTTTCGAGCAGTGAAGAAAATGCAGCAGATGCTTCCCTCAGTCAAAGACCCTGTCCCCAAACTGTTATCAAAAGGTATTTACCAGTTGAAGTGCACATGTGGTAAGAGCTACATCGGACAAACAGAAGTATCCAGTGCAGAATCAAAGAACACCAGAGAAATACCAGATTTGGATACACGGATAGGTCGGCGATAACAGAATGTGTCCATAATAACGAGAACCATAAAATCGACTACGAGGACGTCAATATATTAGACAGGAATACGCGCTATTATCCGCGAATCATTAGTGTGTCACTTATGAAAAACGTGAACAACTTTAGCAGAGAGGATGGGTATCGACTAGGTAACACGTGGAGACTGGTATTGCCAAGTACCAGCACCGTAGTAAGTCACGGTCAACCAAACACGACGAATGAGCAGCGAAGCGAACCAAGCGCGACCAATGACCAGCGAAGCGAAGCGGCGGTATATAACGAGGAGTGTACACAACAAATTCAGTCTTTAGAATCCTTCTGAAGAAGCTGACAGGATGATCAGCGAAACGTCAAGTCAAGTTCGACGACCACGACAAGACCCGGAAGAAACTACTTCATTCATACCTGTCCTGGTTAATGACACCGCCTCTTGTGAACTGACAGGGTCTAGAATAAAGTAAATTTGAGATACTAGATTTTATTACAAATTAAAAACGTATAGGTGTTAGAGTAAATATAAATATATCTAAAAGTACAGATATTAAACCCATTATTTACAGCGAAATCAAAAAAATCGTAGTTATCGACCTCAAACACCTTCGAATACCAACTTTCATTTGAATTAATTCATTTTTTTTAAATTTTGATTGCCATATTCTGGCTGCCATTTTCTTTTTGAAAATAACGTTGTTATTCGTAATCAGCGATCTCGAAAACTCCCAAATAAAAATTTTCATTATAATTGAATAACTTTTACCAAATATTGGTCACCATATTGTGGCCGCCATTTTTTTTTTATTTTGATATCAAATTCGTAGTCAGCTACCTTGAAAACCCTCTGGGAGCAATTGTTACGAAACATGCACTTTTCTTCAATTATGGCTAGGTGTCTAAATTTTGCCGAACTATATCATCAAACCAGAAAAACAATTAGAAAAACAACATATGACAATTTCGGAGGCCAATTTTGCTATATTTCAATAGTTAAATGTTCAACAAATAATTTACAGTGAAAGTTATCATTCGAGGGCATTCGAGTCATAAACTTATTTCTAGCTTTATAAAGACAATTTTTTTGTAATAAAAAAAATACTTTTATTGTATTGTTAATTAATATTTACTAGTTAATAATTAAGAAACACAATTGATCACATTTTTATACATACTTTGTGAAGGAGAAATCATGTTATAGTTCTTCGAGAACATTTTACGTTTACGTCGTTTTTATTTGAATTGTACATTGCGCCTAAGAATGACGTTTCGAACTACTCCGTGCAAAGGTTATATTCGGAATGCCGCTCCAAAGAGCTCAGAGGCAGCTGGCCCCTAATAACTGGCTTATTTTATATCTGGGACCCTCTACTAAACATTTCGGGACTGAAAATTCCCAAAGTATAGTTCAAGTAGGAATATCCCGAGACATAAAAAACGCAACAAAAACTTTACGACCTCATTAAAATACCATTACTCTTTGTGCTACCTCTGCCGGAAATCAGCTCGTTTACCTTTATAGGTTTATTATGTGCGTTGGGTCGTTTGATGCAGTATTTCGTCATGGCCCACGGCGATAATAATTGTGTCATAAAGCTTTTGTTGCATTTTTTATGTATCAGGAACTTATTACTTGAACTATGCGAACTTCGTTTTTCGGATTCTGGCCAGATTTTCGAAATTCTGGCCCAATGTGAAGCGTGTAATAAAAAAAATACTTTTAATGTATTGTTAATTAATATTTACTAGTTAATAATTAAGAAATTCAATTGATCACATTTTTATACATACTTTGTGAAGGAGAAATCATGTTATAGTTCTTCGAGAACATTTTACGTTTACGTCGTTTCTATTTGACTTCCTTTCCAATTGTACGTTGCGCCTAAGAATGACGTTTCGAATTACTCCGTGCAACGGTTATATTCCGAATGCCGCTGCAAAGAGCTCAGAGGCAGCTGGTCCCTAATAACTGGCTTATATTATATCTGGGACCCTCTACTCAACATTTCGGGACTGAAAATTGCCAAAGTATAGTTCAAGTAGGAATATCCCGAGACATAAAAAACGCAACAAAAACTTTACGACCTCATTAAAATACCATTACTCTTTGTGCTACCTCTACCGGAAATCAGCTCGCTTACCTTTATAGGTTTATTATGTGCGTTGGGTCGTTTGATGCAGTATTCCGTCATGGCCCACGGCGATAATAATTATGTCATAAAGCTTTTGTTGCATTTTTTATGTATCAGGAACTTATTACTTGAACTATACGAACTTCGTTTTTCGGATTCTGGCCAGATTTTCGAAATTCTGGCCCACTGTGAAGCGTGTTAATAAGCTAGGGCTTACTTAGTAGTTCCTCCTGTGACAGTTCTGCCGGAAATTGCGGCCATCGAAATTTGTTTATGTTCCATTACATCAAACAAAACGTTTTCCTCATGTTCATTGATTCTCCCAATTGGTGTTTGGCTTTTTGTAAAAATTATTTCCAACTGAGCCGGTTGTTTTGGAAAATACGTCCATCTGTTGAATGGAAAACAGACTTTTGGGAATATCTTTGGTTTCAAATATCAGCTATGTCCCTGTTTGTTCTATATTTGCCGTGAGTTAAACTAATTTCATTTTTTTCTCTTTACTAAGCATTTTTTTAACGATCAACAGCAACAGAAAAATTAGATGTTATTGTAGACGTTAATAAGACATCGATACGTCAAAAGTTTACTTTCAAAACTTACTCGATTACCTAGAGAAAGTATTAGATAAATCCATATCATTCACTTTTAAGGTTATTGAACAATCGTTTTTTTTTTAATATTTTAAGTACATTATCATGCAAAATTCCACAGTAAGAGTTCAGAATTTCTGAAAACAGCACACAATTGTCCTGTTTTTTGTAAAAATGTTTTTTTCTCATTATTAATTACATTTAAAAAAGAAATTTAACATTTATGTATTTTTTGCATTGAAGTATTTCAAATTACCTCAACTGTAAGCAAAAAATATACAAAACAATTAAATGTTACATATATATGGGAAAAAAATGAAAAATTAATATTTAAATTTTCAACCAAAACTTCATATTTCGATTTCTAATATCAATATAAACAACTTTTCCTGGTACACTTCAATATTTGGTAAATAAGAGCATTTCAGGTCATTTTAAAATTGCTAATGACATTTTGGAGATGTCATAATTGTGACAAGTTAAATATTTTTGTCAATTTTGTGATTGTTAATCACGCTGAAACCGTTAATAAAACAATTGAATAAAAAAAAATCCGGACTTTTTGGCGGACACTGTACAAAGCTAATAATTTTACTGTCAATTTCGCCCACAGCGATGCAAGACTGCTTGAGTAGTGTTTACTACATTAAGTTATATACCTCTTCTATGTATTTATTGGCCAAATCGTGTGTAGGGATAGCTGAAGTTTATTCAATGCCAACTATAAACAGGCGTTTATCGATAAGGAACAACAATCGACTATACCCACCCCCCAATGCTGTTATAGGTACTATTGACGTGTTATTGAGTCCCTTGGCTTGGACATTATTGTTTTTTCAAATCAAAACTGTAACAATTCAAATCATTGGGGAAGCTGGTTTAATAAAAGTTTTTTTAACTATTTAGTTTTTTTAGTGTCAAATGAAAATAAAACTAGACATATCACATGTCGTCCTAATCGAAATACAATTTTCTAATATTGAAGACAATTTCTATTTAAAGCAAAATCATCTTTTTATCAAAACCAACAGTAAAATTTATTGGCTCACTTAATATTTAATATTAATTTGCTAACTAGAATTATTATTTGTGTGGTTGGCACAGTGGAAAAAGAACACTTTTACCCGTCACAGCCTTCCGTGTTGAAAAATAAAATTAAAAATTTTAAAATTATCTTAGAGAAAAATGAAAATTTCATAAAGTAATCAGAAATAATTTGGTTAGTAGATTGCAAAAATAATAAAATATACAGGGTGTCCTCTTTAAAAAATCAGATATGATCCGAAATCGAAAGTTTTTCAACTGAAACACCCTGTACATATTTTCAAAATTTCAAAATTGGTTCATAAATACAGAAGCTTTGAACCTATGCCATGTCTCGTGTCCACCCTGTATGTACAAGTGGTGACTAATTCTATTATATAAAGATTGTAGGCCAATATGTGTTCAATTATATATAAATAGTATACATTTCAAGTCGTGTATACCTTTTAAATACAATATACTTTTTATAAGCCAGTTTCTTCCTCCATCATAACACAAGAATCACCTGCTTTATGCATATATATTATATTTACGACTATTTACATGTAAATTATGTTGTACACATATTATATTTTTACTGTATTAAATATTTTGTGTTGGCCTATTTAGTATTTTTTTCTGAATACGTTAAAACAAAATGAAAAATATTTGAACCAACCCAATATTTATCCTGATCTTCGAACCTCCATATTGATTTTATCAAATGTGAATAATATTTTAAGAATAGCTTTTAATACGTGTATTTAAGCTATTATTCCCTTTAATTATCTAATTTTCCTATAATTCTGTTATAAATTTGTGTGAAGAAGAAGATCAAAATAATATCAAATTATGTTAAAAAAAGTGTAATTGAAGTATAGTGGAGTGCAGAATTACTAGGCACTCAAAAAACAAAAACTTTATGACCTCATTATTATCGCCGTTGGACAATGCGGCATGTTGTCATCAAACAAACTGACTCACATTAAAAATTCATGAAGGTAAGCGAGTCAGTTTGCGAACGAAATAGTACAGAGCCGTACTTAAAATTCGTTTATATTAGAATGTACATATTAATAATACTAGATTTAAAGATATTGTCTTCGATAAATAGATATTTGATACCGTTTCTGGTAAATTTAACAATTTTACCCCATTTTATTTGTACGAAGATAGGAATATCTTATATATTGATTAATTTTGCTACTGTAAATTAAATTATATTCTCTTGTTGCTCAGATCTGCCAATAATAATATAATATATCCTCGAATATATCACAGCAAGGATCGAAAGGAGGTACGAGCATTTCCTTCCCAAAAATGTGAGCACAGACTCAAAATTTTCGATATTAAAATAGTTAAAATAAATAAACCAGATCTCTAAATTCTTTAAATAAATAAAATGTTATATTTATATCGATAATCCTAACTTGATTTAATCGACTCAGGTTAACTAAATAAATTCAATTCTGGAAAACACATAAATAATCATCAAATAAAATATATACAATAAAAATAATGATAATAATAATCAAATAATATATACTTATATATAAAAATAGTGTTAATTGCATATTGCACTTGCGCATATATGTAAAGTATTGATAAATTCACACTGTACACTAAATCACATAAGCATTAATTTCTACTCACTAAACAATTCACTACCACCTTCTGAATCGGTATCTGTACCTAGTATATCTACATATATTGTTAAACGCCTTTGATTAGGGATGATGCTTCTTCCTAAGTCAATGTATTCATATACAGTTTTAATTATATGCTGAATACATTTTTGTTAATAACCTGGTGTTATTTCTTCGAATGCCTCTTTTCAACTGACTCCATATTAGTTCGATCGGGTTGAAAATACAAAAATATGGGGGCAACCATATAACTGTACGTCCTTGAACTTCGGCAATTTTATCAATTACATATTGCTTTGAAAAATTTTGCTTCTGACAATATCCAAAAGATTTTTCTTTTTAAAATTGTCTTGAAACGTCACATTGTTTTCGAAGAAATTCTTGAATGTCTTTTTTCTTTGTTCTAATATTTGGTATTTTGTCGCGAATGATATGTAGCATTGTTTAAAACAATTACGCTGTTTTTTATATATTTGGTAGCAATGAAGTCTGACATCATTCTTCTAAAATATCCGCAGTCACGTTTTGATGATAGTCAATGTTTTAATTTCCAGTGTTTTTCCCGCTTAATTTGAGGCCCTTATTCACACACCCAGTTTATGATACACAATGTAATGTAATGTAATTATTAATCTGGTTCCTTTATTTGCAGCCATGTCAATTTTACTTTAATTTCTTTGAGTCATCTGTCCAGACTTTTCTCACTGTATCATAATTATCATATCAAGTTTCGTCTAAATAATATATTGGTCATTGTTAATGTCGAAATTATTAATAGCTTCCAAATATTTCGTACAATTCTGCTGCTTTCCATAAGACCTGCTCTTTTAGTAATCGTTTTGAACTTGAATCCTATATTCAATAGCCATCGCCGAAGTGTTTTTTCACTGACAGACACTAGATCTTTTCTTCTCAGTTTCATATGTATTGATTGTACAGTTGCTATCTCATTTTCTTTATACTTTTATATATTGCATGTCTTAACAACTTCACCATAGACGGATCTAATGTTTATGATGTTCCATTTAGGCGAGCACTGCACCCCTAAAAAGATTAATAAAAATGTCGCAGAACCTGCCAAATAAAGTTGCCGGATTAAAACCAATTGGAATCGATTAGTTACGTTTTAGGAAACAAAAAATCTAAATATTTTTTTTTGTCCGAGTGGCAGGTAATTTGTTATCAACAATGAAATTGCAAAGTAAACCAAAATATAAAAAATTAATTTGAAAACACATTTTCTAAGATAATTGGGCAAAAATAAACACTTCTTATCTGTTGTAATGTTTTAGAGAAATGCACTGTTTTTGAGTTACAGGCGATTTAAGGACCGAAAATGGCCAAAAGTCGACAATTTCAAAAATTCATATCTCGGCTTCTGAATTTATTTTAATGTTATGGATCGCAAAATGATCGTTAACACTTATACTTAAACATGCTATTTTTTGGAATGAAGCAACTTTTCATTTTCATCCTGAAATTTATCATCAAATTATCGCTATTTTTCATTTCTTGCGCAGAATAGGTGAAATACACAGGTGGCGAGGAGCTGACCTGCTAATTTCTTTTTTGATATATTAAAACATTTTTAATAAGATATTCATAAAATGCGATAGTTTAAGAGATTATACGTGTTGAAGTTAGAAATGTTCATTCTTTTTCTTTTCAAAGCTGCTTAATCTAAAGCAGATATGCGTATATTTAAATAGGCACCTAAATTATTTATATTTCAATGACTTTATTTTCTATGCATTCATCTATTCATGTATAAACTTAAGAATTAAATAATTAATAATTTCAAAATTATGTGGATGCCGATACGCGATTAATTTTTCACGTAAACGAAAATCAAGATACACTGAAAATTTCCAAATTATTGTGGAGTCCCCAGATACAGATGTCTTCATTCTTCATTCTTCTTCATTCTTCTTCTTTCTTCTTCTTTCTCATTATTTTTATTTTGATTCCCAGCCATCAATATTGTTCTATACCGGAAAAACTGGAAAATAAATTGATCACCATCGATATATTCCTATTCACAAATTATACGAAATAATAGGGCCAAGTAAAAACTTAGCACTTATAATTTTACATGCTCTAACTGTCTGTGATACAACAAGCTAATTTTTTTCTGTTGGTGAAATAAAAGCTTATACTGGATTGTCTAAACTTTCTGATAAAGAAAAAGATGACTTGACAAATATCGTTCATTTACCTATACAAGAAGCATTGAATGCGGTAACTAGACTTTTAAGTATACTTTATGCATCTGAAAAATTTGATAGAAAATAAAGTTCTGGGACTAAGGACTCGTATATATCTATAAACGACTTGGGGTATAAAATATTTAAAACTAGAAGTATATTAGTAGGCAAAATACCTCCATCGGAGCCTGCTTTGTTACAACATATTATGTGAGTAAAATAGCAAATAAATGAATGCTCACAGTCAAGATTAAAAAAAAAAAAAATTCTTTTGATCGTATTAAATATGGCTGGATATTACAAAATAATGTATTGAGTGTTAAATACTTTGAAGGGGACTCAGCAATGGAACTTTTGCAACAATTCATTTGTTCGTGCAGCGGAAAGTCACCTTGCAGTGATGAAGAAATTTGCTCTTGTTTGTCACAAGATTTTAAATGTTGTGAACTTTGCACTTGTTCAGTTAAATGTAAAAACCCAGAAATAATACATTGTGACACTGAAATATTCGACGAAAGTATAATTGAAGATTAAATTGGTAATTTACTTATTATTATATTCTATTATAAAATAGTGTCTTATATTAACATTTTATATTTATATATCATTATTATTATTATTATATTTATATATCATCAAATCATTATCATTTAAATAAAATATTTCATTTGGTCATTTGCAAAAATTAGCAGATAAGAAAAAATAGCAATACTTGGATGATAAATTTCAGGATGAAAATGAAAAGTTGCTTTATTACAAAAAATAGTATGTTTAAGTATAAGTATTAACTATCATTTTGCGATCCAAAATATTAAAAAAAAGTTCAGTAGAAGCCAAGATATGAATTTTTGAAGTTGTCGACTTTTGGCCATTTTCGGTCCTTAAATCGCCTATAACTCAAAAACAGTGCATTTTTCTAAAACATTACAAGATAAAAAAAGTGTTTATTTTTGCTCAGTTATCTTAGAAAATGTGTTTTCACTTTCTTTTATCTTTTATATACTTTTAAAACCATTTCTTGAGTCTGTAGGTGTAAATATAGTGCGGAAACTTTCTTCGTAATTTGTGAACTATTACCACCCACCACATCTTCCTGATATTCTCTGATGATGTTTAGCTGTGGATCTTCCCAAGCCGTAAGCATTTTACCACACCAACTTGTACACGAAAAACCTCCGAATATTCACTACTTGCCAAATTTTTATAAAAACACAGTATAGAATACGTTTAAACGCGGTAAAATTTCACATACCTGTAAAAGTGCTGTATAACTTCACCGAATGAAATAAATGTAAGCAAGAACACAGACTATAAGGCACTGTTAAAATTGAACGACTGACTTGCTGATATAAATATTTCAAATGCGTACCTGGACGCAATTACTTTTGCGATTACTTTAACGGTATTTTAATGAGGTTGTAAAGTTTTTGTTGCGTTTTCTTGAGTGCATAGAAGCAGTGACCTCGACTCTGTCTGCATTGATATTTACATAGTACATTTAAAGATCTGTCAATGACACATTTTTTAAAGACTTATTGATATCAGGAAGATATATTTCTCTGTACCATTACCAAGGCCTTCAGAGGTCTGAACACATTTTCAATTAACATTCTGGTACAGTCTTCAACCAAATTTGTAACAGCATGTTACTTCAACATTACCATTATTTTATAAAATTGCACAGCAAAATTGTTCCAAATGAAACCTTCAACACATTTTTCTTTGAAAAAATCTCTCAGAATACCCGGAAGTGGATCAAATATATCAAGTCCTGAAACAGGCCACAGAAATATCTAACAGCAAACCGCGAGTTAACGTTGAAATCATTGCACCCTCCGATAAGACTGCCTCAAGCTCGAACCCGGGCAGTAGCGGCAGTTCTGGGCAAAGTCTTAACCGAAGAGGGGCGCCCCCTCAACCGTCAAGGGCCACGGGTTCCATGTTGGCGGTTATAAATCCCGCTCCTTGCTCCACCAGCTCAGGTTTGTCAAAAAACTCTATCGATCCATCGGCCCAAAAAAAATGGCCAATGGCGAATTTTTTTCAGCTGTTTGTAGGGATTGGTTGATGAAAATCGCTTTAAAATGCATGCTGAAAATATATTTTTTGCATAATAGTCAAAAACGTACCTAGTTGCTAAAGACTGGATTTCCTGCAGTATAATAAATTTTAGATCAAAAACATTAACTCATACGCAACCCTGGTCACCTACCACCTTCCTCAAAGAAACGCCTCCTACAAAATATTAATTTTTTTCTCACTTTTCCACCCCCGACAAGGGTTGGAAGATTGGGGGTAGGGGTGACTGAGGTGAAATCCCTCAAGGGACCTTCTGTTCTACTCGAGGAACAACAATTAGTCGAAAAACTGGGGAAAATAAGCAGGTTCACGGAAAGGGGACTTTGGGGATGATTTTGGCCAATTTGAGGGGGTTACCGAGGTGAAAAAATTAATTTAACCCCGGGAATCGATTCAGCACCCTCGAAACCGAAGGGGGACATTGTCTAGTCTGAGTCACACACATTCGGTAGTTCGTCAGACTCCTTCAATAGACTATAAGACCCATAAGTGAAATTTTTCTTTCTCTTTTGAACTCTGCTCATCTTTACTGACGCAACAAATTCCTTCTGGATTTTAAGCACGCCTAAAGTCTCTGAACACTCGTTGAGTCCCCTCGGAGGCCTCGGAATTTAAAGAGGATTTACCATTAATTGAACTGCCTGTCCCTTCAACGACTTGACATTTGACGAAAATAAACGAGATCACAATCTGTACCCTGAGAGTCGGCAGATGCGACCTGGCAGATCTGGACGGCGGCACAAATCATTTAAAATTCCCTTCCGTGTGTGGAGGCCTAATCCCTGTTAGCTTAAAAACAAATAATGTTACCGGTAATTAGTAATACAAAAAAAATTCTAAAGCGGACTCCAAATCTAATGGCATATTAACATTTATATTTTTCCAAAGAAGATATTTAACGGCTAAACATATTTTATAACTGTTGGATTATTCCACAGCATTCCAACGAAGTTAACCAAACCTCTTTCACTTAAAGACATATACTGGAAAGTTTGTTTGAACAAATAGGAGAGATAATATGTATAATGCCTCAAAAAAAGGACAAGATATATCAATGTCAATATCTGACACATTCCTCGTGTGAAATTACAAAATAGTTGGTAGACATCATAAATACAGAGTTGAGAGAATCAGTAAAAGCGTTAGCTGTCAGTTCAAACTGACGGCCTGGTTAAACAATATTATGAGACGCGACTCTTACAATAGGCATGCTCCGGTAGCATCAAATATTAACGATAATTATGGAGTAGCTCCTTTTCGTGTCTCTACCAAGGGAATAGGAAATTTGTGTTTGTGAAGAGACGGCATTTAATCAACTGTAATTAAGCTGTAATTTTATAATTACGAGAGTTCCAGATTATTGAAAACATAATTAATGGTGGCTAATAAAAAACCGAGAAGGATATTTTAACAGATGGCTTAAAAATATTTTAACATTTACCGGAAATGTCTAGATTTTAATTTTTCAGTTTTTCACTATAAATTTGCTAAACTACAAAATTTATTCTAATAGATAATCTTTTTTAGTGCATAAGTTTCGTACCCACAAGTGAATGTTCAGTAGGTTTTTAGTCGGCAACTGTATAAAAAGAAAAGAAAAAGCACGCCTTATTTCCTTTTAAAGTCGACGTTTCAGCAATTTTTTATTGTCTTCTTCAGGACTAATTAGATGAAAAGTTATCAGTTATTAAAGTCAGACATAATATTATCGTTATTTTTCTTAAACAATATATAATTAAAAACTATTCAATATATATACACCACATGACGGCCGAAATCCTTTTAGGCAAGTAAACTGAAAGCAGTGCGTCTGTCTTCGATAGCTCGTAATAATCCTTTATCGCACTCACCAAAACTATAATTTGACGATTTTGTCATATTACTATAAATTTTACTAAATTATCTGTGTCTCTTTTAGGTAGATTTCTAATCTATTAAGTAGATTCCCAATCTATTAGGTAGATTTCTAATCTACCTATTGCAGAGTGCAGCATGTCACGACTTCGGGAAAATTTCGTTAACTATAGCGAAAGACACTAGTCTTCGATTATGCCCACCTTTCAAAAGTTCATATAATATGCTATATAACGAAATTTCTAAACACTCTAGAGGGCGCGTTCCTCAACGGACAAAACGAAATTTGCTGGGCATATAGTTTGGGTCCATATCTCGGTTAAGTTCGAGGATGGGCCAAATCGCCTTAGTTTCAAAATGGCGGCGGTTCAAAGTTTTAAAAAAATTCTCCAAATTTTATTTCGAATCAAATATGTATGTGCAATACATCGTTGGATAGTGCTCATCTAGCTCTACAACTTTTGTCTAAAATATTTTTTGCTAAAACGAATAGAAAAAATTTAAAAAATGGCTGCGTTTCAAAGTCTTAAAAAAATCCTGAATCAAATATGTACAGACGATACATCATTGGATAGTGCTCTTTTAGCCCTACAACTTTTGTCTAAAACATTTTTTTGCTAAAAGGCATGAGAAAATTTTAAAAAATGGCGGCGGTTCAAAGTCTTTAAAAAAATTATCAAAATTTTATTTCGGATCAAATATGTACATGCGATACTTCGTTGGATGGTACTCATCTAGACCTACAACTTTTATCAAAAATACTTTTTGCTAAAACACCTAGAAAATTTTTTAAGAAAAAAGCGTGATAAAGACAAGAGACTTAAAGCAGTGCAAAATAGTATAGGACGAAATGTACCTTTCCGACTGGCCCCTGGGACTGGGTTCTTTTATTTTTTAACGAATTCAACTAAAAACCTATTCAAATAGTGCCGCCATACCTAAATTACTACATAATTCTACCCTTATTCTTCTAAATTCTCTGTAACTTCCTCTAATTTCTTCAAGAGGTATGGCTCTGATCACATCAGTAATTTTATTTTTTAATCTTTCCAAATCATTGTCACAGTTGTCGATATTACTCGTTGCTTTAAATTGCCCCGAAAGTAAAAATTCTCATAATTGTTAAATCCAGACTTCTTGGTCGGTATGGCTGTGGCCCAAATCTGCAAATCCCATTTTCCCCAAATGTATTGTTCAAATAATTCCTTATCAAAAAGTTGAGTGTAGTCTGCAACCATCTTGCTGATAATAAATTTGTTGTCTCTTAACCAAATTCATTTCATCAAGGTAATTTTATAAATAATTTTTGCAATATCTCCAAATACAATATATTTATTTAAATTTCCATTAGATAGGCCCAATTATTCCATCATATGAAACGGCACACCAAACGTTAGTTTTTTTTTAATACTGCCTCCTGTGATTTATTCTAAAATTTGGAATTTCATCTGATCAGTACAGTACAGTATTAGTACAATTTTGTGAAGAAACAACTCCGTTAATGGTAGATGACGCTTAGTCAGAAAAATAATTTTGTTTTAAAAATTTCTTTCCGTGATACACTTCCCTCCAATGCATAAACAAAAATCCAATCCCTACGTCATTTGGTTACAAAGTGTGACAAAATTTAGGTTTGTATGGAATTACCTTATTTATCTTAAATGCTCCTTGTAAATGTAATTTCCTCACGCCAAGTTCTGCTGCCCCTGCGCCTTAATGAAATTTTGCCATTTGCTCTGACGTCGCCCAAAGCCAAAACTGTTTTGCATTATCTTCGTCCAATCTTTTCTTCCGTTTCATTCGATTTTCAACAGTCCAAGTTCTTGAAAATTTTGTCGCAATACATTTAATGGTAACGTCGCTTATTGAAATCCCTGGAAACTGTTATTCAAAATGTCTGACCACTCCTTCGTAGCTAATTTGCCCCAACCCGTAACATCGTACAACAAATATCTTTTGCTCGAGAGTAAGCATTTAAGTTGCTTCGCCGATTTAAACCAACTGTTAATGTCAAATCTTTGACACTTTATAGCCAGATCAAATTTTTTAATGCAAAACAGACTTGTGCCAAAATATAAAAAGCCGACTCAAAGAGTTTTAGAGTATAATGTTTCTGTTTTGAGCTCCACGTGGATGTTCATCTAACATGACGCCTAGTTACTTTGGATGTGTAATATGTCATAGTAAAATATTGAAGTATACGTAATCACCCGTTAGCCATCTTATTATTTAAATGGAATCATGTGACTTTCATGTTAGAACGGGATCTTTATTTACCAAATATTGTACAAGGGTTGCTAGATCATCTTGATATAGTATTAAAATATTTTATTCTTTGCAGTATGTACATAATTACAAATTAGTACTATGTTAACTATTGTCAGATAATAAGATAGACGATAATGATAAAATATGAAGACAAGTTAGAATTTATAATCGCTGTATCTGATTTAAAAATACTTTCGAATAGTCAAATACCCCTCATTCACATACGAATTTGTACAGAAAATGTGTCCACGATGTACAGATCCAGGTGTGAATGGTTATTTTGTCCGCTGTTCATTTCTAACTCGCCGCTGGTGCTCCAAGACGAAGAGATCGAACATGGGCCGGACAGATAGGCTATCTATCCTCATGCGTATTGTCACCTTTGGATGTGTCCATGACAGATAGTTGCAAAAACGGGTTAAAACACAAAAGTTCTGTGAGAGGGATGAAACATGGGTATCCCCCGTTTTCGATGGAGTTGAACACGATGGTGGTATTTTTAAGGTTCCCACCCCTCAGCAACTACCCCTAAACTCGATCTATTTCCGGTTCCGGTTGAATCGGAAGTGACATCAGCTTTTTTCTTAAATGGAATGACTATATTTTTTTATGGTTTCTCATTAAGCATAAATTTCTAAGTGCAGCAGTTTTTTCAGATGTAAAAAATTCCAAAAAATTAGTGAGATACGAACAATTTTTCAAATTTTTCAAAATGGTCGCATCAGATGAATGCGATGTAAGAAATTACTAAGTAGGCTATGGAAATTATTAGTAAAGTTATAGACTTGTCTGTGAAGAAGAAAATAGTTGTTTGAATTACTGATAGGTACCAGTTTTCTAGGTTTTTTATCAAAAAACGGAATTTAATTTTCATTTTCATTTCCGTAGGGGTCCTATGGAAATGTTTTTAATGGAACTGTGCTATTTTTTATTATTAATCGGAAATAATGATTCATAAACTATAATTTTTCGCCATTAATCATTTCTTAACGATATCCTTCGTAATAATAGAAATATTTTTAAAAAGTATGCACCAACAAATCATTTTAATAAGGTACCTATCTACACTTAAATCCAAAATTACAGATAGCCATGAAAATGACAGACATTCACAACAATTGAATTATTCATGACTTACTCACTAATTTTCTGAAGCAAGTATATTAAAGTTGTTATAAACAATAAAATTAATATAAAATGGCTGAAAAATATTCAAGAGATGAAAAAGTTGACATGTTTCTTATTTATGGGGAGACTCGACGTAATGCAACTATAGCACAAACTCTGTATGGACAGAGATATCTAGAAAGAAGACAACCTCCGAGAAACTATTTTGCCCGGTTGGAGCATCAATTTAGAACTGCGCCTAATATAGAAATTGAAGAAAGATTTATTGTGGATGAAGAAACGGAAATTAATGTATTAGCTTTAGTGCATGTTGACCCAACCATTTCGGTAAGACAAATTGAACATGAATTACTAGTTTCCAAAGAATCACCCAGGAAAATTTTAAAGAAACACGGCTATCATTCTTATAAATATCAATTGCATCAATTTTTGTATGAGAATGATTATCAACGAAGAATAACCTTTTGTAATTGGTTACAGTTACGCCAATTAAGAAATGAGAATTTTATCAAAAACATTTTGTTCACTGATGAATCGGGATTTACAAACCTTGGGTTATTTAATTGAAACAGCACTCTATATTGGGCAATTGAAAAGCCTCACATTATGAGACAGGGGCGGTTTCAGGAGCGGTTTGGCTTCAATGTTTGGTTAGGCGTACTGGGTGACCATATTATAGGTCCAAACATTTTTGACGGAACTCTAACTGGACCAATATCTAGAATGTTTCCAAAATATAATAGTTCCACAGACTAATCAAATTCCCAATACCAGTATTGACCTGGTTTCCTTCCAACAAGACGGGGCTGGACCACACAATGCTATTATCGTTAGGGATTACTTAAATCAATTATTTCCAGATCGTTGGATTGGGACCCCTGGTCCAGTCAGATGGCCTGCAAGGTCGCCTGACTTAACCCCACTCAATTTTTTATTTGGGCGCATTTGAAAAATAGAGTCTACATGACTGCTCCAACCACAAGGCAAGATCTGGAAGAAAGAGCTCGACACGAAATTGCACAAATAACACATCAACAATTACAGAATGTTAGACGTGCAACGATAAGTCGCGCTACTTTGTGTATTAATCATAACGGTGAACAGTTTGAATAATTTTTATAATGATTTATTATAATTTAGGTTTTATATAGTTTTGTTATTCTATTTATTCATGGTTGTAACGTTTTATTAAAATTATTTCTTGTTTAATTTGTGTTTACTTTTTTAAAAATACTTCTATTATTACGAAGGTTATAGTTAAGAAATGATTAATGGCGAAAAAATTATAGTTTATGAATCATTATTTCTGATTAATAAAAAAAATAGCACAGTTCAATTAAAAACATTTCCATATGACCCCTACGGAAATGAAAATGAAAATTAATTTTCGTTTTTTGAAAAAATAATACTGGTACCTATCAATAATTCAAGCAACTGTTTTCTTCTTTACAGACAAGTCTATCACCTTACTAATAATTTCCATAGCCTACTTAGTAATTTTCTTACATCGCATTCATCTGACGTGGCCATTTTGAAAAAATTAAAAAATTGTTCGTATCTCACTTATTTTTTGGAATTTCTTACATATGAAAAAATTGTTGCACTTAGAAATTTATGCTTAATAAGAAACCATCAAAAAAGAATAGTCATTTCATTTAAAAAAAAAGTTGATGTCACTTCCGGTTCAACCGGAATGGATGTTTTTATTCTTGTTAGTCTAAAAGTAGCCCGTTATTGTCTAATTCATGTGTACCAAAAACCAAATTTTTAAATACAAAAACAACCAAAATATTGGGGGCGTATATTGATTCGTGGCCACCCGGTATATTTTATACTTTATAGATAATTTTATGTTTATATTTTTAGCATGCGTATTAAAGATTAAAACATATCTACCAAATATTTAATGAATTATCCCTTCAGACTGAAAATTAAGTTCTTATTAATAAATCAAATAAATGAAATCGTGAATATTATAGTTAATACAGGGATATACCGTCTGTCTATTTTACGAGGGTCACACCAAATAGCTCGCTTAATATCTATTGTAGAAAAATAAAGATTTAGATACAGTTATCCCACTACCCTATCGTTGAAATCCACTGAAAAATACAAAATAGTGGAAAATGTTTTCTCCCTGTTTTCGAGAGTGCTAAACACTATATCAATACTATTTCATCCCCATTCTCTATCAACCACTCCCAAATTAAGGGTCGTAAGTGAATGAATATTACCATCATGTTAAGCACCCTCAAAAACTGGGATAAACAAATTTTCATGCATTTTAATTTTTTTTTTTTGAGATATTTTAGAATTAGAGGTGGAGGTGGTTTCCACCCTGGGGGTGGATAAGATGTTGTATGGTTAAGTTTCATACGGCCTACCAGAATCCTGCCCAAAAAACCTATCCGCATCCCTAAGGTTTTTCACGTTTAGGGATAGTTGTTGAGAAGTGGGAACCTCAAAAATATCACCATTAGCATTAATTTTTTTTTGTTAAAATGGGCTTAAAATATCATGACACGTCGAGATTTTAAATTTGAGCGAAAAAAAAAATTTCTTGTCTGTCGGTCTGTCGGTCTGTCGGTCGGTCTGTCTGTCTGTCTGTAACTTTTTTGTGCGCACGTTTACTCTGGAACCGTTTATGATATTGACTTGAAATTTGGGACGCTTATGTATTATAACGAGATCTGGAAATAGATTACATTTTGATCTAATTCCGTTGAAGGGTTTGGGGGTAAATGAGGCAAATAAGGGTAAATAGGCAAAACAAGCAAGTAAGAGTCCATAAAATTTCAATTTAAGGCATGCACGAAAAGTTAAGGTCTCAAAATTTTTTTTGACATCAGCCACCTCCCTCTCCCACTATCACCCCCAATACCACCCCCACACTATTATGAGAGGGAGTAAAAAAGATTAAAATGTGACGTGTATATATAAAAACGAAACGTCTAAAAAAAATTTTTAACGTTAGCTACCCCTTCTACCACCCCCATTGCCATCCTCACCCTATTATTAAAGGGGGTAAAAAAAATTAAAATGTGATTTAGTGTGTATACAAAAACGAAACGTCTAAAAAAAATTTTGGCGTTAGCTACCTCCCTCTACCACCCCAATTGCCAGCCCCACCCTATTATTAAAGGGAGTAAAAAATTAAATTGGAATTTGAGCCAAGGGCCTCTAAAATTTATTTTGGCATTAGTTACTACCACCCCCATTTCCACCCCACCCTATTGTTCAAGGGAATAAAAAATTAAATTGGGATTTAGTGTGTATACGAGAACCAAGGACTTCTAATTTTTTTTACATTAGCCACCCCCTCTACCACCCCCACTCTATTATTAAAGGGAATGAAATATTACATTGGGATTTAGTGTGCATAAGACTTGGATACAAAATCTGGATGTGGAAGTAGTGATTCCTTGGGCAGCGGTTTTTCCTAAGTAGATATTGCACAGATAAAATTTAGGTCCTTATATGATATTGCTCTTATCGATAAACGTAAATAAATCAACCGTTCTCGTATGTTGATAGATTCTCGCATTTGAGCATTTTTTCTCCCTATTTTAGGGCCAATTAATATGAATGAACTTTCTAATGATGCTTTATCCATACATAAATAATTGTACAAATTAGCAAGCTTCTTTTGCTGAACTAAACCTTTTCTGTCTGCCTGTACCATTGTTACTACAAAATTGTTTTCTTTTAATTATTTCCCTCTCTCCCTCCCACGTTCTCTTAAAATTAACACAATACATCCTACCAATTTTTTTATTGTCCACGATTAATCGTACAAACCGCATTATTCATTCAGCTATCCGACGTATTGACACAAATGTATCCGTGTGACTGTGATTGACAATGGATTATACGGCGCACACATCTAATGAACGTATTTTTATGTGAATGAAGGTCTTAAGGTCGGTAGACTCCCATTAATTCACGGAAGTAGCCTTCAATGAAAGTTGTATAGGTTTGAGCTACAATTTCTTCTTTGATGTTCTATGTATTGCGGTATTATGAATTCAGTTCCTATATTTTTAAATGTTACATCACACAGTTGTGGTTTCACAACAGTAACTTTGAGTATGCTTTGGTAAACCTTTGTAAATTAAGGGTAATAAAATATTTTATCGTTCAGGCTCTCCCTTTGCCCAATGAACTGTGATAGCAATCGATAGTTGGTTGGCTTTTGAATTGTGGAATTGCGATTTGATCAAATTGTTTAATTATAATGTTTATAGGTAACGTAATTTATGATATGAGTATTATTATCGGGATTAATATTAGTCTAATCAAATAGTAGTTTGGCGGGAAAAAAATTTAGAAGTTTTTTTTCTCTATCGTTCTTTATGTACTTTGCCACCTCGTAAAAGAGATGCGTTCTAAGAAATCTGCGAAATCTCCCCAAAAAATACTCTATTTTCAGTTTTTCGCTTGTGGTTTGAAAATTACGCTATTTTACAGAATTTTTATGATTAAACTTAAGCAGGAAAATTAAATTATATATTACACATATCTACAGAAATATTAATTTAATATTTATCTTTTAAATAGTAAAGCCACTAATATCTGGTTAGCAGCTTTGTATTATAACTAAAACATTGTTCAAATAATTTAAATATTTGATTCGTAAAAGAATAAAATGTTGGATGGAATTACTTTAAGCATTTTCAATAAAACTATCAAAATTGATTGATATTTAAAATATTTATTTCTCTGTCATAAATATTTAATGGTGTCATTTTTTGTTAATATAATACAAAAGCAAAAATCTATTGTTTAAATTGATTAATATTTTCATTTCTACCCGTTTGGAAACTTTATTTGAATTTACTCTAGTACACTATTAGGTGTCCTTAATGTGAAAGGAAATCGTTACACTACCACAAAGTAATATAGATTGGCAGAAGCCATTGATAGAAACCCTTTGATAAATTACGTCTTTAAAGAATTGATATTGTTACATGTTTACACCCTCCAGTAAACACTTCCAACGGTAGGCTCAATAATTGCAACACAAATTGTCACTAACCACAGATTTATTAATCACTAAATTACAATAATTAGAGTCCTTATAATAACACACTAGTTATAACTTTCAGCTACTATAGGCTCACTACTATAATTCACAAGTTATTCATTTCCCTTCAGACTATTCCAGACTGTTGTTCGAGACGTTTCTACTCCTTCCAATGAATTCTATGAGGCGGCGCCACTTTGGATCGACTGGTGAACTATTGTTTTACTGGTTGCCCATTAGGCAGGCTTCCATTTACTCTATCTACTACTAGGGATGAAACCTCTCTCAGTAAGAGGGCGTAGGCATGCACATAACAATATCAATAGTAAGATATATGTCGTAATATTATAATACTCATGTAATAGTGAAGACCTATTTGGAAGGACATACATTTTTGCAACATTAAGGACGTTTTTAAAACAATTTTCACAGAATACATGATTAGTATTGTATTTAAATTTAAAAAATGAAGCCCCATCTTTAACCAGTGACGTAGATTTAGGGTATGTAGGGTACCTTTTAAATTTCTTGATTGCCGTAGGCGCATATGAATATTCATAAACATTCTTCGATCTGAATGACGTCGGTTGGGAAAGAGCTCCGCATAAAGTGTAGCTGCTTCTATATTATTACCATTAGAAAGTCCATAACAGAAATACATATCTGTCAATTCTACAAAAGAGTAAACAATTTTTTAAATTTAAATCGAAAAATTCAGATCAATAAATTTGACTGGGCGCTAATCGGCTAAACACTGCTTGACAGATGCCCACTTGTTTTTGTAAGATACAATTGGCGCATTATTTTATCTAATAATACATCACTACGGTTAAACTTTAATAATTTTAAAATGGTGAAATATGCGTAAAAATGCCAAGAGAACACACTATTTTATTAAATTTTAAATCCAAAATATGCACAAAAAAAATTTGGCCCAGTGGCGTGCCATACCTTGATGAAAGAAGGTAACCTACATACCCCAAATCTACATCACAGATTAAAGCTGGGGTTTCATTTTTTAAAATTAAATACAATCTAGTCATGTATTCGACACATAAAATTTCAGGTAAATATCTACATTTGTTGAAAAGATATTTAGGGAAATAATTGTATTTTTGAAAACTACAACACTCTGCATCTTGTAAACGAAGGCTCTAATGACAATTGTTTATATGACAAAATATTCTTAAATTTGTGCGAGGAATACGCTTCTTCATTTACGAGCTTCCATTATGTTACACCCTGTATATTCCAGTCAATATTTACCGTAGAGATCGATGAAATTGCATTAATTGCCGGACGCGTTTTTCTTCATTCAATCGTTGGGGAGGGTCGTAGGTATTTTAAATCCAGATTTTCATTATCACCACCCTGTTGCGTTAGCCGCCATCTTGAATTGAAGGGCTAGTGTCATTTTTATTAAATAACCGACTTATTTTCAACTTCAACGTGAAAATGGTAAAAACTAATCTTACACTGTACAAACCCTAAAAAAATTTCAAAGAACCAGTGCATCAGATTTGAACATAAAGAAATTGTATAGAAAAATATAGGCCAATCTACACTTGAATAGAGTAGATGGAATATGATAATCTTTTTCAACCAGGACTTAAAGAGGTTACAAAAACCGTGTTGAACCGAGTTTCATTAGCCATATATCTTTTACGAAGATAAGTACATTGATATTTAAACATGAAAAATTAAACTAAACAAAATAACTTCAATAGAAGTGAAAAGACAAGTAGTACAAAAACTTTCAAATACGACGATTCTGCATTCACAGCAATTTAAAGCGATTTTCATTAGCGACCTAATCCAAATGGTTTTCAGCTAACTTTTACTCTAGTTTTATTATGCATGCCGTATTCTAATTTTTTAGTATTCTTCACTTCCCTTTCCTGATGTCTTTATCCTCGTTCCCGGATGATATCCCATTTTAGATCTGGGGGTGAATACGTAATGCTTTAACTGAGGCCAGCGTGTAAATTAATTGTTCCTCTAAATGGAAGGAGAGTTGCGAATTTTGATAGGATTTTGAGATAAATTTATAACAAGAGGGCTTTAATAACGAATTAAGGAAATTTTAAGTAAAATAATGTATTTGCAACTTTATAAAGTGAAAGTAAGTGCGGAATAATGATCTCAAATTGTTTATAAATGAAGTATAATGGGATTTATGTGTTATTTCACAACGAAAACTCAAACAGATAACCAAAACTCATCCTCTCTTTTACTTTAGTACTTTCAAGTTTTGTGTTTATGATTATTAAACTATAAATACTAATTATTTATGATGCAACTTTCTCACGTTTTATACATAATGAGACCTCATACTCAAATAAATATTTCGTGCACAAAAATGAAACTATGCAGAGTGTCCCAGATTTAAAGTGACATAGACTAATGAGAGATAGAGTACACTTTGCTGAACTCAAAACACCCCCACAATTACCCTTGAATCCTCACTGTTTTCAAGATACATGTTGTTTTATGAATTTTGACTGAAACTAAAATTAACCAAATTTTTGGAATGGGTGGACGTATTTGGATAAAAATTGGTACACGCATGGTGCACTCCTAGTCCAATCAATAGCATAATTGGGTTCGGAAAATTTCTAGGACAGGACTCAATATTTATTATTTTACATTTAGGGCCAATTACATCACCCTGTATATCAGTTTTTTGTAATTAGCTGATAACTATTGAAATGTCTATAGATTATTAATTGTGTAAAATACTGTCATAATATTAGATGGCACGTTTATGGTTACCTCCTAGCAAATTTTCGAAGATAATGGTGAATGATATTTAAATTCTACAAAATACGCGAACAACTAGTTAACGTCACTATTTCATTTATTTTACTTAAACATTGTTTAATAATTATTTAATGTATTATTATTACTTAAAAAGAAAAACGAAAAACAGAAAAAAGGAAGAAATAAAGAAAAACAGTTTGCTTAATCATAACTTACAGCACAAATTTTAAAAACACACTAATTATTTTATACACTGGTACAATTAATTAAAATTTCAATACATTTTCGAAATGAACACCTCCTAGCGACAATACATTTTTTGTGAACGTTTAAAAAGGGTTTTCATCGATCTATCGATCATCATAACCAGGTTGTTCTAATTTTGTCACATATTAAAAAAAAATGTTGTAATTGTTCACTGGTATTAATATTTTTACTGTACACCTTCGCACACACTTCAGGTGGCTTCATAAAAAATAATCCATGGGAGTGAGATCAGGAGATCTCGGCGGCCAGTTAACTGGACCTCCTTTACCAATCCATCTGTTGGTGTAACGTTGTTTAAGATGTTCCCTCACCGGTACAGAAAAATGGGGTCCAGCACCATGGTGTTGAAACCACATCTGGCATTGATGTTTTCTAATAAATTTGGTAACACATCTATTAAGAAATTTCCTTCAAAAATGTGTGGTCCTATTAGGGAACTACTGTATATTCCACACCACACGTTTATGTTGAATCTGTGTTGGGAATTTTTCTGAAGCGTAGCATGTGGATTTTCAGTTGCCCAAAGATGTTGATTTCTGGTGTTGTTTATTCCATCACGCATGAATTGATCTTCGTCGAGGAACACTCTCCCCGTCTTCAAGTCGTTGAACTACTTGAACATAAAAAAATTTCTTTTTTGTAAAGTTCGCCATACTCTTGTTCTGGGAAGTTCTAATTGATGACTGATTTTCCTGACTTTTACACTCGCTGTTGAAACTCTCCGCGAACATGTTCATGTTTTGCCTATGAGGGAAGTTGCCCACGTGCCTTACTAAATTGATACACCTCTGAAAATGTTGTAAGATCTGGTGTACGACGATTTTGAAGACGTCTTCTATATTCTCTCTCTGCAGCTCTTCCGTTTCCATCGCAAAAACCATACACATAAATCATATCTGCATACTCTTCATTTGTAAATTGCAATGGCATCTTGAAATTATTAGATTTGTTAATATAAAACCTTACTTTAATGACTCAAATGACTTCTTTCAATACTTTAAGTTTAATTTCTAAAGGTAACTTACATTAGAATGACAGAATTGACACACGCCTAATTTTATTTTTAAGCAAATTGTTTTTCTATAGAATATTGCATATAACCGAACAAATTTTAAGTACAAATAGAATCAAATTTAAGTAACAATAATACAAGAAATAATTATTAAAGAACTGTTTAAGTAAAATAAATAAAATAACGACGTTAACTAGTTGTTCGCGTATTTTGTAGAATTTAAATATCATTCACCATTATTTGCGAAAACTTGCTAGAACGTAACAATAAACGTGCCATCTAATATTATGACAGTATTTTGCACAATTAATAAACCATAGACATTTCAATAGTTATCCGCCAACTACAAAAAACTGATATACAGGGTGATGTAATTGGCCGTAAATGTAAAATAATAAAAACTAAGTCCTGTCCTGGAAATTTTCAAACCCAATTATGCGATTGATTGGACTAGAAGTGCATTATATGTGCACCAACTTTTATCCAAATACTTCCACCCATTCCAAAAATATGGTGAATTTTAATTTCAGACAAAATTCATAAAACAACATGTATCTTGAAAACAGTGAGGATTCAAGAGTAAGTGCGGGGGTATTTTGAACTCAGCAAAGTATGCTCTATCTCTCATTACTCTATGTCACTTTAAATCTGGGACACCTGTATCCACATAATTGTTGTCATAAACGTTATGAGAAAAATTCTTTTCTTTTAACCAACAATATCCAACTTTAAAATGACAGTAAGCAAATACAAGGATCACAATTATAAACTCTCAGGCCGGATGTCTTCTAAATAAATAGACACATTTTAATTCTATAAGTCAGTTTCTAGCGAGTCAACTACGTTTCAGCTTTGAATATAAATAGTATTTGAATATATCAATATGTAGATATAGCTGGGATCTATTGAAATATTTTGATAGGAGGAATTTTGAAATAAGGTTTGTGTGAAAGAAAATTTTCTAAATAGATTCTGTTCAATAAGGATAATAACAAATCTAACCGTTTTCGAGATATTTGAGTCCAAATGTTGTCATTTGCCTCTCTCATTGGGACATTTCAGTCTATTTATATTCAGTTGTATTTCAGAGTATTTCCTAGCAAACCTTTAAAGGTCATCAAACTTTTGCAAGGTTTTAGCACCAAAAAGAACAAGAAGGAAGAAACTACAACTAAAAACACTCCTTTAGTATTACAATAACCAGAAAGTAATCTCTACGTATCAGTTCGTCCATTGCCGGAAGAAGAAAAAATTGTACACTCCACCCGCCACAAGATTTTAAAAACAAGCCCATTTAAAGGTCAGACGGTACACCAGTTTTGATTTCAGGTGGCAATGAGCGCAGATTGGATTCTTTGGCACAATTTTCTATTCTCTTAAAGAAAATCCTTGTTTATTGGGTAAAGTTATGTGAATGATGAAAGTCGATTCAATAATAATGAAATAATCGCGAAGCATAATTGCCATTGCTGGTCTCAAGAGAATCCTAGGTGGATGAGGTATAACAGATTCCACAAACCGTTTGACGGCGCATACCTACCTCTACCATGATAATTTAACCAGGAAGAACCAAGCCCACATAATCGTCAACATCTTTAATTATTTAAAACAACAGACATACTCAGAAAAGGCAAACTAGTCATCAACATATCATTATGTAATTTTTTCTAACAAATGGTAAATAAATGATGTCAATTTCTTTCATCGGGTTTACTAAAATTGTCAACAGTAATTAATCAATAGAGATTATCCATCGAAGCACAGCATTTTGGAACGGATTATAAAAAAAATATGACGACCGTTACAAACGAACAGTTGTAGAAGTCTTCTTAAATTCGCCAAACACTATCTGCCGTTAAGATATAACTCAATTGTGTGCAGAACCACAGAACAAGGAACTATCAGACGTAGCACTCTCTGTAATCTCCGCCAGCTTTTCGTGTAAAATTTAAACAGCAAAACGTTTCCATATTGAATACAATTCGTTATTCGAATAATCCTATTTGAAATGGCCAATAAAGGAAAGCAAAAGTAAAAATTTAATATAAAACATAAGTTAATATGGCTCGAACTGACGGAATGTTAAGTAAGAATAATATATTAACTGGCGGATGTACCAACATCGTATCGTTTCTGGCAGTGTCATGTTCTGTGATAGAACCATGAGTGTATTTATTACCAGACTGCTTGTATTTGGGAACAAGGAATTTTTTGCTGTATCCATGATTAAAGTAGGCCTTATAAAAACTGTAAGCTATCCAGAACAGAAAATTGCCATATATGGGAGCTGGACTTTAGTCTCAGTGATAGGAAATTTTATTAGTAGAATTGACAAATTGACATCTGTGTCGCCAAACATCATTTACATCAGGTTCTTACGTCAACAAGCTCCAGAAACGTCAAATATTAAAGCTAACGTCAAATATTAAAGTGACCTAAAGATAATTATCCCATTATTAGTTGTACAAAATTTCAAGTATCAAGTAACATTCGCCAGAAGCTTCTAGTGCGAATTTACTGTAGTCTTCTCAGGACTTTTGATGTTATGAATCTGTCGTAGAATTAAGAGTAATCATTTATCACAGGTGTGTTGGATCTCCGCTTCCTAGTACTTAAGTGTCGTGATTTTGATTGGCGGTACACACAAGCTCCAGAAATCTCTCAATAGTGCTAGATGAAGTTTCTCAAATAATTGAATGGCTTAGCGAGTTTATCCAAATTCAGGCTTCTCTGGATTGATGATATTTCTCCTTGTTATGATTTTAAACCCTATGTGGATTTTCGCCTGTTCGACAATTTTCTTCCATTCTACCCTCTCAGAAACAGTCTTTCTCCATCATCTCAGTCCCATTGTCCTCATATTCTGCTATAAATTTTCAATCCATATTTTACGTGGCCTTACTCTATGTATCTTTCCCACTAGCTTCCATTGCATTAACTTTTTTATTGTTCATTCTTCATCCATTCTTTGTACATCCTCCGTCCTCCTCCCGGCTGGCACCATATATTCGTCGTAGAATCTTTCTTTCAAAGACTCTCAATTGATTCATATCAGCACTGGCATAGGTTTCAAATCCCAAAAGCTGTTCTATCTCGAATTGTTCAGAAGATTCTGTCAAAATTGGCGTTTCTTCGCTTTTTTTTTGAGGTTTACAGAAATGTGTTAGTGTTCATATTTGAGTTTTGAAGCGTCGGCAACTTATCAAAAATATTCTTTCTGGTACTAAGAATTCAGGATATCTGCATATCGCTCAGATGACCAGCCGCTGACTGTACGAGAACAAAATCTTAATTCGCATTATCTGATTAGCCACTGCTGCGCCGGCGCCAGTAGGTAGATAAATCTGTTGCATGTCGTTTGAGAAATGTGTAAGTGATAGCCCTTATATACGATTGTAGTAGTATTTTCAATACTAAAAATTATAAGCGGGCACATTTTAGTGCTTTGTTACCTGTTAGAAATAGCACTCAATAATTCTCTAAACATTTATCCCAATATAATTCAAAAATGGCTATGTATTTTAAAGTACCCTTTTTAAATTGCCCCCGGTGACTGCTGGAATCGATAAATATTATTCTTCTTGAGCTCCTGATCAAAAGTCCTCATGGCTACAATGTCGGAAAATGTAGTTTTCCAGATATGGGGGGAAGTCGATTTTTTGGGACTTTTTTTACTAATAGTATGGAGTCATGGTCCTTTCAATGCGGCTTCGCTAGTGTTCTATGGGGGGTTTTCGGGTCGCTGATTTCAAATCCGATGTTAAAAATAGTATTTGACAGTTGACAGCTGTTAGTAGCAGTGTTAGCTGTATTATTCGGCAATGATTTATCACAGTGTTCCCGGGTCACGCTAAAAGTAGATGCAGACAATCCAATTAATACGTTGTGTTTAAGCATTTTTATAGTATATTACGCAACACGCCAGTACGAGGTGAAATTCTTTTTGTTGATTGCTGACCGAATTATAACGTCATTTTACATTTGACGCATTCACCAGTGCTGGTCAATGAAGAAGTTCATTTAGAACTTGTGCGAGAAAAACGCCGCCGGTGATGCTTTAGTGATTTAGAAAATAAGAATTGGATTGTTTGTATCTACTTTTAGCGTGACCCGGGAATGCTGTGATAAATCTTTTGCGGATAATATAGCTAACACCGCTACAGTAAGGGAAACCGCATTGAAAATACTATCCATACCATACTATTCTCCATACTATTAGTAAAAAAATCCTGAAAAATCGACTTTGACGCCGTATATCTGGAAAATTGTACATTTTCCTACTTTGTGGCCATGAGAACTTTTGTTCAGAAGCTCATGAGAAATAACATATACCTATTCCAGCAAGTTTCATCGGGGGCCATTTCCCATAAGAAATGTGCGGGATTCTTCAAAAAACAAAAAGAATAAAATGCTTCATTTTTCATACATGTAAAGCAAGTCATAGTTTGATAACATGAAATAAATTTTATGGCTCGGTTTTAATATAAAAACGTAATGGCATTATTCTCAATTACTTCCGAAAAATTAGAAGTTGGCGAATAAATAATTACTTAAAATTTCCAATCTACTGTTACTATTTTCCCTCTGTCACGCCGCAAATGTGTTTTTTGAATATTTTTACAATAGTTGTAACATTTAAATAAGGTAAGTAATATAGACAACAGCTTTATTGCAATCATTTCATTTTCATATAGATGTGTTGATATATTTACTAACAAACTAATTTTTTAATGTATAAATGTTGTTTGTAAATATAACATAGTGTTTATTACTACTAAATGCCAACTGATTTGTGTATTTTGATGGTGTATTTTTAATTTATTAACGAATGTTTATTAATATAAACTGAATTTATTGCTATTTTAATAACTCCTTATTCGAATAGAAATTTTAATAATCAATAGTATATGTTCTCAATATGATAATTTAACTAATGCAACGTGATATAATAGAGGAAATTTCTGCTTATTTTCTAATTCAATTTGACTCTTTGTATTATAAGTATTCTATTACGTATCGCTTAAAATATCATCTTCATTTAGTCAAAATTGGTAATTTTTTCTTAATTTTTATTATGATCTACATTGTGATTTTTTTCCCTTCACGAATGAGAAATTTGACACAATCCAATGAGCGAATACAGGGACAGTACGCACGAATTATACAAAATATTTTTTCCTTCACACGTCCAAAACATATATAACACTCCATCTGAGCGGCACTAAAAGTCCTTTATTGCCGCCTACATGTGGCATCTTTTCGAACAAATAAAACTTTTTAAATTCATATTCAACGTTATTCTTGCTGGACTCGTTTCGATTGTTTATCAAGTACATCCTGGATAAAAAAATGTCATTTTTAACACTGGAAATATGGCGTTCTGCTACTAAGGAATTTACAATTCAATATGCGAAGTAGTTATTTTTTTAGATATATTTATATACAATTTAACTTGAAATCATGCATAATTATTTAGCTTCACTAAAAGCATTATTTCCTAAAACATATAACTTATTACTTAAATCATCGTCCATTATTTGAAAACGATAGATCCTAATTATTTTTATTTTGAGCAACTTGACGAAGATTCGGGGAAGTCATTTCAAAACAAGTATTATAATTTTTCTTTATTGCAATGTAAGTATACAATCAAACATACATAGTAGGTAAGCCGTTCTAGGACGCATAATTTTTTTGAGAGAACAGTTGAGAAGCTTATCCCTCGATAGAATAAACAGTTAGGGCTCTTGTTGTTGGTCTATGTAAAAGATAGTGACAAAAGTGTGAGAGAAATTGGAAACTAATTAAAATGATTACACAGGCCGACATAATTTTAAAACAGAAACGAGACTGTACTTTTCGAAGGTTTTTGACACGCTGAAACTGAATCGGTCTCAGAATTACTCCATCCCGTCAGGTTTTTGAAAGATGCTAACCTAAAATTGGAAAAAAACGTCCTTTCGCCAACGTTTCATGTTATGTTACATCACACGTATTTTTTTTTTCATAAAACTCGTTACGGCATCTGCCGAGGATGACAATGATCTTTTGTTACGAAATATGTGGTGATGACATGGTAAACATTTGAGATAAATTCATTTTTCGGTTGCTGAATTAGATCCAGTTAAGCGAAACATTTTTTTATAGTTTTCCTGTACTGGTTTCCTCGACCTACCAAGAGAGTCGTATTTTTTTATTTTATCAGGTGACAAGATTATCAGCGCTTCTGTTAAGGTCGCGTTACTACAAATATATAGGGTGTTTCAAAGTTAAAGGTACATACGCTACTTGTGGATAGAGGACACTTTTGCAGTTCCAAATTACCTGGCATTAATACATCCATCGCCCTTCCTCACTGAGGTACAGGATATTTTATTGATTTTGGCCAAATATTTCCTTGGTCATAACTATTGAACGACCCTGTATATTCGACTCATACTTAGAATATATGTTTTATTTATTTTACTTGATAGAATTCATAGTAAACCATAATAGAGATCCAGGTCCGGCTTAATAAAAAACTGACCATATGTTATAGTATATGATTTGCAGGAAACAACTACTCAGCGGGCAAATACCCCGACCTGCATTGAATTACACCTTACAAATCATGAAAGAATGGTAGCCAATATCATTTGTCAATTCCCTGATCAGACATAGACCCGTTTCGAACTTATTAATTCTCATCAGTATGCCATAGGTCAGGGAACAGACAAATAATAGTGGCCAATCTGCTAGTTTTATATAAACTATAGTAAATTGAGTAGTGGTGAGAGGTAAGTGAATCCTCTCATATGGTCAATTGCTACTATACACCATAGATGTCCCCATGGGCGTTTAGCGACTTGCGATTCTGCAAGTACCTGAGAGCGGCGACCTTCTAGTCCTAGGTGGACTTAACCTACTGTTATAATATATGATTTGCAGGAAACAACTACTCAGCGGGCAAATATCCCGACCTGCATTGAATTACACCTTACAAATCATGAAAGAATGGTAGCCAATATCATTTGTCAATTCCCTGATCAGACATAGACCGGTTTCGATTAGTTCTCATCAGTATGCCATAGGTCTGATCAGGGAATTGACAAATGATATTGGCTACCATTCTTTCATGATTTGTAAGTTGTAATTCAATGCAGGTCGGGGTATTTGCCCGCTGAGTAGTTGTTTCCTACAAATCATATATTATAACAGTAGGTTAAGTCCACCTAGGACTAAAAGGTCGCCGCTCTCAGGTACTTACAGAATCGCAAGTCGCTATACGCCCATGGACACATCTATGGTGTATAGTACCAATTGACCATATGAGAGGATTCACTTACCTCTCACCACTACTGACCATATGTTGTATGTCAAAATCAACACCCTGTATGACAAAATTTTGTAGATCTGTTTCGATATTCGAAAAGTGCGGAGCAAATTGAATACACTAGCTTACATCATTTGTTTGCGCATTTCATTCATTCAATTTCATTAAAATGGGGAACTTGAGTATTTATTTCAGGGTTTAATTAACAAAAAAATTTAACTTGCAGCAGTTACAGTTCTTACACTTCTAGACTAGATAAGTGAACTATTGTAAAATAATTTTCAAAGCAATGTAGATTTGCACATTTTAATCAAAATACTACTTAACTTTGTTACTCTTCATAGTATTATTTTTAATGTATGTATGTACAATAATAATATGTAAGTGAAAGTAATAAATACACAACTAAAATATCTGTTCAAAGTGGACTCCATTTCGTTGAATACATTTCCTTGCTCTAGTAGTAATATTTCTAATTGCACGTCTAATCATATCTGGATTATTTCTACCTTCTACGCAAGTATTATTAACGCGTTCCAAAAGTTCATCTCTACTATTGATGGCTACGTCATATACCTTTGCTTTTAAATGTCCCCAAATTTAATAATCAACAGGACTAAAATGCGGTGACCTTGAAGGCCAATGTTGAGATCCTTCTCGACCTATCCACATATTTGGAAAATTGCCATTTAGGAAATTTCTCACAATATTCCTAAAATGGGGTGGAGGGTGAACACGAATTAGAACCGCGGTTTGGGAAAATAAAAAATATGCTTGATTTGAGACCCCCGAGGGCGTTTGTGCAGTTATTATTGTTTAAAATAATGTTTCAGAGAAATAAATAATTTTGGTCTCAGGGTCAATGCTTCACCCTGTATGAGCAGTCGGAGCACTTAACTTTTAAAAGTTCTGAAAATTCACTTTAGAAGAGTTGGCAGGGTAATTTCGTATCAATCTGTATAATACTGTTCAGAAAAACACACTTGTTTTAAAACGAAAACTAAATTTTTTTAAATTCACTTGCACAGAGTATAAGAAATATTTATAAAATAACTAAAAATATATTCTGATAGAAGGGTAACTTTTCAACTGCGAAAGTTTCGTCGAAAAGAAAAAAAATTAACTCAATTTGTTTTAAAGATTTTCAAAAGTTCACTTTTTGGCGAAGGAGCCGGTTAAACATTAAATATCTACACAAAAAATTTAAAGATGCACTGGGGCAGAGATTATGGTTGTTTTTATTTCAACTACCAAGGAAGAACTCGACAACGGTTAAAGAACGCGGCACCAAATTGACTTGCTCGAGCCTCGTCCGAGCTTATATACTATCGCTAAATTTCGTTTATTGTGCCCCATCGAGTCAGGCACGATCGTTGCTTTGCTGTCTGGATTAGTCCCCGTATTCCGTACTGTCTAAAACTGGTTACCAGCCAGTGTGTGCACGTAACTGCGTAATTATTGAAATCGTTTGAAATTAAAATTGGGAAATAAGTAATTGAATAGAGCCTAAAATTTTAAGAATTTTGGTTTTTTGATGGCCCCCGAATCTATTTTATTGTAAAAGTTATTTGAGGAATTGTCGGAAGTTATTATTTTAAATTTCACCAAGCACCTCTACTAATTAATCCCCAGGCCAGAATTTACTCACGGCTGCGTTCATACTAAGTGCTATAGTTGGCGCGCTCGGGACGAATGTAGATCTTGATAAATATAAATTATAAGTGCTGATAGATTTTATGTAAAATATTTGTCTCGGTAAATGTAGCGGAAGTAAATATTGATAAATGACTATGGGAGGACGTGTAGAGAGAGAAATAACCACCTGTTATTTGCGACGCAATTTCGGGTAGAGTTTAGATCGCGAGACTGAATGCATGTAGAATTTTTATTTAAACGAATTAAAAATTGATATTTGGGGTATGTGAAAGTATTATGAGTGGTTATTATGAGTGGTTTGAAAATATACAGGTGCAATATTTTGAAAGTTTTGGCTGTAGATTGTGCAGATTTAATGTTTTGAAGGTTTCCGCTTTAGGAATTATCGAGTGCGGCTGAATTTTTTCGGATTTTTATATGAAAAATTGTGGATTTTGGTTAATTTGAAATACAAGGACTCTTTTTTATGGTGTTTGACATTACGGGCGGAATGATTGAATATTTTGAGAGATTTTGGAATTTTTTGAGTTAATTTTGTGCTAGAACGTAGTATACACTACAACAAGGGCCATCATGCTGGTAATACATTCCCGCAATATTTTCATATTCCAAAAACGGGTACAAAATATTGCAAAAAGTCTAAATAAAGTTCACCTGATAATCTACCAGGGAGGATACGTGACCCAGCCAAATGATTGTTGAAAACACCGCACATATTAATAGCAAATCGATGTTGTGATTTATTTTGCTTTACAGCATGCAAATTGTCTTCAAATATTAAAATGATGACGACAAAGCAGCTATGTTATAAAATCATCTCTTTAATTTTAGTAAATGGATTATTCGAAATCGAATAATTCTTAACAGATGTCTGTTACAGATGAGGCACAATTTACAAGAGATGGTGTTTATAATTTAAGAAATTCACATATTTGGACAGAAGAGAAACCACATGCTGTAAGACAGAATAAATCCCAACATCGATTTGCTGTTAATATTTGTTTTCAACAATCATTTGATTGGGCCACATATCCTCCCTGACAGATTATCAGGTGAACCCCTTTTTTAAAGTTATTTTACAATAGTTCACTTACCTAGTGTAGAAGTGTAAGAATTGTCACTGCAGCAAGTTAATTTTTTTTTTGTTAAATAAACCCTGAAATAAATATTCAAGTTTCCAACTGCCTCGACTATTTTAACGAAATTGGATTTACGGCAAGTAATCAAAGTTGATGAATGAAATGCGCAAACAAATTAAGTGAGCTACTCTGTTCAATTTTTTCCGCTGTTTTCGAATATCGAAACAGATCTGCAAAATTTTGTCATACAAGGTTTTGATTTTGACATACAACATATTGGCAGTTTCTTATTAAACCGGATCTAAATTTCTATTTTGATTTATTATGAAGTTCTATCAGGTAAAATAAGTGAAACAAACATATTTTCTAAGTATGAACCGCTTATACAGGGTGGTTCAATAGTTATGACCAAAGAAAGATTTGACCAAATTCAATAAAACATCCTGTATCTCAGTAAGGATGAATGATGAATACATTAATGCCAAGTAATTTTGAACTGCCAAAGTTCCCTCTATCCACAAGTAATGTATGCACTTTTAACTTGAAACACCCTATATATTATTATAAATGTCTTATATTTATAAATTATTAACTTCCTACAAATATCAATTTCTCAATAAGTATTTGCTAAAGCAAATGTTGACAATTATTATTAATCCATAATTTGTGCATATCCACCAAATTTTTGTGGCATTCTCTACAGGACAAGCATTTCACCCGGCTCCTCCGCCTTAACTTTAAATGAACCGAGTCAGCATCAGCCAAAAACCGTGGGAATACTCACTCATACATTATTGATGTTTAGCTTTGCAGTGTGTAATAAATAAGCAGAAATTTCCTCCCTTTAAATAAAACATCTCAGTCCCAAACCTGCAGTATTCCTAAATAATATAGAATGGAATTTTTCGTGTGGCATTTTGTTCTATTGAAGGTCATGTTTGTGTTATAAAATTTTAGATGTACAGGAAGATCAAATACTTGTTTGTTATTCTAAAAATTAAAAAGAAAATCATTTAATTAGCAAAGATTTTTTAATATATTTAAATCATTTATTATTTGCTGTTTGAGTGATGAATGATAACTCCTAATACAAAAGCCAAAATAAGTAATAATCTGTGTTCCTGCAAATAATTTGTATTTGCGAAATTCTCTTTCTTTTTAATAAAACGTAAAAATTTTCTCGAAATATCTACAGATAATGAAAATATTATATCACGTATTCTTAACGAAACAAAAGACCAATTTTTGCAACATATTAACTGGGATCCCAATTATTTTGTATTTTTGGGTGTATTTTAGCTTAAAATTAATTAATCCCATATTACAGAAACGACATGTAGAGGAATAACGAAAAGGGTAACTCTTTCCGGCTTTGCATTATATCTCCAAAGCCGTGCAGAATAACCAAATATACAATAAAAAACACCTTTCTATTCTTTTCAACGAACAAAACGTGACTAACAAGGGACCTTATATGACATATTAAATCTGAGACGTAACGGTTCAAATTTAGGGTTAAAAACAACAACAACAAAGAAAACAAAAAATACTTTTTATATAATATCTCATCAAATTTTGGATAACTTGCACCGGAACATGTCATGAAGTAGGTCTAATGAAAACAATGAGCCAGCGTGGAGCTTTCTAAGTTTAATTGGGCAGGAGATATGACGACTGAAGTCATGAAGGCATAGAATTTATGAAATCACCATAATATATTTTTTGTTTCAAAAATTATGCAAAACATCGTTGAAAAAGTAATATCTATGCCATTCAATTCGACAATAATATTTTATCCTAATGTTCTACGATACGTTTAAAGCATATCTTAAAATAGAGTTCTTTATTATTATTTTTATTTATTTCGTTTTCTGGTTTCAGAAAGAAATCTTTATATTTTTATGGCTTGACTTTAAAATGTTTCTTTCTAAGCTGAATACATAGTTCATTAAAATGTTCCATTTTTCTGGGATGCGACTTTTTTATTGCGTAGGGGGCTCGCTCTAAGTTTAAAATTGAGTTTACGGGGTCAAGTGATAAATGACAAGAGACAACTGACAAATGGCAAGTGACACGTAGCAAGTGACAAGTGGCAAGTGGCAAGAAATAAGTGACAAGTGACAAGTGGCAAGTGACAAGTGAAAAGTGAAAACTGAGAATTGAAAACTGAAAATTGAAAATAAAAGTTATAATTTGAATATTGTCATTTTAGAATCGAAAATTTATACTTCGACAGTTTCTCACAAATGACTCAAAAGGCATTTTCAATGGAAAAAGTATCGTTGTTAGGTATATTATATAAAATATACTTGGAATTAGAGCGAAGTTCTTCGGTTTTACTGAAAAACTTCCTTGCTTTATAAGTAACTTTAAGAAACGACTATACCTAAAACGAAAAAATAGTAAAACATTGAAATGAATCATTTATTATATTCATTTTTAACATCAGCTGACAGCGGAAGAATCCAATGCTTCTTGATTTATAACGAAACTTAATTAGGTAGCTGAAACCATTAATTATATTTTTGGGCAAAAGTATAAGTTGCTAAAGTATTAACTAAATAGTAAGATGCTTCCTACTGCCGGTTTGTACTGTAGAATGGAGTGTTATTTAAATAACACATTTAGGAAGAAATTAAATTCCGACGTTAATAAAGCTGATGAAATTTTTAACCAGATGTTACTATGCCAATCAGTAAAGAATACCTTAACCGAAGAAGGTCAAATGGAAAGATATGGAAGAAGGGAAGACAATATTTCAAAAAGTTACTGTAACTGAAATATCAGATTTTGATGAAATAACTGAAGAGACCTAAAAAAATTTTTCCTGGCACATATCAATTAGGTCAGATAATTTCGTACTTGGCCGAGATGTTAGATGATGACAACAATCTTGAACTGCAGTATCTTAAATCCAAATATAATAAAATTCATGTCACTCATCTCAAAAAAACTTTCAGGTGCTTTGTAGAGTACGAACCTGACGGTATTGGCTGTAATACGATCATACGACATTCTAAACTAATAGCAATAATTTAATCTTCATCACTGCCATTATTGAGAACAGCAACCAGTTAGTAGTTGGCAGGACGTTAGCACAATCAGTCGTTTATTAAAGTTACTTATAATATAAGTTTTATAAGTTTTTCAGCAAAACCGAAGAACTTCGCTATAATTCCAAGTATATTTTATATAATATACCTACCAACAATACTTTTCCATTGAAAATGCCTTTTGAGTCATTTGTGAGAAACTGTCGAAGTATAAATTTTCGATTCCAAAATTACAATATTGAAATTATATCTTTTATTTTCAGTTTTCAATTCTCAGTTTTCACTTTTCACTTGTCACTTGCCACTTGTCACTTGCTACTCGCCGCTTGTCACTTAACACTTGTCACTTTCCTCTTACCACTTGTCACTTGTCACTTGTCACTTGCCACTTGTCACTCGTCACTTGCGTCAGTGTTGTCCTTCCATGCCGTGCCAATGGATCATTTGTTTTAGACCCTTTGGGTCGGACTCTGCTCACAAATGTATATGTTCAGTAACATATGAGGACTTAGAAAAAATTATAAAAAATACCAACTCTACCTGATGGTCAGAGTTGCTGCAGAGAATTTGGAAGAATTGTATGGTCGATACAATCTCCTCAATAGAAAAATGACTTGTAAAAAATGCATAAAAAATGCCAACTTTTGCCTGATATGACAAGAAGTTGGTATGGGAATTCTTTATCATAGTACTTACAAAAACAAAAAAGAAATTTTTTTTTCACCTAATTTGGCATTACATTGCAGTCGGTAAAGAGTGACTTGGAGCTGAAGGGGTTAAGGGCCTTATGTACTTAAAAACTTTATAAAAACATCCCGACGACACAAGTGAGGTGTGTGTGAAATGCTATAACGCCTACTGTTTGACCTACCTAAGAAACTTATTGAAAAAAATCTTTGTTTTATTTCTAACCTCATCAAAATATAAAAAGTACAAACAGTAGGCTTTATAGCATTTCACACTCACCTCACTTGTGACGTCGGGATGTTTTTATAAAGTTTTTAAGTACATAAAGGCCTTAACCCCTTCAGCTCCAAGTCACTCTTTATCGACTGCAATGTAATACCAGATTAGGTGAAAAAAAGTTTTCTTTTCTGTTTTTGTAAGTACTATGATAAAGGATTCCCATACCAATAAATGTTTAAGAGCTGCTTTACGTATGTAGCATGTAAACAGTACAATAGCTTACCTGCTCGGTTTCAAAATTATTCCACAATAATTTTTTTTTAAAGTTAAAAGCTCTACTTTTGAACAATAATTGTTGCTATTATATACAAACAGGCCTTATTTATTTCTTCTCTCGGTTACCTACTCAAAATTAAATTAATCTTATGTTGAACACTTATACAGGGTGCGGCATAATGGATGGGTGCTTTTGGGATGGGTAGTATACGCGGACGGTGGGGAGTAGAGCGTTGTGGATAAGGTCGTTCAACTCGTGAAGATACGCCATTTGTTAATCATAATGGTTATCTGGACGAGAGAACGTCGGTGCGTTCGCAGTCGAGGAGTATTTGATATCGGGAGGGTCTAGATTGTTGTGCAACGGCGTTCCCGCCGACGTTTCAATATTTGTCGCCATGGTCCGGTCCCAAAACATGACACAATCGTCAGATAGGTTCAGAATTTTAGAACGATTGCATCGGCAATTTATCTGAAACCGCGTGGTCGTAGTCGAAATGTAAGAACACTGCCTACCATTGAAAGAGTGAGACAAAGAGTACTTCGCAGTCCAAAACACTCTGCCCGAAAACAAGTCGCAGCGCTTAGTATCAGTGATCGAACACTGCGCAGAATTTTACACAAAGACCATAGCTTTTACGCTTACAGGATTATGATCGTTCAAAAAACAACTGGGGTGTAAAAATATTTCGGGACCAGACCATGGCGACAAATACTGAAATGTCGGCGGAAAATATTTTCTTTAGCGTAAAAATGTTAAATTAGTAGTTAGTAAGGATCTGTATAATATTACTTTCACAACGACGTTTTGCGCAGACATTGAGATAACATGAGAATAATGTAAATCTTTACAAATAATTTTATTTTGATGGCCAATTTTTTCTATACATGATACAGTCACCGATAAAATATTCATATGTCGCAACATCTCAGGTTCTAATTCATCATAGAATTTTAGTAGAGAATAAATAGCGGTACTCTGTACATTACTCTACGTACCCTGATCACACTAATTGACCCTTATTATGCCATGAAAAATGGTAAATGCACCACTATTTGTTCTCTAGTAAGATGCTTCTTAGTCTTGTTCTGTTCGTTAAATTAACGTAACAAAGCAGTTTATATATTTTTGAGTATTTTGCATCATTTTGGGGATGCAACATGAAAATCTAAAAAAGTTACCCTATTCGGCAATTTGTTTCTGCAAAATAAAAATTATTAATTTTCCACCTAAGTTTCGGTTTTCAATTTGTCGCGTTTAAAACCTCTAGTAGTTACTAGCATATATTAAAATAAGTTCCAAAATGTAGTGAAAAATTATCTTAAAATACATACTAAATTCTCATCCATTTATTTTTTGTCCACTTTTATCTCATCAAAAAAATTGGCAAACTTAATTTGATTGCTTAAAATTTTGTAATTACCATAACTTTAAATGAGTTTTATTGCAACGCCAAAGAATTAAAGAAATCTGTCGATAATGCTCATCCTAATACTCTGGCACAATCGATGGGCCCTTTACAAAACTTTGCTAATTTAACTTTTGCACACACTCATTAAGCAACCCCATTGAATAGTTGCCTAAGTCATTTAAATTTGACCTCCCTGTATAATTAATGCAGACAATAGACAAGGACCCTCCAACAGCACTGAAACTTCCTCCATGAGGCGGCGACTTTTTGCTGGAATGAAAAGCCTCACAGGCTTTGGATCGCGATCCAGACATGGCTCTCCAGGACATCGCTCCATCTCCCTACCGGAAAGTACGACAATCTAGTGTATATTTATATTATGTGTGCCTGTCTATATGTTATTTGTCTGAACGTTAAGCATCAATTTATTACTTTTTCTTATAAAACAATTTAAGGGTTTAAGCTGAAGTTTAGTTGTTATATTGAGTTGTAAATGAGAGGTCTTATTTAAATCAACTCACAGATATTTATCAATTCCTAATATTATACGGCAATGAACATTAAGTTCTTTACCATTTGTGAACATATTTGGTAGTAAAAAAAGTTTAGTACACTTACTACTTTTACCTCAATAAAATTCACTTATAGTATAATTTTCTTTTTGCACACAGGCATAAGTCCTTGAACCGCTGAAAAATATAAAAACGATGACTAGAAATCTATTAATATGCTAGCTTCATAACTGCAAATATAAAGTTTCAAACATAAACATTAAAGTGCATCTCCTCACAAGATAGTAGAATTTGCATCTTTACGGATTCTCAAAGCTATTTGGCTCATATAGGTATGTCAAAAAAAAGTTTTGGTTTACATTTATGACCATTCTTACTAGAGCAGATCTGGAAGAGAACTAGACTCGAATAAGGAAACGTCCGAGTGTGATTTTTTTTGCCAATAAATAGAGCTGGATCCCTCCAAAATTCCGACACATGTGTGCCGTGAATATCAAAGTGGGGAGGGGGAACTGACATATTAAATAATATATGGGGAACTGGTTTCTCGAAGATAACTTGGTGGCTTTTGATCTGACGAAAAAATACATTCAAACCAAAAATGAAGAGCTCATGAAAATATACAAATTTTGTTCCCTTGTTGTAACCTCATCGACTTCAGACTCCAGACCAAAAAATTAATTCATTGTTTATCATGAAGGAGTGAAGTTGAGGGCTCATTTTTTTTTAATAGAATGGTATTGGCAGATATTTTGTTAGACCGGAGGCTGTGGGCGGTGGAATAACTAGGAGGGAACGGAGAGGAAGAAAACAAAAAAGCGCTTGGTGCGCGAATTAAAAATTGTACGTATTTTTCAAAGAGTTTTTTTGGCACGAAGGGAAACGGTGGGAGAAAAATCCTTTTCACCACTTGATAGCTCTTTTATTAACGTTTAATTTCCGCCCTACCAGATAGCGATAAAATGATTAGGAAGGGAGATAGAGGACGGCAAAAAAAACTGTTTGAAAAAACATACAATTCTTATTCCGGCACCAAGCGTTTTTTGCGAAAAATATCATTTTATGCTCGTGTTGTCTTGTAGCAAATAATTTTTTTTTTAAATAAGTTCGTCGGTCTGATCGCGATAGGTCAATTACACGGGAAGTTAACAGCATGTGACGTATTTTCGTTTTTCCCCTCTCCCTCCCCTCCTAATTATCCCACCGTCCCCAGCCTCCGGCCAGACAAAATATCTGCCAATCACCTTGAATTCGCGATATCTCACGAATCAATGGTCTGATGTCGATGAGGATAGGAACAAAATTTGCTTATTTTTATAAGCTCTTCATTTTTGGTCTGGAGATATTTTTTCGTCAGATCAAAAGCCGCGGAGTTATCTTCAGAAAATCATTTTCTCATATATTTAATAGGTTGTTTCCCCCTCCACCCCTTTGACATCCGCAGCACAAATGTGTCGGAATGTTGGGGGACTCAACTTCATTTTATTGGCAAAAACATCACAATCGGACTTTTCTTATTCCAAAGCCAGATCTGCTCCACTATCTACCCAAAAATAAAAAATTCTCTATTTTTATTCTTAATTCTGCATTTCGTCAAATTGAACCAGAAACTTCTACAAAAATTCTAGCATTCCGAGTCAGTTAGTTGTCAGTTAGTTGTCATAATTTATTGCAATTGTGCAAAAAACTAATATGCCTCATATAAGCGATTTAGTTAAATCTGGAGTTATCGTTAAAGCAGAAGATGGACGGTCAATGAGACAAATTGCACTGCGTTATAATATTGACAAAAATTCGGTGTGTAACATTTTAAGAAAGTGGAGAATAAACGGTACGATTAGTAGAAATCGTGGATCAGGGCGACGAAGGATATCAACTCGACAACAAGATTTGCAATTGGTAAATGCTTTAGTAGAAAATCCATTTTACTCAGTTATTCAGGCCGCTGAAGAAACAAATTTTCCTGGATCGAGTAGTACTAGTCGCCGGCGAGTAAGAGAATCGGAGCTACGCTGTCATGCAGCAGCACAGAAATACTTTACAGACGAAGCAACTTTCCAGTCAACACACAGCGGTCATATTCGTGTTTATCGCCCTTCGAATACTCGATTCGATGAGAAATATAATATATCTAGCAATGATAAAAGTGGTAGATTTTCCGTCAATATGTGGGCTTGGATATCGACACGTGGTCCTGGTGTTTTGTGGCATATTGAGGAACGATTTAATAGTGAAGCGTATATTAGGATTTTAGACAATATTATGCTCCCTTCTGTGTCACAATTATTTCCTAATAATAAGTTCATATTTCAACAAGACAATTGTTCCGTTCATACTGCTCATACCGTAACTAACTGGTTTCAAGATAACAACATCAATGTTCTTAACTGGCCCAGTCATAGTCCAGATCTTAACCCTGTGGAAGAAGTATGGGGACTACTCGTAAGAAGTATCCAAAAACGAAATGTGAGACCACTGAATGCCGAAGAATTACTGGAAATAGTAAATAATGCATGGGAAAATATTATTACTAATGATTATTTTATAAGGTTATTTAATTCTATGCCAAAGAGATTTATAGAAGTTATAAATAGAAATGGTTCAATAACGAAATATTAATAGTTAGTTTCTTGTTAAGTAGGATATCCTTTGTCCTTTGATCCAGAATTTCTACTAATCGTACCGTTTATTCTCCACTTTCTTAAAATGTTACACAACAAATTTTTGTTAATGTTATAACGCAGTGCAATTTGTCTCGTTAACCATCCATCATTTACTATAGCAATAACTACAGCATTAAAATAAAAAATAAATTAAAAGTGATATCTGTTTTATTTCGGCTACTCATTACATATTCAAATAGATTACATTAAACAAAAAGTTCTCCTATTTTTTTCTGCTCACGACAGTATAACTGTAGATAACTACCATAAAATATCGGATGTTCTAAAGAATCCGTTGATGTGCCCCAAAAGCAATTTTTTCTTTTCATGCCACTCTAGTTTGAGTCGAAATGTCACTTATGGGGCATCACCATACTCAGAGTTTTTCAAGGATTCCAAAAATATTATAATATGCAAGGTGTCTCATTCAAAAATCAAAAGTTGGTGTCATTTCTGGTCAAACTGGAAGTGGCAAAAAATGACATTTATGTCACAAAGTGTCTTAGTCATATACACCCATCAAGTTTCATTCCGATATTCAAAAAATAAGAAAAAGAGGGGTTCTACCATGATCCATTGACACCTAGTATATACGAATTTCTCGAACTAATCTCTTTGGAAAACTTGAAAAAATTTATACATTTGTCAATATTTGGTCCAATTGCGGTTTTTAAACGTGAAACAATTTATTTATGTTTTCAAAATTCGCCTTATATAGTAAAAATGCATAAAGCAGCTATTATCGCACAAAAATGAATACTGTCATACCTTCTTTATTGCTAAGGTCTTTAAAGAATAGCATAATCTATAACTTAAATTTTTATTACTATACATGCCTATACATGCACCAGGTAATTTTAAAAGTCCGCAAACGCACAAATATTACTATTTGTTGATGGAGTACCCTTTAAAGTTTCTAAGAAATAGTGCTTAGTGATAACAATATTTAAATTTTTTGATTGTCGGTTTTGAAAGTTTAACTTGTGTTCTGGGGAATGTTAGTCATTAAATGCACACAAATTGCAGAACAAAATGTACCAGAATTGTAGAATATAAGTTACTTATTTTTTAAATACTTATATTAATAAATATAATATTACAATATAATATATCTGTTCTTATTAGGACTGAAATAAAAAATTACTTTTATATAAGAAAAAGAATAATTGATGCTCGATGTTCAATCAGAAACTCTTCGATGTAATACTCTCTAGAAAACCTTATTATACTTGTATCACCGCTGTAAACTAGTTCCCAATACCGTTAACCCTGCAAATTGTATTTTACATAACACCTATTGCACATTATACGGTTTTTCGATTCACTACACTAATTGAATCTTCTCCTTTCAAAAAGATTAACAATATCAAAACAAAATATAAAATTCCTTGACTTTGAAATTATGATTCGTTTTTTAAGTCAGTTAATAGCAAGAACTGATGTGATGATTGATAGCATATTAGTTTCATATCTATGAGAAAGCTATCGTGAAAAATATGCATTTAAGTAATAAATCGGTCGTCTTGCTTTCTACTATTACGTTACATTTAGTTTTGCAATTCCCAAATGGAAGCATCGTAATAATTGTAACTCTTTTATATTATACGGAATATGTACAACACAATGCATCATTTATCAGTATTTTAGAAAGTACATTATTGAAAAACAACCGAAACTTTTACAAAACGGTTAATGCCTGAAGATTTAAATGGTTGGTATCAGTGTTTCTTAGTAATTGCTACACTTCAGTGCTACACAGTACGTACATAGCATGAGCGGAGATGTTAACGTTGTAGAACAGATATGCTATGGGCTTTAGCGTTCATTAGTATATAAAGTTTTATCGGACCACTGCTTCTCATTTTAAAAAATATTTCTTATATTGCCAAGCAAAGACATAAGGTTCGTCATAGCCGGTTTTGTTTTTGATAAGATGATTAGCAATTAATATTGTAAAGGAAGTTCAAAGTGGGTGAACTTATTATTTTACTGCCATATCATACATATTATTCAATAAGCACATTATTAATTTTCAAAGTCGAATATCCTCCAATAGTGTAAAGTAAAAACATATTTTTCTAGAACTAAGACTGTATGCTCGAACATTCAAAAAATACCAAAGTTTCTGAAACTTTGCTTACTTTCGTAATATTCTATAAGTGATAATACATAAAATAACTTTTCGCAAATCATAATTGGGATTATTCAAATGTTCTTTTAGAGGGCGAAATATTAAAACGTAGTATTTTTTAGTCGCAAACTCCTCTACAAAATCCTTATTTTATTATAAGGAACGTAACCAGACTGCAACCAACAGCTACTCTCCGGGCTATGTGTCCCGCCAACCGCTGAATTACAAGTTACAAGCCCGGCGCGTTAAGTGTAATAATTGCATATTACCATCAAAACGCTAATGCTTCGATTGCAACAAATACCAGCCGAAGGACTGATCCTACTTAAAGGAACTCTCATGCCAGTCGTTACACACCACTTGCAGACTGAAGTTTCGAGCTGTTGGCTCTCGACAGTGCAAGGTAGGCATGTGACGACCGACACGAGGATCACTTGACTATTTAGTACATTTCGGTATCTTTGGGATAGCGATATGTAAAATAGTCAGCAGACACCATCTAGCGGTCCAGTATCTGTTGCAATCGAAAAATATACAGCCTGACTGGGCTTAGCATAGTTCAAATGTGCTTTTAGAGAGCGGAATATTAATACATAATATTTTTAGTCGCAAACTCCTCTATAAAATCCTTATTTTACTATAAGGAACGTAACCAGATTGCAACCAACAGCTACTCTCCAGGCTATGTGCCCCGCCGATCGCTGAATTACAGGCCAGGCTTGTAACTTGTAATTCAGTGCTCGGCGGGGCACATGGCCCGTGGAGTAGCTGTTGCTTGCAGTCTGGTTACGTTCCTTATAGTAAAATAAGGACTTTATAGAGGAGTTTGCGACTAAAAATATTATGTTTTATAAGCACATTTGAACTATGCTAAGCCCAGTCAGGCTATTTATTTTTCTATTGCAACAGACACTGGACCGCTAGATGGCGCCTGCCAACTATTTTACTTGTGGCTATCCTAAAAATACCGAAATGTACTAAGTGGTCAAGTGATCCTCGTGTCGGTTGTCACATGCCTACCTTGCACTGACGAGAGTCAACAGCTCGAAACTGCAGTCTGCTGGTGTTTGTTGCTATCGAAGCATTGGCGTTTTGATGGTAATATGCAATTATTACACTTAACGCGCCAGGCTTGTAACTTGTAATTCAGCGCTCGGCGGGGCACATAGCCCGGAGAGTAGCTGTTGATTGCAGTCTAGTTACGTTCTTTATAGTAAAATAACGATTTTATAGAGGAGTTTGCGACTAAAAATATTATGACATAATTGAGATTGTTTCTAAAAATGCACTTTAAAGAAAATCAAATTTTTAGCTTATTCCCAATATCTCGTAATACGTGCATGCTTCTGAATTCATGAATGCTGTCGAACAAAACCGTGAATAATTGCTTAAACAATTACGAAAATGAAGCAAATCAAATATACATTTACAAAATAAGGTTTTAGCTTACGTTTGCTCGTATTTAAGAATTTTATTTCTTTAATAATTTTTAACTAATGTTCTAAAAACGTACTTTGTGCTCTAGAACACCGCCATTTAATTATACAAATATTTAGTAAGTTATTAGTAATTGCCATGTTCTGGAGGTTTTGGTGTTTTCTTTACCTCTGGCGATTGGTCTATGTGCTAACATACATTCAGAAGGATTTTTTCCTCGTTAGCTTAAAGGGTGAATTATGCCTTCATGCAACCAACATGCCTACATTACACTCGTTAAAATTAATTTAATATTCTCTCTGAGATTCATATGAGTTAAATTGCATGTGTGTTCGGTTTCAAGATTAAACCATCTCTACTGAGCTCTAACTAATTAAATTTCTTATCAACCCTTGCTATCTCTCAGTCTGGTATTTTGATATTTGTACGCTAAAATTAATGTCAGCGATAGAACAAACACGATCTGACACGTTAAATTAAACTAATAACGTAAAATTACAAAAACTATAAACTAAAATTATTAGATATTAGGAGGAACAAATACAATAATTTTCTTCAATCTAACTGAAAACGAGATAAAAACGTATTCTTAAGCGATACTATACATGGCGTTTCACGAGAAAACGAACATGGTTTAATGGAAGACAGAGGGCACCGAGAATAATCAGAATGACTCATAAAAAGACCTGATTGGACAACCGTTGATGAAATATAAGTTGTCTTAGCTATTTTTGCCAAAATTTCTTTTGGTCATTACTTTGTAATGGAATGGAATAATTAGTTCATATTTGGATCATGTAATACACTAGTGATCCTGAATAAATACATACATGACAAAGAAAATATCCAGGTCCGGACTTGACAAAAAGTTACCAATTTTCTTGCAACACTTTCACCACTCTCGGCATACATTCCACTAAATACCACAAAATGACACTTATCAAAATATCGATGAATGACACTTACTAAAAATGCTTTCACAATTAAACTTATTCATTTACTTCAACAGTAAATATTATGTTGTAATTACAAATGTTTAATATTAATCACTTGTGTGATATTAGGGAAGGGGAGAAATAAATAAAAACATAAATATTACAGATCATCGAACAAATCGTCTATATTATTACGCTCATGTATTGAAAACTAATAAAACAACAACATAACATATCTATCAACAACAACAATAACGGTAGCAAAAAAATACCATATCCATAATGCACATAATAACATAATAATAACAAACTATGAGCGAAACAATTTATATCGAAAACAAAAATGCAGATATTGTGATAAAGAATGTTCACAAATAAGAATTATAGTTTATATTGTGAAAATCTTTTGGGGTTAGGTCATCCTCGGAGCAATTAATATTTAGTTTTCCATGTGTAGTATAAAAGTAAATAAATAATGCACTGGAATATCACAGATACACAGGATTTAATAAACATACAGTAAAATTACTTTCTTCTTGCATAGATAGCATTCGTGTCACTGCTATCCATGCAAGAAAGTAATCTTACTGTATGTTTATTAAACCTTGTGTATCTGTGACGTTCCAGTACATTATTTATTTATTTTTATGCTACACGCGGAGAACTAAATATTAATTGCCTCGAGGATGATATTAAAAAATATCGAAACGTCGGCAAATTAATAAAGTAGTTTTTTTAATACAATTGGACCTAACCCCAAAAGATTTTCACAATATATTATAAGTGGTCTAGAAACTTTCTATTAAGTTAAATATTATGTTCAAAATGTCCTCTCCCAGTTTCGGTGCGATTCACCAGATGACCGATTAATTTTCTTATCATAATTGGGTTATTTCTAATTTAGTTGCAGTATTCAACAATCTGAAATGAGCCCTGTCATTAATGTCCATATTGTAGACCTCGCTCTTTAAGTGACCCCATAAAAAATAGTCAACAGGGTTTAAATCCGGGGACCTTACTGGACATAAATGAGGATCTCCGCGACCCATCCATCTGTCCGGATATGTATTATTTAAATGATTTCTAATTTGGTCGGAGAAATATGGTGGGGCTCCATCACGTTGAAAGAACATACCTCGAATTTTTCCAAAAGATTCGGTAACGTATGGTGTAAAAAATGAAGATAGACGTTACCATTAACTGTACCTTATAAAAAATGTGGCCCTAACAAGTGACCGCCTACAAGTCCTATACAAAGATTGACTGAAAATTTATGTTATGAATGACATTCACGTTTTGTCTGTGGGTTCTCTTGGGCCCATATCTGAGCACTTTTCGAATTATTTTTTCCGTATCTTGTAAATTGCAGCTCCTCTGTGAATAACTTTCTGTAAATTACGACAAAATATTTGTCGATTGACGTCGTCACCTGGTTCAAGACGTTGTACTAATTGAATGTGGTATGGGCAAAAATTTTCTTTTCGGAATGTCCTCCATATTCTAGTGTGACAATCACCAATCAGTATACTAATTTTTCGTATACTTAAACTTGGGTTTTCGTGAACCATATTATGTAAAATATTGTTTTCTAAGTTTACCTCTTGTCCTATATTGTGTTCCACAGCTGCACTGGTGGGAAGCTTTCCTAGTTCTCTGGAATACTGATATACGGACCCGAAAATTTTATGGTCAGGTTGTCGTCTATTAGGAAACCGTCTTCGATATTCCTTCCCTGCTGCTCTACCATTTCCGTTACAATATCCGTAGATGAGAATGATGTCAATATATTCTTTATTCGAAAATTGGTACGCCATTTTGAAAATATTAAATGAGTAATTAATTGTCTAAGCTAATACAATAAAACTAAACAAATTACCACCACATAAAATGTCAAATAAGTAAAACTACTAATCATTTGTTTTCTAATAGTTGTCATTTTGAGGTAAGGCTACTATGATCAATATTATAAAAAACTAACTCATTTAACGTTTAAAGACATAGTTTAATCATTGGAATTGTAAACGATAACTAAGACAATTTTTCTCGTAGATAGTATTGCTGATAATTTTCATAATGTTTCGAGCCGAGGATATTTTGAAAATTAAATTTAATTAATTGTAAATACTTTTTAACAGAATTGCATTTTTGTTTTTCATACAACATATTGTTTCGCTCATAGTTTGTTATTATTCTGTTATGGGCATTATTAATATGATATTGTGTTGCTACCGTCATTGTTGTTGTTGACAATCATGTTATGTTGTTGTTTTACTAGTTATCAATACATGAGCGTAATAAAATAGATGATTTGTTCGATGATCTGTAACATTCATGTTTTTATTTATTTCTCCCCCTTCCTAACATCACACAAGTGATTAATATTAAAAATTGTTAATTACGATATAATATTTGCTGTTGAAAAAAATGTAAATGAATAATTTCAATTGTGGAAGCATTTTAGCAAATATCATTCATTGATATTTTGATAAGTCTCATATTGTGGTATTTAGTGGAATGTATTTCGAGAACGGTGAAAGTGCGGCAAAGAAATTAATGAAACCGTTTTGCTCAGTTTTTTATGTACTATCATATATAGTACATAAAAAACTGAAAAAATATAAATTTGAAAAAGAAAACATATACAGGGCGTTGTTTCTTTGAATAACATCATAAACAACTTTTTGTCAAGTCCGAATCTGGATATTAACTTTGTCATATATGTATTTATTCGGGATCACTAGCGTATTATATGAGCCAAATGTGAAGTAATTATTCCATTTCATTAAGTACAAAATAATGACCAAAGGAAATTTTGGCAAAATACATAAAATCCCTATGTTTAATCAACAGGTGTCCAACCAGCTCTTTCTACGTGTGATTCTGATTACACTCTGGGTCGTCTGTCTCCCATTGTCCCATGTCCGTTTTCTCGTGAAACACCCTGTATATAATTAAACCTGAAAACTAAGAATTATATTGCTTTGGACATACTATTTTTAAAGGAGTTGTTCTGAAGGAACAAAGTAAGTCATCTTATAAGAGAAATCACAAGTTCTAGATTTTCCAAAACTTATATATTAGCTTTACTACAGGAAATAAAGTTGCTAAGGAAACTTTGGCAGAGCGATAAAATATCCTCTTACGTTAAGTATTTTCGCAGTTTTATTTTCAAACTTTATCACGTTTTTACGTTACATCCAAATTAAACTCACAAATAATAAACAATTTGAGCGTTTCTGATCGAGATTGTACTCTAAAATAATCTAAAATATATATATAAAAAAAACAACAAGTCTGATGAGCCTGTTGGGGACGTATTTTTAAATTTAAATCGGACGCTGTTTTTAACATGTCCTAGGGCTTCATAAGACATTAAAAGGTGGAATTTATAATTTGTTCCTTTGTTGTTTGTGCTTTCTTTTATAACAGTTCTTTTAGTTTTCTTAAATCCAATTTAAATTGTCTTCCGTTTCTCATCATTTTAAAGAATTAGATAATTTCCTTTTTGTTAAAATACAAACGAAAATACTTAAAATATAGCGGAGGAGAATATGAACATATGCCGGTATTACAAAGAAATGCTTCATTTATAACAGGTAGTAAAATTATTTTGCTTCTCGAAAAAGTTATTAGAAATAGTTGTTCAGAATTTAATCTTGAGCCCAACATGAAACTTTGTTACGAAATTCGCAGTTTTAGTTTTGGTCAATATTATTCTGCAAAGTCCACTGTAACCAACTTTATACCCAATTGTATAAAATGGTTCCCATTGTGTACAGCAGCTGTTTTTTGTGTGAAAGCATAGGGCTATGAGTTCGGAGTGTGAATTAAGAGAGTGCGCCACTTAGTTGCTAAAAAGTTACTTAGAATCTTGCCCAGCCAAGAAGGCCATATTTACTTAAGACTTGAAAGTAATAAAAAATTTATGATTGTTTATTTAAAAAGAAATAATAGCTGGCCAAGCAAATTACTAGACAAATATTACCAGAGGCTTTGCAAGTATCAAAAACAAGTTTTGTACAAAAAGGATATTTACTATATATAATATGTACACACAGGCTAGAGAGGTTTAGTTTAATTATGGAGTTAAGTGCTAATAATCAACAAAAAGTGAACAAAACGTAATAGCGTGGAAATAATGTTTATCCAAGAGTATCGTATATCTACGATGTTAAATCATTAATAGCTTTTTATAGCCATGCTCTGTCTCACGAGGCTTATATTCTCAAAAAACAAACAAAAATTTACTTATGCTATGGATTTCATAGCTCAAATTAAAATTAAATTAAAAAATATATGGTAAAGTTCACGTGAAAGTTTTTACTAAAAGTGAATGGCAAAATTAAGTAATTAAATGAGATTAAGATTCATGGCAAAAAAGAAAGAGAGAAGATTAAACCTGATCCAACAGAAAAACTTGCTCCAGCAAAACCTGCTCCAGCACTGATCGAACAGCTCGTCTACAGCATGGCTAGAATGTCGCACATGGCCTGGTTCTCTTCATGACATCAAGGAAGGATGGTACGTCGACAGTCCCAGATGGAAATAGTTGGTGCTCCATTGGCTGCACATGATTTCATACATCTAGTTGCTGGCCGATATATTGGCAGATCACAAGAATTTACTCTTAAATGGAGATTAACCCAAGTCAGTCCCACACTCTGTACGTTTTACAAAAAAATTCACCCCTATAAGTAGAGAGTAGCATATGATTTTCATAAAAAATACCAAAAAACTCAGGAGGCCTCTCCTTGACCAACTCGAAAATAAAAATTTTATGCGACAGCTGACCAAACTTCCACACAAAAGAAATGCTAAACTTTGGTTCACAAAATGTCCAAAACTAAACTGGTTTAGCCCAACGAAATAGAAATTTCCTTCCTTCGCACACGTGCCCCGGCAAATACAAGAAATTTGCCATCTCTCCCCCGGAAATCTGACGACGTCTTTCCAGTGCTGCCAACTTAAATTTTGTCTCAGAAGACTTCCTGTTGCCAACTAATGAGGAAATATATTTACATACAAAAGAAAACAATCCCTACTCTCAAAAAAAAATTAATGGGACTAAAACAATCTGAAATTGAATTAATTATTATGAAACTTTGATCGGCTGATCTTGTCATTTTTTAAGTAATGCAACACTAGGTATATTTGAGTGTGCCTGGTTGCATACTCATGGTCCCAAAAATTTTCCAGTAGTACTTTAAAATGCATGCTACACCACACACGGTTACGAATTTGGTTATGTAAACAAAAACTATTAAATTAAATGTCAACATGACAAAACTTTGAGTTCTATTGTATAAAGTATTTAATTTGCAATCGTAAAATACGGCTATATTTAAATGAAAAAAATTTAAATAATAAGATAATTTTGTGATGACGCTCGTAGTAGCAGAGAAGTAGCGAAATAACCGAAGATATCTTTTACGAGCCGATATTAGTGACGGCATGTATGGGAATCAAGGCAGTTCTCACCATTTTACAACGTATATTTACATATTCCAAATCTTTAAGAGCTGCTTAGCTAACAGAAATGATTTGGATCCTCTTGTCAGTATATAACCTCCATATCATTTCTTGTGCACAGATATCTATAACTGTGACTGCTGCCTAGAATACTGTTGCAGTGCTGCCTAGGTTTATACTAATATCTGACCCTCATTGATCTCTGGTAACATTGGCTCGTGATGCATATAGGCGCCTAACTGCGGCAATCACAAATCAAGCGACTTGCGGGGCTTTTGCAAGCAGCACACGAGCTGCTTGTAATAGGTTCGCAGGCCTGTCATGAACTTATTACAATCTGTATTTGTTGCAGACTCCACTGGTATTCGGCTCGCTGTATCTATACGCACCTTTAGATTTTTGTTGCAAGAAAGTCCAAATTGCTACAGAATTTTTTAAAACAATACAAAAACTTAATGTAAATTTCACCCTCTGGACGCTTTCAAATTATTTCAAACTATATAATTCTGTAGAATGATAATTTCAGAACAGAATAGAGAAGTGAATAGTAAAAAATTTTTAAAAATATGATTTACTTTATAATGCGACCAGCGAATTGTTGAAATACCTCTACCGGTCTCATAGGTACATAGTCCTGACTCGCTTATAAATCTAATATGAACGCAGGCTATATCTACGAGCAAAGTAGAGAAATTAAGGTTCATTTTGAAACTAATTATTATTTATGGTGGATATACGCAAAAAAATTTCATTTCTTGGATGTGAAGAAGAAGACTACAGGATGGTAGAATCGTCAAGCATTCAAAATAACAGCGCTAATCATGATTTACATGTCTAAATTGTTTCAATGCGGAGTATAGGGTGGATTCAAAGTGATTTAATAATGGGCATTCCACAAACGATCATATTAGGGCATGTGTTGTTTCCTTTACATAGACCAGATGTTTGTATAGACTTTTCGCCATCAAATGTACATTTCCAGATGTATGCAGATGATATCTGTTAAAATTTTTATTAATAATTGCTTTTCCCATAACGCTTACGTTCCAATGCAGAAAAGATTTACCCAATTAAATATTAATAAGGGGCGAGCGTAGGTGCATCTTTACTATGTACATATTTCGATATGCGATGTAAAGCAACGTCAGGTGCGGTTAGTACTTAGCACTTAGATAGGTGACCATTTCAAGTGTTATAGTATATTTCATATATGGGAGAAAGAAGAAATTGCAAAAGTCTCAAAATTTCCCAAAAAATCAACTTCTTCACCTCACATAGTCAAACTATAATAAAAATGTCCATAAGACATTTAATTTTATGAAAAACTACAAATTTTGACGAGAAAATCTGAAAAAATTCTCAAACCAACGATAATTCGCAAACAACCCAAATTCATCGATAGAAACACTCAATCTAACGTCATAAACAATACGGCCCTCATATGAACTTAAAATACATCAAAACTACTTTTCATACCCGCGGTAAAAATATTTTAATTTCAGTGGCACAATTTTTTTTATAAGATCCTTCCTTTCGATTCCACCGTTCATTCAATTTCGCGTCTTAAATATCAAAACACAATCAATCTCCATTCATAATATTCCAATAGAGTACCGGTACTTTCGTTCCCCATTGTCATCAAAGCTTACTTCCATTTCATTCACTGCGGACCTATTGGAACATTCTCATATCATAGCAAATTCTATGTACCGAACCTTCGAGACGACCTTACGGGGTCGTTTCAGAATTAATAAATTTAATCAGACAAAATATCATCAATAACCTTCAGAAATCAAATAAATTGAAACTTCGTTCATGCATCAAACAATTCCTCATTTTAATGCCGAAACAGTCTGTTCCGAATTTTTTAATCTTCACATTTTCTGATGCAACATGGTGCAATCGTGCCGAGATGAATGGCTGGGGAGATTTCCAGACCTTCCCAGACCTCATTAAAACGGCCAAAAAACTTTCATGCGAGCTCAAGGTCTCCGTTCAAATGAAACGCACCGAAATACATAAAAGGCCGAGTACAGCGAGCTCAAGCAAGTCCAGTTCGATACATGCGCCGCGAAAGTTGAACCTACAACCTTACCACTGCAGCTGCTTCCTGGGCTATACTAAGTAAAAAAGCTCAATTTTATTCTTCCATCGCGCATTTAACAAAAAAGTTAATTTTTTTTATACTATTTAAATGGTGTTAATCATTTTTTTCATTTTAATCTTAATATTGGAAACCGCGTTCTCGCCTCACACATCTTCCAGCGGCTTGTATATCAGTGTATGCGCGGAAGCTATACAACCTTAGGCGAGGGTTGTATAGGAGATATACCATCCTTCGGAGGGGATGTAAAGCCGTCGGTCCCTTGTCTATTAAATGTTAGGCAAGTAAAAGATCCCTACTCTTCTTAAGGGAAGAGGCTCGGCAAAATTCCTGGTTGGGGGTAGCTCGTCTACAGGCGTCGGTGTTAGGCCTCAGTAGCGGAAATAGGCCGACGTTAAATAAGTATAAAAAAAAAAATCTTAATATTTCCAAGTCGGAATTTCAGTGTGCGAAAAGTTATCGTTTTACAAGCTGTGAAAATTAAATATTTAAGTTAAAACCGTTTTACTGTTAAGTTACATTAATTAAATTAATCTTGTTCATTTTAAAACAAAATGTTTTAATCCAAGTAAAACATATACAGGGTGAAGCTTTAGGCCCTGACATAGACAATAAATTAAATCAAAGTGACAAATAATCTATTTCAACTAAAAACAAGTGTATCAACCAACTCCAGGGCTTATACAGGGTCTAGCATTTGACCCTGTCCGGCATTTTACGAGTAACCCCAAGTTTCTAAAACTGAAAATTAAGTGCATAAGAGACTCCCAGGATCTCTATCAAGCTAGAGCTCCATTCAATTTTTTTTTTTTTTTCAGAACTGGGGAGCTTTTTCGTGTTCACAACGCGTCCTCGCCAAGCATCCGCCAGCGGCTTGTATATGAGTATATGCAACCTTAGGCGAGGATTGTGTAGAGGATATACCATCCTTTGGAGGGGATATAGAGCCGTCGGACCCTTGTCTATTAAATATTAGGCAAGTAAAAAAAAGATGATGTTCAGCAAAATTCCTGATTGGGGGTAGCTCGTCGACGTTAAACAAATGTTAAAAAAATATATTAATTGAAATGGTTTGGAAATCGTTTAGCCATTTACTAATTCCTATTAAGAATACTGAATCGATATTCTGTGCCTATCATTAAAAACATGTACAAAACTAAGTCAGTTTATCTATGCTTTCACTATCATCATCAAGAAAAGAATACATGATACCTACATTAAAGATGAACATAAGCAATTTCGTAGAGCATTAAATTCTTTCTTAAATATTCAGGTTAATATTTGAAAGTAAATCATCAGATTCGATAATGATTTCTCGAAAAATTGAGTCGAGGAAGCCTTTACGCAAAGAAAATAAACCCTGAAAATTATTGCGGCGTTCACGATCTAATCAAACAAAATGGCAACATATAAACAGTGGTAGAAACATGACCAGATGCACTCAAATTATTTACTATGCCAAACATCCTTTCTTATATTGTTTAAAATATTACTTTGTGCTCAAAATAATTAAGAAGTGTTTACATTAGATTGAGAACAACTTTTTATAATAATTTTTCCGATATCTTTGACGCGAAGACAAATACGAAGAATTGGCCTTATCCATGAAGTCAGAATAGGATGGGTTGCAAGTGACATTTATTTGAACACCTTAAAACGTATATCTCATGAGGTTCTAGGACTGTACAATACTGAAAAACACTAGTACTAAAAATAACTAACATATCAGAGTCTCATATATTATATACCTAAAACGATGGTTTTAACATTTTAAGGAAAAACATTGAGGCTTCAACTGCGTACCTTATAAATATTGAAATTTTACCAGTATTAAAAATCTTATGTCTCGGAGTGGTAATATCTTAAGTGCTCTATTTCTATATTGGAAGCGGTTCGTCTCTTAGCAACATTCCTTAGGGATTATATTGAATATATAAAATTTCAAGAGAGTATTGATTTATGTTTTTTAAAAATAAAAATGCTTTTGGTTATAACAAGATTCTACCAATATATTTTCAGCCATAAAATGTATAAAATTTTTATTACCTACATTTAAATATAAACAACAAAATTCTTTTAGTCATTTAATATAATTAAAGCTAGTAAAAGCACACGTTTCTTCACTAGATCACAAAACCTAATAGACAATTTATTAATCAGAAATTATTATTTACATTTATGCCAATTTAAAATTGTCTATAAAAATAGACGAACTATATAATAAGAAATTCCAAAAAGTAATAATATATGTATGTCTTTTTCCTTATTACCTACTTTATTTATGTTATCATCATGGAACGCAGTGCAAATTATTTAATAATGTGCTTATTGCGAATCTCTAATAAAAAAATTTATATGACTAATTAGATTAATTACTATTTAATTGAAATATACGTTAAAGATATTCCTACATTCATATAATATATCGATTCGCTTATAAATTAATACATTCACATCCTATTATATTAATGGGATGAAGCGTGAGAGTTTATTAGAAGCAAAATTGTTTCCGGTTTAATATCGCCTCTATACAATATGTCTCATACCGTACCTCGGATGATTTTAGAATACAAACCTATAATGTGCAATCGTGATTTATACATGAAGACACAAATGAGATTGTGTATGTTATAAGCAAACCTGAAATCCCCTCCTAAACCTTCACACACTAATTCGAAACAGGAAGGGAGAACAAAATATTTGTATTTACTTTCAAAGCCACAAATCTTTATAGATTTCTGAGGATAAATATCAAACCGTAACGTAATACAATGATTTTAAAACAATAAATCTACCATTCTTTAATAACAATGGATATACATAAATACGCGATATTTTGCTCTCCGTGTTGACATCATATATGGATGGATCATGAAAAACCAAATGTTTCTATTTGTTTTGTGACTTCTTTACCTGTAACAAGAACTTAATGATTCTAGACCAGACAATAGAGAATAGCTTCATCTTCATGATTAGGGTAATAGACTTTCTTTTTATTAAGTTTCAAGATAAAGCCGGCGCTGGAGTGTGTCAATGTGTTTATAATTTTAATGGTACTATATTTTTTCAAGCCGTAGTTATTTTAAGACCTTACTTACAAAAGATAGTCTCAGATCATCGCAGGCATTCCCATGGTGATTCAACTTATGAAGATATTTTCATTAACATTTAAATCTTCAACATTATGGTATTGGCGGCGGAAATGCTCTTTTTCCGCCTGGGTCTAAAAATACTTGAGGGCTGAAAGCTCACTTCAATGACTTTTTACACGACCATGTGATTTCAGTACCGAATAAACTTACATAATTACAATCTTACGTGTAAATTGTTCGGTTTATTGTGAGCTTACAATATCAAATTGCTTTATACAACGGAATACGGCTCTATGGGATCCACACATGAGGACACTTACTGAATGACCTAATGGAGAAACCATTATTTGAAGAGATATTTTCGGTGGCGGTTTCTCTTGGACTATTTGATCAATGTCATCATAATACTGTAATATGAATGATGGCCTTCGATTCAGATAAGTAAGCGAAAAAGTTGGACACTTCTAGGCCAGGGATAAAAGACATTTCCTCCCCCGTTTTGCGATTGCGATAGGTCCGGGAGTGAAAAAAAACATTTTCATCCCCTATTGACCAAAAACCATCCTCGTAATGGATTTTCCGTGGTGTAGCAAGAGGAGGCGGAGTTTCTGTGGGGAATTTTTTCTGCAAAAGTGATTTTTGATACGGGGCCACCGCGAGGGTTGATCAAAGGGGATGAAAACCAACGAACATAACTGATTTTTTATGTTTAGAAGGATGAGCGAGGTAAAATTCAACCACCCACCCCATATTTCCAGTCAAGAGGATGAAAACTACCCCTTCCGGAGAACACGTTGCCCCCTCAATTTTTAAGGCGGTTTTTCAAAATTGGGAAGTGGTCAAAATAGATGAGGGAAGTAAAATGCATTCATCCACCCCTTAGTTCCAGTTAAAAGGACGAAAATTACCCTCCCCCAATTTTCCTAGCGTTTTTCAGAGAATAGGAATTAGTGGTAGGAAGTTATATTAGATGGTGATTCATATAAAGAATTATATTATTATTATATTGTTTGTGTATATTTTGTGGAAAACCTATCCAGCTAACAATTAGGTGCTTTTCACCAATCAACTGAACTTTAACAGTACCTAATTTGGACCTGCTTTGATAGATTTTTCTTTAGCTGAAGTTGTCGACGCCTAAATTGTTAGCTGGGTAATATATTTCTTTATATGAATCACCATCTAATATCATTTCCTACCACTAATTCATATTCTTTAAATCGCTAGGAAGTTTGAGGGAGGCCCAAGATCCCAACAGGGAGTAGTTTTCACCCCCTTGACTGGAGATAGGGGGTGGATGAATTAACTTTACTTCCCTCATCTATTAAGATAACCTCCCAAAGGAATTCGTTTTGAAAAACCGGCAGTAAAATTGAGGTGGGCCCGTGATTTCTGCAGGGGGTAGTTTTCATCCCCTTGACTGAAAATAAGGGGTGGGTTGTTGAATTCACCTCAGTCTCCTCCTCGACCTTTTCATATCTTTGATCAACCCTCTCGGTGGTCCTGTACCACTTTCACAAAAAAAATTTCGCACAGAAACTCCACCTTCACTCGCTATACCACGAAAACTCTTTCTGGGGGTGTTTTTGGCCAATAGGGAATGAAGGCAGTTTTTTTTACCCTCGGACCCATAGCAATCGATTCCTCGCCGCAAAAAACGGGGGAGTAAATGTCTTTTACTCTTGGCCCAGAAGTGTCCAACTTTTCCGCGATTGAGTTATAAAATATGCGATATTGAAGAAAAATGAGATGTTAAACGAATTACATCTTTTTTTCATAAATTGATAGTAAATTTGCCTCAATACTCTATATGGAGGTTTGCACTTTATATGGGGCGAGTTCCACCCTTCATTTTAGGGGAGGCGCACCAAAAGAATATTAACCATTGGAATCGATAGAAAATCGAACACGAAAAAGAAGGTTTCGTCCAATTTCTGGTAATAGTCAACAGTTATTATAGTACAGTAACTGTGTCGAAGTTTCCTATATTCACTTTGCAAGTCACACGACGACGCCGGGTATCTTTTGAGGGCTCGTTGGGGAACTATTGGAAGGTATAATCCCGAGTTATCGGAATGTTCGGGTAGTGGGGTTTGCCGCCATATTGGGAAGTGTGACGTCGGCGGTTTTATTTTAATAACTCGGCAGCTGTTCAAGCTAAAACAAAATTTTAAAGGTTTTTAAAAGTACTACAACTTTATTTAAAAGCAGTTATTTCATACAATGAATGGTTTTTTTAAATTATTTCGCGGAACGGTTTGAATTTTGCTCCGAGATAATTGTTTTGTCTTTTTCAATTTTTTTCTCGTGAAAATATAAAATACCAAAATTGTAGCTCTTGAAAAAACCTACTGAATGATATTTTTTCCGTTTGTCTCGCGTGAACGCTTCCGCACGTAGTGCGCCCGGAAAAGGCGGTCTTCTATGCACACAGGGCAAACTCGTTTCCACACTACCCGGAAGGTGGTCTTTAGCGCATTTTTCTTTACATGGTTTCCCCAGGAGACAATCCACGGTTTGCTGTCACGTCATATTATGTGCCCCGCCGTTTTTGTAACTGTTTTGTTCTTTTTCTGTTCCCGTAGAATTCATTTCTTTTCATTTCTTTTTCGATGTTTTCTGTTTGGTGTTCCAAGGTTCTGTTATCGTCGTATGTTGACTGAAGCATATGTCTATGTCTATCAGATCTTCTTCGCATCATATACGAAGCTCTGCAGTGTTTTCGCAATGTTCACCGTTGCAGTTTTGGCAGATGATCGAACACTTCAATCCCGCTTTTTAACAGCAGTAAGTCTGCCCAGAATTTCCTTTGCATTTGAATGCAATTATAGTTTCAAAAGTACATCTGGTGTGACTTTTCCTGTAATGGTAACCAGTTCAAGTTCACTCCGTGTCCTATTCCAGCCCCATTTTTCAGGACCAATTAATTTTTTATCGTATAGGAACAACTAGAGACTCATTGTAAATCTTATTTCATTAGCAATCATTTTTATCATTACCAGTTTTAACGTAGATGCCATATTATTTCGCCACATTTTTACGTTATATTTCATTGTTAAAATATTCGGACGCTATTTTGAAACTACCATGTCTACAAAACTACTAACCCTACAGAAATAAATAACAAATCAAATTCAGCATCAGTTTATAAGCAGACTTTTTAATCTTTTCCATTTTTTTCGCTAAAAGCGACATTTTATTACTTATTCGCTGACAAACGTTTTTGACAATTTCCAGGGCGCTATACTTTTTGAAAAATTGTATATTTTTTTTGTTAGTATTTAATCTTCTACTGATTCCAATGTTTTCCTTTGATGCGCAACTCCTGAAATAGGGATGGCGATCCTAGAGAAAGTGAACTCCCGCTAGTCCCGAGTAGTAAAGGATGGTTTCTAAGCCTTATTTACTACCAATTTATAAATCTGATCAGCTTCTCATTTTTACAATATTGAAATTGTGCATTATTACGCACGGAATAAAAGTACTGTGTAATTTTATATATGGTGCACGTAAGTACATTGAACAAATAACAATATGCAGAAATCGCCACTATTGGAAAATAATGTTTCAAATAATTTTGGCGTATATTCACGACATCACTATGGGAAAAATTAAACTTTTCGCTCATAACAACAATGCCCTTGGCACGCACTTCATGTCATGTCAATATCCCCATTCCTCGGTTTGACTACTGTTACATTTCTTGGTAGAATCAACGCAATTTTTTAATATGTGATGCGTTGAGGATTAAACCACGTAACATCGAAATAATCATTAGATTTTCTTCACTATATTTGATTTTTATAAAAGTATTCCGTTCCCTATTCTTGAAACCGTTTCCATTCCATAATTATTCGAACTTTCCACTTCCACAAAGTTATTTAACCACAGTTAATTCCGGTTCCATCTGTTACAAGCCTTTTGCATAAGTTATTCAAAGTTAGCGCAGTTTGTTTTTCATTCATTTTATAAGCTTTTCTTCGTATTATATCCTCATCAATTCGATCAAACTTTGCTGAAGTACAAGCAATTCTTTTCTCTCTGTAGTACTGTTCACAACTTTCGATATAGTCGATACATAAATTGAAATCAATTTATTATCAACTAAATAATCTCTGTGAAATTTGCCATCATTTGTATTCAAGATATTTAAAATTTGATGGAGATTGTCGCCGAAAGAGAAGTACATGCTATTCAATAAATATTCTTAAAATAGACAAAGAGCTATTGAAGTTTTGAAAAATTTTTTCAGAAAATCCGTCAATTGCGTAATCTGTAGTCCTGTTTATGGAAACAACCATACATGAGCTCTGTGTCCCAAGCCTGGGAGAGTTTCCGTATAACATCCATGTTAAGCAGTTCATAATTTTCAATATCTGAGAATCACTTAAAATTTGTAAAGAATGATTGCTCAGTTAAATGAGGGTAAAGAAAGGGCAATAAATCAGTTTTGAAATTTTTTTTAAAAAGCCGACATTATTTATGAACTATGTTTGACATAAAACTGATCTTTCTCCATCTTTCTTCATACCGTTTCAAAAAATAGATTTTGTATTTTTTTAATTTTTTAAGCGCCTTAAATTATTCTCCTAAAGCAAGGTATTTTACTGAGTTACTAATTATTAAATAATGTATATCTAATACCGAAGAACATGGTTAAAAGAAGTTAATTGTATTACTGTATTATGAAATATGATTTAGTCCCTTGAAATTAGTAACAAAATCGCTGTTTTATGGAAAATCTTCCCACAGTTATGGGACCTGCAGAAAGTTAAGTATTTGGGCTGTCTTAACATGATTTTTATCCCCCGCAGTTCCAAAAAAGGTTGTTTTTGAGAAATATATACATATACATGAATTTATGAGTATAATAAAATTTTGGCAAAAAAAGTAAATTCTATTCCTGTGTAGAATGTGTATATTAAAAAAAATTAAGTATAATTTATAAAGTATAATTTTTAATAATTTTGTCATATTATTAATTTAAAAATGTATAATTCAATTACTTTATAAAAAATATGATAATAAAACTAGTTTGTAGCTCCTTATTTGAATATTAGCCGACTCCTTGACCAAACTTAACGGAAATTGCTCACTTGGATGTCCCTTTTTGCAAAAAATAACGTAGCAGCAATGTTACTCACTAGAAACATACAAAATTTACAAATTTGGGTCCTCAAATTCAAAATGAGCAAAAATAGGTATAAATCTATTATTTCCGACTTCCATTGAATTGGTTCAATAATATGTCTAATAAAAAGATGTATTGATGGAATACAATTTTTTGATTTACCTCTTCAAATCACCCCTTAAGGGGGCAAAATCCTTCTTAAAAATTACTGTCAGAAAGAAAATTCCATGCCTGAAATGCAACGATTTTGATTTAATTTTGTTATTCTTTCAGTAATTCATCAAAAATGCAACATTTTGCACCAATTTAGTCACCCCCAACCCTTATAATAAGATTTATAACGTTATATACAGGGTGTCAACGGATCCCCTTTTTTCCTAGAATATCGGAATGAAACTTGGTAGATGTATTTTATAATTAAGAAGACACTTTGTGACATAACTGTCATTTTTCTCCCTTTTCGGTTTCACCGAAAATGATACTATCTTTTGTTTTTTAAATGAAACACTGTATATTATTATATTTTTTGAATCCTTGAAAAACTCTGAGTACGGTGATACCCCATAAGTCACATATCGACTCCATGGAAAAAAATTGTCTCGAAATTTGTTGGTGCATTTAGAGTGCCATGACCAGAAAAATTGTTTGTAATGGACTGGTGTGATGTCAGAAAAATCAAATCGAGCATAAAAACTTGAGAACATTTTCAAAATTTCCAAATTTTTTTTGATAAGTTTAGATTGCAAAATTTTTATGCAAAAACTAAAAGTCCGATATTGTTGAAATTTAGTGGGAAGATTTATTATATTAATAAGTTTTCTTTAGCCAAGTATGAAGGTCCTACGTATAATATAAATATTTGAAAAAAAATCCACAAATAACTTGCTATTTGAATTTTCTTTTTGCGATTTTTGCTATTTTACAATAGTAACAATGAATTTTTGGATTTGCAATCAACCGCATCTTATTTAAAATTTAACTTCTCTGAAAGCAACGATTACTGATATATATAAAAAAATAGGGAGAAAAAACGGATTTTTTTCACATTTTGTTTAATAAAAAATTACGCCCACGTTTTTAAACCAGCGCATAGTGAAATCAATTCTTATGATTTTTAGAAGCGATGAAGTCAAAAATCTGCCACATTACCCGATTCACCCAACACAAAACAAATACCGCCTGGGCTAGTATGTATTTTGGCTTTAGTTTCGTTTCAAAGAGCCTAAAATGCAAAATAATTATTTCTTAGTTGGTATGAGTGTAACAATTCGTCCATAATATTCAAATTATACAATTTCACACCGGTTTCTCTAAAAAATTGTCGAAAAATTTGTTTTTACTATAATAATTAACTTTATATATAGCCCCCATAAACCCCTATTGTAAGGGTTGTAGTAGTTAAATCGGTACAAAATGTTGCATATTAGATAAATTACTGAAGAAATTACACAATTAAATAAAAATTGTTGCATCCAATAGATTGGAAGACAGCAATTACAGATTTAGACCTATATTTGATCATTTTGAAATTGAGCACTCAAATTTAGAAATTTTGGCGAAGTATCATGTGAATAACAAAAATGGCTTCATAGAATTGTCTGCCATATTGTTTTTGAAAAAATGGATATCCAAACAAAAATTTGCGCCAAATTTGTTCAAAGGGCTTCCTAATTTTTTTAGCCCTCTTTTTAATAAAAAAATAATAGTAAAGATAATTTTTGCGTCAATCACTGTTTATAATTAATTTCGTCTTCTTAAAAAAATCCTGCCTTTCTTGCACTTTTTGATTCAAGTAACGGAATACGAACCCAGCCTTGGGTTGTCTTCTTAAACACAATCTGCAGGCATTATAAATTGAAGGAGGTTCTCATTTTTAAAACTAGATCCAAAAGAAAAAAGAAAAATAACTGCTCATAGAAGAAGAGGTCATAAAATAATTCAGTTTGCGGAGTGACCAAAACCTTTAGTTTTCTCTAAGTCAGGTTAAAAAATGAATAAAACATCGACAAAGGTAAAGAAGTTATTAAAGAATGAATTTAACGATGATTTAGAAACAAGTATTAGACCAAATTAGATAAAAGAAGTCATATAATACTCGTATCTGATATGACTTTTTTTAACAGAATTTGAAAAATAAATATACTAAAACTAAAAACAGAATTAGCTAAACACATAGATAGATACACTCCACCACCAGTCAGTATCTTAGACTTGAGAAAAATAAAGTTCATCTCCATGATAGTTGTAGGGAAAATATGTCACGGACTGTTAAAACATTCCAGGTTTTCGTGGCCCACCCGAATTTTTCCCCAGTATGCTGAAGTTTGCCATTTTTTATTACCCAAACTTAACAAGCTCTAAAGTAGAATCTTGCTAAGGCTAATGCAAATAAATATATTGTTCTAAAGTCAATACCAATTGTTTGGAAAATGCATATTTGTCAGTCTTTATGGTTTTGTTGAATTGTGTTGTTGAATTATTCATTCACCTTTACGAAACAATAACTTCAAACCTGTTATAAAGAATCTTTTTATATTATTTTCCTTATATCTGTTAATACATCTTCTACACACTAATACAAATAGCATCCATTCAAACATGTTGCCTAACCCTTTAAAGAACTATATGTAATAAGTTTATTGCATATTTCAAAGCGCAGGTAATTTTCTTTAGGACAATATAAGATATGGCTGAACAAAAGCTTGCTCAATGTTCTATGTGCTTTGCTTTGACATGTCCTCTACCATTATGAAATTGACGTAAAATAACTTCCTTCCATCAGAACCATTTTACAAAACACTTTCGAATTGATTTTCATCATATTTTATATTGAGTCATCTATATTATTTGCTCTGACACGTACGTCCGCTGGAGAACAGATTGTTAAGCATTTGTTTCTACTGACGGCATCATTAATTTGAATAAAAAATTCGCAGAGAAATAAAACTTGCTTAATGATACATTCATTCATTCAGGAAACACGAGAGAATAGGGTAGAATAATATTTAAGAATATATAAATGTTTCGTATAGAATGCTTTCATTTTTGACGGGATTATTTCACTTGAAATGGGTAAGAAGCTTTTGTAAGATCTTATGAAAAGCGTTAGTAATGAAGATTTCAATATTCCTGTTCAATACAATTTTGTGTTACATCTTGCTACATTGTAAGTCAAACTTAGTAGTCGAAGAGTTATTTGAAAGATATGGACCTCTTCGCACAATAAGGAGGGTATATCTTTTGTAGACTTTGTTATAAATTATAAGCCTAAAGGTTTAATACAGGGTTTTTCTCAAATAGGGTTCCAAAATTTTACAAAATAAGTCCAAGTGTTCATATAAAGATCTTAAGATGAGCATCTCCAAGAGAGAGAGAGAGAGATCCGATAAGGAAATATTTATTATTTTTGGCTATAACTTTTTTTTTAATACATATATTGGTAAAAGAAAGTATAAGATACCTAAGCAGAACTATGACAGGTGTAGTGATATGAATTTTCAGTCAATAATTTCAGTTGTTTGCAAAATTAGTTAATTTAAATTAAAAAATAATGCCAATATTCATATCTTGTACTTTTAAACTAACTAATTTTGCAAACAACTAAAATTGTTGAGTGAAAATTCATATCACTACATTTGTCATAGTTCTACGAAGTTAGTCTTATACTTTTTTTACCAATATGCCGGATGACACAGAAAGTAGGTACCTACCCTCCACTTCTTTCTACAGTTCTAGAAATAAAACTCTGAAATTTGAGAAATTAAATATAGGCCACATCTTGACCATTCGGTGGTAAAAAGATCACTTCCGGTGTGGCCGGAAATTGCCACAACTTTCTTATTTTAAGTAGCAATCTGTATATTTAAGTCACTTTTCTCATAAAGCTGTAATTCCTTACGATGCAATGTACCCAAAATGAAGAGGTAGATTTACTTTTAATTTACGGCGAATGTCAGAAAAGTGCCGCACGTATATATTATGAAAGATATCCCGATCATCGTCAACCATACCGGCAGTGTTTTAAAATTCTAGGAGAGTCATTCCGAAATGCAGAAATTATTGAGGTCGCAGAGGACAGATTTATGGTAAGCGAAGAAATTGAGACAAATGTATTGGCTTCCACACATGTGTACAAATGTTTCTACCAGAGAGCTGATAAAAGAGATAGATATTGGTCGTGAGAGAGTAAGGCTTATATTAAAAAACATGGTTTTAAATGCTACAAATGCCAATTGTACCAAGAATTATATGAAAACGACGGAAATTAATTAATTGGTTTACTCAAATCGTATCTTATTTTGAATAAAGCACCTAATTATAAATTTACAAATAATAAATAAGCCTCTGTTTCACTCAACAATAACGTTTTGACAGATGCTGTGTGCTATTTTGCATTTGTTTTTCGTGGCTTACTGCAAGATATGGACACAATTCGAAACGCTTCTGCAAAAAGCTTATTATTGATTTTAATTTATATTCAATTTTTAATCGGGAAAAACCAGTCTAAAGCAAATTTACCACTCTATCTAATAAAAAGATAAAACATACAGAATACTATTGAAAATTGAAAAAATATGAAAAATTGGAGTTGTTACAAACTGAATTTCCATGAAATGGAAAAATTAAAAAAATATTTCTAAATCCAAGCAAATGAACGAAATACGTTAATTTTGCCTTTCATTTGTTGAAAAATACCCTTTTATTCAAATTCAAAATCTACTTTGAAATTTTTTACATTTGTTGCTGAATTCCAAAGCCAACTAGAAATAGCATATAAATGTCATCTCCAAAGTTATTTTTCATCCGATTTTAAATCTGAAAAAAGCGTTGGAAAGAGAAATTACAGCTCTATGAGAAAAGTGACTTAAAAAGTGCCATTGAAAATATGAAAGTTGTGGCAATTTTCGGCCATATCTGAAGTAATTTTTTTACCACCGAATCGTCAAAATGTGGCCATATGATACGTATACTTGATTTACCAAATTTTAGAATTTTATTTTTAAAACTGTAGAAAAAAGTGTGGGGGGTGTACTTTCTGGGTCACCCGGTATGTATTTAAAAAAAATTATAGTTTAAAAAACTAAAAAAACACGTTTTAATAGCAAACCGAACTAAAAAGTAAAAAATAATGTTTTAAAATATTTTATTGTAAAAAAGCGTGGTGTGCTTTTTACAGTATTTTTATTGCACCCCACGCTTTTTTCCAATAAAATATTTTTTAAACATTATTTTTACTTTTTAATTTAGTTTGCCATTAAAGCGTGTTTTTTAGTTTTTTAAACTATAATTTTTTTTCGCCAATCTCCTCTTTTTTGTTTTTGCGTTGTACTTTCATTTTTCATTGCTGCTATCACAAGCAGTGGACAATTAAACGGTCAGCTCTTCCAGAGGTCCGATATGAATAACCTCGGCGCCTCCGGCATAATGTTGACAATAGAGTAGTCATTCTTTTTATTTTATCCTGATGATCCTGGTGAGGACATTATATATACTTATATACTTATATACTATATATACACATACAACTATATCCAGGAAGAAAAAAATGTATTTTACAATAACTATATTCGATAAATATTTCAAACACTTGGCTAATGATGTTTTTATTCAGTTTTGCAAAAACTTCACATTTCTGGCACTCATATCAACATATAGAAAATCTAAAATAATTCAAAGCGATTTCCTTGAGACCACCATTTTCAAGCTATTTCTCAAAATTCACTAGGATACATCAGCTTAGCTGAATTATTTTTTATTGACTACTTACTTCTAATTCTTAATAATATTTACAATATTATTTAGGAAAACAATCTCTCCAATTTCTAAAGCTAAAGAAATTAGTTGCAAAACGAAGATTTTTTTTTTTTTTTCGGGTTACAAATGGATATTATTGGCTACAAAAATCTAGAAGAGTTATAATGATCCATGGGCTTCTACGATTTTCTTTTCTTTCAAAATTATGTGTTTCCTTCCACTTATATGCCTGGTAATTTATAAAATTTATTGGCTATATAAACGAAACAAAACATTATTTTTTTAAATTCATAGAAACTTAGGAAATTTTCTGACCTACTAGATAACAAAATGCTATAACAATTTCTTTCCAGCGCGTAGAGCAAACGCATATATCTATTATCATTGACATACAAAAACAAGTGCAGTTTGGCTTGAAGTAGATTCTGTTTTGTTTTACTCAATCGCTCGTTTTTGCCCTTTTGTTGTAATTTAGTTTTTTAATTAGTAACGTATTTACACAACTTATTTTGTAATCATGTATTTTCTAAAACATGACACGTTTTTATGGAGGTTATAAATTCACGTGAAAAATTATAGATTTTCTTATTTACTAGTTATTGAGTTCTATAGGTTTATTAGCAAGAAATAACATAAAAGTAGTAAAGAATTTATTATTTCAGCATCATATACAATTACTATTGACATTTTTATTCATATATTGTATTAATATAATGGTAGTGCCTAATGATAATTTAAGGGAATATCTCCAAACTACCATAAGTTGATTTGTCCTCTTTCTATTCTGCAAATACAGGATAAAGTTTGCCACAAAATTTCTTCATGTTAAATAATAATAAAATTTTATACCCTAAAATATTTCTTAAGGGACTTAAAACTCCTTATAGGAAGAGGCAGAGCTTTTATAATTAAATCAGAACACTTGAAACTAGTAAGACACAAGTCTGGTAATATATTTTATTAATGCCAGAAGAATTTTTTTACGGGCGGGAATATTTTTCATGATTTTTATTGAAAATATTTCAGGCACAACACAATAAATTACGGTTTTTAAGTATCGTGCTAATTGATGGCGACTCATGCAAGTTACAAATTCAAACCACTGTAAAGTGGTACGTTTTTCTAGATATAATAAAGAACAAACTTATAGATATGTTTTTCATGGAGAATGTTATGAAAGCAAATTTTGGAGAAAATACAATTTAAAAAATAACATTAAAAACCCTATAAGTATATATTTTTTAAAGAAATTAAAATTTTCTGTTAAAAAACACCAAAAATCGTTATTTGTTTTGTTTATTTATCGTTGTTTCTTTATTTCTTATTTCTGTTGCGCGATTTTGCAAGATTTTTTCAAAATATGTAAAATTTATAATACTCAGTAAATATCCAAAGCATTTAAAAATTTTCTCGCTCAAAACAAATGTCAAGACTCATTTGTTCAGCAATATATGGGTATGGGTAACTGTAATTTGACATTTCAAGGCATAATATAGTTGTTGTTGATTACTGAATCTTCATTAAGTCGCCACCAACTTTAATTTCATTTACGAACCGATTTAAAGTTTTCGAATTTCTTTGGAACGCTATCTTAAAATTCTACCAAAAGCGCGTAAAAAATGTATAGGGGTACGACTTCTTTAAAAGAGTGAAATTCGGGCCGTTATAATTAAAAAAGAATGTCATAAATTAATTTATCAAAACAGACATTTGTTTTGAGTGAAAAAGTGTTTAAATATGTCTTCCAGTTAAATGCTGCCGGTATTAGCCAAGTAAACTCAAGTAAGATTGTCATGACTACTGAGTTCTACCATTTTCAAGATCATTTCTAACTCTATTTTAAATTTCCAATCGATCGAGTTGTCATAACAGGGACGATTTCATAAAATCTCTGGATTGGAAATTAGCCTAATAAAATGGGAAAATTTGGATGAAATAATTCAGAGCGGGCTGAAATTTTGGGAACGGGCATATTTTGTTGTACTTTTTAACATATTAAAAGTCCCTAGCCGTAGATGCTGGCAGAGGGGGGGGGGGGAGCAAAAAACTTGGAAAGTACCAATTTCACTGTAAAATGTGTACGCATGAAAATTTTAGGTAATAAAAATTCGCAAAATTTCGTTTTTTTTAACTTCGTACGACCTATTGGAACCGAGATAGATTTTTTTGAAATCTTGACAGTTTTGCGACGCAACAGAAACGCGCGCGCTTCGCTAAAATCTCAAAAATTGTCGTTCGGATCGTAAAATGTTTCAAACGAAAATTGTAGAGAATGCGATTACCACCAATTTTCTTTTAATTTTAACTTCCATTCGATCAATACTGACAGAGATATGAATTTTTAAACATCTTTATAGCGCGCTATCAAAACACTTCGTTTATGATAAAATCGATAAAAACTCGAAAACGATAGATCGTACGCATATAGTGTATCTAATGAAAATTAAAGAGAATTAAATATTGTTGGTGTATGTACAAAATCGTTTTGATAACGAATGAATTGAAATAAAAGGGAGAAACATTAAAAATTTTCATTTTCAAGTGCGTTTTGACAAGTAGCTATTTTTGGCTTTAGGCAATAATGACACTAAAGGTTTTTTGAAGAGAAGTAAATTATCTGTAAAATGAACTCCAAATGGTCTTCACACAATGGATGGTTTACGAGCTACATCTGTTTAAATCTATCTGCATAAATTTCTTTTTTATTATAAATGAAGGTCTTGCTGCAGGAACTGTGCATAACAATTTTTAAAAAATTAGATTTGACCTATTATTATTAGTTTATATACATATGAAAGTAATGAAATAGCATAAATCATTCGCAAGGTATATTTTCTAAAAACAAACTTTTTAAAACTGTTTTTGTTCCGAGAAATTGAACCAATATTATTTTTTAATTCCTTTTTTTGTATACATCATCGTTTCCTTTGACTTTACGACAAAAATTTCATAAGACCTAAATTGAAGCTTACATAATTTACTATAAAAAACACTTTTTCGCGTATGATTTTCAATAAGTAGCTACAAGGAACTGACGATTGAAAATGCGGTTGATTTTTAATTTTTAGCAAACAGGCAATTTTCATTACGTTTAAAGTACAAACAAGTACATTTATAATATTATTTCACTTTTTGAGGTATCAGAAGTTATTTTGTGAGTATTTCTGAGTCGTTTCTTACTGAGCTCATATTTAAAAAAAAATCTTGTACACAGTTCTTGCAGGAAAATCTTAATGTATAATAAAAAAGAAATTTATGCTCATAGCTTTAAACAGTTGTAACTTGTGAACCAGTCATTATATGAAGGTCACTTGAGTTCAATTTACAGATAATTTAATTGTTTTAAAAAACCTTTAGTGTCATTATTGCCTAATACCAATCAAAAAATAGCTATTTGTCTAAATGCACTTGAAATTGACAATTTTTCAAGTTTTTTCCCTTTCATCTCCATTCACTCTTTATCGAAACGATTTTGTACATACACCAACATATTCAAAATTTGATTCTTTTTAACTTTTATTAGATCCACTACATGCGTACGATCTATCGTTTTTGAGTTTTTATCGATATTATGATGAAACAAGTGTTCTGATAGCGCGCTATAAAGATGTTTAATAATTCATATCTCTTCCAATAGTGATCGAATGGAAATGAAAAATAAAAAAAAATTGTTCAAAATCGAATTCTCTACAACTTTCATTTGAAATATTTTGCGATCCGAACGGCCGTTTTTTGAGATTTTAACGAAGAACGCACGCGTTTCCGTTGCGTCGCAAAATTGTCAAAATTTCAAAAAAATCTATCTCGGCTCCAATAGGCCGTACGAAGTTAAAAAAAATGAAATTGTGCGGATTTTTACTACCTATGATTTTCATGTGTACATGTTTTGCAATAAAATTGATACTTTCCGAGTTTCATGCGAAAAACAGATTTTTCTTTGGCGAGCGTAGGTGCGTCTTTACTATGTACATACTTCGGTATGCGATGTAAAGCAACGACAGGCGCAGTTAGTACTGGATGGGTGACCATTCCAACGGAAACCGCGTTCTCGCCTCACACATCTTCCAGCGGCTTGTATATCAGTGTATGCGCGGAAGCTATACAACCTTAGGCGAGGGTTGTATAGGAGATATACCATCCTTCGGAGGGGATGTAAAGCCGTCGGTCCCTTGTCTATTAAATGTTAGGCAAGTAAAAGATCCATACTCTTCTTAAGGGAAGAGGTTCGGCAAAATTTCTGGTTGGAGGGTAGCTCGTCTACAGGCGTCGGTGTTAGGCCTCAGTAGCGGAAATAGGCCAACGTTAAATAAATGTATAAAAAAAAAAAGATTTTCCTTACATATTTTCTCTCCCCTCCCATCCGCCGGCGTCTACGGGTGGGAACTTTTGGTATATTAAAAAGTATCCAAAAATAAGCCTGTTCCCAAAATGTCAGCCCGCTCTGAATTATTGCATCCAAATCGACAAATTTCGTCCCATTTTATTGGACTAAATACCAGAGTTTGCTATAAAATTTATCTCGATACATCGCAGATTAGTTTAGATAACAGAGTTATAACCTTGGATAAACTAGTTAGAAAAAATAACTAGCCACAAATATTTTAATAACTTGTACCTATTTTTTATTTTCAGTTTTTTATTTAGTCAATCAAAAATGGTATAATGAGGAATTGAACATAGTCATTCAATCGTTTGGGCATTTCTTCTTAACCCTCTATATTACTACATTTTTCAGTAGTATTAACAAATTTTAGTTAACTAACCCTATTTCAACCCTATGTTATATAGAAATTTAAAAAAATATTTTATAAGTAGAGTATTGTAGTGATTGCAATCATAATGGTCATAATCAAAGCTAGTTGCTTTCCCTTGCATATCAAGGGCAAATTAACGTATTGCAAGTAGGTTGAAAACTAAAATAAATCCCTAAGTTATCTCCGTTCAATTTCTAATCCTTGAATATTATATATACCTATCTATAAGTCCGTGAAAAATTTTTGGTTATTTAGTATGGCCGAGTATTCTACATACAGCTTCTGATTTTTTCTCTTACAGTTATATATATTCTAGAAATTCCTCATTACAAACCACCAACGAGTTGGACGGTGCCGCAATGTTATTTTCCCATTTCAACAGAAGTTTGTGTATATTTCAACATTAAAGTGCGATTTGGTTCTTATTCTTATTTTAGACTTGAAATTAATCAGCAGAAGTATTTTTCATCTAGATTACGTTAATTTTGCCAGTGCATGTGATGGAATAGACTACGGTCCTGGTCGGCACAGTTCCTTGTATAATAAGAAAATGGAAAATTTATAGAAAATTATGTCTAATTTGATGTATTACTCAATTATTTTTTGCTTAAAGTGCATTGGAAGAGAGAAACAAAAACTCATTATTGGCGCCATTATTCCAATATGGCTGCTTTTCCAGAACTAATATGAGGTGGCAAAGTCGAAATTCGAAACGAGCACCTCAAAATCTATTAAGAGCATCAACTTTCAAGAACACTTTAAAAACTTTATACCTAACATTTCTTTTCGACACGTTGTTTCCACGTAGTATTGAGTTATTTGAACTTTTTGTCTTGCATGTCCGAGATTTCGTCAGCTTTCGATATTTTCTCCATCATCGAGAAATTTTTGGAAACCATCTCTGTGAATCAATTTTGTAAAATTAGCTTAAAATTTTATATTTCGTTGTAAAAAATTAACAAATAAGTATTCGTGACTTAAAGGTAACCTGATCGAGAAGAATATAAGAATTTAGTATTTATTTAAAAGGTTTCGTACTAATTATTTATGCCATTTTAAATATTTTTAATATATTATAAACGTATTTTACCTCTCCAAAATGTAGGTCTTTGTGGATTTGTTGAGGCTCTACAAATTTAATGCTTTCAAATGATGTAATTTTTCTAAAATCATTATAATCATCTTAGTAGGAATTATAAACAGGTTTATAATAAATTCATCACACCAAACCAAGTAAAATTTAAGTCACTTATATTTAACGGTACTATTTTGATAGAAGATATATTGATCCAAATTTGGAATATATAAAATGAATTTGCCAAAGAAATTTAAATTTATTTGTGTTACCCCGTTAAATTTAAAACTCTACTAGAACTTTGACTACTTCTTAAAATTATATATGACTTACTCAGATTCATCTAGTATTTTAATATTTGTTTTCATAAATATTAACTTGCAATAAAATGATGAAAATGAATTAGTCCTTTTACCCTTCTATGTAGATCCTGCTAAATTTAACCCCTCCAACGTTTGTGTAAGTATATTTATAATACAAAAATTGTTGTGTAAATACTTTGAATTTTGCAAAGGTCCTTATTTAGGTAATATTACGATTAATTATTAATTTTTTTTTTTTGTAGTTAGCATTTTAACAGGTTGCTTAAACAAAGGGAGATGGAGAGATAGAGTAAAACAATGTAAAAACGGATAACAGGAATGGAATTTTTCAGTGTATCATAATTATTAACCTTGTTTGACCAAAGCTTTACGTCTCTTCAACTTAAGAGAATATTTCTCAAGTAAAATTCCTTTAAAAGAGAGTACTTCTTTGCATGTATATCTTAAAACAACACAGCTTGATTTTAACATAAAGTTATGAGAATATTTCTATATATAAAATAGGGTCCCAAAATTACTCATTATATTAATATATGCATTTGGACTGCACCAGTAAAGTAACTTTTCTCTGTTTTTAATGACTGCATTATTAGCTAACTCTTCCGAAAATGCACATACAACAGTCAAATTATTTCCATGTCCTGCAGTTAAAAAAATTATTATTCTTTGATTATAATATAAATTATGTTCATATGTAGAATCTCTTAAGTTTAGTAAAGTTTCCTAAACAGAAACTCAAGCAATACATTTTATATTCATTCACCTGCATCCTATCTTATATTCATACACAATTATAGAGGGTGTTTCAAAGTTAAAGGTACATACGTTACTGGTGGATAGAGTGCACCTTGGAAGTTCAAAATTACCTGGCATTGATGCAACCATCGTCCTTCCTTACTGAGGTACAGGATGTTTTATTGATTTTGGGCAAATATTTCCTTGGTCATAATTATTGAACCACCCTGTATAATCGGTTCATACTTAGAGTATCGTTTCACTTATTTTACTTGATAGATCTTCATACTAAACTAAAGTATAAATCCAGGTCCGGATTAATAAAAAAACTGACAATAATATTTTGTACGTCAAAATCAACACCTTGTATGACGAAATTTTGTAGATCTGTTTAGATATTCGAAAAGAGCGGAAAAAATTATAGTAGTATAGTATAGTATAGTAGTTCACTTAATTTGTTTGCACATTTCGTTCATCAACCTTGATTACTTGCCGTAAATCCAATTTCATTAAAATGGTCGAGACAGTTGGAACTTGAATATCAGGGTTTAATTAACAAAAAAATTTAACTTGCAGCAGTGACAATTCTTACACTTATAGATTAGGTAAGTGAACTATTGTAAAATAATTTTAAAAACAATATACTTCACCTGATAATCTATCAGGGGGGATATGTGGCCCAATCAAGTGATTGTTGAAAACACCGCACCAAATGCATACATTAACAGCAAATCGATGTTGAGATTCATTCTGTCTTATAGCATGTGGATTATTTTCTGTCAAAACATGTGAATTTCTTAAATTATAAACAACATCTTTTGTAAATTGTGCCTTATCTATAAACAGACATCTGTTACGAATTCTTCGATTCCGAAAAATCTATTTACTAAAACTTAAGAGATGATTTGTTAACATAGCTGCTTTGACGTCAAGTAGGTAATGCTGAAAATTTTGATATTTAACAGTTCATATTTACTGGCTTGACATACTTGCGTCTTATTGTTCTAAAATATTTGTTATTTGTATTAATATCATTACAAAGTATATTAATATTCCTTATCAATTTTCAAATGGTGAAAATGCGGATATAATCTATGCGTATGGATTTTGTAATGGCAATGGACGGGCTGCTGTGAGATAATATCGAAGAAGATTTCCTAGACTCCGAATTCCTGATCATAAAACTTTTGCTACAGTTGTCAATTACTCTAAAAATCGTGGTCGGTATCCAACAGCCACCTTAAATGAGCAACAAGTAAGGCAACCTTTAGCTGTACAAGAGAATATATTAAATAGGCTGGGGCCGTTACGGATTTTTAATGTTGAAAAAAAAAATTAATAGCAGGCAACGGCCGGCTGGAATATATAGTTGAGGACATAAACAATGAAAAAAAACTTTGGAATTTGTGATGAAGGGAAGTAGTGAAATGGGGTGCTATTTAAGGGATGAAAACCGTTTTTCGTGTTTTGTGGCGAAACGTGACCTCCTAGAGAAAAGTGTTTCATAAAAAAGTTGTAGATAACAAAAAAGTCTAAAACTTTTATTGTATATATTTTTCGACATAACCTCAAAGTTTGCGAGAAAATGACGAAAAACCGATTTTTCTGTTTTTATATTTTTTCTCGTAAAAACTATTTAATTTAAATGAAACTTTGTGAAAGTACGTAATTATTTGCATATAATAAGCATGCATTTTTCCAATTATGGGAAATAAATATTTTTCGAGATTTTACCATTTTTCCGAAAAAACACCCCTATCTTCGGCGAACAACTTTATTGATTTTTTTTTGGATTTTGATGTTCTACTAGTGCTCATTTTTTTCGTCGAGATGTCTACTTTCAAATGGTATGTCGATGTTAGTGATTTATTGTCATTTAGCAGCTTAAAATTAAGAAAAACCGAAAAAAAAAATTTCGAATCTCGAATTTGTCGATTTTTTTCATTATTTACAATTTTTTGGCATATTTATGTTAATAATTCACAATATTTTAATGAAAATACTTACTTTGGTATAAAATAACTAAAGTTGAATGAATTTAGTTATTGTAAACCACGCTAAAATTGAATACAAACAAAGAAAATACTGTTACGTTTCTTCATGCTTTCTCTGGGTGTGATACAACTTCAAGTTTTGCTGGAAAAGGGAAAAAAACAATAGTAAGATCTTTATTGGACAATAAAACTTTATTAAACCAAGCCAGTGTTTATTATCAAAAAGATGCAGACCACATAACCATAGCAAAAAATGGATCTCAACTTACAGCTAGTTACAAAAGTAAGAAAACATATAACTCATTAAATCAATTACGATTTGAGCTGTATCAGCAAGCTACAAACAAATCCACTTTTAAATTGGAAAAACTCCCTCCAACTGAAGAAGCAGCTGCACAACACTCCTACAGAGTCTATTACCAATTGAAAACTTGGTTGGGTAATCTTGACAACGATCAGGACAACAAAAAAGCAAAGGACTGGGGCTGGAACGAAAATGTAGGAAGACTCGTGCCGAAATACATCTCTGACAGTTCCGACTTGATTCCCGGAAAGTTGTTAAAAAGCGTTAGCTGTACTTGTGAAAGTAGATGCAATAATCAAAGATGTGACTGCCAAAAACACGGCTTAAAATGTACCAATCTATGCAATACACGCACTGAGAACTGTTCAAATAGAGACAGAGAAGTATTTGTAGATTTAAGTGATTCTGAAGATATTGATGAAGAGCCAGCAAAGAATAATGACATCGAAATTGAAGAGCCTGAAAATGCCAATGATTTTGAAGTTAATATAGAATTTGAGAGTTTGATCGATGAAGAAAACGAACCACAACAAAAAATGCCTAAAATTGATTAGATTTTAACAATTATTTTATTGATTTTTCTTTTTATAAGCTATACACAACCAATATTAATAAAGTAAATATTTGTAAATAAAGTAAAGAATTCGTAGCCAATATAAATAAATTGTATGTTGTATTTTATCATATGTATTTAGAATAATTTAATATACATATAAAGTTTTCGAAACTTAACTGTAGCTTATGAAAATTAATAAAGTACTATTGATTTCCATGTAAATGTTAAGTTTCATGAAGTTTTCCCTACCTTTCCGTGATGAAATTGATTCAACTTTATTTATTTTATAGCAAAGGAAGTTTTTTCATTAAAATATTATGAATTATTAACATAAATATGCTAAAAAATTGAAAATAATGAAAAAAATCGACAAATTCGAGATTCCAAAAATTTTTTTTTCGGTTTTTCTTAATTTTAAGCTGCTAAATGACAATAAATCACTAACATTGATGTACCATTTGAAAGTAGACATCTCTACGAAAAATATGAGCACTAGTAGAACATCAAAATCCAAAAAGAAATCAATAAAGTTGTTCGCCGAAGATAGGGGTGTTTTTCGGAAAAATGGTAAAATCTCGAAAAATATTTATTTCCCATAATTGAAAAAATTAATGCTTATTATATGCAAACAATTACGTACTTTCACAAAGTTTCATTTAAATTAAATAATTTTCCCGCGAGAAAAAAAATAAAAACCGATAAATCGGTTTTTCGTCATTTTCTCGCAAAATTTGAGGTTATGTCGAAAAATATATAAAATAAAAGTTTTATATTTTTTTATTATCTACAACTTTTTTATGAAACACTTTTCTCTAGGAGATCACGTTTCGCCACAAATAACGAAAAACTATTTTCATCCCTTAAATAGCACCCCATTTCACTACTTCCCTTCATCTCAAGTTCCAAAGTTTTTTTTTCATTTTTTATGACCTCAACTATATATTCCAGCCGGCCGTTGCCTGCTATTAATTTTTTCATCTCAAAAAGGTAACGGCCCCAGCCTAAAATATTGTTGCAAATAATCCAAAAATTAGCACAAGAAAATGGGTCACTTAGGTGTTCCCGCATGTCAGTGTTTGGAGAACATTAAAAAAATAATCTCTATCCATTTCATGCTCAACAGGTTCAGAGGTTAGAGGAAGGGGATGAAATCCATCGGTTAAATTTTAGTAACTGGATTATTCGGAATCGAAGAATTTTCAACAGATGTCTGTTTACAGTCGAGGCGCAATTTACAAGAGATAATTTAAGAAATTCACATGTTTGGACAGAAAAGAATCCGCATATTGTAATTCCCTAAATCACAATTTTCCAAATATGTGGATAGGTCGAAATGAACCACCCCATTGGCCTTCAAGGACACCGGATTTCAATCCTGTTGATTATTATCTTTGGGGACATTTAAAAGCAAAGGTATATGACGTAGCCATCAATAGTAGAGACGAACTTTTGGAACACGTTAATAACGCTTGCGTAGAAGGTAGAAATAATCCAGATTAGACGTGCAATTAGAAATATCACTACTAGAGCAAGGAAATGTATTCAACGAAATGGAGAGACCACCTTGAACAATTATTGTAGTTATGCATTTTTTACTTTCATTTATTTATTATTATTGTATATATACAGGGTGGATCATTAATAATAGGCCATAGTTCAGGGGTAGATCCTTTGGGTTAAAATATGAGGATATAAGCAAACTTGCTTTAGTAAAATGTTGCTGTGGAAAAAAATACAGGGTGTCAAAGTTCAAATTATTTTTTGTTTTTTTTTGCAATAACTCAACAGCCTCTTAAGGAATCTTCCCCAAATTTGCTCGAGGAACTTTTTTTATTCTAAGAAACAGTAATTTATGTATTACATCGCGTTAGATCACAGAGATGAATTTTTTTCATGTTTTCTTTTTAAAGAAACGTATTTTCTGGTCAGAAGTACCACTACTGACCAGAAAATCTGATGGGGGCGTCATTTCCACGTATAAAAGGTACACTTGGTAGAACTTGATAACTCCAACCGTTTTTGAGGAAAGTGCTGTTAAACATTTCAATAATTTTTGAAAGACAATCTCAAATTTAATGAAACCAAGTATATTTATTGAAAAGTGTGCTTTGGTTACGTTTTAGTTCTGTCGTTTACGTCATTTAAACATTTCATTTTGTTTGTTGTGTTCCTCGAGCCAATTTCTGTAACTTCTTTATTTACAATGTCTAGAGATAATAATTTCTCAAATTGGGAAATGAGGGATATGGTATGTGTTTACGCACAAAGTAATGTTAGCGGACTTGCTGCAGCGAGGAGATACTTGCAATTTCCAAATAGAATACAGACAGAAGAAGAAGATGTTCAAAGATCTGTTTCGTCGTTTGGGAGAAACGGGTTCATTTCAAAATAAAAACGATGTAGGACGACCGAAACGAATTAATCCAGATCAAGAACTAGAAATTTATTTCGTGTGGATGAAGATCCTCAAGTCAACTCAAGTCGTTTAGCAGCGGCAACAGGGGTGAGTAAACAATCTGTCCTAAGAGTCTTACGTAAAGAACGCTTTTACCCATATCATCTCACTCCTGTACAAAGCTTAATTCGAAGGGATGTTCCACAAAGGTTACAATTTTGTCAATTTCTTCTAAATAAACACAACAGGGATCGAAATTATTTACCAACGAAGCAACTTTTACTCGCCGAGGCGTTTTCAACTGGAGAAATATCCATTACTGGGAGGTAGAAAATCCTCATGCCGTTAAGGGAAGGCATTTTCAGCAAGAATTTAAGATTAACGTTTGGTGTGGTATCATCGGTGATCAATTATAGGGACCATTTGTCCTTCCTCCAAATTTAAATGGTCAGTCTTATCTGTTTTTTCTCCAAAATACCCTTAACTGATATATTACATGCTTTCATGCTAGGCATACGGAACAAAATGTGGTTCATGCAAGATGGAGCTTCTCCTCATTTCTCCATTGAAGTCAGGAATTATCTTGATGAGACTTTCCCATGCAGATGGATCGGTCGAGGAAGTGAGTTTGCTTGGCCACTAGGGAGTCCTGATTATAATCCTTTCGATTATTATGCGTTGGGACATATGAAGTCCTTAGTCTATGCAAAAAACGTACTATCAACTCAAGAGAAGAACTGTGGGACAAAATACAAAATGCAGCGAATTTTATTAGAGGACAAGAAAATATATTTTCAATGTAAGAAAATCTTTTATAAATAGAATTAGAAAAGGCATAGAAGTGAGTGGAGACCATATCGAACATTTACTCTAAGTTGCAGCAATGGGGTTATTGCATGGGGGGAAAGTTATAATGTCATTAAGTCAACTTTTACATTATTTTTGGTCTTCTATAAGATTAGATCCTTATTTTAGACAATCCTTTTGATTGAACACCGATTTCGGGCTACTTTTACTTTATGTTTTTTGGATCGCTGATTACGAAAATTGGGATCCCGCAGTCTTAAAATGATTGCGTCATCCTTAAAAGTACAGAAAACATCCCTTTTTGAGGTATTTTCGCGATAATTTTAATAATGATCAAAAATAATCCAATGCAATACGCTATTTAAAATATTTTTTTGCGCAGGTGATTAATTTATATCAAATTAAGCCAAATTTAATGATAAGGGATAATCCTAGAGGGTTGCAACTACCCCTATACTACTAAACTAAAAAAAAATAACTAAACTAACTAAAAATAAAAAAAATACTACTTGAAGTACTTTCTCTCATGCTACTTCCAATTTACACTTCAAAGCCGTTATTGCCTCATAAATTTTTGAAAAAACTCAATTGTTCATGTTCAACAGGATGTGCAAAAAAAGTATGTACCTGTAAAAAATTAGGCTTAAAATGCGGCATATTTTGTAAAGTCTGTAAAGGTAGAGACTGCCAAAACAGTGAAAATGTTTCCTATTCATTCAAATTTTCATTCAAAAAATTAATTCAAATTAGAATCTACAAAGAAACAAAAAAATTTTTAATATACTTTTATTACTTTATTTCGATTTAGCGAGTTGAACAAATAAATTTTTAAAGTTGAAGAAATTAATTTTTTACTAATTTAAAAAAAAAATTCATTTTCAGTCAATATAGGAGGATATAGGGGTAGAAAATAATTATTTTTGTTTGACATTACCCATCCAATCGAATTAGAAGCATAAAGATGAAAAAACAATTTATGCAAGTTTTTTGTGCACTTTTTAAAATTTTTAGTCGATATAGGGGTAGTTTTAACTCTTTAGGATTATCCTTTATCATCAAATTTGACTTGATTTGATATAAATCAATCACCTATACAAAAAAATATTGAAAAAAGTGTATTTCATTGGATTATTTTTGATTATAAAAATTATCGCGAAAAACCCTCAAAAAGAGGTGTTTTTTGCATTTTTAAGGGTGACGCAACCATTTTAAGATTGCGGGAACCCGATTTTCGTAATCAGCGACCCAAAAAATATAAAGTAAAAGTAGTCTGGAACAGATGTTCTGTTCCGACACCCTAAAGCATGGGTGGAAAGTTTATAATATCATTAAGTCAACTTTTACATTATTTTTTTGGTCTTCTAATAAGATTAGATCCTTATTTTAGGCAATCTTTTGATTTATGTATTTATTTCAATACCACGAAAATAATCCATTAGTTCATAAGAAAGTGACAAAGACTTTACATTACGATATTGTTTTCCCTTACGTTTTGTACTTTTTCAATAAATACTCCTTGTTTCATTAAATTTGAATTTGTCTTTCAAAAAATTATTGAAATGTTTAACGACACTTTCCTTGAAAACGGTTGGAGTTATCAAGTTCTACCAAGTGTACTTTTTATACGTGGAAATGACGCCCTCGGCAGATTTTCTGGTCAGAAATACCACAACGTTTCGTCAGAAAAAAATATTTAAAAAAATTCATCATCAGATACAGGTCCTGCGGCGCCATCTATGATCTAACGTGATGTAATACATAAATTATTGTTTCTTAGAATAAAAAAAGTTCTTCTAGCAAATTTGGCGAAGATCAGTCAAGAGGCTAGGTTGTTGAGTTATTGCAAAAAAACGAAAAAATAATTTGAATTTTGACACCCTGTATCTTTTTCCACAGCAATATTTTACTAAAGCATATTTGGTTATATCCTCATATTTTGGTCCAAAGAATCTACCAGTGAACTATGGCCTATTTAATGGTCCACCCTGTAAATGTAACCTAACAAAATTGAGTAGTATTTTATTTGTGCAAATCGACTTTGTTTTTAAAACTATTTTACAATAGTTCACTTATCCAGTCAAGAAGTATAAGAATTGCCACAACTGCAAGTTTAATTTTTTTGTTAATTAAACTCTGAAAAAAATATCCAAGTTCCAACTCTCTCGACCATTTTAATGAAGTTGGATTTACGGCAAGTAATCAAGGTTGTTGAATGAAATGCACAAACAAATTTATAGAGCTTCTGTATTCAATTGTTCCCGCTCTTTTCGAATATCGAAATAGATCCACAAAATGTTTTTATACACCGTGTTGATTTTGACATACAACATATTATCAGTTTTTTACTAAGCCGAACCTGGATTTTTATTTTGGTTTATTATGAAGTGCTATCAAGTAAAATAAATCAAACATATATTCTAAGTAAGAACCGCGTATGTACCTTTAACTTTGATACATAGCTATATCTGATTGGAACGTAGACCTAAAATTTTATAGGGAACAGTACGAGGTGAAATTAGGCTTATTTTTCGAACTGCTTTTGTGTTCCAAACGTTATCTTATAATTAGCATGAGTTATTTGATTAATAAAAGTTTTACAAAATAGCTGTCTAAATTTCAAGAAACCCCCTTTTCAAATTACGCCATGGCAAAGTAGATGGCGTTACTTACAAATTACTTACCACGCATGTTTTGATAACGAAAATTGCAGTATAGTTTAAAGTTTTTGTCAAACAAGTCTTTCACTCACCTCATAAAAATTCCTAATAAAAGCATTAAATATGTCCTTCTAATTAAATTTTCAGAACGAAATTCGCAAGATGCTTCAGGCACTCGTCCTTTTGGACAGCCCTTGTGTATAGGTCCCCAAATAAACAACGGAAATGGCCTTGATTTACCCCAAACCTCACAGTCACAGTCACCTTCACCTACACCTTCCAAAGGGAAACACTCACCTGTTGCTAAAAAGGGCACAAAATCCAAAAAATCAAACTGACCTTTTTACTACCTTTACATAGTTATTATAGTTAATAGCAATATTTTGCTCAATTTATTTTTTGATTTTATTATTAATTTTTCTTTTGTCAATTGTTTCCATCTGTGATAAATAAAGATTAATCGAAAGAATTAGAGTTTACTTTTCAAAAGAAGATAATAAGTAAGTTAGTTTTTGTGTTTGACTGTAACAATGTGTGATTTTCTAAGAATAACATTAAACACGTTTTTGGTTGTAATTAAAAATTGAAAGTTGTGGTGGTTTCAGTGTTCATTGTCATAAAATTGAGATATAACAAGATAAGCATAGGCATCTTATAAATAATTCGCTGATACAATATTTTGTAAGAGTATACCTGTTATAACGTGGTATGCTTTTATCTCCCCGATTCTAAACAAATGCTGGTGACTTAAGCCATTCAAATTTGGCCATGTCAAGTGCATGCCACTAAATAGAGTGACACGAGCATACTAAGATAAAAAATAACAATTGATAAAAGTCGAGAGTAATATGCAAAAAAATTATGTATTGTATTGAGGCATTAGAATAAATTGATGGATAGCGTATTTAATTTCATCTTAAGTCATAAACAAGTAAGCACTCATTTTACATTGCGTCAGGGTAAGTTTTCCTATGCGATATGTATTTACTTACTTGAACGGAAGTAGAGAAATAATAGCGCTACCACACCTCCCACTACTGTAATTAGGCCACGCCTCCATAGCATCATGAAATAGGTGAGGGAGACCTAGCACCGCCATTACTTCTCTACTAAGGAGCTTCACAACTCAACCACTCTTCCGTAAAATAAAAAAAATTTCACAATATTTACGTCTCCTTCGGTCATAACCTTTACAATTCTTCAAGCGTTTGACTGAAACCGACCACTTTTTTGCATTTTAGCTACAGACTTTTTCAATTATGGTTTTTTATCGCACTCTATTCCACTTTATTTAAGTGTGGCTTTCACCCTGTTCAAATTTAAACTGAATTAAAGTGTTGAAAATTTTTATATTCGACTAGCCTAAAAATCTACATTTTAATACATAGCATATCTTAGCGAAAGTTGAAACCACAAGCATAACAACTAATTTTGCTTTTGATTATTTTAAGTAAAGTTACAGCCCCCAGGTATTCCCAAATATCCCCGAATTAGTTCACTGAAGTTTGTTGATGTATAGTGTGGCATTTATCACTAACCCCTCACATAGCGTAGTATAAAATAGCTTGTAGTATTTATTAGTTAATTGTGGTTTATATGTAGTAAGTACAGTTTTTCAATGTTGTTTGTCAGGAACAAGCATGAAGTCTTCTACGAGTGCTGTGAACATTTGTCCGATGTTGAGGACCAACAATATCGGTCTGTATTAGATTGACATTAGAGAACAATCCAAAATTTTATTTCGTTTGGATTTTCATTTCGATTTTTTCCTTAGATGAAATTAGAAAGTTGTTTATGTGAAGACTTGGCTAATATTACTCAAAACTAATTTTAGAGGATGCGTTTATTTAGGGCAAGATCAACTGAGATAGACGGCATCAAACTGATTCCAAACCATCCTCTTTTCGTTACTGATATACGCTATACTCTTAATTTTTGTCGAATTTTTATGCAGCCATATTTTTTTTAACAGTTTTTCCAGTTAGTTATTTGGCGTACATATCTGTAATAGTCAGGTTTACCCGTAGCAATAATGTTTTTAAACAGTATTTTTTTTTAAACAGGGAAACCTACTGAATATCAGAGATCTCACCTGCCTCATTTTAACAAATTGTATGATATGTTTAAGAGGGTATGGATGCTCAAAAATTTCACAAAAATTAGAAAATGTTCAGCATATTACATAAAAGGCATATATACGCACTGTACAGAAACAATAAAGTCATTTATACCGATGATACCATGCCTAGCATCTGCTACATTTCTACAGGTATTTACGTAAGTTTATCTACGTAGGCTGTGGCCTGAACGTGACAACTAATTTCGCTTCTTCTTTCGTTATGTTCGTGTTTCAAATTATCCTTATAAAAGGGAAACAGAGAAATCAGTTGTCGTTTTCAGGAAGAGTTTTTACATAAAATACCTGTGGGTGTAGGATGATAAATAAGTATGTTATACCACCGAATTCAAGTGTGGCCATAAATTATTTAATATTAATTATAGTTATTTCTGGGAGACAGAGGATGTTGGGTACATAAAAATATACAAGTAGCTGGAATTTTTTTTAAAAATTGCAAGTAAACTAGATAAAAAAGTCTATAACTGGAAATTATTTTCGAACATACAGGGCGAGTCAAGAATGAAAATTTTGGTCGGAACAAATTAATTCGCTTTGTGTGTATTACTATTAATTAAGAAGATTTATTTTGCAATTATGTAGACAAGAGATGTACTACAACGACACAACCGACAAATATTGATTATAATTATACAGGGTGTATTTTATACTAGCGCTAATTCAGGATATTTCATAGTGAAATTTCCTCATATTTTCTAATGCAATATTTTGTATATTATTGTATTTTAAATTGGCAAGTTAATTCTCTACGATTTTTATGAATCATATCATATACCTAAAGTCGATATTTCCAGAGACATTTTTACTATTTCATTGAAAACCGTTAAATTATAATACTTTTCATTTTGAACTGATCTAGTAGCCATGATTTTGACATAAAGTGATAATAATTTTAAAGTTATCTTATTGACGTTTAAATATTAATTATTGTGACAAAGTATTTACACTTTAAAGCTATAAATTAGTTTAAAATTCGCAGAATTTTTCGAGAGAAGAAATTATTGATACGGTTTATATTCTGGGTGCGAGCGATAAAAACTATTTGCTATCAAATTTATAAGAAGCCATATCCGGAAAGACGACACCCCTCTAAAAAATTATTTGAGAGGTTGTTGGAACGATTACGGGAAAAGTGCAATATAAGAAAAACGAACGAACAAAAAATGTAGTAAATGAAGAAAATGAAAGTCATACTTTTGAGCGTGATTGAAGATCCTCATCGCAGTATAAGATAATTGGCAAGAGAAAACGATATAAGCCGATCTTCGGTCCATTGAATCCTACAAAAAAAATCGGCAGCTATTGGAAGCGGCTGGAACCTCCCCACTCGGTGGATCTTTGAAGCCGAAAAGAGCATTAAATTTTGTGACAAAACGGCACTAAACGTAATCCGATCTCATCCAAAACATTTTCAGATCTTCTGGGGCACTAAAAAAACCCTCAACTTAATGAATTTGCGCGAGTTATTACCTACATTATCGCTCGTTGAATAATATACTATTAGGATGTTAACAACTTTAACATCACTTGAGCGACTAAGAAAGTCTAGTTATCCTAAATACTACAGATTTGTAAAGCAACAAACTGAAAATTTGATAAAGTGATAATCTATAATAAATTCACCAAGGAAGGTACAGAAAGCATATGATATTGATATTGTTACATCTACCTTGAAAGTTTGTGACAATCCACTAAAAGTTACAAATTTGCCGAAATCTTATTAACATGACATGACACCAACGTTATCGGATGACAAACGATGACAATGACAATCGTCAAAATTTGCTCATTGCAATCCGATCGCTCGCGGCTGTCTTTGTTAAATGAAAAATTAGCATTTCAGTAATTTTACTAGATTTTAGAGGAATATTTATATTTTAATTCTTCGATTTGTCTGTGTATATATATATTTAAAAACGGCGCTAAACGTAATCCGCTCTACTTCTAGAGCAGTGAAGAAACCCTCACACGTGAATTGACACGTGATGTGACGAGTTTCACGACCTAACGGTTACGCGCATCGATCATGTCATGCGAAATGCGATCTATGCTATATTTGCTTTGTTTTTAATTTTTTTCACGGAAACCAAATCGAAAGGGTGGAAGTGTGATATATCGTTCAAATCAGAATTTTTGTGTTACCTAATACCGTATTTTCTGTTCGTATTATTTATGTCAACTTTTTTGTAATAAACGATTATTTATTAATTTTTAAGATAGACTCAAATGTGAAAATACTATTGAGGCAACCAAAATGCACCCAGAATTTTTTTTATACTCAATTATTCTCACTTTATGTCAAAATCATGGCTACTAGATCAGTTCGAAATCAAAAATATTATAATTTAACAGTTTTTAATAAATAAGTAAAAATATCTCTGGAAATATCGATTTTAGATATATGATATTACTCACAAAAATCGTAGAGAATGAATGTGCCAATTCAGAAATAAAATAATATACAGAGTGTTTCATTTGAAAAAATTGAGAAAATTCACTTTGGAATGTTCTGAATTTGCGCTAGTATAAAATACACACCCTGTATTATTAATATCAATATTTGGTGGTTGTGTCATTGTAGTACATCTCTTGTCTACATAATTGTAAAATAAATCTTCTTAATTAATAGTAATACACACATAGCGAGTTAATTTGTTAATATCACTTCCATATCTATATAAATAGTAATTTTCCAAAGCCTTCTAATAAGGCCAATATTGGACTTTGACGCACTATCGGGACACCATGTATGTGATATACTTCAGGAAAATCTGTACAGATATACGAAAGAAAATACACAGAAAATGTTATAATTTTCTTCTTTACTTCTCCATTTTTAGAACTGAAATTTTGGGGGTAATTTAATGTCTCATTACGAACAATTGTTAGCGTCAGTATTGATCCAGATTTCCGCTGAAGCAGCTTGTCATGTATTTATCCAGCCATGTCTTTTCATTAAGAAATTTTAATTTTCTATAGACAACTAATATTTCAAATCGGTGTAACTTTAAACAAAATCTAAAATTTTTATTTGATTTTTTATCGCAAATTTCAATTGCAATTATTTTTCGTAAAACTTCTTTTGACGTTATTAATCACACCTTAAAGCTTGAATCTTAAGTTTCGATACTAATATTGTTAGAATAATTGTCACCGACCGCCCCTGCTTTTGTAGACATAATCGACAAATAATTCAACCCCAGTAATGGAATTTGCTAAGTAAATATTATGTTCATTCACGCCATACCAATTCAAAATTACTAGTGTTCGCATAAACAACAAAATAGATCCCCGAAAGCCAGTAGTAAACAGCACATAAATAGAACTTCACCGTATAACCACACAATATGCATGGTGTGTCCTGTGAACCCCAAAATTAATATTAACATAGTTTATAATATTTTAATTTAATAGTATTTTGGATTTTCCTATAGCTCCTCATTCTCCACGTCGCCAAAAGTTGAATCTCCGTATGAAAAGCTTGTCGCTAGATTCTCCAGAGAGCACAGAGCACGTTAGAAGAGGAAAACATCATGGAGTTAATACCGCTAGTGACCCTCATTCAAACCAGAGTTCCTCGTCTAGAATTCAGTGTATGGAGAATGTACTAAATGTTGTGTGCCCTTTTTCTACTTTTTCTCCTGAAATTACAGAGTACGTTAAGTCTAATATGGCAAAAAGAGTAAGCTATCAATTAAATGCACATGTGGAAAGTGTAAACGGTGTTTCAAAGTAAATTTATTCAATATAATCATTGAGGTTACTTATGATATATATGCTTTACTATTTGTCTCTTGTTTAGTAAAGTAGCGCAATACGTTTGTAGCTACAGTTAGATGAAAATAGGAGATATAAAGAAAAACATTGAGGGATGAGTTTATCTCAAGATCGATGGTAGTTTTCTTTAGGGGGGCGCGAAGTGTTAAAATGAGTTCTTTTGTAAATATTTGGATAAATAAAATGCAGTCAAAATACGATTTGAAATGGAACTTTCTTCATAAGCAATTTTATTGTTGGATCCTGTTGGAGAGGTACTAAGGAGTGCCCAAAAAATTGTTGTACTTCAATGAGCCTATGTTCCAATTGTTATTAACAATTTAATTGTTTTAACCACATTTTTCGGACTAAAAATTTGAATAACCCGACATATATACATATGTACGATCGGGACAAAAAAAACAAACTCCTTGTAATTGAACTTTCTACAAATCTACGTTTAGTGTAGGTCTTAGGAACGCAACCATAACCTACAAATCTGAAAAAAACTGGCCAAAAATCTTTTTATCTTTTTAATTTAACTGCCCAGAGCCGCTGGGTGAACCAATCAGCTTAAAACTGTCTTTTGCTATAACAAAAACACCAAGAAAATTTGGTGCAAAAATATTAAACCCAGTGCGCGCAATTAAAAAAAAATGTTTGTTTTCTTAAAATGTTTTCTTAACCGCCTCTCAAGTTACCGAAGTAACCCCCTGGAAGATCTCAAGGATCTTGTGCTAGGTAAAGAGAGACGAGGCCCTACAGTTTAATGTGGACTCCGAACCACTCTTGAGGCAATTTTTTTAATGAAAAATTGTTTCGCCTTGTGGGTATCGAACCCATTTCGCTAGGCAACTCAGTTTGCTAGCCAGACGCCTTAACCAACTGAGCTACCATTCCCCAATTGAATTCGTTATTTAAAATTTGAACTGGCCGCCATTTTGTGCCATTAAGTAAAAAACGGATAATTTTTTCCCGAAAGGTTAGGTCTCGGCGCCAACTTTTTGATGCTGTAAAAAAAAATTTAAACCTATTTTGGCTATTTTTTGCATTTGTTGAAAACCCAATTAACACAAAATGAATTTTTTCGGCCATTTTGAAAAACATTTTGAAATTCTTTTTATCAGATCGAAAAGAAAATTTTATTAATACATCTATTTTAATTAAAAAAAATTTATTTAGTTAATTTTGATATAAAGAAGAATTAAGATAGAACATTCTGAATTTGAAGTTTTTCTGCTCTATTTTCACAATTGATTCAAAAAAGAACAAGCCACGAGCCAAAAATAATATACATAAAGTGAGAAATGTTTTCAATCACTTTTAATTTGAGATCTGTTACAAAAGTTAGTCAAATTATGGGCAAAAATACCCAACAGTGCACGTTCATAAAAATTCACAGTTGATAGTTTATTGAGGGAGCTGTTGCTCTGGGGCAGTTTATCATTTTGGGGAAATTAAATTAAACACAATTCTATGTATTCTGTATTCACAAAAATCTGTGACCACAGTTTTAATTTACAAAGCCTTTATCAAATTGTGAATCAAAATAAATTAATTGCATACCCACGCAAAATAATATTCATTCAGTTGTACACTCATTGGTCCACAGAGATTTTTTTGTTAGCTTTATTTGGCGAGTATCCGATAGAAGAGCTTCACATTATTCAAGAAATTGAACTTAAATATAACTTCCCTAGTGAAGTAAATATAAACTAAATATACAAAATTTTGAAAAAATTGCTTTCTATTTAGTACCTATACCCTAAAATATAAGAAATCGAAAAATTTACTTGTACAGCAATTGCAAAATTCTGATAATATACAGAATTGTCAAGATATGCTTGCTAATGATAATTAGAAAGAAATGCATAAAACTGCTAATTTTAAAGAAAAATTTGATATACTCTACCAGACTGTAAATTAAAGGATAATATTTTTTAGTCGCAAACTCCTCTATAAAATCCTTATTTTACTATAAGGAACATAACCAGACTGCAACCAACAGCCACTCTCTGGGCTATGTGTCCCGCCGAGCGCTGAATTACAAGTTACAAGCCTGGTGCGTTAAGAGTAATAATTGCATGTTACCATCAAAACGCTAATACTCCGATTGCAACAAACACCAGCCGAAAGACTGATCCTACTTAAAGGAGCTCTCATGCCAGTCATCACACACCACTTGCAGACTGCAGTTCCAAGCTGTTGGCTCTCGTCAGTGCAAGGTAGGCATGTGACGACCGACACGAGGATTACTTTACTATTTAGTACATTTCGGTATCTTTGGGATAGCGACATGTAAAATAGTCAGCAGGCGCCATCTAGCGGTCCAGTGTCTGTTGCAATTAAAAAATAAATAGCCTGACTAGGCTTAGCATAGTTTAAATGTGCTTTTAGAGGGCGGAATATTAAAAGATTATATTTTTTAGTCGCAAACTCCTCTATAAAATCCTTATTTTACTATAAGGAACATAACCAGATTTTCGCCCTCTAAAAGCAAATTTGAACTATGCTAAGCCCAGTCACGCTATTTATTTTTCGATTGCAACAGACACTGGACCGCTAGATGGCGCCTGCTGACTATTTTACATATCGCTATCCCAAAGATACTGAAAGGTACTAAATAGTCAAGTGATCCTCGTGTCGGTCGTCACATGCCTACCTTGCACTGACGAGAGCCAACAGCTCGAAATTGCAGTCTGCAAGTGGTGTGTGACGACTGGCATGAGAGCTCCTTTAAGTAGGATCAGTCTTTCGGCTGGTGTTTGTTGCAATCGAAGCATTAGCGTTTTGATGGTAATATGCAATTATTACACTTAACGCGCCAGGCTTGTAACTTGTAATTCAGCGCTCGGCGGGGCACATAGCCCGGAGAGTAGCTGTTGGTTGCAGTCTGGTTACGTTCCTTATAGTAAAATAAGGATTTTATAGAGAAGTTTGCAACTAAAAAATATTATCTTTTAATACTCCGCCCTCTAAAAGCACATTTGAACTAGACTTTAAATTATTACTATAAAAGTGCCCTTTTGATCAGTAGAACAACAAGTAGACATAAAAAAAATGTAGTATCTAAATTAAAATCTTTATGACCAACTATGTGAAATGGTTAAACACGAAAATCAATTAAAAAATTAAGTATACACAGCTGGGCACAATGAGTTTAAAATTATATACAAAAATACAGCAAAGAATTGTAACGAAAATAAATGACGATAACATAGTTACCTCTGAAAATATTATGCACGAAAATTGGAAAATAACTAATGACCCAAAAAACAGTGTTTAAGTAAATTCCTCTAATTCTGTCAAAGAGCAATGAACGTATTATTGATCCAATGGATATTGCCAACCAATATGTGTACCTTTTTATTAACCTTGCAGAATCGCACCCTAAACCTAAGGTTGAATATGTTATAAAAAAAATAGTAAGCAAAGTTTTTATTCGACTCCTACAACTTCCAGAGATATATAAAGTATTATAAATAAAACCATTCTGAAACCAGCAGCAGAAATTGATAACACACATGGTAAGGCCATAAAATCAGTAAAGAATATTATATCAATACCTTTTTCATATCTCATAAACGGATCATTAACAAGAGGCATATTTAAAAATTCCCTAAAAGAGCCAAAATGTGCAAGGAGACTGTTGGGCGCCATTTATGTTATCTATTTATTCCCCATTTAGTTATATTGGTAAATAAACCAGGCAACATAGGCGTACGACTAGCAGGTTTTAGCCACAGCAAAGAGTCGTGAGTTCTAAGACCTTCCAAGAGATGTGAAACTTAATCTTTTGCGACATATTAGACGAATTTTATTCTATTTGGGGAAAGAGACAATGGAAAAGTGATGTTATTTGGGCACCATCTATAGTAAATCATTAATTGATTTGTCTCTTTTTCCCTTAAAACCAGTCAACTATAGGCAATACTGAAATTAATCGTAAGGAAAAGAAATAATAAGATGAATAATAACATATATTATATAAATTAATTAATTTTACAACATGAATTTAAAAAGGTAATTTGTAAAATTGAAATTTAACAGTAAATCTTAAAGAAAATATATATATGTTTATTTAAATATAATTATAGGTGAAATTTTATATAAAGAAAATTGCATCAGCGAAAAGGACTTAGATACAAAAAATAATCGAGAATATAATACCAATTTCCTAGGGTTCGAAATTGAGTGTAGTTGAAGGTAGGAAGTCCTGGTACTGCACTCTAGATTCTAATTGTCTCAGAGCATCCAATCTAAATATTTTTGGCAATTTATTTACCCGCAAGGCAGCATTCGATTCCAAAGGAAGTTTGAATATATAGATTACAGAATAACTTCTAGTCGAGTATATTCTTGTTTTAATTAATAATAAACTGAAGGCTTAAACGCCCTAACAAAAGCCAAAAAAATATCAAACCTGGTGGTTTGGTTAAATAATATATTCAATATCATTTTGAAGATATGTAGCATGTGTACAATAAACTTTGAATCAAATTGAAAGGCAAGCTTGATAACTAACAAAAGGTTGTTAAATAAATAAATGAAGTTGATAATTGTTAAATCAATTGTAATTAATATTTCAAGATGTAAAGTTGCTTCTCAGTATAAACTGTTAGAGTGAATTTATTATTTTGCTATTGTAGTTTTATTTTACTTTATTTGTTATGTTTGCTGATTGTAAACTAAATTGTCAAAAAAGAGATAGAAAACATATTTTATTACCATATGGCTGCATGTAGTATTTTAGTTACTTATCGAATTGAAGAAATTTAATTTAATTTATTTAAAAAACAAAAATGCATTAATAAAATAATTATTGCAATTGCAAAATGATTAATAAATAAAATTTACCTGATGGTGTTAAAACACAGTGAAATGTGGATATGAATGTAATAGTAATTACTTAAGGATTTCACAGTCGAAAGTTTGTGGCATCAGTCAGATCATATTTGGAAGGCAAATGGCCACTTCGGAATATTAACTGATAAGGTCAACGTTTTTATACAACAATTTAAAATGCGGTACCAATATATAAACTTTAAAAAGTTTATTTTTCCTAAAACAAAATGAAAGCTGTAATATGTCACAAGTGTCGCCATCTGTTGATGGGCGACTTAAGCGCACAACCGAATTTCTTTTCTAGTTAGTTTTCTATTCATAATAAAATTACTGAAAGGTATAGAATCGATGAAAGGAATCTATAAAAATCATTCAGAGATGTTTGACAACAACTATGATTGCAAACATCACATAAGCAAGCAATTACTATGGATTGACGAAATAAAGTAAATTGTTTTCAAACTGTATTGGGATGATCTAATAAATACATCACATTATATAAGATACACTATATAACAAGTGAGAATGAAATGAGGTAATAAAATAACTACATGTACAAAGTAAAAATAAAATTTAAATGAATATGAATGTTTTGCAGCCATGGTATCGACAATTGTATAGCTGTAGTGCTGTAACAGAGATGTTTACTACAAAAATTAGTGTTAAAAATACATGACAGTTCCTAAGATACAAAAATGATAAAACAATGTAAAGTAATTTAGCAGTTATACGCATAATTCTGCTAGGTTGAAGTAGTCTCACTACAAAAACTAAATCAAAGTGCTACCAGATCGTGCTAAACATAAACAAATATCAGTGGTTTTAACAAAGTTGTTAAATGGACATAGGCTATGTAACAGATGTTAATAATTCATCTACAACAAAATAGGTTTACATCTGGTAAATTTACCAATACATCATTTTTTATTTCCTGGATATAGCACATAACGAACTGAATGATCAAATACATTTAATTGCTCTCTTTTATGATTTCCGTCGTGCATTCGATAAGCATCATTAGATTAATCAAATTGAGGCTTTTTTTAAAGAAAATTACTTGAAACTGTTTCAATATTTTCTAGGTTGTTATTAGAAACTCTTTTTATATGAATTACTTATTCCCCGAAATGCTTTATCGAAAAATCAGTAGTATTTAGGTTAGATCGAATTACTCAATCCTGAATTTTCAAGAATATGCAATTTTTGGAATCTCTTGGCCATACCTTGGCTAATATTCACCATAATAGTTCTTGCAGCTATCAAATTAAAGGTTAGTGAATAAGTTTTCAACATTATATACAGTGGGTATGTTACGACCGCACCCTGTATATATATTTAAGTTTACGTTAAATTTCAATTATTAGTTATTCTTGTCATATATTTGTCCTAGTCTAATTTTATTGCTAAGATTCTTCAATTTAAATATACGTGCGACATCTGTGGGCTGGAGATGGGACGGCTTGCCATTCGGTCGACAGAAGTCACGAAGTTCGGCAGCTCCATAAAGCACTAAAATATTCTGAATTTCATTAATTGGTTTAATTCCATAAACCACTAAAATATTCTGAATCTCGTTATTTATTTTGTTTAACATATATGTGTGTGTGTGTGTATATTCTCATTCAATACAGTCCATCGCTCAGCGTTCAACAAGGAGTGGAAAACGCATAGGAAAAGGTGAGTCAGTACTATTTTCCAGCCCTCGCGGTTACTCTTTGTTCTTGCTCATTCATTTAATGGTCCTTTAACGAGCCAAATTTTCAATATAAAGTATTTAGTTTCTAATTTAATAAAATAAATGTCTTAGCAATAAAAATTATATTTTCGTTCATTTTAATACGTATAAAATTCAGTTATACCTATTTAATATACAATTTATAGCGTTTCAGTTTTTTGCGCGACCTCTTTATCTCTTGAGTTTTTATTCTACAAATACTTTCTTTCAAACATCCCATTTATTGAAATATTTTTCGATTACTTAATAATTATTCTTGATTAATTTGTGAATTAATCAGTCAATATTTATAATAAATTCTCACGAAAATAAATAAATAATTAGAAAAAAAATTGGAATACTTTTACTTTCTGAATATTTCAGTATTAAGTTTTGCTCACAATTTAAGTGAACTTATATACAGGGTGTTAGTGTTATTAGTCTTTATTCGATTTTCATAACATAAACATACAGTTTGTTATTGTTTAATGCGTTTTATTGATGTAATACGTCACTAAATAAATATTTTGTTAATTTGTAGCGAACTTTTGGAAAATAAAATAGTAAATCAAGATAATTTAATTCTTGGTATCCGATTATAAAGTAGATTTTGCTCAATTTAGAGATTTAAAATATTATTTAAATCAATTTCACATTTTTTATTGTTGCCAGTTTCATCATGACGACTAACGCTAATAAAATAAAACAAGCTAAAGCTTTGCGTCAATTACAAATTGATCATATTGATGATATTTTGGTACTTGCTCAGTCGGCAGTTACAGACGACAGCCTTCACGTTAGATTTAAAGTCAGATGTCAATGTTTAGAGAATATTTATGATGAATTTCAGAAACAACACGATACTATTATTTTGCTTTTGTCGACTACAGAAAATCCGGAACTGGAAAATGAAAAGATTGTTTGAACCACTTTTTTCGACAACTATTTTACAGTTAAAACCATTTACACTAATATTTTCTGTGCTCAACAGTCTAAGGAATCTAAAGACGATTTAACTACATCTCCAAATGTCAAACTGCCACAAATATCGTTACCCGTTTTTGACGGGAATTATCAAAACTGGTTAAATTTTCATGATCTATTTTCAACTTTAATTCATAATAATAAGTCGTTATCTAATATTGAAAAGTTTCAATACTTGTTAAGCTCACTTACATCACACGCTCTTAGTGTATTAAAAGGTATTCCTGTCACAGCTCAAAATTATGAAACAGCCTTTAAAACTTTAACTGATAGATACGAAAATCGCCGGTTACTTGCAAATTCTTGTTGGCAGGCTATATTTAATGCTCCTAAATTAAATAATGATTCTGCGGCGGGACTTCGTCAAATATTAGAAACCTTCAATGAAAACTTAGCTGCCTTAGAGAATTTGAAATTACCGGTTGATAAATGGGATTTTATTCTATTCCACATACTTATACAAAAATTAGACGCCTCTACTATCAAACGATTTGAATTACAAGAAGCGTCTACTGAAATTCCTTCCTTTTCTAAACTCAAAGATTTTCTTTCAAAACAATGTACAGCTCTTGAATCTGTTGCTCTTTCCATCTCTAATCAAAAAACAAATAAAAATGTGTCAGTCTCTCAAAGCTCTACTAAAGCAAATTATAATAATTCCAATCGTTTTCGTTCAGCCTTACCCAAAGTTAGCTCTTCTCTTCTTGTCCATTCTAACCCTGAAGCTAAAATAATTACCTGTAATTATTGTAAATCTGCTCATACTATTTATCAATGCTCTGCTTTTCAAAATCAAAATCCTTCAAAAAGGTTACAAATTGCCAAAGAAAAAAAATGGTGTACGAATTGTCTACACGCTGGTCACCGTATAAATTCTTGTAGCTCTAAATTCACTTGTCGTGTTTGCCAAGCCAAACATCACACTCTTCTTCATATTTCTCCTGAATCATCTTTGCCCTCAACCAATCCGGTGGAAAATAATGCGAACGGTTTTTCTTCTTCTTCATCTTCTGAAATTACAGTTGCCCAACTACATTCGCTAACAAACTGCATTCCATCAAATACTGTGGTACTACTCGCTACCGCTAAAATAGAAACTCTGGATGCTTGGGGTAACTATCAGTCTGTTCGAGTGCTCCTCGATGGAGGTTCACAAGCAAATATAATCTCACAAAAGTGTGTACAAAGACTTGGTCTCACTACTTCAAAAATTTCTCTGTCAATTCTCGGTCTAGGTCAGACTTCTTCATCTGCCACCAGGGGGATGTCTTGTACTATTCGCCCAACGGGGCAAACTTCTCCCACTTTTACCGTGGACTTTGTTGTTCTCCCTAAAATATGCAATCCTATGCCAACTTCAGTAATTTCTTCTATAGACTGGAAATATTTAAATAATCTCAAATTGGCCGATCCTCAATTTCACATACCCGGTGAAATAGATATGTTAATGGGCGCAGATATTTTCTCCCAAATTCTCCGAGACGGTAAATTGTCAGGTAACAATAATGAACCTACAGCAATAAACACAATTTTCGGATGGGTTTTAATGGGTAAAGTGACTCGTACTTCTGATCAATCTTTTTTAAATTCATTCGTTTCTTTTGTCGATACATCATTAGATTTAACAATTAGACGTTTTTGGGAACTGGAAGAAATACCCGACGTTAATACCCCTTCCCCTGAGGATGTTTTATGCGAAAAATCATTTTTGGAAACCTATAGTCGGGATTCCACCGGTCGATATAGTGTAGCTCTTCCATTTAAAGGGCCTGAACCTTTATTTGGAGACTCTAAATCTGGAGCCCTACGCCGATTCTATTCTCTTGAGCGCCGCCTCCTTTCTGATAAGTCCTTGTATAGTTCATATCACGATTTTATGAAAGATTATTTAGAGAGCGGTCACATGGAACTTGTCACCTCACCATCACTATGTTCTGGAAAATTGTTCTATATTCCTCATCACTCTGTCATAAATCTCAATAGTTCGACATCTCCTCTTAGAGTTGTTTTTGATGCCTCTGCGAAAAGTGCCAATGGTATATCTCTAAATGATAGTCTTCTAGTTGGCCCGAAACTCCAGAAGGACATTGTCACTTTGCTTTTACACTTTCGGTGTCATTCGTTTGTTCTTACAGCCGACATAAAGCAAATGTATCGGCAGATATATCTTCATTCGGACCACAGAGATTATCAGAGAATTGTGTGAAGATTCTCCCCCCATGTTCCTGTTCAAGAGTTTCGACTCAATACAGTCACCTATGGTGTTTCTTCAGCACCATTCCTTGCTCTTAGAACACTTCAGCAATTGGCTAAAGATGAAAAAGAAATGTTTCCTTTAGCTGCTGAAGTCATTCGTTCTGATATGTATATAGATGACATAGTTACAGGATGTTCCATTCTTCATGAAGCAATGAATCTTAAAAGCCAACTTATTTCTTTATTACAAAAAGGAGGATTTACTCTCCGAAAATGGGCCAGTAATAGTACCGCCTTTCTAGAATCTATTCCCGACGATCTGCGACAAACCCAGTCTCTTTGCTTTGCTGACGAAAATAATCCAGCTATAAAAATTCTTGGTCTAAAATGGCTTCCTTCTTCTGATGCTTTCTGTTACTCTGTCGAAACTTTAAATCGCCCTTGTACGAAACGTACAATCCTCTCAGATGTGGCCCGAATCTTCGATCCTCTTGGATTTTTGTCACCTCTCACCTTTTTTACCAAGCATTTAATTCAGTACCTCTGGACCTTAGGAATTGATTGGGACCAAGACCCTCCTTCTGATGTGGTACATCGCTGGAACAAGTATAAATCCGAGCTTCCCTTGTTACAGCATCTAAAAATTCCCCGGTGTTGTGTCCCACAAATATTTCTAAATTGTCAATTGCACGGTTTCTGTGATAGCTCCGAAAAGGGCTATGCTGCAGTGATCTATTTGCGTTTTCAAGTCAATACTAAAGTTTGTATTTCTCTGATTTGCGCCAAATCAAAAGTGTCGCCCCTTAAGCGAATTTCCCTTCCCCGTTTAGAACTATGCGCAGCTGTTCTTTTATCTCGACTTATTTCATTCGTAGTTGAAATCTATTCAGGAAAATTTTCGTTAAAAAATATTTTTGCTTGGTCCGATTCATCGGTGGCATTATCCTGGATCAGATCTTCTCCTCACAGGTTTAAGACATTCGTAAGCAATCGTGTGACTCAGATTCAGGAACGAATTCCTCCTAATCGCTGGTTTCACATTTCATCCGCTGATAATCCTGCCGATTGTGCCAGTCGAGGATTACTTCCTTCTGAATTAGTAAATCACTCATTATGGTGGGCGGGCCCTGAATGGCTCAAGTTGCCCTGCAATGCCTGGCCCACAAGTAATTTCGATATTTCTAATCATCCTTCTTTAGCAGAAGAAGAACGAAAAATCGTACTTTCTAATTTCATTCTTTTAGATTCTATAGACACCCTATTGGACAAATACTCCTCACTTTCTAAAATAAAACGTATATTTTGCAATTGTTTGCGTTTCATTAAGAATGCTAGCAATCCTCGCACTAAAGCCTATAAAGCATTCTCTAACAAAGAATTTAATGAAGTTTTATTTATATTAGTCAAACGTGTTCAGTATTTATGTTTTTCGGATGTCATTGAAAGTCTTCAAACAGGCAAATCCCTTCCTAAGTGTTTTCGAAAATTGAGCCCATTTATAGGCGAAGATGGCGTTCTCAGGGTGGGCGGTCGTCTGACCCATTCTGGATTGCTTTACGACCAGAAACATCCGGCTCTATTACCTCGCAAACATCGCCTTACCGAGCTTATAATCGAAGATGTTCATAAAGAGAATCTTCATGCTGGGCTACAAACGCTTCAATTTCTACTTTCTCAAAATTTCTGGGTTCTTTCTCCTAGGCGAGCTATTCGTCACACCCTTTCCAAATGTCTCCGTTGTTTTAAGGTTAAACCTAAACCATACCAACCCCCCATGGGTAATTTACCTTCAGTACGAGTAAATCAGGTGAAACCATTTCAATGTGTAGGGGTAGATTTCGGGGGACCGTTTTTCATAACTTTGGGGAAATCTAGAGGAATCAAATCTCGAAAAGCGTACTTGTGCTTATTCGTCTGTTTCGCTACCAAGGCAGTTCACCTTGAATTAGCCTCAGATTTAACTTCTGAATGTTTTCTTGCTGCCCTAAGGCGTTTTATCTCTCGCAGAGGGCGCTGTACTAACATTTTCTCTGATCAAGGGCGAAACTTCATTGGAGCGGCAAATGAGTTGATTGAACTTATGAAACAAGCTTCACAATGCGAAAAAATTTCCTGGGCATTTAATCCACCCTCAGCACCTCATTTTGGGGGGCTGTGGGAATCAGGAATCAAATCTGTCAAATCACACCTTATTCGGGTCATAGGTCAACAAATATTGACTTATGAAGAATTTTACACAGTTCTAGTTCAAATCGAAGCTCTCCTAAACTCCCGTCCTCTCTGTCCTCTAAGTTCGGATCCTCATGATCTTTCTGTTCTAACACCTGGACACTTTCTTACTTTGGAACCTCTTACTTCACTACCAAGCCCAGATCTCTCTCACCTTTCACTAAACCGGTTATCTCGGTGGCAATTACTCCAAAGGCTGCATCGCGATTTTTGGAAACGTTGGCATCTGGAGTACCTTAATACTTTGCAACAACGACAAAAGTGGTTGGACTCTGACTTTTCAAAGGTTTCTCAGGGTACACTGGTGCTCATTAAAGACGAACATACTCCGCCATTAAAATGGCGTTTAGGCCGAATTGAGCAAATTCACCCGGGTGCAGACGGAATATGTAGAGTTGCTACTGTACGCACTATTAACGGCGTCATGCAAAGGCCACTGGTAAAACTGTGTCCTTTGCCTATTTCCGAATATTAATAAAATGCATTAAGCATTTTAGGTGGGCGGTTATGTTACGACCGCACCCTGTATATATATTTAAGTTTACGTTAAATTTCAATTATTAGTTATTCTTGTCATATATTTGTCCTAGTCTAATTTTATTGCTAAGATTCTTCAATTTAAATATACGTGCGACATCTGTGGGCTGGAGATGGGACGGCTTGCCATTCGGTCGACAGAAGTCACGAAGTTCGGCAGCTCCATAAAGCACTAAAATATTCTGAATTTCATTAATTGGTTTAATTCCATAAACCACTAAAATATTCTGAATCTCGTTATTTATTTTGTTTAATATATATGTGTGTGTGTGTGTGTATATTCTCATTCAATACAGTCCATCGCTCAGCGTTCAACAAGGAGTGGAAAACGCATAGGAAAAGGTGAGTCAGTACTATTTTCCAGCCCTCGCGGTTACTCTTTGTTCTTGCTCATTCGCTGAACACATTGCTATAAGTGTATTACGAAAATGTTACCTGCAGACTTTAACATCATCAATTTTTAAGGAAAATAGTTGTGGCAAGCCCCAAATTAACGAGAATTTTAAAAATACATCTTTAAATATTTCACGTAGACGTTTAGTTTTCTAGATATTTGCAAAAAGTATTTAACCTCCTCTTGCTGCACTTCTGAAAAAAATTTGCACCTCGATCCTGAGATAAATTCATTGATCCCTGAAAAAATAAGAAAAAATGAACATATCTACAAAGTTTCATTTATCACCTAATTATTTTTTTAAATTACAAACTCAGCTATTTTTGCTGTAGTACTGGAATGGCCTGCATCCTTCCAGTTTATTTAAAAGGATTAGTTAAAATTATGCCATTCACCAAAATTATGGATGTATTCATTAATTGCATATTGTATCAATAATCTCTTGCTCTCCGAAAGGTAGGGACATAGTAACCTGTTTGTTAACTTTAAAAAAAAAACTCTTCGAAAATACCCCAAAAATCACAGTTTCGATGGACAACGTCGCAAATCAAATGGCGCAAACCGCAGGTCGCAATATCGAAAGGTTTTCGAGATAGAGGCATCAGAATATTGCGATTTAGACCATTCTTGGTTTATTCATTCGTGGCTTTTAAAAATAAAATCGAGTCCATTTCTTTCATTGCACCCTGTAGAGAATTGAATTGGGAATCGAATAGTTTGAACCGGAAGTCTCTATCTCTGTCGGTTCTCTAGATATGGCTACCAGAAGATTAATTCAGACTTATTTTGCACATTCTCCTAGCGTTCTCATCCTTATATCTCGAGAAAACTAATCGAGACATCGCATTGTGGTTTGCGCCTTTCGATTTATCTAATCTTTATACATGTATGTGAGGTACTGAAAGTACATGTGGATGGATATCTTTGATATTTTATGAAAAAAATCGAAAAAAAACGAATATGATTCTTTCCAGATACATTTTTCAAATAAATTGTTGATGAAGCTCAACTTTTTGCCAACTTAGATAAATGTACCTCTTTGTATTGGAACGCCTTTCAGCTTCTTTTTGACAACATAGCTGTTTATCTTGGAGAATGCACAGCTGCTCCCTCTGCACTGCATTTTACTATTTGATTTACTAATTGTTTTTTCCATTTACTAACACTTGCATGTTCCACAGTTTTCAATCTTCCTGCCAGGCCTGTTCAGAATCACGTTTCACGAAGTGACCTCAAAGCAAAATCAAGTATGCATTTTGCATTTTATTTTAGTTTGTTTTTTGTTTCGTTTATTTGTTACTGATGTGTTTACGAATTGTACAGAAAAATTTTTGAATCAACAGAATTGGGGTTAAATAATCATACATAAATAAAGTAATTTAATCAGCAACTTAGTCTTTCCTTTCAAATGGAAGCTGAATAAAAATTTGCAAAATGTACATGTCTATTTTAAAATTAAGTAAATTTTAAACTACTGTACAACCAATCAAGAATAAAAATCTGGTCATCAAATGCTCTCTATCTAAACTCATTATAATTCGTAAACAAATCTGTATAACTCCCATAATTTGCTAATTTTGTATTGGTTCAATCAAACATCATTGCCAATAGGTAATTCGGGTATTTTAAACAAATTAATTCAATACCGTAACATTTTTTATCTGCTATAAGCTAGTTCTTAATATAATCAATTTTGTTTTTCAAATGATAGACTAGGTTTTTATTGTTCAAATGTGCTTTTAGAGGGCGGAATATTAAATAATATATAATATTTTTAGTCGCAAACTCCTCTATAAATCCTTATTTTACTATAAGGAAAGTAACCAGACTGCAACCAAAGTTACAAATCTGGCGCGTTAAGTGTAATAATTGCATATTACCATCAAAACGCTAATGCTTCGATTGCAACAAACACCAGCCGAAAGACAGATCCTACTTAAAGGAGCTCCCTTGCCAGTCGTCACACACCACTTGCAGACTGCAGTTTCGAGCTGTTGGCTCTCGTCAGTGCAAGGTAGGTATGCGACGACCGACATGAGAATCCTTTGACTATAGTACATCCCGATATTTTCACAATAGCGACATGTAATACAGCCAGCAGGCGCCATCTAGCGGTCCAGTGTCTGTTGCAATCGAAAAATAAATAGCCTGACTATGCTAAGCCAAGTCAGGCTATTTATTTTTCGATTGCAACAGACACTGGACCGCTAGATGGCGCCTGCTGGCTGTATTACATGTCGCTATTATGAAAATACCGGGATGTATTATAGTCAAAGGATTCTCATGTCGGTCGTCGCATACCTACCTTGCACTGACGAGAGCCAACAGCTCGAAACTGCAGTCTGCAAGTGGTGTGTGACGACTGGCAAGGGAGCTCCTTTAAGTAGGATCTGTCTTTCGGCTGGTGTTGGTTGCAATCGAAGCATTAGCGTTTTGATGGTAATATGCAATTATTACACTTAACGCGCCAGATTTGTAACTTTGGTTGCAGTCTGGTTACTTTCCTTATAGTAAAATAAGGATTTGTAGAGGAGTTTGCGACTAAAAATATTATATTTAGGTTTTTATTGTTTTACTTTTTAACATAGATTATTGTCCCTGCAGCTGAAGGTCTGACAATGATGATATTTAATTTCAACAGGATGAGACATCCTCTAACTTGGTGTTAGTAGTAAGAACTTATTTACTAATAGTTTTTCGAATGGTTGGATCGGACGTAGAGGAAAAGTAGAGTGACTGGTTTGATAACCCAATTCCTTTTAACTTATATGTCTAGAAAATTTACTAATTCAATGAAGTTATGAATTAGTTGATTGTACTCAAGTTATCACTATACAATCTAATGAAAATGATATGCAATAATATATGTAGAAAGCGTACTTATCCCAAGAAATAGATAAATAAAAAATCAGTCCGCGATAACTCGGACAAACGTTCTCATTTAGGAGTACACCGCTCCACAGTTTCCCTCCCTGCATTTTCTAGGAGCAACTGGTTATATCATTTCATACCGGTATTAGGGAAGTGTCCATATGCCAAATTTAATCAAAATCGTTAGAACCGTTTTAGAAGGAAAATTATTTAATTCCATGCCTCCCCCCGCAACCTCCCTCCCTGTACTTTTAGACACGACCGGTTATCTTACCTTATGCTACTACTAAGTCAGTATTCATGTGTTAAATTTGATTAAAATTGTTAGATCAGTTTGAGAAGAAAAAAATTATTAAATTATTTAAAACTCATCCCCTCCACAGTTCCCTCTCCGTATTTTCTAATAGCAACCAGTCATGCCATTTCATAGCGGTATTAGGGGAGCGGCCATGTACCAAATTTAATCAAAATCGTTAGAGCCGTTTTAGAAAAAGAAACTATGTTCTATTTTTTCCCTGTTTTTAGATGTTTATTCGTCCCACTAGAATCGATTTTGCGATTTTGCCTCGAGATGTGGCCATCTTGAATACAGGTGTAAAATTTTAACAAAATCGATCCAGTAGTCTGGGCTCTAGGTGCGATCACAGACGGCTGACGACAGTCGGCAGGCAGACATTTTTTAAAAAACACTTTTTTTGTGTTCAGGAGACTTGAAAACGTGTAAATCTATCAAAAACTCAAACTCAAATTTTTGTGCGATCACAATACTTCCTTTATATACTACGTATATGGGAATGTAAAAATCACCGTTTCATTTGAAAAACCGAAATAACTAATAGCAGATAAAAAACAATTCGATGTCACCAGAAAGATAAAAAATATTAACATATACATACTCTGAACTATATTAAATTTGTTTTTGACACAATGCAAAATATTATTGCATGTAACAATTTACATTTACATTATGATGTATGCATTATTATCCTGTTATGGCTAGTTTTTGGAATGATCTTTAATGATAATAAATGCTGAAAACCCTTACTTAATATTTCGTACTAAAAATACTGAATAAATATGTATGGTATCATGAGTAATTAATACTTGAGATAAACAAACATTCTGTATATTTAATTGCAAATAATGGTGGGGTTATGATCGATTACTTTTAAATTATTTTAATATATAGTGTGATAATATTCAAAGTTCTTAATTTAAATGTGAAATAATTATAGAACTCTGTAATTACTTTAAAAAGTTGAAATTGTTTTTACTTGTGCTGATAGTAAATTCCTACTTGTACAACAAATTAATCTATATGGATGCTTCTACTTAGACTCTTCGATCTTCTTGAAATTGACAAAGTACAAACATACATAAGCCCACCATTGTTCTCCATTATGTTAAAATAGATGAGATATTTTGAAGGATTGTTTGTTCTTAAAGTATCATATATGTCTAGTAGAAAAACGAATATTTAAAAGATCACTCAAAATTGCATTTTTATACACTAAACTGAATTTATGGTGGAAAAATCTTTAATATAATTATTTTTAAGTTAACTTCATTATGGGATGTATATTCAATTTTATGAGTTGACTGATGAATATGTACTCTATAAGTAATTTTTTCTTTTAAAACGTGTTTTCTTAACCGAGTTACCGAGGTAATACCGTGAAAATTCCGAAAATTAGAGATAGGTAAAGAGGCACGAGGACCTAGAGTTTATAGTGGAATCTGAACCACTTATTGGAGATAATTTTATAACCAGTAATAATAATCAAACTATTCTACTAGATATATTTGAAACAAAGTCTTAACTAAGACGAAATAGATCTCTGTAATGCCATACTAACTGTTTCAACATGAGTATAACTTAATCTAATTGCCTGGACTACAGCCCCTTCGAGCCCGGTGCATAATCGTCGACTACTATCAGCGAAAAACATCCGAATGTCTTCTGTGGAGCTTCCAGACGATAATGAGAAAAGCCCCTCATCTGCAAGCACTTCTCCATGTCCAAGTCCTGTGGGAGGAAAAGTAAGTCTGAAGTCTAATGAAACTGCAATTTAAACCCTAATATCAAACAGGGTCGTATTTAGACAAAAGTTAACTGGAATATTTGGATTAAGTAGGATAGTCTAGATTTTCAGTTGATATGCATTGTGAAATATCCTGAACGTTGAATATATCAAACACAAGGTATTTTGAAAAAATGTTAAATAGAAAAGTTTTCAAGTTGCGAAGTGGTTTCGCAGGTGACAGAATTTCATCTAAAATTTAACTTGATTGTTTTAATGCAAATTTAGTGTATTAAATTTTACATAGATAGTGAATATCTAAAAAATGTTTAAATAGAGGACTCACTTACCTGAAACCGACAGATCGACAAAATATTAGTTTCTTAATTTAATAAGTTTTATGTCATTATTTATTCCTGGTATTGATATACAGGGTGTCCCAATAAAAACTCCCATGCCGGATATATTCTAAACGAATAGAGATATTTTAATTCTGTAAAAGCCAATTTGTAGCGCATAAAGAGAGCTTCATTTTTGAATATAATTGTTTTTTGAATATATCAGTGTATAGATGGCGCTGTGCTCTAAAGAAATATTTCGATGGGAGAAACTTTGAAATGAGGTTTATGTGAAATAAATAAATACACCACACCACAGGTAATGACGACCCCCTTTATCCTGGAAGGCTCTAGAAGAGCCTTGTGTGAGAGGGGGCTACACATTTAAAGACAAGGGACATAAACCCAATATCCGTGTATAATGGAAAAATCCCTCTCACAGTATTTTCCACTGCCACGACCGGGGATCGAACCCGGGACATTTGGGTGAGAAGCAAGTGCGCTTACCTCTCGACCATCAGTCGAGCATTGCAAATGCATTTCTAAGCAGATTATGTTCTAAAAAATACCATAAAACTAACCGCATTCGAGATATTTGAGTCCAAATGTTGGCATTTGCCAATATTGAATAATTGTAATCTCTTCAACATTTCAATCCTTTAAGTTGAACAATCTGTTTTTAATTTACAAATTTTGGAAGTAAATATTTAAAGAATTTTCCATATCTTATGAATTAAATATATATTTGAAGTAACCCTTGAAGAAAAAAAACTAAAAATATTATTTATCATATAATTCAAACATTTAAACAATAAAAAAACAATTACAAACATAAAATAATTTTTACAAACTAATGAAATTAAAATAACTATTTTAATAGATGTTCAAAATTATTGCCATTTTCATTAACACACATCGTAAACCTATTAATTAGTTCAAATCTACAAACTTTTAATAATGTATGCCGATTAATGGCTGAAGCACTAGCATAAATTTTATTATAAAGATCTGCCATGTCTTCTATTGGTTCTTTGTACGCTTCACTTTTTAAAAATACCCATAAATAAAAGTCTAATGGAGTAATGTCAGGAGATCGAGCGGGCCATCTAAGTACTCCATTGGTACCAATCCATCTTCCTGGGTATGTTTGATTGAAATAATTAACAACGTTGTGATGATTATGTGGGCCTGCTCCATCCTGATGGAAACCACATATTATCCAATTGAGCGGGCAAATTCCTTAGTAGTACTTGGAAATCATTTTGCAAAAATTGTAAATATCTTTCACCTGTTAAATTCTCATTGTAGAGGTATGGGCCAACAATGTAACCATTAACGATACCACACCAAACATTTACTCCAAAACGATTCTGGGATCTGGTATGTCTCATCCACCTAGGATTCCAGTACCAGTAACGACAATTATGTCTTGTGATTACTCTATTATGGAATTGACTTTCATCACTCCACATAATTGTATCCAAAACATTTGGATTTTCTTCTAAGAGAACTGAAAATTGCGCCAAAAAATCTAATCTCCGCTCATTCTCGCCTGGAATCAAACTAAACTAAGCTAAACTAAATGAACTTTATATGGAAAAAATTTGTTTGTTTTAAGAATTCTGTGGCAGGTGGAATGTGCAATATTTGTTTCTTCCGTCAACTTGCGTACTGAAATATTTGGGTTATTTTCTACTTGATGTATTACCAATGCAATATTTTCATCAGTTGCAGTTCTTTTTCTTCTTGTTGTTTTTGGTTTTTAAAACCTCCATAATTTTTAAAATTAGAACACAAACATACAAAAGTTTTCTGAGCTGGTGAAGGTCTGCCAGGAAAACGTGTTCCGTATAAACTTACAGCTCTTGAAGCATTTTTGCGACATTCCCCATAAATAATAATCATGTTTAATTTATCTTCATTTGTAGGAGAAACCATATTTAATAATAAATATTCACAAAGAAAACAATAATTAGGTAAAATAATACAGTTCTATTGACACACTAATAAACAAAATGTGATTGAAATTAAGAAATGTCAAAACTATTATTCCAAAGGTAACTTTAATTGTATTTAATTTATAAGGTATAAGAGTTATTATACTCATTAGATATCAAATATTTCTAATTATAATCTAACCTGATAAAGCAATTATATGAAAAATTCCTTAAATATTTTATTTCAAAATTTTAAATTAAATACAGATTGTCCAACTTAAAGGACTTAAATGTTGAAGAGATTACAATTATTCAATATTGGCAAATGCCAATATTTGGACTCAAATATCTCGAAAACGGTTAGTTTTATGGTATTTTTTTAGAACATAATCTGCTTATAAATGCATTTTCTTTCACATAAACCCCATTTCAAAATATCTCCCATAGAAGTATTTCTTTAGAGCACAGCGCCATATATATACCGATATATATTCAGAAATGAAGCTCTCTTTATGCTCTACAAACTGGCTTTTACAGAGTTAAAATATCTATTCGTTTAAAATATATTCGCCTGGGAGTTTTTATTGGGACACCCTGTATAAAACATAGTTTATAAATGTAATATTTAATTGACCACAATTTATTTATTGTAAATTGAACTCATTGAAATTCACTTTTGGCATCACATTTTGCAAGACATCTTACACAGGCATGCGTTGTACTTTTGGCATGTAGTGCCCTAAATTTACAGCTACAATTCTTTCTTACTTGCGATTTTTATAATTCATCGAAAGTCTTATCGAATAAAAAGATTGCCATGAAACAACAATCTCTGATGTGGTAATTTTAAGGCCAGGTAGGTCAGCAGATCAGGAATGGTAATTATTTTCTTCTTCAAGGTAGTTTATAGCATCTTCGACAAAGTAGGGATACGTCTATGTGCGGGGTTATTCACTATATTATGGAAAATAGAAAAAAAAGTATCGTATAAAAGTTGTATCTTACTTATATTTTATTGAAACGTAATCAAAAAAACAATATCATGTATATGTTACGTGGTAACAAATTTTTTTTCTCATGTAAATCTGTTTCTATTTGAATATGTAATGAGTAGCTGAAATAAAACAGATATCACTTTTAATTTATTTTTTATTATAACGTTGTAGCTATTGCTATAGTAAATGATAGATTGTTAATGAGACAAAATGCACTGCATTATAACATTAAAAAAATTTGTGTGTAACATTTTAAAAAAGTGGAGAATAAATGGTACGATTAGTAGAAATCCTGGATCAAAGGACACAGAATATCCTACTTAACAAGAAACTATTAATATTTCGTTATTGCATCATTTTTATTTATAACTTCTATAAGTCTGTTTGGCATAAAATTAAATAACCTTATACAATAATCATTAGTAATAATATTTTCCCATGCATTATTTGCTATTTCCAGTAATTATTCCGTGGTCTCACATTTTGTTTTTGGATACTTCTTATGAGTAGTCCCCATACTTCTTCCACAGGGTTAAGATCTGGACCATGATTGGACCAGTTAAGAACATTGATGTTGTTATCAAGAAACCAGTTAGTTACGGTATGAGCAGTATGAACGGAACAATTGTCTTGTTGAAATATGAACTCATTAGGAAATAATCTTGACACAGAAGGGAGCATAATATTGTCTAAAATCCTAATATACGTTTCACTATTAAATCGTTCGTGCCGATATACAAGCCCACATATTGACCACATAAAACTACCACTTTTATCATTGCTAGATATATTTCTTATCAAATCGAGTATTCGGAGGGCGGTAAATACGAATACGACCGCTGTGTGTTGACTGGAAAGTTTTTTCGTCTGTAAAGATTACATTGTTCCAAAAATATACATCATGCGCTAAAAATTCAGGCGCAAATCCTACTCGAGCTTCCTTATGTTCAGTTTTAAGTAAGTATTTCTGTGCTGCTGCATGACAGCGTAGCTCCGATTCTCTTACTCGCCGGCGACCAGTACTACTCGATCCAGGAAAATTCGTTTCTTCAGCAGCCTGAATAATTGAGTAAAATGGATTTTCTATTAAAGCATTTACTAATTGCAAATCTTGTTGGAGTTGATATCCTTCGTCGCCCTGATCCAGGATTTCTACTAATCGTACCGTATATTCTCCACTTTCTTAAAATGATACACACCGAATTTTTGTCAATATTATAACGCAGTGCAATTTGTCTCATTGACCCTCCATCTTCTGCTTCAGCAATAACTCCAGATTTAATTAAATCGCTTATATGAGATATATTAGTTTTTTGCACACTTGAAATAAATTATGACAACTAACTGACAATGTCACAAAAATTAAAGTTATATGCATACAGCTAGATTTTAGCAAAATACCGTTATAAGACGTCCTATTTTTTTGCTCACGACCGTACGAAACAAATACATGTTTTTTTAAATAGAACATCCTATATATTATTGCATTTTCGAGAAGCCCCTTTTCCTCTCTTTTCAGATATATAATATTGTATAGGACTATCTTAAATACTTCTTGACATATTTGACATCCAAAATGCAAATGAGCTGCTTTGTTGCAAGAAGAGTGAGCCATGTGTGTCAAAACACAAGTGAAACAAAAATAACTACTACTAGTCTGTGTTAAAAGTCGTTTCTAGGATCTAGGTTTTAGTTTTTGGAAGCCCGAGCAGGAGCTGAACATAACAAAGATAACGAGTTATATTCATTGTTCGTCATGATAGTTATGTTCGTCGTATTCACGACGGTGCCGTTTACAATTAATTATCATAAGTGACACACAACGAGTTACAGTTACGTCAGCACTTGAATTGACCGCATCCCACTATTGTTCTAATAGTTTATTTCACCCTTTGCTCTTAATACCTAGCTAAAAAATAAAAAAGAAAATTATTTCGAGCTAATAATAATAGATACTCATCCGTTAGCATTCCTTCGTCATTTTCGTCTGCTGAAGAATTTTTGTATTCGTGTGAAATCATAAAAATATTTTTAACACGATTTGTCGTGTCATCACTCCCATTCGGTATTTCAAGAATTGGGAAGAACGAGAGTCAGAACTAAATTATGGGAGAAAATGAACTTATGTTTGATTTGTACGAATTTATGATATCATGTCTGTCCGATTTCAGCTGTATTTATTGAAATAACGTCATTAATTTTTTAAAGTTTTATTGAAATACTAGTCTGAAACTCTGTCCAAGTAATAATATAAGCGTTATTTTTGATATATTGTGTTTAGGAGCAGCGAATGTCTATTTGGCATGCGAACGAAACAAACATAAACAAAATACAAAATGCTACACTAACTTGTTTCTAATGTCGCGAGTCATCAATCTTCTGTTCTGACTACATTAGTTTTCTGCAAACGATCAAACCATTCGTTCTTCCTTTTTAACTCTCTATAAAACTTTTAAATTTTCATTACATCTTTATATCTACATCTCATATCTAATCTCATTGGACTGTTACTTTCATGAATTTTGCCAGTTCTTTTTATTACAGCAGTAATATCAGTTCTTTATCTTCCCAGATATGAAAATATGACTTTTTCGAATGATTTACCATTTGGTATTGGAACAATAATCAACATGAAACTAATAGTACAATCAATGAACCGATTCACCTCCGAAATCTGATCAACTCAACCGATTTGTTTGAAATTTTGACAGTAGCTCAAAAATGATGCAAGTAACAAACCTGACTTAGTTCTGTTATGTGCTTCCACCCCGGGGGTGAATGCCACTCTTTCTCGGGGGTGGAAATTTAAAAATTCAAAACGACAAGGATAGAGGATCAAATTTTAAGAAGAAAATGTAGTATAAAGTTTTTTCTACAACCTAATAATTTCTGAGTTATTCGCAATTGAAAATTCCAATAAAAAACACGTTTTTCAACAGTATTTCGTGAATAACTCGAAAATTAAACGTTTTCTGGAAAAAAACTATTCTTATCAAAATCGAAGCTAATAAAAAAAGCAAAGCGCTTCGTCTGTTTTTCTTTAATGTTTTAGATCATATTAAGCGACTTATGAGTCATTGAAGACGAATTTTTGTTTGTTGTAAATTTGTCTAAGGATTTAAACTCAAATAACGGAAAAATGAATAATTTTTCAGAGAAAATGTTCATAACCTTTTTTAAAGTGCTTTATTAGACCTTTAAAATAAGCTTTTATAAAAGCCTCTAGCATGAAAATTAAGGAAGTTATGACGAAAATAAGTTAAGTCTCTGGAATTTTTGAAAAAAAATTTACAATAAAATTGGTTCCATGAGCGGCAAAATTAAAATTAATCGTAGCCCATGAAAAATTAACTTTATTTATGTCCCAGTAAGACGTTCCAAAAGTTTGAATGGTTTAGGGAATGTACATTTTGAAAAAAGTTGTTTTAAGTAAATTTTTCTTTTTTTAAATTTTTCAAAAAATACGTTGTTTTTTCAAAATAACTCAAAAAATAATGGTTTTACGAAAAAAAGTGTTCTTAACAAAAATTTAGATTTCTTTTAACCGAAAATTTTGCATTTTTTAAATTCATGTAGCTTAAAACTTAAGCGAGATATTGGCATTTAAAGCTTTGATTTCTATGCGAAGGAAACCTCTTTTTAGCCCTTCAACCTTAAAATTCTCTGAACGAAAGGGTGTAGAAATATTGCAATCATCATTATAGCTTATGAAATTCCCTACAAAATGAAGTGTGGGTGAATGCAAAAAGCTTAAAAGGAAGCCGTTATCGTTAAAAAATATTTTTATTATAATTACAATGTGAAGTTTTAAGAGTTTAATTTCCCTGAAAGGGATGTTTTTAAGGGATGAAAATTTTAGAAAAATTTCATTGTATCATAAGCAGCAATTTGTTTTCATTTTTTTACGCATTCCACTACTTGGAGCTTTCAAAAGGATTTTTTCCCTAATTTTTAGTATAAGGGGTGGTTTTTAGGGGTTGAATCATATTGAAAAATGATGTATCAGGTCGTTTACACTTAAAGAATATATTTTTTCTATTCAAGATTCAAAATAAAATGATTTTATGTTTTTTAAACCGTTTTTTTAATAATTGTGTGAGAGGTAGTTTTTAAGGGTAGTTACATAGTAAAATATCGAAATATTAGTTACAATGTAAAAAACAACAAATATTTAACATAATGATAACCTATCACTGCTTCCATCTATTAGTTTTCAATTTTTTCTAAGTTTTATTGTTAGGGGTAGGTTTTGAAGATTATTAAAAAAATGAAGTATCAGATTTCTTATACTTAAAGGGGAAAATTCTTCTATTACGATCCAAGATAAAAAGGTTTCATGCTTTTTAAACACATTTTTTTATTAATTTTCGTGTGAAGGGTTGTTTTTAAGGATAGTTAAATAGTAAAATATTGAAATATTAGATCCATGATTAAAAGCAATTGATATTTAACATATTTGAACATAATTATAGCCCATCACTGCGTTAATTTATTAGTTTTCAATTTATTTGAGTAAGGGGTAGTTTTCACCCCTTGAAAACAAAAAGCACACTTTGCGACTAAGTCAGGTTTGAAGAGGAGGGTAAGATGAACTTAATTCTAAATTTTCAAGAAGATCGGAGCAGTACTTCAGATTTCGGAGATTTGGCCCCTTTTTAACGTTGAATGACTGTACTATAAGCTCCCTTATAAACTTTATATAAATAAGGAGTATTTGTATAAAGTTTACATATAACCAGAGTTTCGTATTACTACATAGTTTTAGATTTCATTATTTAACCAGTCAGTTAAACATAGTAATCGTTTTAAAAGTAGTACATGATGCTACAAGTTTAAGTAAGAATTATACACAAGATTATGCAGTTGCAAGTATAATAAAGCTATTATTACCCAGTAATTTATAACTGCAAATACGACCCTGACAGAAACCAAGCATACAGAGAGTATTAATCCCCTATTAATGTTGCAGAAATCTCACAGGCTGCTTCCTACAAACCTCTATGTGGTGCTCTATAATTTCAAGTCGCGTCATCAAGATGAGCTTGACCTGAAGGCAGGGTACAAGGTAACCGTAATAGACACGTCAGATTCAGACTGGTGGAAAGGTAAATGTTTAGGAAGGATAGGATTCTTTCCATCCAAGTATGTTTCTAAGTTATCCCCAGGAGAGAAACCACTACAGGTAATTTTAACCTAAATTGCGTGTAACCGTATGAAGTTCGATGAAAAAATTTAAACAGTTGCACAAAAAAATAAATAGAAGTATGGACACACATTTTTTTTTCAAAAACTTCAATAGTTTTTCTGTCAAAACTCGATCCATTAGTAATAACTATTTCAGGAAGAAATTTGACTCAAAAGACCTCTCAAGGTAATATTAGTACCGCTGATTCGGCTATGGTCCTATCCAAATAAAACACGATGGAACAGAACGCTTCATGTATTTTGTGCTACTGTCCGGAAAATTGCTGACATTCGTCCGGCAAAAACAAACTCTCTACACAAAAATTCATCTCTCCCAACTGGTTATATAAATAGCTATTTCACAAATTAAGTGAAATATATCCTATAGGCAGAGATGGGCAAAGTATTAATTTAAACGACTTCAAGTATCACGTACCAAATAGTTAATTGGAGTACTTGTTGCATCAAGTATCAATTACTTTTCAAAAAACAGTTACATCAAGTACTTCAAGGTAGTACTTGCAATTATGGGTGTAAGTACTACTTGTACTACTTCAATCAGTCACTTAATTCTAACTGGTACATTTAAATACTTCAAGTATTTTCTTGTTGTATCAATTATCAAATACTGTTTAAAAGTAAAACACTTACAAATAGTTTAACTAGTTCAAGCACTTTAATTTTTTTATTTTTATCTAAACCAATCTTTATGTGTAAATATTTCTGTACACTGACATTTTTTTACACTTATGTTATATTTAAATAATGATACAGTTTTTTTAATTTGTTTTATTTATTTACTAAATGAAAAATTTTGCTCCTTAAAGAATAACTAAAAGTAAAAATTTTAAATAATTTTTCAGATTTGACAAAAGTTGAATATTAGTGTAGATACACAAACGAAATATGATATTCTATTTTTGTTAACAGCAGCAAATAAAGCAGAAGTATATTTATTCCTGCAAAGTGAGTGACTGATTAGCTTTTAATAGAATCAAATGGTCAAAATTGGTATCAGATAGATTATTTCATCGTGGTGTATAAATGAAATGCATAAGATGCTATGTTTGCACATTTAATTGGTATATAGTTGGTATTCTTTTCCAAGAAATTCTACATTGTTTTATTTTTACAACAACTTGGTATCACCTCTAAGCAGGAGTACTATAAATTTTCATAAAATTATTATGACAAAGTAAAAGTAGTCCTACTTACTGAGCCTGAGAAACAAATATAATGTTACGTGTTTACAATCTCCAGTAAACACCCTGTTCGTAGGTTCAATAAATTGCAACAAGACTCTTCACAAACCACTGATTTATTAATCATTAAAAAGATCACAACTAATTATACTTTAATCTAACATAAATGTTTCTTACCTCATCTTATCGCTTGCTCGTCTAATAAAAACTGTCCTGAGTACTCTTGGGTCGACTCTATATATACCTGCGTCGAATGTACTCGACCATTCTAGAATGTTCCAGTTTATCATTCTCGGCGTTTCCGGGCCGTTCTCGAATTTTCTATGAGGCAGTGCCGTAGTCGTGCACATAACACTGCACCATCCTTCAGCCTTAACATCCCGATCAGCCAATTCAGAGTCCCCGACATACTTCGCCAGTCTGTCCAGGTGCACGATTTTCATCTTGGACTTTTTACTACGTTCAATTCAATACACAACGTCATTTATCAGGGTCATGACAGAATACGGTCCTTCCCAAGGTAAACGAGGTTTCGAGAATCCTTCTTCACCCCGCTGTGGGTTTTACAGCCATACCAAGTTCCCCACCTTGAATCCCGCCGAACTGGCGTTACGGTCATATCGAGCCTTCATTCGGTCACCACTCCCTGCAGGTGATCCTTTGTTGGCCGCATCCACACAAGCCTTGTGTCTGCGACACCAAGCCTCTACGTCTTTTTACGCTTTTTATCCAGTCAAATCGTTCCCTTATTCTAGCCAAGGTCTTATTTTTACCAAATTGGTCTCCGGATTTTCCCTCGTGCACTTCCCGAAGTACTTGTGTTGGTACTCGACACCTGGGTATCACCAACCGCATGGTAACTTCCTTCCCATACGGGCTCTCCCATGCTCTCCGTAATAGTTCATCTTCAGCCCATGGAATCCCATTGCCTTCAGTCCAACACTTTTGACCGAAATGTCGTTCCATTCTTGGCGGATTCCTTTTTCTTTTGCCTTCAGTAATGGTCAAATCTTCGGAACCCCTATCTTAACCGTCTTCACTTCTTTTAAATCCTGCTGTTTCTTTACATCCTCAGCATTCACTTCCTTAGGGTACCCCTGACAACATACCTCTTGATATGCCCCAATTTGCCACAATTATAACAGCGGATTCCTTTTGTAAGCCTTTCACTGCTTCGTTGCTGTTAAGGGCTCCTGTTTCGGGGTTGTGGCCCCTGTTTCGGTTCCGGTCGCGAACTCAATTCGTTCCGTTCTTGTGCGACCATTTTCTGTATGTCCTTTAGCATAACCATCACTATCGTCCTTTCGGAGCTGACTTCATCTTTCCTTGCAGCGTTTACTTCCCCAGGTTTCCATCGTCGACAATCTCGCATCATATGGACTGATTTGCTGCAACAGTAACATCGGATACCTCCGCTAGATTTTACACCTCCTTGTCGATTTCCCTGTTTTCCTGGAGAACTTGTCTTGGTCATTAACTGAGTAAACATCTTGTGTAAATCCTTGAGTTTGGTGTCTTAATTCGTTTCCTCTGATTGACCTCCGTCCACAGAAACGGCTCGTATTCTGTGCCCCTTGGTGCATCTGGGTAAGTCAAGTGTGCCAATCTCTCTACTGCAGCCTCAAATTCACTTAAACTCTCCCCAGCTTTTTTCATACGTGATTTTAGCTGGGTCCGATATGGTTGGGAGAGATGTTGGTCGTCATATCTTAAGTCGAACGCAGTTCCTAAAACTTTAAAATCCTGTTACTGCGCCACTGGGATCATCTGCAGCAATTAAAATGCTTGACCTCTCAATGCTAGAAAGTGCCATAGGTTCTTCTTCATTATTCTAGTTATTAGCACAAGGCGCTGCCTCAAATTTTCTTGTAGGTTGACCAAGAAGTTTGTCCATCAAAGGAGGGAGGTTGTAATCGAGGATCTGATGATACAACTAGCTGGCCTCTCAACTGTCGCTTAAGTCGTTCCATCTCTCCCTCAACTACCCGTAATTTTCTTTCAATATCGCTAATTTTTCCTTCGACGTCAGTAACTGTTTGGTTGACTTCGCTTACTTCTTCTTCGACTGTACAACTTTTTGTTCAACCTGAGAGGATAGTGTCTTGTTGCACCTATATAATTTTTCTCAATTCCTCCTTTTGTTCTTGACGTCGTTTCTTTTCGTCTTTCTTATTGGTCTTTTTCTGCCTGACGTTTCCTTTCTATTTCTTCTTCGCGTCTCTCTTGTTCTTCTTTTTGGTCTAGCATAATTTTTCTAAATTCCACGAATATGTCTTACATTTAGTTTTAGGCAGCCATTCTTCTTGTCTCCACCCAAAATGTTCTTAAAACAACACTAACAAGTCTTATTTAAAGTCTGTATCAGAGATGTCAAATATTTCTACAAAATCTAGAACAGAATGTTCTGGACGTTTTCTCGAAATTTCGCAAATGGGTCTTATTCAATGTCTATATCACTTTTCAGTGGATAGAACTTGTCTAACTGCACTAGTTTCCAAATAGAATATTCTGGAAGTTTTCTCGAAATGTCTATATCACTTTCCAGTTGATAGAATTTAGCTAACTGCACTAGTTTCCAAATAGAATGTTCTGGAAGTTTCTCGAAATGTCTATATCTCTTACCAGTTGACAGAATATAGCTAGATGCACTGGTTTCCAAATAGAAGATTCTGGAAATTTTCTCAAAACGTCACAAGTAGGTCTTGTTTAATGACCATATCACTTTCCAGTTCAAAGCACTTCAATATCTGCAGTGATTTCCAAATAGAACAATAGAACAGTCTGGAATCTAGTCGAATTCTCCAGAAATCCTGTTGCAATTTCGCTTCTGACACCAATTGTTACGTGTTTTCAATCTCTAGTAAACACCCTGTGCGCAGATTCCATAAATCGCAGCAAGACACTTCACAAACCACTCATTTATTAATCATTTAAAATTCGAAAAATTAATCCTTAAAAATAACAAACTAATCATACATAAATTCCCTACTTTTCTTCACTTGATAATGTTTCTTATTTCATCTCATCACTCGCTCGTCTAATAAAAACTGCTTAGTGCGCTTGGATCCACTCTATATATATATATATATATATCCGCATCGAATGTACTCGACCATTCTGGAATGTTCCAGTCTAACATTCGCGGCGTTTCCGAGCCGTTCTCTAATTTTCTGTGAGGCAGTGGCGTAGTCGTACAGATAACAATAAGTAGAGTATTGAGTGGTAAATAAATAATTATAGTACTATTTTTACTATTTTTCATTTTATAAATAAAAAACAATAAATATAATATGTTTTTTGATAATTAAGTTTTAATAAGAAACAAAAGTACTGCTTATTAATCGTGTATAAAATATAAATTATAACTTAGTTGAACACATTAACACATAATATATAAACTCTCAATATAGGACTCCATGTTTATAGGCCATTTGATTATCATAAATAGAAAAGAAAATTATAAAGTTTTGCCACTTGAGGATTAAACTTGTCAAGGAATGTACTTTCAAAATAAAAAGAGTTCCCAAGCAACAAGTGAGAGCTCCATCCCTAAAACCCTCCCCTAAAGTGCAATTCGGTAGTTTTTTGCGATTTTCTGGAAAACCATTTGTCCTACAAAAAAAATTATACTTACAAAAAATGTTCCCAGTAAATCTACATAAATATCTTTGCTCACTAAGATTGCCCTCTAATGATTTTGCTTTATAGAGCTCCAATATAAAACTTTCCCCAGCTTGCTCAATTTCTGTTGGAGTTGACTTAGCATTATTTACAATCTGAATTACACTATCAAGGTCCTTTCTGCGATTAAATCGATGTAAAAACTGTTGTTTGCCCTTTCCAGACAATCCTGACGCGGTATCGCAGCCACTAGTAGCATGAATGAATAAGATTATAAGTGATGCATATATACCATGTTCGTGAATCTCTGTTAATGCAACCTCTAACTTTAATAGCTGATTTTTCGAAAACCTCTGTTCTAAACAATTTAGGTAATAAACACTTTTTTATGTAGAATTTTACTGGGAATATCTTTTGCAAGTATAATTTTTTTGTGGGACAAACGGTTTTCGCGATAATTGCAAAAATCTACCGAACTTCACGTTAGGGGTGTGTTTTAGGGATGAAGCTCTTACTTGTTGCTTGAGAACTCTTTTTATTTTGAAAGTACATCCCTTGGCAAGTTTAATTCCCAAGAAGTGGCAAAACTTTATAATTTTTTTTTCTATTGGTCTATTTTTAAGCTAATATGAACGGCCTATTATTACCCTCACAACTATGTCTCTAATACAAAGTAAAGACAAAATGCTCTTTTTAGCAATAACGAATAACTGCTCTTGCCAGTCTCTGCAGATTCCAACTCGATTGTAAATTTACTTGTAGTACCTAAAGTGCTTGAAATATTTTAAATACTTGAATTAGATTATCTAGTGCTTTAAGTACTGTAATTTCGCTTAACAAGTACTAAGTCCTAAGTACTATTCGAAAATATCTGCAATTATCAAATTCTTATTTCTTCGGGTATTTGAAGTAAAATACTTCAAGTAGTAAAAAGTAATTGAAGTACAATTTATAACACTTCTTCTTGAAGTAGTGCTCATCTCTCTCAAATTTCTAGGTAACACACAATCTACAAGTGTCAGATGGCGACAATGGTTTGATGCTACTTAGGGACCAAATAGTAATCCAAATAGGAGAAGAATTAGACGGGATGGTAATGATCCGTTCCGGAGACAACCGCCAAGGAGTTTGTCCTGTGAAATTCCTTCAGGAAGTGTGACACCGTAGTGAAGTTGCTTGCCAAGCTACTTACCCATGTAACTGTTTAGCTAAACAACAAAATGCACCCTCAAATACGTTGAAGAAGATATACTACCCCAATCCATCCCCGAGGCTTATGATCCAAAATAATACCCTAAATAAGCAGAACAATAAGAAAAATATTAATTCGGGTAGCATATTACAGTATTATTATAACAATTTTGGTAAAAGTAACAAAGATACAAATGTTTACAATAACGTTCTTAACAGAAGGAGAAACGAGCTGGCTTTCCTACACGGGAAGGCACCATTTTCATCCACAAAACGTCCCCTATCCATAAGGCTCTCTACTCCAAAGCACGTAGTAAATTTTTTTAGCAAATCATTCAAATCTGACTCGCAGAAACGCCCATTGTTACTGCAGGGAATTAGCAGTGTCAACAATCAGGAATATAGACCGAATTTTCAAATTATACCAAACAAGAATGGGCTGAAAATATCCTCAATATACACAATCAGTGAAGATGTTGAAAAATTTACTTTATACCGGAAAAATTTATATATTTCATCGAATAGTAGGCCTCTTTTTGTGAGAAAATAAAAGGTTTTTTATTGCAGTTTTCACTGAATTTAAAGTAATAGTTTGACATATTTTTATAAATGTTATAATGATAACCCATATATGTGATTTATAACAATGTAAGCACGTCCTTGTATATCTTATGAGCACCATAATTCGTATACTTTCATCCATCAAGGCAAAAATATTTATTTAAAGTCTAAAATTCATTCGTTAATTATTATAAATAAACACATTTTTCAAAATTGTATAAATAAACATGCTGAGATGACAGTTTATTATTGCGAAGGAGTGGTTGCCCTAAATGGAAGTTTTGACTTTCATGCCTTTTCCATTACTTGTGTGCATGATCATAACACCCAAAAAATTATAAATTTACGTATTATGCATCTCTAAAATTCATATTCCACCACTAAAATTTAAACAAATGATACGGCCACACTTTGTTTCTCGCATGATCATGATCTTTAGTAGAAAACAATGTTACAAATGAATGATTTGCCCATAAAATGGGACGAAATTTCTCGACTTGGATGAAATTATTCAAAGAGGGCTGAAATTTTGGGAACAAGCTTATTTTGTGGTACTTTATAACATTTCAAAAGTACTCACTGGTAGACGCCGGCGGAGGGGTGGAGGGGGAGAAAATAATTTTATGAAATCGGTTTTTCGCAAAAAACACGGAAAGTATCAATTTTACTATAAAATATGAACACATGAAAATTATAGATAATAAAAATCCGCACAATTTCGCCTTTTTTCAACTTCGTTCGACCTATTGGAGCCGAGATAGATTTTTTTTTAATTTTGACAGTTTGGCGACTTAACGGAAACGCGCACGTTTTTCGCACCAATCTCAAAAATGGTTATTCGGATTGCCAAATTTTTGGAATGAAAGTTGTAGAGAATTCGATTACGAGCAATTTCCTTTTATTTTTCATTTTCATTCGATCAATATTGGCAGAGATAAATTTTTAAATATCTTGATACCACGTTATCAGAACACTTGTTTCATGATAAAATCGATAAAAACTCGAAAACAACAAATCGTACGCATATAGTATAATGAAAGTTAAAGAGAATCATATTTTGAATATGCTAGTGTATGTATAAAATCGTTTTGGTAACGAGTGAATGGAGATAAAAGGGAAAAACATGAAAAATTGTCATTTTTAAGTGCATTTTGACAAATAGCTATTTTTTTACTGGCTTTAGGTAATAGTGACACTAAAGGTTTTTTGAAGAGAATTAAATTATCTGTAAAATGAGCTCAAGTAACCTTCATACGATGAATGGTTACAGTGTTTAAAGCTCTGAGCAAAAATTTCTGTTTTATTATAAATCAAGATTTTCCTGCAAGAACTGTGCATAACAATTTTTAAAAAAATATGGGCGCAGTATGAAACGACTTAGCAATGCCCACATAATAACTTCTGATACTTCAAAAAGTGAGAAAATATTATTAAATGCACTTTTCTGTACTTCAAACGTGACGAAAATTGCCTGTTTGCTAAAAATTAAAAATCAACCGCATTTTCAATCGTCAGTTTCTTGTCGCTACTTATTGAAAATCATACACGAAAAAGTCCCTCCTCCCCCTTTCCATCGGCGTTTACGGATGAGGACTTCTGATATGTTGAAAAGTACCACAAAATAAGCCTGTTCTCAAAATTTCAGCCTGCTCTGAATTATTTCATCCAAATTTTCCCATTTTACTTGGCTAATTTAGGAATTAAAATATATATATATTGTGTTCTTCCCTTAATTAAACTGATGGTTTGAACTTCTGTTATGATCACATATATATTTATGTTTATGACATCTTCCTTAAAATATAATAATAATATGCTGCCTAATTACACCCTTATATATTAGTATATAGAATAATAAGTACTCTAGTTCCAAAAATCTTCTGTTTAATTTTAGTTTGTATTTTAATATTCTGTTAAACTTACTGGGTAATCATTTCCTTTAGTAGAACCAAACCAGTAATAATTACTGGTTTGAAACAATGAAACAATTATTGTTTCAGCTATCAATTAAATTTTTTGTTGAAAAGTATTATCTAAATGAATTTGGATCATTTGCATCAGTTCGTTCTAAAATACGATTACATTATCTGTCCTGTTTACGGCCACTTCTATCCTAGGTGCAATGCCATAAAAACACTGAACATAAATTAGATAAACCAAAGACTCAGAGACACAAAACTTTATGTTCTACCCTTACAATTGGCCCATTAATATATCTTTGCGGCCACAAAGTACCCCTTTATAGTACTTATAAAATAAAGTTAACTTTATTTTATTAGTACTAAAGAGGTACTTTATAGTTGCAAAACTATCTCATAAACAGTACTTTATAGCGCAGTTATACATAGAGTTCTTTATTTGTTGAAATGCTGTGCATTCAAAGAGGATATAAAACCCATTAATAATACACAAGAGTACAAGAATTTCATATATATATAAAAAATTGACTAATGAAAATAAGAAACCAGTACAAATTAAAATGAATTTTAAGTTATGACACTGCTTTTTGGAATTAGAGAGGTGTGGTGATACCATTTTTTGTGTTGAATTTAGAATGTTCCTATAAATTTCTGTAAATTTTGGCTTTAGTCTAATGTTGTTCAATAATGTGCAAATTCTATAATTATTTGGATATATGAAAATCCTTTATGAATTTTCTCCGTCAGCTACTCTTCCGAATTTGAAATTCCAATAGACTATAAATGGTACAACATATTTTTTAAAGTATTGCCTTTTGAAACACTTTTTAATACATGGCCTTTATAGATACTGTGACCAGATTTTCAAAATTAGATATATCAATCAAATCAGGATTTTAATGTTGATTTTCTGAATCAAGCAGTTCTTTTGTTTTAACGTGTTCGTAATCCTTACATTTCCATAATTCCAGGTTTATTGCTTATGGCTTCACATTCATTTGTCTCCCTCTACTTCAATTCTCGAACATTTTGAACAGAGACTGCATAAGTCAAAGGTTTTGCATAGCTCCATACGAAGTAGCCAAGGGGATTTAAATCCGGAGAACGAGGAGGCCAATTTACAAAGCCATGGCTCATGATAAACAACATTTGAACGTGTCTCAATAATTAAACTAAAATGTTCCAGTACATAACATATATGTCATACATAATAAAAGTATACCGCATCGTCGAGCAAATTATCTAAAGTATTTTCCAGAAAATTTAGATAATTTGGACCTTTTTAACGATTTGGCAAAACAGGGCCCTACCAAATGGCCACCAAGTATCCAGATCCAAACACTGATGGATAATCTGTCTTCATGCCCCGATTCAAAAATTTCATGCAGATTTTCGTCAGCCACACGTGAGAATTGTGAAAATTAATTATCTTACCTCTAGTGAAACCAGCGGTAAATAGTATTCTAGTTATAAAATTAGGCTCGCTTAAATCACTGACAAAATTTCTAACCTTAGGTTTTAATGTCTGGACTCTCTGTAGATGATAAGGATAAAACAACTGTTCATGAAGAACTTCCTAAACACAGCCTTTCGGGATGCTCTCTTGCGTAGCAATTCTCCTGGTGCTGGTTCCTGGAGCAGCTGCTACTAATTCCAATATTCTCTACACTACTTCTATGATGCAAGTGTTGTGAGGTCTCCAGAGTCACTTGAATTCCTTACGCGAAGTTTGATATGTAAACTAATGAAGGTTTTGTCACAAGGAAACTGCCTGCCATCATTAAATGCTTTTTTTGATGCCAAAATTTATTAATAATAATATTTCTATTTGACTGAAACAAGACAACTTTTATTGTTTGAAGGCGCAATTAATTAATCGCTCTTCTTACACAGAACTTTTCAATCCGGTTTTAAAGGGAAATAAACCTTATACGAGTTTCCACCTGAACTACGTTTTCTTTAAAAATTCGTCTTAAAGAATTATCTTCAAAGTCAAAAATAGAAACCATTTCAAAGCAAAGCAATTATGGGCATCTTAAACAGGAGCCACCCTATTTCGTGAGAACATGGTTATTTACCCCCGTTTTCATTGACACCAAACGATTTTCCTTGATAAAATTACGACATTTCATCCCTCTAGAGTAGTAGATTCCAAAATAACCAAGACGAACTTTATTTTTACACCATCTATAGAAGGGCCCAACTCCGTTAGGTTAGGTTAGGTTCATATGAACTTTTTTTCATATTTTTGGGTATAGAATCACCCACCGAAACATTCTGCCGTTATTTGCAGACGCCCTATATGTTTGTTGTAGAGTTAATGAAGATTCATAGATCGAGGTATACTTTAGAATAAAATACACGAGTACATTACGGATTGCGTTTATGTGGTTTATGTTATAATTACGGAAATACCCTGCATACTTCCCTGAAGCGCTACTGGCTACGGTTAATAACAAATATTTTTCATTTCTGGCGGCCGCCGTAAGACTTGTAGATTTAGAGATATTAAAAAAAGGTCTAGTAAATAACATCTTCTAAAAACTTGTATTGTTTAAATAAAAAATACGTCTATTTCACTGAAATTCGTGGCCCTCTCAACATGTTAAAACAAGAAAATTGCCTTGATCAGAAAACTATGAAGGCATAGAGGGGGATAATTTTCACAAGTTTCAACCAAAGCCCACTTTGATTGTTACAATTTTAACTAAGCCATTGTAGCTTCGATCTACAATTGTAACTTCGTCCTACAATCGTAGGCAAATCAGTTAGTAGGGTGCTTATGCCGGAGCTGGTACTCCCCCACTACTTCTTTGTGGCGAGATAGGGGGCGAAGCCAGGGGCGGCGGACGGATAATTAGAGGGTAGGGGATAATTAGTGTGGTGGGAGGTTATTAGATTAGTGAGTGGTAATTAAGATAGTGGGAGACAATTAGTGTGGTGGGGGGGATCAAGGTCTGGCACTCCTTCAAGTTCAACAGATTCTTTTACATGAGTGGTTCGTTCAAGTCAAATCATGGGAGCAGATCCAAAACCAGTATTCTTTCAAGTTCAACAGGAGTTGGCACAGCGGGTGGTCCGTTAACGGTCAGGTGGTGAAGGAACCCAAAACAGAAATATCTTCAAGGTCGAACGAGGTAATCAGATATGATACCATAGTTTTCATTGTCGTAGTGAAATATCTTACTTCAAATGCCATTTTCTTAACCTTAGAACGAACATTTTAATAAATCGTTATTCTATACGTCGAGGAGATTAATTTGATACCCAACTTCGCATATTTTGGAAGACCGGAAGTAAAAACCGGAAATTGTTATTTTATTGTCGACTCTAGTGTATTTTGACTTTTACACTTTAAATTGAAATATCTTCAAATGCTATTATTTAACTTTTTTTTTTAAGGGGAAACTAATCATGAGCACCTGAGCTTAGTGTCTAGTGATACAGGTAGTACCAGACTTCAACCACCAGCTCAACCCCCCCCCCCCCCATCTTCAGTGTTTCCGACTAGTTTGGAACTGCTTTCTCTTATCTTCAAACAAGCTTATCATTAGAGTTCGTTGTTAACAATTCCTCCATGGGGTCAGCCCCATCTCTCTTTCATCCTCTTCCTTCATTTTGATAATGCGAGTTATCGTCTCCTCCGCCTTCATTTCATACGAACACAGAGTGATCCGCGATGTCGGCCTCCCCACAATACCAAAATATATACACTCTCGGCTATCAATCTTACCGATATCATTTAGGTATTCCATGAAACACCCATGTCCACTCAGGGCTAGGGTAAGATAATACCCAACTTCCCCATGCCTCCGTTCCATCCACGTTCTTACATTTGTGACAAGACATCTGGTCCACCTTCCCTTGTCTGCGACCTCCCATCGCTCCTACCACCTTTCAAACTACCTGTCCCTAGCCTCTGTCTTCGCAACTCCCTTATAGACTTCCAGCCGCTCTTTTACCATCAAATCCATAGAGAGAATCCCCGCCGCCACCAACGCCGCCTCCTACGAGATAGTTCTATATGCGCTGTACACCCTTATCGCTGCGCAATGCTTGATCCTGGTCATCCTGCGCCTCTCATCCTGTCCACTTTCATTATTTAATCTAAGAACGAATATTTTGATAAAGTGTTGTTTTATATGAGACGATTAATTTAATACCCAACATCGCATAGTTTGGAAAAACGGAAGTTGTCAATTTACTGTCAATTCTGGTGTATATTGGATTTATTTGATAAACAACGTTTTAAACTTTAAATTGAAAGTGTAATTTTTTTAACGGACCACCACCCACGTAACAGAACCTGTTAACGAATCTCTGTTCTTAATCCCCCACCACACTAATTACCTTCCACTACTGTAATTACCTCCTCCTCTCTAATCATCCACCCATAGGCCCTTGGCAACTCCCTCCTATGACATCACAAAAAGGTGGTGAGGAGTACCAGCCCCGATATAAACACCCTACTAACTGATTTATCTAAAATTGTAGGTCGAAGTTACTATTGAAGGTCGGAACTACAATTGTAGGTTGAAGTTGGAATTATAAGTTGACATTACAGTTTAGGTGTAAGCTAGAATCGTTTAGTTAAAATTGCAACAATCAAAGTGATTTTTGGTTGAAACTTATGAAAATTATTATTGGCTCCTCTGCTCCTTCGTATACAACTCACATGTCAGGTTCTTTAAGTCTTAATTTGACTCCACTAATGGTAAAATTAATTAGTTCTCCACAATTTAGCCATTTCTACCTAAAAAGACTTGCTAATTTAACATAAAATGCAAATTAATCGTAATATAAAACAAATTTATAGGTTACAGTATAAGAAAATTGTACTGAAGCCAATAATTAAAACTATATTCAATATTACTTGAACCTTGTAAAAGTAAATATATAATTATTCTACTAAATACCGAATAATATATCACCTATAGAAACAATATATTTTGTACATTCCAATACCTTTGTCATACAAATTTCTGTATCATAAGTCACAAATAGTTTAAAATAGGCATTTTATTTTTAAAATATTCTACAAAACATCACTAGCCATCAAAAGTGTTTAAAACCTAATCTTATTCTGTTAAGGAATTGATCATTCAGAGATATCATATATATATATTTAAATACATGTTATTATGTTAAAGTTAGAATATTATATTTAAAATGGTTAATAGCCTAGGTAATTAGATAAGTATTCAATATATCACTGAGTTGTGCAATAATGATAAAAATAAATAACACATATTCATTCCCAAAAGACTGTTTTTGTTATTGTATTGTACACAGAAATATGTTAATACATTTACATAAATGTAAATAAGCATGTCTGAATTGGAATTGTATTATAAAATATATGCCCCTTTATAACCCTATTCTAATAAACAAATATATCATGTACAGGGTATCTCAAAATATCAACGCTAAATGTTAGAAAAGCTTCTACACTAAGAATATGAAGGAAGGTGGTGGGTTAAATTAAGAATTGTTGATATTTCAGTAACACTTTGCTACATTATAATTGTTTTTTTATTTATATAACCTCGGTCTATTTCCACAAGACGGCTACTTAGACTGTTGATTATGTCATATAGAAAGGAACTACGACGTTCAAGGGTTCGTTCTTATTGCATAAATCGTTCAATTAGTCATTTAACCGTTTCAGTTTTTTAAATATAACTCGAAAACGAAGCCAAATTCAAGTATAGTTAATAGGGAATTTTTGTAGAGAATCAAACTTTTAATCGAAATGGCTTATTTAACAAAATATAAAATAGATTTGATCGGAGATAGGTATAGGCATTGCTTTATAGAAAAAAAATTGATGAAATTTCCTTTAAAATGGTGGTCTCAAAAAGTTTTTTCGATGAAAATTGGCTGAGATATAGCCGCTTAAACTTAGCAATTTTTTTCGATTTCAATCGCGTTTACCTTGATATTGTTTTAAATCTTATTTTTATAACAGAATTTTTACTCAATAGAACAATGTATTTCGAGTTAATTTGTTAATAATGAATAATTATTTTCACAAATGTATAAAACTGTGATGATTTTTTAAACAATGTGACAATTAATTATACTAAAATATTGATTTTTTAGCTATCTGATATAAAGAGATTTGACTTCCTCCCGATAAAAATATTATAATTTTAGGAAATTTGAGGATTTTATTCAATAAAGCTTATTCAGGTAAGAATATTTTGTTGAACTATTTGTAAATTATAAACATTTCATTTCATCTCTTCAATAACATTTTCAAATTGAATCAGTATCTTCATCCACGTCTTCAAGGACATCCTCTTCTGCAATATCTGCTTCTTGTATATTGTCGCAATTAACACCTGTACGTTTTTTGCAAAATATAGAACAAGTTAGTCCTAGTTTCCTGTAACCACAGCTTCCGTGACAGCCTATATGGTACATCCGCAAGCCATTTTTTTGAGCAAAATCTTTTACACTAGCAGCAGTAACAGTTGCAGTACTCTGCGTTTTTAGCACTCAGTTTGCTTCAGCCAATATATTTTTCTCACATAAAAAACACTTTTCCACTATAAAATATACATTTGTCTATCAGAACGAAAACGTTACTGACACGTATACTATACAGGATGTAACGCAACTTACCCGAAAATTTTTAACCATACATGCACCTTTAAATAAGAAGTTGGTTTATTGAAAGAAAAAGTAATAAAAGTCCAACACAGAAAAAGATACAAATTGTTAAAGTTGCAAATTAATGAAAATTTATCGATGTCTTGGTCACTGATGAAGCTATTTTTACGCGTAATGGTATAACCAATCTACATAATATGCGCGTTTAGACCATTGAGAATCCTCATCAAGTAGTTCGGAATCACTTTAAACATCGATGAACGCCTAATTGGTCCGTTCATATTGCCAAATCAGATGGATGGTCAGCAATATCGGCAGTGTCTCTGTAATGATCTTCCTGGCCTTCTTGAAGATGTGCCCTTGGAGGTCCGAAGTCGGATGTGGTTTTTACATGATGGTGCTCCCCCAAATGATCGTTTAGTAGTCCGAGGTTATTTGGCCCAATTAAACGGAATACGTTGGATCGGACGGGGTGGACCTGTAGCTTGGCCTCCGCGGTCCCCGGATCTAAATCCTCTTGACTTCCTTTTGTGGGGATATTTAAAAAATGAAGTCTACCAAACCGAAGTTGACAATATCGATGTATTACGTGAACGTATCACAACAGCTGTCCATAACCTGCGTCTTCGGGAACAGCAGGAAGGGAGAACACTTCAGCTAGCGTGACAAAATTGGATTAAACGGGTTCAGGTGTGCTTGAATGTCAATGGACAGAACTTTCAACAGTTTTTATAGAAATAATACGTTATTTTAACATTTCCATTAATTTGTAATTTTAACAATTTATATCTTTTTTTGTGTTATGTTTTTTTAAGAAATCGACTTCTTATTTAAAGGTGCATCTATGGTTAACATTTTTCGGGTAAGTTACGTTACACCCTGTATAACTCCAGAATGCTCTGCACCGCTGATGCTATGTCCCCACTCTCCTGTACATTGTAGACTCAAGAATTAACGAAAAATAAATGAAATAGATTTGAAATTAACTTAATTTCAAATATATTTTACGAATCTCTATATTTTACTGCAATATTTAATTATTTAATAAATATTAGTAGTCTAATTAATATATTTTAAATTAAATTCATTTCAGATATATTTTTACAAATCTTCATATTTCAGGTAGATCAAAAAGCAATATTTAAGAATAATTTATTGTTACTTTGTTTAAAATATTGCAGTTTTATACATTTGTGAAAATAATTATCCATTATTAACAAATTAACTTGAAATACATTGTTTTATTGAGTAAAAATCAGTTTTGTTATAAAAAATAAGATTTAAAACAATATCAAGGTAAACGCGATAAAAATCGAAAAATACGGCTAAGTTTGAGCGACTTTCTCAGTCAATATTCATCGAAATAACTTTTTGAGACCATCATTTTAAAGGAAATTTCATCAACTTTTTTTTACAAAGCAATGCCTATATCTATCTCTACTGAAAAACGAATTATAGGCAAAAAGTAAAAAAAAAAATGTCTTTTTTCCTTTTTTTAAATTGTTTTTTGGATACTTTTCGCACAAAAAACAATTTTTATTTTTTTTAAATAAACCATTTCGATGGGAAATTCTATTCTCTACAAAAAGTTTCCTATTAACTATACTTGAAGTTTGCTTCATTTTCAAGTTATTTTTAAAAACTGAAAGGGTTGCATTTTCGCCACTATCTTCAATTTGTACCCTCTAATTTAATAGCACTCCGCGGTTTTCTCATCTTAAATGACCAATTGAACGATTTATGTAATAAAAACCCTTGAACGTCTTAGTTCCTTATTTCCCTGTTTTTTATGACATAATCAATAGCCTAACTCTGAAACTAGAAACTTTGCCGACACTTCTCTTTGTAAAACCGCAGCAAACTACCAATAATTACTATACATCTCTCTCGAAGATTGTTACATCTACTGCGAAATTTTCGCCTACGATCGCAAAGCTTCTCAGCATACGCTGATATACAGGCCGCTAGAAGGTGGGCCGAGATCGTTGTTTTCTCGTTGATTCTGATTGGTTTAATTTTCGTATCGACGCGACGTATGAGTGTCATAAAGACTTCAAATTCGGTGACTTGGAAACGTCAGTCTTGTACATATTAATGCAAGTGGGTACGATACATCCCGTTTTGGAGTTGGTACGTGGTGTGTTTATCGCACCTGCGCCAGATATATAGGGTTTCTACTCTCAACGGGGTTTTTCCAGCGCAAGAGGCGTTAGCAGACGATATTACAAAGTACCTCCAAAATTATTACTTACTATCAATTGCTACCAGCTACTCCTTAGACTTGCTACTCTTGGGTACTTCCCTTCACTAAGAAATGTTGATTTACTATGGCCTCGTGCGATTTTTGCTCATATTTCTAGTCCCTTAGACTTTCCTTTACTCATCTGAACCTCGAGTAGTACACGCTTGCCTCTGCAAACTTGGGGACCTAAGTTTGGGTAAACCTATTGCACTCACAGGATCAATCAAGTCAATGTTACTTAAAGTGTAAGCAGAAATAATTAAGACGGTATTACTTGAATGGGCGACCCTTTCAAACAAGACCGTGTTCTCGCCTCACATATCTTCCAACTGCTTGTATATCATTGCATGCGCGGAAGATATGCAACCTTAGGCGAGGGTCGTGTAGATGGTATACCGGAGGGGATGTAAAGCCGTCGGTCTCTTGTCTATTAAATTTTAGGCAAGTAAAATATCCTTACTCTTCTTAAGGGAAGAGGTTCGGCAAAATTCCTGGTTGGGGGTAGCTCGTCTACAGGCGTCGGTGATAGGCCTTAGTTGCGGAAATAGACCGACGTTAAAGAAAGGAAACAAAAAATACAAAATTTTGCGTCCCATATCACACAGAGTGAGCATGGGGAACTCGTGAAACGCAGTTTTCAACTACTCTCGAAAGAATATGACTTTGGGCAATCAACGGTACAGAATGTTTCGGAGTGAGAATTTCTAAGAGCTCTGTTCATGCACCTGCGCATGCACTTTGAACATATAATTTCTCAACTTACATCACGAACGTCTAACTTTGCCGCTTTACGGCAAGTGAAAGATTCGAATGAACATTGTCAAGTAGAAGGTAATACTCCCAACACAGGACTTACTAAAGGTGAAACATACGCTGATTATGATGAAGCCAATTTCCAACGAGAGACAGTGTGAAGAACTTAGAAACACACCTAGACAAAGAACTGATGTTTAGCATATATGTGAACGAGACTGTGCAACATTATAATTCCTATCCATGTGTCTATGTTTAAGACTAGGAATAATAAACTAATTAAAAGATGACAGAAAGTATTGTAGTGAAGCCGGCCCTAACAGACGCGACACCGGTATGGCGCAGCTCGTCGGCCCCTACACACAATCCCAGTTTCTGAACAAGTTCCTCCATTTCATTCCTACTTCTGCAAAATTCACCTTCTTATTATGGCTTTACATAAATAAATATAAATAAATAACACCACAGGTAATTACGACCCCCTTTATCCCGGAAGGCTCTAGAAGAGCCTTGTGTGGGAGGGGGTTACACATTTAGAGACAAGGGACACACACCCAATATCCGTGTATAGTGAAAAAATCCCTCTCACAGTATTTTCCACTGCCACGGCCGGGGATCGAACCCGGAACTTTTAGGTGAGAGGCAAGTGCGCTCACCTCTCGACCACATAATTAGGAACTTTTACTACTCGTAACATCCGGCAATATTATTAATATTTGATGAGGCACACACTTGCAAAAGATGGAAGGTCATCCTTTACAATTGCTCAGAGTCGTTATTTACGAAAGATTATGTGACACATTGTAAAAGCATTATTTAAACAAAATAAATAAATAGTAATGCATTACATTGGATATTAATAATATCATTAAACAAAACAGTTATAGTATACCACCTGCATTCCTCTATTATGTTTTTGTCTCTTGACAGATTTAATTCCTCTTCTTCTCCCAGGTTCCAAGCAGTTTGTCACCCAGACCTTATATTCTTTTACTCTTGAAAAGCTAGTTTTCTATTTGTAGATCTCTTCCGAAATTCTGCTTCTTATTTATTTATACTCATTCCTTCTGCTTACCTGAATCGACTTCCATAAATTTTCTAGACATTATAAATTTCTTTTTGGTTTAGGTTATTTTGGGTTAGGGTTTTCTTATTTTATTTCTCTTCTCTTGTTACAATTGAATTATTTTCAACATTTAACATGACCAGACTGTGTAGCAAGCCTTTAATCATAAAGAGGCGTGAACCTTCGACGAAAATATTTTAGTATGTGTAAAGCAGTTTCGGCCATCATCTCACTCCAAAATGAAATGTATCTCTCTATGAAGTCTGGTGCGTTATTTAGGAGGAATATAATATTAGAATTGATACAGTCATATGCATCTTAACGACATTTCACGAAGTATATTTCAAAAATGTTAGAACCTCACTACTGTTCGTCGCAGCCGAAGACAAAACCAGTTTCTTATCAGCTAGGTTCTGAAATTTGAATTACTTCATTATCAATTTGCAATATATTTCAACAAATTTACATTTAATACCTTTGTTGGGAGATTCATGTGCATCCATGTTAACTACAATATTTTTCTTATTTTGGTGTGTAGAATCTGTCCAATAGTTAAGTATTCTTCAAACGCCGGCGCCGTATATAACGGGGTCATTTATATTCAGTACTTGAGGCCTAATATGACCAGACTTTTTTTTTAAATGAAGCAATGGATGAATTCTATCCAATTTTTTCCCATATTTATGAAGAGATAGTTTTAACAATAAAATTATCGTTACACCATAATTTTTGTAATAAAATGGATTGGATGGACTTGCTCCAATGACACACAGTGTAAAAGTTCAGTTGCTCATACTAATGCATTTTGAGTCAATTTGTGACACGTATTTAGAGAAAATTATTAATACAATTCTGAGGAGAAAACAAATCTATTAAAAACTGATCCTATATGATAAGTATGAGTAAACGGTAAAATGTTAAAGAGGCATATGTGCGCTGTAAAAGATATATTCCAGAAAACTAATATTCCAAATATAAGCATGTTTTAAGAGTATGTAGTACGATACAATTTCAAATTATACATTATGCACATGACCAAATTAAAAGCTGTTAGTATTGTTATAAATATTAGTTGAAGGAAATATTACGTTAAAATATTGTTGTTATGTTAATTTCCTCGGTTAACTCTATGTTATGATGTGTTAAAAATATAACCGTTAATAAATGTTTATAAAAATTAGTACACTATTATGTTAACTATGGAAGAACCACAAAGGCACATTGTTGAAAAATTTAATGTGTAAAGAATAAAACATTAAAAAAATATATGCGTGTCTTTTTTTTGTCAGTATAGTATCGTTCGGACACTGCCACCAATGTTACACTCTCTTCATATGTATCTGAGACATTTAATTCCAGAAACGAGTTTCACTTCTAAAAGATCCTGTTCATTTTTGAATGTTAATTCAACATATTGATATGTATCAATGATTTCAATGAATGTTCTATATATTTCGTTGTAATGTGTCTAAAATTTACCAGTCACTGATTTTATAATGCCACAATCATTTATTTTCTTGTTCAACTTCATAACATCAGCGTATACAGGACAGTTGACAGCCAAGTCATTAATGAAGGCGTTGAAGAATAATCAACGTCACACAGAAACCTGGGATACACCAGAAGTAGATGTAAATTCTGCAGTTCTTTGACCATAGTATACAATTTGTTTAGAGAAGATATTAGACGACAATATCGTCACAACGGATTATCAAATGCTACCAATATAGTTCACGATATACTGGCATTGTTCCATCCAATATTGATAATTGGTCTATCATGCTGTGTGTTAAGGTTAAGTTGTTACCCAAACCATTATTTGTATTTACTATATATATTCCAGAGGACTATGACCAATTATTTAGTTATTTAGAAGCATTGGATTATGTAATTAATAATAATTTTATTATAATCATCATCATCTTTGGCTCAACAATAATTCTTGGTGGATCTTGGTCTGCTCTAAGATTCGTCTCCATTCCGTTCTGTTCCTAGCGACTTCCTTCCATCCTCTGACTCTTAGGATTTCAAGGTCCATCCATCTTGCACGTGGTCGATCTCTGCTTTCTCCTGCCTTCTGGAGTGGTCATATTAATCTTTGTGTTTTTATAAATGTGACGATGTCTGGGTCTTTATAGGTCTGGTATAATTCAAAATTTTATCTTCGGTGCCACAGTCCTTCCTCGTTTATTGCTCCGAGGATTTTCCTGAGAACTTTCCTCTCGAAATTACCCAGAAGCCTTTAATTGCTTTGCGTGAAGGTCCAGGTTTCTGCCCCGTATGTAAGGACTGGTCTTATCAGTGTCTTATAGATGTTTATTTTTGTTCTTCGCTGGATGTTTTTGTTGTGGATGTGTTTTTGGAGACCATAAAGAGTTCGGTTAGCGATGTTAATTCTTCTTTGTATTTCGGGGGTACTTGTGTTTGTTGTGCTTACCAGGAAGCCAAGGTAGGTAAACTGGCTAACCTGTTCAAAGGTATATTTTCTAAATGGAATGCCCTGTTGAACAATTGGGCGCCGCGTTTTTACCTGCCAATATGTACTTGGTTTTCTTCTGGTTTACCTCCAAATCCATTTCTTTGGCCCCTCCTGCTAAAGTCAGAAAACACTGTTCTACATCGCATTTGCTTCGACCTGTAATGTTTAGGTCGTCTGTGTATCCAAGGATCTGCACTAATCTGTTATATATTATTCCGTTTACCCTGACATTGGCCTGTCTGACTGTCGTTCCTAAGGCAATATTAAATAAGAGGCTCGCCAGCGCGTCTCCTTGTCTGAGGCCGTTTTTCATGTCAAAAAATGTAGAGTCTTCTCCTTGAATCCTTACGCATGATCTAATATTGGTCATTGTCATTTTTGTAAGTTTGACAAGCTTCACTGGTATTCCGAACTCTATTCTATTTACGCTCTCATATGCGGCTTTAAAATCCACGAATAGATGGTGAGTGCCAATGTTAAATTCCGATGTTTTTTCCAATATTTGTCTTAAGGAATGTATTTGGTTGATGGTTGATTTTCCACAGGTAAAGCCGCATTGATATTGTCCCACAATGTTCTTTGAGGATATCTTGAGGCTTTCATGAAGTACGTTCGCAAAGATCTTGTATGCTGTGACTACTAGTGTTATGCCTCTGTAGTTGTTGCATACCGGCTGTTCTCCCTTTTTGTGTAATGGGCAGATCACGCCTTTGGGCCATTCTTCTGGCATGGTTTCGCTTTGCCAGATGAGTACAATTAGTTTGTGCAGTGTCGATAGGAGCACTCGACCACCGTTTTTCAGTAGTTCACTACAGGTTTCGTCTATTTCTGGTGACTTATTGTTTTTTAGTTTTTTGATCGCGTTTGCTACGGAGTTTCTGTATTTAAACGATTTTGTTGGTGTAACTGATAGTTGTAGATATTGTCTTGTTCATCAAGATAGTTTTCATTTAGTTTTTCATCGAAATGCTCTACCCGTCGATCAAGTATACGCGTTATGTTGCAATTTTATCTATGCAGCTCTTTATTCTCTTGTTTTCCTCTTTGAGCTTCCATAACAAATATATTTTTTTATGGGATTGGGTTGTTAGCCCAGTGCCCAACCCCCTTTTCGGATGACCATTTCTCCCTTCCGCGTCAGCCCTGTCCCTACTTTCCACCGAGGTTGGTTACCCGATCTCCGGTAGGGTTACTCAGGTTCATCAGGGTTCACCCGCGCAACTGTAATTTTATTATAATAGATGACTCAAATATAAATAGAACGAAGCCTAATATCTTAATGAAATTTGAAAGTTTTTGTAACTTGGTAGGTGGCACGCAATATAATAGCACCACTGACGTAAATGGTAGAAAACTAGATGTTACTGTATTTAATGAGCAATGCTTAGAGTGCACGTAAGTTTGCATTTGAGGTGGATACCATGTTTTACAAGCACTTTTCAGTGGCAATGTATAGGGGAATATGTCCTGAATAACCTTCTAAAAGTCCCATGAGCTTTGGATATGGCAACTTGGCAAAATATGGCCGCCATTTTGTTTGTTTTTTTTTTAGTTTTTTGCAAATATGTTGGAAACTATACATTCTTCGAAAAGATGTCAAGAGATCTTTTTTAAAGAATTAGAAAAGCTACATCTAAAAAGATATCTTAGGATATCTTACCATATTATTTAGTGTAGTTAACCAGATAACTTAATAGCTTTATTATTCAGAAATACATATATAACAACTTTTAAAATGAATATTTTAAACAAAATTGTTGATTATATTACAAACAAGTTAAATAGAATGAGTTTAATCGACATGCAGTTTTCATCTCCATTATCTTCAGGAATTATACATTTGTCGCCGCACTTTATACTAAACGCTTGGTCACACTTAGAAGAACACTTTAATCCAAGCTTTATACAAGAACAGCTTTTACCGCAAGTTCCATCTTTACAATTACAAAAGACCATTTTCAAAATATCTTGTGCAGCTATATCTTTTCTACACCTTTTTGGAACAAGACTTCCATACTGATCCTTCTCCCAACCATACTCCAAAGGATTAAGGTTTTGCCCAGTCCATTCTTGAACCTTAAAAAATACAACAAATGGAGTCAATCATTTTTGAGATTTCAATTAAATATGTTTGTTACCTGACAATATAATCTCAAAATATGTTGCTCAGCAGCATCTCTAGTTGGGGATAGCGGTTCCAAATTGAAAGTAGATGACAATCCCTGTCGTGAAGTAATTCTGTTATACAAAGTTAATCTCAAGTCGTCAATCTCCTGGGTATTTTTTACTGGTTGTTATAGTTTCGTAATGAACTTTAACCCAATATTAATTAGGTTTTGTCTATCAGGGTTTGGATCCAAAAATATTCTAAAGTCGTTGCGTAAGTCGATATCTTTTTTTATCAGTTGCATACAATATTTCTTACTCTTTTTAAAAATAAAAGAAGTCCCCGACACAGCGTGTAAAAATAAAATGGATTGTTTCAAATGACCTAATTTTATCTGAAGATTGTTTATATTTGCAACTTTGGCAGCTTTTGCAGCTTTTTCAGGACGAAGCAAAAATATATTATCCTGTGCTGAGTGATGGATTAGAAGAGTAGTGATATCAATATCTTCAGCGATGACGGTAACACTTTTTTACATTATTCGACAGTTGCACTGCAGTTCTAACGATCAAATATCTGCATCTCTTTCAGCTTAAATCACTTCAATACCTTCTATTTCAAGAAATGGTTTCAACACTTCTATTATTTTTTGTTTGTTACGTCCGTTTATCAAAAATGCCTCCTGTGGTGTTATAATTGTGTTCCAATTTTACTGATATCTTTGTTGCATTTTTTGATCTCATATTTTGTGTAATTTCTTTTGTGGATAAATAAGTTGAATTCTATCCATTAAAAACCAGTACGCATTGATTACTATAGCCATACTTTGCATAATTAACGTACTGATCGTAAACAAATTGATAAGTGGTAGGTTTCTGCCGTACAACTTTATGTAGAAAAAATCCTCCATCTACAACGATGTTTACTAATCCTGACTGCGGAAAAAATTAGGTCGTTCGATATTGTCAAGTTCCTTAAGTAAAAGGCTCATTTGACTTCTTTTCAATGTGGTATCTTTAAAGCGAGACTAAGGATATGGTGATAGTTCGAATATAAAGCAGTCTTTGATTTCTTCTGAAGATTTATTAGAACATATTATTTTATAAAATAGCTGCATGCGACTTATATCCACATGACTTTGATGGATTTTTATATTATTTGTTATCTGAGAATTTTTTTAAATGTCAAGGCAAGATATCCTAAAATACATTTTCGGGTGTTCCAACATTTGTGAAAGGCATTAATTACCATTGAGGCAAATGATGTTTCAGGTAATAATAAATTATACGTGGCAGGCACGTTTATCACACTTGTTCAATTACTTACCAATAAAACACATGGCACTTCTATTAATTTGCAGATGGTAAGTCAGATTTAACTGATATCGAGAAATGTGATGAGTCTAACGACATTTACAATTGTAGCAGGGATCCGGATTGAAACAATAATTTTTATTTGTTTTTTTTAAAGCAGAATGAAGATTTTTTGAAATACACTCTATCCATATCTTCATATGAATTGCATTAATTTTATTATTAAATATAATAAACCCACTCTATTGAGCGCGCTCTTCCATCGGCTTCTGACATTTGTTACGGTAAAATTCGGACTGACTATGTTTTTTTTTTAATAATAATAATAAAAATGTTCCCTACTTGGATACCGAATTTCATATTTTAGAAAGCACTTTCACCATGTATAGATTTTTTGCGAGTTAAATGCTCTGCTGATACGCACGGTTGCAAGATTTTTAAGACGGATCATGATGAAACAGTTTTTTAATTAGTATACTGCTCGCAAATCAATTTTCAGATTTTAGAAAGTAGTTGCGACATATATAGTTTTTACAAAGTTAACCCCCCCCCCCCCCCCCCGCGCCAAACGCTAACGAAACTGGCAAACTGACATCACAGATGTGACATAATATTTAAAAAACAGCCTTTTGAAAATGATTGCATTTTTTTGTCGCTCATCTCTCGGGCTACATCCTAGGAGCTCGGATTCACTCTTTAACTTAGCTGTAAATAGGTATTTCATTCCTTTTATTTTTGTACATTCAATAGGCTTCAGTTTATAATTTTTGGACATGTACAAATAATTGCGGTACTCTTTCCCCTTGACATTAATTAAGGAAGTAGTGCGCCAGATAAGGTCATTATCATGAATTGTTATTTCATTCCATTCCTTAATTTAAATATGTAAAATGATTTTAGGAATTTATAAACGGTTTACTAATGTAAATTTGAACTTTACATTATTCTATATTAATTACAAAATTCAAATTTCAATAATTGTTTTACATATACTCATATCAATAATACGAAGTCATATTGTGAATAATATTTGGATTAGTTGACTTTTTGGCATTTCCTTCCACGCAGTTACATATGAACAACAGTATAAATGAAATTTTCAAATTTTTGTCTAATATAATGATGTGATTTCGTTCATGTTGCTATTACAAATGTTATAAGTTTTACAAGATGAAGGGCTTATGAGTTAAATAATTAAGGAAATAGAGCAGTACACATAGTAGACTGGCAGTATATGACCAGTCAGTTGCAACTTTTTTAAAATGTATGCCAACCATATATATGAATGTAATTCACTGATGGTCGAGAGGTAAGTGCACTTGCCTCTCACCCAAAAGCTCCGGGTTCGATCTCCGGTCGTGGCAGTGGAAAAAACTGTGAGAGGGATTTTTCCACCTATACACGGATATTTTGTGTGTGTTCATACTTATCGTCATCGTAATCGTAATCGAATAGATGATCTGCTTCATCAGCTTCGTCGTCATCATCTTCCTCATCATTATCTACGTTACTCTCTTCCGAAGTCTCGATAGAATCTATAATTACAATAAGGCATTTTCTTAGCAAATCAACGAAATAAGAACTTTGTATTAACAAAATGATTGATTATGAAATTAAATAACTTATTTAATAAATTAAATAAAAATAGTGAATAAAAATAGTGCAATTAATAGAAAATGCTTATTTTTATTAGTTATACTTCATATTTTAATTTTTAAATTAAGAATTTTAGAGTTTGTATTATTATTTTGATGTGCATTTTACCTTGCTCCGCACATTTCTCGCATATTACATCCATTGCACTCTTCGGCATCGCGTCACCATTTCATCAACATTTCTTCAGTACCATTTTGTAGAAATTCTGGATATTTCTAAATATTTATATTTTAATAAATATAAGCCAATCGGTAATTGGCATGAATTTTAAAATCGTTGAGATACCTGCATTATATTGCAAGGTTTGCAATAACTTTTGATAACGTTCTGCACTACAAACTGCATGCCAACTTCTGAACGCGACGACTGCCTAAAATTAGCGTTTCTGGTACATTCACGATAATTACATTCATATATATGATTGGTATGCATTTTAAGAACGTTGTACTTGACTGGTCATGTACCGCCGATCTATAAGGCCCCTGGTACTGACTGCTCTCATTTGAGGCCCAAAATGTAGCTCATGAAGTATGAAAGTATAAATGGAGTACAGTGTACTGTACTTTCCTACCTTTATTAGTTTTGCTCGACTCTACGATATATTCGCTAAACTACGCTACGCTGATGAGGAGCAACAACTCCGAAACACGTGTCTGTAGCTGCATTGTTGTTTCTCTTTGAGGTATAAGGCACTAATTTTCTTTCTTATAACTAGTCTAAAGCTGTGTTGACATCGATGTATCAGTGAAGTAAAAAAAAGTGCAGACTTTTTTTTAAATACTTAAAATCAAGGAACTTAGAAGTTAGAAAAAGAAAACATTTGTATTAATTTTTAATAATTTATTACAAGTAATTATCTATTCTATTCCGAAAAACAGTCGAGAAACTATTTATGAGGTAATGAAAATAAAATTAATAATAATATTTCTTGTTACTTAATTAGCTTCACAATACATGCAATCATTACAGGGTGTTTTCCAAATTATTGGAAATAATTTAATACAAGGAAATGTAAAACATATCTAATGACAATAATTCATCTTAAATGTGTGCCTACCCATTGTTGACTCTCCAAAGAAATACAAATAAATAATCTGTGACGGCATACTTCATTTGTCGGACAATATTCCTAAACTAATAAAATTTTATCGACATAGGTATATCCATAAAATTTTGTTTTTAATTGGAAATGATAAATTTATGTGTATTATAAACCCCTATAAAGTTTTTAAAAAAGCACTCACTTACTTTCGGCGTTATTGTAATAGAAATTACCTCAATACATCGAGGCTAGGAAACGATTTAATGGCGCGAGGCTAGACTGGTGACGTCACATGCCTGCTATGCGATATGCGTTACGCATTCTATGTGTTGTTTTAGTGGTGTAGTTAGTTTTGCAACTGTTGTGCACCAGGATGGGCCAGATATTTTTGCCGATATTTATCGTAGTCGTATCCATCTGTGCCTTGAAAGAAATGTGGTGGCAAGAAAATGATGTTTTGTGAGTGGATGTGTGGAACTGCAGAGAAAGGTGAAAATCGTTAAAGTACTGTGAATGCAGTAAAAGATATATCCCTCCTCTGGGTGAGGATTATGATGATGGCAATGGTTTACATCCCAATTTAGCACAAACCACCTCTTTATGCAAAAAACCACCCTCTTTTCCGGTTCTTCGGCTGTGACTTATCGGATCGTTTTTTTTTTTTCGCTTAATTCCAGAGAATTAAGCAACTTTCGATCACGAGTCGTCTCGCCCAGCCCCAGGAGTTGAAACCAGCCTCACCCCCAAAACCGCAATATCATCAGAAAGCTCGAATTTAAACAGAAATGGGATATACCCCCATTTTCATGCACGAGAAAAACGATGGTGATAATTTTCGATAAGTGACAAGATTATTGCGTTTGGAGGTGGTTGAGTAAAGGTGGGTGAGAAAACATTGCCACCATCGTGTTTCTCGTTCTCAAAAACGGGGGTATTTCTGTTCGATTTGAGGCTTTTTGAATGTGCTTCAGTTTTTGGGGGTGTTGCTTCAAAGCTTGGGGTCGCGCGGAGTGTCATTTATTGAAATAATCTCGATGCGACAAGCCCTTGAGCGCCAAGACCCGAAGAACCGGAAAAGGGGGTGGTATCTTGAATACGGGGTGGTTTGCGCTAAATTAACCTAGCAAAGTAAAGGCACGTATGAAAGGTGATGTGGTGCCTCATATAGTTGCCTGTCAAGCAGATAAAGCAGTACACAGAACAATTTGATTAACTAGTAAAAAGGAGGATCCGAAAAAGAAAAGTTGGAGAGTTACTGCGCAAATCTACCAAATGTTTGGAACACGTGCCGGAATCATCAATTTCTCATAATGCAGAAGACATTGAGCTGCAGAAGAGTAGAACTGACTTGGCAGTAAGATGTGATGCATCGACTCAAAGCCGAATGTTAACTTATTATAGCCAAGTTTCATTTTCAACACCAAGCAAATATATCGCCTCGTCCCCCATAAAATCCGAATTACTTCTACAAAAGGCATTAAAAAAACCTGTGATACAAAACTTACTCCAGTCATATTGTGATCATTCAAATACAGATATCGACAAGCTTGGACACCACTGGATTGAGGTTGGTTAAAATCAATATTTGACGCGAGAAAATCGTCTACGTTCGGCAAATTATGTAATCCTGCCGTGAATCCAAACTTTGTTCTAACGAGAATAACATGAATCTGGCGCTTGCCGACTAGCAAGCATGTGACGTCAAACCAACGAGAACGCGTTTGTCTGACTTAAATAACGCAAGCAACTTCTACGGCTGCTGTTGTAGTTCGGATTGAATTTTTTCAAGCATAGTTCCAGTATTGTTGTTATTAGGTAAAAATTTTATTTTTCAATAATTTTAATATATTTTAATTTTTTTATGGATAACCTATTGCTCGGCAGCTCTGCCGAACGTGCTCCAGTCTTCCACATTTTTTTTTTGTAGTTTGCCATAGCAGATGGCTGAAGCAACCAGCCATTAGCGGAGAACAAAATAGCGAAGTGTTTTTTGCTGCATTCTGTATTTGAATTGTATTTATTATTCATGTCGGTATAATTGCAGTTCAAAATGAACCAATTTAGTAGAAATAAAAATTTGCACAGCCAAGCCAAAAAATGTTGGCAAATGTTTAGAAAGTTGGCCAAAAAGAAGTAGAAAACATTCTAGTTATCTACTCATTTAGATTATTGCAATTTTAATGTCGTTATTAATATATTGTACCTATTAGTCCTTACAAAATGATTAACTTGTGTATCTTTAGAAATAATTAATAAATCACGTTACGTGTAAGCCAACGGTAGCACACTTTTTGTTGTTTTTGCTCTTCACACGGAAAGAGCCAACAATGGGTGGGCGCACAGTACTAAAATCAATTTTTTAGAGATATTTTCGCATGAATTTCTTACTAGAAATCAAATTTCTAAGAATCATTAAATGCCCTATTAATTGGAAAAAAAAACAAAATACTATATCCGTGTCTATTATATATTCATGGTATATATACATATGAGTGAAATCGGATTTATGTTACACATAAGATGCAAACAGTCTTCTATCATAAGGAAAAATAGACCATGTGTCATCAATTAAGCTATGTTGCCAAACTATTTCATTTATCCTGAAAACTATATTCATTTTTTTAAACGTAGCACCGAAGAAGCTAATTAACTGGAAAAGTTATAAGTTTTAAAAATAAGTTTTATTTAATTTTAGTCAATAAATATTCGATCTTTACGATTGTGCTTATGTATAAATAAAATAGATGTGGCGGCACCGAATACCTATGGCACAGGGTTTAGATAATTGCAAATTCCGTCCAACTTTTATCCTATCGAAGAGCGGTTGTGTTTAGTGCATATTTAAAATACAGGTTGATTTCAATGACGTGCGGAAAATGGTATTACTTATTTATTTTTGTTCTTAAATACATAGTTCCGTAAATAGAAATCTCCGAAGAGGCTCACCATAAACACATTCTGGGGCACATAGAGTAACGGGATAAATTTTGGAAATGGACAGTCTGGTTTAAACAACAATCTTCCATAAATCAGAATGTTTAGTAGAAACTGGATCTGAAAATGATAAAACGATTTCTATATTAACACGTTTTCTGAATTATTTAAATTTCGAAAAAAGTATTGTTTAATAAAATTGGTATCAATTACTTTTTCATTAGATATACAATTCTATGCTTTGTTTATTTATTTAAATAACAGTATGTGAATATTAAGAGGGAATGGTGAAATTTCATACAGAAATTTCAAAATATTTGATTATAATCTGTTTTTAGCTGACCTTTTACTTATTAATTGGGACCTACTTTATAAAATTGATAATGTTAGTGGCAAAATTAAATACCTTAATAAAAGTATTACAAAACAATTTGATGCACATGCTCCAATTACAACAATAAAGGTTAGTAAACCGAAAGCTCCCTGGGTTACTGATGTCATAAAAATAATGATTAAAACGAGAAACAAATTATTATCTAATTTAAAAAAAACTAAGTCAGATTATTATTGAAACCATACAAAGAAATGCGTAAATACGTAACAAGTGCAGTGCAGAAAGGATTTTCACATAAAAGGGGTACACGGGAAACCTGGAAAGCAGTTGACATGTTGAAAAATATACACTCGCACAAAAATTCTACTTTACCAGAAAGCTTAAACAATATTGATCAAATTAACGAGTACTTTGTACAAGTCTCGGCTAATACCAGACCCGCTTGTAATGATCTTGTGACATACTTTAACAACAGTAAATTCAATAAAATTCATGGTGAATTCAAGTTTAACCAGGTTAACACAGATAAAATTGAAAACATCATCACTCACATTAAATCAAATGTTAAAGGTGCAGATGGCATTACAATCAATATGATTAGATATCGCATAGCCTATATTCTTAACCATAAAGGCATCATTAGAAAAAAGTTCATTTCCTGAAATTTTTAAAAATGCCCTCCCTTAACATACGGCCGTGAGCAAAAAAAATAGGACAAGTCTTATAACGGTATTTTGCCAAAATCTAGCTGTATACATCTAACTTTAATTTTTGTGACATTGTCAGTTAGTTGTCATAATTTATTGTAATACACAAAAAACTAATATGCCTCATATAAGCGAATTAGTTAAATATGAAGTTATTGCCAAAGCAGAAGATGGATGATCAATGAGACAAATTGCACTGCGTTATAATATTGACAAAAATTGGGTGTTTAACATTTTAAGTCGTGGAGAATAAATGGTACGATTAGTAGAAATCCTGGATCAGGGCGATGAACAATATCAACTCAACAACAAGATTTGCAATTGGTAAATGTTTTAGTAGAAAATTCATTTTACTCAGTTATTCAGGCTGCTGAAGAAACGAATTTTCTTTTATCGGGTAGTACTGGTCGCCGGCGAGTAAGAGAATCGGAGCTAAGCTGTTATGCAGCAGCACAGAAATACTTACTTAAAGCTGAACATAAAGAAGCTCGAGTAGGATTTGCGCTGTAAATTTTTGGAACAATGTAATCTTTGCAGAGGAAAAAACTTTCCAGTCAACACACAGCGGTTGTATTCGTGTTTACCGTCCTCCGAATACTCGATTCGATGAGAAATATATATCTAACAATGATAAAAGTGGTATATTTTCCGTCAATATGTGGGCTTGGATATCGGCACGTGGTCCTGGTGTTTTGTGGCATATTGAGGAACGATTTAATAGTGAAACGTATATTAGGATTTTAGACAATATTATGCTCCCTTCTGTGTCACAATTATTTCCTAATATTGAGTTCACATTTCAACAAGACAATTAATTGTTCCGTTCATACTGCTCATACCGTAACTAACTGGTTTCAAGATAACAACATCAATGTTCTTGACTGGCCATAGTCCAGATCTTAACCCTGTGGAAGAAGTATGGGAACTACTCGTAAGAAGTATCCAAAAACGAAATATGAGACCACGGAATGCCGAAGAATTACTGGAAATAGTAAATAATGCATGGGAAAATATTATTACTAATGATTATTGTATAAGGTTATTTAATTCTATGCCAAACAGACTTATAGAAGTTATAAATAGAAATGGTTCAATAACGAAATATTAATAGTTAGTTTCTTGTTAAGTAGGATATCCTTTGTCCTTTGATCCAGGATTTCTACTAATCGTACCGTTTATTCTCCACTTTCTTAAAATGTTACACACCAAATTTTTGTTAATGTTATAACGCAGTGCAATTTGTCTCATTAACCATCCATCATTTACTATAGCAATAACTACAGCATTAAAATAAAAAATAAATTAAAAGTGATGTGTTTTATTTCGGCTACTCATTACATATTCAAATAGAGACAGATTTACATAAAAAAAAAGTTGTCCTATTTTTTTCTGCTCACGACAGTGCCATTATAGTGGAGTCAGACAAGCATCAAATTTTAGTAAACAAGGAAGTATTTCCAGAGTCAATTTTTTTAAAAACATATTAGTTACATCGAATACTATACGAAATGGACGTTTTCTACCTCTGACAACCGCCACTACGCCATTTTGTGAGAAATCTCCGATTTTGGTCGTTCTTTCTAAATTTAGATGCGTATATTTCGGTATATGTAGGTCCTAAAGAATCGAAAAAAATTGAGTCTATTCGTTATGATACAGGCTATCCGATGTTACAATATGAAATTTTTATCTGCACACATAACCTCAAAAAAAATAAAAACTGACAAAAAGAATCATACTTATTCAATGCAGAAAAGTATACTTTCACAAAATTTCATATAAACTGAATTATTTTTAAGAGAGAAAAAATAAAAAACCCAGGAACTGGTTTTCCGCCATTTTCTCAAAAAACTTCATTTTCGACAAGGAATTAGTAGTTACATTTTTTGTACGTTATTACGGAATACACTGTATGCCAAGTACTATTGTCCTGTTGAGTAGAAAATCTTAAAATAATAAATAAATACTTACAATCTGTATTTGTGTGAGGAACTTTTTAAATCTCAAACTGTTCTTCCACTCTTTGTCTATAGCAGTCAGTAAATAATAACTAAACATAACTACGTGGACTCCAGCATTTATGACTCCAGAATAAATTAGTTCACCACCGCCAGTATAGTTCATAACCGAAAAAGTCCCAAGAACCATTCCACCGTGGTGATATACATGAAGAAAATTAATTTGACGCGTACTTTTGCGAAGCACAAAGAATACCTGAAAAATATATTTTTATATAAAAAATATTAACTTTTTTAATAATAAACAGTTCCTTATTAGAATTGGTCGTTGACATAAAGGATACAGGAGATTCTCAAAAATGCATTATAAGTATCAGTTTTTGGATTTATGTCCAAAAAACGGAGATAGCGACATTGAAAAAAGCATCCTCAATTTGAAAAACACTGTATGTCCCTTTAGTCGAGGGCGCGCGACAGATAGCGCCATCTTAGGATGACGAAAACACCATATCCAGATGATGCAGCCTCTAGAGTGATATTCAGTGTTTTGGCATTTGTGAAAAACTGGTATTTTTATTCACATTTAATGAACTAATGATATGTAACATATACTTACCGTATCTAGAAGATCGTATAGTTTCAATAAATAGAAAGCGAGGGACAATCGAAATTCTAGTTTCGCTTCCGGTGTATCAGAACGATTTGGAAGGGCACAATTCCAGTCTATATTAAAAATCATTTTCGCACCCTAAAAAAATAATTCGGCTATCACTAGTCTATTTCTCTTTGGTACAAATTACACTTCTTTAGGTGTTAAATAAGAAAAATGTATGAATTTAAAGAATACGTTTTGTCATTTTTCTACAATATACAGGGTGGATCATTAATAATAGGCCATAGTTCAAGGGGTAGATTCTTTGAGCCAAAATATGAGGATATAACCAAATATGCTTTATTAAAATGTTGCTGTGGAACAAGATACAGGGTGTGTCAAAGTTCAAATTATTTTTTCATTTTTATTATAACAACTAGGGGCGAGCGTAGGTGCGTCTTTACTATGTACATACTTCGGTATGCGATGTAAAGCAATGACAGGCGCAGTTAGTACTTGGATGGGTGACCATTCCAACGGAAACCACGTCCTCGCCTCACACATCTTCCAGCGGCTTGTATATCAGTGTATGCGCGGAAGCTATACAACCCTAGGCGGGGGTTGTATAGGGGATATACCATCCTTCGAAGGGGACGTAAAGCCGTCGGTCCCTTGTCTATTAAATGTTAGGCAAGTAAAAGATCCCTACTCTTCTTAAGGGAAGAGGTTCGGCAAAATTCCTGTTTGGGGGTAGCTCGTCTACAGGCGGTGGTGATAGGCTTCAGTAGCGGAAATAGGCCGACGTTATATAAATGTATAAAAAAAAATTGCAACAACCCAACAGCCTCTTGACTGATCTTCGCCAAATTTGCTAGAGGAACTTTTTTATTATAAGAAACAATAATTTATGTATTACATCACGTTAGATCATAGAAGGCGACGCAGGGTCTGATCTGATGATGAATTTTTTTCATATTTTTTTTTGACGAAATGTTGTGATACTTCAACACAAGAAAATCTGATGAGGGCGTCATTTCCACGTATAAAAGGTACACTTGGTAGAACTTGATATCTTCAACCGTTTTCGAGGAAAGTGCCGTTAAACATTTCAATAATTTTTTGAAATACAAATTAAAATTTAATGAAACAAAGTGTATTTATTGAGAAAAGTACAAAACGTAAGTGAAAACAAAATCGTAATAACAGCGTAAACTCTTTCTCATTTTCTTATGAACTAATGGATTATTTTCATGGTATTGAGATAAATACATAAATCAAAAGATTGCCTAAAATAAGGATTTAATGTTATTAGAAGGCCAAAAAATAACGTAAAAGTTAACTTAATGACATTATAAATTTTCCCCCCATGCAGAAACCCCATTGCTGCAACTTAAGTAAATGTAAATGAACCCGTTTCTCCCAAACGACGAAACAGATCTTTGAAAATCATATGGTCTGGCTGTATTCTATTTGGATATTGCAATGAGTATCCCTTCGCTGCAGCACGTCCGCTAAAATTATTTTGTGCATAAATACATATATCCTTCATTTCCCTGTTTGAAAAACTAATAATTCTAGGCACTGCAAATAAATAAGTTAAAGAAATTAGCTCGAGGAACACAAGAACAAAATAAAATGATTGAATCACGCAAATGAGAGAACTAAAACGTAACCAAAGCACACTTTTCAATAAATACACTTTGTTTCATTAAATTTAAATTTGTCTTTCAAAAAACTATTGAAATGTTTAACGGCACTTTCCTCGAAAACGGTTGGAGTTATCAAGTTCTACGAAGTGTACCTTTTATACCTGGAAATGACGCCCTCGTCAGATTTTCTGGTCAGAAGCACTAACGTTGCATAAAAAAAATATGAAAAATTCATCATCAGATGCGCCTTCTATGATCTAACGTGATGTAATACATAAATGATTGTTTCTTAGAATAAAAAAAGTTCCTCTAGCAAACTTGGCGAAGATCAGTCAAGAGGCCGTTGAGTTTGACACCCTGTATCCTTTTTAACAGCAACATATTACTAAAGCATATTTAATCAAATATGCAATATATAACATATAATCATATCCTCATATTTTGGCACAAAGAATCTACCCCTGAACTATGGCCTATTATTAATGGTCCACCCTGTATATAACATGTAATACATATTATTTCTGCGGCTAACAGTGCATCAAAAGATAACAGTAGTTTTTTTATATAAACTTATTTCCGAAAATTAATAATAAGGCAGACAGATATACCCCTTAAAAGAGGGACAATAAATATCAGTTTTAAGCTTGGTCATAAGCCATCTGGACACTGATTTACGTGGTATCAGTCAAACCCCGTCTTCTGCCTAAGGGGTAGTTTTAGGGGGTGACTGTCAGTATTTTCCTCATAACTTGTTAATTTTTTCATATTTCTAAAAATTATAAAAAAATAATTTTCAGATCATTAGAAACAAAAAAGGTATTCCCATTGCATTTCGATAAACCAAGCCGTCTTACAGTAATTTATGTTTAAAAAACAACGTGCATTTACAATATTTTATTAATAAATTCTTTTGCAAATAAAGAGTGCTTTGAAATGCAATTAAACATAGAAAATAGTTAATTAGCAATTACAAAAATTGTCCCTTATGCACAATATAAATCTTTTTTTAAAGGAACGTTGAATATTCTGTAAAATTCCTTCATGATTCTGTAGCATTGTAAACCCTTGATCGATTTTTCTGTCAACTCTTCAATCATGTCAATTTGAGCGTTATAAATTCGTGATTTTAGATAACTCCACACAGTGAAATCAAGAGGAGTTAGGTCAGGAGAATGAGTAGGCCACTTGCTCGGGCCATCCATCTATTAGGATAGTGGTTATGTAAAAATGTTCTACATGTTCTGGTATAATGCTGGTGTTGCGTCGTAATGCATAAAATATATATTTATTCTCCATCGCAATGCAATATTACCTAATATTTCATACAAGGTGTTTTCCAAAAAGTCATAATACAGGGTGTGGCAGAATGGATGGGTGCTTTTGGGACGGACAGCATACGCGAACGGAGTGGAGTAGAGAGTTGTGGATAAGGTCGTTCAACTCGGGGAGATACGCCATTTTTTGGTCACAATGGTTATCTGGACGAGAGAGCATCGTGTGTTCGCAGTCGAGCAGTATTTGAAATCGGGAGAGCCTATGATTGTTGTGCAACGGCGCTTCCGCCATTCCAATATTTGTCGCCATGGTCTGATGTAGAAGCATTTCTGCAGCCCAGTATCTGCAGTTATACTTATTAACAGAACCACATAAGTGAAAATGAGTCTCATTGCCAATCATGATTACTGGTGTCTCTTCGTCATTAAGAATCGCTTCCATCCTTTGGGCAAACTGTAAATGTTTGGCAAAATTTTATTCATTTTTCTATCACATGAAGTGGAGAGGTTCCAATTTTGGTGTCTCTGATATCAATAACCTACAAAGCTCTTAAATGACATTTTACCTCGGTCACGCTCAGGAAGATCGCATTCCACAATTAAAAAACGTGACTTTCAAGATGCAAGTGCTGTACCACATTTATATGCTGCGCACTACCAGCTGCAGAAATTTTGGACCACCTTGTATAATCCAATTCTTTCCAGTATTAGTCAGAACAAGGCGAAGTTGTTATGATATACTCTACAATGCTTTGTTTGCCTATTGGCAATATAGGAAAAGTTGGAATGATCTGAAATCTATAATACAGATTTGTTTCTTTTTAACTAAAAATTGTATATTATTGAATTTTTGAATTCTGCATAATGATACCATATAAGTAACCAAGGCAAAACTGACAAGACAAGAATCCGATTAGGAATCATACAAAACTAATCTGAAAGAGTTTAAGAAACTAGTCAGACAAAGACAAAGAGATGAGTGGAGAAATTACTGTGAGGAAATCGAAGATTACTCACAGACTGCTAGGTTATGCAAAATCTCCGCCAAAGACAAGGACCATGACCTATGCTTATTAAAAGGGAGTGAAAGTACAAGAACCAGCGACTTTCGTGAAAGCCAGAGTTACTCATGGAGACTCATTCCGGGGGATCTGTGATAACAGAACGGAAGGAATGGCCAAACGAAGTCGACACCCAACCCTCGGAATTGGATTGGCGAACGGCCAACCAAATAGTGAGTGAGGACAGAATAAAATGGCAATACAGAGTTTCTCCCATTTTAAGTCGCCAGGCATTGATGGTATCTATTCCGCCCTACTGCAAAGGGGACTGGATGAATTACTACCGCATCTGGTATTTAGGGCGTATTTAGGTCACCTCTATATTCCAAAGACATGGAGAGAAGTGAAAGTTGTGTTCATCCCAAAGGCAAGGTGGATGGACTATATCACCCCCAAAGCTATAGACCTTTTAGCTTAATCTCGTCCCTACTCAAGACGATGGAGAGGCTATGTGAACGATATATAAGGGATGTTGTAGTGAAAGACAACCCTTAACATCCTAATCAGTACGCATACACCCTAGGAAGATCCACCGACACCACCCTCAATGCAGTCGCGAGTCGTATTGAGAGATCCTTGGACAATAAAGAGCCCACCCTAGGTGTTTTTATAGATATAGAAGGTGCGTTTGACAGAACCACCTTTCCAAAAATTACAGCGGCCTTAGTGGATACTGAAAGCAAGTTAGTTCGAAAAACAAGGAATAGAAGAAAAAATTTATGAAGTTTTTAAATTTTGGTTATGAACTCTCAGTAGGGATCCAAATACAGATCCGAAGAGTTCCCACTTCTGCGGTGGGAGCTTCATCCCCTTTTGCCCAAAAACCACCCCCAATCGTGACCTCGCGATCTTTTTCGGCGTTTTGATCGTAAACCGCAACTTCTACGAAAAAATGTTATAGGACATTTTATATTCTCCATGATATTCTCTATAAAAATGTTTCATACTGTTTTTTGCGTATCTCCCACCCAACACTCGTAAATGACCTTGGAAAATAAGCATAGTTCTCAGTGCGAAGAGAAAAATGAGCCCAGCACCGTTTTTTGAGGCGATTATTTTGAAAAGTGTTAGTCTGAGCAAAAAAATGTATAGAATCGAAATTAAAGAGCAGTTTTTTCTCTACATGGTGCATATAAAATAAGATATTTATGAACAAATGTTAATGTTCATATGATTATTTTTTTATATTTGTGCATTGTGTACATTGAGCCCATTTCCACACCATCTTTGAGGTAGAGCTCTCGGCGCGTTATTTTTTACGTGGTTTCCCCCTTAGGCCTATTCCACTAATAAAATATATCTATCATAAATTTTCCTCTGCAAAGTCACCCTCCTCGTCCGAATTGAAACAACTTTGCCCATGACAATTAGAGCACATTGGGGAGCAGCGCAAACCAACTTTTACAGAGCTACATCGCTTTCCACACCCCTTTTTACAGCCGCAGGATATAAGCTGAAGAATTGAAGTTGGAGTTGGCGCTTCAGTCATAACCACTGGCATTATAATATTTTTAGTTTTTCTCCAGCCCCATTCAGTTGTAGTTAAAGTTTTTACTCGCCACGTATGAATTTGATGAAAAACCCGATATGAATGTTGTGCTGATGCAGCAGATGTAGGTGATAGTTTGGGTAAAATTACTGCTTGACTGGATTGGCCAACCAACTTATTAAATGAAATGAACCGGTAATGATTCAAAGATGTCTCATTTCGGGGTGCCTTGTATAAGGCAAGCGTAAATTTCTCACCAGCTCTTGAATATTTCAATCACTTCTTGTAAATCCTTTCTTGAATTTATTAAATTTATAGTCTGCGATTTTCCCTTCCCAAAAAAGGCAGAAGTGGTGTCGCAGCCACTAAAGGCATGGGCAAATAAAATATTATCTTTGCAACCCTTTAAAACTTCCGAAATTTGTAAGTCATGGGAACTATACGCAGCCAACAATTATGAAAAACCTGTTGTTGTTGGGCAAGATATTGATTTGCTAACACTCCTCATCGCTCTTTCTCCATCGGACAAAGAATTTCGCTTTTTGAGTGATGCTCAAGGAAATATTAAGAAAAGGGCGTATAGTTCCCATGACTTACAAATTTCTGAAGTTTTAAAGGGTTGCAAAGATAATATTTTATTTGCCCATGCGTTTAGTGGCTGCGACACCACTTCTGCCTTTTTTGGGAAAGGAAAATCGCAGACTATATAATTAATAAATTCAAGAAAGGATTTTCAAGAAGTGGTTGAAATATTCAATAATCCTTCATCGGCGAAAGATGACATAGCAAAAGCTGGTGAGTAATTTACGCTTGCCTTATGCAAGGCACACCGAAATGAGACATCTTTGAATCATTACCGGTTCATTTCATTTAATAAGTTAGTTGGCCAATCCAGTCACGCAGTAATTTTGCCCAGACTACCACCTACATCTGCTGCATTAGCACAACATTCATATCGGGTTTTTCATCAAATTCATACGTGGCGAGGAAAAACTTTAACTACAACTAATGGGGCTGGAGAAAAACTAAAAACATTCTAATGCCAGTGGTTATGACTGAAGCGCCAGCTCTAACTTCAATTCTTCAGCTTATATCCTGCAGCTGTAAAAAGGGGTGTGGAAAGCGATGTAGCTGTGTAAAAGTTGGTTTGCGCTGCTCCTCAATGTGTTCTAGTTGTCATGGGCAAAGTTGTTTCAATTCGGACGAGGAGGGCGACTTTGCAGAGGAAAATTAATGATAGATATATTTTATTAGTGGAATAGGCCTAAGGGGGAAACCACGTAAATAAAAATGCGCCGAGAGCTCTACCTCAAAGGTGGTGTGGAAATGGGCTTAAAGTACAGAATGCACAAATATAAAAAAAAAATCATCATAATAACACTAACACTTGTTCATAAATATCTTATTTTATATGCACCTTGTAGAGAAAAAACTGCTCTTTAATTTCGATTCTATACATTTTTTTGCTCAGACTAACACTTCTCAATATAATCGCCTCAAAAAACGACGCTGGGCTCATTTTTCTGTTCGCGCTGAGAACTATGCTTATTTTCCAAGTTCACTTACGAGCGTTTGGTAGAAGTTGCGGTTTACGAACAAAACGCCGAAAAAGATCGCGAGGTCACGATTGGGGGTGATTTTTTGGGCAAAAGGGGATGAAGCTCCCACCGGAGATGTGGGAACTCTTCGGATCTGTATTTGGGTTCCTACTGAGAGTTCATAACCAAAATTTAAAGACTTTATAAATTTTTTCTTCTAAAATAGCTAATTTTCCTTGTCCGCAAGGAGGTGTAATATCATCACTGCTATGGAACTTCATTCTTGATAGCCTCTTGGCCTGCCTTCCTGGATACAACACTAAATTTCGCATCAGAAGTGAAATATCTTGGGGCAAACTTCGATGCCAAGCTAACATGGAATCTTTACATAGATAGAAGATTAAAGATTAAAGAAGGCTTACATTTCTTATGAGCAGTGCCGCAGGACCGTGGGGAATGAAACCCAAAGTAGTCATATACTGCCGTCATAAGACAAATCATAACCTATGGAGCTGTAGTTTGGTGGCCTAAGCTACAGCTAAGGTCAAGCTCAGCCAAGTGCAGAGAGTTGCCTGCCTAAACATAACCGGAGCTATGCGAACAATGCCAACGAGAGCTATGGAGGTAATAATGTGTCTGCCACCACTAGATATATATATATATCTAGGAGAAGTGACAACAATGGTACGCTTCAAATCCTTTGACATACAATCAAATGTAGGCTGTGGAAAGGCCAGAAGTCGCTTGTGTAATGAGGCTGTCAGAAAGACGCCTCTTCTACATGCGTGCACTGATCGCATTTCTCCCCGGTTTGTCTTTGAAAGACCCTGCGTAATACAGACGAATAGTAAGAACGAGGCTGCTGGCGAAGGTGTGATCAACATCTTCACAGAAGTGTGTCATCAGTGTTCTGATTAATTCTAATTGAATCGTGTAATGTGATTCATTCCTAATTTGACACCACTGTATGTTTAAAATAAGAAGATTTACATTCATAGGTTTATGGCTTTTAAAAGATCTGCTACACATCACAATGTGAAATGTGTTAATATTTTTTATAACTGTTTCCCATTTATGTGCCTTGGCAATAGCCCCTGACAATTGAAAAATATGTTCAAGTAAGTTATAGCATTAGTTGGGTTAATTTATGTGCACCATGTTATTATTTTTAAATTATTATCAAAAATATAACAAGCCAAGTGGGTTCAAATTGTATCTAGATATTTATATATCCATCTACAAGTATTATTTGTAATAGGGCCGCTAAGGTTCAACGTGTTACTGGAAATCTTGAATCATCGGTTTATATGTACACTTTTATGCGTTTTTTTAAATCATGATCTAGTTAAATCATTATGAATTTCTCTTCTATTTACATTTTACTAATACATGTTATATATTTGAATACTTTAATTACTAACTAAACTAAATTCTATATTGTTGCTTTAATTGCTAAACTACTAGAAATCAAAAACTTACATAAAACAGTAGCAGAACGTTAAATAAGATTTGTGTTACATTATACACTATTAAAACTTTTTTCAGTTCAAATGGTTTCCTTTTTTCCATAAACTTTGGACCCAAGTTGAACACAAAGTACAAGTAACTTATCACTAAGGAGATGACCACTAAGGGGGATGATAACAATACATTGTCCACTCTTGGATCTAAAACAAATCAGAATAATATGAAATTATCCTCAAATCAATATTTTATATGTAATATAACAATAACTATTCTTAACAGCTGCCAAATCAACATTATTCCTGATATGATAATATGCTACGGATTTTTAATGCATTTAAGAGTAATATGCAAAACATCAGAATACGTTATATTTTCCAGCAGAATTTTTTGAAGATCTACATAGAATTTGACATTTTCATCTACATCACTGAAAGAATTCAATTCAATTCATTTCAAGATTTACAATATTAATAATAATAATAATAACACATACATGTGTAAGTAAAGGTAATGTTAGTTATAATGAGTACCTACAATGAATAATATCATAATGCTACAATGTTATACATTACCATATATTTTGTGAAATCCCAAAGAACGGGGAATTTCACCTAAGTATGAACACGAAAAAGTCCTCGAGTTGGCGAAAATAAAAAATTGTTTCAGTGGAAATCTTCAATTGACACCCTTGCGGGCGTTAGTTCGATTTTGTATAGTAGTGGTTCGGGTCAATCGCTACACCCTGTATATGGTTTTTTAACTGGCTTTGCACTTGTCTTTGCCGTTTGTTTCATTTAGCACTATTTAGTCTTTAATGTTTCTGTCAGGGTCTAAGGCTACGCCCTGTATATGAATAATTTGAAGTAAAAACACTTTGATTTAAACGAATGTACAAAATTATTTATTTAAAATTTTAGCCTAACAGAGTTTAAATCTTATCGTATTTTATCTAACAAGTTTCCTTTAGAATAAATAACTATTCGACAACAGAAATTCGGAATTTGTTAATTTTTTGCGAAAAATATATTTAAATATTTATCCTAAAATATTCTCAAAAAATACACTTTTATATTGGGGACGCAAAGGCGACTTTGATTTACTTAAAACTAACTATTTTAAGCACGTTTCGGCCTGGGAAGCTATAGTAGGAGAGCTGACGGACATGGACATTATGGTGAACGATAATGGTCAAAATGTTCACTCATGGGAACCAATTCTTTGGTCTTTGGGTATGTCAAAACTGATCGTCTGCCGTCTCAAAATGGTAACATTAAGTTGTGGGGTGTATAAGAAAAGGGGTAGTTTTAGGTTTTGGAGAACCACAATGATCAAGAAACTAAATACAACTAGTTTAGATGGTTTTTTCACCAAAGCAGACGATTTTTTCGGTAGCTTTGTACATAGCAGACGCCGCTGAAAATGGTAAAAATCACGTTTCGATGAACGACATTGATCAAAAATAATTTTCACGTCAATCGATTAGGTTTTTTATGCTGAAACAAAAAACACGTTGGCAGCGAAAAAATCGGTAACAACTTCGGAGCAGATGCTGTCAAAGTGACACAAGTCGATTTTGATGAACGACATTTATCAAAGAAAATAATCTCATATATTATATTAAAAACAACTATTTTACATGACATTTTACATGTTTGCCCAGATCAACAATTGTGGCAACTTTCGAGTAGTGGTTATCAAAGATCTAGTGGTTATAAAATAAAAAATTTACATAGATTTATTTATTGCCTCTATGCAAGTAAAAAACAGTCCAAAATAACAAAAAACGTAGAAACATTACATTATTTTCAAAACATAATGTAAAAGTAAAACTAAAATGTGTAATATAGACAAAAAAACAGTCATGTCAGGACACATGTCCAATAATCCACCAACCAAGTGTACCTTTTATATGTGGAAATGACGCCCTCATCAGATTTTCTGGTCAAAAGTACCACAACGTTTCGTCAAAAAAATATGAAAAAAATTCATCGTCAGATACAACTCCTGCGACGCCCTCTATGATCTAACGTGATGTAATACATAAATTAATGTTTCTTAGAATAAAAAAAGTTCCTCTAGCAAATTTGGCGAAGATCAATCAAGAGGCTGTTGTTGAGTTATTGCAAAAAAAACGAAAAAATAATTTGAACTATAACACCCTATATCTTTTTCCACAGCAACATTAAGCATATTTGGTTATATCCTCATATTTTGGCCCAAACAATCTACCCCTGAACTATGGACTATTTATTATTAATGGTCCACCCTGTACATCATCGTTTCTTTTTTACTTTACGGCAAAACTTCATAAGATCTGAATGAAAACTTATAAAATTTCCTACAAAATACATTTTTCCGTGTATGATTTTTAATAAGTAGGGACAAGGAACTGACGGCTAAAAATGAGGTTGATTTTTAATTTTTACAAACAGGCAATTTTTATTACGTTTGAAGTACAAAAAATACATTTAATAATATTTTTTCACTTTTTGAAGTATCACAAGTTATTCTGTGGACATTTCTGAGTTGTTTCATACTAGGCCCATATTTTTAGGACGTGTAGTACTATTTACATACAAAGAAGGGTCAGAGTTACAATTGTCAAACGAACAGGAAGTTCTAAACATATTGTGAGAAAAAGGATTAAATTAATAACATTTTAATAATTTGTTAATACCTTTTCGCATTTTAACTATACTTCATTCTATCTGTTGCATAATTACAACGCCTTGCCTGTATAGGGATTACAGGACCAATGCACTCGTATCCCACAGCAGCTAGGGATGCAATGCTTAACCTACTTTCTTTGTACTTGCATGTGACGAAAGAGGCAGCACTTAATGCCTTAAGACTTCATCAGGCACTTAAATTTAAACCAGGCGATCTGGTTGGTCACTTAAGGATTTTGGAGCTAATCCATTTTGAGTCCATGACCAAACCTACTGACTCAATGCCAATCAAACAGGATATTGACTGTCCGTTTGACGTGCTGATCGAAAGCCGTCAGACGAGCAAGATGGAGGAACTGCGATTGGAAAAAAGGGCCACTCATCTGGTGTACAGATGGAGCTTAAATGGCAGCATTGGTAGGAGTGGGCGTAGCAGAGCCCAAATGTAGGCTATCAAACCCCCTCGGTAATACCCCAACACCTTCCAGACAGAAATTCATGCGATAGGTCTGTGTGCCCAAAAATGTCTAAATAAAGGCATTCGATGAGCAAAGATCTATATACTATGATATAGCCAAGCAGCATTAAAAACTCTAAGGTCCTATACCTTTGAGTCTAAAATTACCTGGGAGTGTAAACAATCCCTGAAGCAACTGGCCAGGGCTTGAGGGAGCACAAGGTAACAAAGTGCAATTGTGAAACGGGGGCGCTGATTATGGGTTGAAAGTGTCTTTTGCGATTTCCGGCGAAACGCGACCTCCTAGCGCCAAAATATTCTTTAGAAAAGTTGTAGATAATAATAAAATATTCTAATCAGGCATTTTTCAACATAACCTCCAATTTTCTGGGAAAACGGCGGAAAGGCGATTTTTCGGTTTTTTATTTTTTTCTCTCGTAAAAATAATTCAATTTATATGAAATTATGTGGACGTATACTTTTTTGCATTGAATAAGCATGATTTTTTTGGAATCTAGGAAACAAGTAGTTTGCGAGATATTTACATATTTCGAAAAAAAATACCAAAATCTGCAACGGAAAACTTTATTGGTGTTTTTTTATATATTTAAATATTCTATCTGGGGTCATTTGAGAAAAACCTGCTTAGCTTTTTTGTTATCGGGCTCGTTGCCCAAATAACCAAACCAAGTTTGTAATTGGTAAGAAACTCTATAGGGGCGTTGTGCAGCTGTTCCTTCAGTTGGGGGAAGCTTTTCCAATTTAAAAGTAGATTTGTTAGTTACCAGTTGGTAATGCTCAAAACTGATTTAATGACGTATCCATTTTTTTACTTTTGTAAATACGAGCTATAAGTTGAGATCCATTTTTTGCAATGGTTATTTGGACTACATCTATTTAAAAAAAATTCAAGCTAGGCTTGATGAATTTTTGTTACTCAATAATGATTTTACCAAAGTTGTAGCACAACCCGAAAAGAAATGCTATTAAATTTGTGTATGATTCGTGTTTGGAACAATTAAGCCGGGGATATATCTTAAGAAATGTTGCCATTCCTTCGCATTCATTTGCATTACCATCATTGCTGTTTGTTCGCAGACATTCTGGAAACGTTTTTAAGTAACATGACACGTGTGAACGAATTACGTGTGATTTCCAGCCTCTGGACATTCTGGTGAATTTTAAAAAAAATTTATTATTCAAGCCCGATAGTAAGTTCATATTATCATATAAATTTCTACTTAAGGTGGGCATATTCAAAAATTTATTATTTTTAGCCATAATTTAAAAAGTATACGATTACCTAAGTAGAACTATTAAAAGTATAGTGATATGAACTTTCATTCAATAATTTCAGTTTTTTGAAAAATTAGTTAATTTAAATTAAAAAATAGTGCCAATCATATCTTGCAGTTTTAAATTAACTAATTTTGGAAACAACTGAAATTTTTGAGCGAAAATTCCATAGTTCTACATAGGTAGTACTGTACTTTGTTTACCAATATATGTGTAAAAAAGGGGAGAGCATAGGTGCGTCTTTACTATGTACATACTTTGATATGCGATGTAAAGCAACGTAAGGCGCAGTTAGTAGTTGGATGGGTGACCGTCCCAACTGTTATAGGGCATTCCCCCTATATGTCAAAAGCAGAAATCAAAAAAAATGCAAAATTAACAGAAATTTCATATTAGTTCAGGCATCATGGCAAACCATGATAAAAAGCCAATCAGACCTAGTTTACCCCAAAAAACCACATCCAAAGTCACCAAAATCAGAAAAAATTCAAGCACATTCCATAATTCACAAATAACGTAAAATCACCGAGAACACACTCCCAACATTCATTCCAGTAATTTTATAAAAGAAATTTCACAAAAAACGTCCCCATATATTCATCAACATAACCAATATCACTATCTAAATCCAAATTTTCAACGTCTTGCTTCAATCCGTAAATTTTCTATAAACAATTTCATTTTCAGAATCTTATTTCTTTTTGACGACCCCTCGTATACTTCAACTTACCTTCAAACACGCCATTCAACTTCAATTCATTCAATTCTTGCATCCATTTCAAATTTTAATCTTATTACTTTTCGATCACCTCCTTCAAACTTCATTTCATCAAATTTCCGCAACCCGATTGCTATTTTAAATTTCACCAATTTTGATCACTCCTCGTATAATAGCATACAATATCTCGGTTCAACTCGACTCGTACCCGTTAAGAACATTTTAATACCTTATCTTCAGACACTACGCACCTATCGGGAACATTATCATATCGTTTCAACTTTTAAACATCAGGCCTCCGTTAATATTTTACGGGGTCGCGTCAGATTTTACTAATAAAAACTCTAATAACTTCTAAACCAATATAGATCCGACTTTCATTCTAATTTTAATAAATTTCTATTTTCATTGCCGATTTTTCTATATAACTTTTTTTATCTTCGAAATCTTAAAATTTCCAGTATTGCACAACGTGTCGTAATCGATGACTCATCCTCGCCCGCACGGAGCGATTCCAAGCCTTTCCAGATCTTTATAACGGGATGCGAGACTTGATGGGGCGTGACAAACGAAACTTCTCAAAAACAGTATAAATACCGGCGTGCAACAAGCCGAAGTTAAGTTCAGTTTTGACAGTGACTCCAGTGTTAAATATTCGCGTAGTGTTCATGTGGAAAAATATAAGTTTCAAAAAGTGCATTTTTGTGTAATAGCTGATTATGCTATTGAACGGGTCCGGTTACTATTTAACTAATGTTGTGGATACCTCCGTCTAGCTAGGCTTTCTTATTCCCAGTCCCTGCAATCTTTTCGTGGCGAGATGATCAATTCTAGCTTCCCAGGCCGAAACCTGGTTAAAAAGAGTTAGTTTTAAGTAATCGCCTTAAGTGGCCCCTTCCTTTTTAATATTTATACTTCGCCTTAAGTGGCCCCCTTTTATTTTTAATTATAACAAAATACTTCGCCTTAAGTGCCCCCCCTTTCAATTTTGCCTTCGCCTACGAGGTTCCATCGTCAAAGCGAATTTTTTCCCAAATTAATTATTTTTCAACATTTTTTGAATATATTTTAAAAACAATTTAAGACAGAATTTCTGTTGTCGATTAGTTCAACTTCAAAAGAAACTTGTAAAAAATAAATTAACTTCTTCTCAACTCTGTTCAACATCCGTTAATAAATAATTTTGTATTTCCTTTAAACCACAGTGTTTAATTTCAAGAATAATAATATACAGGATGTAGCCGTTGACCCTACAATAGCTATAAAAATCAAAACAGTGCTGATTTAAACAAAGTGATAAACCATAGTGCAAAAATCAATATACAGGGTGTAGCAATCGATCCGATCAAGCACTTCCAGAAATCAAACCCTGAGACTCTACACATCGAAAAATAAGTGCACGAACACCCACTGGGGTCTCAGCTCTAAACCCCCACCGTACCAGATTTTTTATTTCACCGAACAGAGGTCGTGTTCTTGTTCACAACGAAGTCCTCGCCTCACACATGTTCCAGCAGCTTGCATATCAGTGTATGCGCGGAAGCTACACAACCTTAGACGAGGGTTGTATAGGGGCTATACCATCCTCCAGAGGGGATGTAAAGCCGTCGGTCCCTTGACTATTAAATATTAGGCAAATAAAAGATCCCTACTCTTCTTAAGAGCAGAGGTTCGGCAAAATTCCTGGTTGGGGGTAGTTCGTCTACAGGCATCGGTGTTAGGCCTCAGTAACGGAAATAGACCAACGTTAAATATATGTATAAAAAAATGTATAAAAAGAAATCAATATCAATGATTCATCCAAACGGTTCTTTGTTTTCTCTTCTTCTTTTCGTCACTGTAAAATTCTACCAATAACGGTATATGCAGCATTAGCTATAACTAACTGATTTTCACTCATACTTGTGAGAGGATCAAAACCTTTCTCGACGAATGGTATCGAACTACTGGAAATTATTTTAAACGCGTCCACATAGCAACATTTGCAGACATTCTTTGGTTCGCATTCTCTTTGATCTTTTCTTTTTACCGACAGCCGATGGAAAACGATCGTTCGCATTGCTGGCCATTCGCGTGGCAATTAATTATTTGCAAACTACCGTCTACACTTGACGAATGCATAGAAATAAATGTTGGACAACGCGAACGAATGGCAGCGTTTCTTAGATGTATCCCCGGCTTTAGATGTAGAAAATGAATCATTTTCGTTGCCTGGGTCTGGTTTGTGGAAAAAAATACTGAGACTGAATTTAGTTGATGCAGAAGTACTAGTAAATTAATATCTTGACGAACGACGACAACAATTTTATCTTCGTGCTTTGCTAGTTCAATCGCAGTATTTATAATTAATGCATCGGCGTCTTCGGAAGCTTGCTTGCACAAAAATCCCTCTGATTGTAGTTTATCTTACATACCCTGTAGAAATTTTTTGTTGTTACACTTTGATAAAAAATTCTCTTGAAAAAATGGTACTTTACTTATATCTTGATGTTCAAATGTTTTCAGATTTCTTAGGACGTGAACGTTCTTCTTGTTTCGTGCTCATCAAAGTGGAAGTAGATGCTACTGGAGTAGTAGCAACGAGCTCGGCTGCACACTTGGCCTGGCCCCTCTTATCCTCCCCCCCTCGGTCCACTTTAGGCGGGCTTGAACTTATTATAAGCGTCTATTCCAAGTACCTTTCTAATATTAATTCCCGAATTCACAATTTTGTAAATTTTTCTACCATGTGTATATGCAGAACTTAAAAGATTTATTAATTTGTTATTTATTTCGCCACTTTCTTCAACTAAATTCATGCCACAGTTAGGCGCACACCCTTTTGTATAAATACAAAAAATCATATTAAACAGTGCATGGGACGCAGGTGGTAGTAAAGTCATTACAGAGTTCAAAAAGTGATTCATAATCCACTCCTACTGTTTACGATTCAATTCGTTGTCTAACAAAATTTGTACTTGTTTGGGCAACACTGGTTTGCAAAAAATCAGCCAAGTTGCTGGCAGATCAAATTCAGAAGATAGTAGAGCCTTTTGGTCCACTTAAGGAACACAATTATGGTAATAACAGCCACTAACCCTACAGAATAAACTTGAGGTTTCCCGATGCACTTGAAATTTCATTAGTTAGTCCAATTTTTAAAAAGGTTGTGAAACTGACATAGATAATTACTGACAAATTTCTGTATTTGGTATAGCATCAAGAATTATAGAACAAATAATAAGTAACTTTAGTAATATTAAATTGAACTTAATTCGCTATTTACATAAATGATAAAAAAAGTCGAAAATTATAAAAAAGTTGAAATTAATAAAAAAATATTGAAAGATTCGTGATTCGAAGTTATTTTTTTTGTTTTTCTCAATTTCAAGCGGTTTCATCAACATATAGACCATTTTAAAGTAGATATTTCAAGGATAAAATGAGCGGATAAAATATTTGAATAAAAAAAAAGCCAATAAAGTTTTTGTTTTTTTTTTCAAAAAGGTAAATATCTTCCAAAAAGAACATGCCTATTTAATACAAAAAAGGTATAATTTCATAATCAGTTTTCCACCGATTTCTCAGACAATTTGGTGTTACGTTGACAAATGCCTGATTCGAATGAAGGTTTCTTTATTATCTACAACTTCTGTAGAGGACGTTTTCCGCTAGGAGATCACGTTTCACCGAAAATCACAAAATACCACTTTCAACCCGTAAACGGCACCGCCATTTCACAATTTCACTTTATCTCGGGTTTAATTTTTGTTTTATATCTTCCTTATAACCTTAACTAACTTTTTTCATAAATTTTATAGCTACCTGAAAAAAATTTATAATCGGTTGCAGTTGTTTTTTTAATCTACGACTAATCGTTGATCAATCGTGCGTTGAAGCCGATTAGCATTTATATTGATAAATACATAGGTACATGTACGTGAAGCATATTAAAGAAAGAATGATTTTACACTCGTTATATAAGCAATGACTTGTCATTATGTAAAGTAGGTACTTAATTGTTTCAATAAATGTCAAAGTCTTCAGCTATTCTCTGGACGGTTTTGTTGAATTATATATTATTAGGGAATATCTCAAAAAATATTGATTTTACAGCAAAAATTAAAATAACAAAAGTCAAAAGAGCTTACCTGCTAAGTCATCAACTAACCAAAAATATCCCTGATACAGCTTTTTTAAAACCAAAGCCATGTTCACCAAGTAAGAGAATACAATATGTGTTGATTTATTTATACCTCAAAAATAACAGGAGAATAAATGAATAATTACATAAGCTAGGAATTTGCAAGACACAGTAAATTATGTTATTGTATATATTCATAGAACAATAATATGAATACTATGTGTACGCACAAAACTTAATTAAAGCCAATTATTCGAATTATAAATAAATACTACGTGTAATAGGACCTTTTTGCCTTTAGCCTTAAAGACAAACGATTGAAATTAGGAACATCCTAGAGACTTGAACGTCACCTTTTGATATATAAATATTTTTTACCATTTCCGATTAACCCAAAAGTGCACTAACTTTTGATTTTCAATTGGAACAACTTGCATATTATTGTATTTTTAGATTCTAGATAATTTTATTAATGCAATGATAACACATAAATGACGTTTCAAATGTCAATATTCATATTATTTTAATTAACAGAATATATAATAGACGGAGAGCTCGGGAACCTTTTATATAACGGTCATCCTGTAAGGTTAGAAATTTGTGTAGTGATGAATTAAAATACACTAAGCATGAAAATCATGACCTGGCAGGCATCAGCCCAGCACATTATCAGCCCTTATAGTTTTGAAAGTTTCAAAAAACTAAAAAAAATATACTTGTCCCTGTAAGTTTAACCTAACGTAAAGAAACATTCGTACTACGTATTTTATTTGCTAATCGAGCCGAAATACATACAAAACAAAATACGTACAAAACATAGTCAGAAAAAAAAACTAAAAGAAGTTTATTGGAACCCTCGTGAGAAGCGACTTAATTATACCACTACGCCACGGACAGCTGTTAAGAAACCGACATACCTTATAGGCATCGATTATGTCATACATAAAGGAATGTGAAGTTTGTTGGCGATGCCTGGGGCTCTCCGTCTTAACTCGACGCTTACCCTGAGTTAATATATTGTGGATTAGCTTTGCTCTATGGCTGTCGTTGTTATTCTGGGTATTCTGTTCCTTTGAAGTGTATCTGTCGATGGTTATATTAGTGTTTGGTTATATTAGTAACGGGTTAATGTATGTTTGGTGCGTGCACCGTATGGCTCTTTTGTTATGTTTTTTATGGCTCTTTTGGTCTTTTTAAGTATCTTAGTGCTCTGTTAATAGTAATTTTTAATAATGATAATTTTTTTGTCTTTTTTGTGGATTTTAAAATTTTTTTGGATTTCATTATTTTTTTTGGTTTTTTATTTTTTTGGTGTTTTTATTTTATTTTGTTATTTTTTTGGTGTCCAATGGATCTTTTGTGTATTTTTTTTTTCAACAACAGTTACAATAAAATTTAAGGGGTGTAAATATAGTTGAGGGAGGGATGAGTGGGAGCGTGGAGGAATTTGGCTGTTAAGGGGTTAGTTAGGATGGGGTTTGTGGAAGATACAAGAGACTGTGCAAAATTGGGTATTAGTCGTTTTAATATAAAATCCGTTAGAAGTGGAGTCCCAGTGATATTATGTATTAAGTCGACCGGCGATGTATATGGTAGTTTTAGAATAATTCTGAGCATCTTGTTTTGAATTAGCTGCAGGGTTTTTTGATGTGTAGGCGATGTGAGGGGGTACCATATGGGGGCAGCATATGCAATAATAGGCCTGATGTGAGTCTTGTAGATTAATGTGCCCGTTTCTGTAGGGGCATTCTTGAGAATGGGATAGAGAGAAGCACATCTCGTCCAACACCTGTTTTTTATTTCTTCTACCTGATGTCTAAATAGTAGCTTGCTATCCAGCTCGAGCCCAAGATATTTTATGTTACTTTTCCAGTCGAATGTTTGATTTTTAATTTTAATTTTTGTGTCAATCTTTTGTTTGGTTCTGTTAAAACATGTAACTTGCGTTTTGTTTATATTGACTAATAGTCCCCAGTCTTCGTAAAATTTTATTGTTTCGTCCGTTTGTTTCTGAAGGATGTCTGTCATTGTGTGTGGTCGTTTTGATGTCGTAAGGATTGCAGTGTCGTCGGCGTAAAGGCACAGGGTTGTCCGGTGGTCAGTCGGGGGTGGTATATCATTTACGTAAAAGTTAAAAAGTATCGGTCCGAGGGATGATCCCTGAGGGATGCCGGCTAGGATGGGGGATGGGGGTGAGCACCCTTGGTTGACTGTTATTCGAAAATGTCGGGATGAAATATAAGACTGTATCATCTTAATGATACGCATCGGAAAGCCCAAGATACGGAGTTTGTATAACAGTCCGGGGTGCCAGACTTTGTCGAAGGCTTTCTCGAGGTCTAAGGCGACAAACCCTGTTAATAGACCTCGGTTAAAGTTGGTAGTGGCAATTTCACAGACCCGAAAGAGCTGTTGGGATGTGGAATGGCTGGCGCGGAATCCAAATTGATAGTTATTCAGCAAACCTGATTGCTGAATATGGTCCTGGACTGAACTAAGTAAAAGGATATCTAATACCTTGGCCAAGGCCGGCAGCAAGCTGACCGGCCTGTAGCTAGAGGGGAGGTTCTTGGGTTTGGAGGGCTTCGGGATGTTTATTATTTTTGCGGTCCGCCATGCTACTGGGTAGTATGTGGACCGCAAACAGGAGTTATATAATTTAGTGAGGAAGAGGTAAGCGGAGGGGGGGAGGTGTTGGATAGCGTAGGTGGGGATATTGTCCAGTCCAGGAGCCACTAAGACGTTCAAGGGTTTTTATTGCATAAATCGTTCAATTGGTTATTTGAGGTGAAAATACCGCGGTGTGAAAATTGGAGATAGGGGTGAAAATACAATTTCAGTGTTTTAAATATAACTCGAAAACGAAGCAAAATTCAGGTATAGTTAATTGGAAACTTTTTGTAGAAAATCAAATTTTCCGTCGAAATCGAAACGGCTTATTTAAAAAAATAAAAAACAACTTTTGTGCGAAAAGCATCCAAATAAAACAATGACAAAAAGCAAAAAAATCCTTTTAACTTTTTTGCCTATCTAAATAATCACAATCTCCTTGATAAGAATGATCCTGGTTAAATGCTTAGGTATCCTGTTGGACAGCAAATTAACTTGGGAGGCTCATATCGAAGTCTATCAAAAAAATTGTCAGGCTGTATTTATCTGTTGAAAAACTTAAATAACTAGATTGTATAACTGATGGTCGAGAGGTGACTGCACTTGCCTCTCATCCAAAATTTCCGGGGTTCGATCCCCGATCGTAGCAGTGGAAAATACTGTGAGAAGGATTTTTTCACTATACACGGATATTGGGTGTGTGTTGTAACACCCCTTGGCTTAAAACCAGGAAGTGTTTCAATTATGCGAACGGCAGCTCTGGATTATGGGAAAGCAAGGTCGTGGTTCGATATTTACTCATTTGTTAACTTGCAAAAAAAATATATAAAATAGTGAATATATATATAAACCAAAAAATAGATGTTCAGGGTGCCACCTTAACTTACTATATGAACCATGAGTATTGTGAAAGCTAAGGAAAACAATACTGAGTACCTAAGTTATGTAATATGCTCACCAATAATATATATCCAGCTAAATGAGTAGAAGAAAGGAAACACACATGTTAATAATAAGTTGACTTTAATATTTGACAATGGGACAGATGAATAATTTATTTAGCAATAGCAAAAAATTGAGTTAAGTTGAAATTTGAATGATTGATAAAAAAAATATTAAATTATGACAAGGTTTAACAAGTATTATTTAATAAAATTATATGTAAAAATATTTATGTGAAAATGTATGAATATTTGAAAAATGTTAAAATTTAATTAAAATGGTACCATTTCTTACAAGTAAAAAAAATATATGAAAGGTAAAAATTTAAATCAAACAAAATGTTATAAATAATACCACCCAACAGAAGGCCCTGGTGTAACTTTGTTCCAGAATCAGGTATGACTGCAGGGACCCCTCTACAACACGCTGCCTCCACTGTCTACGTGGTCCAAAAAAAAAATCGACGACTCGGATTCGTTCGCTTATTGACCTCTTGCTTCTTAAAATAATACCATATGTGTGTGGCCGTTACATCGGAAAGATGATATACCAACAATGATATCACACCAAAGAAAATTGCCTCATATGAGGGATACTGGCAACCCTAAGATATAAAAAAAATACACCTTACAAAATGAAATTCAAACGAATTCGCAAGACTTACCCCAAGTGACTTGTGGGGGCTCAGTATCGATTATAAGTCTAAGCTTATGGCGTGAATAAAAATTATGACTTGACCAAATTTAATAGTTAGGCTACTGCCCCAAGCCTAAGCACAACCGGCTCCTTCAACGGATCACGCTTAAAAGGGCTGCTAAGATGGCTTAGCTTTCTAACGCGGTCTTGCGAATTTAAAAAAACTAACGATCCGACACGCAGGTCTTAAGTACCAACCCAAATCACAGACTTGTGCTCTTGGCAAAATCGAACTGAAGTTTCGAGCTGTTGGCTCTCGTCAGTGTAAGGTAGGCATGTGACTGCAGTCTGTAAGTGGTATGTGACGGCTGGCGAGAGAGTTCCTTTAAGTAGGATCAGTCTTTCGGCTGGTGTTTGTTGCAATCGAAGCATTAGCGTCTTGATGGTAATATGCAATTATTACACTTAACGCGCCAGGCTTGTAACTTGTAATTCAGCGCTCGGCGGGGCACATAGCTCGGAGAGTAGCTGTTGGTTGCAGTCTGGTTACGTTCCTTATAGTAAAATAAGGATTTTATAGAGGAGTTTGCGACTAAAAATATTATGTTTTAATTATCACATTGTTTATAAAACCATTACAGTTTTATACATCTGTGAAAATAATTCATTATTAACAAATTAACTTGAAATAGATTGTTTTATTGAGTAAAAATCAATTTTGTTATAAAAAATAAGATTAAAAACAACATAAAGGTAAACGCGATCCAAAATCGAAAAAGCTAAGTTTGAGCGACTATATCTCAGTCAATTTTCATCGAAAAAACTTTTTGAGACCACCATTTCAAAGGAAATTTCATCAACTTTCTTTTCCTATACCTATCTCTGCTCAAAAACAGTTATAGGCAAAAAGTAAAAAAAACAAAAAATTGGATTTCTTACTTTTTTCATCTTTTTTGGATACTTTTCGCACAAAAAAATGTTTTTGAATTTTTAAGTAAGCCTTTTGGAAAATTTGATTTTCTATAAAAAGTTTCCTATTAACTATACCTGAAAATTGCTTCGTTTTTGAGTAATATTTAGATAACTGAAAGGGTTGCATTTTCATCGCTACCACCAATTTGTACCCTATAATTTAATAGCACTCCGCGATTTTCTCATCTTAAATAACCAATTGAACGATTTATGCAATAAAAACCCTTGAAGGTTTTAGTTCCTTATTTCCCTGTTTTTTATGACATAATTAATGGTCTATTTAGGCTACATCAATACGATTTAATGAGTACGTCAACGTGAACTTTTTGCTCTCCTGTAATGTGCATCGGTTCATCAAAATCGCCTGTCAATTTTTTCTTAGACTTAACTATGGATAAATTAAATCATATTAACATTTCAAACTTACAACGTCAAGTTTATTTTTTGATACTTTCAAAAATATAAGGGCTGATTCGCAGATGATATGCAGCTGATGCCTGCCAGGTCATCGTTTTCATGTTTAGTGTATCTTAATTCATCACTATAAAAATTTGTAGCCTTACAGGAAGACTATAAACAGATTCAAAGTGGATAAATTATTGCAAAATTAATAAATGTGTAGTAAAGTCAAAAGAACCTACGAATAAAAATCCAGTATTCCACTGCTTCCTATCAAAGAAAATTTCATTGCCACCAATCAAGGTGCACAATGTGCGTTTCCAGTTCAGTTGAAAATAATATCCCATAACTTGCGTCTTCAACCGGAAAACACAAAATAAAATCTGATTGCAATAAGCCCCCAGCAAGTAGATTAATCCTAAAGAAAGGACTACAGTGTAGGGCTGTTGTGCATTGCCAGCCGTAGACTAGTTTCGAGCTTGTTAGCTTTCATCAGTAAGACATAGGTAAATGTACAACACGTCACTGTTCTTCTAGTCATCAAATGACAGCCAAGAGGTGTTGTAACGTGCCATCTTCCGCCGGTGTCCGCAAGATCATAAGTACATAAATTCATCAAAATTTCCTATAGTAGAAATTACCTTTAGCGATAAATGTCACCACGCTAAATATTGGGTGCAAATTACCACTTAAGCTTTCCTCCAACAGATGGCTCTCCGTAGAGAATATATAAATTTATGAAATAATGGTGTATTATTGTGTATATTTTAGGAGAATTTACAATATAGATTATTGCAATAATTAGCGTATAAATATTGTTTACAAAGTAATAGAGTAAAGATGGTTAATGATCAAAAGTCCATAAAAATCGATTCAGTATTTTACATTTCACAAGTTGGCACCCTGACTGTCGAACTATCAGCTGTTGTCATTTCCTTTTGTTTTTGTGAGTGATCAAAGGTTATAAATCTCAAAAATTGCCTAAAACTTCCTCTTTTAAATCAAGAATTTGAACTGAAAACTTCGCTAAGGATTTATTTAGTTAAAAGGCACGTGATTGCTAATCGGTTTAATACCGGATTAATAACTAAATTTAACCTGATATTTCAATTTATATTTTGGTTTGTTAAATTGAATTTTCGAATTATTCGGATAATTATCGTCTAGAAGTAATATCCTAGACGATTTGGGATAGGCCAGATTTTGACCGCAGAACTTACCTACTGTTCGGTTATTTTTTTGGATTGTTGGATTTTTGGACTTTGGATCATTGCTATTCTTTGGTACACGAATTTTGGTAACCGATTTGGCCCTGCATTTTAATTCATACATTTCGATTAAGAGAAACATCTAACCATTGTAAAGATTTTATGAAACCTATCAAATTGTGTTGTGAAGACTTCACCTCGACCAACCCTCACGTCTGGAGCGCCAGGAAACTCTCCAATTTTGTGTGTAAAAGTTAAGTAACCATTATACCTCATTCTTATTGTCAATTGTTTCAATTTATTAATCATTTTTTTTTCCATAGCGTTAACCTTAAACCCCAGACTTGTCTGTATTATTTTATCGTAATATTTTATTGTTTAAATTTTGTGTACTGTTACTGATTCTTTTTATAATAAATTGTATTTGTTTTTACTTGTTCTTTTATTTTGTCGCTCTCACTACAAGGATTAGTAAGATCTGGGACCTCGTATACTTATACCGACTATAGGTCGTAATAGTGTCCACAACTTGTTGATAGCTCCATCTGGTGGCGATATATTGCAATCAAAATTTGCGAAAAACTCGAACTAATTTAGATTGAACAAAATATATAATTCAACGCAAAGTGCATAAATTATTACAAAAATAATAAATATATGGTAAAGTAAAAATACCACTACTAAAGTCCATCATTCCACTGTTTCCTATGAAAGGAAATCGATTCACTGCCACCAATCAAGGAGCATCTACTACTACACATTTATTATTTTTGTAATAATTTATCCACTTTGCGTTGGCTTATATATTTTGTTAAATATAACTTAGTCCGAGTTTTCGCAAATTTCGATTGCAATAAATCGCTTCCAGATGGAGCTATCAATAAGTTGTGGACACCTCTTGTCTGTAATTTGATGACTAGAAGAACAGTGAAGTGTTGTACATTTGCCTATGTCGTACTGATGAGAGCTAACAAGCTCGAAACTAGTCTACGGCTGGCAATGCACAACAGCCCAATACTGTAGTCCTTTCTTTAGGATTAATCTCTTGCTGGGGGCTTATTGCAATCAGATTTTATTTTGCGTTTCCCGGTTAAAGACGTAGTATGTGGCAAGTTATAGGATATTATTTTCAACTGAATTGGAAACGCACATTGTGCACCTTGATTGGTGACAATAAATCGATTTCTTTTCATAGGAAACAGTGGAGCACTTTAGTAGTAATCATGTTTACTTTACTACACATTTATTCCATATTTTGAAAACTACTGAACGAATTTTTGTGGAATTATTTATTATAGAGTCTAGTAAACTCTAAACTGGCATGTGTATGAGTTGATAATGCGCGTACGATTTCATTTCTCTCGCACACAAAGTTAAAGTAATAGCCCAAAAACACTGTCGCGTGTCTGCCAAGCCTTTCTCTCACCTATTTTGAGACAGAAATATTGCGATACACACTGAAGAGATAGATAAATTTTAATCTACGTTTTCAATAAGTTCAGCGATTCTCAAATAGTACGTCGTGCAATAGCTCAGTGTGTAAGTAAAGAGAAGTGTGTAAGTAAAGGGAATAAAACATCCGGGTTCAAATCCTGTTGCTTACCGATTTTTTTTTAAATTGTATTATATTAAAAGTTAAACATTTTTCTTGTATTATTCCGCGCGAGTTTATCCCTAGGTATTTAATGGTCTGGTTATTTATTTGCTTGTCAGACGAATATCCACAGTCATTTTTTAAATTTGTTATGCATTACATAGGCCATAGGCCCTCAATCCTTCGTGTTTAATTTCTTGCTAAATAAATAGTTAGACCGAACAGTTTACCGCGGTGTGCCAAAGCTGTAGTATTTTTTAAGGTATTTTTTACAGCCCATTCCTATATCACCTGATGATATGGGCGTGCGTATCTATAATTTTTATCCAATAAACAGACGTACCATCTAGAGTTTGCGGTTTGGAGGGTCGCTAAGCCGGTCATTCTATTTAACGTTAAGTGTGTCCGGGTTTCTAAATTAGAAACGTGTGTAAATATTTATTTCGAATAACATTAAATTATAAAAATACAATATTTGGTAAATATGGCAACTAAATTAGGAGTCTTAAATGAACAATCAAAGAAGTTGGTATTAAATTTAATAGATTATTTTACAAAAGAAAAGGAAAACAAGGGACCCTTGGTACCTCTTGAACAAATTCATGAAAGAGTTTCTGAAACCTTAAACATAAGTCTCAGAACAGTTAGCAGAATTCAGCACCAACATATTAATAATGTATCCTTGAAAATAAAAAAACGAATTAAGAAGAAACCAAAAACATTAGATGTACGTGAAGGCGTTTAAATGCAAATAAGGGAAGTAATTTATAATTTTTATGAATCGAAAACACATTTTACATTAGATACTTTGAAGGAAATACTAAAAAATAAGGGAATCATTGACGTCTCTAAGGTAAGTCTCTTAAAACTATTAAAACATTGTGGATTTAAGTATAAAAAAGATTGTAACCGTCGCTATTTATGTGAACAAATGCAATTAGTTCAGCAAAGGGTTGTATTTTTAAGAAAATATATGGAAAACTATGACAGTAACTTTCGAAGGTTTGTGTTTATAGATGAAACATGGGTATTTGCCAATGCAAGTGTTTGAAAATCGTGGTAAGATTTATCAAAAAAAAGTATCAAATACAAAAAATCAACTGTAGGAAAGCGATTCATTATTTTGCATGCAGGAACATCAGATGGCTTTATTCCGGGAGCAAGCTTAATTTTTTCTACTACCAATAAAAGTATGGATTATCACGATAACATAAATTGTGACAATTTTGAAGAAAGGATACAACAGCAACTATTGCCAAATCTTGAAGAACCAAGTTTAATTGTAATGGATAATGCTTCGTATCACACCCGACAATTAAATAAACAACCTACTTGTAAATGGAAAAAGGACGATATTGTAGAAATGGTTAACTAAAAATAATATCCCTTTTCCTTCTACAGCATTGAAAGCGGACTTGTTAAATCTTGCTAGGAGTAGTAAGAAGGAAAAAATGTACTTTGTTGATGAACTGCTGCGTGAGAATGGGCATGAAGTTCTTCGTTTACCACCTTACCATTGTCAATTTAACGCTATAGAATTAATTTGGGCTAATACAAAACAATATTATGACAAACATTTAAAAATTGATGGAACTGATAAGGACGTTTTAGAAACTTGGGAAAAAGCATTAGAACAGTGTACAAAAGAAGACTGGAAGAAGTGCATCAATCATACAGAGGAATTAATTAAGCGATGGTGGCAAAGAGAAAACTTTTGGATATTCAAGTCGAACCATTAATTATTACTTTTGACGATTCTGATTCTTCTGATAGTGATGATGTCAGTCATAGTGACAGTGATTAAAGTTATACATATTTTTATTTTTTAATACACCAATGTCAAAACGCGCGTCGAATAAAGTGTTCGAGTGCATAATGTTCGTTATTTGTGAAAATGCTTTATTGCTAGTGTTGTTCTGTGAAATTTGTTTCAATTAGAATTTTTATATTTAAATACACGAATGGGGAAAAGCGCATCGAGTAGGTAAATTGTTTAAGTGTAGTGTTCAAGTGTAGTTCAAGTAACATTGCGACGTACTACATCTTCAATGGGAAAACCTTGTGAAAAGCGCAGATAAAATCTGATTGCGTTTGTAATGTTTATAACATTATTTCCAGTCGTTTGGAAACGTCATTTTGTACCTTAACCGGTGGCAATGAATTTTTAATTCCCTTTTATAGGAATTAGTGGTTTTTATGCTGTAGTAATTTATTTTACTATTTTACTACACATTTACCCTCTGTTAGTTTTACATTTTCATATTAAAATTATTGTTAATTTATTATTTAGTATCTAAGAATTTTCCTTTATTTCGTTTTACCATAGAAATTGATATATTTTTTAATATTTTCTCAAGCAGAATTTACACAATTTATTTTTATTACTTCTAATGGACATTTTAGATTTATTTTTGTTATTACATGAAATATTTTATTTTACTAACATCCTTTTCCCTATTAATATTATCATCCTCTCCTTTCCTGGCAAGAAATGTCCATACTTTCCCGTGGTTCTTGCTGAACTGTAACAATATTAGTTTTCTATTATTTTTTTTCTTCTAATAACTAACATTGTTATTGACTGAACTGGACAATTCATTTTTTGTTATCGGTTTCAGTTGTGCCCGAGCCTATATCGGTATAATCAGAATTACACTAAAACAACGAAATTAGTAAATTCATATTTCCTAATATTTTATGATAACACCTTTAATATTTTTGTATAATTATTTAGCGATTACATTACAGTTACAGACATATAATCATTTGTAAATTGTTGTAAACTGTTTGAGAACTACTGTCATAACTGAGCTATCGAGTAAATCGTTTCTTACTTCATACGACGAAGCGACCTTTAGATCCCCCAACTTAGAGTTTACTCGACTTTATGTGTAGTAAAGGAGTTGAGAATACGTAAATACCGTTTTAAATCGAATAAAAGATTTTACTGTTGCAACCAGTTCATTATACGCTTCTTTTAGTTATATTAATTTTTCCTGCTCGCCTGCCCCCCGGAATACCCCTACTTTTGGGGTAATATCGCTAAAAATAATTTTTTTGCAAATATCTCGGTTCTGAATGTCCTACGAAAAAAAGATGGTTAAGTTAAAGATAAGTAAATTCTCTATCAAAATGGTTCAGGCATATTTTTACGTAGTATTAATATTCTTGGAGTTATAGGCAGGGGAAGCCAAGTACCGTATCGCATTCACTCTGTATATTGACACTTTCTTATACACTTCCACGCTTTCTACCTCCTATGTGTGAATTTATTCTTTGAACTCTTTTAAATACCAAAAAGAAGTTGCGGATAACATATCACATAACCACGCATTTAGTGAATGGATACAACTTCTGCATTTTTTAGGCAAAGCAAAGCAAATTCGTTAAATTATTACAAAAATCTGTAGGATTACAAAAATACATGGAATGTTTTAAAAACCCCAAGTCTCCCCTGATGTTTTTTTCTTATACATTTATTTAACGTCGGTCTATTTCCGCTACTGAGGCCTAACGCCGACGCCTGTAGACGAGCTACCCCCAACCAGTAATTTTGCCGAACCTCTTCCCTTTTTACTCGCCTAACATTTAATAGACAAGGGACCGACGGCTTTACATCCCCTCCGAAGGATGGTATATCCCCTATACTGTAACGACCCTAGTGATCGATACAACTATAAACGTATAATTGAACATTTTATAGAAAACTTTAAATCACGATTGGTGAGAGGTCACGGCAAGTTTCCTTTTCTTGTTACGGTGGTAGTACAGTATAATTTTCTAGAGGCCGCTAAATTAAGTTCCGCAAATTGTCACATATCGCGACGGGTAATTGGTAAGGACGAAATGAAGGCACGCTCTCTCCGGTCTTGTAATTCAACGTAGTAGCCACGCTTTTAAATGCTTTAGGCGTATTCAATCACTTAAATGGAATGAGGAAGGAGTAAGTAAAATGATTATTGACTTTTGATGATTTAATGCTAATGGTGCTGTATTGTTTTAGAGTTTCCGATTGACTAAAATAAATTATTCCTTTTCCTAAAGGATTAAAATATGAATTAAATCGCAGATTGTATCACAACATTAAATCCACTCGTACAATTTTCCATATATTCTTTTAATAATCGTATGTCGAGGATATATTTACTATAACGTTAAATCCAACCCTGGATGACTGCCGATTTATATTGGGATGTACATAATGGTTTTAATAGATCTTATTCCGAGCATATGATTTTATGGTTGCCATCTTAAAACCGAGAATCAAGTTTCTGATTTTGGGGAAATTTCGCGCACGAAATCTGGTAGCACTAGGCTTCGGAATGGATATAAATTAAAAGGTCATAACCTCCAATCTCGCTTGTGGTTTCTAACCAAAATATCAGTTTAGCAGCATAGAACCCTCATCAGCTTGGGAGAATGTCTACGTAGATCAGTTATGCAACTCACTACTGTCAAAGTTAAGTGCCTTTTTTAATACCATCTGTATTTTGATAATTACCTCCTACAAAATATTTGTTTTTTATAGCCAAAACTGCTCAGGCAGGATAATTTTAGTCATGTACTACGTGCTATAAGTAATTACTAAATCAGAGAGCCATTGTTTAGTAGCCCTAAGCGACTTAAATGCATTGTTTTCTTAGTTACTGTAAATTCTTTGGAGTGGTAAAGTACCTTTGGTAAAGTGTTCACTAAATTGCCGTGTGGCTTGGATTTTGTGCCAGGTATTGTCACAATACCGAAGAGGGGAATTTCGCCTCACGTTTTCTTCCCTTAATTATAGGTTATCGGTTGGTTCTAAACCAATTTAATTTAGGTTAGGTTCTTTTTTTTGTTGAGTCGTGCCCTGATGGGTAGTAGCACTGCCTCACCCTAGTTTTGAGGAATATTCTTGTATATTATATAGTTATAGTTCAGGTGTTATTATATAATTTGTTTGCCAAGTAATAAGCGTGTAATTCTATATAGACCACTGAGGTGTGTTTCTTACAGTGGAGTTTGTCCCACACCCGCTTATTGCTCGACAAGGTCTAACCCTATTTAATGTACATGAAACCATGCTAACCCTTGAAAGTTGTCTCTGTGTTTTTTTTTTTAGAGTTATTTATTTGATATTAATCTGATATTGTTGTTTTCCGTTCTAACCCTGGAAATAGCTGTTGCTGTACATTTGTAAGAGCTATTTATTTAATAATAATCTAATATCCTAGTGTTCTTGATTTTAATCCTTGAAAAACTGTTATTGTGTATTTTTAGGGCTATTTAATCAGATATTAAACTAATATTGTATTTTCGCTGTTTCACTAACTGTTTGTGTCGCTTCTTTCCTTTTCACGGTCCTCCTAAAGGACCTGGCGCCCTCACATAGTATTGAACATTTGCCTATGAATAATTGATTTTTTTGCAATTTTCTACCATTTCTAGCCGCATCACATATTTGTTTAGCTACACCCGTGCCCACACCCTCGCCTCCTATAAAACTGGCTAGCCGAGGCCTAATTTACATTGGGGTGGACCTTCTTGTTTGATCAACATCTGGGGTCACCCTGATGGAGTTAGTTTTTCCCGAAGTAGCTTTATTTGTGGGTTCTAACATTTTATTTTGATAAATTTCTTATAGAGTTGCCTTTTGCAAATTTTTGTTGTACCCAAAATAAAATTACGGAAGGATTAGATTAGATTAGATTAGCAGAGGAACTGGTTGTTTAGCCTTTACCACCGCGACCTTTTCAGGTCTATTGTGATGCTCCTAGGATATCCTCCTTATAGTACCTCATCCAGCTTTGTCCTTTGTACTAGACTCCATAGCTTTGATAAAGGCCCTTTTATATAGCTGTCCGCCCTTGGTTTTTCTTCTCCGAGTACTTAGAATCTCAGCCTCGCCAGGCCTTCACAGTGGCACAATACGTGAACTGAGGTTTCCTCTTCCTCTTGACAGAATCTGCATGTCGCATCCTCTGCCAGGCCCATTAGACTCATATGTCTATTGAGCCGGCAGTGGCCAGTTAGAAGGCCTACTATTACTCTGATGGCCTTCCTATTCTGGCTTTGTAGGTCTTCCGTAAATTTGGCCGAACGTTCTTTAATGAACTCATTGGCCTGTCTCTGTCTTGGGAGATTCCTCTACCATTCCAGAGATTTATTTTGCACCCATTCCTTAATGGCTACTCGTATGCATGGCTTTGCCACACCACAAAAGGGCTCGGGTCCTATTGGGGCTTCAAGTGCGCCTTGCTTGGCCAGTTGGTCAGCCTTTTCGTTTCCTCTGTGTCCCTCGTGTCCTGGTACCCATGCTAGGGTCACTCTGTTCTGACTTCCCAGCTCTGTAAGGGCCGTCAAGCAGTGCCACACCAATCTTGAGTTGGTTTGCATGGAACTGATTGCTTTTATTGCCGCTTGGCAATCAGAGAAAATGGCGATCGACTGGTTAACAGTACCTTGTCCTATTATCTCCCTTGCGCAACAGTGTATGGCGATCACTTCAGCCTGAAACACCGTTGCGTATTTCCCTAGACTTATCGGGATATTGGCTTTTGGCCTTGTCCCATAAATCCCGGCTCCGATTCCTTGTTCTGTCTTGGAGCCGTCAGTGTACCAGACTGTTTGTGCTGTTATGGGAGGACCGTTTTTCCAATCCTCCCTGTCTGGTATAACAGTCTGAAAGTTCTTATTGAAGTTATACCTGGGGACCATTACATCCGTGGGTATGCCTAGAATGGGATCTGCCCGCATCTCCGAGTATAACTTCTGGTATTCCGTCCCGTGTTGCTGGCTAATTGGCGTTTGGCCTTGCATTAACCTGTGCACCACTGACTGAGCTTCATCTTGTATGAATACATGTAAGGGTGGCAGGTCCAAGAGGACCTCAAGTGCAGCCGTAGGAGCAGTTTTTATAGCCCCCGTGGCGCACAGGCAAGCAAGTCTTTGTACTCCACTTAAGAGCCTTATTGCTCCCGACTGCACCGTCTTAGTCCACCATACCACTGATCCATAGGTTATCATGGGTCTCACTACCCTGGTGTATAGCCATAGGTTCACCTTGGGATTTAATCCCCAGTTTTTCCCACACATTTGCCTACACCTTCCCAGGGCGATTGTGGCTTTCTGTGTGACTTTTTGGATGTGAGAATTCCATGTTAAATGACTCCTAAATATTTTGCCTCACAGGCAAATGGAATTTCCACTCCGTTGAGCCTTAGGGTCTTTAGGCCTTGCAGTGCTCTTCTCCTTGTAAAATTGACGACTGTGGTTTTGTGGGGATTTATAGAAAGTCCTTCCTTGCAACACCATTTGTCGACAACATTTAATGCTCTTTGCGAACGCTCCGTTATTGTATTCGCGAATCGCCCCTTAACGACTATTACTAGATCATCAGCATATTCTAAGCAATAGAAGCCCTCTGTGGAAAGTTTCCGGAGGAGTTCGTCAACCAGGGTTGCCCATAGTAGTGGATACGGAAGGATAGATTACAACAACCCTCGCCTAAGGTTGTATAGCTTCCGCGCATACATGATATACAAGCCGCTGGAAGATATGTTAGGCGAGGACGCGGTCTTAGTTATGAACACGAATCAGGCCCTCTTGTTGTGGAAAATAGAAATTGTTGTACAGAGCTGAGACCCTAGCTTAAATGCGTTCGTGCACTTAATTTTGGGTTTATGGAATCTCAGGGTTTGATTTCTGGTAGTGCTGTTAGGGTCAATTGCTACATCCTGTATACTAGATTTTGCACTATTTTTTTACATTTGGTTAAAGCTTGCTTTGGTTAGCACTGATTTGACTTTTATAGCTAGTGCAGGGTCAACGGCTGTATGAGTTTTCTTGAAATTGAACACTTTTATTTAAACGACAATACAAAATTATTTATTCAGATGTATTGAACAGAGTTAAAGAAGGAATTATTTTATTTTACAAGTATTCTTTTCGGAAATTAGAAAACTAACCGACAACAGAAATTCTGTCTTAGGTTGCTTTGAAAATATATTTGAAAAAATAATTAAGTCGGAAAAAAATCACTTAGAAGGTTGAAAAGAATAGAAAGGAGCCACTTAAGGCGAAGTACTTGATTAAAAGTAATTAAATCTAATGATAATAATCTAATATAACTAATAATGTTGATTTTCCTCGATCAGAAAATATCATCAGTTAATAATGTGCTACAACTGTGGCCAGCTTTAAAACCCGATTGCGTACTTGGAATTATTTTATTTTTGTTTAAATGCTTTCTTAGCTGAACTTGTGGGATTCGTGAGAGCCTTCTTCCACTGGTTAGGAAATAAATTTTTTAAACAAAAATTGATAATATGTGTTAAGTGAAGTAAAATATGCGGAATAAACAACTTATTTGTTAAAATGTTGATATCATCACATCCTAATGCTTTTGATTTTAGTAATTATATCTAATACCTTAATGTCAGTAATTTCTGAAAACATAAAGCTTGCACATTATCGTCTTTAAGATTATTATTATAGAAAGAAGTGGTGCACACATCAGCCAGTAAATCTGGAACAGAGTAAATAAAATGACAAAACAGGAATCTGATTGGGAATCATACAAAACCCATCTGAAAGATTTTAAGAAAGTAGTCAGACAGAGACAAAGAGATGCGTGGAGAACATACTGTGAGGAAATCAAAGATTACTACAGACTGCTAAGTTATGCAAAATCATGACCTCTGCTTATTAAGAAGGAGTGATGGTACAAGAACCAGCGACTTTCGTGAAAGCCTAGAGTTACTCATGGAGACTCACTTCCCGGGATCTGTGATAACAGACCGGAAGGAGTGGCTAAACGATGTCGACACCCAACCCTTGGATTTGAATTGGCAAATGACCAACCAAATAGTGAGTGAGGACAGAATAAGATGGGCAATACAGAGCTTCTCCTCTTTTAAGTCGCAAGGCATTGACGGTATCTATCCCGCCCTACTGCAATGGGGACTGGATGAATTACTGCCGCACCTGGTTGGAGTATTTAGGGCGTGCTTAGCACACCTTTATATTCCAGAGACATGGCGAGAAGTGAAAGTTGTGTTCATCCCAAAGGCAGGGCGGATAGACTATACCACCCCCAAAGCCTATAGACCTATTAGCTTAACCTCGTTCTTACTCAAGACGATGGAGAAGCTATGTGAACGATACATAATTGATGTTATAATAAAAGACAACCCTTTACATCCTGACCAGCACGCATACACCCTGAGAAGATCCACCGACACCGCCCTCCATGCAGTCACGACTCAGATTGAGAGATTCTTGGACAATAAAGAGTCCATTCTAGGTGTCTTCATATACATAGAAGGTGCATTCGACAGAACCGCCTTTCCAAAAATTACAGCGGCCCTAATGGAGAAGAATGCCCCCGCGATCATGGGAAGCTGGATATCCCACATGATCTCGAAGAGAACTGTAAAAATCAGTGTGGGAGATGCTTCTGTACGAGGAATGGTCGCGAGAGGCTGTCCGCAGAGAGGTGTAATATCACCACTGCTATGGAACCTCATTCTTGATAGCCTCTTGTGCCGCCTCAATTCAGAATGATTCCACACAATTGCCTACGCAGAAAATTTAACAATCATGCTTAGTGGAAAATTCAAAGGAGTCCTTTGTGAAAGAATGCAGGGGGCCCTAAGAATAATTGAAAAATGGTGCGCTCCCTGTCTATCCATCCCAGGAAGACGGAGATGGTTCTTTTCACAAGGAAAATGAAACTAGGAGCATTGAAGGCGCCTGCCCTCCTGGATAAAACACTAAGTTTTGCATCAGAAGTGAAATACCTTGAGGTAACCTTCGATGCCAAACTAACATGGAATCTTCACATAGATAGAAGACTAAAGAAGGCTTACATCTCTTATGAGTAGTGCATCAGGACCGTGGGGAAAACCTGAGGAATGAAACCCAAAGTGGTCATGTGGATATACACTGCCATCATAAGACCAATGATAACCTATGGAGCTGTGGTTTAGTGACCTAAGATCAAATCCGTTGGCATACAACCAAATATAGGCTGTAGGGAGGCCAGAAGTCGCCTGTGGAATGAGGCTGTCAGTTGCCCCCGGTTTGTCTTTGACAGGCCCTACATAATACAGGTGAATAATGAGAATGAAGCTGCTGGGGAAGGTGTAATTAACATCTTCACAGACGGATCAAAAAAAGAAGGATGGGGCAGGATGTGGAATATAGTTCAGAAGTCTACAAATCCAATATAAATGGGCTATGGATGTGCGAGCCAGCGTAGTATAAACGGAACTGGCGGACATAAGCATAGCTGCAAAAGAGATTATCCGTAGGCAAATTACGGGCAAAACAATTAAGGTCTACACAGATTGTAGACAATCATTACTAGCCCTGAGAAGTTACAAAATTACCTTAGGAGCAGTATGGGAATGTCACGAAGCATTTGTGGGTGCCTCTAGCATAAATAACATACTGGTATGCTGGGTGAAAGGACACGCACAGTGTAGTGTCAACAAAGTAGCCGACAGGCAGGCTAAGAAGGCAGCGGGCCTAAGTAACTTTGGAATAGGCCCGGCCAGTCTGTTTCCGATCACGGCGATAATAATTAAATAATAAAAGAGAACACCCACAATGAATTCAAGAAACTGTGGGATGAAACAAACAGCTGTCAGCTTGCTAGGGAACTATTAAAATATCCCAACAAGAGTACGGCAATGGACTACCTGGCAATGTCCAGAAAGAACCTACGTTTTATAACGGGAATCCAGACTGGAAACTGTCTCTTAAGGAAACATCTCCATAATATGAGATTAAGCGAAACACCTCTCTGTAGAGGTTGTGAACAAGAAGATAAGACGGTTCAACGTATACTCTGTGACTGTTCTGCCATTTCATCAATCAGAGAATCCATTTTGGGAGAACGCTGGCCTATTTTGGCCGATGTAAGGGAGATGCCCCTGGGTAGCATCACCACCTATTTCACAAGATTAGGTTGGTTGGAGGCCTAGGCGAGGGTCTGACTACAGGGAGGATGTACAAGGGGCCCAATGGGGCCTGGTGCTGTGGTTCAATAATTTTTATTGACCACCCTCCCAACCAATTCCAGATTCCAGAATAAAATGAATATTTATTTCCTCTACATCTGATAACTTACTGTAAATCAATAGTAACATTTTTACACAGAATATTAAGAGGTTTTAATTTAGACTAAACTAGTTTTTGATTATTAGTGTTGAGGTCACGATTATAATAAGCTTTTTGTTCTCTTTTGACAGTTAGACTTACAGCATTTCTGAGTTGTTTGTAGTATTGCCAGGTACTACATTTCTAGTTCTTTCGTATCTCAATAAAAGTCTGTCTCTCACCGCCATCATAGCACGTAGCGTATCTGCTAACCAGGGCGAACATTTTTTAGTTATTCTATACATTGTGATAGGAGCATGCAGATCTAATAAATTCATTATGTTATCGTTTAAAAATTGAACTTTACTATCAATTTCATTTAAATCATAAATATTATCGATTATCCCACGGTATAGACATTAAATTAGACTTGTACTGTTCATAATTTAAGTTTTTATTTCTAGCAGTAACAAAACTTGGACCAGGTTTATCTGTTTTAACATTAATATTGCAATAATTTAGTTCATGATCACTTATAGTAGATCGAAAAGATTTAACAGACATAAAAAATTTAACAATAAAAAGGGTACTGCCTTTATACGCGTCGCGGAGTAAACAAATGTACTTTGAGGGTAAGTGGAGCAAGTATATCTTTGAATTTTTATTATACCAAAGATCATTAGTTGTCTAAATCTTACTGAATATGAGTTGGAATAATTATTGAATCGTATTGTATCCACGTGAATGTTCACATAATCCATCATATTTATTACTTGTATAAACTTTCCGGTAAGAAAATTCTGTAATTGTTTTCCCCGATCACTCCTACATTACCCTCTCCTAACTGGATTTTCCAATTATCGTTTTATGTGCCTAGGTGTAGAGGTGGACTAATAAAAATTATTTATTCTTCGGTGCGCCAACAAATGCAATCTTACCGAATATTTGAGTTACGTTTCAATATAAGATTGTTAGAGTATCGGTGAATATGTCATATTTCAGGCCATGGGAAAATGGCGGCGGCTCTGGATTTAACTCATTATTTTCATATTAGGTATAAAAATAAGCAAATATTTTTCTAGCAAACATTTATTTGTTCGACTTGAAGAAATATAAACAAATAAATATCCTACGAAATTCTGTTAATAAATGTTGCCTGCTGTACATTTTAAAATACTTCATTTTTTGCATAACTAGATCTACATATCAAAATTCCAGTCCAACCCTGGATACAACAACTGTACTGTACTGTACTATACACCTTCCATAGTTTTTACCCCAGCTGACGCAACGAATTCTTTACTAGATGTTAGAACATAGTCAATGAGAGTAGCTAAATTATTCGCTATTTGCATGGGCTGATCAATAATCTGATAAAGTCCAATGCTTTTTAAAGTATCAGAAACACAATTAGCATCAGTATTGTTTATTGTAAGCAAGTCAATATTGAAATCTCCTAAGAAAAGAATATTTTCAACTGTTGGAATTAAATGGGTTAGAATATTTTCAAATTTATTCAAAAATTCCAAAGAACCACCTTGAGGACGCCTGTAGACGACGCCTAGAGCAACATCAGTTGTCTGCAGGTCAAGTTATAAACAAATCTGTTCAATGTCACCCCTTATTTGCGAAACTGTGTATTTTATAGATTTTATTTATGTAAACTCCCACTCCCCCTACATTCCTATTTCTGTCATTACGAATAAATCCTAATCCAATATTAACAATAACATTAAATACAGAGTTATCTAACCAAGTTTCAGTAACAGCACTAATATCAAACTTATTCGAAATAACGGCCTCTCTAAAATTATTAAAATGGGCTAATAAAGATCTCACATTCAAGTGAGCACTCTTAAGTAAATTGTGTGACACAAACAATGTAGACAGATAAACAAAGTGAAAATATATATTATATTATATACTGTTTGCTATACATACGTAATTTCACAAAAATTCATTCAGTATTTTTACAGATATGGATCATGTATCTCTCGGCTGGACACACTGTAGAATTATATAGATGCCTATATACATATAAAGTTTGTGTTATTTAAGTTACTTTACCTATTCACGGTTGTGCACTGTGCAATATCTTTCACTTCTTCCTTAAACTTCACTAGGAATGTTGTAAATTAGAACCGGAAATACTACAGACGATACAGTAAGTAAAATGACGTGAAGCATTTTCATTTTATTAGTCTCTAAGTTTTTTCTAAAAAGGTCATTAGTTCAAAAGTATTGTAGTGAGAAACAATAGAACATAATAAAACATTATAAAACATATTATTGTCAAAAATCAATGACCGCGCGTTAGAATTATAACAATGATATTGATAATAATATTGTTCAGTATAAAACAAAATATGTTAATTACTTCCGCGTAGTGGAAGTACAGCAACGCAAAAAAATTAAAAAATTTTGGTTGAAATAGGCTTAAAATGTCAAGTTTTTAAATTTTAGCGAAAAAAAATTTCCTGTCTGTCGGTCGGTCTGTCTGTAGCTTTTTTTTGTGCGCACGTTTTCTCTGGAACCGTTTATGATATTGACTTAAAATTTGGTACACTTATGTACTATAACGAAATCTGGAACTAGATTATATTTTATCTATTTCCGTAGGGGGTTCGGGGGATAAGTGGGGTAAATAAGGGTAAATAGGCAAAGCAAGTGAGTAAGAGTCCATAAAATTGCAATTTAAGGCACGTACGAAAAGTCAAGGTCTCAAAATTTTTTTTTACATCAGCCACGATCACCCCCAATACCACCCCCACACTATTGTGAAAGGGGAGTAAAGAAATAAAATGTAACACCAAAGTTGCAAGAAGTAAATAAAGTACTAGTACGCTACCTCAATTTGGCAAAAAATCTAACCACATTGCTAAAATTAGAAACCGCAAACTTATCACTGATAATATAATATATTCATACCAGGAGTTACTTGCAGACCCACCTAAATAAGCTAGCTGAATCACCACCGAAATATTCTTCTAGTCAGGCAAATGGCATTAATGAGAAATTAGAATCACAAAAGATCGAAAGAATTAAACCAAAAGAACATAATTTATCCACTTTACCTGTACCAAAGGACACTGGCCTAGTGGATAACGGTGTTGTCACCAGAACAGACAATCCGCAAATTAATTTCAAACAAATAACAATCTAGTATTTAACTTATGTTATCTAAATTATATAATACATGTTCATCTAAAATTGTTTATATAGTTATTTTCTTTCCTCATTTGTGTTTTTTCTGGACTCTTACGTGTCATGAATCAATCATTTACATTTGGACACTTGAATGTCCGTTCTATTTTTGGAGGCTTTGATATTTTAAAAACCTATCTAATTGAGCAAAATATAAATATCTTCACTGTATCTGAAACTTGGCTTAATCCTAATATTAATGATTATAATGTATCTATTCCGGGTTACACTTGGGAACGTGCGGATAGGGATGGCAGAGGCAGGGGATTGGGATGCTTTATAAAAAATGATATTAAATATTCTGCAGTCGTCAAGGACATTAATAATGTTCTTGAGCAGCTGTGGATTACCACTAAAATTTTAGGTAAAAACTATACTTTTGGTGTGCTTTACCGCCCTCCCAAATCAAATGTTATGGATGCTCTTGAACGATTAGAAAATATCTTGTCAAGTATTTTGCCCACCTGTGGTTCCATCCTGTTTGCCGGAGTCATTAACATTGACTTGCTTTCGAATAGTCATTCTGTCCAACTGTTTAATCATCTTATAGAGTCCTATAATTTAACACAACTCGTAAATGAGCCGACAAGAGTAGCTGGCCAAACGCAAACTCTTATTGATCTTATCTGTACAACAGATCTGACATTGTTAAGAACTGTAAAGTGCTTGATTTATCTGGAATTTCTGATAATTTTGTCACTACTTGTGAGATCACTAAAATTAAATATAAATCTGTTACTAAATATGATATATATATCGAAATTTGAAAGATTTTGATGAAGATATTTTTTGCAATGACCTAAATACGGTTAACTGGGATCACATATATTCCCTGCAAGACGTCAACAGGCAAGTCAATTTCTTCAACTCTAATTTGTTATACTTATTTAATGTTCATGCACCATTACGTAGAGTTAGGGTTACTAAACCCCATTCTCCTTGGCTTACAGAGACCATAAAAGATATGATCAAACTTAAAAATAATGCTTTTAAAAAATTTAAACGTTTCAAATCTCTTAATGACTGGAACTATTATAAGGAAATTCGTAATTATATCACAGATGCTACGGTAATGTATTTGGGGTCAAAAGCAAGGAGAAGCACCTTGGACCAACTAATCATAATTTAAATGGTGTGAACAACTACCTGTTGTTGATCATTATAAAAATTTGGGTCTTTGGATAGATTCAGACTTAAGATTCGCTAAGCATATTATTTTTTTGTGTCAAGTTTCATACTGCACACTGAAGAAATTATTTTCCCAAAAAAATATTTTAGATCCTAAAATTAAACTTCAATTATGTGAGAGTCTAATTTTCTCTAAGATATCTTAAGCAGACGCTATCTATGGCCCGGCATTGAGAGATTTTGATGCCAAACGACTTCAATTATTACAAAATGCCTACCTACGATTCTCTACAGGACTTCGTAGATTTGATCATGTTAGTTATAAATATTCTGAAGTCGGCTGGTTAAAATTAAGACAAGCTACGTTCTCTTCATTTTCTCTGCTTAACCCACAAGGTTCTTGATAAGCAAATCCCGACATATTTGTTTGAGAAATTGTCACGCGTTAAATATAATCAAGTGAATACACGTAAGCGGGATTTTCTGGCAATACCAAAACATTCCTCTGCCATCTTTAAATGTAGCTTTTCATATAATTCTAGCAAGTTATATAACAACAAGATTTTCCAACGGGATACTCGTTATTTTGGCATCACAAATAATTTCTCAAAAGTCCGTAATGCCAATGGGGCCATATTTTCGAGCTCAATCGATATTTGTCGCTTGCGAAATACTAAGTACTTAATTGATTCGTTAAAAAAATTTCGCTTATAGTTCCGATAGGGTATTTTCCAACACCATCCAAGATTTATTTTTGGCATACGCGAAAATATCGTATGGCCAAACGTGGCAATGCTGTTTAGTGCAACCAAATTGACTTGAAACCCATAGAAAACAAATGTCACTAATCAGCTGTTATATGTGTATAATTCGGCGATATTTTCAGGTTATGATATTGTATGTTATTATTAAATGGATTGAATGCTACATTCTGGGTTGGTAGAATTACAAGATTGACTGTATAATACACCAGCAATCAGCAGATAAGCGGGTGGGATATATTAGTGCAGACCAGGAAAAGGAAATGGTGGATTTTCTTGAGACTCACTCGGAATTGAAATATCATATTAAAAAATTACCAAGCCCTCTGAGTACAATTGTCTCTGAAACTAAACGCCCTCCTAGGAGCAGTGGTCGACTAATCCTTCTATCATTGGTTTTGTCAAATGATGCAATTTGACAAATTTGTTATTTATTTATTTACAAAATCCAACAGACAAAGCCCAATTACAGAATTAGATACAGAAAATATAGTATCTACACAAATATATAATAAATCTAAGCAAAAAAGGTAAAAGTGGGGAGTAAAAAGACAAATATACAATAAAATACTAAGGAACAAACAAAGATATAAATGCACATGACAATATAAATAAAAAATATATAAAATATAATAGATATGACAATATAAGCTACTTAAAAATGTAATGAAATATAATATACTATAATGATATAATAAATCACCGTCTTAGGAAATATCCATGCCAAAAACAACTTTTCTAATTGCGCTCTCGTTACAGAAAAATATATCAATAATATGTTCAATTTTAGAATAATTGGCATACATTCGATAGATTGGTGATGATATTTGTTAGTTGTCTACGCTCTGCAAGTACGTGATTATGTCGGGCACTAATTCTATGAACTATATAATTTATTTAATTTGATAGGTTGATACAGTCCAGACTATTATTTACAATTTTAAAGAGGAAAATTATGGAGTTAGCTACTCTACAGTTCCAGCAATTCAGTTTGTGGAAATTCTCTGAGTGGATGTTCACCATAAAGTGCGTACACGGCAGATTTTAAAAACTTACGCTGAATTTTCTCTTGGACTAAACACAATAGAAGCAAATTCAAGGCGAGATCTAACCAAAGTTATGTAAAGTAGCCGATGGGTGGAAATATTTTTAAAACCTTTACAGTTACGTATCACGAAACCAAGGCTTTTAAAAGCGGAAGCAGTTGTCATTTCTACATGTTTATTAAAAGATAATTTTGGATCAAAATAAACTCCAAGGACTTTGATGAATTTAGGCCTTTGTAAACTTTCGTTGTCAATGTTATAATTAAACATGTACATGTTGTTTTTCTGCCAAATCACATTACATTACATTTGCTGGCATTAAGAGGTAAATAGTTGTCATTGCACCATGTATTAATGGTATTTAAGCAGTTTTGAAAATTAACAGTCATCTATTGAGTCAATTAATCGATATATTTATAGATCATCTGCGTACAGGAGGAAATGGGAGTTACTATCGAAGCCCTCCAAAATATTATTAACGAACATAACGAAAAGAGCGGACCAACTATCGGCCCCTGTGGCACACCGGATTTTTGTAAGAAACTGCCATAATTTATAACCTCGGTGCTGAATAAATTGATATCGATCCTGCAGATATGATTCAATTAATTGTAATAACGAATAAAAAAGACCGAAGGTGTTCAGTTTACTAATCAAGGTACTATGATCTAGCTTGTCAAAAGCCTTGGAGAAGCCCATGTAGATAATATCAACTTGATCACCTCTATCCAGACTTTCACAAAGAAATTGTGTTTTGCATACAAGGTTTGCGACAGTTGACCTACCTTTCATAAAACCATGTTGATCGATAGGTATTGTGCCAGAGACATGAGAATATATGGAGGAGTGAAGAATGACTTCAAAATTTTTTCCAAAGTTACAAATGATGGTAATTGGTCTATAGTTTATAATCTTGTTCAAATCACCTTTTTTAATACAGGGCATACAGGTGAAGATTTCCACTTCTGAGGAAAACTTGCACATCTTAATATTAGGTTATATATAATTAACAGTGCTTTGGCAAATACAGTCGCACAATCTTTAATAAGAAATGCAGAAATTAGCTCGGGACCTATGGTCATAGTGGCTTTAGTTTTTTTAATGGTCTCAATGATCTCTTCCTCGGTGATAACAGACAGATTTAAGACATTGGAGTTATTCTTAAGTGTGTCGTTAAAATTATCGTCGCCGGAATTGGGAGGTGTGAAGGATTTTGAGAAAAAGTCACAAAACTATCAACAATTAATTGCGGGTCTTCGATAATTTGATTTTCATATTTTAAAAATGAAGGGATGGGTGTAGAACTATTTTTTGTTTTAATAAAACTCCAGAAGTTGTTTGGGTTGATCTGAATGTTATTTTCAATATTGGCTAAATATAATTTATATGCATTATCGACATCTGATTTAATTTTGGACCTCAACCTTCTAAATTCGTTTTCATCATCGGACGTGCCATGTAACTTGTATCTTTTTAGCACTTTTTCTTTTTGCTTACTATCGTGTATTATTTGACCGTTAAACCATGCGGGGTAAGAACCGGAGTTTTTTTTGTTTCTTGGGCACATGTATTAGAAAAATATCATATAATTTGGAGTACATTGAGTCTACTGCCAAATCCATATCACTAAAATGTTTAATAAATGACCAATCAGTGAGCTGCAAGCCCCTATACAATTCGACAAAATTTGCCTTTTTAATGTTGAAGTGAAACTTTTCAATATCGAGGAGCACCATGGTGGTGCTCTTCCCTAGGTTGTATTGTACTTTGACGTCGTTAACTATCCTAACGACCTGTTGCACCGTGGTCCTGCCCCTCCTGAAACCAAACTATTCTCACCGTCAATGTGAATCTCCTCCTTAACAGCAGTCTTATGAGGACGAGCTTCTTCACCAATTTGGAGATGGGCCTGTAACTACCAACGAACTTCGCTTCTTTATTGACTTCAGGATGGGAACGACCACGGCGCACTTCCACTGACTGGGCCAATGCTGTAACCGCAGGATCAGCTTAACGATGTACATCAATTGCACAATACATTTACACAGGAGATATTTGAGCAGCTTGTACTCGACGCCATCTTTTCCAGGGGCTTTATTGTTTGGTAGGTCATTGATAATTTGTGCTACTTCCGAGGGCTTAGACATGACCTTCAGAAATTCACGTCTTGTCATTTGTACGTCATGGCCAATGATTTCGTTAATGTTGTTCTCGATGCAGTCATGCTCTAAATTACTTGGTATGTTGTTATTGTTAATATTCTTGAAATGTGTGACTAGCTCACTGACTTTTTTTAAGCCCCTCGTCAGCTTCCATAGCACGTTATCCTAAGGATTCAACACTGCCAGTTTGTCCTCCTATTTCTGGTTCTTCACAGAGTTTATGGAGGTTCTAATCTGCTCTTGTAGACTGATCATCTCAACCTTACCGTTGACATCGCGATTTCGCTGCCAAAGCCATCTCAGTTCATTTTTCTCCCTTATGTTTCGTATGACCGCTTCATTGAGTCGGTCTCTGTTCTCATTCACAATAATTGTAGCGGCAACAATCTGGTTGGCATCCTGCAGTAGCACTCTCGTGAACTCCTCCACCACATTTTCTAACTCGGGAGAGCGTGCAGATCGTGTTGCGCCAATTGGCGCCTCTACAGGATGTAACTTTGCATGTAGTGTTTTCTCTTGACATACCGCCCAACTCAAGATAAATAGGGTTATTTAACCAGAATATTTCAATATTTTCTTTTATTACTTGATTATTAATTAATTTACTTTTGAGGACAGAGAATATTAATAATATAATTAAGTTTACTGCTTATGGGTGACTTTGTTTGTCTTTATTTCAGTCAAACTTGGCAATTGGCGATTTCGAGCAAGTTTTCTCAATAAACTTTTTTGAAAAAGAATTCCTAACTTATTTTTTCAACATTTTCACTTCAATTTTGGCAACACTAGGCTAGTTTTTACATAGACTAAAATGTTGTTTAACCCTTTCATAGAGCGTTAAAAGCTGCATATAAGGAACAAATTTTTTTTTGAAATCCAACGAAAAATAAAAAAGTTATTGGGGTGTTTTTTTAGTAATTAGACATTGTTATTATGTACAGTACATTTTCTAAAAGTTAGTTAATTAATAATAGTTGTCAAATTATGTAAAACTTTTATTTGCTATGGATACAAAAAAATTAACTTAAGTTGTAAATTGTGTAGTTAATATTTGCACGATGGTTAGGAGCCATATAATATTCTATGTGTGAATATGTGATTTTTTCAAGGGTACATATGATGGCCAATAAAATTATCCTTTGACAAGGCAGAAAACATTCTACAGTTATTGAGCAATCGATGATTTATGGTTGGGTTGTTCAGTAGCTGCATTTTTCTTCTTCATATAAGTTTTAACATAAAAATCTCCAAACATGAAGAGCATGAGCACATTTTGAGGGACGAATAAATACGACACTATTTTAGGATATGTGCATTCTGGTTTAAATATCAATCTTCCATAGATTATGATAGTTATTCCGAACTGGACCTGCAAAAAACATTAATAAGTACAAGTCTATTTCAGCACGTGCAGACAAAATGTGGTACTGGTTATAAATGCAACAAATTATGTGCTGTGTGTATACCGGGCCGCTCATCTGATAGGGATACTCTTGTAACTTTTTTAAATTTGGTGTAGTGGTATGGAATGAAATTTTCGATTATGTGATGTAGGAACCAAAATCGTCGACTCCGATTTCGGTACAATTTGCATGAAAGTTAGCGATTTAGCCAAAATTGTTAAAATCGGTCTACAAGCACCTTTAAAATATCATCTTAATGTTGATTGTGAAATTGGTTTTTAATGTAGCTGTAAGCGTCAAAAAGTAGATTAGTAGTATACTAGTAACTGCGTAATAGTGCATTCTGTGAGTCGGATGGAACCTCGAAAATATGAATTTTTCTTAGCCTAACAAGACTGTGTTCCCCCGTTTTCGAGGATGATAAACATGATGGCGGTGGTTAAATCTCTCTTCGAGATCACCCCACCCCCCAAACGGCCAAAAACCACCCCCGAAACGGGTAAACCGCGTATCCGCCGTCTCCTACCAGCCAAACCTGTGTTACTCCCATTTTCGATTATGCTGACACGACAGTGATGTCGAAACCCCTCCTAGATCCCTGCCAACCCTCCAAATGGCAATAAACCGCCCCCGAAAGGGGTGAAACGCGGATTGGCCGTCTTCTCTCGGTTAAACTCGTGTTACTCACCGTTTTCAAGGATGCTGAGCGTGAAAAACATATGACAATATGTTGTTTAATATGATCCCTGAAATTCACATTAGCGAGTCTGATACTGAAAAGGCTGATAAAGCCTGTGAAGTTGATGGATGTGATGTTTATTTCGAAGAATACCAACCCTGTAATTTCACTTGTAAGCAGCCTAGGTTATATTGATTGGATCAATATTTCACTGGAAAGTGATTTTATGACGATGTTTTATATTTATATATAGTGAATAATTAATTGCATGCGTCAATAGAACTGTTCATTATTTAATATAGTAAAATAAATGAAATTGTGCCAGTGATTGCATATACCTGATTCTCCCATCTAAAACCTAGACACAAAGTATGCACCCAATTTTTTTCCAGTTGAACGCTCAATCAAGATACCTGTAATCATCATCCGGTACGTATTCAATGATCTGTGAACTTATTTCATAAAACCACATATCAAAGGGGTAGTTTTTGTCTTAAACATAATATTTTTAGTCGCAAACTCCTCTATAAAATCCTTATTTTACTATAAGGAATGTAACCAGACTGCAACCAACAGTTACTCTCCGAGCTATGTGGCCCGCCGAGCGGTGAATTACAAGTTACAAGTCTGGCACGTTAAGTGTAATAATTGCATATTACCATCAAAACGCTAATGCTTCGATTGCAACAAACACCAGCCGAAAGCAACACAGCAAAACAGCTCGAAACTGCAGTCTGCAAGTGGTGTGTGACGACTGGCAAGAGAGCTCCTTTAAGTAGGATCAGTCTTTTGGCTGGTGTTTGTTGCAATCGAAGCATTAGCGTTTTGATGGTAATATGCAATTATTACACTTAACGCGCCAGACTTGTAACTTGTAATTCAGCGCTCGGCGGGGCACATAGCCCGGAGAGTAGCTGTTGGTTGCAGTCTGGTTACGTTCCTTATAGTAAAATAAGGATTTTATAGAGGAGTTTGCGACTAAAAATATTATGTTTAATATTCCGCCCTCTAAAAGCACATTTGAACTAGTTTTTGTCTGTTTGAGGGGTCGATTCGCTTCGGGGAGAAGGTCCAACCATCGTGTTCGGCATCCTAGAAAACGGGGGGGGGGGGCATAGTCTCGTTAGGCTAAGAAAAATTCATATTCCTGTCCGATTTACAGAATCCACTATAATATGAAGATCATTAAATAAATTTTATTAATAGGAATATCACATGAGCATACCAGTTCCTAAAAATTATTTTTTCTCAATAAATCCATATGAGCATACCAATTCCTAAAAATTATTTTTTCTCAATAAATCAATCCACAAACCCAACAGAAACTGGCGGTCATTAATGCGGCGATTGGTAATTTATTCCATCTCAGTGGTAAGTGATTTAGCTCTCTTTAAAAACCCGATCGAACAAACCGGTGCATGCCTAGGGCCGACAGCATGGAAAAGAGGGTGGTTTTTATACGTTGGGAATAGTTGCGGCAGGGTAGGGTAAAAAATAACCCCATCATCGTGATCCTTGCCTTTGAGAACCCATAAAAAACCTTGTTAAATCCGACTTTTTTTATTTCTTGGGGATATTGCTATTATAGGAGGGGGTAGGTTCAACCCCCGAGGGTCGGTCCTGGGTATCCTAGTGTCTATTAACTAAATTTATTATCATTGCCAAAAAAAAAACCGATCCGTTGAGCCCTTTCAAGCTCAAGTCTGAGAAGCTGGAAAATTGGAGTGGTCTTTCCTTGATAGGAGTAGTACCCAAGGGTTTCAGAACTCGAAACCATCCATCTTTTTCTCGTCCTTGAAAACGGAGGGGTGAAAATAAGATCCTACAAACTTTTTATGTACGAGACTTCGTTAAATGGACTATACAGGGTTGGGCAAATGCGTGGAAACACCTGATTTTTCGCTAAACTATAATTTCTAATAAAAAACAGTATTTTTATTCTATTCAGTGAAGTACTTTAATTTCCAACAGCTACCCTATTTTTCGACATATGACATCATCGTTAGTTTTTTTAATGGATGATCCTGTATATTTTTACGTTTTCAGATAGACACTTTTTCATCAGTTATAATGACATAGGGTTTGGTGGGTGTGCGACTTGTGATTTTCTAAATATCAAATCAAAGAATAAAATAAAGAGTAATAAATATTTATTACTTAATAAAAATTAAATTTGTTATTTCAAAATATTGTGCACTGGAATATTGAGAAAAAAAGAAAATATTCATAGCAAATGTTCAAACTAGAGACCTTCAGCAGCGTGACAATATCCTAATCGATCAACGAAGGCTCGAAAGAGTTTTGAATAGCGTGCTGTGATATTTCTTGAACAGCCATCCTAAATCGATCTTCCAACTCTTCTAACGACTGAAGTTTGGTCTTGTAGACAACGGACTTTAAATGACGCCAAAGAAAACAAATATTCTAAAGGATTTAAATCTGGCGATCGGGGTGATAATTCAATATGTCTTCTTCAACCTACCCATATCTGTGGAAATATTTCATTTAGGTATTGACGCACACCAACTCCATAATGAGGCGGAACTCCATCGTGTTGGTACCGAATTTCATCTGAGAGTCGTTCAGGATTTGCCTGGTTTGGAAATAAACGATTTAATGCTGGAACAATTTGCTCGCGCAAAAGTTGTAAATAACGATTAGAGTTTAAATTTTGTCTAAGAAAGAATGGTCGGATGATGTGTCGTATGATAATCCCAGTCCATACGTTTAATTTTTGAGGGTATTGGGTGTGCATTTCTTCCATCCTGTGCGGATTCTGATCAGCCCAGTCAGTGGCGGTCCCAGAATTTCGACGTGGGGGGGGGGGCATCGAAGATGGGCAGCACAACTGTGTACACGTAGCGTCAGCTGCCAGGGGATTTAATGATTAACACTTAAATAGTCGAAGACAGGACAATAAAAAAACTATTTTGTCGGCGTTTCCTGTATTTGACACGCACTTCTTCAAAGTTTAATAGTTATAATGCAACATCTTTAGGCACAACAATTCACATCATTATTAATGTTGAATATTGTCGTTGATGAAATTGTTATGCCTACAAATGTTGACCATATTTTTTCCAAAAAAAGGAGTACAATGATGAAAGTAGTTTTTATCAAAGTTGTCTGGATTTTGGAAACTGGACTCCTATTGATGTTTGTGCCTCTAGTGTGAATATCTCCATTTACAATTTTTCTGAACTCCAATTAATATTGGAGAACAATCGGCTTAATCCACGTACTTGTCTTATGAAAACAAAAAACAAATTCCCATGAAATTTCCAAATTTTGAAATTTATTTTGACTTTATCCAGACTCTCGAGTCAGGCCAGCGATCTTCAATGCGTTAGTGCAAATATTTTCGGAATTCCAGCCAGCAATTTTATCTTCTGCAACGTTGGCTTGCATTAGACTAACTTGATTTCATGAAACTTATCTTCTCAAATTCACACGTTCAAAAACATTCAGTTCATTTAAGTTCGAACTCCAGTTTTGCAAAAAGGAAATGAAAATTTAAATTTCGAATTTTTTATATCTCAAGACAAAGAAGTATATTTAGGTGTACTTAATGAACCTTTTAAGGACAGTAGGACATTACCCGAAAAGAAAGTACTGTCTAACTAAAATAAGTACATACGGTCACCTTAATTATATCTATTACACCCTGAAGAAGTATGTGCCAAATAACCGAAATGTCGGCAAAATAGTGTGTTTCTTTTTTATTGTCCTGTCTCCGACAGAACTAGTACATCACTACTGGGTATGTTTTATTGTGATCTGTTGAAAATAAAAGTAGGGTAGAGAGATCTTAATAATTGGTAATGGGTAGATTTACAAAGTTCATGTTTCCATGGGGGGGCCCGATCGCCTATGCCCCCCTTAGGACCGCCACTGAGCCCAGTAACGACAGTTATGTCGGTTTACAAAACCATTCAGGCAAAATATTGCTTCATCAGAAAAGACTATATTATTGAAAAAGTTACCATAAATCTCAATGTTATCCATCATCTCCTAACAAAACTGCATCCTTCTTTCAGGATCATATTCATTTAATTCTTGAACTAAATTTACTTTATACGGATGAAACTTATTTTTGGACAATATCCTTCTTAGCCATCTCTCATCAATATCGTGATATAAGGCTAGTTTTGGTACTGAAGTTTTTGGTTCTTCTTGTGGGTTAAGAAGAACATCATCTGTAGTCGATTTATTTCGACCGGATTTTGGCCGATTTTTAACACCTCCCATTTCGTTAAACTTTTGTACAACCTTTGAAACTGTTGATTCAGAAATTTCAGAGTTTCTGTCAGGGAATGTTGCATTAAAAATAGTATATGCCTCTTTTAGAGATCTCTGCCTGTCCCCAAAACCAACCATCATTAACGACGGAATTATTTCACGCTAAGTTAATTTATCAATTATTTAAAAACAATGTTAGAAACTACCTGACAGTATTAACCGCAACTGACAGTAATACGATTGATTTGACTTCTGTTAATGAAAATTTGCAAAAACTATGGTAACAAAAAAATTGAATAATTTTTATCAGATAGCCTTGATAATTAAGATGTAGACAGCAATCTCTTTATTTTGTTATTCTATTTAATATTTAAAAAACCACAAGTCGTACATCAATCAAACCCTATGTCATTATAATTGATGAAAAAGTAAAAATATACAGGATCATCCATTTAAAAAAACTACCGATGATGTCATATCTCGAAAAATAGGGAAGCTGTTAGAAATCAAAGTACGTCTCTGAATAGAATAAAAATACTACAAAAACGTTTGTTAAGGCTATTTTTTATTGGAAATTATAGTTTAGCGAGAAATCAGGTATTTCGACACATTTCCCAACCCTGTATTGTGAGCATGCTACTATAATATAACAAAGGCTGTTAAGCTACACTACCCATCTGAAAATGATTCCAAGTAAAACCGTATAGTAACTAACACCACCGGACTTGAAACATTTAATCGGACATTGTTTCCGTCACAGTTCGGGTACGTTTTTGTACGAAATAAAATTCGTATGTGATTGTTTACTGATGTTATGGAAATCGGGTAAAATAACTTATGATTTGTGCACTTTAGAAGTCTTGATAAATAATACTTACGAGTTGCATTTGCGTAATAAACCGCTTGAAAGCAATATTTTTCCTGAATCTTCCATCTAAAGCTGTTAATAAGTAATAGGTATACATAATGCTGTGGACCAGACTATTCAATGCACCAAACCAAACAGCTTGGGCTCCAGGCACAAACCTAACTGATATCCAGCCACCAAATAATATACCACAATGATGGTATACATGTAGAAAACTCGCTTGTCTATAACTTTTCCTAAGGACGAAGAAAACCTGAAAGTCACCAAATATAATTCTTTTTAGTGGAGTAGATTTCGATCCGAGGGTTTCTGTTTAAACCGACATATTCTTCTCAAATATATCATTAGCTATGCGAAATAGCTATATATATATATATATATATATATATGTAAACCAAAATTAAACACACGTAGTGTATCTTGAGGTTGCAGTCAGAGGTGAAAAGTTTACGGCCACAAAACAGAAAAAGAAAAACTCTTTTGTTACTTTGTCAAGCTTTCGGAAATTATTTATTCCCTTTATTCAGACATTAGCTTGAGGTTAAAAGTTAAGGTCACATGTATTATAAAATAGTCGCATTTTTTAACTTAATGTAGACAAATTCATACACAAATTCCTTTACAGGTACACAATTTAAGGTAAACAATTACTGATTATTTAAAATTAAGGATTAAAACCATGATTAAAATAGATATAACAAAATGAACATGAATAACTATCACATGTGAGTATAGAACTCAGAGTTCTATACTCACATGTGATTCCTTTACAGGTACACAATTTAAGGTAAACAATTACTGATTATTTAAAATTAAGGATTAAAACCATGATTAAAATAGATATAACAAAATGAACATGAATAACTATCACATGTGAGTATAGAACTCAGAGTTCTATACTCACATGTGATAGTTATTCATGTTCATTTTGTTATATCTATTTTAATCATGGTTTTAATCCTTAATTTTACATAATCAGTAATTGTTTACCTTAAATTGTGTACCTGTAAAGGAATTTGTGTATGAATTTGTCTACATTAAGTTAAAAAATGCGACTATTTTATAATACATGTGACCTTAACTTTTAGCCTCAAGTTAATGTCTTGATAAAGGGAATAAATAATTTCCGAAAGCTTGACAAAGTAACAAAAGAGTTTTTCTTTTTCTGTTTTGTGGCCGTAAACTTTTCACCTCTGACTGCAACCTCAAGATACACTACGTGTGTTTAATTTTGGTTTTCTTAACTAGTCAGTCAAGACTACCCTTCTTCTTTATATTTATATATATGTATATATATATGTTCCGAGAAGCTTCCGCGGTCGTTGGTATGAAAAATACTAGGTTCTCGGGTTGAACCGCGTCTGAGATTGTTAATGTCTTTCAAGAGAAAAAGTGAGTCAAGTAAAAATTGTCAAAGAAAATAATGCTAGGAGTTCGTGGAACTGGTTCGATTCCGGGGTCTCAATCTGGGGGTGAGATCTGGGGAGTAGGCAGATTGAGACCCCGGAATCGAACCAGTTCCACGGACTCCTAGCATTATTTTCTTTGACAATTTTTACTTGACTCACTTTTCTCTTGAAAATGGCTCCAAAACGGGAGCCGAAACGTCGAGACATTAACAATCTCAGACGCGTTTCAACCCGAGAACCTAGTATTTTTCATACATATATATATATATATATATATATATATATATATATATATATATATATATATATATATATATATATGTATGTATGTATGTATATTGTATGACTGATGGTCGAGAGGTAAGCGCACTTGCATCTCACCCAAAAGTCCCGGGTTCGATTCCCGGTCGTGGCAGTGGAAAATACTGTGAGAGGGATTTTTCGACTATACACAAATATTGGGTGTATGTCCCTTGTCTCTAAATGTATAGCCCCCTCCCACACAAGGCTCTTCTAGAGCCTTCCAGGATAAAGGGGGTCGTAACTACTTGTGGTGTTATTTATATATTATTATTATTATATGTTATATCTTGATTTAAACGATGCACTTTTTAAAAACAATCTTTATTGACAAAGTAGAGTCATCAATAACTCTTTAAATATTATTAGTACAATTTTTGAAAATCTCTAATATAGTCAGGCTTCTCGAGAATTTGACCGTCAAGGTCATAATCAAATAAAAGTGGTGATTTTTTACGATAAAAGGACATAACGTTGCACTTATTTGGATTTAGTAGCAATTTGTTGTTATGGCACCAATTGTCGAGTGTAGTGATATTATTTTGAAGGTTCTCACAATCAGAGACGGAAGAAATTCTACAATATAATTTGAGGTCATCGGCGTATAGCAAATAGTGAATATTGATATCTTTGGCAAAATGCTTAATAAATATTATAAAGAAGAGGGGTCCCAAAATTGATCGTTGAGGAACGCCTGAAGTTTGAGGAAAATAGTTAGATCTAAACCCTCGATATTGCACAATTTGGAAGCGTTCCGTAAGGTATGATTGGAAAAGACTTACCAGGCCTGTGCAAAGTCCAACTCTGTTGAGACTGTTTAAAAGTAGAGCATGATCAAACCTATCAAATGCTATGGAGAAGTCAGTGTAGACGACCTCTACCTGACTTCCCTCATCAACAACTTCAGATATAAATTGAGTCACACACAAAAGATTGGAAACTGTAGAACGACCCTGTATGAAGCCGTGTTGCTCTGGCATAATTATATTGGAAACATGAGGCGATATAAAGCTGTGCAAGATATTTCCAAATACCTTACAGAAATTGCATAAAATGGCTATGGGTCTGTAATTGGTGAAATTGTTCTTAGCACCTTTTTTGTAAACAGGTGTAATTCTAGATAGTTTCCAGACATTAGGAAAACTCCAGAGGTTAATATCAAATTATATAAGATGAGTAATGGCTTACAAAATATTATCGCACAGTCTCTAATCCGGAACGCTGGCACTAAATCCGGGCCCATGCCCATATTATTTTTAATCTTTTTTATTGCAGCTGTAACATCAGATTCAGTTATACTCACTATATTTAGGGCATTGTAGTTGTTGAAGATGTTTATGTTGTCTGTAAAGTCCTCTGAGGTAACAAAAGCCTCCGAGAAAGAATGGGTAAAAGTTTTTACTATCATCTGAGGGTCCTCGACAACTTGATCATTATGATTCATAGTTGAAGGAATAGATGTAGTATTTTTTTTAGAATTGACAAAAGTCCAAAAGTTATTAGGGTTATTTTTTACTAAGTCTTCGGCATTGCTCACAAACCCGCTATATTTTAAGATTTGAAGTCAATTATTGAGACTTGTATTAGATATTTTGACATGAAATTATAGCCAGTTATTGTTCACACTATATAGTATAAATTCTGAAGTTTCATCAAATTTCACTTAGTACATCCGAAGTTATAACCAAAAAAACAATATTTAGCAGTTTTCTCAGTTTTTGTTTGAGGTTATGTATGCAGATAATAATTTCATATTGTAACTGTTGATACCCTATATTATAACGAGCCTCATTTTTTTTTCGCATTTCTTGGATCTATACATACCGAGATATACGCATCTAAATTTAGAAAGAACGACCAAAATGGTAGATTTTTCACAAAATGGCCGACAACTTGCGTAGCGGCGGTTGCTAGAGGTGGAAAATGTCCATTTCGTATAGTATTCGATGAAACTAACATACTAAAAAAAAATTGACACTAAAAACAATTCCTTTTTCACTGCAATTTGATGCTTGTCCGACTCCATTATACTGCAAATAAATAAAATTGTCAAAATAACACCAAAATATATTGTTTTCTTGATGCTCTTGGCCAGTCGCCATTGCCGCTACGCTACGTCCTTGTCTGTCGATAGCAAACGCGAGAATGGAACAATAAATCGGCTGGCAACCCAAAGTGGCAGCAGCTTTTACATTTTCAACCTTATTTCATCGTATAGGGGAAAAATTCGAGCTTCGTTTTGGAAAAAAATATTTGAAAAAACATATGAGAGTAAATTGTTAATAGGAACTACACTATTTCAAGAAGTCTGCCAAAGGGTTACAGCAGGCTGAGGGTTGGCAGCCCTTGTTTTTATAGTAGCACATATATTTATCTTCGAAACGGTGCTTGAATTAATGAAAAAACAAATAAGGGTAATTTCCAAAATAAAATTAATTCTCAAGTGATTTGTTAACCTTATCTGCAACAGGATTTCGATAGGCAACCTGGCCGTGATGCATTAACCAATACATGATCAATAATTTTTTCCACTTTTGATGAAAAAACAGATTAGGGTAGATTTCTTGCACTGGAATCTTAGACTATTACGTATTTAAAACCAATTTTTTTTTCAATCTTACCGTATCTAGGAGATCCAAAACTTTCAAATTCATATAGAAATGACTTAAAAATATGTGCAACCGACTTTGTTCTGAATCAGAATAGTCCACGGGTTGACAGTCCCAATTCATATGAAATAGCTCGCTCAAACACTGAAAAAAAGAATATTAATTGAATGAAAAGAGAATCATTTTTAAATAAACCTTATGTAATTTAACATTAGGTTCTGTGAACTGACAGTTCGCTAGCTAGGATAAATGAAATTTAAATTTTTAAGAAGATGAACCTGTTTTCAGTCAACTTCGGAGGGTATTCCTTTCGTCAAATCTATATGTATCTATGTTTATTTGGGATCCTATAGCAACCAAATTGCTAAGTTGTGGTGTTAAATTGAAGACCTTGAAAAAATTATATCAAAAATATACAGTATGACCAACTTATAACGGAAGCATTCTTGTAAAGCCCATTATTTACAACCAATTGGAATTAGATTTTTTAGGACCTAGATGATCAAATAGTCTACTAACGCACAAAATTTCACAATTTAATGTAAATTTTCAAGGCATTCCTTGATTACTTTGCGAAAGCGAAGACAGGAAAATTTTATTAGCGATTTTTTTTATGAAAACACTGACTACACTATTGAATTTAGGTCTTAAAACGGTTTTCACCAGAGTTTTATTAAAATAAATTTAAGAGCTCAAGCGTCGCCGAGATCTTTGCATATCCGCCATCACTGGAATGCTTATGAAAAAACATTGGGTATGAAGATATACAAAACAATATTGATCCATTGCTTTACTTTTCATTTTTTATATAATTTTCAAACACTGAAAATCAAAAGGTACAACAAAGCAGAGTTTTATCAACAACAAAATTAAAAATATATTTGCAAAGAATTAATATCCCAAATTACGGAATTTTCACAGTGGATTTCCTGAACTGTATAGGTTCAGGAATTCCAAAAAATCTGAAAATTCTATATTCGCTTTTATTCTGCTGTTTATGAAAATTATTTGGTACCAAAATAAGTAAAATAATAATCTAAGTTTCTATGGAATTGCTTTATAATTTATATATAAAATTTAAAAGATTAAACTTCAATACACTCTTTCAATTTGTTTCCATGCGATCTACCCATAGAAATTGTCACACTCCCCTAGAATTATTACAGTATTATTTATTTTCTCTTTTGTAGATTGAACTTATATGAACCCGTTTTCTTTCCTCAGGTAGAGGCTTATTCACTATACAGGGTGGGGCAATAGCGCGTCGGACATCGATATCTCGAGTTCTACGGTAGCTAGAAATTTTTTAAAAAATTGTAAACTAGATAAAAAAAGTCTATAACTAGAAATTATTTTCGAATATACAGGGCGAGTCAAGTCTAAATTACAGGACCAAGTACCTTTTTTAAATGGAATGCTATGTATATCAGTACATTTATTGAAGCTTCTTTCTAGGCTCCATTCATTCCTATGTTAGCATTGAATATCTCCCAACCACTTGGATGTAATGAATTTTTTGTTGAAATAATGCAATCTGCACATGGATATTACAAAAATCACCATAGTCACAATTATGGGTTTTAAGAAAAACTTATGTGAATACCAGTTACGAGACATTTAATTAATGTTTTTGAATCATTTTCATTTCCTAAAAGCGTACAGGGTGGCCAAAAATTATTTTTTAATTAAGAACATTTTAAATTGAATTTTCTCAATTTTATCAAATGGAACACCCTGTATATTTTTCTACGATATGATGTAGAAATGAAAAATGAACATTTTTTGTAAGTATTTTCCTATGGCTAATGGCAACCATTTTCGTTTCATAAATAAATAAGTGTGTCAAATTCAAGAATAAGCTTAAAAGAAGAGGTTCCCTCAAATAATGATTGATACATGTCTTTATGCAATTTTGTAATGAGGCCATATATTGGGACCATTTCTTCCAATCCATTGAAAAGATTGAAGAGTATTTTTTGTAAATTTTTTTGCTGTTTTCGTTATTCGACAAGGAATAAAACCTCAGTGTGGAATAAATTGTCGTGGACAAAGGAGTATTTATCACACTTATCGGTCGTTACAATTTGTATTAAATTTAAATTATTTGGAATTTTACAATATGAATTTTAATAAAGCGGAACTTGTAGACATGACTTTTGTTTTGGGCGAGTCAGACAGAAATAGTTTACTTGTCAATTGAATTTATCACCAACGTTATCCTGAAAGAAGGATTCTTGATGTTAGCAGCTTCCAAAACCTTTCTCGATAGATTTCTGGAAACTGGAAATGTAAATATAAAAAAAGTGAAGGTATAAAACGTGTTGTGAATGAAGAAAATGCTGTGGTGCTGGCAACTGTTGAGAATCCCCATGTTAGTCAAAGAGAAGTGAGCTCGTTAGTAGGAATAAGTAGACAGTCTGTGGGTCGAATCTTAAAAACTAATAAGTTGCATGCATATCATACTCAAATGCACCAGGAATTATCTCATGACGATTTTCAAAAGCGCCTACAATTTTGTAATTGGGCCAGAGGTGAAATGCAACATGATGTCAAATTCTTCAATACTGTTTTATTCAGTGATGAGGCAACTTTTCATAAAAATTAATTAAAAAAAATTAATAGGCACAATTTCCATTATTATGCTTCGAAAAATCCTCACTTTTTTATGCAAGTTGACAACCAACACAAATGGTCTATAAACGTTTCGGGAGGAATTATTGAATAACATTTAATAGTGCCACATTTCTTTGATGGTACATTGACTGGAGCTATTTATTTTAATTTTTTGGAAAACTACCTACCACAATGATTGGTAAATCTCCCCGAAAGAGTTCGAAATAATATCTACCCTAATCAACCGATTGGAAGAAATGGACTCACTAAATGGTCTGCTAGATCCCCAGATCTTACAAAAATGGATTTCTTTTTTTGAGGATACGTGAAGGAAATTGTTTATAGAGATACACCAACAACAGTACAAAATATGAAGGAAATAATAATAACTGCCTTTACATCTATCACACCGGCAGTTTTAGGAACAATGGGAACCTCATTTCAAGAGTACATAGAGATGTGTGTCAATCAAAATGGGCAACATATGAAACATTTATTATAATTTTTTCTACTGAGTTATTTGAAGAAACGTCTTTTTTTAAGTTTATTTTTGAATTTTTTTAATTATTGCTCAATAAAACGAAATTGGTTGCAATTAGCCCTAGGGAAGTACTTACAAAAATGTTCGTTTTTTATTTCTACATCACATCGTCGAAAAATATACAGGGTGTTCCATTTGGAGAAATTGAGAAAATTCCATTTAAAATGTTCTCAATTGAAAAATAATTTTTGGTCACCCTGTACATTTTTATGAAATGAAAATGATTCAAAAATATTAATTAGATGCCTCGTAACCGGTATGCAGATAAGTTTTTATTAAGATATTTAATGCTAATATAGGAATGAATAGAGGCTAGAAAGAGGCTCCAAAAAGTGTAATGATATACATAGCATTCTATTTTAAAAAAGGCCTGTAATTTCGTCGTGGCTCACCCTGTATGTTCGAAAATAATTTCAAGTTATAGACTTCTTTATCTAGTTTACTTGTAATTTTTTAAAAAATTTATAGCTATCGTAGAACTCGAGATATTAAGTCCCGACGCACTATTGCCTCACCATGTATATTGGCCCCTCCCATTTATAATAATAATAATAATAATAAATCGGGTTTATTTTATAAAAAATATAAATACAATAATTTTCGCAAAAAATAACAATTAGGCCCATTTGTGGCGAAGTCTAGCTTAAAGTTACTCATACTTAACCACAAAATTAAACCTTTAAACATAACATTAAACTGTTGAATAAAGTGCATGGCAACAATATAAAAAAAACCATTCAAATAATTTATTGACATATTTAAGTTATAAGGCTTTCAGGAGCTGATATAATTTGCGAGATAGTTCTACTTCTAATATGGATTAAATTACGACTTTCAACATTACTTTACGAGACCAACTCAATTTTAACATTTTATTCAGACAGTTATAGCTCACATTTCAAAATTTAAATTAGATTCAACTTCCGTTCATTTATCAAAAAAATCCCATTTTTCATTGCCCTATTTAAGATATATTTTTCAGTCCCGAATTCAAATTTTTCAAAACAATTGCGCAATATTTCACAACATCGAGCCCCGTAGATTGATTGGGGACCTATCCAGCTCTATCCAGACTTCAGATAGATAGATTATACGTTTATTTTAGCCCTTGGCTATACAATCAAAAATACATAGTATAATCTCTGTTTTACATTAGAAACCACATATAAACGAGACAAAATAAAAAGCAATGAAAATTAAAATAAAAGAAAAAATATATATCATTCACATCATGGTATCTTTTAATAGTCTTGAAAATATTTAGATCGTTTGTTCGTAAGTCTGGCCCGTTTAATTACAAAATTTTCCTTTCCTTGGGTGTTATAGTCATGTACTTCTATAATTTTGTTAAAATATTTTTTATGTAATCTGGAACTTCTTGGAATCTGGAAGTCCTTGTCAATTTTATGTATGAAAATTAAAACGTTACACTTTAAAAAGTTCTTTATATTATATGATTGATAACATTAAGCTCGAAGTTACTAACTTAATCAAAACCGAGGTCCAGAAAGTCATCCACCACAATATCGATAAACTGGTTACTCCCAAAATTGATGAACTTAAGCCAAAAATAGACAACATTTCGACATCTGTTTGTAATTCTGTTAACAAAAAATCTTATGCTACTGCTGCTGCTAATCAAACATTCTTTATTAAACCAATGCATAAGCAAACTGTTTCTACTACCAAATCGGACATGCTTCAGAACATCAACCCGGTAAGCTCCAGTATAAGTCTAAGTAAGGTTCGAACTGCTAAAGATGGAGGCCTAGTTGTTTCTTGTGATATTACTGACTCACAAAAATTCAAAGAATTAGCTGCTGAAAGACTCTCTGATAAATATATTGTTGAAGAGTTGGCGACTCTACACCCGCGTGTGCGTGTAGTCGGAATCACGGAAGAATTAGATGCTGAAACTGTCCATAATTTTCTAACATCACAGAATAAAAATGTTATTGTGCCTAACAGTGAGTGTAAGGTTATATCTGTGTCACATATAAAAAAAAACAACAAAATATTTCAGGCCATCCTTCAAGTAGATAAGACTACATATGGTAATATATTAGAGCAGGGTAAATTATTCGTTGGCTATGATTATTGTAATGTTTTTGATGCTATTGAAATGAGACGCTGTTTTAAATGTAATGGTTTTCACCATCTGTCAAATAAATGTGCCCTCCAGCATGTGATCTGTCCGCGTTGTTCTCAAAAACATAACATCTCAGAGTGTAAATCACAAGATCTTTGTTGTATCAACTGCCTAACCTTCAATAAGGGTAATAAAGACTCAATAGTTAATACTAATCATGCAGCATGGGATAAAAATTGCTTTGTCCTCCAACAAAATCTTACATAGTTTAGGAATAATATTTTAGGTATTCGGTAGCAATCAGCTTCTTTAAGTTCCGACTATGCGCTAACCACAAAAACATTTATAAACACTGAAAAAGCAATGGCTAAGAACTCTTATTTTATGTCGTTCTATTATCAGAATGTTCGTGGACTAGGGACAAAAACTAATGAGTTATTTACTAATTCACTCGTTGACCAGTGTGACTGTATTGCTCTCACCGAGACATGGGCTCATGCGGATTGTCAAATGCCGAACTGTTTGATATAAATGTATATGATGTATTTCGCGCTGGTAGGGATTTTCAAGCTTGTAATAAAACGCGAGGAGGTGGAGTATTACTCGCACTTAAAATTAAATACAATGCTTATTTACTTGACGTTCGTTCCCTATGTCCAGGTTTTAATAATCTCAAAAGCATCGATATACTGGGTGTAAGAATTAAAACATGTAATCACTATTTTCTGATTTTTGTTTTATATATTCTCACTGACGCTACCTGTGAGGATTATGAGTGTTTATTTGATAATATTGGATCACTATATGATCTGTATGGATCCGACATTCTCATTATTGGCGACTTTAACATCCCTGGATATTTCTCAAAAACTCCCAGTCGGAAATACAATTCCCTGCTGCATTTTATGAACTTTTTTAATCTAAAGCAACAAAATAATGTACTCAGCGCTAATAACAGACTATTAGATCTCATTTTAAGTAATATGTCTTGTAACGTCCAAAAATCAACTTCAGTTTTGTTAGCGGAAGATCTTCATCATCCTGCTCTTTGTATTAATGTGTGTGTACAAAATCTTACGACTAATAAGTTTCCACTATTTAGTCATGAGTCGTTTAATTTTAAAAAAGCTAATTACCCCGCACTCTACAATGAGCTAGCTCTAGTTGACTGGAGTTTTATTTCTAATCTGGCAGTAAACGAAGCTGTGTTTGAATTTTATGACAAAATATATTCTGTTTTTAAGAAACACGTCCCTAAAAAAACACCATCACACAAACAGTATCCCCTCTGGTTTAATTCCAATACAATTAGACTGCTTAAACAGAAGAACAGGGCCCGTAATACATACAGAAGGACTAAAAACCAGGATGATCTAATAATATTCAATGAATTAAGAGCTTTGCTAAAAATGACTATAAAAGATGCTTATGCTGCATACATACGGGATGCCGAGAATGCCATAAAATCTAACCCAAATAAGTTCTGGGGTTATATTAATTCAAAAAATAATGCCACATCTATTCCTAGTACTATGAACTACAACAATGCCACTCTTGAAAGCCCCCAAGATATAGTTAACTCCTTTGCTGATTTTTTCTCTAATGCGTATATTAATTCTAGTGACTATTTGCCTGGTGACAGTGTATATAATAACAATGTTATGCGTATTCGAATATTCACTGAGAGCGAAGTCCTAAACTCAATTAAAAAACTCAAGGCAAACATGACTACAGGACCTGATGAAATACCCGCGTTTATTATAAGAGATTGCGCTAATGTTTTTTACAAACATCTCTGTATTATATTTAATTTAATCTTAAGCACAGAAACATTCCCTGATAAGTGGAAACTATCCAGAATTTGTCCAGTGTTTAAAAAGGGCAGTAAAAATGAAATAGAGAACCATTGTCCCATCGCAATTTTATGCAATTTTTCTAAAATTTTTGAATTCTTATTGCATGATTACGTATCCTTCCATACTAAAAGTTCAACAATTGAAGAACAACATGGCTTTATGGGCGGTCGGTCAACTGTTACAAACCTGGTATGTATCACCCAATTTATTTCTGAAGTCATAGATCGTAAGGGTTAGGTTGATGTAATTTATACCGACTTCTCTAAAGCATTCGACAGACTAGACCATGGCATTTTATTGACTAAATTAGAAAGCTTTGGAATCAGTACTTCGCTACTAAATTTATTTATGTCTTATTTGTCCTATCGGTCTCAATATGTTCAGTATCGTGGTTATCGGTCTGATCATTACAGCCAATCATCTGGAGTACCACAGGGCTCGGTACTTGGACCATTGCTTTTTGTACTGTTTATCAATGACATTGTTGATGACTTGGATGTTCACTATTTGCTTTATGCTGATGACCTAAAAATATACTTTCCTATAAATTCCGACTATGACTGCCTGAGGGTTCAGCGTAACCTGGATCTTCTTAATACCTGGTGCATTAATAACCGTCTTCCTCTTAATGCTGCTAAATGTAATGTCATGTCTTTCACACGTAAAGTAAATAAAATTTCATTTAACTATAAATTAAACGACTGTACTCTAAATAGACCTGAGTTTATAAAAGATCTTGGCGTTGTTTTTGATACTATATTAACTTTTTCTAAACATATCGAGGAATGCACCAGTAGTGCATTTAGAAATTTAGGTTTTGTTTTGAGAAACAGCAAAGATTTTACTGAATTATCTACTCTACGTATGTTATTTGTTACATTTGTCAGATCCAAACTGGAATATGCGTCCATTGTTTGGAGTCCTAGTTACAACATTCACATAGCGTCCTTGGAAAAAGTACAACGAAGATTTTTTAAGTCCACAACTTTTATTCTGGAGGACACATATCCAATGAGAGGGACACAACAAGAATTTTTTTTAAATAAATTTAGTATGAGTAGCTTAATAAGGAGACGTGTAATGCATTCAATAATGTTCTTACACAAAATTATCAATAATAAAATTAGCTGCACTGCCTCACCTCACTTCTTAGGTATCGAATTCCGAGATTAAATTCTCGAACAAATAATGTACTCATGCTTCCTACTCCACGCACTAATATATTAGAATCATCTCCCCTACATCAAATGTGTTTAAATTATAATAGTATTGAGGCTAGCCTGGATATATTTAACTGTAATATTGCTGACATTAAGAACATTTACTTAAACCCCATTTAAACACGCTCTTGTCTATATTTCTGTGTTACACTTGTGATATATATATATATGTGTGTATGTGTATATATGTATATGTATGTATGTATATATGTGTATGTGTGTATATATGTGTTTATATATATATATATATATATATATATATATATATATATATGGTGTACCGGTGAGAGGTAAGTGAATACCCTCATGTGGACAAATGCTACTATACACCAGACATCATAGATGTCTCCATGGTGTATAGCGACTTGCTATTTTGCAAGTACCGAGAGCGGTGACCTTTAGCCCTTGGTGGACTTAACCCATATACTGTTATTATACATGATTTGCAGGAAACAACTACTCAGCGGGCAAATACCCCGACCTGCATTGAATTATACCTTACAAATCATGAAAGATTGGTAGCCAATGTCATTTGTCAATTCCCCGACCAGACATAGACCGGTTTCGAACTTATTAGTTCTCATCAGTATGCCATAGGTCATGGAACAGACAAATGACAGTGGCCAACCTGTTAGTTTTATACAAACTTTCCTGCAAATCATGTATAATAACAGTATATGGGTTAAGTCCACCAAGGGCTAAAGATCACCGCTCTCGGTACTTGCAAAATAGCAAGTCGCTATACACCATGGAGACATCTATGATGTCTGGTGTATAGTAGCATTTGACCACATGAGGAGTATTCACTTACCTCTCACCGGTACACCATTTACTTAAGTTTGTATAAAACTAACAGGTTGGCCACTGTCATTTGTCTGTTCCATGACCTATGGCATACTGATGAGAACTAATAAGTTCGAAACCGGTCTATGTCTGGTCGGGGAATTGACAAATGACATTGGCTACCAATCTTTCATGATTTGTAAGGTATAATTCAATGCAGGTCGGGGTATTTGCCCGCTGAGTAGTTGTTTCCTGCAAATCATGTATAATAACAATATATATATATATATTTTACTAGAGTATATATTTTGATTATAGTTGTTACATTTTATATTTGTGTCATTTGTGTACCTTTTACTTACACCATATTGTTCTATTTATCGATATTTTATTTAAATCTGTTGTTATTTGTCCTGTAATTGGGTTTCACCCATTGGATGAATTATATATAAATAAATAAATAAATAAATAAATAAATAAATAAATATTCATCCAACTATGACATTTTAACATGTCATCTATCCTTGTGTATATACTGTATTTTAATATAACTCGCATCGCTCTGTTTTGTAGCATCTGTAATCGTTCTAGATCGGTCTGTTTAGCCATATACAGGATTGCGCTACAATGGTTAAAATGCGGTAGTATTATAACATTATAAACAGTTTTTCTTGCATTTATTGACAGGTACCAACTGACAAGTTTAAGAACGCCGATTTTTTTGAATTTTTTTTACATGTAAAATTCACATGACTTTTAAAATTTAAATTGCAATCAACAATAACTCCTAGATATTTGATTTCCAAGATCAATATTCAGTTTTAATTTATTTGTTTCCAACCATTTAGAAACAAGTTCTAAATCGTGATCTATTTTCCTTATCAACTCTCTAGGATCATGTTCATCAATGTAGACAATAGTGTCATCAGAAAAAAGCGGTATTTGCAATTTTTAATAATTCTAGACATGTCTTTAATATATATTACAAATAATAAGGGGCCAAGTATGCTCCCCTGAGGCATTCAGGGAGCCAAGTCCCCATCATGCTTTATAAATAGAGGGGCATCACGAGCTCAAAGCAAATCAGTTTCGGTGTACCTCAAGTTAGTTTCCGCGTTCCCCGAGCAAAGTCTCCAAAACCAACAGTGTTTAATTCTTTCCCGGTTAACCTTAAATCTCAACAAATTGAGTAGCCGTTCTACTTCCTTAGCAACCCAAGTAGAAAATATATATTAATATAATTAAACTTCCGTCGCGTATAAATTTTAATTTAAATAAAATAAAATACTGAATTCTGTTACTTACGCTTAATAAAATATTTTTTAATTTTCGTTTAAAAACAAGCGTTTCATTTCAAGAAAAGAATATGCAAGGTGTAGCCGTTGCTAAAGCTCTGAACCATATACAGGGCGAAGCATTCCGCCCGTTCCAACCTTTTAAGAACAAGCCACCCCAACTTCGAGTAAATCAAAATCAAGTGCCCGAAAGACCTCCGGAGTTTCAAGTTAAGCTTTCCACCTTTTACAACAAAAAGAGGTACCTTCGTGTTCACAAGTGTTATAGTACTTATATTTCATAAGCGGGAGCCAGAAAAATTGCAAACGCCCCAAAATTTAAAACATAATATTTTTAGTCGAAAACTCCTCTATAAAATTCTTATTTTACTATAAGAACCGTAACCAGACTGCAACCAACAGCTACTCTCCGGGCTATGTGCCCCGCCGAGCGCTGAATTACAAGTTGCAAGCCTGGCGCGTTAAGTGTAATAATTGCAAATTACCATCAAAACGTTAATGCTTCGATTGCAACAAACACCGGCCCAAAGACTCATCCTACTTAAAGGAGCTCTCTTGCCAGCCGTCACACACCACTTGCAGACTGCAGTTTCGAGCTGTTGGCTCTCGTCAGTGCAAGGTAGACATGTGACGACCGGCACGAGGATCCTTTGACCATTTGGTACATCCCGGTATTTTTACAATAGCGACATGTAAAATAGTCAGCAGGCGCCATCTAGCGGTCGGTTTGTTGCAATCGAAGCATTAGCGTTTTGATGGTAATCTGAAATTATTACACTTAACGCGCCAGGCTTGCAATTTGTAATTCAGCGCTCGGCGGGGCACATAGCCCGGAGAGTAGCTGTTGGTTGCAGTCTGGTTACCGTCCTTATAGTAAAATAAGGATTTTATAGAGGAGTTTTCGACTAAAAATATTGTGTTTTAATATTCCGCCCTCTAAAAGCACATTTGACTATGCCTCAAAATTTGTCAAAAGAACCAATTCTTTCACCCCATCTTGTCAAACTATAATAAAAATGTCCTTAAGACGTTTAAATTAACAGAAAAATTACAATTTATTACAAAAAAAATCTAGAAAAATTCACATAACACCAATAATTCACAAATAGTCCGAATTTATCAAAAATACCGGTCAATCATTCATATTAGTCATTTTACAGCAATGAAGTTACAAACTAAAGCCCTAAAAAATACAGTCCCCTCGATATTTCGATTCTCATCATAACCACTTTCCACATCCCAAGCCGCAATGTTATATTTTCAATTTTCATAAAACATTTTCCTCTCAATTTCAACTTCCCATTCAAATTTCCATTCTTACTTCAAAACACATTATCCACTTTCCTGAAGTGCCAGCTAATCAGTCATTTCACTTTCTTTCCATTTCACGAGTTCCCTCCCATTAACGTCAAACTTATTCTCCTTTCATTTGTGCCGCTAGCTAGCTCACAAATTTCAGTACTACTTTTCACACCCGCCTCACTGCCTGCAATATTGTGAAATGTTGTGCAATATTGCGCAATCGAAACCCGCAATGAATGGGCGGGGACATATCCAGACCTTTCCAGCTCTCTGTTCGTCGGATCCCCGATGAAGCATATAAAAGAATCAATCGCGATGAGTTTGGGCAAGTTCGATACGTGCGCCACGATACGAGCCACTACTGCTTTCTTCCTTGGCCATAACCTAGTAAAAAAGAGTTTTCAAATTAAATACTATAATCTGCGCTCGCGCATCAAACCCAAAGTGAATTTTTGAAATCTTTATAAAACAATCGTATTAATACATTTTATTTTATACGGAATTTCAGTGTCGACAATATTTGTTTTAACTTGTGTGAATTAAATATTTTAAGTTAAACCGTTCTAAACTTTGTTCAGTTTTAATAAATCAATTTATTCTTGTTTATTTTAAAAACAAGTGTTTTACTCCAGAAGCATATACAGGGTGAAGTCTTGGACCCTGCCATAGACAATAAAATAAATCCAAGTGAATATTAAGCTATTCCAAGTGAAGCACCAGGGCTTATACAGGGCGTAGCATTTGACCCTATACAACGTTCTACTTGTGATCCCCCCCTCTTATCAAATTCAAAAATTAAGTGCATGAAACGCTCACAGTGTCTCTATTAAGCTGTAAGTCTCAAAGCTCTGCCAAAATCGTATTTTACCAAACTAGGGAGCGTTTCCGTGTTCACAAGGAAGGCCGTGTCCTCGCCTCACATCTTCCAGCAGCTTGAATATCAGTGTATGCGCGGAAGCTGTGCAACCTTAGGCGCGAATTGTGTAGGTGATATACTGTCCTTGGGAGTGGATGTAAAGCCGTCGGTCCCTTATCTATTAAATGTTAGGCAAGTAAAAGATTCCTACTCTTCGAACGACAAGAGGTTCGGCAAAATTTCTGGTTGGAGGATAGCTCGTTTACAGGCGTCGGTGTTAGGCCTCAATAGCGGAAACAGATCGACGTTAAATAAATATATAATATATATATATATATATATATATATATATATATATATATATATATATATAGTTCTGGAATGTTTATTAGTACTAAGCCTTTGTGTGTTCCAGCATCCAAATTACATAGTCATTTTCCCTTGCTGTTTTCGGCTTCATTGTTGTCCATCCAGTCTTTTCCGAGGCTTCCGATTAGGATTTCTAACGTTTGTTTTTTTTTGCATATGGGGGTGATCGCCCACGAAGATTAAATTCTGAAATTTTGTGCGAATAAACGTTTGATTCTGTAAGTCCAAAAATAAATTAGTTCCAGTTGGTTGTAAAACATGGATTTTACAAAGATGCTACTATTTTCAGTGGGTCACACTGATGATGATGCCAGACTTTAACCAAACTTAGCAGATAGTCATTTAATTGTAATCAGAAAACTAATTATTCTAAATAACCCGGGCGAAGCCAAGTGTTTCGAGGAACTAAACAGATTGCGAGATTTGTCTTCAATTTCTTAGAGAAATAAACAGTCTAAAATGGAGAAGAGACATAAAAAACTCAAAACCTCCTGAACTGTCTTAAAACTGAACTAAAGCGAGCCAAACAAGACTACCTTAAATAATACTTCACTCAAATTCATACTTACCAAATAACTTAAATAAGAATTCAGTACAACTTGAATTGAATTGTACAGTATTAAAACATTCCTAATTTCAAAGGGCTCTCTGTTCTTCATGAAATTCGGTCCCAGTTTATAAACAAAATATAAGTATCCAGCTAAAAGCAAGGACGGATAAATTACAGATGACGATAAAAGATAGTCGTTGGCTCTTGGATCTGAAACAGTATTATATTTATTTCGAAAAAGCAAGCGTTAACATTTTTGGTAGTGTTCACAATTTTACGTATAGTTCAATCGTAGTTAGCACAGTAAGGAGGTACGTATGATCGAAAACTGTCACGGATATAGTTTTAATTTTTTTTCCTATGCGCATTGAGGTGCTAATAATTAATTCGTCTTCATTGGCCAAAATATTTTCTGGGGTCACCCCTTTTCGGGGATGAAAAGGGGTGAAAAAGTTTATTATTTAAAATATTTTCTTGTTTATCTCGGTAGGGGTGCATTTTATCGCAAAATTTTTAAAGTATTAATGTACAAAAATAAGTGCTCGTATAACAAGGTGTCTTGCGTTTTTCTTCCCGAATTGATAAATATTAACTGTATCGCAGAAAATTAAATCTTTGAAGCAATCAAAAAACTGAAAAATAAAATGACAGCCGGTATTGACGGTAGTCCCAGCTTCGTAGTTAGAGACTGTGCTGCGGTGTTTGTTACTCCGCTGCGTATTATTTTTAACAAGATATTGCATCAATGTTTCCGGATATCTGAAAAATTACCAAAATATGTCCTATTTTAAAAGCTGGCGATCCTTCCATAAATAATTACAGACCCATTGCCGTTTTATGCAACTTTGCGAAAGCACTGGAAATAATTTTGTATAGCCATATTGACAGCATAATAAAATCGTCTATATCACCCACGCAACATGGATTCATGACACAAAGATCTACAGTAACAAATCTGACTTATATTGTCCAATTTATATGTGATCACCTAGATTCAGGGACGCAGGTGGATGTCATATACATGGATATTCAAAAAGCCTTCGATCAGATAGATCGTTATTTGTTATTATCCAAGTTAAGAGCTTTTGGATTTTCGAATACATTAACCTTGCTTTTCACATCTTACTTGTTCTCAAGGAAGCAATTTGTAGAACACGGCGGTCACAGATCTCTTAATTTTACAGCAAGGTTAGGTGTCTCTCAGGGTTTCAACTTGCCTGCTGTTTTTGATTTTCATAAAAGACATCAGTAATTATTGTGAGCCTCTACTTTTTGCAGACGATCTCAAATTTTTTACAAATATAAATATTCTCAGTGACTGTATTTACTTACAAACAGACATAAACAAAGTTTCTACGTGATGTTCCAACAACTTCTTTAAATGAAACATCTCCAATTGCAAAATCGTGACTTTTACTCGTAGGCACAATTCTATACAATTTGACTACAACATAAACAATTTCTCACTCTGGCGTTGTTTGAAATTTAAAAATCTCGGTGTGATTTTCGACTGCAAACTTAGTTTTTCTAGCCACATTAATCAGATGACAAAGTCAGCTTCTAAGTTGCTCGGGTTCTTTGTCAGAAACTTTTTTGCTAATATCTCGAAAAATAATGAAAAAAAAAACGGATAGCACCACATGAAAGAGCGGGAAATTTGACAAAAAAATAGTATAAAAGTTTTTTAAATAAATTTTTTCCTTAGCATGCGAAAAAAAATCCAATGGTATACTTATAGGCCAGGCGACAGGTAGTTCAATAAGGAAATAAGAAGGTACCATTTTTCGTTTTTTTGCAAATATCTCCCAAACCATCAACTTTATCAACAAAATACCTATTATAAAAAATAGTCTAGAGTAAATTTGCTACAAAAAAGTTCTTTTCCGTTTCTAAAGTGAACCGTTACAATGCTACGACCATTCAAAGTGGAGCCATTTTTGATTCCTGCGGAAAAGTTATCGAAATCATATGCCATATCAAAGTTTCTACATGTTATAAATATTTGTCAGCATTCCAGATGCACAAGCTGTTAACCATTTACAAGTATAACAGCTTTTCATTGTAAACAGCTGTGGCAAAGTACCTACGATTAGTATTATTATTGACTAGTATTGACATAAAATCACTCTTTTCCACACTACTTGGCTGTAGAGTAAATGGCGCGTTTTTTTGTAAGTGGTGTCCCCAGGAGGTCTAATCCACTGCTCAAATGTCAAAGTTAGTCGATTTTCAACCGTTTTGATGAAGGCTGGCAGTCTTGATCGTCTGCCTCAATTTCTCCGTCATCGCTTTCATCATCTGCATCGGTACATTTGTCCGACGTCACAGGGCGCTCAAGATTAACATCGATGTCTCTGTCACAATCATCCATATCATCTTCCTCGGCAGCATTTGTACATGACCGTCCCATACAATTCATGCAGATTCTGGAGCATCGGAGGCCCGTTTTCCTGCAACCACACGCTGCGTTACATCCTTTCGAACATTTGCAGGACACTGTGTTTAGAAGCATTTGTGGCGCCGGATCCTTCGTCATAGGCATGGGAGCCAAACCACATTGAGAATTTTTCCAGCCCCAATCCAGTGGATTTGTATCATTTCCATACCATGTTTGGACTTGATGGTATGTTCTTAAAGAATGCTCAAGTGCCGCTGATTCGGTGGGAGGTAGGCTTGCGAGATTAAATCGATATTTGCTTAGAGATTTTGCAAACAGTTGGAACCGCAACTCATTCAGGGTGTTTCCCGTGGTTTTGTTGTCATAAAGCCGAGCCACAACCAACTGGCCCGCTTTGTCAATTTCATCGGGGTTTGCGTTCACGATAGGTTTCTGTATCATAGATCATGGAACTTATATCTTCCCTTATTATGTCTGCTGAGACTTTTACAATTCTTAGACGCTCCTCCTGATCAACGATCTTTCGACAATGGTACCAATTTTCCGTGAGTATGTTGTAGCCTGTGTCGCGAAAACAAATCACCGATTCATTGTTTTTTCTTGCTGTGACAATGATATCATCCTCTCTCGTTCACTATAATAGTGTCTCCATCTTCTAAACCTTTTTCACAAATAAAACAAACGGTTGGATTACCAGCCGCGGCCATTGAAGCACTTTCTCAAACTTCATGAGACTGCTGTGGTATGGGAGCAGCGTTGCCAGCTGTATGGGAGGCCGAGCGCGGCAAGCCAGCTGCATGTGCAGGTGTTACTATCCCCACGTACACATTGTTGCCAACGCCCTCGGTGAGAAAGTAATGAAGTCTACTTGTAAAATGTACTGAATCTGAACTGAATGTACTTACTGAGCATTTTTTTATTGATATCTGCATTAAAAATACCTGGAATGCTGACACATATTTATAATATGTAGAAACTTTGATATGGCATATGATTTCGATAACTTTTCCGCAAGAATCAAAAAGGGCTCCACTTTGAATGGTCTTAGCATTGTAACGGTTCACTTTAGAAACGGTAAAGAACTTTTTTGTAGCAAATTTACTCCAGATTATTTTTTATAATAGGTATTTTGTTGATAAAGTTGCTGGTTTGGGAGATATTTGCAAAAAAAACGAAAAATGGTACCTTCTTAGGGCCAGAAGGGCCAACGCCGACTTCGCTGGAGGGGGAAAACTTGGGAGAGTAACATCTGAGTCCAAATAAAGCGATTAAAGGAATTTCCAGCTTTCCACTAATTATTTCCTTATTGAGGCTTTTTTTTCGACCTGTCGCCTGGCTTATTACTTTTAATATTTATAATTTTTATTTCTTACAAATTTCACGTGAAAGTTCAGGTTTATCATTTTTTTCACTCTATATTAAAACATATATAAGTATTAAATAAAATACTATTTTTTTTTATCCTTGTAGATATAGCTTGTTTATACCTTAAACTTCAATCTAAGATTAATTTTATGCTCTAAAGTATCCAGGGTAAAGAAAATAACTTTTAAATCATGTAATTTTCCGCAAAAATATATAGGGTGTTCCTCGAAGATGCTCCGCTGTAGCGAGTCACCCTGTATATTTCCAAATATATTTAAAATGTGCGCCTTTTGACACTATACCAATTTCATAAAAAGACAAGTTTTCTAATTAGGCCGATATTGGGCTTTGACGCACTATCGGGACGCCCTGTATATGTTTAAATATTTAAATTGCCTTCTGAAAGGTACGTAACTCGTGAACAGTTACCATTACTTGCTAATTTGTTAAAGAATAACATACATAGGTCAAGATTAAATGATTAAAAATTCAATAAAATCCATAATTTATACTGCAGGACACAAATGTGTGAATAATTGACCCGCTCATAGTGCTACGTAGACAACTACGGTTATCAATGGTAAAGTAGTGGCAGTGGAAATGCAAAATTATATAAGAATTTAGAACCGATGCAAACTATAAAAAAATTACATCATTCTACACATTTATAAATATTCCGTTAATTGATTTTTAAACGAATTTGATTTAAAAACCGTGAAGAACTAAATATACAACAATTTCATAAAACGTTAAAAAATATTGATTGACACACATCTTTATGCGCCTTTGAGATGAGATTTCTGTTGTTTCCTCTCTTCATATTTTGAATTGTTGCTGGTGTATCTTTATAAGCAATTTCTTTCACGTATCCCTATAAAGAGAAATCCATTTTTTTAGAATCTTTTCTTGAAATCCCGGCTAGATATTTCTAGATGGTCTTTCTGCATTTATATAATGTGTTAAAGCAGTGTCATGCGGAAATTACATCATATTTCGGATTCGCTCAGGAAGATACATTAACAATTTCAGCAGATAGTTCTTTAAAAACTAAGATAATAGTCTCACTCAATGTACCATCAAAGAAATGTAGCCCTATTACATATTCTCCAATAATGCAAGAACCTTATTTTTTAAGAGTCGAGCAACAGAATGTCTACTTATTCCTACTAATGACATTACTTCGTGATTACTAATATCTGAAGCCTCAATCGTTGCCAGCATCACAGATCACTAATTTTCTTCCTTCACAACATTTTTTCTTCTTTCACTATTTTTATATTGAATATTTCCAGTTTCCGCAAATTTATCGAGGATGTTTTGGAAGCTGCTAACATTCAGGACACCGTTGATGATAAATTCTAAGGCGGTTAAAAAATATTTTCATGCATTCAAACATTTAATGAAATGAAAAAGTTGTAATGTAGCAAAAAACATGAAGCATGTCAAAATTAGTGCATTTGTAACTTGATAAACATTCCTTAATTTGAAAATTTCATTTTGTATATTAAAAAATTTACAGGGCATTACATACCCCTGTGTCATCTCTATATATAAAATTATGGACATGTACTGTCAATATATCTACACCTAATTTTAAAGTTAAAAATATGAACTAAGAAGTTATAAGTCGGAAAATTGTGAACAGTTTAATTGAGTATAAGTCTTCTGGTCATACTAACCTGCGAGCTCTTCAAATAACCAGTAATAACCGAAAAATAATCTTTTTGCAACCAACGCCATTTTTGTTGTTGTAGTAGTAAGGTCGTACGTCAACACTGAATATAAAAATTTGCATTCAACCGTGTTCTGCAATAAAAAACAGGAATTAATAAATGCGCATGCAAAAGTATGTTGACTTTCAAGTATACAGGAAGAACAACTCATAAATAAGTAATTTACATACAAATAAATACTTCATTGGAACCCTTTTCGGCACACAATTGAATTATAGGCGTACAGATCACCCCCGTTTTAACCAACTGACCGGTTAGGTTGAGGTAACCACTTCTAACCTAGTTTTTCTTCAAGTTGACATCGAAGAGTACTTACAGTAAAAAATTAGCCAAAGTTAGTTGATCGGAACATATAAATAACTGCAAAAAAGTATAATTTTTTTATTTCACAAATTTTGTCGAATGTCATCTTCAACTCGCGCTATCTCGACAAATAATGAATATTTTTAGATGAAATTTCAGCACGACATTGTTCAAGTTATTCTTTAAGATGCGGAATTGGTCCGAACTCTTATTTATTTCACAGATGAAAATAGTGATTTTAAAAAAAAATTTTTGTCAAACCTAATTTTTTTTTTAAACACAAAGTTGTGTGACGAACTTTTAATACGATAATTTTTAACAAACTTATATTAAAGTACAATATTTAAAGAAGTTTTCTGTAAAGTTTCACATATTCATATTGTATATATAAAAAGTTATCGCACTTTGAAGTAGCGACTCCGCACGCAGCAGACATGTTTGTGCGCGGCATGTTTCATTGTGGTGACTGCCGTAGTTCAGGCGTTCGCCGGTATATTCGCACTAGTCGCCTGTTTTTTTCGCTATTGAACTAGTTTGCTCATGTCATATTATGTCTTGCGCGGAAGTCTAGATGTTCGTATCTGTGCACGGTTTACTTGAACACATTTAATATAAGTGATGAAAATGTAATTTGCGTTTTTTGTAATTGTGTTATGTCATTGAACGAATTGACAAACATCAGTCAAAAAGGTATAAATTCTCTTTTCGGGGCGGCAACTGATCGTAATGATGAAGTGGCGTTAAAACTGTTCAACGCTAAAGAGAATAATGGGAAAAGTAAAATTTCGTAAAAACTGCAGAATTTCATATAAGTATAGACAAAAAGAGACGCAAAGCATTGAGACGGCCAAGTTATGAGTTTCATGCTTCAGATCAAGCTAGTGGAAAAATTGCAAAAAGTGATGAGTCAGAGTTTAACTGGCAAAAGCAATGTTTCATTTGTTGCAAAGGTAATCAAAAAAAGAAAGACGATTTTACTCGAGTAACGCCTAAAGGTGAAGAAATACGTCAAAATAATCTTTGTAGCTCTGGAGTGTCGAAATCATGTCTTAATCGACTTATGGTACAGAACGATTTATTAGTCGTTAACGCTGTATATAGTCTAGTATACTTTAACTTGACGTGTGTATGTATGAGTTAATATTTCCGTACGATTTCATTTTCTCTTGTACACAAAGATCCAGAAATATTGTCCACGTAGACAATGTTTCTGGACTATTGCTTTAACTTTGTGTACAATATGGGAGAAAATGAAATCATATGGAAATATTAACTCATACATACACACGCCAAGTTAAAGTATACTAGACTCTATCATAAAAAGTGTACAGACGTAAAGTGGATACAGATGTGATTATTCTTTTAATCGCACATTATTTTAAAATAAATACAAAAATTCAAATATGGTTTCAAACTGGAAAAAATAGCATCAAAACGAATTTGTGGCGCTTTATACCAATACATATTATATGCCAAGAACTAGGAAGTAGTATTTGTTTAGCATTACCAATAATTCATTCATTAACCGGATGCGATACGACTTCCGCTTTATACAGGATTGGTAAGAAAAACGCTCTCAACGTAGCACAAAACATTTACTCCATCAGATGTCTCAAATTGAGAATAAATTAACACCTGAAATTGTTAATGCTTGAACAAAATTTGTGATTGGAATTTATGACTTCAAAAGTAAACAAAACAATATTAACGACGTGACAGTAATCTTAGCTCGAAAAAAAAACTCCTCCGTTGAAAAATTACCTCCATCGTACCCAGCTCTGTATCAACACATGAAACGTTGTTTTTGGCAAGTGCACGAATGGTGTGATGCTCACATACCCATTTTTGAAGCACTCAATCCGACTGATTTTGGCTGGAAATTTGAAAATGAAGAACTTTTGCCAATATATTTTGAAGGACCAACAAGTTTGGAGCTGCTGCAAAAGTATATTTGTAATTGCAGATCAAAAAAAACATCGTGTAATAATGAATTTTGTTCGTGCTACGCTGCTGGTATAAAATGCTGCTGTAACTGTACATCAAATTGCTCGTTGCAGCCCATAGATGTTGATTCAAATTAAAAATATTAAAAGCAACCCAATATCTATTATGTATTTTTTAATGTATCAACAATTAATTTAGTGTTACCTATTTCCACTTTACAGTAACCTGTAAAAAGGGAATTTGTAATAAAACATTGCATTGATATGATAGTAAACGCCTGAATTACGGCAATCACCACAATGAAACATGCCGCGCACAAACAACATGTCTGCTGCGCTACTTCAAAATGCGATAACTTTTTATATATACAATATGAATATGTGAAACTTTACAGAAAACTTCTTAAAATATTGTACTTTAATATAAGTTTGTCAAAAATTATCGTATTAAAAGTTCGTCACACAACTTTTGTGTTTGAAAAAAAAATTGGGTTTGACAAAATTTTTTTTTTGAAAAATCACTATTTTGATCTGCGAAATAAATAAGAGTTCGGACCAATTCTATATCTTAAAGAATAACTTGAACAATGTTGTGCTGAAATTTCATCTAAAAATATTCATTAATTGTCGAGATATCGCGAGTTGAAGATGACATTCAACAAAATTTGTGAAATAAAGAAATTATAGCTTTTTGCAGTTATTTATATGTTCCGATCAACTAACTTTGGCTAATTCTTTACTGTAAGTACTCTTCGATGTTAACTTTAAGAGCACTCCGGATATAAACCGGAAAGACGGTGCAAATTACTCTCATATAAATCGTTATTTTAAAAAACGGCTTTCACTAAAAGACATTAAAAACATGTTACAATGTGGGACGATGAGAGAAAAAAAAGTATATATATAAAAAAAAAATTTCTTCTATTATCGATTTGCAAAAATAATTTTTATCGTCCCGCATAGGTATCATTAAAATAAACATTTTCCCTTTTGTAGAACTAAAATAAAATTAGCCCTAATGTCCTCAAATGCATAGAGAAATTTAAAGATTAGGTATAATAAATTTGTCCAATGTCATATTCTACTACATCTCTATCTCTCGCCTTCCAAGCACACCGTACATTAGGCTGCGTCATTTTATTGACGTGAAGTCATTTACAATTAAAATTGGAAGCATGGATGACTAATAAACTCCGACCAACTCTTGAGAAAAACCAAGTTAGAAGTGGTTACTGCACTTCACGCCTATTAGAGTTCTTGGCGAGTTCTAGTTTTATTTTAACGTGGTTTCCCCGATTTATGGAGTAAAATTAGATTATCAGAGAAAATTTTGCATCTAGCAACGCGACATAAAAAATTAGTCTGTTTAGGTGAAACTAAGAATACCCTAAGTTTTCCTCTTCACGTAGATGGGGGAACCCTTTTTAAGGGTGGCCTTTCAGTTTTCATTTATTTTGGTTACTTTAAAATGCTAGTTAGAAGACGAGTACGGGACCCTTTTATTGTAGATGATCAAGGAACCTTCAGTTCAAATTTCGTGAAAACTGATTCACCGCCTCCCACGATATATATATATAAGTATACTGACAAAATGTCAAAAATTGAATGACGGCTAACTTAGCCAAAATTAAACCGAATTTGATGAAATTTCACACGAGACTAACCTATATAACCAAGAAATAGCAAAAAATTTCCAAGAGTTTGGCCGCAATTCCATTTTTAGTTCAAATTCCACAACATTTTCAAAACTTTCTCCAATTTGCCCAAATGGTCGAACGAAATTTTCTTTTTTTTACCAAAATGAAGGTATTCTTATATACTTTCACGTGAAAAATAACATTTTTTTAATTCAGCCGATTTTTGTCAGGGGAAAGTTTTAAAAATTTTGTGAATTTTGGACCAAATTGTGGCCAAACTTTTGGATATTTTTTGCTAAAATTTGCGGACTATTTCTTAGTTATATAGGTTAGTATTTTCCAAAATTTAATCAAATTCAGTTTAATTTTGGCCAAGTTAGCCGCAATTCAATTTTTGACGTTTTTCAGTATATTTATATACATATCGTGGGAGGCGGTGAACCGATTTCCGCAAAATTTGAACTGAGGGTTCCTTGGCCATCGACAATAAAAGGGTCCCGTGCCCGTTTTTTAACTAGCATTTTAAAGGCTCCAAAATAAATTAAAACTGAAAGACCACCCTTAAAAATGACCAATTTACCCCTTTTTCGCGAAAAAAGGGTTCCCCTACCTACTCGAGGCGGAAAACTCAGGGTATTCTTAGTTTCACCAAAACAAACTTATTTTTTATGTCGTGTTGCTCTCTCGCCTTATTTTGGCAATTTTTACTCCATTAGATAGGCATATTCCACATTCATTGATTCATCGTGTAGTTTTTTAATCATTTTTACTTTCCCTTATCTTTCTTGATCATTCGGACTTAGTAATCCACAAGGAGCACGTTATCGTAATTTTTTCCAATACAAAGTTCCCAGATGCTCGAACATGTCATTCCTGCTTTTCGGCAACCACATATTTTTCCATATTTCGTCCTACATGTACACGAAATAAGTTGAAAAATGGCAATGGACGCAAATTCCTGATCTGTAATTGATTGAAATCCATGCTCCTTTCGACACTATCCCAATTTTTCCTGATCCAAATTATTCCCAAGGCAAGACTGTGTTGTTTCAAAGCTCGGGTAAACTAAATTAAAATGAAACGCGCCTAGAACTCTACCTTAATGATGGTGTGGAAAAGTTTTGCTGAATTATTTGTGTTACGTTCCTTGAGTCTTCTCTAAAATTTCTCGTTTTTTGGTAAAATAGGTTTAGGGTGGAATATGTGTACTCTAGTGTATGTCTAGTTGCTATCGCTAAGTTCCACTCTCAGCTGCGCCAGATGGCAATGCCGCAAGGAATGGTCGTTGTATAATAGTTTTCTGTTTGTCTGTTATTGCGCATGACATCAATCTGTGACAGGTGGACATCAGTACATTATGTCGCTCTAGGGATATTAAGCTACATTTTAATTTTAGGGCTTTTCCAGGTGTATAAACTTATCTGTTGCATAATAATTTTACTAATAAATTTAACTCAATATTGCTATCCTGCTCGCCTAGATTCAATATTAACGATGTTTTTAAAAATTATGTTTTTTTAAATAGAGTAAACTTGGATCCCTGAGGAAACTGTAATAAATTTATTGATGGTGTAAAGCCTATGTGAGATAAATTGTAGAGAATTTTGAGGCCTGTCAACTTTTTATTTTTCTATTTGTTCTAGCTAGCTCAAATGCGAAGCCGGAATATTTAAAGCACAAGATTTTACCCCCGTTTTCAATATGGCGGAGAATGTTGAGATCACAGCACCCCGTAATTTTTAATTCAAACTTATCTCAACATCTCCCAGAACCCTCAACAAATCGCCAACTTTGGATGCCTTGCAAGGTTTTACTGTCTATAGACTGGGCTGTATCAAGAATGATGAACATTCTCCGATTATCCTGCAATGCATTGAAGGGTCTTATAACTCTTTCATTATTAAAGATATATCAAGCTTTAGGGAACATCTTTTCTAAGGAGTGACGTTAAAATTTATGCCAAGGAATAAAAAATTATAATCAAGATAACTATATTGCAAAAACATAATAATACACGTTTCAATTCTGTTATACCTTGATACTATTTCTCGTTTTTTTGGAAAAGGCACGTAACGTAACAATTTTTTATCGACACAACGTAACAGATTGTCCAGACAAACTCCTGGATGAGAACACATGTTACAAAAATTCAAGTAAAAATTTTAACTGATAGTGTCAATATTTAATATTTTATGAAAACCACAATTCATATCGTTGAATCGTAAAAATCAGCCATCCATCTACAAAATTTTACTCTCCTCGGCTTATCTCCCTCTTTTAAATGTTTAGCTTTCCTCATTTTGTAGCATCGAAATCCGTTTTTTTTATATTTCTTGCACTGTCTTTTTCTTATGCCACAGTTTCTCTCAATTTGTCTCAAAGAGGTTTCCTCATTTTGGTTAACAATTCAATACTATATTCACTTTTCTTACATTATCCGCAACATGCCCTCGCCTCATTACTTTTTTTGAAAATTAACCGTGCGTTTTTAGATTTTTAACTAACTTCCTAAACATAGTTCTATTTGGCTACGGAGCATCTGGAAATCTATCTCCGTAAACCATGACTGCCATCTCATTGTCAAAATTGCACTGACCATAAGTGCCAATTATATTATATTTGTATACACCATAATTACTGATATAAAACTTGTCTTAGAATTCGACAACCCAACATACAATATACAGCAGTGACAATCTGTCAAATTTGTTAGTAATTGTATACATTGTGTTATCTGGTCGATAGCCGGGTGGGTTAAGGCGCGAGGTGGCAATCGCGATTAATCACACGGACATCGCACCACCGGGTTCGAATCCTCGCTCCGGCACTGGCACTGTCGGAAGAAATGGTTGTATGTCCGCGTTTTTTCAATGTGTAACTCCCTTCCGCACAAGCCCTGACTTCTGGAATTGGGGGTTGTCTAATTTCTGTGGTGTTTATTTATTATTATTTATTATTGTTTTTCACTAATCATGGCATAGCTGATTTTTATGATTCAATGATATGAATTGTGGTTTTCATAAAATATTAAATATTGACACTTTCACTTAAAATTTATTATGGTGTCATGGCCTACTTTGAGATTTGTTCTTTTCATTTTTGCACAAGAGCGTATGTCAAAGCCAACTGGGTTTTTCGAGTTTTTTTATACACATTATTATTCTTATTGTCTTCGCCGTCAACTTTTATTTCTTTAATTTTTTTCATATCTCCTCAAATAAGGAAGCTAGCGTTTGTGGTTTGTGGTCACAAAGTAGGCTATGCTGCCCTCATAAACAATTAAAGACTATTGAGAAAATGGTGATTTACTTTCCCATAGTGTTTAACAGTTGTCGTATGTTTTAGAAATTACCATTTGAATGTATATAATAGTTTTGGTCAATAATAATGAAATCATAAGAAAATGTTTAACAAAAAAGGTACAGGAAAAACGTGGCATATACAAAGCGAAATTTTATAGACAATTATTATTATTTATATCTTTTCTTTCCATCCAATTACTATACATTTATGGAAAGAATGGTGCTAAGCAATGGGTTTTGTGAGGTAAAATAATAAATAAGTAAACCACTAAATTGAAAAAAAAATTAAACATAAAAAACAGGTGTTTTTGAATGCTTTTAATTTAATGAAATCATAATATTTATTAAGTTTAAAAACACATAACTTTTAAATTCTACTTCATTTTTGCTCATTTGCACTGATTTCATCGCTTGATTCAAGTAAGTTTATCGAGAATTATTTACGGTTCTCTGGTAGAATATTTTTGAAAATTATGCAAACTACCTTCTTTTTTTTATTTTGGGAATCCATTAGGTTCATCCTTTTTTGCGGGAAATGCCATATCACGGTTCTTCACAGTAGCAGCGTTTCTTGTCCTTATTTTCTTCATAATTTGTTTTATAGAGTAAGTTATGATTTTCCCTAACTGCTTTAAAGTAAACTATGTCAGAAAGGTATGGTCCAACTTATTTTTTTAGTTCAATGGCTGAAGAATAATCAATCCATTTATTAAAGTCCTCTTTCATACACTTTATATTAATATGCTTTTTATTTGCCGCTAGAACTACTTCACAGAAATCATGAAAATCATATACACTTTGCTCATTTTTTTAAAGACAGCTCAACCTGGTGGTGTAAGCTATTGGCACTCATGAATGAGTGACCTGCCGCACTTTTGCTTATGAGGGCAGTATGGATTTCAAATTTCTTTTTACTGAAATATAGCTCACAAAAATGGAACAACTGTTTCTAAAACATTATTCTTCTACAATACATATTAAGCGAGATATATCGTAAAATAGACATACGGTATATGTCCTTCTATCTCGTTTTTATATTAGAATTAGGAAAAGTATATTTGATTACGTTGCTGAATAGTATGTATAATCATTAAATTAATTTAATCTAACTGTAATAATTAAATTTTAAACAATGCAATGTATTCCATATCAATTTACATTTTGTCATGGTCAGGTCAATTTAGATGAACATCTATGCATTATGTCAAAAATATCTGCATTATTTGTTGTTGTTACATGGTTACAACAGTTTTAATATATTCTCGTGACGCCACTGCCATTTTAAAGTTCCTGTTCCCGACATCATCAATTTATGTTTGGAATTTTTCTTCCTTTTTGTGATTTCAGTATTGACAAGTTTGCAGATCGATTGGTTACGAGATTATGTTATATTGATGAAGTGTTAAGTGTAAGATTGTCATAATCATATTGTAAATTGCCAATTTAAATCAGTTTCACAAATTAGTAACATAGGTGCCCCTCAAGGGTCTATTCTGGTATCACTATGATGCTGTAGCAGTTGTAAATAATATATATGGTAAATAAAATGATAGAATGGTGTAATGAAATAGAACTACTGTTAAATGTTTCAAAAACTAATATAATAGGTATATTATTATATCACCAATTCCTACCGACTGCAGTCTATTGATAAGATGCAATGGTGCATCAATATACCAAACAAATATAATAAAATATTTAGGCATTTACATGAATGAAAATGTAAATTAGTCAGAACATGTGAATATATTATCACACCGTCCAGCTTTAGCTGCTACGCACTATACAGGGTGTCTCACCGGGAACTGAATCGATCGATATAGAGAAAAGTACGCATCAGAAAATTTTGAAAATTTTGATAGTTACTAATGTCGGTGTAGCCAATCCAACTAAAATAATTACAAGTAGCTGGCACTTCCGCTTATACCGGAAGTCGATACCAACTTGTTTATTTCAAACGGAACGCCCTATATATTTTAGGGTTTTCGAAAAGAGCATAAAGTTCTGAGTCGAAAATATGTAGCATATTCTATACCTAAACCTAGCCGTTTCAGAGATATTTGACATTTTATAGAAAATTTGACAGGTGCAACGGTTTGCAAGAATCGTTATAACTTTCTTCGTGCAAAAGATCCTCATTTGCTATTTGTCACGTAAAGAGAACACAAGGAGAACTACGTTCTACAACTGCAATAAATTCAATAGTAGCATACCAAGTGTTCCATATTTTGCGTTATATTTTGTCAAATTCAAACCGCGAAAACTTGTTTAGGTCAAATGGAACACCCTGTATTTTTTTACGTCAAGTTGTGTAATATTAAATTTCTTTTTTTCTGATATTAACATGGTGGGGGTTAAAGTTACAACTTTTTGAAATATTTGCGATTTTATTCGAAATTTATGAATTGTTGTAATCATTTCATCAATATAGCCATGATTAGAAACAATCAGTCATTATCTTATGTCAAAAAATGCAAGCACGTTTAAATTACACCCACGAAGACTTTTTAAACTTGTTTATTATTTATGGAGAATGTGATAAAGTACTATCAAGAACTTGTAGCACATTTGCTACTCGATGTCCAGAAAAACGGAAGCCGTCACCAAACACTGTAAAACGCATACTGGAAAATTTTAAAAATTATGGCTCTGTCAAGGCAAAAATGCAGAGAAGAAAGCCTATCGTTGATAAGACAAAATATGTTTATTTTGTAAACAAGAAGCAACCTTAGCAACGTTCCATGTACTTTGATTTTTAACAATATTTAACTATCTAAATACCTATTATGACATTTTGACATATTTGGTTTTTTGATTGTCATGCATAAGAAAATATAATAAAATATATGTAAAACCAATATAAAACACTGTAAATGGTCGTAGAAAAAATCATATGTATTACACAGAAGCAAAGTGCCATTTCCTCCCTTGGATACTGACCAAACTATCCCGTGGGAGGAAATTATGCACTTTTCTAGCTTGTCATACAAATAGCTATTATGTGTGTTTGTCTATGAAAATAATAACAAATTTTCCAAAAATAAATACAGATCTTCCCATATATTGATGAATACAAGAGGCAGTGATACTCTAGTTATTAGGTAATATTTTCCTTTGCATAAAGGCAATAAAAATTTTACGACCTCCTTAAAAGAACGTTAAACTACTTGCAGAAGTAATTGCACAGTTCAATTGTAACAGCGCGTTACGGTTTTTTTTTTTTTTTATACATATATTTAACGTCGGCCTATTTCCGCTACTGAGGCCTAACACCGACGCCTGTAGACAAGCTACTCCCAACCAGGAATTTTGCCGAACCTCTTCCCTTAAGAAGAGTAGGGATCTTTTACTTGCCTAACATTTAATAGACAAGGAACCGACGGCTTTACATCCTCTCCGAAGGATGATATATATACAACCCTCGCCTAAGGTTGGAATGGTCACCCATCCAAGTACTAACTGCGCCTGTCGTTGCTTTACATCGCATACCAAATTCAAATTCAAAATATCTTTATTCATATTAAATAATTGTATAAGCTGCCTCCCGCGTTGACGCGGTGGTGGATCGCAGAGCCGGACCGAGAAGGGACTGGTTCGGCGTGAGCAAAAATTGTATAAAAACATATAAAAACTCTAACCTAAACTCCTTTTTTAACAATAAAAATCAAATTAGGTGGTATAATTACAAAAAATGCTTAACTTAAAAACTGTAAACAACTAAAAAACACTTAACGCAGAACTGGCGGAGAGAATCACTGAATTTAATTTTGTTGCTATTCGCTGACACCATAACTCGTACGGAGTGCCATCCGCGAATTGTTCCAGCGACGGGCTGCGCAAGGCTGGCCTAAACTGTGATTCTAAATTTTGAATTGTTTTGGTATAAAAAATTTGGAAACTGTTACAAGATTAATGAGGGAAGAATGAATTTACAGACAAAAAGGTACAAACAGAATCGAAGGAACAACAAACAAAAATGTACAAAAACAAAAGAAAAGGGGGACAGGAAAGAATTACATCGCATACCGAAGTATGTACATAGTAAAGACGCACCTACGCTCGCCCCGCGAGTTACGGTCTAGTATTCTTAATATTATGTTTATTCTAATACATACGAATTTTAAGTACGGCTCTGTACTGTTTCGTTGGCAAATTGACTCGCTTACCTTTATAGGTTTTTAATGTGCGTCGGCGTGTTGGTGACACCATACCGAATAGTTCAACGGCATTAAGGTCTTAATAAAATTTTTGTTGCCTTTTTTGAGTGCACCGCAAATCTGAGCTTGGCTACACCCTGTAATTCTTTTATGGTACTAAACCTACGTAGAATAGAAATTTAAGAATTGTCACCAATGGAAGTTAAATATTTTTTATTAATTTAACACTGAAATAAATTGTCAAATTCTCGATATTTTTTAAATTCAATGTATGGCAAATAATCAAACTTGTTAAATGAGATACGCAAACAACATTGTGTTCTGTTTTGTTTAATTTTTTCCGCTCTTTTCAAATATATTGAAACAGACTTACAAATATTTTATGCACAGGGAGTTTTCATTTTCAGATTTTACAAATAGTCAGCTTTTTATGAAGACAGACCTAGATTTAAATTTAGGTTCATATGGAGTTTTGTCAAGTAAAATAAGTATATGCGTTCCAAGTGCGAATCAATTATACAAGGTAGTTCAAAAGTCATTACCAGTGAAATGTTTGGCCAAAATCAGTAAAAGGTTTGGCCAAAATCAGTAAAACATCCTGTATCTTAGTAAAAAAGGACGATAGGTGATTTGGAACTATCAAAGTGCCCCCTATCCACAGGCACCGTACGTATAGTCGAGGAAACCGCTATAGTAGAATGCGGTCGCGGTAAGAGGGACGGAATGAGGCGGAGTTTATATCGAGCCACCTAGTCCGTCCTTTATATCGCTTCGTGAAAACGAGACAGATGATTGTTTTGTTGTTACGGCACGAATAAATGTTTATGTCCACAATCAGACTTGTCTAGTTCGAGTATAATATTATAAGTAATAATAATAATTATTTGTCTATTTACTGGCACATATTTATAAATAATGGAAGGTACAAGTTACCCTTCTTTATAATTCAATAATATTAAATCTAATAGCATAAAAATATTTCGATCCCGTGAAAAGAGCGAACAATACAGTTAAATCCGGGTCTGCGTTGGAAGGCGTAACAAGTTTCTCGACCTCTCGTCTCACCGCGGCCGCACTCTACTATACTGGTTGCCCCGGATATACATTCAACTTTGAAACACCTTGTATATACCGTATATGGGGAAAGTAAAAATCCTAATTTTGAAACCACAGTTCGTCGCGCGTTTTCACATTTAGAAGTGACTAGCATTGCTATTTATAGAAAATATAACATCAATTTGTATTGAACTCTAATATGGTCGGGAAACTAAAATTCGTCGCATTTCATTACTCTAAGGAGGGATCAAAAATAATGTAAGAGATCCCAGTACATAATTTAATTTCCTTCTAATGGGATAATGGGATGAAATAATCCTCGAAATTTTAAAAATCATGTCTTGAAACTGCAATCCTTTGCTCTTTTTTACTCTTAGAAGGAATCGAAAATAATGTTTGCTCGCACAGTACCGTAAAACGGGGTGAATAGAATCGAGGGGGTGAATAAACTCAAAACTTTCCAATCACCTAAAAAGGGGCTTAAAATATTTCTGAACCAATTTAAGGTCAATCTGGCAACACAGTTTTGAAGAACTGGGCTATGCCGAACACTAAGCCAGTATCACTGCGCATGTCAATCTGTTGTTGTGATTCTGTGAAACATTACCTGAAATACAAATTTAGTAGTGAAAAACATATGTCCGAAAACTTTGTTTGCATAGAACAAACTATCTGCGATTTGAGTCAGGTAACAATACTTTTCAAGTTATTGCATAATATAACTTATGTTAAAAGATATTTGTTCAATCTGGGTTTGTTTTTTTTTTAGAAGCACTAATTTAAAATAAACACCTGTTGCTGGTGAGGTGGGGGTGAATCGAATCAAATGCCTAGGATATATAAACCAGACCCGCATACAAAGCGGCAGAAAAAATATAACACGGCACTAATAGCAAAGGCCATATCTGTTATTGCTGCAGAGAGAATGTCGATTCGAGTAGCATAGAGGCAGTATAATATTTATTTCATTCGGTGTCCTACAGAGACGTGTTAAAAATCCAAATTTAAAAAAACAAGGTGGCCAGACTACATTAAGTGCAGTAGAAGAAAATACATTAGTGGAAAAAATAGGATTATGTGCAGAATGGGGCTTTCCACTTGATCTCTACGGATTACGTACAATTGTGAAATCATATTTAGATCGGAAAGGCAAAACAGTGTTGAAGTTTAAAGATAATATGCCAGGTAGAGATTTTGCTCTTGGGTATTTGTCTAGACATGAAAAACAGCTAGCAGTTCGATTATGCCAGAACATTAAGCGATCTAGAGCGGCTGTCTCCTTTAAAACTATAAATGACTATTTTGATAATTTAACGGAAACCCTAAAGGATATTCCACCTAGTAACATAATTAACTATGACGAAACAAACTTGAACAATGACCCCGGGAAGCGAAAAATCATTACAAAGCGTGGCTGTAAGTATCCTGAGAGAGTGATGAATCAAACAAAATATGCAGTTTCCATTATGTTTGCTGCCTCTGGAGACGGTGTGTTATTACCAAGTTATGTTGTCTACAAAGCGAAACATCCCTATTCAACTTGGATTCAAGGAGGTCCAAGCAAAACTAGATACAATGTTACAACTAGTGGTTGGTTTGATATTATAACATTCACCGACTGGGTTAAAACTATTGCTGTGCCATATCTTAAGAACCTTCTAGGTGAAAAAGTTCTAATAGGCGATAATTTAACAACGCACTTATCTCCAGAGGCAATAACACTTTGTCAACAATACAATATTCGGTTTGCGTTTTTACCAAGCAATTCAACACATCTCACTCAGCCCCTCGACATAGCCTTTTTTCGGCCAATGAAAGAAGCCTGGCGCAAAATTCTTACCAACTGGAGACAAGGACCTGGCATGAAAGAACCATCAATTCCAAAAGATGTTTTTCCTAGACTCCTAAATGAACTATGGAGTGCACTTCAAGAAAATCTTTAAAAAAATATCAGTTCTGGATTTCGTAAAGCTGGAATTATACCATTAAATAGAGATAAGGTTTTGGGCATGCTACCTAAGGAGAACCTCCAAAATGATGACCCGAATATCAGAGAAGAAATGGATAATTCTGTAACAGATCTTCTACGTCAAATGAGATATGGGGATGAACCTAAAAACCGATAGAATAGGAAGAAATGCAAAGTTAAAGCAGGTCAAAGTGTAGCAATTTCCGACAGTTCTGAAGAGTCAGAGCTAGAAAATTTTGAATTAAATGAAGAACCACCTGAAAGCACAGACGATGAAGCCCAACAAGTAGAGGATGAAGAATCATCAGGTGACAATACTCCACTCAAGATCCAGTCAAAGGTCACAAAGTTTGGGAAAACTTTAAAAAATGTTTTTCCTGTTTCAGAATCTGAGGTTACTGAAGGTGATTGGTTGGTGGTAGTATACGATTTTGAAATTACCAAATCGTGTCAGAGTAACCAGTATCTGTTTCATTGATAAAATTACCAAAATAAAAGGAAATGGATATTTCGAATGGAATTTTTTGAGGCCAAAACCTACAAAGAATTTTTGTGGTTACATTTATACTTTTCCCTCTGTTCCAGATGTGGATACTTTTCATTTTGATAGAATTTTTGGAAAACTTGGGCCGCCAAAGGTGTACCTGAGAGGTCTTCTTAAATTTGCGGTAAATTCAAATGATTTGTAATATAAATTAGCCTGATTGTTATTTAGTTTCACCTAATGTTTTGAATGGTTTTTAATTTATTATTGATTCTTTTTATTTCTTAACCAAAATATAGGTATATTTTATTTTTTTTAAAACTATTTTTGTTGATCCGATTCAAACTGTAGGCAGTTTAAAAAGTTTTTGATGGATTTAAAGTGAGTGATTCGATTGACACCACCCTTGGGGTGAATCGGGTCGAAGCCAAAAAAAAATATATATACATGCAAATTTTCAGTACATAAAGATTTGGACCACGGTAATCAAAACTACAGGTCAGGACTCATATTTTTGAAAAAATTAAATTTCTAATTTGATTTCCAAGAAAGTTACAGCGCATCAAAGTTGAAAAGTGACAACATTCATCCCATTTTACGGTAATATGAAATATCCCCTGAAACAATTTAAACAATCATAACTTCAGAAATTACAATCAGCTGCCATTTTGTACTGAAAGTAATGTTAATAATCATGTTATAAATTTTCATTAACTTCCAAAGGGATCCTGAGGTTGAAAAAATAGTGGAAATAGCAAAAAGTCATAATTCGAACTACAATTCACTAGACTTGCTTTTTAAATTCCTAGTGTTTCTACATACAATCCGCAAAACATGTGCTTAAGACCATTTCATGTTTTATGTTTTACTTTTTCTGACAGGAACATTTAAAATTTTTAATAAGTCAAGGTCACAGACTAGGATATTTGTTTAATCTGTTTCTAGGTCACTGTGAGAACTGTTTATTTAAAGAACCGATAGGCATTTAGTAATACGTGTGTAGGTGTAGGCAGCACAGGGTACAATTGAGTGTCATTGGGCTTGCATATACACGGGTATATGCTGACACGATACCTTCCTTCAACTAAAACCTCACACCATAGGTCCCGATGGATTATCAGCTAAAATGCTACAACTTGCTTTATTATGGATAACAGCCCCACTAACACATATTATTAAGATATCGTTCGAATTAGGTATTCTACCTCCTCAATAGAAACTATCTTGTATTAAGCCCATACAAAAAAAAAAAATCCAGAACAACTTAAAGATCTGCTCCCTATTAGTCTGCTCTCGGTTCCTCTAAAAATTACGGAATCGGCTATATATGAACAACTACCTGAATATGTTTATCAACACTCAATAATTCTTTCTAACCAGTCTGGATTCCGAAAAGGCTTTAGTACTTCTACTTTACTAAGTAATATAACTGACGATATCTTGCGAGCCATTGATACCACGCAAGTCACGTCCCTGACATTACTTGATATGACAAGGCTTTTGACTCTCTAGATATTAATTTCTTGATTGCAAAACTAAGCTATTATGGCGTATCTGGAAGTACTTTCTCCTGGTTCCAAAATTATCTCCACGGCAGACAACAGTTTACGAGTGTTAATATAGGAAACTCGATACTAACATCACATTATAGATCAGTTAAATCTGGTGTTCCACAGGGATCTATCCTTGGACCACTTCTTTTTAACATTTTTATTGCGGATGTAGCAAGGCTCCCACTTAATTCAAAATTATACATGTACGCTGATGATATTCAGCTAATGCATAGTTTCTCCTCTACAGAAGCTCAAATGGCTGAATTTTACATAAATAATGATTTACGTCTTATATACGAATGGACAATCCAAAATACTCTTATGCTAAATGCTAACAAAAGTCAAAATATTGTTTTTGGAACATCTCATCAGCTATTGAATCTTAGAGAACTGAATATTCAAGTAAATAATGAGATCACTGCATCAACAAACAACGTTAAAAATCTGGGTGTTAATTTTGATCCTTTATTAAATTTCTCTAATCACGTAAATACTATTTGTAAAAAAGCTTTTTATTGTTTAAAACAGTTATACTCATTCAAAAAATATCTAAACACAAATACTAAAATATTGCTTTCTGAAACTATGATCCTATCGCACTTAAATTACGCAGATACTGTGTACGGTCCCTGTCCCTCACAGGAAGACAAATTCCGTTTGCAAAAAATTCAAAATTGCTGTGTACGATCCTTTACAACTGTGCCTCAATTTGGTCATATAACTCTACATTTACGTGCTTTCAACTTATTAAATATGTGCGAAAGGAGATTTATACACATTGTAGGATTCGTATTAAACATTTTCAAAACAGAAAAACCAAATTATCTATTTAATAAAATACATAGGCGTTCTCCACCATAGGGATCTAAGACATGTTGAAAATAAAGTTTGTATTGCCGCTCACAAAAATGCATCTTTTCGGTCTTCCTTTTCATTCATAGTAGCATATATTATTAATAACCTGCCAGCTCAATATCACAGCATATCAGTGGCAACTGTAAAATATAAGTTAAAGGAAGACATTATCCTATCAAGATTAGAAATCTTTAATGTACAATTGTTCTAAATTAAATATTTTTTTACATGTATAAATGTTTCTGTACTCAGGAAGTGTTGTAAAGCAACATTGTTGATACACTTCCTTTTGGAAAAATGTATGTACCTGTACTGCTTTTTTTCAGTAAACGTATTGTATTGTATATCTATATAATTTTTATTCAAAAAACAACTATAGCTAAAATAGGTCTCGAAATATAGAAAATTGCATTTTATTATAAAATCAGAGATATTAGTATTCCTCATTCTAAATACAATATGTTAGTTTTAAAAATATATAACTTAAAATAAAGCAAAACAGAAATGTTTCACTTGTAAATCCTTAATTTAATAGAAATGAATGTTCAAACTTCGCCTTGGGAAATTACAATTTCTTGAACCACACGTTAGTTTAGAAAATGTTTCTCAGAACCTCTTTCAACTTATATGGTCTGCAGAGCTGTTTAAGAAGACAACCCTACGCTCTCTTATCCAAATCAATATCTTCACTCTACGAGTATCAACTTTATAAAACATTGAAATGCTACGCTCGAATACACTACTCGACTCGCGTTTCGCTAACCATGTTAGCATCATCAGGAGGTGATTAACGAGTTTTATCATTCAAAGAGTTAAACGGATAAAATAGCAGTTGGATGAGAAACGATTGTGTGCTAGAGTCACAAAAAAGATTTAAAAATCAACCCAGATTTTATCTTCAAACTTATATTTTGTGGGTGTAAATCAAGAAGTTTAAATACTTCAAGTTGTGTTAAATTTTTTATTATACGATATTTATTTATTTATTAGCTTGTTCTAGTTTTGTTTGTTTCGTTTTAATAATATGCAGGTATTTTAAACCGTTGTTTATATATTTTTGCAAATTGATTTGCTAGATAGATTATGTATTTAACATAATGTTGAAAGAAAATTAAACCCAAATTATACTTACCGTCTGTCTATTTTACGAGGGCCACACCAAATATCTCGCTCAATATCTATTGTAGAAGAATAAAGTTTTAGAAATAGGCGGGGAGAGTTAGACCCCAAACATCCTCGAATCTGAAATCTTTTTTAACGTTACAATTTTCAGCTTAAAATGGGTAAAAAATTTGTAAACAACAATCCTCGAGTCTCTATAGATTTGAAGATACAGAACATGGTTTTTTATTGCAAAATAGGAAGCGAAAACTTTTTTTTTCTTAGTTTTCCTTAAATATCTCGTGAAATAAGCCTCTAATCGACTCGAGTTATACTTAATAAATCTGTTCCTCAGACAATTTTTCATAAGGATAGACTATTGCGAAAATTCGCAAAAATTGTTTACTATTGCAAAATTAGCAATAAATTTGAAAAAATGAATAATGTTCGAATTCTTCTTCGTCTTGCAGCGAATGTTGGCGATCATGTTCGCTATTTTGACTTTATTAACCGCCGCTCTGAAAAGCGTAGTCGTTGACTTCCCAAACCACTGTCTCAAGTTCTTCAACCAGGACGTTCTTCTTCTTCCTGGGCCTCGTTTTCCATTGATTTTACTTTGGATTATCAGATGTAGTGTATTATATGTTTCTGGATGTCTCATTACGTGGCCAAAGTATGATAGTTCCTCTTTTTCACAGTATTAATTACTTCCTTATCTTTACCCATTCTACGCATTACTTCTATGTTTCTAACGTGGTCTACCAAACTTATCAGTAGCATACGTCGGTATACCCACATCTCAAAAGCCTCAAGTCTCTTAAGGGTGTTTTCTGTAAGAGTCCAAGACTCCACTCCATACAAGAGGACGGAGAATACATAACAGCAAACCATCCTTATCTTCAATTCCATATTTAGGTGATGTCGACAGAAAACCTTCTTCATCCTCAAATGTTGTTCTAGCTTGCTCTATTCTTGATTTCATTTCAATCGATTGGTCCCAGTCATCAATTAGAAGCTGTCCCAAATATTTCATTCTATGCACCCTTTCTAAACGTTCTGTCCCAATCCACAGTCCTCCATTAATGTTTCTTTTGCTCACTATCATTAGTTTAGTTTTTTTGACATTAAGTTTGAGGCCATAATTTTTGCATACGTTGATTATACGGTCCAAGAGAAGCTGGAGTCCCTCAATATTGTCTGACATAAGTACTGTGTCATCTGCATAACGCAGATTATTCACTGTGACTCCGTTTGTTATTATACCCTCTGAGACGTTATACAGTGCCTCTCGAAATATTATTTTGGAATAAACATTGAAAAGTAACGGTGACAATATGCACCATTGCCTCACGCCTCTTTTTATTATGATATCTTCCGTTGTTCTGTCCCCCATTCTTAGATTTGCCTTTTGTCCCAGTAGAGAGTAGCGATGAAGTATAGGTCCTTGTCATCAATTCCAGTTGTTTTTAGTATCTTAATCATTTTTTCATGTTGTACCCTATCAAATGCCTTCTGAAAGTCATTAAGCACATGAAGGCGTCACAATTTACGTCTCTACCTCGCTGAATTAGTACTTGTATGCTAAAAAGAGCTTCTCTTGTACCCAGTCCTTTATGGAATCTAAATTGAGTGTCCTAAATATGCTCTTCAATTTTGGGATAAATCCTTTGATGGATGATCCTCAGAAATAGTTTTAATACATGGCTCAACAAACTTATTGTTCGGTGTTCACTGCATTTTTTGGCATTTGTTTTTTTGGGGATGGGGATGAATGTTGATTTCAGCCAATCAGGTGGAATTATTCCTTTATCGTAGATGGCATTGAACAGTAGTACTAGTGATTTTATTGCTTTGTCTCCCAAGAGTTTCAAGATTTCTGTTGGAATTTCATCTGGGCCATTCGCTTTTCTAATCTTGGCCGTTTCAATGGCCTTTTCAACTTCTTCTCTGGTGATTGGGGGTCCATTTGTTTGTTCTTGTGTTTCGTGAAATCTACTTCTTTCGCCATCAAACAGTTCTTCTATATATTCCTTCCATCTTTTTAATTTACTATTATGTTCCCATTTTTGTCTGTTACCTTATTACTGTAGTTGTTACGTTTACCTCCGGTTACATCTTTTATTTTCTTGTATAGATGGAAGGTATCGTGCTTTTTATCGTATTCTTCTATTTCTTCACATTCTTTAGTGAAGTATTGGGCCTTCGCATTTCTAATTCTTCTTCTTATTTCTGAGTTAAACTATTTGTAGTTAGCATCATTTCCTTGGAATTTCTGTTGTCTTCTCTCTTCCATAAGGTCTAGGATATCCTGCGTCATCCATTTTTCTTTCAGGTTTCAGTTTTTCCGTTATCGTGTCTTTAATTACTGCGGTGAGCATTCCCGCGTGTTCTGCTATGGGTATATCTTGTCTTTGGGATATTGTGGTGACTTTTCTTTCTATTGTGTCCGTGACCTCCTTTCGAATCAGAGTATCATCTAGTTTATTTAGATCTAGTCTCACTTTATATGTTGTTTTTTGTGTTTTCTTAAGTCGGCATGCGATTTTAATGAGTAGGAGCGTATGGTCAGATGGAACGTCTACGCCGGGGTAGGTTTTTACTGACTTGACAGAATTTCTGAATCCTTTCTTGATGGTAATGAAATCTATTTGATTGCGTATAATATGTTCCGGTGAATCTCCTGGAGCTTTCCATGTATATAGACGCCTTTTAGGAAGTTGAAAATAGGTATTCATCACAGCTAGTTCGTTTTCTGTACAAAATTGCACAAATTTCTCTCCCCGTTCATTTCTGACTCCTAATCCGTGGTTTCCAACAATGTCTTCTTCAGCTCCACATCCTACTTTGGCATTAAGTTCGCCCATCCGAATTGTCACTGTGTTATTTTTTAGATTCTTCATTACTGTATTCACATCAGTGTAAAACTGTTCTATATCCTCTTCGTTGCTTTCAGAGGTAGGAGCATATACTTGAATGAAATTGATTGTTGTTGGTTTGGCTTTATTTGTAGCATAGTTACTCTATCTGAAAGTGGTGTGAAATTTATCACTGATTGGTCTACTTCTCTAGATACAATGAGTGCCACTGCATTTCGGTGGTATGTTCGAATTACAATAACTATAGTAATTGTTATCGAATTGAAACTGGATGAAATCTTGGAAAAAGATAGGCCTTGGTATGTATAAAAGGTGTGCGGAACTCTGACTTCCAAATCCAAAATGGCGGCCTGTTGCAAAATCTCAAAGTTGAAAATTCGAAGTACTTCCGTTTCGCCAAAATGGAACGGATCGACATGAAACTAATTGGAATCGATTCATTTTCATAGCTTCCTTGAATGTACCGAAAGGCAGATTTTTTTATAAACAAATAAATTTTCAAGTTTAGAGATTTGTGACTAAGTGTATTGAATTGCGCCTTAACAAAAACACGAATATGAAAAAATATATTTTTTCTAGGACCAATGGGAGCCGAGATACGCTTTTGGCGATAACAACCGTTCTAAACAAATTTTTACTTGAAACTTGGTATAATGCAACTAGAATGCCTTATTTATAAGTACAATTTAAAAAAAAAACATTTCGATCAATTTTTCATTCATTCTTACCCCTGTTATTTCTTCTACTTCCTACTCTGTTCTCATTTTTGTAATCCGAGATCGGTAGTGTGCTTACTTCAGTTATAGTTTTTTCAAAACATATTATTTGTGTCAAAGTAAAGTGTACATTTCGTGTTATTATTACTTCGAATGGAAAAACCGTGTATTGCTGTAAGTATACTGAACATTCATATAAATTAAACATTCAAACGGTTTTAATTGTATTCATAACATTATACAATCGTATTACCACAACAGTGACACATTGTATTTTTCCTGCACGCAGTATTCAAGTATTTCCTTTACTGCTATCATTACAATTATTGAGGAATATTATTCGAATTTACGATAAATTAATGCAATATTTATAAAGCACGCGGCTTGCACGTGATTCGCAGGTATAAAACACCCTTAGAAGAATTTGTGATATATTTTCATTAATTTTATTATTATTTTTTTATATACATTACTAAAACAATTAAAAGGCTGTCACGATAAATTTCAGTATTTCAATATTATGTCGTAATAATTGTAGATTATGGATCCAAATGAGCCTACGAAAGCCGAGCGCGGCTGTGGCGTCGGCGGGTCCTTTGCGCGCTCATTAATCGATACTTTCACAATGAAGAATTGATCGAAATGGTTCGAAAAAAGTGTACTCATAAGTAAAGCATTCTAGTTGCATCATATCAAGTATCAAGTAAAAATATTATTTAGAACGGTTGTTATCGCTAAAAAGTAAAAGTAGCATATCTCGGCTCCCACTGGTCCTAGGAAAAAATATATATTTTTATATTCGTGTTTTTGTTATGCGCAATTCAATGCACTTAGTTGCAAATCTCTAAACTTGAAATTCGCGGAGATACGAGCAATTAAACATTTTTATTTTTTGTTTTTGTTAATAAAAAATTTATTTGTTTATAAAAAAATCTGCCTTTTGCTACATTCAAAGATACTATCAAAGTGAATAGATTCCAATTAGCTTCATGTCGATCCGTTATATTTTGGCGAAACGGCAGCACTTCGAATTTTCAATTTTGAAGTTTTGCAACAGGCTGCCATTTTGGATTTGGAGGTCAGAGTTGCGCACAGTTTTTCTAATTATCAGGGCCTATCTTTTTCCAAGGTTTCATCCAGTTTCGATACCAATTACTTTATTGTAATTCGAACATTTTTCATTTTTTCAAATGTATTGCTAATTTTGCAATAGTAACCAAATTTTTTGAATTTCCTCAATAGCCTGTTCTCGTGAGAAATTTTCTGAGGAACAAATTTGATAAGTATAACTCGAGTCGATTAAAGACTTATTTCACGAGATATTTAAGAAAATCTAAAAAAATAAAGTTTTCGCTTTCTATTTTGCAATAAAAAACCATGTTCCGTATCTTCAAACCAATAGAGACTCGAGGGTTGTTGTTTACGAATTTTTTACCCATTTGTAAGCCGAAAATTGTAACGTTTTAGGATTCCAGATTCAAAGTCTAACTCTCCCCGCCTAAAACAGTTATCACATTTTTTGTGAGCTATATTTCAATAAAAATAAATTTGGAATCCATAGCCTACTTTGTGAGATATATTACAAAAATCTGAAAAATAGGAAAGCCACAAACGGTTATAGCTTTCTTATTTAAGAAGATACGAAAAAAGTTAAAGGGATGAAAGATGACGGCAAAGACGGTAGGAATAATAATCTGTATAAAAAATTCTAAAAATGCAGTTGGCTTTGGCATACTCTCTTGTGAAAAAATGAAAAGAACAAATGTCAAAGTAGGCCATGACACCATTATGTCCGTTTATTTTTCTCTTTCCAAAGATATAAAACAAGTCACAGAAATTTTAACTGATAGTGTCAATATTTAATATTTTACGAGAACCACAATTCACATCAATTTAATTTACAAACAAACAAATATCTCATAAATAAAAATACAAGTACAAAATGAACATATAAAAAACCAAAAATTATGTATAACAAACAGTACCTACTGTTATAAGTACTGAAAAGAAAATATGTATATTTATTTTTCTAACTACAAATGCTCAAATTGTGCACCATGCATTCTAATACACAAACATGGTCTACGAGACACCTCACGCATTACATTTTGGGACATTTCAGGAGGAATTGCCTCACATGCGTTTCTAATTCTGGTTTTGATATTCTCAATATTTTCAGTGGCAGTTTGAAATACCTTGTCTTTAATGTAACCCCAAATGCAAAAATCCAGGGGAGTAATATCTGGTGATCGTGCTGGTCATAGAATGGGTCCATAGGTGGCTAACCAGCTATCTGGTATAACTTGATTTAAATAATTTGTACATATTACAGCAGTGTGAGGTGGAGCCCCATCTTGTTGAACATATGAATAATTTAATCTTTTTGCCGCTGTTAATTCTTGAAATCTTGAAATTCGTTTTGCAGGAAATTAAGGTATCTACGAGCGGTTAATTTGCCATCATAAAAATAAGATCCAATTACTGTAGTCTCTAAAAGACCCACCCAAACATTCGAAGAAAATATTTCTTGGGAAGCAGTCTCTCTGCACCAATGTGTATTTTCTTGTGTCCACTTATAATGCATATTTCTATTGAAAAATCCATTATTAGAAAAATTTGATTCGTCCGGCCAAAGAATTTTCCTACATATCAGCGGGTCATTCCTTTTTATATTTAACAACCATCTACAAAATCTTACTCTACTAGCCTTATCTCCCTCATTTAAATGTTGAACTTCCCTTATTTTGTAACATCGAAATCCGTTTTTTTTAAATATTTTTCTTGCACCGTTTCTCTGAATTTGTCTCAAAGAGGTTTCGTAATTTTGGTTAACATAGTTCAATACTTTATTCACTTTTCTTAGATTATCCGCAACATGCCCTCGCCTTACTACTTTTTTTGAAAATGAACCGTGCGTTTTTAGATTTTGAACTAACTTCTTAAACATAGTTCGATTTGGCTGCGGAGCATCTGGAAATCTATTTCCGTAAACTGTGAATGCCATCTCAGCGTCAAAATTGCACTGACAATAAATGCTAATCATATCGAATTTGTTATTATTGATGTACACCATAATTACTGATAAGAAACTTGCCTTCGAACTTGACAACGCAACATACAATAGTGACAATCTGTCAAATTTGTTAATAACTCTCACATTGTTTTTCACTAATCATGTCATAGCTGATTTTTAGGAATCAATGATATGAATTGTGGTTTCCGTAAGATATTAAATATTGGCACTATCAGTTATAAATATTTGTGACATGTTTTATATAATTGGAAAAAGAAAAAATAAACGGAATTAATGGTGTCATGGCCTACTTTGATATTTGTTCTTTCATTTTCGCACAAGAGCGTATATCAAAGCCAAATCAGATTCAACGTCAAGATCCCATCTCTAACGGAGACAAATTCAGAAATCCCCGAGATACCAACTGGGAAGGATATTTAGAGTCCCTCAGAGGGTGTCTAGAGGGAGGAATAGCATCTAGAAGAAACATAGAGAGTCTTGAAGTGGCAGTGGAACAGGTAAGCGAGGCGATAGTAGCTGCCTACCAGGAAAACTGTCCGGAGAAAACAAGGAAAATCAGAGGTAAAACAGTCTGGTGGAATAACCACCTAGAAGGCCTTAGGCCTGAGGTTAGAAGGCTATTTAATAGGGCCAAATCCAACCAAGACTGGGATACCTACAAAATAAAACTCACGCAGTATAATAAAGAGGTCCGCAAAGCAAAGAGAGACTCATGGAAGAGATACTGCGAAGAGGTCAGTGATGGCCACGCAGCTTCCAGAATCCATAGAGTCCTGGCTAAGGACGGTTGTACTGCAAACGAAGTAGGTTTTATCAAAAAAGATGATGAAACCTACACAGAAACAATGACGGAAAGTATCAACTTGCTCATGGAGGCACACTTTTCGATCTCACTGATATTAACAGACCTAGAGGATAGGCATTATCCAGACCAAAGGCCAGAAAGGCCCAAACTCGCGGACTGGAGGTTGGCCACCGAGGTTATAAAACATGATAAAATCAGATGGGCAATTAGTAAGTTCCAACCATTCAAATCTCCTGGGATGAACGGAATATATCCAATTTTACTCCAAAAGGGGCTAGAGGTATTAATACATTACTTATGTAAAATATTCAGAGCCTGCTTGGCTTGGAAATACATACCAAAAATATGGCGGAAGGTGAAAATCATCTACCTACCAAAAATAGGTAGATTATCGGACCAAACGCCCAAGTCATATAGGCCTATAAGTTTATCTTCTTTACTACTTAAAACGATGGACTGATAGATAGGTACATTAGAGACGAACTACTAAGGGAAAATCCCCTTAGTGAACGTCAATATGCATACCAGCCAGGGAGGTCGACACACCTTGTGCTGGATGAATTAAACACTCCTAGCAAAGTCCTTAGAGGACAAGGAAATGACAGTAGTTACATTCCTATACATAGAAGGACCGTTCAATAACACGTCAAAGCACTCAGTAACGAGTGCGTTATTAAACAGAGGAGTCCCAACAATGATCTGCCGGTGGATTAAAGTCATCCTAGATAATAGGATTATAATATCCAATCTAGGTTAGATCTCCATTGAGGCGAAAGTGAGCACAGGCTGTCCCCAGAGAGGAGTACTATCTCCACTACTATGTGCAACTCTGGTTGACGAACTCCTCCGGAAACTTTCCACAGAGGGCTTCTATTGCTTAGGATATGCTGATGATCTAGCAATAGTTGTTAAGGGGCGATTCGCGAATACAATAACGGAGCGTTTGCAAAGAGCCCTAAATGTTGTCGACAAATGGTGGTGCAAGGAAGGACTTTCTATAAATCCCCACAAAACCAAAGTCGTCAATTTTACACGGAGAAGAGCACTGCAAGGCCTAAAGCCCCTAAGGCTCAACGGAGTGGAAATTCCATTTACCTGCGAGGCAAAATATTTAGGAGTCATTTTTGACCAAAAATTAACATGGAACTCTCACATCCAAAAAGTCATACAGAAAGCCACAATCGCCCTGGGAAGGTGTAGGCAAATACGTGGAAAGAACTGGGGGTTAAGTCCCAAAATGAAGCTGTGGTTATACACCAGAGTAGTGAGACCCATGATGATTTATGGTTCAGTGGTATGGTGGACTAAAACGGTGCAGTCGGGAGCAATAAGGCTGTTAAGTGGCGTACAAAGGCTTGCTTGCCTGTGCGCCACGGGGGCTATAAAAACTGCTCCTACATCTGCACTTGAGGTCCTCTTGGACCTGCCATCCTTACACGTATTCATACAAGGCGAAGCTCGGTCAGTGGTGCACAGGTTAATGCAAGGCCAAACGCCAATTAGCCAGCAACACGGAACGGAGTACCAGAAATTATACTCGGAGATGAGGGCAGAACCCATTCTAGGCATGCCCATGGATGTAATGGTCCCAAGGTATAACTTCAACAAGAACATTCAGACTGTTATACCAGACAGGGAGGATTGGAAAAACGGTCCTCCCATAACAGCACAAACAGTCTGGTACACTGACGGCTTCAAGACAGAATAAGGAGTCGGAGCCGGGATTTACGAGACAAGGTCAAAAGCAAGTATCCCGATAAGTCTAGGAAAATACGCAACGGTGTTTCAGGCTGAAGTAATCACCATACACTGTTGCGCAAGGGAGATAATAGGACAAGGTACTGTTAAGCAGTCGATTGCCATTTTCTTTGATAGCCAAGCGGCAATAAAAGCAATCAGTTCCACGCAAATCAACTCAAGATTGGTGTGGGACTCCTTGATGGCCCTTACAGAGCTGTGAAGTTAGAACAGAGTGACCCTAGCATGGGTACCAGGACACGAGGGACACAGAGGAAATGAAAAGGCTGACCAACTGGCCAAGGAAGGCGCACTTGAAGCCCCAATAGGACCCGAGCCCTTTTGTGGTGTGGCAAAGCCATGCATACGAGCGGCCATTAAGGAATGGGTGCAAAATAAATCGCTGGAATGGTGGAGGAATCTCCCAAGACAGAGACAGGTCAAAGAGTTCATTAAAGAACGTTCGGCAAAATTTACGGAAGATCTACTAAGCCAGAATAGGAAGGCCATCAGAGTAATTGTGGGCCTTCTAACTGGCCACTGCCGGCTCAATAGACACATGAGTCTAATGGGCCTGGCAGAGGACGCAGCATGCAGATTCTGCCAAGAGGAGGAGAAAACCTCAGTGCACGTATTGTGCCACTGTGAAGGCCTGGCGAGGCTGAGATTCCAAGTACTCGGAGATGAAAAACCAAGGACTGACAGCTATACAAAAGGGCCTTTATCAAAGCTGTGGAGTCTAGTATAAAGGACAAAGATGGATTAGGTACTATAAGGAGGATATTCTGGGAGCATCACAATAGACCTGAAAAGGTCGCGGTGGTAACGGCTAAATAACCGGCTCCTTTGTTAATTTAATTAAAGCCAACTGCGTTTTTCGAATTTTTTGATACACATTATTAATCTTATCGTTATTGCCGTCAACTTTTATCTCTTTAACTTTTTTCGTATCTCCTCAAAAATGTTTGCAATATATCTCACAAAGTAGGCTATGGATTTCAAATTTATTTTTACTGAAATATAACCCATAAAAATGGAATAACTGTTTCTAAAACTTTATTCTTCTACAATAGATATTAAGCGAAATATTTGGTGTAGCCCTCATAAAATAGGCAGACGGTATTACTATAGTATTTAAGATACTTGTCATTATGTGTCAGAGTGGAATATCATATTTTTGCTTTTACATTTACCATTAAATTCAAACTATTGTATTAAATCTTCTTCGAATACTTTATAAAAAATATCTCTAGTATATTCAAAATTATTGAGAAGGTATTAAGAATCTGAAAAACTGTTCACTATAGGGTGATTTGAAATAGTTAAACCATTCGGATTATCACTTCATATTATCTCTTTATATATACGATAAAGTAAATTAAGTCTGACACGACACAGCGCTAGAAAATATTTGCGGACACATTCCTATATCAACTTTTCTTGCTTGTAGAACCATTATCAAAGTGAACTGGTGAATGCCCCATTTCGGATTAAAGACCCCTTACCGTACCAGACGTTGCCGATCCGCTATAGCCAAATTTCAACAACTATACCTTTCTCTAACCCTATCCACCTTTTGCAAGTATTTCATACCTTTCGCACATCTTTACTCCTTTCCTGTCCCCCCTCTTCCTTTCTGTTTTTGTATTTTTGTCGCGTTTGTTTGTTTTTCTTCGTCACTTTTTGTACATTTTTGTTTCTAAATTCATTTCACGTCACCAGTCTTTTTCAGAAATCAAACCTTTTCGAAATCAAAATTTTTAAAATCAATGTTTAGGCCAGCCCTGCACAGCGCCGCATTGCAGTATCTCGCGGAAGGTACCGCTTTTGAGTTGTGGTGCTTGCGTCCATATACAAATTTTAATAGTGTTTTTTGTGTGCGAGTTCTTTAAATGTAAGTGTAGTTTTAAGTTTTGTTAAGCTTGTTTTTCAAGCATTGTTCAATGTTACTACCTATTTTAATTTTATATTTTTGTAAAAAGGAGTTTAGGTTTAGTTGTTTTTACTTGTCGTTTTCGCCGATTCAGACCAGTTCCGCCCAATTTTGCAATCCTCCACCGCGTCAACGCGGTGGCTATACGATCGGTCAGCCCCCCCCCCCCCCTTCCTCTATCGCCCCCAATACCACCCCCACATTATTATGAAAGGGAGTAAAAAAAATTAAAATGTGATTAGTGTGTATACAACAATGAAACGTCTAAAAATAATTTTTGGCTTTAGCTATCAAAGCCCCCCCCCACCCCAATTGCCATCACCACCCTAATAATGAAAGAGGTAAAAACAAATGAAATGTGATTTATTGTGTATACAAAAACAAAACGTCTAAAAAAAATTTTTTGGCGTTAGCTACCCCCCCCCTGTACCACCCTATTGCCACCCCCACCCTATTATTAAAGGGGTTAAAAAATTAAAATGTGATTTAGTGTGTATACAAGAACGAAATGTCTAAAAAAAATTGTTTGGCGTTAGCTACCCCTCTACCACCCCCATTGCCACCCTCACCCTATTATTAAAGAGGGTAACAAAATTAAAATGTGATTTAGGGTGTATACAGAAACGAAACGTCTAAAAATGTTTTTTTTTTGCTTTAGCTCCCCCTCTAACATCCCATTGCCATCCCCACTGGAATAATTGAAGGAAGTAAAAAAAATTAAAATGTGATTTAGTGTGTATATAAGAACGAAACGTCTAAAAAAAATTTTTTACGTTAGCTACTCCATCAACCACCTTCATTGCCACCAGCACCGTATTATTAAATTGAGTAAAAAATTAAATTGGGATATAGTGTGTATAGGAGAACCAAGGAACTCTAAATTTTTTTTGGCATTACTTACCCCCTCTATCACCCCCATTCCCATCCCCACTCTATTATTAAACGAAATAAAATATTACATCGGGATTTAGTGTGCATAAGACTTGGATACAAAATCTGGATGCGGAAGTAGTGATTCCTTCTGCAGCGATTTTTAGGATTTTTAGTCGGCTTAAAAGCACCTTTTGCTACCAAATTTGTCTTATGTCAAATATTAACTTTATCATACTGACGTAAAAATTAGTTCTGGCAATTTTAGAAACTGAAATTTGTGTCAATGTGATGTTTGAAAATTTCCAATTATTATCTGCAAAAATAAAGAGTTTACAAATCAGATGTTTCTCTTTTTAATTCAAGGTTAATAAGTAAATAAATGGTTCTGTAATTCAAAAGCACATTAACATCAACACAGCGGTAGGACCGTTGGAACTTTTAGGTTATTTGGAAATATTCCCTGCTCAAAACACAAATTTATTATAAAGGTACGAGGAATGCAGACAAAAGTTATCTTTTCTTATTATTAAATTGTTTGAAATTTCATCAAAACTGCAGGCATTTGAAGGATTAAATTTATTAATAAAAGAAACAACATCATATTCGGTCACGGGAGTGAGACAAGATTACTTATCTTATCATTCAGGTGAACGTTATTCTTAAAAATTTCAGTTTTCCTAGTAGATAGTATTTAATTCGGACGTTTCAAGTTCGAGAAGCCTTGTGACATTCTTTACCGAATAAGTTGTAAACTTTTTCGGTTGCCTTTGGCCTGGAGTATTCCTCCAGTAGGACTTTTTTGTCCTTTTTCCATATCTGAATCTCCTCCCTTGTCTCTCGTCCAGGCCACATGACGGTTCAAGTCCAATGAATGGTGCTTCAGCTCCTTTTTTCGTAATTTACCTTGTACACCCTTATGCTCTGGCACCCACATCAAGGTAACCTTGTTGTTGTTGTCGAGTTGCTTCAGATATTGTCTATATTCCCAGACAATTTAGGCTCGAAGGTATATGACCTTAGTGATTTTTATGCCGCTTAGCTATCTGATAGTATACAGATCTTTGCCCATCGAATGCCTTTATTTAGGCATTCCTGGGCACATAGATCTATAGCATATATTTCTGTCTGGAAGATGGTTAGGGTGTTACCGAGGGCTCTGTGTAGCCTACATGTAGGCCCTGCTACGGCCACTCCTTTCAGCCATCTTAGATCCATCTTTATACGAGATGAGTGATCCTTGCTCCAATCGCAGTGCCTCCATCTTGCTCGTCTGACGGCTTTCAATCGGCACGTCAAACGGACAGTCAAAGTCCGATGGGCCAAGTGGGCTTGGTCATGGACCAAATGGATTAACTCGAGAATCCTTAAGTGGCCAACCAGATCGCCTAGTTTAAGTTTATGTGCCTGATGTAATTGTAAGGTACTAAGTGTTGCCTCCTTCCTCATATGCAAGTGCAAAGGAAGTAGGTCAAGCATTGCCTCCACAGCTGCTGCGGGACAGAAGTACATTGCTCCTGTAGTCTCTAGACAGGCAAGGCGTTGCAGTTTCTTCAACTTTCCTTGTGTTATTTTTTCCTCTATTTTTGGCCACCATACACATGATGCGTAGGTCACCATAGGCCTGACAACCGAAAGGTAAGATCAATGTGTCATTTTCGGCCTCAGACCCCAAGTCTTACCAAACAGCCTACGGCACGTCGTTTCCAAATATGAGTTCCAGGTAAGTTTTTGATACAGGACTACTCCTAGATACTCTACTTCACTGAAAAAGTTTAGCATCGTTCCATTCAGCATAGGAGTTCTAAGATTAAGTTTTCTCCTTTCGGTGAACGGAACAATAACTGTATTGCTCGGATTGACATTAAGATATGTTCATGTTTGCAGTAGGAGGTTTATATGTAACTATAATTTTAATTTTTAAATGATTTATTTTAATAGCATGAGCATTTGTTGCTGACCTGTTGCATATGCGACCCGCGATACGCATTTGCGTTTTGTGATAGCATAATAGCAATAGCACCAACGAATCGTCCGTGCGGAGTTTCTGTTACCGTTCGCGAGCTGCGCGAATCTATCAACACCAATAAAATTTCCTCCATTTTTTGTTATTCTGTTGAGAGTGAATTTTAACTGCTGGTGCAGGATTTAAGTGTATAGGTGAGTTAACCTCATTATCGCCATCTTACCTGATCACCATCCATGTGTTTCGCAAATTTACAGGCTTTCCTTTGGAAGTATCACGCTGGTTTGTAAGATGGACTCGACCCCATTCTTTTAGCTGTAGCCTTCTCTAGGTGTTTTGGTGGATTGCTTCCCTCTATAGTAAGAGGTAAATTATATTTCTTTTGTGGGTTATGTCAGATTTAAATTGCTCTCATTAGGCACGCTTCACGTGCATTTCAGGCCGTGCAAATTAAATCAGTATATCTTTAGGGTTCCACGGACGGGGCTAGAACGCCCACACGCACACACAGGGGTAGAAAGTTCTACGGACGGAGCCCGAACGCTCACACACACCCACAGGAGTAGAAAATTCCACAGCTAGAGAGGCTGTAATCGATCCCATCGTCTGGTCAATTCCTTTCTTCCCGAAGACACCACCGTAGGGCTGCAGTTTCTGCATCGTCGAAGTCTAGGTATTGTACCACCCTAGATCTGTGTGTTGTTTTATGTACCGGGGACTACATTCAGTGGTTCTGCGTGGTTATATATATTTATACTTACTTTTGCATTTTAACTTGTATATATTTAAAGATTTTACGCATTTATGTTTATTTAAGGAGGTTCTCTAATCAGAAACGTTGTGGCCAGATTTATGTTAATTTATTCATCACGTTGTAACCAAGTGTAGCTACACAAGGCATCTTTATTTACGCCGTAACCTATTAATCAGAAAATTAGCCACACCTTTTGAACATCGCCAGGTTTCATACTAGAGAGCCAAAAAATATTTGTAAATTCTGTAATATAGTGCATTTCATGCTTAAAGCAAGTGTCATTATTTTGTCTGCGACCGCTACAAATGAACCCAGCGATTTGTGTAAGTAAACTAATAATTTATAATAATTTATGTTAACTAGGGCGTAACGCCCTGAGATAGTCTGATCTAGTGAAATTTTATCGTGGGCACGTTACATCGTTTATCCGGGCTAGGTAGTGTCTGCGATCTGCTACACACAGCAGCCCAAGTGAGTTTCTTTTCTGTAATATCTTGTAACCCTTACTATCCAACGTATTCATTTATTTGGGCACTTGTAAAACGTAGCACATTCAATGGAACACTTGATACAGTATATATTTACACATTTATTTATATCAAGTTGATGTTTACAAGAAATGACTACACCACCGTGTGCGCTTTGAGATAGACAGAATAAGGATTTATTGTTAGTAAGAGAAATATATATAAATCAAAATTAAACACCACGTAGGGTATCTTGAGGTTGCAGTCAGAGTTATATGTAGTTAGAAGTGACAAAGGTAATGTAACAGTGGTGATGTACAAGGAGGAATATCTCCTGAAAAGTCAAGAATTGTTAGATGATCATAAATATTACAAACTTAGAAATGATCCCACGAGTACAATGCAAAAAAAGTCTAATAAACTAGTCTACCGACTAAAGAAAGATAACCTAATTGATGAAACTACAGCCAAATCATTGACCTTTTATAACTCAACAGCACCTAGATTCTATACTTTACCTAAAATTCATAAGCCTACACTATCGATGAGACCTATTGTGTCGTTTATTAACTGCCCGAATGGTAACCTCTCAAAATTTTTAACAGATATTCTCACTAATGCCTATAATAAAAATAATGATTTTTACGTTAAAGACTCTTTCACATTCAGTGAATTTATAAATAACTATCAGCTACCTCCTAATTATATAATCATAAGTTTTGATGTGGTTTCCCTTTTCACTAATTTGCCACTTGAATTAGTTATTTCATCTTTAACAAATAATTGGAATATAATCTCACAACATTGCACCTTAAGTCTAGTAACTTTCATATAAATTTTAAAATTTATTTTCGATTCCAACTATCTTGAATTTAATCAAAGTTACTATAAACAAATTTTTGGTACCCCCATGGGGTCTACTATTTCTCCTATATTAGTGAATTTTGTGTTGGATGATCTTGTTAGGGATTGTCTGACTAGGATCCCCTTTAATTTGCCTTTTGTGAAAAGGTACGTCGATGATCTCCTAATTTCTGAACCTGAGAACAGTACTGAAGAAGTGTTAAAAATATTTAACCTGCAACTCGATCTTACAGTTCACAGTTAAATTTGAAAGAAATAACACTATACCGTTCCTCGACATGAAAGTAATCAGGACACAACACAATGTCCTTTTTACCAAATGGTACAGAAAACGAATGAGTAGTGGTAGGTACATAAACTATAATTCGTACCATCCAGCACGGATGAAAATTAATCTCATCCGAGCCCTAAAAAATCGAGTAATTAAACTCTCACATACTCAATACAGGGACGAGTACGAGGTATCCTAGTGGAAAATTCCTACCCATTGCATCTATTAAACAAAATTCTTTTCACTATTAGAACCATGTCAAATAATAATAACAACAATGTACATAATGCCAATAATAGTAATAATAATTTTCAAAATTTAAGTAATAATAACGCACCTAACATAAATAATAATATCGATAATACTATACCTAACTTAGAAAATAATAATATAACTGAGCGAAACCACAACACAACCGATACAAGTCCACTTAAATACATATCATTAACCATTAGTATAACTGGTGGTCGAGAGGTGAGCGCACTTGTCTTTCACCCAAAAGTTCCGGGTTCGATCCCCGGTCGTGACAGTGGAAAATACTGTGAGAGGGATTTTTCCACTATACACGGATATCGGGTGTGTGTCCCTTGTCTCTAAATGTGTAGCCCCTCCCACACAAGGCTCTTCTAGAGCCTTCCGGGATAAAGGGGGTCGTAATTACCTGTGGTGTTATTTATTTATTTATTTATTATTTATTGAAGATCTTACTCCCAAGCTGATAAACTTAGTTAAACACATGGACATAAAAATTGCATTAAAAAACATATTAACTGTTGGAAAACTTTTCAGTCGGGTGAAGACCCCATTGAAAAATAAAGAGGAATCAAATGTGGTATACAGAATAGAATGTAACAATTGTAATAAATCCTATATTGGTCAAACATCTCGGACACTTAATGGGCGTATAACTTCACACAAAAGTGATTGCAATAGAAACGTGAAATCATGTGCATTGGCAGAACATGTTATCACCACCAGTCATAAAATGAATTATGAAAGTGCTAAGGTTTTGGCTGTAGAGAGTAACTATAAAAAAGATCATTCCTTGAAATGATCCATATTAATAATGAAACAAATAGCTTAAATAAAAAATCTGATATCGATAATCTAAGTAAGATTTATACATACATCCTCAAATTAGAAAAAGAGAATTTTCGCATTTTTCAAAACTCAAATCTCCCGCTTGATCATAGTTGGTAACAGTCACGTTGGAATTGATGTTCCTAACTTAATTCCTAGTACAAGCCAGCCAATTGAAACTACCTTTTTTTCATTTAAAATTTTTGGTATACAGTTTGATAAAGAAATTTAGTTCTATACTCACATGTGGTAATTATTCATGTTCATTTTGTTATATCTATTTTAATCATGGTTTTAATCCTAAATTTTAAATAATCAGTAGTTGTTTACTTTATTTTGTGTGCCTGTAAAGGAATTTGTGTATGAATTCTCTATTCTCTATATTAAGTTAAAAATGTGACTATTTTATAATACATGTAACCTTAACTTTTAACCTCAAGTTAGTAAGTATTTTAGCAAATTATATTATATGACTCTTATTAAATAATAATTTATTTATAGATGTCTTGAAAAAGGGAATAAATAATTTCTTGACAAAGTAACAAAAGAGTTTTCTTTTTCTATTTTGTGGCCGTAAACTTTTCACCTCTGACTGCAACCTCAAGATACCCTACGTGGTGTTTAATTTTGGTTTTTCTCAACTAGTCAGTCAAGACTACCCTTCTTCTTTATTTTAAATGTTTATTTTATTTTGTGTATATATGCTTTTTAATGTAAAACAGAGATTATACTATGTATTTTTGTACAGCCAGGGGCTAAATAAACGTATTATCTATTTATAATATCAGCGTCTTTAAAGTTATTATCACTAATATGACTCTAATTTATAAAAAGTAATCAATCATTATGATTGCACTATGGATATGCGTCCCTTACGTAAACTAATTAGCATTTTATGCAATAAATATTTATAAGTATTTTGCAAAAGGTTAGATTTATAAACTGCTTTGTAATGCTGCACTGCATTTTATAATAGTTAAAATTCTTAGTTTATAATTAAACCAACTTCAATACATTTTTTTTTCTCTCTCTCTCAAATATATTCATATAGATAATACACAGTAGGCAAAATATAAAAAAATTACCAAAATCTTCTGCACATATTTGGAGCAAAAACTAACAGCTCCTTCTATTATTCCAGAATAAATTACTAATAAAAGCAGTAGCCGAATAAGCATGGATGAACCTAAATTTCTACCATTGTAAGATTAATTTACCCTAAGTGCCAACTTTCAAAAAAAATTACACGAGTTATAAGAAAATTTGGAAAAATGAAAAAGTTTTTTCAAGAAATTGACTACACCGATTTTCATGGCTGGAAAACTTTGTACGGGATATTAAGACAATTAAAAAGAAAAAAAACAGCTACGAAAGGAATCACTACTTCCACATCCCGATGTACTATTTTACTCCCTTTAATAACAGGGTGGAGGTGGCAATGGGAGTGGTAGAGGGAGGGCTAATACCAAAATAAATTTTAAAAGCCCTTGGTTTTCGTACACACACTAAATCCCAATTAAATTTTTTACTCCCTTTAATAATAGGGCGGGGGTGATAACGGGGGTGGTAAATGCCAAAAATTTTTTAGTCACTTAGTTCTCGTATACACACTAAATCTCAATTTATTTTTTACTCTCTATAATAATAAGGTGGGGATGGCAATGGGGATGGTAGAGGGGGTAGCTAACACCAAAAGAATTTTTTGAGACGTTTCGTTCTTGTGTACACACTAATTCACATTTTATTTTTTTTACTCCGTTTCATAATAGTAGGGGGTATTTGGTACACTTATGTATTATAACGAGATCTGGATCTGTATTATATTTTGACCTAATTTCGGTGAAGAGTTCGGGGGTAAATGGGGTAAATAAGGGTAAATAGGCAAAGCAAGCAGGTAAGAGCCCATAAAATTGCAATTTAGGGCATGTATGAAAAGTCAAGGTCTTAAAAATTGTTTTGGCTTCAGCCACCCCCCTCTATCACCCCCAATACCACCACCATACTATTATAAAAGAGTGTAAAAAAAATTAAAATGTGATTTAGTGTGTAGAACGAAAAAAAAGTGGCGTTATCCACCTCCTCTACCACCCTTATTGCCACCCCACCCTATTATTAAAGGGAGTAAAAAATTTAATTGGGATTTAGTATGTATAGAAAAACCAAGGGCCTCTATAATTTTTGTGACTTTAGCCAGTCCCTCTACCACCCCCACCCTATTATTAAGTGTAGTAAAATATTTCATTGGAATTTAGTGTGTATAAATAAAACTTGGATACAAATCTGGATATGGAAGTAGTGTTTCCTTGGGCAGCCGTTTTTATTATTTTGTCACCAGTTTTCTTTACTTTCTCCTTTCATTATTTACTTCATGTTTTTTATTACTTTTTAGGTTTTGCTTTTAATTTTCCCACTTTTCCTTTACTTAGCAATTTCCTGGGCTCATATTCTACTGTGAGTGAGGTTTCTTCAGAAAAAAACACTATAAATTAAGTTCTGAAGTTTGCCTTGGTTCAAAGTGTAGTTTGGAGGGTGTAAAAATATATGCCAGCAAAGTGTCCGCTGGTGGGTATAGCAAAACTTGAAAATGAAAAAATGTCGTTTTAGACTCTCCACCGGTTTTCCTTAATAACTTATTTATTTTTTTGTAAGTTGTTGAAGGATTTCTAAAATTATATTTACTACACACCATGGCGAAAGTTGCAGTCGGAGAAAGTTATATACTTTTCCACTTTCCCCCAACACCACCCTCACACTATTATGAAAGGGAGTACAAATTAAATTGGGATTTGGTGTGGATAAGAGAACCAAGGGCCTCTTAAAATTTTTTGGGCATTAGTCACCCCCTTTACCGCCCCCATTGTCACCCCCACCCTATTATTAGAAAGTGTAAAAAATTTAATTGGGATTTAGTGTGTGTACGAGAACCAAGGGCCTTTAAAATTTATTTTGGCATTAGCCACCCACTCTACTCTACCAGTAGTGATTCCTTGGGCAGCAATTTTTTAAATATACATCCAGTAACAATATTGCACTGCACATTTAATTCTGAATTTATAAACAATTCATTCATTTATTGTAATGTATGCTCATTTCTTTCTATAGCGACATAAGTTTTAACCAATTGCGTTAGTGTATTCAGCACAAATTTTTGATCTTATTAAAAGAAAAATGGCATTGGTCTTGAGAAAATTATTTTCCGGTTGCTCCTGGACTTTTAACGAAATGGCAGGTAAGACCAAATAAATATTTACACTGAAGGAATGAATAATTCTAATTTTCAATTTTCCTCTAATAAATTCAATATTTTGATTCCTGAATATATAAGTAAGAGTAGTTGGACCCTAGTACGCAATTTTTCAATGTTTTTTTCAACATATTTTTACTTTTATACTTTTCCTTCAAATTAATGGTTTAAGCCAAAATCCTCGATTATCTAAAATGATGTAAGTTGCCAGACACGTCGATTTTTAAATGAATTTTTCAATTTGTTTATGTAAAAAAAATTCTAGAAATCAAGTCACGAAGTAGCAGCAAAACTGTCGATGAGCCCATGATGGAAAGATATAATACCAATCCACATCTCAATGCGTAGGCGTTGATCCACTAATAGAACGAAGGCTAGTCCCCCATCCGCCCCCCGTGGGAAATTCTGACTCACATTTTTTTTTTGGTATTGCATTGTAATTTAAGGTTTTAGTTGTTTGCCTCTTGTCAGTTACATCATATCCTGGAAAATCGGAGAAAATGACTTTTTACCAGAAAATCTGTATTTGCTCCTAATATCATGCCTCCTAATTCATGGTACAATACTTTACTAATCACATAACGATCAGTGCACATTGTTTACTAGCGAAGACGATTCAACTATAAAGTATACTATACAAGAAGAGCTATGCTCTCCACAAGAGGAAGCGGCTACTAAAATTATATTACATTGTTTACATGCTTCTCAATTCTGTCCAGATCATTTGCCTAACAATATTAGGTCACCAGACAGATGTTTTTATGGTGTTGTTAAGGTATGTCAATGAAATTAAAAACGTTTTACCTTTCGACGCAGGAACTGGAATCAAACTAAAAGTCATTAATGTCACCATCATTTCTCTCGGAATTTAGGTGTAGCAATGAGCCATGTTATGTTGAATATTATGCATGCATCATCGGGATGCGACACTACCAGCTCTTTTGTTAGTAGTGGAAACTTGTATTCAAAATTTGTGCCCACACTTAGATCATTAGGATCATTACTTACAATTAGATATGTTACTGATAGGCCTATAGGAATTCGTCTGGTGCTTGTACAGTAATAAGTGATACACAGATATAAATAAGTTACACTGCACTGTCAAATACAGAAGGTGTCGAAATGAGTGTACTACCTTCTTGCAAAGCTTCACTTGAAAACCACATCAGCCGCGTAAACTACCAGTGCTGCATATAGAACAATGCACATGTCGCTAAACCCATAACACCAACTCCAGTGGGACATGGTTAGAGATTGGATTAAAGGGGATCCGTTGCCGCACGAACTAACAGATGTTTTGGAAAGCTTTGATCCAGATGAGTTTGAAGATGAAGATGAGCCAAAACTAGATAACTTAGCCTATATACTAAAGGAGGATGAAAAAGAAGACAGCTGATTACAATAGACCTTCCCCTGACAAGGATTTCATTGACCCATGGAATGTGCGGATTTTGACTTGACAATTGGGGACATATGTAGGTCGGGAATCCGTGAGGTGTACATCTCGGAAAGTGGGAGGAAGTCCGCCATATTGGTTTGTATGCCAAACCGGAAGTGCACTCTATCTCCGCAACCGCTGATCCGATTTTAATTTTGTTTTTTTAGTTCAACTACAAATTCTACGCTGAAAGATAGAAGCTCTTGTGATCTTATAAGGTAATGGAGTTAAAATTAATATGAAAAGAAGTAAAAATTCACAATTAAATTTATTTTATCACAACCGTCCACCTTTTCTCATTCCATATTTTTTTAAATATTTATTTAATACAGGTTGTAATCCCACATTTTAGCTACAAAATCTCGCTTTGCCCACCCGATTACCTCTAAAAATGAGAGAGATACAGCTATTTTCGCCCAGTGGCGTGTGCTACTAATATACAATTTAAATGTATTGAGCCTTCACTTTAACCGTGAATATTTCATAAATGGAGTAGCGGTTAAAAAAAAAATACGTTTCCATTATGTGGCTATTGCAAACCAGTATTTGAAATTTGAATAACTTACGTTGATGAAGTTATATTGAAAAATGTCCCATTTTTGCAGTTTAACTGAAGACACGATGTCACATTTTTGTAAATAACAACGAAGGATTTGGACAAAAAAAAAATTTACCACATATAAAATGGATATTCCTTCATACCACGACAAAATTTTACATCAAAAAAATCGGCAGCTACTGGAAGCGGCTGGAACCTCCCCACTCGGAGGATCTTTGAAGCCGAAAAGAGCATTAAATTGTGTGACAAGTTGGTACTAAACGTAATCCGATCTCATCCAAAACCTATTCAGATCTTCTGGGGCACTAAAAAGACCCTCAACTTAATGAATTTACAATCATCTATGCGAGTTATTACCTACATTATCGCTCGTTGAATAATATACTATTAGGATATTAACAACTTTAACATCACTTGAACGACTAAGAAAGTCTAGTTATCCTAAATACTACATATTTGTAAAGCAGCAAACTGAAAATTGGTAAAGTGATAATCTATAATAAATTCACCAACGAAGTTACAGAAAGCATTTGATATTGATATTGTTACACTACCTTTAAAGTTTGTGACAATCCACTAAAAGTTACAAATATGCCAAAATCTTATTAACATGACATGACACCAACGTTATCGGATGACAGATGATGACAATGTCAATCGTCAAAATTTGGTCATTGCAATCGGATCGCTCGCGGCTGTCTTTGTTAAATGAAACATTAGCATTTCAGTAATTTTACTAGATTTTAGAGGAATATTTGTAGTTTAATTCTTCGATTTGTCTGTATATATATTTAAAAACGGCACTAAACGTAATCCGCTCTACTTCTAGAGCAGTGAAGAAACTCTCACACGTGAATTGACATGTAATGTGACGAGTTTCACGACGTAACGGCTACACGCATCGATCATATCATGCGAAATGCGATCTTTGCTTCATATTTGCTTTGTTTTAAATTTTTTTCACGGAAACCAAATCGAAGGTGTGGAAGTGTGATATATTGTTGAAATCAGAATTTTAACTGCTTCTCAATGGTTCCATTACAAATTGAAAGTAATTATAAAATAAACAACTTGTTGCGTTAAAATTGCAATAAACGTAATCCGATCTCAACCAAAACCTTTTCAGATCTTCTGGGGCACTAAAGAAACGCACATGCAAAGTTTCATTCAAATCCGTTTAGTAGTTTCGGCGCTATCGTGCTAACACACATACACACACACAGACATTTTTCAAAAACTACTTTTTTGGGTTCCTAGGACCTCAAAACGTAAAGATTTGGTGTTATCTCAATTTTCGTTTTTGAACCAATTTTAGTAACCTCTCACAATTTTATTGTGGAGAGGTTAATAATTAGGGAAAAAATGACCATATAAAATTTAATTTTACGAAAGTCTCGTGTTAAAAATGGGTACATTTAGTGGTAAAAATTAAATAATCTTCATAACGTTTAAATTCAATTTATTCAAATTTAGTGAGTAGTTTACAATATACAGTGAGGGCACAACACATTTGAAACGTATATTAGTTGCATTAGCTGTAATAAATATGTATTTTATGCATTAAATTTTGGTCTTTCGGTTATAAACCAAAATAAGATCTTTGCAGTGATTGTAAATTGAAATTTAATTATTTGTTTTTACACAAATTAAAATTATTGCATTTGCAGAATTTGAAACAAAGCACTCCATTTTTCTTACAAGTGCAACATTTTTTCTCGCATTTTGTTTTGCAAGAGCACATCAAAAGAAAATTATTCTCCGGAATGCAACGTAAATTACAAATTCGTTATCTGCTTCTAGTTCGAAACCGTATTTAGTGGCATCTAATGGATCATAATTAATTCCTTTATCACAATTAAAATACAAATCAACACAATAGTATGCTCTTTCAATATGATGGGCAAAAGTGAATGAGTTAGGTGGTAAATTTTCTGGAAGAAAATTTTTGGAATTATAATAAAACCAAGCCCTCAGTTCATCAAACTTTTTTCAAGATGAACTAGGCTTTATAGTTAACACAACAAATTCTTCAACCTGTGCCGTGCAAGATTCTATAGGAGCTAAACTGAAATTTTTGGGAGAAACTTTATGGGATTAATTTTTAAAATTGATTTTTTTTAACCAATTTTGCTCGTGTAATCGCATCCGGTTAGTATGTGAGCCGCCGAAAGTACATTACATAATTCAGTACCATGAATTTCTACAAGCTTATGAATTGGTATGCATCTAATGTCGTCTCGATTGCCCGTTCCAAACCACATTTCTAACTTGTTGCATTTTCGGAAATGATGTAGAAGTAATATAAATACATCAGTATCCGAAGATAAAATAACTGCTCGAGCTTCAGCTGAATGAATTATGTGATGAATAATTTTATGATCAGCCTCTTCAAGATTTTTTAAAAATAATAAATTTTCTAAGCTGGAATAGTTGAAAGAATTAATTCCATTTTTTGGAATATACATTGGGATATACGGAATTATTTTCATCATTTTCAAACGAACTGAAACATACATCGTGTTTTAAAAAACCTGCTTGAAATTTTTGCCTAAAATATTTTGCATTTTTGACTTATTTGAAGAAGAGGACCAAAAGCAATCCAATTAAACAGGTATTGGAGTTTCATCTGCAATAAATTCTAGCTCTACTGGATTATTTGAACAGATGATGTAGGTCTTCGGATACGTTCACCTTTTAATTGATTACTTAAAACTATCAAAAATTATATCAACTCTAGAAGCATTCTTACAAATATTGTTAATATACGAAACAAATTCCTGGAATAACAAGTTGATACATGTAGAAATTCAGACTTAGAAGCATGGACCATATTTCCAAGATTGTCAAACAAACAACTGTTACCTACGTCGTATTCCATAATTCTTTATAATTATTTTGGACACTTCTTCGATTGTTTGAATTTGAAAATTATTTATATTATTTGTTTTTGATTTTAGTTTTTGTTTGTACTCCTGAAAATACTGGTTTAAACAACTCTTATGATAGCAAATACTAGCTGCGCAGATATCATTTGATGTCTGCAGAATGAAGCAATTATCAAAAACCAAATCTTCAAAAAAATTAAATGCCTTCATAAATTTATCTGCTCATTCCGATTGAGAAATTCTCAAAAGTTTATAGCAGCCACGCCGTTTCTTTTGGGAAAAGATAATCCAGTCTTTACTTCTATTAAAAAACTTAGTGCACGTGTTCTTACTAACGGTTTCATTGGTGGAATTGAGACTTCTGGTGATGCATAATTTTTTAAAGTTTTTTTTATGAGTGAACGGTAAAAACAATTACTATTACCTATTAAGGACAATCTAAAATACACAACGTCTCTTTAAATTTTCGCATAACTAACAATTTTGTTTCTTCCGATGTAAGAGTTATTGAGATTTCCTCCAGCCTTCTGACAAATAATACACAAACCTGAGTCGTATTGTATAGCATGTCCTAAATTAAAAGACATTTTTGAAATATGCAAAAATAAGTCACTAAAAAGAACAAGAAACACAGGTAAGAAAAAAATCTTTTGGCTAAAATTAAAAACTAAGTAATTTTCGAAAAGAAAGAAAAGAAACAAGATTTCTCATTCGATAAGAACACAAGCTAAAAGCACTTTAATTATCTCTGAAAACATATACAGCGAAAGAAAGAACAGTTTACACGAGTTTGACTGCAGGCGAGCCCAGCGTAGTTGAAATGCTTTGCATGATGCCTAGGTAAAGTCGAGGCAAGAATTTAAGCGATGCACGTCACGAGTGATCTCATTAAAGAAATTTTAATACTAACATAATTTTGAATCATTAATTACGTTAAAAAGAGTAATTCTTGACACCCAGTTATTGAGCTTTTTTCAGAAATAGGCACAGTTTAATGAAGCTTCATGATTCCTAGCAGTATTGTCTTATTTATAAAATCGACCTGTGACGTGCATCGCTTGAATTCTTGCCTCGACTTATATATCAATTCGTTTTGAATTTGAAAGCACTGCGTAACTTAAATGACAGTATCTTTGTCATTTCTGAAGATAATGAATTATACGAAGCGTCATTTTGTAGCCAAATAATTTATCTACATCCTTTACTTTACAATTTTTTCTTTTTATTGTAAAACAAAAAATGTGGACGGGTGTAAATAACGAAATTTTAAATCTTTGTTTTAGTATTAGTTTTAACTCCGTTATCTTAAAAGACACGAAAAAATTCACAAGAACTTTTATCTTTCAGCATAGAATTTGTATTTGAACTAAAAAAAAGAAAATTAAAATCGGATCAGCAGTTGCGGAGATAGGATGCATATACGATTTTGCATAAAAACCGACCCACTTTCCGGGATGTCCACCTCATGGATTTCTGACCTACATATGTCCCCAATTAAGATTCTGAAGTCAAAGTCCGTACATTCTATGGGTCAATGAAATCCTTGTCAGGGGAAGGTCTACAAATGCTATTATAATATTAAATGCTGTTATTTGATTTTGCGATTAAAAGTTTGAATTTTCATTATTATAACTTAAATGTTTTCATTTATACTCATATAATAAGAATTTTGTGTTAAAGTGCATATTTACAATAAAAAAATATAGAAGAATATGTAACTAATAATTTAATTTTCCAGCTATCTTCCCGGAAAAGCAATGAAAAATAGAGGAAGAATTTCTGCATAAAATATTGGTTATAAATATACATTCTTTAACTTATATTTTTCCATATCTCTGTGGTATTCCAGGTTTTTCCGCGATATGCTTTAATTGACAAGAGGCAAACAACTAAGACCTTAAACTAGGTGGCAATACCAACAAGAAAATATGTGTCATAAATTCAAACGGAGGGGGGGATTCATGTTGGTAGCTCATGATCAATAAGCTTTTCCTTTCATTATTTCTCCATGCTGTTTGCTCCTAAAGTACACTTTCCTGGTTTTACTGACAAACCAACAAAACATTTAAACATAATATTTTTAGTCGCAAACTCCTCTATAAAATCCTTATTTTACTATAAAGGAACGTAACCAGACTGCAACTAACAGCTACTCTCCGGGCTATGTGCCCCGCTGACCGCTGAATTACAAGTTACAAGTCTGGCGCGTTAACTGTAATAATTGCATATTACCATCAAAACGCTAATGCTTCGATTGCAACAAACACTAGTCGAAAGACTGATCCTACTTAAAGGAGCTCTCTTGCCAGTCATCACACACCACTTGCAGAATGCAGTTTCGAGCTGTTGGCTCTTGTCAGTGCAAGGTAGGCATGTGACTACCGGCACGAGGATCCTTTGACTATTTGGTACATCCCGGTATTTTTACAATAGCGACATGTAAAATAGTCAGCTGGCGCCATCTAGCGGTCCAGTGTCTGTTGCAATCGAAAAATAAATAGCCTGACTGGGCTTAGCATAGTTCAAATGTGCTTTTAGAGGGCGGAATATTAAACATAATATTTTACTAGAGCCACGACAGCCGACGAGAGCCAACAGCTCGAAACTGCAGTCTGCAAGTGGTGTGTGACGACTGGCAAGAGAGCTCCTTTAAGTAGGATCAGTCTTTCGGCTGGTATTTGTTGCAATCGAAGCATTAGCGTTTTGATGGTGTGCCAGACTTGTAACTTGTAATTCAGCGCTCAGCGGGGCACATATCCCGGAGAGTAGCTGTTGGTTGCAGTCTGGTTACGTTCCTTTATAGTAAAATAAGGATTTTATAGAGGAGTTTGCGACTAAAAATATTATGTATAATATTCCGCCCTCTAAAAGCACATTTGAACAAAACATTTGTTTGGAACTCTTAGATATATAGCATCACTTGTGTGTTTTTACAGATGGAACAAAAATCGAAAGCGGTACTGGGGGTGCTTTTTTAATTTCTAGCTTAAACGTAGAGTACAAATTAAAACTCCAAACATTGAAACCATTGCTATTCTTGAGGCCATTGATGTAGCTAGTTTCTTGAATTACCCTAACATTACAATTCTTTCAGATGCAACAAGTGTTTTAAGTTGCATCGCCAATTTTGGGATTAGCCCATGCCATGTTAGACGTCATAGGTAAAGTTTCACAGTTGGTGCACATCGCGATATCAATGTTAGTTCTGCGTGCATTAAAATATTGGGACTTACCTCATAATGAAAAAGGGGTCAAATTAGAAATTAGCCAAGAATGCAATTGCAGATGGCAATACCTCTTCAAATTTCTTCATCAGATTTACACGCCACGTTAAAAAAATTGCCCTACATAACGATAACTCATCTGCAATTTATCCATTGCCAGTTTCCTTCCCATCTTCATAAAATTAAGATAATATAGAGCGACCTCTGGGAATGTGGGAATATTGGTAAATGTCTTAACAGTATTTTACTTAATTATCTACTCAAATAAGAGAATCTGAACATTTAATACAACGTCTCCAGGATACAGGCTTCGTCATACCGCTTAGTGTAAATTGGTTTGCGATATCTTATTTATCCCCTTTTAACTAGCTTTGTAGTTTCCTCTATCTTTCTTTTCTTCTTCCAACCATGGTCTACCAACTTGTAATATTATTATTAAAGTCGCCAGGATCGACCTCTTGGCATGATACCTGTAACCATTATAAAATTTCCCTTAACATATGTCCATAGTTTTGTTTTTCTCTTTGATCTGTTCACCTGACTAATGGGACATACCCAAGACCAATTCCCACCACTCATCAACTACCCATAAGCTCGAAAAACCATACCTATTTTGCATTTTTCTTTTCATCGTAGGCATGCTTATCGGTTTTTCGGGCAGGATTCGGGTAGGCCGTATAAGATTTAACCATACAACATCTTATCCATCCCCCGGGATCGAAACTACCCGCTCCCCTAATTCTAAAATATCCCCAAAACAATCAAAATGCATAAAAAATTGTTTTTGAGGATGCTCAACACGTTGGTAATATACATTTATCCCCCACCCTCCACCAAATGTTAGAGGTGGTGTTAGTTTCAACCCAGGGTTGATGGCATGTCTCGTCACTCAACTTCCTTGACAATGTCGAAATCCATGTAAAAACTTCGATCCGACGAGCAGTCCCCACATACCCAGTATCAATAAATATGAAAAAGGTGGTATTAGGGGAGGTTGGTGGAGAATTTTCATGCATTTTGATTTTTTGGGGATATTTTAGTATTAGGAGAGGGGGTAGTTTAACCCCTGAGGTGGATAAGATGTTGTATGGTTAGGTTTCATACAACCTACCCGAATCCTGCCCAAAAAACTGATCCGCATGCTTACGATCGAGAAAATGCGAACTAGGGGTGATTTTTCAAGTTTAGGGGTAGTTGCTGAGACGTGGGAATCTTAAAAATATCATCAAAGTGCCCTCGCAAATGGGGGTACCTATGACCCCTCTCACAAAACTATTGTGTTTTAACCATTTTTCTCAACTTTTCCATAGAGTACGGTAATAAAACATGTTTTACAATAATTAGTGCCCATTAAAAAGTTTCAAAGATTATATCCTGAGCCATTGACCAAATTTACATGGTGACAAAATGTTGCGTTGCTAAGCAAATACGTTAAAAAGATCTGGCATCTTTAGATATTTTAAGTTAAAGTGTTTGAATCTATGGTCGCTTCTGAGTTTTTTGGAAGTTCACAAGGATTTTTTATATGATTGTAACACATCCTTAATATTCTATATCTACATGCATCTCAGATTGCTTCATCGTATTCTGTACATTTATGTAGTTATATAAACTCTTTTATCAGAGGTAATAAATCGCAAGGAGGAAGAAAATTTATTCTTTAAATAGTAACGAATGAATTTTTTGTTGTTGATTCCTTTATCTCATTTATGCTATAAAAATTCATGAAAATTATCCTTTAAATGGCATGACGTAGTAGTTAACGCTTGAATATTTTTTTAATTTTAACGCCTTATTTAGATTAACGTCCTGGCGGAATTTAACATTAGCTACTACACCGCTCAACCATGACACATACACAAAGACAATTATACAACGACCATTCCCTACGGCATTGCAATCTGCCGCAGCTGAGACTCGAACTCAGGAGTGGTACAGCAACTAGCCGTGTTGTCTCTCACACAACCTCGTCTAGTCCACTGCTACCAACTCCGTAACACATGACAAACGCCACTAAATATCAATACTCTTATCAGGGAGTCTTTGATTGCAAGCCTCACACGTAAACATTGACCCACTGAGTCGGAAATAAAATCATTTAAAAGAGAAGTATTTCACTTCTCGGTTAAACTTGAACTATATACAGTGTATGAATTTTATTTATTTTATTTTTATTTTCTCGTTGCTCAAACCAATCTACAACTACAATTCGAGCAACTAGAAGCACCTCTACCAGTAAGAATGTCGTTGACACAATCAGGAATCAGTCAAGAACCTGCAAACTGCGCAGAATAGTTCCCTTAAATGTGACAACAATTCATATCTATCTGTCTTGATATGTCTTGATTTCTGTAAATTTTGAATTTTGTCCAGTTTTTATCGGAGAAACTTAATATGCAGTTTTTGTATTACTTTGGAAGGTAAAATGCGCACTTCAAATCTATTGCCATTCTTGTTATACGAAATTAAATGTCTAATAGAAACATTTAATAGTTTTAAAATGATTTCAAAATGCTCATCTTTCTGATATATGAAATATAAAATTATAAATTTCTGAGAAATTACAGATTATATATTAGGCTACATACTCTATTGGAGAGATTTTTTTTTAATTCTTAGTCTATATTTCTATTATTTTATTTTTTTATACATTTATTTAACGTCGGCCTATTTCCGCTACTGAGACCTAACACCGACGCCTGTAGACGAGCTACCCCCAACCAAGAATTTTACCAAACCTCTTCCCTTAAGAAGAGTAGGGATCTTTTACTTGCCTAACATTTAATAGACAAGGGACCGACGGCTTTACATCCCCTCCGAAGGATGGTATATCTCTTATACAACCCTCGCCTAAGGTTGTATAGCTTCCGCGCATACACTGATATACAAGCCACTGGAAGATGTGTGAGGCGAGGACGCGGTTTTCGTTGGAATGGTCACCCATCCAACTACTAACTGCGCCTGACGTTGCTTTACATCGCATAACCGAAGTATGTACATAGTAAAGACGCACCTACGCTCACCCCCTATTATTTTAAATTTTCTATGAAGATATTAAGATATATTTTTAATGTATTAAGAAGTTTTAAAGTTAACTAAAATGAAATCATTCGAATCGGATAATTGATATGGTAGGTATAACGAATTTAAGAATTTGTCGATCTGCCATTTTGAAATAACCACCATATTGAAATCCTCAACTTTAAAAATGCAGCCTTTAAGTGATTACTAAAACCTAATAAAATATTACGTTGCTCATCCCGAATTTACATAAAATTGTTAAGTATTGAAGGATGAAACATGGTCTACTACGATTTGTTGCAATATGATCGACGCTAAATTATAAATAGCCAATTTATAATTAATACATTATTATTTAACACGAAATTGGCAGTATACTTTTTCAGGAATAGTTACGGTCGTACTAACATGAAAATACTATTTTAGATGCACGAACCAATGAATATTTTTTGATGTCGTCCGTAATGTACCCATCCTTACTTCTAGCTGGCTATTTATATTTTGTAAAGAAACTGGGACCAGATTTAATGAAAAACAGGAAACCGTTCGATCTCAAGAATATCTTAATTGCATATAATATAATCCAGATTATAGTGAATTTTTATTTATTTTTAGTGGTAAGTTAAAAAACTAAATATTTACTTGATTCTGTCGCACTGGGCTGTCAAGGTCCTCTTCTTGTAATTTTTTTATGTTGGAGGACATATATTTGAAAAGAAATTCCCGTAGTTTATCCACTTTTTGAAGGACAAAATCTCGAATGATACTTTAAATTGTTCAAGTTATATAGATTCATGAATACTGGTACATTGAAAATCTAAACATTGTATTTTCTTAATAGTTTCTACGAGTTCTTTGATTTATTTTAGTTGCTACAAACTAGACCAGAACACAAAACTCAACTCCAATTGCTATGTAAAGAACTAAGATTGTGTCAAATGAATATCATCATGACTTTATGATTATTGTCAAAGGCATTTTGCACAACACCAGCCTTTTCAGTTGTCCAATTGTTTGAATTAACATTATTATTTGCAGATATTAATGGAAATACCCACTACAAGATGGCAGTGCATACCTGTGGACTATTCTCGCTCGCAACGAGGTTTACTACACATACATATAACCCATACCTATCTCATTACAAAAGTTCTTGATCTCTTAGATACGGTAGGGATATACATAATAAAAGTCTAAAATATAACTCACATAAAACCATACAACAATACAACGGGCGCGACATAATGAAGTATCCATTTTCAAAATTGATTAATATAATTTAATGAGATATAAATTCAAATCAAGCCGCTATGCTTTCACGATAAATGTAAATTTTAGACAAAACGTTTGAGAGAAATGTCAGTTTAGCTGTAAATATGGAGCGTTGGTGAAATATTCAACGTTCTTTTGCGGTTGAATCTTATTTAAAAAATAACTATTCTGTTGTACCCTAATCATCCAGCATTTATGGCTTTATTTTTTGTCTTCAATTTCCGCTGAACTAGACCGCAATCAGATAATTAGGAAGGGAGAAAGGAGAGTGCAACATTTTTGCTATATAGCGGAAGAAAGCAGAGGAGAGGGGGGTTCTAGCAGAGCTCAAAACAGAAGGAAAACATTTTTCCCTTTATTTATCCACTTTTTAATTTTGCCCTGTCCGTATTTTTCCCGTCCGCGCTAGTAACAATTAAAAAGACGAATGGAAACTTGCGATCGAGTCAGTCGACGGAGCGGCGGCAGCCGGGGGCGGAGCTTACTCTCGCCTCTCACACACGCATGCACTTACTCTGACTATCATAATTCCCCTCTTATTAAATGAGAGTCACTCGAGGACCAGATAGAAAAGATCTTTCCTAATACTCTAACAAATACCAATTGTAGTATTGTACAGGAAAACGATAAATGAAAACAATCACAGACATAGTGGGAATAGTAGTTGGTAGTGCCGATGCATCATCATGTCTTACATCTTTTTTGTCGCGTTCATTAAAATGAGAGAGAAAGTTTGGGGGTTTATCTTCTTAGCGTCTCATCTGGCACCTCCCTTCTCGATGAAAGCTTTACGTCTTTTATGTCGCATGCATTAAAATGAGAGAGAAGGTCAACCATGTGGTCCGCCTTCTTAGCGTCTCACTACGCACCCCCTTTTCAATTATATGTTTCCCGCACTATATATGGTTAACCATCCATTTACTGTTTTGGAATGTAAACGAAAGAAATTTGTCAAAGTGCTGGTCTTTCCATTGCCGTGTTTGGTGGTAGTTACAGTCCGGTACTTGAAACTAAAATGTGAGTTGTTAGTTTCTTGAACACTGGCCTCTCTTTGTATAAACCATCGCAGCTCCGGATTTAAATTTCTGTATTCTTAATTTAAGTTAAGAGTAGCGAGTATGAAGCGAGAGTAAACACGTGTGTTCACTGCCTGCTAGAAGAATCGAATAAAGTTAATTAATAGTTACAAAGAAAATTGGTGTAGTTATATATTGCTGTTGTTAAGTGCAATTTTGAGTCGAAATTATACAATTTTTTAAAATTACTTTTATATAGTTCTACACCGTACCGTGAAAATGCCAAAGAAAACCATTCAAACCTCCGACACATCAGGGTTTTCTGAAGAGTTTATTAAAAGCCATTGTAAGCAACAAACCGAGGATATTTGAAAATCTCTAAATCCAAAATTTGAGAATCTACAAAAATCATGGGAAAATTTTGGTGCACTAATTGAAAGTAATGAGAAAAAAATTGAACAGGTAAATAACTGGATGGACTCCTAAAGCAAATAACGAGGCACTTTGAGCGGCACGCTTCAGTTTAACTTTTTGTGCTAATTAAGGAAATGTAAAGAGTATCGTATATGTTTCTTCCCAACTATACTTAGACACTCCACTACATATTTCAAAGGTTCATTTTCTTATCAAGCCACCACTCTCTATAATAAGCTACCATAATCCATTAGGAATATTAGTAGCCATTCTATCTTTAAAAATAAAATAAAAAAAATCTCCTTGTTCGAGTAAATTAAATTAATTATTTTAATCTAATTTTGTATTTCTAAATAATTTCCTGATTGTTTTTATTTATATCGTCATCTGTTTATACACCAGCTCACAGTATATATGTATGTGCATATATACATGTATATCTATACTATAGCTTAGGTCTCTACAAACGCTTCATTTTTGTTACTAATAGATTGTTTATTTATTAAATGTATGTTTAATTATGGAATTTATTGTGAATTTATTGTACTCAAATTATGGGTTGGACATAAACAGCCTTAGGCTGAGCCCCGCCAAATAAAGACTTTTTGAATTTGAAGTTACAGCAGCTGGTGAATGATCGTGAATAAAATTTTGTCTCCGATGTGATCCAGCCGCTCGATAGCAACTGGCACACTTCAATAAATCCGTTTTCGGCTAATTTATTATTGGAACATCTCACACACTCAACTCTAAGAAGCTTGACAGGCTTAGAAGCCGGGAACTCGACGAGTTGCGAACTCCACGAAGATAGACGACCTGAGAATTCCAAGTAAGCGTGTGTATAATGCGGGAAAGAGGAAATTGAGAGGGGGGGTGCGAGGTGAGACGCTAAGAAGGCAGGCCCGGACTTAACTATATTGTGTACGTATGTCTGTTTACGCTTTTAAAGGACCACGCAATTTTCTTATGGAAAAGTGACTTGCGTTAAATTGGTTGAAATTTTGATATGTTGTGTATCCCATCTCTCTGATCAAATGTCTCAATTGGCACAAATTGACAAACTTTCACAGTCTTGAGATAAAGCTTGCTAAAGTAAGAATTATCGTTTATTTGAGGTGTATGGGTCTGGGTTAAATCAGTACTCTTTTTTTTGCTTCTAGGGTCTCACAGTGGTTTTAAAACACCTCATAACTGTCATGGTTTATTTATTGAAATATTACATCATATAATCTCAAACGTCGTCACGTCATATGACGTCATAGCATGTAATATCGTGTCATAGAACATAATTCTTCTCAAATGTTTTCGTATGAAGGACTTCCAACAATTCTGCTTTAGTATAACTGTCCATATAATATAGGTCGTGATCCGTTAAAAAAATTTGCAACTCCAATTTAGTCGAACTCTTATTAGGAATTTTATATAATTCTCTTGAATGGTACTTCGCATTGTCAAGAACAATAACATTATTTGGCTTTAATTTTGGAATTAGAGTATTTTCAAACCATTTTCCAAAAATTACTCCCTCCATATTCTTGTGATAATCCACGTTACACTCTTCCATGTTTTTCCCGCATAGTTTCAATGCATTATCTACCCATCCATCACCTGATCCACAGTGTAATATAACCAATCGAGTTATTTGGAGGCAATGACTCTGGTAGACATTTTTTAGTTCCATCAGTCCATCCTTTTTTTACGGTATCGTGAGTGTCATACCAAGTTTCATCTAGGTAATAAATTGTTCTATTTTCCCTTCTGAACTTTTTAATCTCCTCTAGATATGAATGTCGCCAATCCACTATTCGTCTGCTTTCCATAATCGCCACGCGATTAAGTTTTGCTATTGATGGATCTAAAATTTTTGATATACCAGCGTCGCAACGTTGCTTTCTTTCGGTAACACCTGTTTTCACTAGTTTGTACAATGTGGAATAGGGAACGTGGGTTAAAGATTCTATTTCCCTTAATATATCTAAATCACGCAAGTTAAAGTCATTAGTTTGTCGCTGTAAAAGAGTATTATACACATTTAAACAAATTTGTTTCCCGTCACTGTTTAAATGCCGTTTTTTTCCCCCTTGAAACTCATTTGGAATTTTATTTTCTTTATCACTGAAATCATTATAACTGTCACTTTCATACTCACAATCACTCGATCGACTCATTTTTGTAATAAATAAGTTACATACCAGCAAAAAGACAAATATAAACTAATGTATTAATGTATTAATTGCACTTACACCCGTACACTCCGCCGTATATGAAAGTAAACTAAGTCCGCCTCTGAAGTACCATATCTCACATGTCGTTCGTGCTAGTTGGCAAACAACACAAGCCTGATCTTCTCTCTCATTCTAATGCACGCGACATAAAAGACGTAAAACATGATGTGATACAAACAGCTATGCGTTATGCATAGCCACTACCCTCTCTATTCCCCACTACGTCTGTGACCGTTTTCATTTATCGTCTTCCTCTACAATAAAACGATCACGGCTGGACCAAAGGTGCTGCACTCTTACAGTCGAATATAATCAAAATCCTCGTCGTATAAAAAAAAGTTTGGGAACATTGCGCTCTATAATTAAGAATAATAAAAAGTACAGCGAGGTTAACATCCCGCGCGTGACAGAAGTGTTGACAAATGTTACATGGCATGCGTAAAAAGTTCCAATGATAAGAATAAGGAAGCACCTATTTATACCTGTCAACACACTAATAAATATTTCGATTTTGATCAACATTGCTTATTCTTTGAGCACTGGATAGATAAAACCAAATAGCCCTGGAGTTGTTTCATTGAAAAAAGCGGGCAGTAAATTGTTCGTCGCTCAGCTTCTGCAATTGACTGATGCACGCGCAACCCATCAACAAGTGGTATCAGTTGCGGAGCTATTTGTTAGAATATTAGGAAAAAGCGATTCTATCTGATCCTCATGTGACGCTCAATTAATGACAGGGGAATTATGACAATCGGAGTAAGTGCACGCGTGTGTGACTCAGACAGGAGAGAGATAAGTGGAGAGAGTAAGCTCCGCCCCCGGCTGCTCGCCGCTCTGTCGACTGACTCGATTGCCCGTTTCCATTCGTCTTTTTAATTGTAATTCGCGGGGGCGGGCAAGATACAGACAGGGCAAAATTAAAAATTGGATAAATTATTACGGTCTAAAAATAGGTTGAGTTATTTCTTCGGTATTATTACTATTATTATTTCCAACTAACCCATGCGCATTGAGCGAGTAGCATAGGAGATAGGAAAAGAAAGGCGAGTGGCTTTGCAGCGGCTTAAAAAGGTAATACCGGCAGTGCAAATCCGAAGTTGTGAAAAACTTAATAGTGATTGTTTTAGTCGATTTATTATCGGATTGAAAAGATTTTTCCATTTGGTTTGATTTCGTTTGAGATACGAAATCGTCGTCTTTTTGACGGAGCATAAATTTGCACTTCCAAGGCCGTGTAGTGAATTTTATTTGAAAACGCCTCAACACCATCTAGAGGTATGCATAAATTATATTGTTACGGACCTCTAGCGTATGCGACCCACCATACGCTTTAGCGTTTTGTGGGCCGCATTATAACAACTGCTACACGTCCGTAACACATTTCGCTATTCTCCATGGGAGGGCGACACATTTGTGACACGTGATCAACAGGGAAAACGGAAGCAGCCATTTTTGGTTGGCTTGGCTTGGCTTGTTGGTTAGTTGTTATTCTGTGAACCTTGATTTTATTCAAGGCATCCGCGTGGATTTTAGAATAATCAACTCAAGAAAATTTCCTCAATCCGTTGTTGTTCCGTTTAGCGGAATATTTTGTGTTTGTGAGTAAATTTTATCTGCGGAAGCAGGATATTAAATTACACAAGGTAAGCTAACCTCTTCACGCTATCTTGCCCGTTCTCTACCCACGTGTTTCGCAAATTTGCAGGCTTTCCTTTGGAAATACAGTGTCAACTCAAAAGGCGGACTCGACCCCATTTATCCGACTGTGGCTTCCAGGAGTTTTGGTGGATTGTTCCCTCATCAGTGAGGTAAATTATGTTTCATTTGTAGGTTATGTCAGAATTTCTCACATTAAGCACGCTTCACGTGCATTTCTGACTGTGAATTAAATCGTGATATCTTTAGGGTTCTACGGACGGGGCTTCTACGCACGTCAGTGAAGTTCCACGGACGGAGCATCCACAAACAGTGGAAGGTTCCAGGGCTGGTGAGGCCACGATCAACCCCATCCTTGGGTCCATTTCTTGTGTCCCGAAGGCATCTCTGCAGGGCTTCAGTTCTTCCACCGGACTCGGTATCGTACCACCCTAAATAAGTGTGTGTTTATTATTTTTACTTACCGGGGACCACCTTCAGTGGTTCTGCTGGACATCAATTTATACTTTTTGGCATTTTAACCTGTACATTTTTAAATATTTTATGCATATATTTACATATATTTAAGGAGGTTCTTTAAATCAAACCTTTGTGGCAGAATTTATGACAATTCATGATAATATTGTAAACCGATGTGTAGCTACACGAGGCATTTTATGAATGTTATAACTGATTAATCGTGAAATATTGGCCACAACTGTGAACATCGCCAGGTTATATTCTAGAGAACCAATTTTGTAAATTGTTCAATATAGTGCATTTCATTTTTAAAGAAAGTGTCATTATTTCGTCTGCGACCACTACATATGGAAAAACTCAGTGATTTGTTAAGTAAGTAAACTAATAATTTATCATAGTTTATGTAAGCTTGGGATTAACGCCCTGAGATAGTCTGAGCTAGAGAAATTTTATCGTAGGCACGTACATCACTTTCCGGGTAAGCCAGTGCCTACGGTATCTGCTACGCTACAGTAGCCCAAGTGATTTCGTTACGTAATATCTGATAATCATTAAGATCCAACGTATCTATTTGTTTATGTACGTTCAACCCGTAGCAATATTTAATTAATTTATCCTTATTTTTGGGAATTATTTTTAGGCGTTTCCATTTTGGTGTTTTTATTTGCCATTGAAAATCCCGTAATAGTTTTATTTTGAACATTCAATTAATGGAATTTAAAGATATAGTAGATAGCTGCTAAACGTTCCTCCTAATTCGGCTTATCAGTACCCGCAGCGTTTTTTCCTGGCTGCTGGATTCCTCCGTCGCCCTCAACCCGCAGGAACACCGGACTGTCACTCAACTGGCCGCCGATGTAAACAACAACCTAGAGGTCAGATCTACTCTTTATTATTCTTCTTTCGTACTCAACCAGAAAACATCGTTTTTCTTCGACCAAAAATACCATCTAATGACTTTTATGATTATTGTAATTTAGGGTTACAATTTTTTCAATGAACATAGTATACAATAGCTTATTTATTTCAACAGAAATATTTAACCATTAAAGATTAATTTTGGTGTACAAGTAATATAACATTCTTACATCTCGGGGTAGTGTGACGCGTTCTTCTCCACCTCGCACGTTGCCGTGGAGAAAAGGCGCGGCCACTCTTTGACACACGAGCTTCGGAAACAAGTTTTCGAATTACTCGGGCGCCAGTCCTAGTTTAAGTGATAAGACACACTACCCTCAAGCCGAGTACGCGAGGCTGAGCAGCTCAAGTGGAGAAAGTTTATTCCAGTGGGTCAATATATGGGAAATTAGACGTTCACACACAGACAATAATACTCAGAGTATTTCAATAAAGTCAGTATATTACTACAAACCTATATGTACAAAGCTACTTCAACTACTAAAATCTATAAGTTACTTAGGCCGGGAGGAGCAAGCAAAAAAAATCTAGTACCAAATGACTCAGGCGACAAGGATAGCAAGCACAAAATTCTTGGTCTGGATTCAGGCACGCCTACTTGCGGGAACGGTCAGAGCGGACTGACACACTTGCTTGGTATACCGGGACTTTTCTGGCGGCTTCAAATTTAGCGTGAACACGTCTGCTGGCTCTGAGTCGATCGGCAAGACTGCCTACATGGCATGAATTTAATTACTTCCGTCAGATATGAAGGAGTGGGAGAAACAGCAGAAAACAGATGCGTGATGGATCACGGTGACGTCAGACGGACTTGACAAAATATTTTCAGAATCAGATTTGGACATAGAAAAATTATTTCGGAATATTTCGCGACTTAGAAAAATAATTCAAATATGTATTTGTGGACTTAGAAGAATAATTCCACGATGGATTTGTGGACTTAGAAAATTATTGCAAATACAGATTTTAAGGACTTAGAAAAATGAATGTTACCTGGTGGCTTCAAATATTTAGCGTGAACACGTCTGCTGGCTCTGAGTCGATCGGGAAGACTAACTGGTCGTTGTGAATTTAATTACTGCCTTCAGAGATGAAGGAGTGGGAGAAACAGCGGAAAATAGGTGCGCGGTGGATCACTGTGACGTCAACTGGACTTGTAAAAATATTTGAAATGTCTTTGGGGACTTAGAAAAATAAGTCCACGACGGATTTGTGGACTTAGAAAATAATTCAAATATAGATTTTACGAACTTTAAAAATAAATGTTACCTGAATTGTGGACTTTTCTTTCAGTACAGCACCAGAGCCAACAGCAGGCACGTGTACCTCGTGGGACGGCAGCCGGAAGACTAAATGCGGAATAATTAAATTATTCCCGTGTACTGAAGGAGTGACGTCGCATAGGTGACGTCGAACGGACTTGTAAAATATTTAAAAATATTTTCGGACTTAGAAAAATAATGCCACGATGAATTTGTGGACTTAGCAAATTTACCTTTCTCTGGTACCACAGGACGGAGAGCTCTGCACATCTAACGTGGTCGGTCGCTGGGAAGGCACTGACTCATGCGTGGTTTGGCGTGTCTGAAATGTAGAAACCACCTGAGTTCATCTGTACTTTACAATCTGATATACCTACTCGGGGTTTCTAGAAATTAATTAATTTTAAACGAATTCGCCTACGGTGGTACAGTATATTTAAAATATAACAGAACTATAAAATATTTTCGGGAAAATAATGATACTTTATACATATTTCGGTAACGAAAAATACTTCGTTACAGTAGTTAACATTTGGATAATAATCTGACAGCTACTGTAAAACATTGGAAAAACAACAAATTCCACACTTTCATGCGCCCTTAATAATGGAGATCTTTATTATTATTCCAGCGTACAGGTAGAATTTAACAACGCGCATACGTTGATTAAGTACCTTAACATAGGTTATTATTATATTACTTATTACTTATCTTACGTGGTTTCAATTCTTTAGTTGAACTATTTTGAAGTTTATCGTACCTTCGGAACATATTTCTAGCTTTTCCCTTGTTTGATTATGTAACTTAACGATATCTGCCGTTCAGTTGTGCCAATCATTTTTTGTAATACAATTATTGTTTATTAAGTTGATAATTTTGTTTTATTTTAATCACTTTGAAAGCCACATACTATTTGGGGCGAAATTAGTCAGTTTGAAACAAGTTAATTTAAAAGAATTTCAGTTTCGTAGTTTCCTGGTCATAAGCCGACTTTTATAATAATTTAAACTACATGGTGCTCAAAAGGTCATCGAAAAATTGTGTCGTTGGTTAATACCCACTGTATATTCAGTTAACCGATATCTTGTTTTAGTTTTCATATAAAAGACCCACCCCTAGCTCACCGCAGATTAGCCAGCCGGCTCAAGCGTAAATTCTTTTGAATATTTATTCATGGCATTTTATAACACTGATAGGTGTTTAGTTCCGCACGATTCTATAACGTATAATTACTCCTATTGCAATTTTGGGGAAGTAGCGTTATAAAATAAAAAGCAAAAATGTTTTCCCTCTGTTTTGAGCCCTGCTAGAACTTCCCACACCTCTCCGTTCTCCTGCTATACAGCAAAAACTTTGCACTCTCCCTTCCTAATTATCGGATTGCGGGCTAGTTGGGCGGAAATTGAAGATAAAAAATAAATCCATCGATGGACATCAAATTATTCCCTCCAACTCTTCCCTTCATGAGAAAAACATTTTTTTAACAAATTTTATTTGATTTTTTGAGATCCACCTCTCCGGTCACGAGTTATCGGGGTTTAAAAGAAATTTGCCCTCCCTCTTTCCCACCCCTCCTAATTGTTCCACAATCCCTAGCCTTCGGCCTCTGAAATAATTGACATTACTTTTCTATGAAAAATATAATAAAATAATGCATGTCGAGCCGAGAAAAAATTAATTGAAAATTTTTTTTCCTGTAACATTAATTCGCGATATCTCGCTAAATAATGATACGACGTCGATGAGCCCGAGAACCAAAATTACGTGTTTTGCCAAGTTTTTTATTTTTGGGAGGGATATTTTTTTCTGTGGAATCAACACGCGCCGACTTATTGACGTAAAACCGATTTCCAGTATTTTTAAATGGTCCCCTCCCCCCTCTCGACCCCCAGATCTGTGAAACGTAAGTGGAGAAACAATGCCGAGATCCGACTTAGTCGATTGGAAAAAAAAATTTTCAATTTAAGGATTACGAATTGAGGATCTTTTTTCTGCCCAATCCACTCCACTGTAAACACTGCAAAATTGTAACAGTTCCGGATCAGCTGGTGTTTTATTTGAAGAAAACTATAAGAAGCGATTATTAATTTCCGTCGGATTACTTAACTCTTGTGGTAATGAAACTGTTACCGGGATTTTATAAATATTTAGCTCATTTAATTTTCTCTACAGTAATTTATTAATTACTATAATAATTATTATTAATGCAAAATTCCAAATAGCCCCTTTCTTCATAACGTACAGTTATATTAGTTTGGTTTTTTAAATATTTATAATAATTCCAGTTGCGTTCTGCTTTGTTTTTCTTATATTTATTAAATGCCTTATCTTTAAGTTTAATCATACATTTTATATTATCCGTTAGGGAACTACTTAAAGTCAAAAGTGTTTTTAAAATATAATATTCGGGCATTGCCATTAATAAAAATAACTAAATTTAAAATGGATACTTCATTCTTCCGGACCCGTTATTTTGGAATAACGGGTTACGATTTCTAAATTCGTTTTTGTAATTTTTAGGTCTTCTTTGTCCTCCGAAAAAGCTACAGACAAATAAGTTTTCTGCATCTATATCATCACTGTGGAGTATTAACAGCGAGCTGGCTGATAGTTAGATTTACGCCAGGAGGACATATTATTTGGGGTGGATTAGCAAACAGTTTAGTTCACGTCGTAATGTATGGTTATTATTTACTAACTGTCATAGACAAGGATAAGGGGAAAAATATAACGTTGAAAAAATTTCTTACGCAAATGCAACTCGTAAGTAAATTTGCGATTACTTATGAGACGATAAAATCGTGAATTTCATTAGTATTTAGTAATAAAGAAATACTACATAATGTAATATAAAATTTAGGCAATTTCATGCCCCACCTTATATTTTTACGTATACGCTAATAAGTTCAGGACCAATTTGAAGAATAATGTGCTCCAAATAAATTCCACTTTAATTTCCTTTTATTTCGCACCTTAAATCAACACATTCCTCACGATTTTCTTTAAGTATGATTTTACTTGATAAATTGGACAGCCATATTTCTAATTTAGTTTAGGTGTTCTGACTTAGCGTGATTTTATATATTGGAAGGAATGATGCAAATTTTTTAATTTTATGTAAGTATTTTTTTATGATACCGAACAGGTAATCAGTTTAAGTGTGGAGAAATTACTCCAATAATGCATAAAAATAAAAACAAGCTTACCAAATATACAGTACAACATTGAAATATGAATACAAACAATGTAAATTTATAAAAAAGAAGAAAAACGAAAGAGGGAAAAAATAATAATCTTACCAATATAAAGCACGAAAAAGGGCTTGACTATCTGGGATCTTGTAGCGATTTCCCTTGGAATTGGAGGACGGTACGCTCCAAGCAGCAGGAAAATCAGGGTCAGCAGGAAACTCGACAGATAGCAGGTAACAAGAGAGGCAGGTAGCAAGAAAAAGCTGACTCGAACACAACTTCAATGAACGTCACCAATTGTAATCGGTTGACTACAAAATAAATTAGAAAGTGTGATCGGCAACAAAATAGACTTTATTAAATCTATCACAATTCAGCTTTTTAAAAATTCCGAAGACAATTGTAATGTTATGTTTTTTATTCATATCATAATATTATTTTTCTTAGGAATCGATTTAGCACCCTCGAAAACGGGGGAACAGTTTCTAGTCTGAGACGAAAGGTAGTTCATCCTACTTCTTCAATGAACTATTTATGTGTATCCATTTTTAGGATAAATGTCATATTCAATGAAATACAAATACAAATACTTTACAAAACGGAGCTGAATGTTTATAATATTGTGTATGGCATTTAGTATATCCATACCAGTGAGCAATTCAGCAAAATTGTAGCCAAAACTTTGTGTGTATAACATTATATTTTTGTAAATATAGAAACAATCAAAATTTGCTCAGATTTTGTATCAGAATACCGCAATCCAGGGGTCAAACTCCTTGGAAAAATTACTATAGATGATGATTGCAACCTGTCTGCTATCATTCAATTTTTCAAATACATATTGCATAATACAGGATAATAATTTCAGTGGATCTACCTGGAACAAATCCATATTGATCTGTTTCGATTTGATCTTGAACATACCTGATCAATGACGTATTTCGAAAACTTTCACGGAATTGCAAATTATTGTCATTGATCTATTTATAATTTGAGAATTATATTTGTCTTTTTTACAAACAGAACACAAACAGAAGTATTGTTATACATCGGGCAATACTTGGTATAAATTAAAAGATATTATAAGTGGCAGAGCAAAAATCCGTGCACATTCCTTTACTATAAATGCAGGTATTGTATCTGGACCTTTAGTAGATTTAGGTTTAATTTTCTTGAGGGAGATTTACACGTCCAATTCTGAAATAGCTGTTAAATATAAATTGTGATTGTATATTTCACAATAAAAGGGATGTTTATTACTAACAGTTAGGGTTCAAATAAATAAAGGGTAGCAAATGCACCGACATGCATGTTTTTAAGGATTTATGCATTGAATGTTATTATATAATAATATTATCAGACATATGGACACAATAATAAAATACAAAATTTTTTAATCTAAGTGGAGTTTATTGGTGTTGCATCTCATTCATTATGCAAAGTATATTTTCAAATCAAATCAAATCATTCTTTATTTTCAATACGACCCGTAATACAATTATATAGAATAACGTCAACAGTTTCCTTGCAACTGCAAAAAATTGTAAGAAAAACTACAAAAAATACTATAAACTACAAACTACAACTACAGAAGGCTGCAAAAACAGCAGACAAACAAACAATGACATGTAAATACGAAGTATAAAAAACAAATACTGAAAAAAGTAAGAAAAGGTGTAAAAACAAATGTTCCAGGTATGGTACATGTAATATAAGAAACTAAATGTCAGGATTAAGAAATGCGAGTTTTTAAATATAAATAAACAAAAAACTGTTTGTCATATGAGTTTAAACATCAAATTCAGAACAATCCAAGTACTCTAAAATGGAGTAAAAAACATTATTTAATAACAAACTTTTTACAGCTCTTTTAAATAAATAAACGTTTGAAATTTCTTTAATAAAATTGCGTAGTTTATTAAACAACTTAATAGACATGATGGTGGGTACTTTGTCAACCATAGCTAAACGGTGTTGTGGTAAGCTAGTGTTATTATTCAGCCTTAAATCGTAGTGCTCAAAGCCGTCTCTCTTCTGAATAAAATTATTAGGGCTAGTTTTAACGAAAACAGTTTAGTATATACAAACTTGTAACTGTAAGTATACCTAATTCTTTAAAAAGTTGTCTACAAGAATATTGGGGTGATTTAAAAGTTATTGTTCGTAAGATTTTCTTTTATATGACTAAAATGTCTTTTACTCTCGAGGAGTTTCCGCAGCAAATAATTCCATAGTTTAAACACGCATGTACAATGTACATAAGCAAAATAATAGAATTTTAACAGTTTAACACTAACTTTTGATCTTAACTGCCATAAAACAAAGTAGTGCGTGGAAAGTTTTTTTGTTATCCCGCCTATATGATAATTCCAAGATAATAGAGAATCAACCTGCAACCCAAGAAATTTGGTAACCTCACCCTGTTCAATAGATTTGTTATCAATTTTTACAAGGAGACTTTTGTTTAACTCACGAGTAGCGAAAACTATCAGTTCTGTTTTTAAGTTGTTTAAAACCAAACCATTGTCCAAGCAATACTTTTGCATAGAGATAACAGTATCATTTGCATTTTTACTAATTTCGCTAAAATCATCACAGCAGCAGCAGTATCTGCAAATAATGAGATGTAACAATTTGTTAATGGCTCAGCAATATCATTGATGAAAACAATAAACGACCCCAGGATACTTCCCTGAGGCACGCCAGTAGTAGTAGAAGCGAGTTCATTTGATCTATATGTTGAACAGTTATCTGATAACCTAACCTCTTGTGTCCTATTACAGAGATAATATTTTAACCAACTTAATGCTGTTCCGCGTATACCATAATTATAACATTTGTCTAGAAGAGGCGCATGATCTATGGTATCAAACGCACGTTTTAGATCGAAAAATATACAGGCAGTAGTTTTGCTGTTATCTAAATTTGACGAAATGAAATTGTACAAGGATAGTACTGAATGTTGAGTGGAAAGATCCTTTCTAAAACCAAATTGATGATTAGTAATAATATTTTCTTTCTCTAGAAATGCAGAAGTTCTTATGAAGTAAGCTTTTTCAAGAACCTTTGAGACGGCGGATAGTAGTACCACTCTTCTATAATTAAAAATATCATTAATATTGCTCTTTTTATGAGTAGGGATAATAATAGTTTTTTTATTGCCCTATTTTATATTAGAGTTTTAAACAATGTATATATTTATATGTATTTTGCAGGTACAGTTCATCTTTATTATATTAGTTTTTGGAATGTTGATATTTAACCCAGATTGCACTTATCCAAAAATGGTAACTTACGTGATTATTCCCCAGAACCTCTTACTGATTTTTATGTTTGGAGATTTCTATATAAGAACTTATATAAAAAGTAAGAAAAACATTGTTAATTGTTCAAAGTAAAAAATGAGTAATAAAAAATATAAAAAAATTATATTGTACTATTATTAATATACTTTATTTTAGTTTATCATGAACTGTTTTTGTTCAAACATCACATAGAGTAAAAATATTACCTCAGATATAGTGTAACAGTGCATTGTCAGCACGTTACAAGGTTTCTAAATTTTATCCTAGACATGAAGTCGATTACACATTTAGTTATCAGATGACGTCTATGGTTGCGTTCAGTGTCCGCGCAATTAATATTTTTGTATATGAAATATATAGCCACTGCCAATTTTGAACGACCTACCTCGAAGAGAATAACACGAAACCGGGAATACGGTGTCGAATTACACCGGGAACGCTCTTTTTAATTTCTGTTGTGATAGAGATTAGTCGTGTCTGCCTCGAGCGATTTAAAAATTTCTGAAACACGTGTAACTAGTAATTTCAATCACTTAAATGGACTAAGGTAATTAATAGCTATATATTTTTATGGATAAATATTAATTATGGTATGTTTCCTTTTTAGATTTACAAGATTGATTTTTTTTTCTTGATTTTTCTTGAATTTTCTTAAATTTCCTTAAATTTCTTAAATATCATAGTATTTTATCAAACCTTTAATTCTATATCTATATACACAACTATTATCATACCGATACAAGTAGGCTCATTTATGAAGTCGAGCCGTGGAATTTAAGTCACCTGCAGTTTCCAAAAAAACTCAAGTTCGACGGAATAGTTTTTTGAATCGGATTCCTTATCTTCCTGTGTAGCGCGTAGTCTGTGGTAGCGCCACCTGCATTTGAATCAGCTGATCGAGAACCTGACAGCGGACCACCTGGACAACTTTATAACCTCTAATTTCAAGGAAAGGAATATAAGAAAGCTGTATGTAACTAGTGTGTAATCGACCCAGGAGGAATCATTTTGTCCTAGACAAGATTTCAAGATAAGTACCAATCTGTTTTAAGTGACAATGTAGAATTTCTGCACCGCAGGATATTATTATAATTAAAATACATTGCTTCTAGTTCAGTTGCTTGGTTAAAAGTAGAAACTACAATTTATCTTTAGTGCCAGTAGTAAATTTTTTGCACTGCTTAGACCGTGGGTCTGCTTCATTTATTTTAAGTATCTGAGGTTAAGTCTTATTTTTTTAATAGTAGGGCACTGCTGTGACCATTGTATATTTTTTTTGTGTGGGCCATAGGTAGGGTTATACCTACCGATATATTTAAACGCTTGTAGTATAGTGTAGCTTTTTAGGCTATTTTTTTGTGTACAGACTGCTTTTCTGTAAATATAATTATGTAAATAATATCTTCTGCAGCTATATTAAATTAACATTGTATATATTAAGTTGTGTTTCTTTTCTGCCTTTTGATTCTTCATTACATAAAATCTCAATAACATTTATTAATTTCCAGCTGCAGTAACTGGTTATCTAAACTCTTACCTCGACTCTTGCCTCCTAAATACTGGCTAGCCGAGGCATTGTTATCTAAAGTAAACAATTACAATAGCAATAATTGTTTAATATAAATCGATAGATAACAGCTATAGTACAAGTAAGGGGGTCAGTGGAAAAGTGGTACAAGTGACAATTTTTAATAATATCAGTTAACTGCAAAAATGGATAGTTAAAGTAAGGATCTGATCTGGTAAGTCTGGTCGATAGTAGCCGAGTGGGTTAAGGCGCGAGGTGGCAATCGCGATTAATCACACGGACATCGCACCACCGGGTTCGAATCCTGGCTTCAGCACTGTCGGAGGAAATGGTTGTATGTCCGCGTTTTTTCAATGTGTATCCCCCTTCCGCACAAGCCCCTGGCTTCTGGAATTGGGGGTTGTCTAATTTCTGTGGTGTTTATTATTATCTGTTTCGAGGAAAAATGCTATAAAATAATGCATTGTAGCGACATCTATGGTATGGCAGCAAAGGCTCTTCTACGATGAGATATTCTTTATGGGAGAAAAGTAGCACAAGTGCACTTGTACCATTTTTCTATTAAAAGAACGAACACCATTAGGTTTGTGTATATGATACGTTTGACATTTGTAGTGGAATAAGTCTATTAAAATAAGCTTTTAAGTGAACATTTCTATTTAATTCAAAACAAATGGAGGAAGGTAAATACAATTTTAAAATTTATTTAGATTCTTGCATTTTGTAAAACGTTAATTTTAAAATAACTAACTCTTAACCTTATTTTTTCATAATTCTCGGATTTTGAAGACTCAAACCTAAATAAAACTTATTATCCTGATGAGAGCACTAGTGTAAGTGAAAATGACGTTCCAATGACATCACTGATCACTAACAACAAAAAAAATGTTGAAGGTGGTATAATTGAAGGAAAAAAGAGAGTAAGGAAACCAGATACATATAAGAAGCGAGTAAGAAAGAAGTTGAGAAACAGCGGAAAGGCCTTCTTTGGACATAAAAATCAACCTAAAGAAGAGAAAAAGTGTACTTACTTTATTCGTACTTGTCGGTATAAGTGTATCGAAATGTCGGAAGCAGATGCACTTTTCAAAAGTTTTTGTTAGTTGGAAAATTATGACCTGCAAAGCAGCATTTATTTCTTCCTGTGTAAAAATAGAAAACCTTTATAAGGAAAAAAGTAATGCAGTTTCACAGAAGATGAAATCTGTTACTATAACTTTGAAAAACCATAGGATCTGCAAAGACTTCTTTTTAAAGACCTTTGCACATAAGTAATGGAAGATATTCAAGAGTTGTTAGTAGAAAGACAGATACAGATTTCACCGCATTTGATGGCAGAGGAAAGTCAACTAATCCGAAAAAAATATCAGAAGATGATCGGAACTTTGTAAAAGAGCATATAAACCGATTTCCAAAATACAATAGTCATTATTGCAGGAAAGATAATCCTAACAAACAATATCTTCCATCTTATTTTAATATTCAGAAAATGTATCGGTTGTATATAGATTTTGTGAAGAAAATAAAAAAAAAACAGTTAAAGAATGGCTTTATCACGAGATATTCAATACTGCTTTCAACCTTTCATTTCATCGACCACACGCAGATACGTGCAACAAATGTGACAAATTCGCAAGTTCACTAAAGGCAGCTAAAGATGAAGAAAAGAGCTATAGAAATAGAGAAAGATGTACATCAACGAAAAGCAGAGAGAGCAATTGAAGGGAAAAGAAAAGCGAAGCGGCCTGCTCAAGAGTTACAAAATGAGACTCTAGCGATATGCTCTTATCTCCAAAAAACACTACCAACTCCATGTTTAACAACAAACAAGGTTTACTATTTGCGAACTTTATGGACATACAACCTTGGAATTCATAACATCGAGTGGTTCTTCAGAGGTAGCCTGATGTTTACTAAAGTTTATTAAGTAATTGCCAGCAATCTACGAAAAATATTATAGCTTTCAGTGATTCTTGCGGGGGCCAAAATAAAAATATACAAAAATTTTGGATGTATGTTGTAAACAATACTAACATACATACTGTTGATCATAAGTTCTTAGAGCCAGGACACGCTTATATAGAATGTGACGAATATTTTGGTCTTATAGAAAAACACAAACGTTACATTTAATATGTTTTTATTCCCAGTGAATGGACCAAAGCTATTAAAGAAACCTGCAAAAAATTTTCTGTTGAAGAAATGAAATCAAAAAATTTCTTCTCTTTTTCTGAAGTAGATGGAATAACATCTATTGTAAAGAAGGATAAACAAAGGCGAAATATTGCTTGGAGAACCATTAAATGGTTAAGGGTAGAAAACTAACCTAACCTTATAATATGCAGTTTAAAGATAATTTTAATGAAGACTTCGAATTTATGGAAGCAGAGCAAGGTTTAAAATTTTTTTTTTTTATTTATTAATTATTATTTAATGTCTGATGGATATCAAAATAACCTAGAATCCACAATACTATGTTAGAAGCTGTTCTACAATTTTTCAAATTGAGCTTATCCAGATGCTGTCTAGCGATAGACTAATTTGCCCAGAACGTTTAGATTTACTATGAATAATTGGAGTCTGGATTGCTGCACCAGGACGTGTCCAACTTCGTACACTTTCAGTTTCGAGTCATAGGGCTACATTGGTATTATTCTTTCTTGTGTTAAAGTTCTTTTTTTGTACAATTTTGTCGATTTTTCACTTTTCATGCAGGTCAAAATTATATTATAATTAATTTGTATTTTTTAAGATTTACTTTTAAATTTCACTTTCTCAAAATTACTTCCTAAATATCTGTTGTAAAACTTTGATTATTTTAAATAGATTTTATCATTCGTTTTAACAATTACCCCTATCCCTCACCAACAAATTTCAATATCATCTATAGGAGATTGGTTTTAAGGGAAAAAGAGACAAATTTACTCGTTTTTTGTTATAGATGATACTCTCATAATATCAAATATTTCATTGTCTCTCTTCCCTAAACAAAACAAAATTGTTATTTTATACCACACACACACAAAGGGTAAGTTTCACCTCTCTTGTAAGTTCTCTGAACCTACGACCATTTGCATTTAACCAACCAACCAACTAGTGGTTCGCATTTGTTGCTTTGTTTATTGGCCATTTCAACAAAAAGGGAAGTAAGCAGGTAACGTAATTTTTTTTTGTTAAGTAAACAGATAACAAAATTTATCATTACCTAATAGCATGGCATTACCATAGCAAACTTGAAAGAAGTGGAGAATAAGTATTAAGTAACGCTAAGATGAAAAGAATACAGATACTTGAGAGTGTTCTTGTCTTACTCAGTACGGGTGTATGCGAGTTAAATTCTTTAACTATATTGTATCGGTGCTATAGTCGAGTGGAATTAGCTCCGAAAGTACCCAAATCAATATCTAAATCTGAGTGGATAATTCTGAAGTGATTCATGAACAGGAAGTGTCAAAGGTGATATTTACATACTTTCTGGACGAGAATTCGGTCGCATTTGTTTATAACAGCACCTTGAATGTTGTAATAAACAGTTCTTTCTTAATAACTTTGATCGTAGCTCACAGCAAGAAAAAAATTTAATATAAAAGGTGTAGGTATTAACAATACGAATATTTTAAGCCCCAGTTTATTAAAATTGGTTCAATAGTTTATTCGCAAAACGCAAAAAACCTTTGAAAATCAATGATTTTTCGATTGTTAATATCCGGGTGTAAACTATTTAAAAGTTTACTCTGTGGTATGCTTAAAATACCGTTCAAATTTGATTAAAAAAATATTCAATAGTTTCCGAGATAATTTAATTTGTTTATAGCATTATGATGACTTTAACCTACAATAACATTCAATTTTTCAATCATACGATAACAAAAATGTGCTCATTTGAAGCATAAAGGTTGCTACTTCTTAATGCAATTGTTACCCAGTCAGATAATAACTTTTATCGAGTGTTTACAATTGCTTTAAAAATGGCGTTATATTTTCCTCATAAAAAAATTGAATGACTCGCTGAATTATTAACGCAACGTATTGTCAAACGAATAAAATTAAAACTAAGGTCTTGGAATTTATGTTGCGCCAAACTAGAATTTTCCATTGGGGCAAAGATACATTTTTTTTTTTCAAAAAATCATAGCTCCCATGTTTCTTATTTTAATTTTTTTGTTTGCTATGAAACTATGAAATTTAACCCGTATTTAGAGGTTTAGTTGAATTATATTTGGACAGTATTTTCAACTTCCCTTGAGTATTAATAATAATGCAAGGGATAGTATAGCGTTGATGCGCGGCACTGGAGAGGGGGCAAGAGAGGGGATAGATGCGCTCCTGGGCTCGCGCTCACTCAAAATTTGCTCCAACTGCTTCTCTCTGCATGAATCGTCGATATCCCGGCTTCTAATTATCCAATTTCGATGATGTTTTTTGATTTGCACTAGCTCAACGAGCCCATTCAAATTTGTCAAAAAGAAATTATAAAATTCACTGTAATATGGAGAAAATAGAAGAGTATTTGGAATATTCAATTTTATTTCATATTTTATTAAACAATATCTAAACGTAGTATAATCTACGCCTTTTTATTGTATTTACATATTAATTCTCATCATCCTCAGACTCATCACACTTATCACAATCATCGTACTCATCGTCATTATCAATAGTATCTTTTCTTCATTTTCTATCTCTTTCGATATTTAAATTACTAACAATTTCTCCATCTGAGTCAGTCGAAAGATTATCATCCATACCATCGTTTTCATTCAGCATAGCTGCACTTGCATTTGATCAGTTTTTCCCTTCGCAATTAGTACACAAATTTGAACATTGTAATCCATGCTTCCTACATCCACATGTTCTCAACCAACCTATCGTATACAGGCAGGTTAGTAGTTTTAAAATATTTTCCGGTACAAGAGGCTCTTCACTCTTAATAGGCCTTAAGCCATACTGGCCCTTCTCCCAACCCCATCGTTTCGTACCTATTTCTTTTCCTAACCACTTCTGGATTTGTTGATCTGCTGAAGGCGCACATGGTTCGTGCCACGGCTTATTACGGTCAGTGGAAGATTCGGATAAACGTTGAAAAGTCAGAGGCGATAGTTTTCACGCGCCGATTCACTGAAAACAAAATTCTGACGCCAATTTCGATCAGGGGACACCAAATTCCAACCAAAAGGTGCGTGAAGTACTTGGGGGTAATACTGGACCAAAGACTGACGTTTAACACGCATATAAATGAAGACAATACGGACGTTCTACTCCTTGTCCAGGAGTCTGTATCCGCTCATGGTCAGGGGTAGCAGACTTAACAGACAAAATAAAAAATTATTGTACACAATGGTGATCAGGCCAGCAATCACATACGCGGCGCCGGTGTGGTGCAGCACGTCGGCCACGACAATGAACAAACTGAAAGTATTGGAACACAAATTTATGCGCCTCATTTCGAATTCCAACAGGTACACTTCCTTCAGAGATCTCTATGCACGCTGCCACGACATAACGCCAATAGCGGAGTACATCCAGAATATATCTCAAAAATTCTACACCTTCAAACTGGGTGATAGTCCGCTAACCCAAAATATAACACAAATTAGACAGCATAATGCCCCCTTTCGAATAAAACACACCTTACCTTACCAGACGCTGCCCATCTTCCGGCAACCTCTATAGCCAAACCTTCACCAACTATAACTTCTTCTTCCCCTACCTATCTGTACTGATATTTCATAACTGTTAAATCTTTCCTATTACTCTTGGTTTATGTTTGTACATTTTTGTTTTATTTGTTCTTGTTTGTTTTGTTTGTTATATAAATTTATCTCTAGTACATCGTAAAATCAAAATTATATTTAGACAAGAAATTATAGAGTACAAAAGATTCAGCAGTAACTCTGCTCGCCATTGGAAATCTTGCAACGGGATCCATCATTATAGGCTTTGGTACCCGCACCAGTAGCACAAAATTAAATAAGTGATATACCATCAAATTTTATTGTTAACTGTTTTCAGCTACTTAGTAGTGTACAATTATTATATTACTCATTTTAAATTTTATTTGTAAATAGGAGAATGAGTGTGTTGATTGTGTCTTGAATGCATCACTAAATGTATTCAAGATACAATCAGCAAGATTATAAATTGAACCAGCACTGCTTCGCTGGACCCTGTTACCACCAACGTGACAAACAATATGCGTTGGTTACAGGGTCAAATGCGAAGTAGATATCTGGTTAGATATTTGTTCTGTAATGTAAATAAAGTTATTTTGATTGATTGATTGATTTGTTGATATGCGCGAAATGAATACTGGATCGTTGCTCCTTCTGTTGGAGGAAGTGATTCCAATTTAAAAGCCGACCTAGTTGTAGACTTTTCGTAAGTAATGAAATGAATTTTATTCAAAAATCCTTTGTCTTTTTTTGTACTGTACATACGCGCGACTATTTCACAACTATTCTCACCAATCCTCTTTCTATCAATTACACCATCTTGAACATAGAAATATTCCGCCAAATGCAACAAATTTTTATTTTTTCTAGTAATTTAATCAACTTATTTTTACCTTGATTAAAAAACCAAGAAGTTGTGTCACATCCTGTGAAAGCATGTAAAAATGCGATCACAGACTTGACTTTTGAAAATTTGAAGCAATTCGACGTATAAATATTATCCGGGACCTGACCTCTACCTTGTTTTAAAACTTCTAACGGGTCAAATTTCATAGCTTCATATAAATAAACATGGGAGCTATGATTTTTTGAAAAATGTATCTTTGCTCCAAATTAATTTGGAAAATTCTAGTTCTGCGCAAAATAAAGTTCAAGACGTTACTTTTAATTGGATTCATTTGACAATACGTTGCGTTAGAAAACCGCTGCCCAAGGAATCACTACTTCCACATCCAGATTTTGTAGCCAAGTCTGATACACACTAAATCCAAATATAATATTTTATTTCCTTTAATAATAGAGTGGGAGTGATAGAGGGGGTGGCAAATGTAAAAAAAATCAGAAGCCCTTGGTTCTTGTATACCTACTAAATCCCAATTTAATTTTATATTCCCTTAAACAATAGTGTGGGGGTGGCAATGGGGGTGGTAGAAGAGGTAACTAATGCCAAAATAAATTTTAAAGGCCCTTGGTTCTCGTACACACACTAAATCCCAATTTAATTTTTACTCCATTTAATAATAGGGTGGGGGTGGCAATGGGGGTGGTAGAGGAGGTGGCTGATGCCGAAAAAAATTTTAGAGTCTATTGGTTCTCGTATACACGCTAAATCGCATTTTATTATTTTTTTTACTCCCTTTCGTGATAGTGTGGGGGTTGTATTGGGGGTGACAGTGAGGGTGGGGAGGTGGTTGATGCTAAAAAAATTTTTGAGACCTTGACTCTTCCTACATGCCCTAAATTGCAATTTTATGGACCCTTACCTGCTTGCTTTGCTTATTTACCCGTATTTACCCCATTTACCCCGAACCCTTCAACGGAATTAGATCAAAATATAATCTAGTTCCAGATCTCATTACAATACATAAGTGTAGCAAATTTCAAGTCAATATCATAAACAGTTTCAGAGTAAACGTGCACACAAAAAGTTACAGACCGACCGACAGACAGGAATTTTTTTATTGCTCAAATTTCTCGGGAACTATTGAATATTTTTTATCAAATTTGAACCGTAGTTTAAGTATAAGACAGACAAAACTTTTAAATAGTTTACACGCGGATATTGTTTATTTTTCTATTAAATAATAACAATAAATCATTGATTTCAACGGTTTTTTACGATTTGCGAATAAATTATTGAACGGATTTTGATATACTGAGGCTTAAAATGTTGGTAATGTCAATACCTACATCTTTTATATTAAACTTTGTTCTCGCCGAGCGCTAGGATCAAAGTTATGAAGAAAAAACTGTTTAGTACAACATCATCAACATCATCGAATTTTCATCCAGAAAGTATGTACATATCACCTTTGATATTCCCTGTTCATGAATCATTTCACAATTATCCACTGAGATTTAGGTGCTGATAAACTGCTAATTCCACTGGACAGCCAAATTGAATAAATTCATTAACTCGATTATTGTGCATATTTATAAAAAATCCCGACACACGTCAATTTCGGATTCGTACGTATAAATTTCATCCTTAAATTCAACCCCCTTCGAGTAGAAGTTGCAACCCCTAAATTTTTAATGGTAAATAGGGGCTTGAGATAACTAACTTCAAAGTTATTTCCATTCTCTATTCAAAAATGCTATGGTTTTAATATTTATTGCAAAAACTAACGGTAGGCTTGACGAAATTCGTTTCAAGAAACAAAAAACATAAAAGCTTGCAGCGTTTTGTTCTTGCAGGTACACTCATGGACAAAATTGTCGAATATTTTAAATTTTCCCAATTCTTTTGTATTTATAAATTTTAATGAAAAAAATGCATTACACAATAAAGAAATTGTTTATTCCACACATTTTAAGTAAGTTTGCATTAGCAGAAAATGCAAAAGAAATTAATGTAAAATGTTATAAAAATTAAGAATAATTAGTTTCAATTTAAATGCTACCACGTTAAGCAAATTAGTCTTTTGATTTAAATAATAGGGCATGGTTAATAACGAGTATTCCCACATCGAGCTCTAATGGTTGCTTGCACCCTTCTTGACATACTTCTAATTAGATTTTGAATGTATTCTTGAGGAATTGCATTCCATTCATATTGTGCTGCAATTCGAAGTTCTTCTAGGGTATTTGGAACAGGATTTCTTTGTCGTATACGACGTTTTAGCTGATCTCACATATGTTCTATGGGATTCAAGTCTGGACTATACGGTGGCCAATATAATCTTTGAATCTGGACTACATCAAGGTAATTAGTCACTGTGCCAGCTGCGTGGGGTCGAGCGTTATCTGCATAAATACGAACCTATCGTATCCAATGTGGCCCACATATGGCAAAACATGATCTTGGAGAATGTTTTCGATATACCAATCACTAGTCATTCGTCCAACGACTTCCACGATTTTGGTGCATCCTTCCCAATTAATACCTCCCCAAAACATTATGTTGTCACCTCCGAATCTAACAGTTTGTACGAGATTGCAACTAGTGTATCGTTCCCCAACTCTTGTATTCTAGTCTCATCAGTGAATAGAACATTTTTGTATTTCTCGATATTCCACTGAATATGTGCTCTGGCAAATTGTAACCGACGAGATTGTGATTTTGGAAAAGACGTGGAACTTTGGCAGACCGTCTTGGCTTTAAACCTACCTCTCTTAATCTTCGTCTAATCGTGTTCGAACTAATATTCACTCGTCTTACATTTAATAACTCATTCTTGAGATGTGTGGATGGCAGTGTGCAATTTCGGGTAGAATTAAATATAAGAAACTGTTATCAATTGCTGTTGTGCATCTTTTGCGCCCTTGGCCGGATCTTAGAACAAAATTTCCAGTCTCTTGACACTTTTTTAAAATACTCGATACTGTAGATTGACCTCTCCTAAGACGTCGTGCAATATCTTTTTGTCTATATCCTTCCTCGTGTAGAGTTACAATTTGTACCGCTTCAGCTTCACTGCAGTATCTATTTGGTGGCATATTTTTTTCATAATTAGAGGTAAGAACAAATAAAAATCTCTAACACTTTAATTCACTACAAATAACTCAATTCACTATAATTCTTGAAATATGTAAAGATTTTTCAAATGACAAAACGCGCGTTAGAAAATATACGCTATTAAAATGAATTAAACGTCAAAATATTTTAAAACAATTGAATATATTCACCTACTAGATGAATAACATCAGCACATATATAAATTTACAACGATTTGAAACCATATTCAAGTAATAGAGATCACAAAAAATATTCGATAATTTTGTCCATGAGTGTAGTAAAAACAATTTCACTGTTCTTTTTCAACATTATCAAATAAAAAGAAGACATAAAAACATCACTTCATAGCTGGCATAGCCAGTTGTATGAATCTCGATATGTATCGGGATTTTTTATAAATATGCACAATAATAATTGAAATACTGCATTTATTCCAATTGGCTGGTGCACACTGTATTTTCCTTAAAATTTCAACAGATTTAATGTGGTAAAGTTTACCGTGGAGATAATAGAACGCCCTGTGCCGTGCAATTTATTTTAATTAATTTTAGGACATGCAATGGCCATGGTTATAGATTGCATTTAAATGGTACACACCAAAATGTTTATTTATTGTAAATAAATACCTGATTTGTAGTTTTTTTTATTGGATATTAAAGAAAATTTATAAACATAATTTCATGTTTTATTGCAGTTTTTCCCTTTGATTAGCGCCTCGCGCCACATTTAAGAGCTCATCATAAACTGGCATCAGCTACTAAAAAAACGGCCCAAGGCAAACCTCGTTCAGATATGAAGTTAACAATAAAAGCAAATGATGGTGCATTTTTACAGATGATAAAGAATCCGGGCTCGTTAGTTTGATTGGTAGTAATGATTTTTTTTCTCAATAGCTTCCCCAGCCAAACTCTACCTTTCGATCTATCATTATAAGATCAAACCTGTTAATATACTTACACTTAGCTATCCTTAGGGAACTGGAAATGTCTGGTATAGAATTGATATTACATATAACAACACAATGAATCTCGTATTTATTGTAGTTGTTCGATTTCACAGATGAGTCTGCAAAATTTGTTGTACGTTAAAGGGCACATATTCTTTAAATAAAAGAAATGGCATTAAAAAAATTGTTTTTTTTTTCAGTTACCTTTTACAATGGTCTAATAAGGAAGAATCTTTGATAATTCCATGGAGTAGACCCCAAGTGAGTTGTTCATACTAATTAAAAACAAACAATGTCTTATCTTACTAAATTCTTTAATTTTGTGAACTATAGCTTCCTTCACATCATCAGGCTACAAGACTATAACAATGACAAGATATTTTTATAAACAATAAAATTAGGGATACAAATAAGAATTACAAAAAAATTTTTGTGAATAAAGTGGTTAGTAAAAATTATCTAGGGGCGAGCGTAGGTGCGTCTTTACTATGTACATACTTCGGTATGCGATGTAAAGCAACGACAGGCGCAGTTAGTACTTGGATGGTGACCATTCCAACGGAAACCGCGTTCTCGCCTCACAAATCTTCCAGCGGCTTGTATATCAGTGTGTGCGCGGAAGCTATACAACCTTAGGCGAGGATTGTATAGGAGATATACCATCCTTCGGAGGGGATGTAAAGCCGTCGGTCCCTTGTCTATTAAATGTTAGGCAAGTAAAAGATCCCTACTCTTCTTAAGGGAAGAGATTCGGCAAAATTCCTGGTTGGGGGTAGCTCGTCTACAGGCGTCGGTGTTAGGCCTCAGTAGCGGAAATAGGCCGACGTTAAATAAATGTATAAAAAAAATTAAAAAAAATTATCTAAATATATAAAAAATGTATAAAAAATAAAAACTATTAAAAAAAATGTTGGTAAAAATGTTTTAAATGTGAGACATATTGGATTGAAAACGGATAAGAAGACTGGATGGAAAAATGAAAGTAAATAAATACATGCATATAAAAAATTTTCAAACAAAGCATTGCCATTAAAATAAAATATTGTTTCATAAAACAAAGTAATGCACATTATAATTCTTATTTTTTTCTTGTTATGGATTATTAAAAACAAATAATCGCTTAAAATATTTAAAAAACAGAGTATAGCAAGTCGAGGATAACAATAGAATAAATTAGTAACTAAAAAAATATTTGCCCCTCTCAGTGGAAAATTGCACATGTTAAACATTTCCTAAAAACAAGGGGCCGAATGATTATAAAGATTTACGCCCTATAAGCATATTACCAGCATTGTCGAAACTTTTGGAGAAGATGCTAAATGAACAAATGAGGGAGCATATTGACAAGCATAAAATTGTACAAGATAATTTTTATCAAATCAATCTGGATTTCGTCCACATCATGGCTGTGCAACAGCATTATTAAAAGTAACCGATGATATTCTCTCTGTATGTGATTGTAACAAGTTAACAGCATTAATATTAATAGATTACTCGAAAGCGTTCGATATGATAAATCATCAGTTACTTTTAGCTATACTACATTATAATGGATTTAAAAATAGTGCTGTCGCCATGATTAAAAGTTATCTAAGTCATAGAAAACAATATGTAAAAATAGAAAATACTACATCTGAACCACAATGTATTAGCAGCGGCGTCCCACAGGGATCTATAATGGGTCCCTTATTATTTACTATATACACATCTAAAATCTCATCGTTCTTACATAATTGTCAAATTTGGTACTGGTATTGGTCAATTTTATTGAAATCACATACATTTATATAGCTGCTGATACACTACTTTCTCCAACATTTTCGATATTATAGGAAGAATGCTAATTGGTCGCAAGTCAGGCACAGACTATACATAATCGTCTTTAGGCAATGCTATGATACAAACTCTTTGCATGAGTCAGGGAAGTAAGTAACCTTTCTTCAGACAACAATTAATTATGTGAGCCATAACTACATCAATATATGGACTACAATATTTAACCATATTGCGGTAAATACCATCTGATCCTGTTGCATTGAATTTTAATTCATTTAAAAAACTATTGACGCCTTCAACATCAGTAAATTAAAAAGACAAATTACGGTCTGTGTAATTGTTGTCTGCATAATATTGAATTTTATTAAAATTATCATTCCTTTCAAGTGATAAGGCAAAAAAGGTATTCATCTGAGAAGGCGTAGACAAACCATTAGGTATTACATTAATTTTGGTTTTATATACTTATATTAAAATTCTTCAAAACTGCCCATGTATTTTTAACATTGCCCTGGTCACAAATAACATTAATGTATTTTTCTTTTCTCTTGTAGTGAGAGTACGATTTCTAAAATTTTTAACCGTTAAAAGGTCTGTAGGATTATTTGTTCTTTTAAATTATTCGTAAGCTTTATTCCGTTTCTTAATCATCAAGGCAAGTGAATCATCAGGCGCCCAAGGTGATTTATATTTCATTTAACGAGGCATAAAAAAAGCCAAAACATCAAAAGTTTGTAGGATCTCTTGCAATACATTTCCCCCTGAAAAACGACGGTGATGGTTTCGAGTTCTGAAACCCTTGCATACTACCCCTATCAATTAAAAACCACCCCAATTTCCGGCTTCTCGGACTTAGGTTTGCGAGGGGTCGTCGGATCGGGTTTTTTAGGGGAATAATAATAAATTCAGTTAATTTACATTAGACTGCTCCGGAGCGATCCCAGCGGTTGAACCTACCCCCGCCTTTAATAGCAATATCCCCAAAAAATAAGAAAATACAAACTCGACAAAGTTTTTGATGGGTTTTCGAAGGCTGGGATCACGATGGTGGTGTTATTTCTCAACCTACCCTCCCGTAACTACACCCAATGTATAAAAACCACCCCCTCTTCCATGCAGCCGGTCCTAGGCATGAGGGGATTCGTCGTATCGGGGTTGTTATGTGAATGTCAGGAAACTAACTACTGCTAAACTACTGTTGATCTAAGCAACCCCCGGGAGTTGAAACTACCCTACTTACAACACTGAAATCCCTCGAAAAACGGGAAAACGGGCTTCATACGGGTTTTCGAGGGCGGTAATCACGATGGTTGTATTTTTTCACTTTACTTTCTCGAAACTACCCCCAACGTAAAAAAACCACCCCCTCTTTTGATGGCGATTCTCCCGGTGATTAAGTCTTCCTCGACTTTGACATAGAGAGTGGCGTCTTTAATGAGATTGGAGTATCTTGAGTCAATCCTCGCCGCGTTCATTGCAAGTAACACTGCCCAGATTTCCAACATGTCGAAAGCCTTTTGATAATCAACGAATGCCAAGTGTAGTTATACTCAGTGCATTGTTCGATAAGAGTACACACAACCTGGATGTGGTCGATCGTGCTGTACCCCTTTCTGAACCCAGCTTGCTCTATGGGTTGGTAGAATTCGAGTTTGTTGGTGAGACGGTTGGCAATGATCTTTGTCAGGAGCTTATACAGTACAGAAAGGAGACTGATCGGTCGGTAATTCTCAATGGTCGCCGAGTTGCAATTCTTGAAGAGGATGGTGACCTCGGCATTCCTCCATGCATCGGGAATCCCTCCTTCTTCTAGGCATTTTGTTGAGGAGAATGAAAAGTGCTTTATCCAGAGTTTCTCCTCCAGTTTTCAGCATCATGTATATTTGCCACTTTTGAATTTAGATCTTCCGTTAACCACGTCTCCGTACACGTACTAAATCAAGCTTATTAGCAATTATTATGTTGTAGAACGATCTTACATATATAGTATAATAATCCCTCTACCAAAACTTATATCCAACTTATTAGTTCTTTAAACTTAAATCTAAACTATTTTCTGTCCCCCTTCGTTTATGTTTGTTTATTGTTGTTTCAAAATTCTTCTTCATCATCCCTTTCCAAAACCTATTAAGGAACAAAAAATAATTTCAATTTCAATTTTTTTAATTATATACTGGCGTGTTGGATGCCCTGCGGACGTTGTCTAACGCGGGTTTTTTTGCTTATCCTCTTTTTCCCGCATGAACTATCCAAATTTCCAAGTGTTAGTGTTAGGGTTCCAATGTTTTTAATTTCTCTATAAAGAAGCATTTTAATCTAGATTAGTTATATTAATTCGTCCTGCACAGCAAAATGAGTTAAATTTTTAGCTGCCGAACCGTCCAGTATTTTGTCCGTAGCGATCGCTGTTGATCGACTGGTTCCGGGGCATGCGCTGGTGGGGCCATACATTTATACCATAATTTTAAATAAAGATGTATTGAATTAAGTTGGTTATTAATATAATTAATAAGGACGAAACTATTGAAAATCAAGGGAAAAGTTATATCACATTTTTTGGGGGGGAGTCTAGCCCAGGGTGACGAAACATAACTAACGGTGGGAAGAGGCCCGAAATCTCAAAAATTTGTGTGACGTCATTTGTAGATGACCCCTAATAGTACTTACACAAAAATATAAATTACCTAATTTAAAATAATTTTTAATTATCCCCTTCTAAGGGTCTATACATATCTATTGTCTAGTAAATAATATATTTACTTCAAATTGTAGGTCTTGACATAGGAAGAAGAATGGATAAATAATGCATTAATACCACATAAAAACTTTTAGAAAAACAGACTCACATTTGACACTACTTTGTTACGCCGCTGCATGATATACCAAATCCAACAATGCTTTATTGCAGATAAATTAGTTTTTTGTAACGCATTCCACAAGTGGCCTTTTCTTATACGAACTGCAGCCATCATGGGAAATGTTGGCTCAACTTATACGCTTTTTACGTTGATAATGGTAGGAGGGCAATTATATAAGTTAATATTAAAAAGGCAGTGGAGCATGAGAGAATGCATGTTTAATTTTACAGGAACAGATATTGCTTCTATATAACGTTATAATTTATATCACAGCAAAAACTTTTGATGCAAACCCTTGTACTGGTACATCATTTAACTGCTAATACAGATGATCGCCTGTACAAAATTATTATTATTAAACCATGTAGATGGTTATCTGCAATATAAAAATGGTTCGACAAAGCAGTATATTGATATTTAGTCAATATATTCATATTAAGCGCTAAAAGTATATAAAGTAATATGCACTGAAAGTGCTATGCTTTTTGGTAACTAGCTCGAAAGACAAGAAATATATAAGAATTATATGTATGGGAGTAGCCCAGACGGTATTTGTTAATTTTTGGCTTAATCGGTCCCAAAAATCATAAGAAATGATAATTTCACTATGCGCTAGTTTGAAAACGTGAGCGTAATTCTTTATTAAACAAAATTTGCAAAAATTCCGTTTTTTGTCTTCCTACTTCTTCATATATCTCATTAACTATTGCTTTTTTTTTAGAGAAAAGTTATAGAAATGAAAAAGTTTTATAATTAAATTTTAAATAAGATACAGTTGGTTGTAATAAATCTTAACACCAAATTTCATCAAGATCGGACTTTTAGTTTTTGCATAATAATTCGGGAAAAAAATTGCAAATTTTCAAAATGTTGAGGCTAAACTAAAGTATTTAGAAAGTTGAAATTTTTTTGACTTATAAAAGAGCACTCACATTTTCAAATCCATTTTGAGATATTAAAATCCGTTAATAAGGAGAGCCTAGGGAATTGTTTAAAAATTTGGAAATTTTTCTTGCTGAGAACGCGTTAGGTTATGTCGAAACGGGGCCCACTGGTGAGGTTAGAACAGTTTGAGGTTCCCGCGTTGCCAAAGTTGCATCAGCCGGCCGGGGGCCCTAATAGTACGGGGGCATGCAGAATAAGAGGACACGCGGGTCCCTTTAACAGCACGGGGGCCGCGGAGCGCTAAGGGGGCTCTGGGGCGGAGCACCATTTTTGACAGCGCAAGGTCCTAACGCCGGGGCCCTGGAGTCCTAAAATGGCCATTCTCGGGGGGGGGGAGCTCCAGCCCAACTGGGACCATTTCTACTTTTTCATTTTTTAAGCCAAAAATCTGCCATACTACTCGATTTACCTAAACATATGTGCTTTTAAGCAGATACCGCGTGAGTTAGTGGGAAAACGGAGGATAGCTTAATAAACAATGTTTTATTTTAATTAAGAACAATAGAGTACTAGCAGCGACGTCATCATTTGACGTGATTTGACAGGGACCATCCGGCGTCTTCATAAGTGTTTGGTCTGTATTTTATTTAATAGATGGCACCAGCCCATGACTCTAGTACCTGTCGTTACCTACGCATAGAGAGAGATATAATGTTGCATACATCCACAGTATTTTCTTTCCTTTGTGTTTATAAAACATAATAATTGTGTAAATGATATTGCTAGTGTTTCCACTCCAGTAGTATATTGCAATTTTATAATTTATTGAAAATGGATGATTATGAAAGTGAAATTGTTGTGAGTGAAACCAACAGTGAGGGGCGCGGAACAAGAAAAAGGCAGAAACAGCCTTCCAAAAGGCAGCAGTCTAAAAGAGTGAGGTTAGTAATGTTTATTTTCTATAATTTGCGTGATTTTTATAATTTTTTGTTTTAAACAGATATGCATGTCATCTGCCAAGTTTAGATGAGTTTGAAAAACCATGCAAACACGCTGGTGCCTTCGATTGTGATGAAATCTCAAGAAACGATATTGTTGCGCGCCAAAAATTTTTAAAGTTCCTGACAAAGCCAGTCAAGATCTGCATATGTCACATCTTCTGCATATTTTAACTCCTAAACGACGTCGTCCCAAACCTCAAGCTGTAAAAAAAATCACCCCATCACTTCGAAGTCAAATATACGTTGTGGGTTAAGGGAGTACGCAAGAGAGTTTGCAAAACTTTTTTTCGAATAGTGTTTCAAATTAGCAACAAACGGCTTTGGAACATAGGAAAGAAAAAGATGGATTGTAAGGATTTTAGGGAAAATCGTGGAGGTGGCCGAAAATCTGCCAAATCTGAAGACAATAGAAATGCGGTGAAAATGTTTATTAACTCATTGAAGGTGTCTGAAAGTCATTATAACAGGAATAAATCTTGAAGATTATACTTACCTTCTGAATTAAACATCTCAAAACTTCATAAGATTTATAATGCCAAATCAGATGACAATATCAGGGTAAAATAAATATTCCTTTTTTGCAAAAATATTTAACAACTGTTTTAATATTGGCTTTGGAGGTCCAGCCACTGATGTTTGTGGCCTTTGCTGTAGATTAAAACATGCTATAAAATCCGCTAAAACACAAGAGGTCAAACAGAAAAATATAACTGAACACAGGATACACAGACTTCGTGCAAAGCAATTTTCAAAAATGATGAAAGAGTATGAGGAAACTACTGTCTCTATCTGTTATGACATGCAGCAAGTCCAGCCACTTCCAAAATTACCCATTAGTGATGCATTCTATGCTCATCAAATCTCATTTTATAATATATGTTTCGTTGATTTAAAAAATTTACATCCATGTATTTAAACATGGACCGAAAATCAAGCGAAGAGAGGGGCGACTGAAGTGGGATCTGCTTTGTTAGATTTTCTGAAGAAATATGATTTTCCACCTAATTGTACAAGTTTACGATTATTTTCCGACGAGTGTGGAGGGCAAAACAAGAATTGCCACATAATTCACGGTTTAACATACTGGTTGTATAAAGAGGCTCCAAAACATTTGAAAAATATTTTGTTGATATTTCCAGTACGAGGTCATTCATACTAGCGGCTGATCGAGTGTTTGGACGGGTGGAGAAAGAACTACGTGCTCATAGTACTATCTTACACAAAGAGGACTACCTTGACATATACCAAAGACACGGAACTGTTCGGCAACTGGGAAGAGATTGGGACTTATATGACATTAAAGAACTTTTACCACGAATGAAGAAAACGAATGGAATACTAAACATGAAAAGAATTTTTTTGGAAAAAATAACAGAGAATCAAACTAATAAAAAACGAAAAAGAAAAAGTACTAAAATACAAGAAGTAGTAAACTTCAAAATGGAACCCTGCTCTTGGAATGTTGATTTGTCTAAACCCTATGCCAGTGTGTTAAAGGAAGGAAAAACAATTCATTCATTCACTTTGAATCAACTTCCAGCCGTTCAAGCTATTCCTGCGAAGAAACTCAAAACCCTCTTACCTTTAATGAGTGCTTATAATGGAACCTGGGAGCAGGATGTTGATTATGCGTGGTATCAACAAGTTTTGCTGAATAGAGAAAATCGTCCACTAAGGGAAGACGATGACCAAAATGATGATGAAGAAAATGAAGATGTAGAAGCTGTTTGTGACTGTCACACTGAAGACTGTGGTCTATTAATATAGAGCTAGAGTTAAAAAAATTTTGAAAAAGATTTGTTAGTTTATTGATACACCTACCTAGAACTGAATTTCATGTGTTTCAAGAAGTTATGTTAATTTCATTTCATTTGTTTTTTTATTTAATTTGAAGAGTTGATAATAAAATTATTTTAAACATTATTGTAATTTTTTGGATCAAATGGAAATACATGCTTATCTTTATTCTACAAAAGGGAATAATTACTGCTTGTTTATCAAAGGGAGATAACTCCACTGGTTTTTGTTGATTTATGCGAAACTAAGTGTAGAGGAGCTATTCCTTTTTGAAAATTTGCTCCACTACATTCTTAGATATGGTAGTTTAAGATGGTTAGATAAAGTAAGCCAATATTGACATAGAATATAATAGGATAGGTAAAAGTAAATTTTATTTGATAATATTAATGGTTTTATGAAAGATTAATATCTATTAGTGAGAAATTTATATTTTCTGACAATATTACTAATTCCCTGCCAAAAATGGGACATAATAATTCGAAATTTATATTTTCTAGAGCATGAGAAGTATATAATTAGATGACGATAACAGTTTTACCTATAAGTTTCTATGACATTCTATTGCAGTCACTTACATAACCACTTTCTATGATATTGGGGAAAAAATCTCTTGAAATTTTGATGATTAATACGACTGTATGTGGAATCGTCTAATTTCTATCAAAAACCGATATCAATCTCAGAACCTCATAGCTTTATTTTTATATGTTTCTATGAGCAGTTTTTGGCAGGGTTGTACTTCAAGCTCAAAAGTTTCTAATAAGTTTAAATCTTAGAAACGGAATGACAACAACGGCTGTTGTTGGATGCACTTATCGATGAAGTCGAAAAAGAACAGTGAGATTTTTTGAATCCATCTACTCAACAGATGGCAAGTAGAACCTGTAAGCAGCAGCCCGTAGAGCTAATTTTCTCGAAGAGAAAATAAGAAATGCAAGAATATGTTCCGAAAATTTATAACATATTGTAACCTTGACAGTAAACTTATTTAGTCAAAATAAAATGTACAAAAAATATTCTTCAAATTTTACTTAAATCGTAGATTATAAGGTGATATTTAACATGTTTCTTTTTTAGCACGCTTTCTTTACATATTATGTTTCTTAATTAGTATAACTATGATCTCACCTAATTAGATTTTAATATAGTGTTCTATTATACAGGGTGGGGCAATAGTGCGTCGGACCTCGATATCTCGAGTTTTACGATAGCTATAAATTCATTTAGTAAACTAGATAAGACAGTCTACAACTGGAAATTATTTTCGAACATACAGGGCAGAACATACAGAACTGCCGGTGTGATAGATGTAAAGGCACTTATTATTCTTTCATTCATATTTTGTGCCGTTGTTAGTGTGTCTCTATAAACAACTTCTGGGGATCTAGCAGGCCATTTAGTGGGGGTCCATTTCTTCAAATCCATTGATTAGGGTAGGTATTATTTAAGTGGCCTCTAACTGCATTTAAATAATGTGGTGGAGCACCATCTTGCTGAAACCACATCCTATTTTGAATTCTTTCAGGGAGATTTACCAATAATTGTGGCAGATAGTTTTCCAAAAAATGAAGATAAATAGCTCCAGTCAATGTACCATCAAAGAAATGTGGCCCTATTACATGTTCTCCAATAATTCCTCCCCAAACGTTTATAGACCATCTGTGTTGGTTATCAATTTGCATAAAAAGGTGAGGATTTTCCGAAGCATAATAATAGAAATTGTGCCTGTTGACAAATCCATTCATCACTGAATAAAAGAGCATTGAAGAAGTTGACATCATGTTGCATTTCACCTCTGGCCCAATTACAAAATTGTAGGCGCTTTTGAAAATCGTCATCAGATCATTCCTGGTGCATTTGATATGATATTCATGCAGCTTATTTGTTTTTAAGATTCGACCCACAGACCGTCTACGTATTCCTACTAATGAGCTCACTTTTCTTTGATTAACATGGGGATTCTCAACCGCTGTCAGCACAACAGAAAACTCATTATCTTCGTTCACAACATGTTTTATTCTTTTACTTTTTTTATATTCAACATTTCCAGAAATCTATCGAGAAGCTGCTAACATCAGGAATCCTTCTTTCAGGGCAACGTTGGTGATAAATTTTA